>CM060102.1:6472974-7950991 GCA_030522485.1 Stenchaetothrips biformis | reverse complement strand
CTGACGTTCTCCAGAGGAAAGTGCAGCCGCCACCGCAAGTTCACGGCTTAAAGTTGGTGACTTCAAATTTGGCGGGCCGCGTCTCGGCGGCGCGACGGGCTCGAAGTGGGCGCTCCTAATTTCGCGTCCCGGCGGCGCGACGGGCTTCGAAGTTGGCGCTACAATTTCGCGTCCCGGCGGCGCGACGGGCTCGAAGTTAGCACGCTCCAATTTTGCGTCCCGGCGCCCGGCGGCGCAGCGGGCTCGAAGTTGGCGCTCCAATTTTGCGTCCCGGCGGCGCAACGGGCTCGAAGTTGGCGACTCCACAATTTGCCTGACGCTCTGGTTGCCACGATGAGTGTTGAAATTTTCGAACTTTGCCAAGCCCACAACAATCCTTCGGCTCGGTCTTATGTTTTCCAATATTTTATGTCTTTTAGAGGAAACACCACAATTGCTTTGACAACAATAGAGAATGAGGAATCTAAGACGCCAAAGAGATTGAAGGAGAATGGCCACAGCAGAAAAACGAGCGCGTAGAAGGATAAAAAGTTTGTTTTTTGAGAGGAGGGAAGTGAGTCAGGATAGGCTCGACGAGCTCGTCGTCAGAGTGGTGGTTAGAAAACAGGCTGCCATTCATGTTTGTCGGAAGTTCCTCCTTTCGTGACTTAGTTCAGGAGCTGATGCCGGTCGGTCGCACACTCATGTGGCGGAAAAGACATTGCGTCGAAGAATTACATCACGGCTAGAAGCCATGTAAAGAGCAGATTAAGCAGACTTTGGCCAATGTGGGACAAAGTTTGCGTGACCTCTGACGCCTGGAAGTCACGGCGCAAGTAAGATTTTGATCGTTTTAATATCATTCGACTTTTCTGTTCGGATGGAATCCATTTCTCATGTTAAAACTTGTGATTTTGCAGGGGTTATGTCGCTGTGACTGTGCACTGGCTGAACGAGGACAATCTGGAACGTCAGTCAGCGGCATTGGCCTTGCGCCGAGTAAAGGGCAGCCAGACGTTTGACGTCCTGGCAAATTTAATGGAGTCGGTATTCACGGAATACGGAATTGAGAGCAAAATATCGTCTGTTGTTACGGACAACGGTTCTAATTTTTGCAAAGCGTTCAGGTGCGTATTAGAAATAAAGCGCGACCCCTGTCAGGCCCCCTCCCCTCCTCCTCCTCCCCCCCCCTCGCCCTCTGCTGCACGCGCGCCTCGCCTCCATGCCTTGTTCCTTGTCTCCCCCCCCCCTTCCTCTCATCTATTGTCACTGGTGCTCACCGGAAAGGGAAAGCGGCCTTTTAACTTTGTTTATTTTTGCGTAGGGTCTTCGGCGAAAACCCAGAGGAACTGCGGATAGTGGATGAAGACGACGAAGAGGCTGACGTCAACGACGGCGATGATGATGAGCCCGTTGCCGTGGACATCGACGCGATAATCACCGCGGGCCTTGACGCGGGGGGCGTGGACGCGATGCTCCGCCTGCCAAAGCATCGTCGGTGTGCTTCCCACACCCTGTGCCGCGTCGCGGTCTTTGACGTGGAGAGAGTCATCAAGGACATGGGTGGGCGCCCGGTTTACCGAACGCTCAAGGCCAAGTGCAAGGCTCTTTGGTACTTGCAGTCCCATAGCACCAAGGGCTACGAGGCGGTCAAGGAGAAGTTGGGCACTTTGTTCCCGGTGCCCAACGACACCCGCTGGAATTCTAAGTACGGACGCCATGAAGCATATCGCGGAGAAAATTTCATCGAAGCCAAGGGAGCTCCGCGAGCTGATGGTGGAGAAGGGGATTGACACCTTCACGCTCAACGAGACCACCTGGCTGCGTGAATACGTAGAGGTAAGCGAATTTAAACTTACTAATTTTTCTAGATGTCATCCAATGTCTAAAATAAATAATTTTAATTACGATGTATTATTCCAGGTGATGCAGCCATTAGCCGATGCACTCGACATTCTACAGCAGGAGAAAAATGTGTGCGTCGGGTACCTGCTGCCCACCTTGCACAGGCTCCTCCAAACCATGGCTACTGTGCAAGAAAAATCATTGCGCTACATGCGCCCTGTGGCAAAGTGTATAGCAGACAGCGTGCGAGAGAGGTACAGTCCTATTTACATGCAAGGAGGAGGCGTAGCAAGCGTCCACAAAGTCCGGCCAAAAATATAAGATGTTGCTTTTTTTCGCAGGTTTGCCAATCAGTTGTGGGACAAGGATCTTGTAGTGGCAGCGAGCCTTGTGTCGTTCAACAGGCTCGACTGGATCCAGAGCTATGTCTTGGATGCGAACGAGGAGAAGGTGGAGCAGGCTCGCCGTTGGGTGCTGGCCGCTGCTCGGGAATTAGACGACGAGTTGGAAGACAATAGAAGCCCTACCGCGTCTGCAGGCGTCGTTGAGCCCGAGACCAGCAAGGAGAGCTCCAATGCTTTCCACCGATTTTTCGGGTACGTAGTGCTACATCACGTGATAGGAAATTGCATTTACCCCGCTAATTCACATTTACAGTTCATTCGTACAATTTTTGTTGTTTCAGACACAGCCAGAGGCGGCAGCCGAGGGCCAGCATGCCAGTTACAGCCCGGGAACAGGCAGCAAGCTATCTACTAGGCACCATGGATGTCATTGAGAGTGTACTACTGCGAAAGTTGTACATAAAGTACAACACTTGTATTCCGTCAAGCGCCCCCGTTGAGCGCCTTTTCAGCAAGGCGAAATTGATTCTAGTGCCTGGTCGGTCAAACCTTTCAGACAATAACTTCGAGGGATTGTTGTTGCTAGAAGCAAACAAGCATATAATTTTGTAATTTTTCCTCGCTCTGTATTGTTTTGTATCTATAAGCTTCCTTCTTTGTACATTGTCAGATTACTGCTGTTATTTCATTCCGTTAAGAAATATTTTCTGATAATACTTTTCTCTATTCTTTGATTGATGCAATCATAAAAATAAAATACGAATTGAGCTACTTTATCTCACGTTGTTTGTCATTTACTGTTCTCTATTTCAGATTCCCTGGACTCTTGTAACGAAATGTAACGCAAAAGTAACCGTTAACTTTTTAAAATAAACTGTAACTCTAACCGTTACTTTTTTCTTGAGCTGTAACTTTTATCTCAACCGTTACATCTTTTTGGCAGATTATCTTAACTTTAACAGTTACAATTTTTTGAGTAACTTTCCGGTCCTTGCTCTGCAGAGATATGGACACATGAAAAATGAGAAAGTGTGAAATTGAGTTCCGTTATTATCAGCTCTGTTATGGCCTTCCGGTTCTCATTTCAAGCCTTTAATTTGTATTAGTCACTGTTGTCTTGGATAGTGGCTTATTGAATATTATTTTTTGGTTATAGTTTGGATGTTAACGGATATTTCTTACATCATATATGATAGAAACACACGTGTTTGCGCTCTTTTCAATCACTGTCTTCCAGATGCTGCTTTATTTTCTCATAATTTACATTCATAAATTTAGATATGCTAAACCTCTGCAAGGTCACTTTTAAAAAAATCGGCACTTTGCTTGTTGATGTGGCGAGGCGATATTAATGGGCCCCGGTCCATATCGTCTGGACCGCCTCCACCGAATCTATAGCTTAGTCGATCCACCGAGTGGCATCAAATTCCTAAAGGGGGTTGGGGTCCCCGGCTATTTTCCACTATTCTTTGGCCAGAGGTGTGGCTCCCAAAGCAAACAGGGGGTCCAAATTTTAAAACTCACCCCTGATCAAGGTTTAAAATGATATTGACATACATTTCGTTAAACTTGCACTCTTGGAAAAATGCGACTTTTTATGGGAAAAAAGGGAAATTCACCAACTTCGCGGCTCGATGCCTCCTAAACCAGACGTCGTAGAGAGTCTATACTAGAACACCCCCTCCGGGAACACCCTTTGTCTTTTTTAAATAAAAGATTATTTATTGATGAAAATGAGTAAGAACTAGAACACTTCTTCCGGGAACACCCCTTGTCTTTTTTAAAATAAAATTTGTTTTATGATTTAAATGCATTAAACATATTGAAAGGAATTAAAATGAATTTTGTCGCATTACGTATAAAATAACCGAATACAATATATCAGGGGGTGGAAACGGCCTAGGCTCCGCCTGGTCCCATGCGCCTTACCAGTGCCGGTCTACGCCGCTCGGGCCGATATTGCACACTATAGGACGGAAACTGTTTACAAAAGCGACAAAACCTTTTGGTCATCCGTTAGATAAGAGTCTGAAGGGTGCTAATATGTCTTGACATGTCTGGAAAACTGCCCCTAAAACGTTCTATTAGCGAAAAAGTAACAGAATTAGCGCTGAGCTGTTCTTTAGAATTTCTCATACTAGCAGCCGATTTTGACGCTGACGGCCTGTTACGTTTTCGTTGTCAGACGGTTTCGGGAGCAGTTTTCCTGTAATGTCAAGGCATATTAGCACCCTTCATAATATTTTCTAACATGGGTTCAAAAGTATTTGTCGCGTTTACGAACAGTTTCCGTTCTATAATGTGCAATGTCCGGCCGTGCGCCGCGCGGAGATCGTCACTTCTTCGCTTGTGTATAAAGTTTCAGTGTTTCGGCAGCTTCAAAATAAAAAACCAATGGCACGAAATAAAAGATCACAAAATTCTACGTGGAATAGGCCCATTGCATATCCTTTTTACAGGCTTTATGTTGATCAAACATTGTTTTGAAAATAGGTTGTGGCGTTACAGCGGTTTTGGCGACACACATATTATGGCTAAGATAATGATAACTCGTTTGAGAACCACCATGAAACCTAGTGCATTTCATGTGGCGATCCATTACCTCTATTTTGTTCACTGCATGTTGGGCGAAAACTGAATCTAAATAGTATAAACATTGTGATTTATATCTGACACAGCGATCTTTTTATAGGTTAGTCGTCTTTCGCAAGCCCGTGCTCGGCAGTGGTGGCACCTAAAATCATTTTAAAAATACCTGAACAAAGCTTAGAGAGCAAGCTTTCAGGAAAACACAGGCCTCACTTTCTTTCAAGACGAATCAAGCCCACAATTCGGGTCGAACTGACGCGTTGCGGTGACCGGCCGGCACGGGGCGCGCCGCCACTGGTAACGCGCATGGGACCAGGCGGAGCCTAGGCCGTTTCTACCTCCTGAATATATTTTGAGCAACAAATTGCATTTATGTAATTAAAAATAATTATTTATTTTATTTGCTTATTTTGTTCAACTAACTACTCCGTTTCTACTCTGCACGCGCCTGTACGCGGTAGGCAGTGCCGTGCGGCCGACACACTGTAGTGGTTGCCTGTTGCCTAGGCACTTACCTGAGCGATCTCGTTTTCCACACTCGTCGCTCTGTCTCTCTCGCACTCATGGAGTGTTCCGTAGGGGTGCGAGAGAGACAGCGTGAGCGTACCCATACCGACCTGCAGCACTGCCTGAAGGAGTCCACGGAGGGCATGCTGAAAATTGTCCGCCTAGCAGGACTGCACGTGCTCTGCGGCTGCAAGTGCTCTGGCTGAAGGGCCCACAAGCCTTGCGAGGCGGCCCATTTCCAGCATGTTCTCCATGGACTCCTTCAGATAGTACTGCATGTGGTAAGGGTTCGCTGCAGCACGCCCCTGCTCACCTGTAACCTGATTTCGCAGCCCGCACTTGTCCCTGTCTCTCTCGCACCCCCACAGCACACTCCATGAGTGCGAGAGAGACAGAGCGATGAGTGTGGACAACGGGATCGCTGACCAGGTAAGTGCCTAGGCAGCAGGCAACCACAGTGTGTCGCCCCTACGGCACTGCCTACCCTGACTGCACCATACAGGCGCGTGCGGAGTAGAAACGGAATAGTTAGTTGAACAAAATAATCAAATAAAATAATTATTTTGAATTACATAAATGCAATTTACGTGATGCGACAAAATTCATTTTAATTCCTTTTATTATGTTGAAAGCATTAAAATCATACAATAAATTTAATTTTAAAAAAGGGGGTGTTCCCGGAGGGGGTGTTCTAGGTCTAACTTATTTTCATTATTAAATAATTTTTTATTAAAAAAAGACAAAGGGTGTTCCCGGTGGGGGTGTTCTAGTATGCTTTCGTCGTAGATCCTCGTGCGACCCACCATTCGAAAGAGTGTACGTTTCTTTTTACAAGAAAAATCTGGTTGGAAGATTTTTTGGTCAGCAGATTCCATCAACCCAAAAAGTCCCAAACCCTCAAAAACAGCCATTTCGGGGGTTTTTCGACCCCTATTAAATCCGGAGTTCGGGTCAGATCTCGCTCCTATGGTGTTACGGCAGTCCGTGTGGACGAAAGGAACCCAGAAAAAAGGCTTGGGCAAAATCTGGGATGGTCGCCCGCCAAGTGTTCTTTTTTTGTCTGGAACGCCTCCAAAGATAAAGCTGTGTGTACCACGAAACATCAACATTATCTATTTGATAAAACTTCCCCAGACAGTATCATCTGCTCACACTAAATTTCTTTGTACAATATTTGTACGTGGTCTCGCACAATTTTGAGCATGCGTGCTTTTCGTACAACTTTGTACGTGATTTCGCACGAATTTGTACGATTCCACGCACAAATTGTACGAAAAAGTTCGCATGTTTAAAATTGTGTGAGACCACGTACAAAATTGTACAAATACGTTTAGTATGCTTTAATGTTCAGGACTTTCCTGAACTTTTTTTCTGACCCCTCTACAGTGGTGGTTGTAGAAGCATATTCTGCTAACTTTCTTATCTGTGCCAAACGATAAAACTTTGCGACATTCCCTAGCATTTATTATAATATATACGATATACGGTTATTTCATGTTACGATGCGATAAGGTACTGAAGAAAAAGTATACTGCGTACATGACAATTGTTTTATTGATATTTATATGATTACCAGCAAATCTTTACTAAGATATTAAAAATGTTCATTTCTGTGCCACCACTTTCCCCATGGAATCACAATGCAGGGGACCCAGCTACCTGGAAACAGTTTATCGGGCAGCTCGCCTTCCTGCTGTGAGACGAAAAGCAATACGATTGACCTTCACCATGTCGAGCCCTGAGCTCTTTGTGACAGTCGCAGCACCACTCGCAAGAGCAGTCGTTCAAATAATTATAGCCCTTCAAACGAAGGTGAACGGGCAAAAAAAGGTGAAGCCTAGGATTCCTCACCAGGAGGTCCTGAACTGGAGCGTGATGCAACCAGGCATGGAGGCACTTTGTACGTGGATAGAGCACTGTCAGCTTGGTGAGGGCGGGAGGGAGACTAGCCCGGCTGATCACGTGCAAGAAGTTGTCCGAGGGCTTCATGTCCAAGAGAGAGACTTCAGGGATGAGAACTTCAGTAAAGTGGGCAGCATTGGCTCCAACGTGTCTGGTTTTACATGATTTACAACCATGGATTCTAGAGCTTGGGCGGACCGCGAGCTGGCGAGAGCCAGTAGAGGGGCTGAATGATTCTCATCAATCATCATATAACCACGGAACTCAACACTCTTGAGGTGCTGTGCTTGACGGAGGAAGTCAAGCGTACCAGAAGGGTAAAATGTGATTCGGTCATCATATGGGCTAATAACTGTCTGTAGATTGGGCAACGCAATCAGCTGGGAGAGATCGTTGCTGAGGGGACACTCCAGTGTCCGCAGCCTAGGCATAGCTGCTAACAACGACACGGGTGCGTCCCGCGTTACCTCTAAAAGCTGAACGCATTCGAGAGTCTCAGCGTGAGTCCTCAGTAACAGCTCAAGAAAGGGTTCCGTGTGGCACGACGCGTATTGTAGCTTGGTCAAGGAGGATTCCACCTGACGGTCGCACCAATCAGCCGGTATCCTGTCTTCACGAAATAGCGATTCAATGTAAAAAAAGAGTTCCTGCAAACCGTTCAGGTTGTAGATCACTACTACAAGCAGCTGCGTGAATTTGTTACTTAGGTCGCACGTTACTTGTATCACGAGCTTCTTAACTCCACCAAGACCGGACAGTTTCAGTATGATTCCAATAGCTAATGCCGCTTCGTTTTCATCGCGCATCCTTAAGTCAAGCTCAGTGACAACGCAGTTAGTGCTGAATACGAGGGAAGCCACTTCCTCGATGGGCCGCCAGTTAGTTGACAGTGCACCAAGGCACGGGGCAAGGGCCAGCGCGGCGCGTAGCACGCCCATCTGGGTCCCTCGGACTCGGACATTCTTCCACAGGTCCCGGTCCAGACACAGGTCCCGCAGCCGGCGGCAGACCACGCGGCAGGAGAAGAGCTCCTTGGGGTCCAAGTAGACCAGCACTGCCAGAAGCACGTCCTCCGGCAAGGAAAGGAGCTGTGAACACAGAAAAGGCAAGTCTTAATCGCAACCGATGCAATGGACACTTTTACCAGAGCCCGAAAAGAAGAACAAAAGCATAGACCCGAAACGGTCCAAAAAAAATAGGCCTTTGAAGGGGATGTGGGCAGGTTTACATATGACCCAAACATATACTTGAGCTTCCTTGCACAGTAAATGTATTTGTGCAATTAAGAAAATGGTCTCACGCAACACTACACATGCATACTTTTTCGTGCAACTTCGTGCGCAGAATCCCACAAATTCGAGCGACATTACGTTGAAGTTTGTGCGAAAAGCGGGTATGCGCGACGTTGTGAGAGACCATGGTCAAAAATTGTAGAAGAGAAATTGTGTGAATTTTCGGATTGAAAATGAGCACTCATCTGCAATAAACAAATGTGTCAAAGCACCTGTGGACAACTCCACACTTCCTGGTATGGGGTGTATCTCCACATTTGCAAATGCAGAGTTGAAAGTCTCCTCACTTCATGTGTAGAGTAACTCACAGAGTCCCCATCTCTCAGCATGGTGCAAACGTGGAGAACTCCACACTTGAAGTTTGGAGACCCCAAACTCTGCACTTCCAAACGTGGAGACTGAAAATTCCACACTCCGAGTTACAAATGTACAGTTGTCCACAGTTGGTTTCACAGTGGGGCCAATTCCTCAATAATCAAGCGGTTTTATGCGTCTGTTCCCGGCTATGTAACAGGGCATGGAAACTGGATGATTATCAGATGAAATGGTGACGATGAATTTGCACTGCATCTGATTTCCTAAATCACAGTTTTACCGCTTGGTTCCGCTATGAGATTAAGGGGGCAGTAGCGCCATTGACATCTGCTTTAGGCAAATTTTGAGACAGTTTCTTCCGTCGCCAAAACTCTTCTGTTAATCAAGGAGAAAAACACACGTGATCATTGAGAAGAGGGGTTTTCGAGGATTAATTTAAACAAAGTACCTTAATTTGGGACATTTTTGTGGGGTCTGTGAAGGGCACAACACATTCGCCTGATAATCACCTAATTTCATTGCGCGCAGAGCTTCTCAGTCCCCGTTGAACATTTTCCATCCAAATTTTTACTACTTGTTTATCATACTTGGTCAGTAAAAATGAACCTCTAGCTTGGAGAAATACGATTGGAAAGTTTTTCAAAACTCAATTTTCTTTAAAACGTTAAAGAACATGTTAAAATGAGTCATTGTTATGTTTTCCAAAAAAAAAAAAATTTAAAAAAAAAATGCTTTAAACTTGGAATCTATGGGTTACTTGGAGGGCCCTTACTAGATTAACACCCGCTAAATTTTCAGAGCGATACCTCAAACTGTTCTCTCAAAATCCTGCGCGCAAGCTCTAAAAATCAACAATTCAGAAAAACAGCCTTTAAAATTGAACTTACCTAACATAACTTGCGTCATCTAAGAGGGTTAGAACTCAGAAAAAACATATAATTGATCATTCAACACAAAATATAATGTTGTCGGAAAGTGCTGTTAAAACGTATGAGCCCCCTGGCGCACTTAAATGGGGGTGTGTATCCATATTGCGTTTGCACCGGCCGTTGCCCCGGAGCACCGGCTGCGGCTGAACCACACGGCAGCTCGCGACCCCACAAATCTTTTTGCGCCTCAAAATGGGGTCGCGCCCCCGGGGTTAAGAACCACTGGCCTAGCGTAACACTGCCCTCTACACACGGTAAAAGTGCCGCCTTGAAATCCAAGGGGATTGAGTGAATTTTCAAAATAGTCCAAATTGACATCACGTTACAGAAATGGATTCTTCTCGACAAGTCAAACAAAAAATGTCAACACATGTCATAAGTTTGGATGGCAAATTTAAAAGTTATTTAACTACAAAAGTACAAAGTTAGCCTTTTTGGTTATGTTACAAACTTTGAAGTTCAATAACTTTTTTATTTGCCATCCAAACTTATGACATGTGTTGACATTTTTTGTTAGTCTTGTCGAGACGAATCCATTTCTGTAAGGTGATGTCAATTTGGACTACTTTGAAAATTCACTCAAACCCCTTGGAAATTAAAACAAGGCATCCCCTTGGATTTCAAGGCGGCACTTTAACGTGCAGAGATGGAGTGGTCGCGGGCTGTACTAAATGAACGAACGAAAACAACACTCGTTGCTGTCTCGCTCAATAACTGATAACTTATGCGGTTTGTTAGGGCTTGTAGAGCAAAAGTAATTGTCGCGACAGACAGTATATACAACAGCCAGCCAAACGTATGTTACGGTGCATTGAACGCAGGGGGCGCAGTTGTACAGGTGCTTGAAAAGGCGTCACTGAACTTACAGCAGAGCCCACAGTGAAAGAGCAGAAGAATAGGGAGCGGAAACAGTCACCAAATATAGCTTCTTTCGTAAAAACATGCGTTAATTTTCAGTCCACAAGTTGAAGAAAGCCAAAGGGTTCCAAAGAATAAGACTAAACCCTAATTAAGCTTACTTTTCACTTCACGAAAAGCTAGAAGTGTCAATTAATGGAAGTGCCCTTTCCAGCACCGAAGAGGATTTCATTCTTGAGCACCTGGTTACTACACTGTGGCCGAAAACTGCGGAAAAGTCAGTAAATTCTTTGGCCAAGATTCTTTGTACCCTTAATCTAATATTTTATGTAGCTGCTAAATAATATTCACTGTGTGACTCAGTCTTCTCCGCATGCCCCTTACAGACCATTGAGGTACATGGAGACCACTGTAAGTCCTTCAGGAAGTCCTACGGAGGATATTGTTAGAAGGGTACAGCAAATGTTTGGTGCTGGGTACGGAGAATAACCACAAGTTATCTCTAACTTTTTGCCACAGTGTAGGAAAAGCGAGGCGTTACCCACTCCAGGAGTAGTGTCTTCACACTGTCCAAGAATCATTTGCAATCGTTAATCCTTATGGTTTGAATGGGAAAGTCATCCTGTTTGTATGGCAGAAACAAAACACTCATTAACCATGGTAAATCGTTGAAATCACTTTGGCCATCGTGGCATTTCGGTCTCAGGTGGCCATGGATTGGGTGAACCCTCAAGGAAAGGGCACGCTGGGTGCGAGTACTTACACTTGTCATGGTAGGCGAAGAGGCCACGATGTCCGTCTGGTTGCGGAGGGTTGTAGGTTGAGGCACGGTCACTGGGGGGCGAGCCGCAGGCAGTCGAGAGGATGATGCGTAGCGAAGGACTCCAGGTTAGGTCGGCGTTACGCTGTGATGGAGTTGCCCCGGCCGCAGGCTGCGTTAACGTTACTCCGCCTAGTACGTATGCCGCTCGCTGCTCAACATTAAAAGAAGCAAGGTAGGTTTAGTAATAAATTCCGCTTAGGCTCTGCAAACTTAACTCTTGTACTCGGTAAACTCTGTGCGGCGTGTACTTTCGGGTACCTTTCGACGAGAGTTTACTCACAAGTACACTCCCACCAGAGTGTACCCGCAAGAACACTCCTACGAGAGTACTCGGATGTACACACTCAATATACGCCGGCAGTAAGTGCAGCTGAGTACACTCCCGTGGGAATTTACTCAAAAGTACACGAGTGTGGTCGTGAGTACACGCTAAAGAGGGTGAACTAAGTACACTGTTACGTTGAGTTTGCAGAGTGACCGGTTCCGGTCAGGGGCCGTACCCGACCTAAACAACAAGACCGCTCTCATTTAACGATGCGAAGAATGTGTTCACATAACGAACTATGTTCGTCGTCGCTTGCGGAGAAATTGGCCCGATTGTATTGCTGAAATGTGCGCTCATTCGAGGGGGTAAACACTCAGGATTTTGGTGTGCACTGCCTATCACGCGTATTACGGGTGTATTACGCGTATTACAGGTGTATTGCGCATATTACGGAGTGTATGGAGGATCGACGCGGAACAGTTTCTGGGTAAAGATAAGTAAGTAATACGAACCTAAATCGCGCGCTAAAAACTATGATACGCGTAATACACTCGTATTACACGTAACACACGGAAAGGTGTGCGAGAAGATAAAAGTTACAGGCTATTACTGGGCATTACGAGACAGCTTGTACAGGCCCTTAGGGAAGTGTTTACCCCCTCGCGCCCACTTTAATGAACCATGAGCTACCTCAGGGAGATAGTAGAACTCTATAGCCATCAAGAGTTCCCGACGGGCATGATTTCTAGAAATTACGGTGTTACGTTGCCCCTCGTTACGGGCCATTTCGCCGCCTGCCGCGCCCTTGATTGAGGTAACGGATGGTGGAGGGGGGAACGGCTTTGACTTTCCTACTCACTAGGGTATTTCGGGATGCAGCCCGGAAGTCAGCAAGAGAAAGAGAAACAAAGGAGCGTCGCGCTCGTAGTAGGCGGTGGTGGGGGCCATATTGAACAGAGTGGGGGTAAAGGCGGTGCGCGCATGTTACCCTCACTCTGCCCATTACGGCCCCCACCACCACCGCCCCACACGGCCGCGAGACGCTCGTTTGTTCACCCTGTTTTCTAGCTAGCTTCCGGTCTCGATTTTGACCGAACTACCCCTCTCCATTACTTGACTGCTGTTCCCGGTATCCGGCATTGAACGCAGGTTTCTTCGTCGGCAAAGTGCCGATGACCGTTGGGGATCCGTGTTGCAGTTCCGTCGTGACTACAGCGCTTCTTGACACCATCAATCGCACCGGGCGCCACGTTAAACGAAGTCGTTTAGCCGTTACGGTAAGAAATCGTTAGAGCGTATTGAAGTATTGGAAATGGTACTTGCCACCTAGGTTTTTGGAGATATCTCACTGGTTACGTTGAACCAAGTTCTTACGATATTAAATTCTCTGTGTCCGATCTACGGCAAAATGAACACCTTAGTAAAGGAGCAGAGAAACTGAAGAATGTCATAACCGGAAATGGCGCCTGGAACTTAACCTCACACACCCGTTGCAGAGCATTAGGTGAGAGTTTTCGGAAGCTTCACACTCAACGAAGCGATTCAGCCTGTTTCAAACACATCTAGGCAAAGGAAATGAACCCATTTGTCAAAATCTTTCTTTCAATTTCCCGATCCATAAGTCAACGTACTTACATAGTTTATCCTATCACAAGGAACTATTGAAGACGTCTCTGAATCAAGATAGGACACTTCCAGCAGAACCCTGAGTTTGAAGTACTACAGGAAGAACTCTAACTGGAAACAGAATCCTAATATCATGTACCTAAGGATGATAAGTGCTCATTCCCAATCCTTAATTTGAAGAAAGTTTAATTATATAATTGTATACGCTAAAATCATGTTCAACCTCCAGAGAGGTTGATTTAGTATTCTCCTGTTTCCGGTTAACATTCTTCTTCTTCCTCACCTATGGCCCTGCTGCCCTTCTTGAAATATCTATCTAGTTATAGACCGGAAATCATGAAGTAACGTTTGGCCGACTTGTATTGCAAAGAAAAAGTTGGGGCCAGAGGTCTGCATTGGACTGTTCTAGTCAGAACTGTACAAGAATCAATAGAGCATTCTAGTCGTCACCGATCGAAGAACAAGTGGAAGAACAAAACCGGAAGCTAGGAGGAAAGGGAATAGGTAGCAGTAGCAAGGCCGGTTTAAGGGAGAAATGCTAGCAAATATGTTTCTTTCGTTTGCCAAAAAGTATTAGAAACGTACTAAATTGCGTTTGAAAGAGGAACGCTTCGGAAAACTCTTCAATTAATGCACTCGAACAGATCTGTGAGGTTATGATGCCGGGCACCATTTCCGGTTTTGTTCTTCCTCTTGTTCTGCGATAGGCGACGACTAGAATGCCCTATTGCCTACAGCTCAGTTTCGTTCGAAACAACCGTTTTCAATAGACACCGAGTGGCCAATCCCAGAACAGCTTTTCAGCTCACCTCGTGACTGTTTCATACGAAACTGAGCTATTGGGTGGCTTTTGGTTTTCGCACAGTTCTGTCCAGAACTGTCCAATGCAGACCTCTGGTTGCGTCTAAGCGGCGTCAACCGAGCATCATCGTCCCTAACTGTTCGAAACTATTCTACGTTGCTTTTTATCAATGCAGAGTGTACATACAAATGCGGGTGGCATGATGGCTCCAGTCCGAGCAGATCTGTGCTGACGCTGGTGACAGGTTTTAATTCTTTTGCTTTTTCAACGACTATTTAATTGATCTGTTGGTAACGTGGCTTGGTTCCAGTTGACACTTGAAGTTCGGAGAGACGTCCCATTCGCATCTAGATTGCTACAGCGAAGTAGCAAGATTGCATCATGGCGAAGGACGGCAAACGCGTGATGACTTTCGGTAAGTGCACGCCGGACCGTGTCTCGTCGTAACAGGCTTCGCGCTGCTGCGCCGGTTACGACAATCCACGCCTGGCGTTACACCTACCTTGGCCTGCGGCGCTCCCTGCTTGCGTTCGGCAAGCTGTTTCAAGGTCCATTGAGGCATTGAGAAGTGCACCACGTGATGAAGGGTCGAAATAGATTGTTTAAGAAAATTCTAGTCGAGGTAGCCCCTACGCGGTTGTAACTTTGGTCGGGAGCCGAAATTGATTTCATTATCGTCATGAGCACCTTCCGAAACATGCGATACGATGTGAAAATGTCTCTTAAATGTAAAGTTACTAAAAAGATGCACTTTCTGCTGTTAATTTAGTGGTTTTTCGTTGTTACGATTGCATGAATTGAGATAGAAAGCTGAATTTTAGCGTGTGGCGAGCCAAGGACATACCTAACAACCCTGCGAAATCTCGCCCCGATCGGCCGAGCCGTTTGGGAGAAGTGCGGACACACTGACAGACAGGAGCAGTTTTTAACCCCACTGGAGTTACTGGTTTCGCTAATCGCTCAACCAATAATACAAGTATAAATCCTACAATACTTTTTCTCTACCCCTCTCTTAAGGAACGCAGTGCCGAGTAACCCCATGCCAATGTGGGACGAAATCTAGGGTCTGTTACGGAATTCTATTCAAACTTTGTAGATGCCAAGGGTCCCACTGGTGACTAACTTATTGACATTTTCCTCAAATTGTTTATTTTAGTGTAAGAAGCTCTTCTTTTGACTTTTCATTGAGCAAACTGTGTGGTTCTCAATTGCTATCGTTTATCATTCTACTTAAAGATTTTATTCTAGCTTTGGCCTAAGTTAAGAAAATTTTCGAAAAGTTTCATTATTTGAGGTGTTAATTGAGAGACCCAATTTATCTTTGGAAGTTTTAGTTTGCTAAGCGAAGCACCCTATTGGGGGTTTTGAACGGTTGAAATGGCCCCTCCCCCCCGTCCATAAGGGTAGTCCAAAACACACTTTTTACGAAATCGACAAAGTTAGGTAGCGCATTTTGTAGCATTTTTTATGCTGATTCCGAATATGTGCACTGTTAAAAAAAAATGTCGGAATTTAGCGACGTATAAGTCGCTAATTTTTATAACGACGAGGGCCGTTCTGGAACGATTCGGTTGGAATTCAACGACTTCAAAACCGTTTTGGTACGACATGGTCGTAAATTATTTTGCCAGAAAAGTCCAAAAAAAGATGGCAGGACGTTACAACTTTGTCGTAAAAATACGATTCGTGTTTTAAATTAACGACCCAAGTCGTTAATTCACGACCGAAATCGTATCAAAACGAGTTAGGTCATACCTGTTTGACGATTTCAGTGGTAGGATTACGATCGATCGTAAATTCACGATCGAAGTTGTAAACGTACGATGCAGTTCGTAAATTTACGACCGTATACGTTTCAAAACGAACAAATTCGCTATAATAATTAGCGACAAATTTGTTGTATATTTACGACAGATTCGCATATTTACGACAAAAATCGTAAAGTAAATGTGTCATTGGAAAACGACATTGTTTTTCTTTGAAATGTCGTTAAGTTACGATTCTTTTTAACAGTGTACCAAATTTTGAAAAATAAGAATATTTAGAGGGCGGTGCCGGGCTTAAAAGTTTCGTAGAAATCGTCATTTTTACCTGAATCATAAGAACCACAATTCGACCCCACAAGTTAGGTACTGCCTCCTGTAACACCAAAATGCACGTTGAGTCAAGAAAATGCCCACCTCTTGTAAGATGGTAAGCTTTTCCTTTACTTCGACCTGTTCTCCGGTGTAACCAGGAGCAGTACTTTACTTGTGGATTCATTTCATTTTTTGAAGACATTTTTATACTTATAGTTCTAAGCTCATTAGTTTTGAAAATTGGGTGAATTTTTTTTTTTTTTTAACTTAAAGCCCGGTAGCGCCCCCTAAATATTCTTATTTTTCAAGATCATCTTACTTTAGCGATTTTGAAAAAAGTGTGTTTTAAACTCATTCCTTATATTTACTAGAGGTATCTTCCTATAATTTATTATCCTATTCAAATGCGTATACTTAGTCTCAGCTTTATACTGCGAAGTATATAATGCAAGCCCTAATGGCCAGCCTAGAGCCCTTAACACCTTCACGCCGGTACGAGAGCCATGTTCTCGTACCGGCTGAAGGTTAGGTGAGGCTTTGGCGCGAAGGTGTGAAGCTGGTAGAGAGGCGTGGGGTCTGTTGCTTGGTCAGCCATCTTGTAACGAACCGGAGCATGTTTTCGCTGATACCCTCTAAACCGTTTATGTTAAGAGGCGAATAGTATGCGAGCGGATTGTAGTTCCCCGTTCAAGCTACAATCGGCTCGCTTACTATTCCCCTCTACCCTCTAGCTTTAATGGTTAAGAGGCTATGAGCAAAAAACGAACCCACCGTTTCGTTACAAGATGGCGGAGCTGGGCAACACCGTGCCTCTCACCCAGCTCAAGGACTCCATAATTTCCAAGCTCTGTAGTCCAACCTATGTATTGCTACCTCTAAACTGCAACCACTCTACGTAGTCCGAGGTCAATAGGCCGCGCTCTATATGGCTTCTGCAGCGAGTAGAGTAAGATCCGTCGCGAGCCCGTTAGGATTGGTAAGGATAGGTTGGACAATTCAGTTTTTTAAAAAAAGTAAATGTTCATTGCTCTTTTTAAAAACCAGATTTTATTACCACCCATTCGGACATCATTAAAAATAAAACACAAACCGCCTATGTCGAATGCTCACCTTTTCCGCGCAAGCGCACATCCCTTCAGAACTATCAAAGATGCAAACACTCATCTCTGCCTCCAACAAAAGCAACTCAGAAATAGGTAACATGCATTTGCATCTGCAAAAAAAGCCAGCTCAGCAGCAAGGCCTTAGGCCTTCCCCCGGTTAGTCATTTGTGGGACCCCGAGAACCCACTAAGCCTGAACTGAAACGCTGTCCTCAATCCTAAGTGCCGTCCCAAATTTGTCATGGAGTCACTCTATGTATTCAATACAAATATACTCAAATATTTGTAGCTAAAAATGTCCTGACGATCGGTCATCTGTTTGACGCAGGTCCTAAGAGCGGCGAGTGTGTAGTCTGCGACAAGTTGGGCTCCCTGAGATGCAGCCGCTGCCAGGTGGACTTCTACTGCGGCAAGGAGCATCAGGTGCAGGACTGGCCTCGTCACCGCCAGGTGAGCGTGTCTCAAATTGGACCATATACACTCTAGAAAATCAAGAGAGTGCATGGCATGCTCCGCCTCCGCCCTGGAGTAAACCTCAAAGCACGCTCCAGCCACGCTCCACCATGGAGCATGCTTGGCAAGCACGCTCTATCACAAGGTAGGTTTACGCCAGACCGTGTCTTGTCGTAACAGGCTTCGCGATGCTGCGCCAGTTACGACAATCCACGCCTTGCGTTACACCTACCTTGGCCTGCGGCGCTTCCCTGCTTGCCTTCGGCAAGCTGTCTCAAGGATTTTTGAGGCATTGAGGAATGCACCACGTGAAATCTGCAATAAAATTTTTTAGTCGGTCGATCCCCTTTTTTCAAGATCCTGATTCGGCAAACTGATGAAGTCAGGCTCCTAGACCCCCCTTCCGACCCCTCTTTGAAAAGGTCTTGCTAAGACCTGTCGAAATCCGCAATAAAAAATTTTTAGTCGGTCGATCCCCGTTTTTCAAGATCCTGATTCGGCCAACTAATGAAGTCGGGCTCCTAGACCCCCCTTCCGACCCCTCTTTGAAAAGGTCTTGCCGAGACGTATCGAAATCTGCAATAAAATTTTTTAGTCGGTCGATCCCCTTTTTTCAAGATCCTGATTCGGCCAACTAATGAAGTCGGGCTCCTAGACCCCCCTTCCGACCCCTCTTTGAAAAGGTCTTGCCGAGACCTATCGAAATCTGCAATAAAAATTTTTAGTTGGTCGACCCCCTTTCTTCAAGATGAAGAGTCGAAGTTGATTATGATAGTAAATTTGGGCCGAGGTAGCCAATTCGCAGTTAAAAGTTTGGTCAGGGGTCGAAATTGATTTCATTTTCGTCATCAGGAACTTTAAAAACATAAGAAACCATGTAAAAATGTCTCTAAAATATAAAGTCACTAAAAAGTTGCACTTTTTCTGCCGTTTTTTTAGTGTTTTTTCGTTAGTACGACTGAATTGAATGAGATAGAAAGCTGAAGTTTTGCGTGTGGCGAGCCAAGGATATACCTAACAACCCTGCAAAATCTCGTCCCGATCGGCTGAGCCGTTTGGGAGGAGTAGTGCGGACACGCAAACAAACAGACAGACAGACAAAACTTTTCAACCCCACTGAAGTAACTGGCTTCGCTAATCGCTCAGCCAATCAAGTCATTGATGCTTCATTGTACTCAAAACCGCATATTGTCTGCCTTGCAAACTTAAGTTTGTACACAGTGCACTCTACCTGGAGCACACATACTTGTACACTCCACGCTGGAGCATGCCTGGCATGCCTGGCAATTGACGCTATATACATGGCGTATGGATTCTCAGTGCTGGTTTGCGCATGCATGCCAAGTACACGCCAGTTGGCGCATATGGGAGGGTGGGGCACCTAGTGACACTTTTTGGATTTTGACGGTCAGGTCGATACTTTTCGAGAAATGAATCCGCCAACACGTCAGAAGGTTGCTTTGATCCTTCCTTGACCCTACGAACTTGAAATCGTCTCTTCACAACACGTCTTCCTATTAGATAAATAGCTTACCGTAGCCCTCTGCACTTGTCACTTGGTGCCCCAGCCCGGGGCACCTAGTGACAGTTCATACACTTTACATTACCAGCGTACCGCAACTTTCCAGCTTATTGAAAATTCTTCGTTTTATGCCCTTCAAGATTGTTTTTTGTCAAACCACTGTAAATTGCGCCATTTTTGTCAAGAAACTGCATTTCACAACGTTGCTCCGTCACTCTTACAAAATTCGAAGTTTTTCGAAATTGTCGTAAAATGTAGCGTCATATTTATTTTACATTTCGATTACCAAATCGATGTTTTGAAACATTTCAGACGTGGAAACATCGTAAATAAGGGGTGTCTGTCACTACCTGCCCCGAGGGCTCTTGTTTGTTGAGGTAAAATAAAAGGAAATGAAAAGACATTTTCGAGCTGTTTTAGCGGAAACCACTCACGGTCCTTATCATTGATTAAAAGTGCTAGCATGACCGGCAGTTCCGTTCACTATATGAATAGCGTGATAACGTTTAGTCAAAAAGTCATAAAATCTGCGATTTTTGGTAATTTTTTCTAAATTTTATTATAGTTTTAAAATTACTTTGCTGAACGTCTCACTCTCGCTTTGACATGATTCTACATCACAGGACCTTTGGATTCACTGTCACAGATTGTCCGAAAGTGCAATAGGGAAGCCAGGAGACTGTGTCACTAGGTGCCCCACTCTCCCTTACCTGCAGGTACACCGTTTCCCGGTCTTTCACGCAAAGAATTGGGAACTTTGGCAACAGGGATTCGTGGAAACCTTATTCTACGCAGTTGTTTTCTTTCGCAAGGGGGGCTGTTACACTGTTTATAAAGATGCAGTTAATTAACAGCATTTATCTTGTACACTTTTTTAGCAACACGTTTTGTAGAGGAACGGCATATTGTTGGACACAGAGTCGTTATCCATCAACAGTGTTGTCAAAAGAGATGATGGCTCTCTGTATAAGACCTCTGAATATGAGTTGTGCAACAGAATTCCCATTTCCAAATGGCACCAACCTGTTCGTAAACAACACTCTTCTGTTTTCAAGTATTGCTGTGAAAACAAGTCGAGAGTCCTAATAATCAACTACAAGCAGTTATTCACAAACGCCCTTTTCTGTTTACAAACAGTAAAAAATGTTCTCCTATGAGGTCTCTCCGTTACTCACAAATAGGATTTGGGAGTTTCCTGATGGCTCAATAACCAATAATTATAACTCATTCTCAAACGGTCGATCGCGAACAATTTCACTATCTTATCAGAACGAAACCGGTCTTGTATAGGAACAACAGGAACAGCTCTACTGTTTTTAAATAGCAAACTGTCAACGAACATCACGACTGTAGGAAGAATCGTGTTAGTAAGTGCTGTTCTTTGACAGTTTTTGCTGTTCGTAAACAATAAAGCTGTCTGTCATCGACATGCTGTTTGAAAATCGTAAGAGCTGTTTAAAAACAGTAACACCTATTTGAAAACAGCAGAAGCTGATTTAAAACAGGAAAAGCTGTTTAACAACGGTTAAAAATTATTTGGATACAGTAAAAGCTGTTTTAAAACAGAAAAAGCTGTTTGATAACAGTAAAAACTGTTTAAAAACAGTAAATACTGTTCGTTTTAGAGGAAAAACTGTTGAGAAACGGTAAAAGTTGTTTGATAATAGCAAAAGCTGTTGTAAAACAGAAAAAGCTTTTTCGAAAACAGTAAAAACAATTTGGAAACAGTAAAAGCTGTTTGATAACAGTAAAAGCTGTTTAAAAACAGTAAAAGCTGTTTGATAACAGTAAAAGCTGTTTGATAACTTATAAACTGTTTTAAAACAGGAAAAGCTATTTTGAAACAGTAGAAGCAGAAACAGTAAACGCTGATTAAAAAAAAAAAAAGAATTAAGCTTTTTTAAACCGTACATCTGTTGCGAACGACTTAACTTTTCGGAAACAGTAAAGGTGTTCTGTACGACTGTTTTTAAATAGGCAAACTGTTTGTGAACAACTTTGCTCCTTAGAATCAGGAAGTTGTAACTTATAGCTCTTTACCATGAATGGACTAAAGACTCTTGATTTGTAACAGTGCGTGCTGTTCTCGAACAGTTAGCCGTTGTCTACAAATTGGAGGTGTCGCTAAAAAACTTAACAACTGAAGTGTTGTAAAGAAACAATAGATTTTTTTTTGGCAAAGTTGGGCCTAGATTTGAGCTCTAAGCTGCAAAATGCTCCAGCAAATCTTTGATTTAATGGTGTTGTTTTTAAATGATTGGATTTCGTTCTAAAACAGCTAATACCATTCATTTAGAAAGCAGGATGTTCTGTTTCCCCCATACAAAATCGTTCCACAACACTACTCTGGTTGTTTTCTCCATTGGTAAAATTTGCTGTTTTGTAAGAGCCTCTGTTCTGTTATAAGTTCTGATGAGACGTCCTGCCTTAAAGCAAATCGTTCGTTGGTATATGTGTTGTTTCCCTAAAGTTTTCTTTTTTTTAAGTGTACAACCGATCGTCAACAGAGACCAAGCTTCTTTGTTATTGTGCACGAAAGTGTCTTATTTTCTTTTCTAAGTACTGCGACAGTTTCTTACCGTGTCTTGTCTGTCCAGAGCTGTGGCAGCATCGAACTGCGCGTGAGTCCGGAGGTTGGGCGCTGCGTCGTGGCCACCAAGGACATTCCTGCCGGCAGCATACTCATGAGGGAAATCGCTCTGGTAGCTTCACCGAACTCCGAGTTGGGTGAGGATCAGGTGAGTTTCTTATTCCCTAACTGAACACACTCCGGAAACTCAAGTGCACTGCAATTCCATTCGTAAGTTTGCTTGCCACTCCAGTGGCGCTCCATTTTGAATGCCAAAATTTGGCGTCCAAGTTCACCGGAATGCCAAATTTTGGCATTCAAAGAGGCCAATCCGGGCCCAGAAGGCCCAATTTTGGCATTCAAAACGGAGCGCCACTGGAGTGGCAAGCAAACTTACCAATCGAATTGCAGTGTGTGTGCCTGGTTTACTCCTCCTGGTGTGAACCTCCAGGCACACATTAGGAAATGTCAACCTGTCAGGCCCACACCAAATTATAGTGTTTCCGGTATAGATGTCTGGCCTAATGCGTACGCCAGCAAGTGTGTGCCTGACAGGTCGACTCTTCCCGGTGTAAGCCCGTAGGGTGACTCCAGGAAGAGTCAACCAGGCACATACTTGAGTTTCCAGAGCACTAAATGCTTATAGACTTTTTTTCCGCAAAAGTGCGAACAAGCCTCTCCACATAATGGCAACTTGTGACCCTCCGAGTGCATATAACACCGAGATCGAATTCCCACCAGCTGGTGTGATCAAAGGCTCATATGTAATGTGCACAAGCGTTACTCTAAAAACTGTTATTTTGGACCGTCAAAGGGTGCGGATCGGAAGGTGTGGACTTCGAGATAGCCACCCGAGACGTTGGGACTTCCTCCTTGCGGTGTTGCGAAGTTGCAACGCTTTAAAGTAAACTCTAGATTTCAAAAAAACGATTTTTTTTTCCCTAATAGACCATTGTAGTCGTGGCTTTGTGAAGAACAAGAATAATAAAACAGTCCATTTAGGGCATTTAAATAGCATATATTCGCTTCTAATATGTTGCATTTAGTAGAAAATATTTTCATTAACTTCTACCAAGAAAAAGGACCTGAACATGTGAAGTAAAAGCTGCCAAAGTATACACTTTTGTGATTCCTCTTGTTTTTCACTCGGCCACGACTAGAATTCCAGAATGGTCTACTTAAGAATATGCCGGAAAAGAAAAAGCCAGAAGCTCTGGAAATCATAATTTCCAAAAATCAATTGTGGGCGAAAACAGACTATTTTTATAACAGGCGCAGCTGCATAAACAAGGATGATGGATGGGCTTACTATGCTGCAAAATATAGTCAAGGGACCAAAGTTAAAGGCAACAAAGTCGATTAGCCCACTTACTCCAAATTTATGCCCTAAATTTTGAATTAAAAAAAAATGACCCACAATTGATTTTTTACCTTATGTACTGTGCGCAACAGCCGGTGCAGATAAAAAGAACATTGTTATGTCCATCAGTTAGATCCTTTCGGTCATAAAGTAATACATATATGTTACATGTAAATAATTTTTACCTCTGTAAGAATTTTTATCGTTTTGGCACGTGACCGTCTGGTGGGGGGAAGAGGGCAGCAGTATCAGGAGTGTAACCTACAGTTGATCAGGGAACGGGCTCACAGCACCTTCTGATCCGCAACCTTTGACGGTGTTTATAATAATAGTTTTTTGCCCGCCATTCTATTCAAAAATAGGGGGCGGGCATATGGGTAATTCTTTTATAACTTCGAACAGACTATGATTTTCATGTCACCGATTTGGCTCAAAATTTGTAAATCGTCATCAAATATGGTCTATTTGCACACTGCAAAGTAGCTCAGCTCAAGACTTAGCCGTTTCAGAGATATAGGCATGCACTGTTTAAAAAAATGTTGTAATTTAACAGCACTTGTGCTGTTAAGTTTGATTGCAACACATCTTGTTATATAACAAACATGTTGTAGCCCTTGGTGTTGTTTTCTGATGATTCGGTTGTATAACAACAATACTTTTGTCGCGTCTTCGATCATGTCTCTTCCAAATTTGTGTTCGCCTCAAAGTGTTGTAATTTAACATCATCCTTGTAATCTGACAACTATTTTTGTTTGAGGATTGCACAATGGTTGTTTTTAAACAGAAAAACTGTCGAACGAGAACATTACTGTTTTAAATCAGAATTACATTACTGTTTCCAGACAGGGAAGTTGTAAAGAAACAAACGAGTTGTCTGTAGATGAATTTCCCGTTCAGGAGCCGAACAACACTGTTGTAATTTAACAACATTCCTGTAGGTGATTGTGTTGTAATTTTACAGTGGATTTTTAACAGTGTGGGTCATTTTCATGAAAATGTCCCAAAGTAGTACAAACGTTCAGCATTTCGTCAATATCTTAGCTAGTTTTGAAGATAGCCCAAAACCCAAAACAGATTTTAAAAGAGGATGAAAAACTGAATCACAAGACACATATTTGAAGTTTGCGGGACGAGCCATTATCACAGGGTAGATGCTCAAAGTTAAAAAACTTTGACAATATTTGTCTCTAAAACCTAACATTTTTTTAATTCTTTTTTTTGCAAATTCGGTGTGAGTGTTCCTCAAACCTAAAAGGTTTGAGGGTGATTCGTAACAGACTACGTTTTTTCCTGGTATTTTAGTAGTTAATGTTATTAGATTCTTGAATTATGTCTCGAATCACTCGCTGCCATATGTCAGTTCTTTCACACAGCACAAGATGACTTTTAAAGCGAGTTACTCTAATCTCATGCTCCGAAATTGACAAAAGTGAGGTTAGAGTTGACACAGTCGATTGGCTGATGCTGAGCTGCGGTCAAAGACAGCTTGCAGTGATACAATGTCGATTTTAATACGGTGCTAGGGCGTTCGAAAAACAACTAAAGGAGAAGATTAAGTTCCCTACGAAGTTGAATTTAATATGAAGGATGTTACGAAACGCCCCATGGTACAAAGAACCCCATGCTGGGGCGATTCGTAACAGATGCAAGGGTTTAGAAAGCGTCGCACATCTCGAAGCCTACGGACTCCAGAGTGTCCTATGGAGCTGTGTGGTCTTGACAAAGAGCCAGACTACTCACCTTGCACAAGTTAGTTTGGCACCGATATGAAGAATATACTTCATTTGTTTAGAAATTCCTAAATCTGTAACAAATCGCCCCACCCTCCCTTACTTTTACTAGAAAAGAAAGCTTTGTTATGTACAAGTCGTTCGTAGTAGAAACGACGCGTTCATGTAAACTTCTTTTTAAATTTGACTTGGTGGTAGCATTCGTAAAAATACACAATTTTTGAGCTTAAAATTCCAACTGTACGTCGATTGAGGGAAAAACTAAGTTCATATTTGAGCGCAGATTATTTTTTTCAAGTTGTCACAACACTAAATTGTCACAAAAACCCTACATTCTTTTGTGATTTTGCAGCTTCTTTGCGTTGGTTGCTTTATGCCGCCCCGTCGCGTGCGTCCGTGCGCCCTGTGCGGCTGGCCGGTGTGCGGCGAGGCCTGCAGCAAGAAGGAGATCCACCAGCCGGAGTGCGCCGCCTTCCAGCGCGCCAAGTTCAAGCTGCCCAAGGGTGAGTTGCCGGCACACTGTATGTAAGAATTAGTAGGAAAAGTGGCGATACAAATAAACAACTTTGGCCCGTCTCGCACATTTTAAATTTCGCAACGTGTGTTTATGTTTAATCCCAACGGGGTTTTGAAACTAGGTCGGGGTCCAAACGAGTTTGACGTAAATTTTCCCACAGACCTTCGAACATATTGGAACAAAACCATAATGGTCTGGTCGGCCCGCTAAAAGTTTTGAATCTGGACGATAAAAGATGTATTATTTCGGCCCCTTTTCTTGAAACAACTTTCTCAATTTGCGCCTAAGCCTATGACATGTGGGTATATTGTTCACTGCAAGAAATAGTGTGGATAGCACAACAAAGTACCACTAAAACTGAACAATAAAAGTACAACAGGGATTGTAGAAAGTACAACGAGACTTGTACGAACCACAACAAGGCCTGGACTGCACAGCACTCGTCATGACGGTTCCATTGTACTTTGTACAACAATTGTACAACTATTGCTGTACTTTGAAAGTACAATAAATTCCTGATAAAAAATTTGCCAGTAATTTGTGTACTTTCGTTGTGGTTTTTTCTTGCAGTGTTGTTTGTCTTAAAAAGACGAATCCGTTGATAATAAAGAAAAGTCATTTTGGTCAATTTTGAAAATCCCTTTTTTTTTTCTGGTAGTCAATATCTTACTTGGAGAAATTTGAGTAAATTTTCAAAATTGACAAAAATGACCTTTCTTTATTATCAATGGATTCGGCTTGATAAGACAAACAACAATATACCCACAAATCATAGGCTTGGACGCAAATTGAGAAAGTTGTTTCAAGAAAAGGGGCCGAAATAATACATCTTTTATCGTCCAGATTTAAAACTTTAGGCGGGCCGACCAGACCATTTTGTGGTTTTGCTCCTACATGTTAGAAGATCATTTGGAAAAATTTACGTCAGACTCGACAATAAGCTATATTAAAAATAGCGACTTTTCGAAAAAAAATTGATGTAAAATGAAAAAAATGGACATTAAAACATCACCTGATCGTCTTAAAACTATTATTATCGTGTTCTCTAGCGCTTTTTACGTACAAATACAGTCTCGAAAAAATTCAAAAAAATTTCAGCCTGTGAAGAGAAAAATCGAGAAAAAGTCAAGATATTGACAAAAGCTAAAACTTTGCAATTTTTTCACAACCAAACGGGGCGAGATATCCTAAAACACTTTGCTGGTGGTTCTTTATAGGATGACCCCTTCCCCCAAAAAAGTTTCATTCAAATCGGAGAGATGAGTTTCTAAGAGTTCGTTGGTTTGGCATGGAATCGCCCATTTATAATGATTGAATGAGTTCCAACAATTGGTGTGAATTTCTGAGTCACGCTGATTTTTTGGCATGACTATTCTGCCATGCCTTTTTTGGCGTGCCACCTTATTCACGACCCTGCCACGGCACAAAGTCACGCCGATAGATTTTTAGTGTGTGCACCGCGAGGTAGGTACGGAATGTTGCAAGCAGCGAAAGTGACAACCTTTTCTTATTGTTTTGCTGCAGGTAAACTTGAAGCCTGGGACGCGGAATTGTGGACTTACCTGGCCGCCCTCAGGACTACCCTTGCTTTCGAAGACGAATCACGCCGAGATATTTTGCAGAACCTTCAATACGAGCACCCGCCGTCGGGGCCTGCAGTTGATGACCTGATGGCGGTACATGACCACACACTGAGATTTTATAGGCTATGAACGTAACACGTAAGGTGCAATGCATTGAGTCGAGGGGTTGTCATTCATCCACACTGAATTATCCCTCACGGAGTACAGCGTAATCGCTTTACGACATTATTGCGCTAAAAACTTTTAATTAAGCTTGTTATGCCTTATTACGTGTTTATTACGCGCTGTTACGCGGTTAATACGCGCGTGCCCGGGGACGCTGGCATTGTCCATCTGCCGACAGGCAGGCGACCGACAGCTTTGCCGCTTGATTTACCTTAACTGTCGTTTTGGAGTGCTCAGATACTAAGCGCCCTTAGGCGCTCTTCCTAGATTTTGTAACGCCTTGAGTCGCCTCACCAGGTAACGCCCAAAGGCGCCTCAAAACAGAGCGCCTTACGCGCGTTCACGACACGGTGCGCACCCCTTGTAAAGTGAATTCTGAATTCGGACCTTGTCTTCTGTCAACAGCTGCCACCTGCCGGGTGCCTGCGCTTGTGGATGAACCTCGCCATGGCCGAGCAGTCACAGAAGGACGCGGCCCAGTGGGTGCGCGATGTGGCGGGCATTACCTGGCTCAGCGCCAAGGCGGTGCGTCGCGGGGCCGGCGTCTGGAGCATCAACTCGGCGAGCTCCGGTTCGACCTGGGGACGGCAAGTGAGTTCAACGAGCAGTGCTCGTCTAACGCCATGTACTTACTATATGTTTTGTACATAATTGTTCAAAACGGTCATAGTTTTGTGTGCAAATGAACTTTTTGTACCATTTTTATCCGAGAATCTGCGGGTTTCCCCTCATTTTGTTCGAAATTGCGCACAAACTTGCAAGAAAACTTCATCTGTTCGAAAAAAAGCCTGACGTTTTGTTAAAATTCTTACCAAAACATCTGTGCTATATTCAGTTAAGGAATTTCTGTTTTCACTCCTGGCGTGAGTGTAGATTCAACGCTTGCAGAGGCCTAGATCCACGTCTCTTCGGGTGTGTAAACGCGCGCTCACGCTCGCAGAGGCGTGAACCCACGCCTCCGCAGGCGCGTGAGATCCTCACCCACGCCAGGAGTAGAAACACGAAATCCTTATCTGAATATAGTACAAGTGTGCCAACTAGGGCGCAGCGGAATGGCAATGGCATCCATCAAAACATCGCTACTACGTAGTTAGTTGTTTTTAAGTCACAGGTTAACGTAACACCGGTAGCCAACGAATGTCACATCACTTACGTTTTCACGTAAAAACTGCGAAGTCAGTTTGATCGTGACCAATCGTGACAAACGTTTGTTCGTTCGTTCGTTCGTTTCAATGTAAAACCCATGTACTACTGTCACATTCATACGAACGAGTCAGTGCATGGGTGTCTCATTCGTTTGGATGTGACACGACATATGTTCGTTCGTACCATGTGTCACATTCGTTTTAATGTGGCAGTTCACCTGCTGATTTCGTGTCACACCCAAAGCAATGTGACAAAAAGGTGCGTTGTGTCACATTTGTTTCATCGTAAATTTTGACTGTTTGTCACGATTAAACTGACATCGCTGTTAGAATGATGTCCCATTCGTTGGCTACCACTGCTCTGCTGCCTATGCTGGCTCTTTGGTTAAATGCCATGGGTCCCACGCATGCAAGTGTGGTACAAACGTGGTTCACACTTGTAAGCCTAGAACAGAACTTCCCACGACTACAAGTGGAACTGTTCCTAGCTATAGATTTCCTGTGTACTCCTGTGCAGTGCGTCCTTTGCCTCACCCTCCTTTTACCGTGCGATCTTCCAGGTGAGCAGTCTCCTCCCTGGCATTTCGATGGTGCAGCACTCGTGCCGCCCCAACGTGGAGATGGTGGTCTGGGAGCGCGTGGAGGATCCCTACGCAATGGCAGGTAGGGATACATTGTGATTTCGAAGGTTAAGAACATTGCACGTGTAGTGCAATGCGTTGAGACGTGGCACCATGCGTGGAATGCCTAAGCCACATCGCACCTTTCGTGCGATGTGTCCCGAAAATGCCCTATGCTAATGCGTGGGAAGGCATTGCACTTCACGTGCGATGCAAAAGCATTGCAACCAATTAGTGCGATGGAAACGGCTTCAAATGAATTGAACCAATCTACGCTATTCTTATAGCCTTTGGATTCTGAGTGTATTATCGAAGAAGTCGTTTTGGTCGATATCAATACTTCACATCAGGTAATTGTTTTGATTTTCTTCTCGGATCGTTAATATTTTGGTATTGTTGTAAATACCTTCTGGCGTGAATAAAGTGGCGAGAAAACCGGAAAAAGTACTTTTGCCGGTTCTCTCGTCACTTCTTTCACACCAGAAGGTATTTTCAACAAATAACTATTATTCGAATAAATGATTTACGCCCCTGGAACGGCGAAGATCGTTTTATGGCCTTGGAAGGGGCGTTAATAAGTGTAGGACATCTAGGCAGCTGTTTCGTCGAGTTTATAAATAGGCTGATTTTAACTGTATGAACTCTTTGCAACCTTGTCTGTATAAGTCGTGAAGTGGAAAAACTTTGTTACCGGACTCACTTTTCAGATAATCACACTCGAAGTCGGCTTTTAAGCATGGCGTCTTACGGGAGAGCATGGCTGCAACCCGCACAACACGGAAAAAACAGGTTCTGCGGGGTGCAGTTACGCTCTCCCGTAAGGTGCCTTGTAAAAACTCAGACCTTGAGTACGATTTTCTCCAAAATACGTAAGTTCGGTATCAATAAAAATGCACTGAACCACTTTTTTAAGAGAAGGTTTGAAAATTTTTATACAGTTTAAAGCAGTCTTTTATGAAAGAACTCGGCGAAACATTCGGACTACTTTAAGCGCGCAAGGGCATAATGATGTTGCCGAAAACCAATACTTTTCTCCCCGAAATGGTGCATCGTAACAATCGCTAATTTTGTCTCTGATGCCCGTGTCCGATGAAAGGAGTCACCAGCAACGCAGAGCACGTCTTGGTGGCGTCGCGCGACATCGCGCGCGGGGAACACTTGGGCGTCGGCTACGCGCAAAACTTTCTCTTGGGTGCGTCTCAACGCCGTATGAAGATGTTCAACTGGAACTTCCTGTGTCGCTGCGAACTTTGCTCGGACCCCAGCCAGCGCGGACTGTACCTGGACGGATGGTGCTGCCGCCCATGCAGCGGTAAGTTCACTGTTATCCAACGAATATGACGTGTTATTCGTTAAAATGCTAATTTTGTCACGTTCGTTTGTAAACCATGCGAGCCAAATCAAATAAGACGGACCACTTCTTCCAGCAAACACCGTCTCGTTTGCACGTCAAATTGTCAACTTCCGCCAACATTGCGTCTGTTGCAGTGGGTGGAAACAGCTGTTCCGAATCGGTCGGGCAGACGTTTTTTTATCCGTTCATATCGGCCCAACCAAGCGAGCTAGATAAAACTGCTTACAGTTTTGGAATCAGCCTAAATTTCCACAGGGAAAAGTATACTTTTAACACCCTAAAGTCTAATATGTTTCATAAAGACCTAAAATCCCAGGTCTCGTCGAGTAACATCGATCTTGAAAACGTTATTGTGAACGAACAGGGTGTCGTATCACAAATCTGAGATCATATTTGGAATCTCTCGTATAAGCCTATGTATAAGCTGTAAAGATGGAGTGGTTTGCCACTCATTCTTACGGCAACGATCCCCTACCCTAATGTGGACGGTACCTGAGTTGCGCAAATGTTTGTTGAAAACTTGAAATCGACTGAAATTCGCCACCGATTATCATAATTTAATCTGAATATTTAAAGGTAGGCATGGTGCCTTTATCATGGTTAAAGTCTTGCGGATTCCAAATCTGTTTTCGGATTTGTATTCCAAATCTGTTTTCGGATTTGTATTCCAAATCTGTTTTCGGATTTGTGACAGTCCGTTTGCCCACATTACGTTTCAAAATCAGTGATTTTGAGCAAACCGTGACAATGCAAGACATGGGATCAGGGCCACACTGCTCAACAATTTGTTTTCAGGCTTCAAAATAACCACGAATTTTTTAGATTGGCCGTCTAAAAAGTACCCTTTCCCCGTCAAATTTTGTGCTGATTCCGAAAATGTAAGCAGTTTTTACCTAGCTTGCTTGGTTTGGCCAATGTAAACGGATAACAAAACGTCTGCACGCCCGTTTCGGAGAAGTAGTTTCCACCCGAGGGTCTGTTGGCTCCCCATGCAGGATTCGTTAAAATATCCTAATGCCATGTTTCAGCCAAGAAGAACAAGGCGTTCCCGGTGCTGATCCACGACCTTGACGACAGCTGGTCCTGCAGTGGCTGTGGCGAGAAGGGACCCCTCACGGCCACCAGGGAGGGCGCCAAGAAGGAAATGATGATGTACATTGTCAGGGGTGATGCCGACAGCCTTAACTCCATGGCCCAAAATCCGGCCAGCTTGGTCGACTCGCTCTCCGTCCCCGGGGGGCCCGGCAGTCCACACGCCCTGGCCAAGGGTCTGGAGCAGCGCTTTAAGGGTCTGCTGAAGAGCACTTCAAAGGTCTGGGTTCCTCCAAAATTCAAAGTTTCTGAGTTTTGAACAAACGGAATTGCACTCTTTATTCCTTGGCACATTATTTGTACGTAAGGGAGGGTAGGGCACCTCGTGTCACTTTTTGATAATTTGGCTCTGGGATGAAAATGCGTAGTCAGAAACCTTTATTGGTAGTCTATGTTAACCTGTTGATAGAAACCAAAGTATGTCATGTTTTTTGTGAGTAAGAGAGGGTGGGGCGATTTGTAACAGATTTAGGAATTTCTAAACAAATAAAGTATATTCTTCACATCGGTGCCAATCTTGTGCCAGGTGAGTAGTCTGGCCCTTCATCTAGACTGCACAGCTTCATAGGACACTCAGGAGTCCGTAGGCTTCGAGATTTGAGACGCTTTCAAAACCCTTGCATCGGTTACGAACCGCCCCAGCATGGGGTCATTTGTAACAGCCATGGGTCCTTCCTATCCCATCCTTCCTATTAAATTAAATTTCGTAGGGAACTTAACCTTTAGTTGTTTTTCAAACGCCCTAGCACCGTATTAAAAACGACATTGTATCTCTGAAAGCTGTCTTTGACCGCCGCTCAGCATCAAACCGATCGACTGTGTCCACCCTAACCTCACTTTTGTAAATTTCGGAGTATGAGATTAGAGTAACTCGCTTTAAAAATCATTTTGTGCCTTGTGAATGTACTGACATATGGCATCGAGTGATTCGAGACATAATTCAAGCATCTAATAACATTAACTACTAAAATACCAGGAAAAAACGTAGTCTGTTACGAATCACCCCCGTGCGAGTTACGCAAAAAGCACGTCCCCACCCATAACTGGACGAAGTGATGGCAACAAATGCCACGTAATTACAGTGTGAAGGGGTCACGCTTCATAGCCTCAACGGTAATTTTATGGTGCTAGGTCCCGAGGGTACCTCAGACGGAAATTTCCTAGGACTCAAAATCTACGGTTTGCCTGATTTCGGTGTGACCAATATTTCAGACCAGACTCCCTCCAAAAGTATACCTGATCACCGATCACAGCCGTTTCGATGGTTCAAGGATCCTCTACTTCTACCGAAAGAGGGGTCAGACTCAGATTTCCCTCTGCACCCACCCCCCCTCCCTATATTTTATACGAGCATGTGTTACGAATCGCCTCACCCTCCCTTATTCTCCTTTTCCGTGCACCTCTGCAACTGGCATAGGGTGCCCTGGCCCACGGGTACACACTTGTGAGCGTGTACTTGACACACACTGCAGTTTCCTGATTTCGCCAAGTTAGGTGTGACTGCAGCCTTGACCGTCTTTTACAGGTGCCTCTGAAGGAGTGGGAGCGCTTTATCGCTGACGCCCTGTGGCCCCGCGGCCCCCTGCACCCCACGCACAGCCTGGTGCTGCAGGCCAAGAAGGCCATCGTCGAGCTGGACGAACCCAAAGTGCTGGTCGACAAGCTAACTGCAGGTTTGCTATAAATCTTATTCGGAGGATCCAAGTATGCAGGGGTACACTGAAAAAAATAGTCTGGTTAAAATTACCAGACCAATCCTAGTTAAACGAGCACGAGTAACATTAACGAGGATCCTAATAACTCAGTTGCAGTGTCAGGTGTAGTGACATTTACCAGATGTCTGGTTAATAAGGGCCGTCATACTCAGGTGACTTTTTAATTTCGTTCTTCGAGACCTCCAAAACGTTTTGTTATTTTTTGCTGATTTCAATTATCGCCAGGGTTTTGCGATCGGACTATCGGACAGCGTCTTCATACTCCAACGTCGCGTTTTGTCTCATAAAACGGCGATTATAGAAAAATAGTAGACACATGGAGAAATTAGGGTCAAATTTTGTTTTTCCAACAAAACACAAACGGAATGTTGTATTGAAAGGTCCAAAGGACCACATAAAATGGTTTTGGTCCAGCTTAGCTCTCAATTGTGCAGCGTTTAAGGGCTTGAAACACACCCAAAATGACCTCTTAACGCCCTCTTGCAATGCTAAGTTTTCAGCCTTCGAACGGTGCACAATGAAGGGCTAAGGTGGACCAAAACCATTTTATGTGGTCCTTTGGAGCTTTCAATTCAACACTCCATTCGTATTTAGTCAAAAAATATTTTTGGACCCAACTCTCTGTGTTTGCTATTTTCCCATTCTGGCCCACTGTGCACCTCCTCTGGTGAGTATACTCGGCACAGCGCTGGCCTACCTCCGACCTGCACACAAACCACTCTTCCCACCCCTGCCTCGCCCGCCAAAGTCAGCCTCCGGCGCGGCGGAAAGCGCTCAATTAGCTTTTGTTGAACGAAAACGAGTGTTACATACGCCTTTCTTCCCCGCCCCCTTCCAACCAGCACGCTGGATTGCGTCTGCACCCACACCTTCCAACTTTACACTATCCGTACTAAAATTTTAGGAAGCGTGGGCACTTGTGGCACCTCTGTCTTGCCGCCAATAAGCATGCAAACTTCAATTTTTGTCAATTTTTAGCCCTTTTTTTTTTAAATTTTTGCCGCCACTGTGATGCCCTTGGTGGTCGCTGATGTTTGGCATTTTTTTATGTTTGTATATGACCCTACGAAGCTTTTATGCTTATCAGGGGGACGGCAGGGCTTCTAGTGAATAGGTCGAAATTTGACATTAAAATATGTATAAATCGCCGTTTTTTTTTAGACAAAACGCGAAGTTGGAGTATGAAGACGCTGTCCGATCGCGAAACCCTGGTGATATTTTAAATGAGCACTAAAACACAAAACTTCTTGGAGGTCTGTCCAAAAACGAAATTAAAAAGTGTGACGGCTCCAACTGGTTAATAATCCTCGTAAATTTAACAAGCAATGTTGTGCTGCCTGTGCAGCTGAGATGCGGCGCCTGGTGCAGTACTGCCGCGACCTGCGGGCCGTGGGCGACAAAGTGTATCCCGGCACCGCGTCTCTCCACCAGCCACTTCTATTGATCCAGTTCGGCCTCGTCGGCGCCCAGGTGAAGGCTCAGCTTAACGACGCTGGACGCAGTCGCCCACATCCAGACACGGAGGTATTACACCGCACACGTAGTCTGAAATCCACTGTGGTTGGTCGACCATTTCGATGCAGTAAGACTTAAGAAGGGATTACCCTATTTTACCGCTCGTACAGGTTACATAAGAAATACCCGTCTTTAATTCAGCTACCCCATGTATTGCGAGCAATATAGGTCACTTTTTCAGCAATTTGAGGTGGAAAATATGAATGTTTTTTTTATTTTTTCGGCAATATATTTTGTGTTTTTAGATTGCCATCCCTTAATTTTTTTGGGCAGTTAGAGTACGTATTATGGGATCCCAATATGGTCCAAAAGTAAGATGACGTGTTTTGGTAAGAAAACAAATGGTCCTTTTTTGGACGAAAACATATTTTTTCTAGAAAAGGCTTGGGGTTCCATACAATTTTATTTCTCTAGATTATGTTGTCATTTACTGTATTTTTAAGCGCCTAAATTCATTATCTTTCTAAGAATCAAAAAATGAAAAATCTTAAAATTTTCAACTTTAAAAACTCAGCATGGTCAAAGTTCTGAATATTATCTCCAATAAAATTATGAGAGTATTGCTTGGGTGGTAGGATATCGTAGAAAAAATTGGGGACCGGGTCTGAGAAATAACGTTTTGGACCGTGATGGTTTGACATGGAGCGCCCTAAACCAATAGTGCGTGTAGAAATATGTTCAGCTTACTCTCTTATCCGTCAAATGGTCTAACCTAGTGAAATAAGGTTGCGTTTCAGATAAGATTCTTTGAACCGGAGCGCCCAGATAAGATCTTTTTAATAGGACCCCTCTAATTAGCAGTAGCTTGAACTAAAGTTTGAAATAGAGGTTGAGATCCAACGGGATATATGTAACTAAAATTTAACAAAAATCTACAAATGAAACATGTTTTAGTGACATTACAGCTTAAAAGCTTGTTGATGGTAATGTTATGGACACTTAGAGTTCTGGATGCCAGAATCTTTGCAAAATAAATCGCTGAAGTAAAAATGTGAAGACCAACCTTTTACGTGAAATTAGTATGCGTAAGAAGATTTTGAGCAAAATCAAATAAAACGGACCGCTTTTCCCAGACCTCCTCCGATCTGTCTGATATTTTGTGGGCTTATTAAGTAACTAAGGAAGAGTCTAAAGCCAAAATATTAGGTCCGGAAGAAATGCATTGGTCGAGATATAGCCAACTTTCTTTTCACTTTTGGAGGAAAAACACGAAATTGGGTATTTTGTCCTGAGTCTGCACTTTTCATAGTAGAGGGCAAAAATGTAGTGTCAACAAGCAAAACTGGCCAAGAAACAGGAATATGACCTTAGATTTGACCTCAGACTAGTATCTTCGATGTAAATCCTTACAAACACCCTAAAAACAGCCAAAATACAGTCTTTTCGTGGGATTTTTAAGAAATATTTTTTTCTGTAAATTTTCAGTGATTTTATCCTGTAGAGAATGACGCGCCGAATCGAATGCAACTACGTGCAGAGTTTTATCTCAAACCGTTTAGGAAATATAGCTATTTTAAGAATGCTATTTTAACCTTCTTCAGGCAATTTTGGTTTTGAGCACCGTTTGACGTTCTCTGCCCTCTTGGTTTGTGTGTGAGCGAACAAAGTGAGGACAGAGAAGCGATGCTTTTTTAGAGCGGCATCGGAGGATAGTCACGGAGCACCCATGAGCCCCTGCGCTAACCCAACCGGGCACGCCCGTTCGGTGGGTGGACCTGACGGAGCCATACTCACGACTCACAGAAACCTCAAATAAAATCCAGATAAAAAGAAACAGTGAGAAATCACCAGACATCAAAACTCGGCAGGACAATGTGACGGCAAGGCAAGCGGAGCAGGTAAGGGCCAGGGGAGGGTGAGAGAGAGGAGCTGAGGCCGGAGGTGAGGCCAGGCCTGTCCAGCGCAGGGGCAAGATTGTCCACCCACACGACGGGCGTGTCCAGCGGGTGGGTGGAAACTCTGTTGCCGAAATAGCTATGCAGAGGTTATTTGTACTCGCTAGATCTAGAGACATAGGTTAAATCTGTGAGTATATTTGGCATTCTCATGAAATTTTACGTAGCTTAGACTATGTTTCAAGCCGAAGGTTGAGAAAATAATCGGTGATTTTGTCATGGGAATGTATTATATAGGGCAAAATAACGCTATGAAAAAAGAATCAAAACGTCGCATCGTTCCATTGTGTTCCTTAATGCAAGAGAACGGGACCTCGCAGGGTAATTCACAGGCCATTTTCAGAATCCTGAGGAAATTTCCTGTGCAAATAGCTGTCATGAAGTCTTCAACACTATATTATCACAGTAAACCGTCGCAGTGTTACTGAGACAAGAGATGCAGCAACTGCTTTCCATAAAATTGACATAACAGCCGCAAGTTTCAAGAGTACAGACCTCTCTTTTTGGAAATCCGAGAAGTGATTTTCGCACAGGGAATGACTCTGAATTCATATATGTACTCAGATTTAGAATTGGTATTTCCGTTCTCTCACATTAAGGAACACAAAACAGCTATTTTCGGGACAGTGCGTTTATTTCAATCCTTGTTTCAAAGCGTCATTTTGCCCTAATTTTTACATTCCCATGACAAAATTAACAATTATTTCCTCTACCTTCGGCACGAAACATAGCCTACGCAACGTGAAATTTTGTCAAATTCGCCCTCGGATTCATCTAGCTCTCTTAGATCCCAAAATCTAGCATGCCCATTTTGGCAAAAGAGTTTCCACCCGCTGGCGTGTCTGCGACGGGCGCGGGGCGGGCGTACCTGGTCGGGTTTGCGCAGAGGCTCATGCGTGCTCCACAACTCTCCTCCGATGCCGTGTTAAAAAAGCATCGCTTCTCAGTCTGCACCTTGTTCGCTCACACCAGGGGGTGGAAATGACCAAGAGGGCGCGTGAAGCAATGCTCCCCGCTTCTGCAGAGGTTACAAACTCTTACGAGATTATGAAAACTAGGCCGTTGATTGGAAAACGCTTTGCACAGATCGGAAGAGCATGCAAAAGTGCATTCGACTCATTCGCGTTCCCGATTCCAAATTTAACTCTAATTACACGGGAAGTGTGTACACATATATGGCGTCACCGGTCTTCTTGTGGCTTAAAGGCGATTTTCAGTGTTTACGCTTACATTTTATGTGGGTAAAAATCAGTGTTTCACGAAGGCCTTTAAGCCTAATGCACCCTACATTTCATGCTCTTTCGATCTGTGCAAAGTGTTTTCCAATCAACGGCCTAGTTTTGATGATCTCGAAGTTTTCCTTGACCGAAGCGGGGAGCATGTCTTCACCTGCTACCAAGGTCGTTTCCGCCTCCTGCTCACACCCACACCAAGAGGGCGGAAGAGGGCAGGAACGCCAAACGGTGCTCCAAACCTAAATTTTCCGGAAAAGGTTAAAAAATTGCATTCTTAAAATCGCCGAATCTCCTAAACGGTTAGAGATAAAACTCTGCGCGTAGTCGCATTCGATTCGGCGCGCCATTCTCTATTACAAAATAAAATCACTAATCATTTTCGGAAAAAATATTTCTTAGAAGTCCCAGGATAAACCAGGTTTTTAGGTATTTTTACGGTGTTTTTCAATTTTAGGGATATACACCGAAGATATTAGTCTGAGGTCAAATCTATGGTCATATTCTTGTTTCTTGGCCAGGTTTACACATTATCACCAAATTTTAGGCCTCTAATTTGGAAAATGTAGACTCAGGACAAAATACCTAAATTTGTGTTTTTCCTCCAAAAGTGAAAAGAAAGTTGGCTATATCTCGGCCCATAAAATTCTTCCGTGGCTTTAGACTCTTCCTTAGTTAATAAGCCCACAAGATATCAGACAAGTCGGAGGGGGTCGCTGGAAGAAGTGGTCCGTCTTATTTTATTTTGCTCGTTATGAGATATAGCGAAAATAGGCAGGAAAAGGTTCTTCGACTGGTTTTAGAGGATGGCATGTGCCTTCCAATGTCAATAAAGCAGTTATAAGAGTTCATTTTTTGAGTACACCTTGAGTTGTTGATTTTAACAACAAATTTATAAAGCTGTGTTCAACACACGAGCGAATTCTTCATCGCTAATGTAGGCGCTGCCACAAGAGGAAATACTTCCACTTCCAGATTCAAAATTCAAAAGATCTATAATAATGATCATAGTTTAGAAAACCATTTTCATTTTGTCTACATAGAATTTCACCTTGTTATTTGTAACTTAGTGAGAGCGCGGGTCTGGGCGGAGTGGGGAGGCTTGTTTAGACGTGCAAAAGTGAGGTTATGATCCCATAGCGGCAAAGATGTGAGTCGCTAAAGCTATGGTCGCTCTCGCTCTCTTGTGACGGCGTGAGCTTAACTACATAGAACTTTTATCTAGTGTGAGGGTCAGTGCCGACCCACGGCTCCGTGTGAGTTGATGAGGTTTCTTTACAAAACCCACCGCATATTTGGGGTGAAGTGACGTCACAGCCCTGCAGTGAATTCCGTACTGCCCCCGACCTTTATCGTTACCAACCTCAGAACTTAACTTTTACAGCGAACAAAACCATGCAAAAAAAAAAGGGATTTTTTAAACGCCTCGTCTTCGATTTGGGCAAATTGGGTTTTAATTAATGGTAGAACCCATTAAAAATACCCACTTTGTTAATTCAACGCCCCACAATACTACATCGTTTGCCGCGGATACGTTCAAAGGTCCACACTAAATTACTATGTATAACACACTATTACAACAATTACAACAATTACAACAATTACTATGTACTTTTTGGTGCGCAAGATTCGCACAAAATTGTGCATGCGTTTTAAAATGCACGAATTTTTGCGTAACTGAGCTCGAAAGTGTGCGTTGTAGCGCACACAATTCGTGCATATTGAAACGTATGCACAGGTTTGTGCAATAGTTATGCACAAAAAAGTACATAGTAATTTAGTGTGTTGCCTACATTGCGAGCTGCATTGTTGGTCGGGGTTCACTGAGCCGGATTGAAGGGCTTCGCAGTTTTAGTTTAAGAGGAAGGATAAGGGGGGCTCAGCCAAAAATACCCGCCAAAAATCCTTTTCATCCGGGAAAACTAGGAGTTTGTATTGTTAGGATTGAGTGGCAACCCTGTTTTCAGAAGGGCTAATTACATGGAGTAGCTACGGGACCGCGCAGAGCTTGGGTTTTGACCACTTAAATCCGGCTGTATCGGCAGTACAGACCTGACTCACACATCAATTGATTCGTTATTGCAACGCTAGGTTTATGTGTACCTCGAAACGGGTCTAAATGGAGATGACACCATGTGTCGAAAAAATGCTAGAGAGAGAGAGACATAGTTTCTTATCTTCTTGACCACTAAACGCCGACCATAAAGCAATTTTGACCAGACAAACAGCATAATTTATCTCTAGTAGTGTCAAGGCAATGCCAGGCGACATTTTCGCACTAAAACGTGTGGGGTGCACATATAAACCACCTACCGAACCTCCTTCTCTCTCTAGCATTTTCTCGACAGATGGTGTCGGTGTCGCCCATGGACCCCGTAGCGACTCCATGGAATTCGTCCTTCTTCATGGTTTTCACATCTATGATCTAGTCCTCCAAAGCTCGGCACTCTGTTTTCAGGATCTCCTGGGCGAGTTGGAGGAGTTGAGCTCTGAGATGCTGCGAGCCGCCATCAGCCCCAACGCCAAGCACCAGAAAGCGATTATTGTTGAGCACGTCGCTGGATTCCGGAAGAACCTGTCCACTCGCTAAGACTCGCTGGTTATGAAAGTATTTGATTTTGATGGAGTGACGTCGGAAGTGCCCTGCTTGCTTACCCGTAGTTAAATGTTTGCGCGTCCCTCCGATATATATATGCTCGTTATCGTATGGAAAAGTTTTTCAAAGCGTAATCGAGTATCACGTGGTTTAATTTGATTAGCTGGTTTTATCATTTTTTTATTGTGTTTTTATATTTACAATTTGTCCATAGTTGCAGTGTGTTTTTTTAAAAGGCAGAGCTGTCTTAATGTTTTCTAAAACTTAATGGATTTGTTGGCAGGGCCTTGGAAGAGTATTAGGAATATTCTCATAACCGATCTGTTTTCTCCGAAAAGGAAACTCCGTCCGACGAGCAATTCTATTCTCTACTGAATTACTATTTATCTCAAAATATAATTATCAGAAGAAAGAACTAAATAAATATTTATGTCTGTCATGTTCTCTTTTAGCACTGTATTGTAAATGCCTCTCTCTCAGGTGCTAGGTATTAAGGTGCGAGATCACGTAAAACTCGAGTAAACGGATTGGCCTAAAATTTTGAACACGTGTGAACACTGTTTTAATACACACCACAATTTTTTTTGGATCTGGCTCAAATTTGAACGAAGTTATTGAGCATTGAAGTGTTCAAACTTCGTGCAGCTGACCCACCTAAAGTACGAGACGTAGACCAAAAACATATTCGTGCAGTAAATATGAGCGCCCAGGCATTGCGGAACCTCCGAAGTTCGTGGCCAAGTTTTCTGTAGTCGAAAAAGCTGGTTAAAGTTGGGCCAAAATTGGGTCAAAGTTTGACTCCAGATTGGACAGACATGCACATGGAATTTCGTTCCTTGAGGTACCGCAAGATCCGAGCACGTCTTTCCCCTAAACAAATCTACCTCCAGATTTGTTGTGGTCCCGATACTTTCTGGAGGTGAGCTGCACAAGTAAAGTACTGTTTTCCCATACTTTTACTCGGTTTGAATTTCGCGGTCGACTCGTGGTGCTCTGAGATGTGGCGCGGCGAAAGGACCAAGTTTGGATTTCGAGATACGCATCGTAGAACACTAAAAAAAATTGGTAGTTTTTACATTTGATTGAATTTTTAACTCTAATGCACTGTCTGGAGTTGTACATAGATTCGGATTTACGTCGAAGTAAGGAAGAGTAGGGCACGTCATGTCTCTTTTTGAAATTTGGCTCGGCACGGTCGTGGCCGGTGCAGTTTAAAGGCTTTAAAGAGGGCAAAAATTCCAAATTCTGTTACGAACCTTTATAGTGATCACATGGGTGAACAATTAAAACGATGCATATATCATACAATCAAGAAGAGTCTAGTAAAGATACAAAGACTATGGAAAGTTCACGTAGGAATCCGTTTACGCAGCTGGTACACAAGTACATGTCAAGCAGTCCAGCTTTGGAACTGCTTGTCTAAGGATGGCTGGGGCGGTCTTCTTCGACAAACACATCGAACTGAAGTTTCGGGCTGCCACACGTTAAGTCCGCATTGAATCTGCACCTGCTGGTTTCTGGAGGAGGTACGACTTCTCCGGACACAATTTTGCCTACTGCCAGTTCTTCATAGCCACCGCCCCCACCGCTTATACGGAAAACCCCGTACAAGAGCTCCTCTTTGCTCATGGCATAGGAGCGGAGGTCCTCCAGCTGTTGTCCTTTCCATATAAGTCTCTGTTCATCGGGAGGAAAACCAGCTTTCTCCATTGAGTCCATCTTCACCGCCTGCAACATGCCATAACTGGAAGCGTGAGTTTCTGAAAGAATTTTAGCTCAAACATCTCAAAATGGTGCTCTTTTCCATGAACTACTCTCTTTTATACTGCGCTTCTCTGGGAACTCCTCACTCCAGTGCCCCACGAGCGAATTCCTCCTCGGTTACGATGTAACTACAGGACTACAACAGTGATCGGCTGCAAGTGGGCAGGGGGTGGCAACGGCGAAGGAAGCGCGTGAAGCTATGCTCGAGCGAGGTGCAGCGGTTACGCACTTGTTCGAGATTATGAAAACTAGGTTGGTGTTCGCAAAACGCTTTGCACGGATCGAAAGAGCATGAAATTTAGGGTGCATTAGGCCTAGTGGCCTGCCTGAGTCCCCTCAATTTAGCCCACACAAGGGAGGCAATTTTTACATTGGGATGGCGCGGCCAAGATTTTTCCAAAATTTTCGAGTTTTCGTGTTTTTCGGTGAAAACCCTTCAATTTATTATGGGAAAAACAGGAAATATCGAGGAAGGCAATTAGCCTAATGCACCCTTCATTTCATGCTCTTTCTATCTGTGCAAAGCGTTTTGAAAACAAAGGCCTGGTTTTCATAATCTCGAAGAAGTGCGTAACCCCTACACCGAAGGCGCGAGCATCGCTTCATGATCTCCTTGGCCATTTCAGCGGGTGGAAACTCTGTTGCCAAAAACGGCATGCAAAGGTTTTTTGTGCAGCTTAGATCTCCGAACCCAGAGGTGGTAGGTGAAATCCGAGGTCATATTTGGAATCCTCATAAAATTTCACTCGGCGTAGGACATGTTTAGTGCCAGGGGCAAAGGAAATGGTCAGTCATTTTGCCATGAGAAAGTAAAAAAACAGGTGAAAAACGCTCTGGGACCAGGATCGGAATTTACGCTTTATCCCGAAAATTGCTATTTGGTCATGCTTAATGTGAGACAACGGTATGGCCAATTCAAATTCTGAGTACAGATATGAATTCAGCGTGCTTTCGTGTGTGCATTCCACCTATAAGTTTCAAAGAAGGAGGGTCCGTACCCTTTAGAACACGCAGTCAACGGCAGACTGTTTTGTAATTTTATGCAATACAATCGCTGCATACCCTCTCACAGTTTCACGGCAACGGTTTTCTGTTATTTTGGTGTGTTGACCACTCCCAGGCAGCGTAATGCACAGGAAATTTTCTCAGGATTCAGAATATGACCTCAGAATTTACCTACAAGGTCCCGTTCTCTTGCATTAAGTGTTACCACAAAACAATGCAACGTTTCGATCATGGTCCCACAGCGTTTTTTCTCCTTTTTTTCTTTTTCTCATTGCAAAACGACCGACCGTTTCCTTGACCTCCCGCTCTAAACATACCCTACGCCGAGCAAAATTTTCTGAGGATTCCAAATATGACCTTGGATTTCACCTACCACCTCTGGGTTCCGAGATCTAAGGTGCACCAAAAACCTTTGCATGTCTTTTTCGGCAATAGAGTTTCCACCCGCTGGCCATTTCCACGCCCTGAAGTGGGTAAGCGCGCGCAACAAAGCATGCTAGCGTTTGGCGTAGTTAGATGGCCTACGTACCTCAACGGTCGTGTTCCAGTCGAAGCACTGCAGTTGAATTGTCTCGCCAAGGAGTATCTTGGCGAAGAGTTGTACTGTCGAGCTGGGAACTGGGGGTGGAATCCTGCACAAACAGACGAGGGCTATTACTCAAGCAGCACTCTCAGTACTCCAGTGCGCTTTAGAGCGTAAAGTACTTGTAGCGGTTGAAACGAAGACTCTACTCTTGGGCGTATTTTTTGACAAGGAATCCAAATTTGCCGGTATTAAGACCAGGTTTGTTAACGTTACTTTCACATGTAACGCGCTTCCGTTACTGCGTTAGTCGGCGTTAGTATGATTGTGTATAACTTGACGCGTTACCGTTAAGGGCTTTGGAGCAAATGTAACGAGTTAGCGTTAAGTTACGTGGTAACGCGCGTCAGCGTTATTTTGTTAAAAAAAAATCTCCAAAAAAGGCCTAATGTTGCACAAAGCACAAAAATTGTCAAGGCCTAAGCCGCCCAAGTTGGATTCAAAGCATGTAAAAATCTGCCAAATTATAATTTGAATTTAACGCGTAAAACGTTACCCGTTAACCACAGTCATTGACAGGCATGTGCCCAACTTTTAACGCGTTGACGTTAATTAACGATCAACGCGTTACCGTTAACGCCGTTACCCGTTAAAGTAACGTTAACAACCCTGATTAAGACCCTATGTAAACTCCGCGTCAACAATAGGATATTTCCGGGCGTGTTTCGTCAAAAACACAGACTGAGAGTTCACCTAGGGCCCTAAAAGTTTTACAAAGTTTTACAACCCCACCTAAGTATAATTGGCTTTGCTGTCGCTCAGCCAAAAACTGGAGAAAATCGCCATTAGTCGTGTTCCAAGATCGGACTTCTTAACAAAGGGGCCTCTCAATCATGAGCAACCAAGTCCATGGGCAGTTGTAACTGTGTCATACGCACCGCAAAACCAGCAGGTCTGCCTGCAAGGAGGATATGCCGCACTCCGCCAAGGTGCGATCCCTGGGAAGCTCCTCGTCCCCAGAGTAGAGAGTACACGCATCATTCCGGTCACGCCTTTGCTGCTCCCAGGGCTCCGAGCTGGAACTGCAGATGACCCTCTTCCGGAGTACCGCCACCGTGTCCTCGGGGTCGACGCCCACCTCCACCGTCATGAAGCGGTACACACAAAATCTATGTGTGTACTCAGTACACACTTCTAGTTGCGTGCTTACAAGCATGCACTTCGAGGTGTGTACTTGCCTAAGCACGCACTTAGAAGTGTGTACTTGAATGAGTACACACTTTAAAGTGTGTACTCAGTGAGTACATACTTGCGAGGTGCATGCGCGGCATAGGGAAAACCCATGCACTTCTATGTGTGTACTCACTGAATACACACTTTAAAGTGTGTACTCATTCAAGTACACACTTCTAGGTGCGTGCTTAGGCAAGTACACACCTCGAAGTGCATGCTTGTAAGCACGCACCTAGAAGTGTGTACTGAGTACACACATAGATTTTGTGTGCAGATGAGATCTTTTATACGGAAACGGTAAGCTAAGAGCTTTTAAATAGGACCGCTCGAAATGCACTCTAAATTGCATGCTCGTTCGATCTGTGCAAAGCGTTTTCCAGACAACGGTCTAGTTTTCATGTTCTCAAGATAATTTCTTTTGCAGAAGCGGGGAGCACACTAAATTACTATGTTGGTTTTCATGCGCGCCTGCGCACGAAATTGAACATGCACTTTGTAGCGCACGAATTTGTACATAAAAATGCACGATTTGTGCGCGGGTATGCAGAAAACCGTGCGCCCTTGCGCACAATTTTCTACGCAACGTAGTGCATGTTTATTTTGGTGCGTTACATAGGCACTAAAACCTACATAACAATTTAGTGTGCATGGCTTCACGCGCTCTCCACGTCGTTTCCACCCCCTGATGTAAACGTGTGCGGCTGCATTTTCTTCTGACGAAAACTGCCCTCAGGCATGCCCTACGCGGCCAATCCATACGACCCACGAATCAATTTGATCACCCTGAAAATTGTAAGAAAATCCTTGAAAAAAGATTGATTTTTGGATTATTTTACAAGTTTGGCACGGCTTTGCTCCGAGAATTGTGGCAGGCCGACCAAACCCTTTGGTAGGTGTTATCGACTATATGAGGGGATTATTTGGGCCAAAACTTGACCGAATCGAAGATGGGCTATTTTCAGGACAGCGATTTTTCACTTGAGACGCAACAACTTAGCATAAAATGCCCGCGAGGGGTCCACCACTCAGCTCAGGAGTGTACACAGGATTACTGATTTTCATTGATTACCTACTGAAAGTCTCAAAAAACCCTACAATTTTGTCCAGTTAGGAACATTTTTTGCCTATTTTCATTAGAATAAGCCCCAAAATCCAATAAAAACAGCAAAAATATTCAGTTTTGACCAATGATGACTGGACGAAGTGTACACACGACCCCTCGAATGCCCGTTAATCGTCCCAAAACATTGTTATTTCCCCGATGTTTTTTCCCTAAAAAGTATAGTCGAAAAATTCCATGAATTTTTAAAGGGAAATATAAAAAAAAAGATTTGGACGTTTTGAACACAAGTTAAAACTTTAAAAAAATTCTCAGAGCCAAACGGCAACAGATATCACCAAACCCGCTGGCATAAAGTTCTATACCAACCTACAATAATGGCGTCCAAATCAAAATGTATGCGGGACGAGGCCTATGTGGTTTGACGTGGAATCGCCCTACTGTGTTCGTAGCGTTTCAAAATCAAATCGGTCAAATATTCTTTTCTAAAAAAAAAAATGCGTTCTTTTCTGCGTCGAATGCTAGAAAACTGCACCCTAAAGTTAAGGAAAATGTGGCTTCTGGGGCCTGCAAGCCAAACTTCTTTTTAGGGTAAAAGCGTCGTTTCTCCATCTTCAACACGTTTTTCTCGGAACTTAAATTTACAACCTGTCCTACACCCTAAATGTTTTTGTACAAATTATGTACGAGACATCACAGTTTTTTGTGCAGATGAACTTTTCGTACAATTTTGTACGATGTTTTGTACAAAAACGGGGAAATTTGTGCAGATTTTCGTACAAAAATTGTACGAAAAGTTCATCTGCACAAAAAACTGTGATGTCTCGTACAAAATTGTACATGAGATTTAGTGTGTAACTGCAGTCGTTTTTTGGTGCACCCGATATCTTTCAGCAGCGAAATCTGTCCTCAAACGCCACACCTCGATGTGTCACTATCAGATTCTCATGTTCTAGAAGGCTCGCTCAGCGTCAGGAACTTGATAAGATTACCTGATAGCAACGTTGAAACAATCAGTCCTGGTCCGTAACGCAAGTATTCGCGTCCAAGCCCCACAACGTCAGTCAGCCCCACATCGCAAGTTCACTTTTACAAGTTTTTCAAACATCGATTTTTTCGTTGGACTGTCAAGCGGACAAGGTATTTTTTTTTTGCCTGCATGAGTACCTTAGGCGTAGAGAAGAACAGACGGAAGAACATGGCGGCGGGGTAGCGGAGCGTGGTGCAGTCTCACAACAAAGCAGGAAGGCGGCGTCTCCGTCGGTGCAAAAGACAAGTCAAGCCGTTTCTGCCTGTTTTAACCAGTTTCAACGCGTGTTTGATTATTATTCAAGTTGTGTCTGTCGCGAGTGTTGTCGCAAGCAGAATGTGGCAGTAGCGCTTCGTGCACGTTTTTCAAATTTTTTCCGAACTTTCTGTTTGGACCGCAATAAAAAATTTGGTAAAAACGCTAGAAAAACGGTAAGCTCCATGTACAAGTACAGACTTTTTACACCATTTTTTTTCTACTTGTCCTGGCATCAAATTAGGCAGGGATATAAAGCATGTGAAAAAGGCGTTTTTTACATGCTTTATAACTCTGCCTAATTTGATGCCAGAACAATTTTTTTCTTTTTAGAAATTGTTGTAAAAAGTCTGTAAGCGTTTAAACCAAATTATTTATTGCTGTCCAGATACAAAGTTCGGAAAAAATTTGAAAAACGTGCTTGAGGCGCTACTGCCCCCTAAAATTGATCGGGCAAATATTTGACATATTCCGATAAAATAACCGTCGGTCGACGAGATTTTTTATTAGTTTACAGGTTAGTCGTCGTTCGCGACAGAAACAATTTGATAATAATCAAACACGCGTTAACACTGGTTAAAGACAGGCAGAAACGTCTAATCTCGTCTTTCGCGCCTACGGAGACGTCGCCTTTCTGCTTTGTTATGAGACGGCACTACGCTCTGCCACCACGCCGCCATTTTCTTCCTGTTCTTCTTGACGCCTTAAGAGTCAATTTTTCATCTTAATCCTGCCACTCCTGGTCATCGGCTGCACTGCCACTAAGTTTTGTTTACCTTAATGTTTTATTGACAGCGTCTCTTACAGTAGAAACCTTGTTTCAAGAAATAACTTTAACCGCATAATGTCCTCTATTTAGATCATCGCCATGGAATGCCAGCATTATACCCACAACCATGAAGCATGTGGCCCACGGCTCAGCGAAAAAGAAGCAAGAGACCGAATGGACTCAGCTATCATCAATATTCTAGGCGACATGCCCGACCGAAGATGCCCTCTGGAAGAAAATGACCAGAGCTTCAATTTTGGTGAACTCTACCAGAACGATAGGTGAGGCAACACTCTAAAATTGCGTTTCGCAACCGCGACAAAGCCAACAGTCCTGCTTTGAAATAAATTGGAGAAGTTTGAACCCAGATTTAAAGCCCGGTGGGGTGCGTTACGACCATTGTTCATATGTTTCTCAGGGTGCCTACGACGACATGAGATCTGGAAGATTTGCCCAAGTTCAATTCCCGGTAGTCAAATGCGACTAATAATTTTATTTGTGTTTTACTAATTTTTATTTACACAGTTTCATACGCCACAAAGAGCTCTTAGTACGAAAATGTTATCTTTTTTGACCCTACGTCTACGACACGAATCACATGGGGGCATATTTTTTTCTAATAAGTTTGGTTGCGTTACATGCCCGATGGTGATTTCCTCCACTTTTCTGGAAGATCTGCCTAAGTTCCATTCCCTCCACTTTTCTTTGGCCAAAGTTAGTCCTAATGGGTATAGGAATGAAGGGCCCTAAAATTTCTCGGCCGAAACATTCACGGTTTCGTGCGAAACACTTCCTGTTCTGTAGCTCGAACCTTCATTTGTTTCCGCAGGCAGCTGCACTGGCAGTTGGTGAAGAGGTCCGGGAGTATAATTGGGCCCAACAAAGAGACCGTTGGGTTCGAGTCAGACGCCATCATCCACTGCGTCCAGGTGGTTGACCTGCAGCTTGATGGTCGTAACGCTGAGGTTGTCATGGAGTATGGCGATGTCGGTCAGAAAAATGCATTCCTAAGATTCAAGAGCCAGCGCAACCACAGCATGCACAATTTGGTTATTTTCTGGGGAGCCCACTGCACCGCACCGCTGATCCACACGGTAGGATTCCGACTCGGTCCTGGTTTCTCCTTTACTAAATGCATAGGAAAACCAGGACGGTCCTGGGAAAACCAGGACCGAGTCTGACCGTGCAGAACTCACTGCAGAAGGGTATTTTCACGAATCTTGAAACGGAAGTGAGAACACAAGCAAGTGCACGTAGTGTGGACCTTAAATTTTCTTTATTGGCGAAATGAAGTCTTTAGGACATTTTAAGAACGTTAATGAGTCCCTTTTGTCCTGGGAATTTCTGTATCAGTCATATTCCAGCCCAAATGTGGGCATTTTGGCTGCAAGATAATTGTTTTTTGATGATTGCGAAAAACTACGCAGGTTATCAAAACCGGCGGGGTCTCAAAAAATTCAGAATTTAATTCTATATCAAATGCGCTTACGACCGTTTTTGTTACACTACTTGAAAAGGGAGCAAAATCACTATTAATGATGTAATCGCGATGTTGCTCATTTTTCTAGACGTCTTGCAAACACAGGCATGAGCTCATGGCATTTCCGGCCTAGACTTTATTTTTTTCCTGCCATTGCATCTCTGGGGAGTGCAAGCTAGAGGCCCGCAACGGGCAGGTTCGCGAGGTGGGAGAGGGGGTGCTTGGCCGAGTGACACTTCCCTGACTGCTACCGCCGCAACAGTCGGGACCCGAAGGGATCCGATCTCGAGCCGAATGAAACGGGCTTGGCATGGCATACCCGTTTGGCTCCGAAACCCGCTTCGGACTCGAATAAACTAGGTTCAACTCGATCCAACCCGTTCCAGCTTGCAGGCCGAGCAAGAGCGGGTGAGCGAGCCGAGCGGCCGCGGGTGGCTGGCTGCTGGTTGGCTAGCGCCGGCCGCGCGCGTGCGCGCTGGCTGCGCGATATGATTAACTGGGTAGTCTCAGCTCAGCGCTGGCCTACCTTCGACCTGCACACAAACCACTAACACCTGCCCCGCCCGCCATAGTCAGCCTCCGGTGCGGCGGCCAGTGCTCAGTTGGTTTTTTGTTGAAAGAAAACTAGTGTCATCGACGCCTTTATCCGACCCCATCCAACTAGCACTCTGAGTTGCTTCCAACTTTACACCACCCGTACTAAAATTTTAGCATGCGTGGGCACTCGTGGCACCTCTGTCTTGCCGCCAATAAGCATGCAAACTTCGATTTTCATAAATTTTCAGCATTGTTTCGACTTTTTACCGCCACTGTGGTGGCCTAGGTGGTCGCTGAGTCCCTGCGATATTTTCTAAGTCTTTTGAGCTAGGAAGCTGAAATTTGGTACACGCGTGGCCCCATTACTCTTCTCGAGGCCTGCGAAGCGCGCGGGCCGTGCGCTCACCCTAACGGAAGGCACCCGCCCCTCAGGGGGGAAGGGTGTAAAAGAAGATGAAAACGCGACGTAAAAACCACTTCAAATTTTCCGGAAAATCAAAATTTTTGGTGGACTGACTTAAATGAGTCTCCCCTTTCAAACGGTGACTGCAGAATTCAAATTGGACCGACCCACCCCCTCCTGCAGCCACCCTAGCCCCTTCGATGGCCCCCTGCGATATTTTCTAAGTCTTTTGAGCTAGGAAGCTGAAATTTGGCACACGCGTGGCCCCATTACTCTTCTTTAGGCCTGCGAAGCGCGCGGGCCGTGCGCTCACCCTAACGGAAGGCACCCACCCCTCAGGGGGGAAGGGTGTAAAAGCAGCCACCCTAGCCCCTTCGATGGCCGCGAAGATGACGCTCTCACTAGGGCTGGGCGGTTCGGGAATTCTGAAACCGGTTTCCGGTGCAGAAAAAAACCTTTTTTCAAAGCGGTATACCGGTTCGATGAAAAAAACCGGTTTTTTCACCGAACCGGTTTTTTGAACCGAACCGGCTCTTATTGAACCGGTTTTTTTACCAAACCGGTTTTTTGAACCGATTTTTCAACACCTGAACCGGTTCTCTAAACTGAACCGAACCAATCACTTCTTTAAAGAAAAGAATGACAAGTCATAGGACAACTAGGAATTTTAAGAAAAATAGTGTATTTTCAAATTATGTGCACACACACACAACTCAACAGTGGTCAACCGAAGCCGAAAGCCGAGCCGAAGCCGAAGTGCTACAGCGAGCGCGCCGCTAGCGAGCGCGCCACGTTCGAACCAAGACCGAACTGGAAACCGGTTTATTTACGAAAACCGCCAAACCGTAACGGTTCGGTACCGGTTCGGCGGTTTACCGGTTCTGAACCGGTTTTCGGCGAACCGGTGTTTTTTCGATGTCAGAACCGGCACTCCGGTTCAGAAAAAAACCGAACCGGAAAACCGGTGCACCGGAAAACCGCCCAGCCCTAGCTCTCACAGCCTAACGTACCGGTGTTCAAAACCCATCTCCTCGTAGGGGCTGGGGTGGCTGCAGGAGGAGGTGGGTCAGTCCAAATAGAATTCCGCTTGCAGCGCTAGAAAGGGGAGACTCATTTAAGTCGATCCACCAAAAATTTAGACTTTCCGAAAAATTTGAAGTGGTTTTTACGCCGCGTTTTCATCCTTTTTTACAACCTTGCGAACTAAGGGGTGGGTGCCTTTCGTTAGGGTGGGCGCACGGCCCGCTCGCTTCGCAGGCCTCGAGAAGAGTAATGGAGACACGCGTGTACCAAATTTAAGCTTCCTAGCTCAAAAGACTCAGAAAATATCGCAGGGACAAAAAGTGCTCCGCTAATTTTTGTCGGGAGTGTATGATGACAAAAAAGTAAAATTTTCCTGGCTACGAAAAATTTTTGAAGTCCAGAGTCGAAGTAAAGTTTGAAAATTTGTTTCCGCCATGTCTCGATATGTTGTTCCTGAGGCCATGGGACGCATTTTTATATGGTTTAAGGGCCAGTGGGCTACTAAATTTTGCAACCCTCTGGCTGTGAAATTCGTACTCGAAGGGTAGGTGCAGGGGCGTTTCAGCACCCAAGTTACAAAATTCGCAATTTTTTTTACAGTGCATGGAATGTCAGAATTCCACCCACACCCATGAAGCTTGTGGCCCACGGCTCAGCGAACAAGAAGCAAGAGTCCGAATGGACTCCGCTATCATCAATATTCTAGGCGACGTGCCTGACCGAAGATGCACTCTGGAAGAAATTGACCAGAGCTTCAATTTTGGTGAACTCTTCCAGAACGATAGGTGAGCCAACACTCTAAAATTGCGTTTCGTAACCGTGACAAAGCCAACAGTCCTGCTTTGAAATAAATTGGAGAAGTTTGAACCCAGATTTAAAGCCCGGTGGGCTGCGTTACGACCATTGTTCATATGTTTCTCAGGGTGCCTATGACGACATGAGATCTGGAAGATCTGCCTAAGTTCCATTTCCTCCACTTTTCTTTGGTCAAAGTCAGTCCTAATGGGTATTGGAATGAAGGCCCCTTAAATTTCTCGGCCAAAACATTCACGGTTTCGTGCGATACACTTCCTGTTCTGTAGCTGGAACCTTCATTTGTTTCCGCAGGCAGCTGCACTGGCAGTTGGTGAAGAGGTCCGGGAGTATAATTGGGCCCAACAAAGAGACCGTTGGGTTCGAGTCAGACGCCATCATCCACTGCGTCCAGGTGGTTGACCTGCAGCTTGATGGTCGTAACGCTGAGGTTGTCATGGAGTATGGTGATGTCGGTCAGAAAAATGCATTCCTAAGATTCAAGAGCCAGCACAACCACAGCATGCACAATTTGGTTATTTTCTGGGGACAATAAAGGTATTCTGTTGGAGGTGATTAAATCTTCAGACCTACCTGTTGTTCAACAAATGTGACGTCACATTCATTGGCATGTGAATTGTGTCACGTTCGATAAAATATGCTGTCACATGCGTTTGAATGTTGATCCACGTTCAAACGAATTGGACATCCTAATTTAACGGCCGTGTCATGTTCAAACGAATGTGACAAAGTACACATTCAATGAACATGACCTCACATTCTTTAAATAACAGTGCTCACCCCTTTTAAGTAACCTGTAATTTTACAAATATACGTCAGTAAGTAGCCCACCCGAGACAAAAGGATTTTGCGCCCGTTACGGGCACAGCTCGAGCGAATCCGGGCACATCAGGGGCAGCACGGGCATAGGCTGGCCCCATCTGCCCGCAACTGCCCGTATGCGGGCACGAACTTTGACCCGTACCGCCCGCACCTGCCCACGCTATGCCCAGCGTATGCCCGTGCTGAGGCCGCGCAAGCCCATGCTGTGCCCGTAACGGGTGAAAAATCTTTTTGTCTGGGGCATCCTGTATTTATTAGCGCGCAAGAGCGAAGCCCATTCCGTGAGTGGGTGTTCAGAATCCATGCGTCGTGAGTCTGTCTATCGCCGCGATCCGCTCTTCTGAGAACACTGCCGGACGAATGGAGCTCGACTGTTGCATACGTACTCTATAGATACCCAAGCAGGGATGAAAAACGAAACAAAACTAGGCCGTTACGGTGGCAGTTTCCATTTATGACTAAATCTCAATAACTGTGGCAGCTGGAAGTAAAGGAAAAACCTTTTCTGGGTATGCAAAGTGTACCGGAGTTTTGTGCCCATATGGACCAAGTTCTAATTCCTCTTTCCTGAGTATGCTTATTTATGGAGCTTACAAAAATCGTATCTGAGGGAAGCGGAATTAGGTCTTGGTCCATATGGTCACGAAACTCCGGTACGCGTTCACTTTGCATACCAAGGAAAATTTGTTCCCTTGGTTCTAGCTGCTATAGTTTTTTAGTGTTGATCACAAATAGGAACTGTCTCCGTCACGGCCTTTTTTTATTAGTTTTGAATATCATCCCTGTACATAAGCTACACTCTCAGAGCCACACTGACTTTTTGTTCATAACAGCTGTAACACTGCTTAAAAAGCATTTTTTGTCAACTTTTGCCAAGGGTGAGAGGTACCGCCTGGGAAGTAACCACTATGGAACCGTGGTCAGAAGAAAATGCACAGTTGTTCCCGAGACAAGGCGATTATAGCAGGCGGACACCGGACCCGGTCGTGCTCAAAGAGACTGCTCTAGGGCGGAGGCCTCGCAGCACTCCCGAGGGATGCATACCTCCTCCAACCTCCTCCCATACTGGTCACACACTGAGAATGAAAGAGTCATGATCATGACTAAAATTTTGGGTGAGGAATTCTTTATCACCCAGCATTGGTTGAGGAAGGTTTCCTCGCCCAATTTTGGGTGAGGAAAATTTCCTCACCCAAATTTGGGTGAGAATACTATGTTGCCATATAGGCAGCTGATATCCCTTCCTCACCCAAATTCGGGTGATAAAGTGTTCCTCACCCAAATTCGGGTGATAAAGTGTTCCTCACCCAAAATTGGCTGATAAAGTGTTCCTCACCCAAAATTGGGTATTGATCAAGACTCTTTCATTCTCAGTGCACTGCGAGTGCACTACAAACCTTACTGTCTATTAAGTACGCCCTTCAAATGCATGGTTGCAAGTAGACACTTACAAACGCATGCTTTGGCCAAGTACACATTTACAAACGCATGCTTGACGCCGTATAACTCCATGCGTCAAGCATGCGTTTATAAGTGTGTACTTCCAAGCATGCATTTGTAAGTGTGTACTTAGCAGACAGGTTTGCAGTGTGGGAGCTTGCAGCCGCTTGAGGTTCTTCTCCGCCGATATAACGTGTCACCCTAGAAAGGACGGCCATGTCCCGTTTTGCAGTGCAGGCGGGCATGTGTCGGGCCCGAAATGGTATACGATCATGTGTGGTCAAACCTCTAATGGTAATGGTAATGTGAGGCAGGTAACATGGAACCAGAACGCACAGATGTGGAAGGGGCTGCCTAAACTGCCAGGCGTTAGCGTTCGTATCGCACCTATTCTAAGGGCCCATTAAAATGTAATTTCCGTGGACACATTCTGAAGCTGTGTAATTTCCGCGGACAGCCAAAAAACTAAAATTGCGATATTTCCTTTACTAGTTGCGTGATAGCTCGCCCCTATGAGTCTATGATCCTTTGTGATGTTCTTAACAACATAAATGCAAAAAACCCAGTTTCAATTAAGCTTTTTTTTCCAAAAGTTTCAGGGTCTAAAATTAACCGTTTCGCGAGAACTGCTCTCGTATTACCATTCTAACTCGTGAATTTCATCGTAGCACACAGAGGAATTAAAAAAGTCAACCGTAGCCTATAGACGACTAATAAAGTTTGTATCTTACGATTCAGATTTCACCGTAGAACATTTGTGTGTGTCCCAGACCGAGGGATCTTTCGAATCGGCCGGTAGCGGCTACTACCGCTGCACTAACAGGCCGATTTCTATAGTGTAGGCAGCTGCTCGAGGGGTGGGGGCAAGGGGTAGGCTGGTCCAAAAAAAGAAAAAAAAATGTTTTAAGGCCGTTAGGGTGGTGCTCCTTTTCGAGGAGGCCGGTCCGAATAAGCATTGGCCCACCAGACGGCAGCCTGTGGCTGAGCAGGTCAGGCTGGGCCATACCACAGCACTGAGATTCAAAACGCTATGAATATAGCGCGTATGGTGCAATGCATTGAGACATCGCGCCACACGTGCAATGCCATGGTCACATTGCACCTTACGTGCGATGCGTCCCGAAAATGCCCTATGCTAGTGCATAGGAAGGCATTGCACCTCACGTGCGATGCAAAAGCATAGCGCCAATTGGCGCGATGAAAACGGCTTCAAACGCAAAGCGCCAATTGACGCTATATTCATAGCGTTTGGATTCTCAGTGAGTGCCATGCCAGCACTAGAACAATAGCTTTTATTACCCCGACCGGGGAGGAGGGCGACGGCACCTTGCCGCCGGAGCGCACAGCCGAACAGTATTGCTTGTGCAGCCTATCGGGTGCAATTTTAAGAGGATGCTTTATCTGCGGCCGAGAGGAGGGGAGCGCCGCCGCCCTGGCGGGTGATGAGAAGCGCGTCGCACCGATGTAAGTGTCACGTCACTATGACTTCAATTTTGATCTGAATGACACGAAACTTGGCAAACGTGTTCGATATGCCATGAGGCACGCCTCGCTCGTTTTTGCCGCGTTTCAAACAGTTCATTTGAGCAGTATCGAAAAATCGGGAAATTAGGAAAACAGGCCAAAATTAATGCTTCATACGCGTTTCTCGTCATGCTGATCATTTCTATACATATTTATGGAAACCGAGTTCAGGGCCTAATCGCCTTCTTTCACCAGAGCCACTAGAGCGCACTAGAAGCTACATTAGTCTGGTATGGAATTATGGAATACAATCTTGTTTTATTTTCTACCTAGCCGAGCGCTGTTTGAACAAACGGGTGTTGAAAAAAAGCCCGGTGCTTTTCCTAAAACCACTAGAATGCTTTAACAATTTGATCTAGAGATGTGCAGATTTCATCAGACGAAGCCCAAAACTATGATTAATAATTGATTTAGCACCCAAGTCGATAGACAGCCCCCTGAGTTGGTCACAACGGTGACCCATGATTGTATGGAAACCGCGATTTGGGCCGACTATGGGCGGCCACTGCGTCAAATCAAATCTGTCTAAATGCATTCCCTCGACACGGCGGCGTTCTTTGGACGTTCCTGATGCATCCCTTTGCTAGAAAAGCGATAAGCTACCTTGGTTTAGGTGCTGTAATGCTGCCCAGGTGATCAAAACAAGAACAAAGGGACTCGCTCCACACACCACACTCCCCAAGCAGTCGTGTGACGTCACGGTGCTGGGAGTATACGTCACGACTGCGAATAGGAGGTATGTCTGTGTCGTTTCTCCTCTCGTATGGCTAGTTCGAAGGACCGATGGCGGTTTCACTAGTTTGACAAAGGAGTTAGACCGTTATGGCGTCAAAGAGCCTATTGAACTGGTCCGAACGACCAGAGAAACAGCACGGACGGACCTCCTATTCGCAGTCGTGACGTGTATTCGCAGCACCGTGACGTCACACGCCTGCTTGGGCAGTGTGGGGTGTGTTGGTGTGTGGAGCGAGTCTCTTCAAAAAGGCCTCCTTTTTTAACTCCCGGACACGTTCGCCGACGTGGATAGCTGGGACTGGTGAGTGCGCTCCCGCCGCCCCTGTGTGTTTTAGCGAGTGTGTTTTTTTAAAGAAAATCTAAATTGTTGTCAAAATGTATCGTGCAAATTTGGGGGTTCACCCTCTATCTTGATTTTACTCGCACAAGAATTTAACAGAGTCAATTGATTTGGTGAAGGTTGACCATATAACATTCAAAGCCAGATCAATGGATTCCCGTCAACTGCCCTCCTGGCATACAAATGGCATCCATGGCTCTCAGAGAAGAGTTAATATTAACCCAAGGAGCAGAGCAAATATTTATGAACACTTTCATTTTTGAGAGTGCATGAGGATTCTGGAACACAATATCAATAAAATTTTTAGTTTGATTAAAAGATTATGCACGGAGAAAAGTAGCTCTTGCAGCACAAAATTGACAATAGTTACCTCCGAAAGCTTGAAGCACTTAGCTGAAAAATATTTGACCAACGTTTCATAGCACTCTAATTTTGATGATGTCAGCTTTTGGTGTGATTGAAGTAGGGAGGCTGTTTTTTCCTCATCACCAAGTGCAATTTGATGTGCAATGTCAGCCACAACAACATCAAGGTAACGACGCATCTGAAATGAGATGGCCAAGAGTGTTACAGATTTGTACATGGACCAGCCTGTTTGACGCTGAAGGTCTCCTACAAATATAAATTGGAGAAAAAAATCTTTTTTTTTTCGCCCCTAAGTTTGCTTACTTCTTGCATACGACGAATTTTAAACTGTAGATGTCTTTTAGTTTTCCAATCGAGAGTTGCTTCATACTGGTGTTTAAGAATTGCCAGGCGAACATCCCTACTGGAAACGGCATCCTGACAAGAATAAAAAATAAAGAATAAAAAGACTACACGGTTGTTAGGGTCTTACCGAACGAACCTTTCCGTTCTTTCTCTTTTCTTAAGGCTGGAGCAGTAACTCACATTAATAGGAGGTAGACTCTCATTTGCACCAGTAAGGGATGAAAAGAGTCCTCCATACCCCTGAAAGTGTGCCACTGGTAGGGCTCCAACATCGAGGTCTCCGTACTCTTCCACATGACTGGACGTAGTTTCATTTTGGACCCGTTCAAATTGATCATGAAGAGTTTCTTTGACAACATTTAACTATGGATAAAAAACAAACATGTATCTTAAAAAATACTTCACAGGAGGTAATTTGAGAGAAGGATCACCTCTCATAAAAATAGAAGTCAAAAGTTACCTTTTCAGAATCTTCCATCCACTTCACACTGAAAACATCTCCCAGGTATGTGCCCCTCAATTCGTCATAATAGCAAGCAGAGGACTCTTCACTTGGATTCGCAGCAGTCATGACAAATACTAAAAAAAAAATAATAATAATAAAGTATCGTAAACATACGAGAAAACAAGTATTGAACTGTAGCGACTGTATCCACTTACTATTTGTAGTATCAGGAAGAATGCCATCAAACATGGATCCCGATTCACAAGCCTCAACATAAATCACCATCTGAAACAAGCAATGACAGCATAAAGTAAATCAATTGTTAACTGAAATAAATTTCAAACCTAAAATTTGTATCTTCAAACCTTGCTAAAGCGGTTCTTGGCCACCATTCCTTCCAATGTTCTCTCTAAAAGTTTAGCGTGCAATTCATCATTTGGGAAACAAAGAAATCCTGGTGCTCCATGGTCCACAAAGTTAATGAATATGTGGTCGTTGGGGCCACTGAGGAGAAACAAATTGAAATACATGCATTCATAGAAGTCTCCACAGATGCCTGTAAGTTCAGTATGTAGCAAATTTCCACATAAGACTTAACCTGTTAATGACTCTTCCTGTACCAATGCCTTTCAGAGCATTGCTTTGACCAGTCAAGACATTCAGGAAGTTTGTGGAGTTGACATCCTAAGAGCAATTGACATTAATGAGTACTGGACCTGGAAACTACGTCCTTCAAAATGCAAAAATTTAAAAATGACTCATAGAAACCTACATCACCAGAATAATCAATCGGGACCCCCTTGTACACATTGGGTCCACCAGGGCGGTTGATGATCACATTAGGTGTTGGATTCCTTCAAATTAAAAGAAATGTTATAAGTATTAGTGGTTTTCTTTCAAAGATGTGCAATCCAGGCACAAGCTAAACTCACTCAGAAGATGATGCAACATCGTCATACATCATAACAATAATGTTCTCATCTGGAATCCTATTTCTGTGTAGAATCTGATATGCATGGCAGACATCGGCCTAAAACACAATAGATGGGAATTAATCCAGAGTTAGTTTTGAATATAGACTTCACGTAAAAATTACCTGATGACGGTAGTTGTCGTATCCATTTGATCCAGCAACAAGAAGTGCCCAAATTTTACCGCCACTTGGCAAAATGCCCCCTTTAGGAAGCTCCGGAATACCCTTGACAAAAGTTGCTGCCACATTCGATGTCAAGAGCACCGTGGCAACTAGAAGTGCCTCCAATGATTGATTCATCATTTTCAAGGGTAACTAAAGAATTTACGGCATGAATTAATTACGATACCTATGGTCGCGAATAATAGGTTCAGAAAACGTTAATTGAACTAAAAGGTAAACATGAACTACAGAGAAAGCAGAATATTAACTCACGTCGGAACGTTGAAGTAAAGTGACGGCCTGGTCAAACAAAGGTAACCTCTAAACGTCGATCAGTATCATCGCGTTCTCAATGCCATGTCGATATCAGCATCTTCAGACCTATCTTTTTAAGAGCGCCGCCCTGGCGGGCGATGACAAGCGCGTCGCGATAAAAAGATAAAACTTTTCGCGGCAACTTCGTGCAAAGGTAGGCAGGGGCAGGGCACGGCCCAAGCATACCCCGGCACCTAGCGGCCAACTACCGGGCAACACCCGGGCAACTCCGGGCAACTGCCGTGCAGGATAAGGCATCAACTGGGTAGAGACTGCGCAAAAATGCGCAACGATTGACTCCGACAGGCTGTAAGCGCCGCGCGCCACGCCCGCCGCACCCGCCACACTGCAATGAATGCACTTCGATTCCGACCCTCCGTCCCTCTCGTACGCCTCGGGCCACCCCATGGGGAACGAGGATTGGTCTGTATCAGCCAAGCATGGCTTTACGAGCAAAAAGAAGAAGATTTGCAAAACATACTCATTATAAAAAGTCTATGAAGTCAGTGACATCCATGATATAACAGAGCTCGTACACTATGACAAAAATGTACTGTGTTCGCCGTTTATTTAATTACAGGATTTGCCGTACTTAGAAGTACGGTGTTTCCCGTACCTAGAAGTACAGCGTTTTCCGAAACCATAGAAGTACGATGTTTTCCGTACCTGGAAGTAGGGCGATTCCCGTACTTTGTGTTGTAAATATATAAGATTAACCCTCTACATTCCAAACCGCAGTACTTGTCACTGACATTGCCTACCTCCCAGGCAGTTTCTCCTTATTTTCCCTGGTTTCCCTGCGAAGATTTGAACCAGTTAGTGTCCAGATCAGGTACATCTCTCTCTGGCACACCAGTTAAAGTGGCCCACATGCAAATTTGACGACGTCCTTCCCCTTCCCCCCGTCCCCCTCAAAAAACAATTTTATGCACTTTAGGCCCTGTCGCATAGTCAAGTGAGATGGAGTCTGAAACCCAACTTTGCAGGCAGGTAGGAGCAGCCTCAAGGAATATTGGCACCACATTTCACTGAGCTCCGGTCTCAGATGGCGCCACAGTCGCGGCGGCAGAGACGAGGCAGTGGGTGACCCCAGGCGGCTCAAAAATTTCTCTCGCGCATTGCACCGGGCAAATGTAAACCGATTTCGCTCAAACTTGGTGGGGGATCATTTGGGACCTAGATAAACCAGAAAATCGACTACTTTCAAAAATCAATTATTTTTTTTGAAACACCCTACTGGGTGTGTTAACAAGTAAAATTAAAATCAAAGGGCATCAAGAACTGAGTTCCTTTTTCTCCCAAAATACCTGATATTACAACAGGTTATGGGCCCAGGAGCATCATACTGCGCTAAGTGAAGAGTTTTGTTGAACTATAAGTGCGTGAACTGTTGATAACTGTGTGACACGTGTGATAGTAAAGAAAGTGAGGTTAGGGTGTGTGTGTTTGAGTGCATTTGTTAAGACTTAGCTCAGGCAACAAAGTAAGACCTGCTTCTAAGCACCGAAGTATAAAGACTTAGTAGGACTTGGCTATTTTCAGCGAGAAAAGTCTTTCAGTGTTGGTCGGTGAGCATGCTGCGCTTCTAGACGGCAGCAATGCCACCAAGAAGAGGAAGGAGGACATTAAGGACATAAGAAAGAAACAGGGCACCTACACTAGGACTAGATTTTCGTGCCCTTTCCTTCTGCGTAGGTTCAGGTCCTATCGTAACGCCGCCATAGGTGTTGAAAGTGCCACAACACTTTCTCAAAGCAACACTCGCAGCTCAAGCCAGTGTTTCTGACAAAGGGCTATACGTACTCCTAGATTTCGGTTGTCAGTTCATAAACCCTTTAGAGGCAGAGTCTTTGGTCAGTGCAAGTAAGTGACGTATCGTTGGTCAAACTTTGGCGGTAAACTAACCACAGTTAAGGCAGCTGGCAGCGGACCAGTGTTGCCAGGTGCCGGGTGCGTCGAATCGCCAAGAGATGGCGCTAAAAGCGCCAAAACGCGCCAATTTTTTTCAAAATACCAGACTTCTCTAAAAAAAATCGCCAAAAAGCGCCATACAAATTCAAAAATCGCCAAAAGTCGCCATACAATTTCCAAAAATGTACAGAGAAAGGGTAAAAGAGTGACATACAAGGAGATTTTCACTTATTTATTGGCCCTCCCCTTCCTCATCTGACAGATTTGGCATATCTGGAGTAGGGTGTTTCAAAAAAAATAGATTTTTGAAAGAAGTCGATTTTCTGGTTTGTCTAGGTCCCACATGATCCCCCACCAAGTTTGAGCGAAATCGGTTTACATTTGCCCGGTGCAATGCGCGAGAGAAATTTTTGAGCCGCCTGGGGTCACCCACTGCCTCGTGTCTTGCCGCCGCGACTGTGGCGCCATCTGAGACCGGAGCTCAGTGAAATGTGGTGCCAATATTCCTTGAGGCTGCTCCTACCTGCCTGCAAAGTTGGGTTTCAGACTCCATCTCACTTGACTATGCGACAGGGCCTAAAGCGCATAAAATTGTTTTTTGAGGGGGACGGGGGGAAGGGGAAGGGCGTCGTCAACTTCGCATGTGGGCCACTTTAACTGGTGTACCAGAGAGAGATGTACCTGATCTGGACACTAACTGGTTCAAATCTTCGCAGGGAAACCAGGGAAAATAAGGAGAAACTGCCTGGGAGGTAGGCAATGTCAGTGACAAGTACTGCGGTTAGGTTTGGTGACTTCCCACAAGAGAAATAAAAGCCCCACACATCAAGATTTGAACAGAAAACGGTTAAATTCGCGGGGATATACCATTTTGCACGCCCTGTAGTGACCGAAACTGATCGTGTAGAGTGCTTCAATCAACTGTCCTCTACGTAATTTTTCATGCTCTTTCATTCTATAATGTTAGATTTGTAAAATACACAATATTTGTACCATTTTTGCAGGTTTTTTTGCATTTTTCGACACAATTTTTTCGTTTTGAGTGCATATTTAGGGGTCAAGATGGGCTCACGAGGGACGGCTGTAGTATAGAACGTGGTCGCGGGGTCACAGGGAGTCTACGTAAGTAGAAGGGGCAGGGCTGGTTAGAATGCGGTAGGGTCCTATCAATAAAATATTGGGAAAAATGGTGAAAAACGTGTTTTTGCCGATGCGCGACCTCTAAATATTGTTTAAAAAATCTGAAAAAAATTGGCAAGTCCTCTTTTTACATAAAGAACTTAAGTTTGAGATGAGAGGTTGAATTTTCAAACATCGATATTTTCGTGGGACAGTCTAAGTCCAATTATCCAGCCTTAACGATTCGGCTGGCAACTTGGCCGCCTAGCGTGAATCTTTCAGGTGTCGCGGGAGCTCAATTGCTGCAGAGCAAAGAGCAATAGCAGTAGGTTAAATGGTGCTGCGGATGGTACACGGCAAAACAGTGCACTGTTTTACCTGGTTTTCCCAGGTAGTCTGAAGTAAAGACATGAGCGATTTCAGGGGAGTTCCTGAAAAAACCAGGTTTTTGCCGTGTACCACTGAACACACACATGATGTATTTCCCCGCAGACGTGCCGCCATGCGTTTTATCAGATTCTACAGAATTCATGCAGGCATCCCATACGTCTGATTGCCTTGAATGAACTGTTTCGCCATGAGAAGCGCTGCACGATGCATATACGCTCTAGGTCATACCCTTGTCTTAGTTTGACAGGCTTGCTCGCGGGCCTAAAAAAATGCTTGCTACATGTAGTACTCTAAGTCGCATGTATGAATGCACGATCAAAGCCTATCCGTCAAGATGGCTCAGGAAATAAGAATAAAATCCTCAAACGTAAATTCGAGCAAACAAATGGGTTAGTCTGATACGCGAAAATCTTGCGTTAAATCTTGCGTTTTCTAGCCCAAGAATGTTTTAGAAGCTTTTCTATTTTGAAAACAGGTTATGATTTAGTTAACTGATGACTAACCACCAGTTAATTTGATAGCTCTAAAACGTGTTAAATTACTTGGTAACACCAGGATGCCATTATCGAAAGTTTTATCAAGTAAAGGCGCGTCACTTTTAACACGGTAAAAGTGCCGCATTGAAATCCAAGGGAATGCTTTGTTTTAATTTCCAAGGGGTTTGAGTGAATTTTCTGAGTTGTTAAAAATGACATCTTTGAACAGAAATAGGTTCGTCTCGACAAGACAAAAAAATGTCAACACGTGCCATAGGTTTGGATATGGAATAAAAAAGTTATTAAACTTCAAAATTCGAAAATTAGCCGAAAAGGCCTACTTTGTACTTTAGAAGTTCAATAACTTTTTAATTTGCCATCCAAACTTATGACTTATGTTGACATCTTTTGTTTGACTAGTCGAAACAAATCCATTTGTCAAGTAATGTCAATTGAGACAACTTTGAAAATTCACTCAAACCCCTAGGAAAATAAAACAAGGCATCCCCTTGAATTTCAAGGCGACCCTCTTACCGCGAACTGAGGGCTGGGTAAATCCCAAGTCTCAAGGCCTTGGGAAACCATATGGTGGGAATGAGCTTAACGTGGCTCGCTTTGGTCAGTCTGTGGATACCCTTGCCTCTAGTCAGTGCCTTGATTCAGTATGGCACAAACTTTGTAAATTTGCCTCATTTGCGGCATTTTGGGAATGCATTTCGTGAGATTTTCTTTCTTATTGAAGTTGAAATTCATTCTAGTCACCCGTCAGTGTTAAACATTTTTCAACGTTCGGCACCCCACGGGGTTCCTGAAGCCAACTGCTCGGGCTTGCAGTTTTGGCTGTTCCACCGACGAAGCAAGTTTGCTGTTCAGCGTTGGCCATTCTCCGAAGCTGTTGTTGTGTGTTGAATACGATTTGTCCTTGTCTCTCTGTGATGTTCGTTCGTTTCGAACGACAAAGGCACGTTGGCGTATGTGTGTAGACTCTGTGGGAGTGGGCTTTGTGTGAGTGTTACGCAAGACTAGGGCGGGAATGCTTTCCTCAATGCTTCAAGCAGGCAGATGGAGTTAGGGTATTTACGGAGGGTATAGTAACGAATCTCTGGACCGGAAGTGAAAGACCAATAGTAAGAAACATAACTTTATTTGCGCACGCTCAAAATGTTTTCAGTACAAATTTGTACAAGGTGCAGATTTTCGTACGAAAATTGTTCGAAAAGTTCATGTGCTCCAAGAACTGTGATGTCTCGTACTAAATAGGGCACTTCGGAGAAGAGCTGGACCGGAAATTGAAAAGAAATCAAGAACACTGGTAAAACTAGAACGTAACTCTATGCTGGAGTCAAGCATTGAGTTACGCTTGAAGACGTTACGCTAAAGATGAAGCATACTCTGGAAATAGGGTACTTCGGAGATAACCCAGACCGGAAGTCAGCGACAGAACGGGAGAAACAAAAGAGCGTCGGGAGGCAGTGCTAAGCGGTGGTGGGGGTCTAAATCGGCGGGGTGGGGGTGAAGGCGGCGCGCGCATGCTGCCCCCACTCCGCCGATTTCGACCCCCACCACCGCTCAGCATAGCCCCCCGACGCTCTTTTGTTTCTCCCGTTCTGTCGCTGACTTCCGGTCTGGGATATCTCCGAAGTACCCTATTCCCCCATGCATTTAGATAGGGGACATGTTGGTGGATGAGCCTGTAACGCTTGATTTCAAGCGTAAACTGATTCCACTTTAAAACAGAAGGTAATACCTCGCTTTAGTTTTACCAATGTATATGTATAATTTTGTACCATGCTTTGCACAAAGTTTTTGCTAACTTTTACACGAATTTGTGCCAAAATTCACACGAATTTGAGCGATTCTGCGCACAAAGTAGTGCAAGTTTTGTATGCGCAACTTTGTTCAAAGCTTTGAACAAAAATTGTACAAATTAATTTAGTGAGAAGGTATGCGAAATTTGTGACATAATGCGTCTGAGTCGCGGTTCTGCCGCAGAGCAATATTCTTATTCAAGTCCGGCTTTTGATCTTCTCGATTTCCTCTTAACTTCCGTCCCAGCTCTTCTCCGAAGTACTCTATTGTTCACAACATTTAGAGTGCATGCGCTGCGCAGACGCCAATTGTGAGTGGAGGGCGAACGTCTGCGCTGAAGCTCTTGTAGTTCTTCCACTTTTGCTTAGACTTCCGGACTTGTGATTCGTTTCAATGCCCTACCAACATTATGTAGCTGGTGAGAATACCCTACATTTGGTAGCCACCGCTTCAATAGCTTTGGTGATCGATAATTCTAGGCTTCAGCGAGTCAAAATGACGTAAAGTTAATCAACCGGGAGTGGCGCAGGCAACCTTATAGACCTGGCCTCCTTTCCCGAGTGCATGTGTCTAAGGGTTCATCCTATCTTCAGACTTACAAAAGAATAATAGCTTTTCTCTTACATTTTGAGGCTAATGAAAGAAATGTATATTTCAACATGTCCCCAGCCTATGTCTTCCGGAGTCCGGTTTGGTTCTTCCTCTCGTTCTTCGACTAGGATGCTCTGTCCCTGATGAAAGCAGTCTGGTTTGAAGTGGAAATAATTCAGAATTCATCTTTTCCAGTGTACATGATTGACCAAATCCTTAAGAAGCATTACTTTTTTCTTCTTTCTTCACTGCTGCTTGCCGGTTCTGTTAACTCTGTTACTTCTTCCTTACCCGTTTACCTCTTGAACTGTATGTTTGGCGGTTGTTCTGTAAAGCAGTGTCCGTGTACTCCTTATCCCGATTCAAAGTTTCCTTGATCAAACCCAATTGCGGAGGTGTTGCACCGTTTGAGAAGACCTTTACTTTCTAAACTTCGAAATGTGAGGTTCAATGCATAGTCCGGCGCTTGTCCAGTTAAAAATTATTTCCTAGATGTAAACAGTGTTGACCAGGCCCCATCGGAAACAGTGAAGTCCTCTTTCATCAGCACCATTTGTGTCCGCTCCCTAGGATCCCCCTCATAAGAGTTTTCCTTTCGTTACTGGGTACTTGGGAGAAGGGCTGGACCGGACGTTGAGCAGAGATCAAGAGGAACGAAGTATGCGAAATTTGTGAGAATGAGCGTCTGCGTCGCCTTCCTGTCACTATCGCGGAGCTGCATCCTCCTACAAGTTTGGCTTTTGTTCTTCGCGATTTCTTCTCAGCTTTCGTCCAAGCTCTTCTCCGAAGTACCCTTTTGACGAAGCCCCTCAGTCGCGTTTACTCTCTACGTGTGTAAACATAGTTTCGTTTCTGTTTCACCATATTCTGAGGTTGGGTAAGGTCTATTTAGGGTGAACCATGGATTATATTTCTGTTGCAGGCTGAGCATCATGGCGTCATGTCTCACCTCCGTCTCGGCTGTGACATGGTGTGTTATTGGCGCTTCAGCGGAAATCCTCCGTAAGTCGAGTAGCAATTAGGTCCCACATGAAGTTTACCTCCAAGGACGCTTTAGGGTGGTTGTGTCTTTTCACGGTATTTCAAAACAGAGAGCATTATTAAGGGCCGTTTAAGAAGTATACAAGTAGGTTACGCAGGTGTGGTCACATTTTCCGTCCCCCACCCCCTTATTTAACGCGGCTTTAGCTGGCCCAGACCCTTTACCCCCTTGCTCAACCCCTCGTGACGCTGTCTTCCTTTTCTTCGTGCGATTATTCTTAACCTTTTCTTCCTGCCTCTGCTTCTGAAGTGCTTTCTTATATTTAGTGCTACTACTCTAGAAACTCAAGAGAGTGCATGGCATGCTCCACCTGGGAGTAAACCTCAAAGCACGCTCCAGCGTGGAGTGTGCTTGCAAGCATGCTCTACCCTGGAGCATGCATGACAAGCATGCTCCACCGTGGAGCATGCTTGCAAGCACTCTCTAGGAGGAAGCATGCTTTCTCGTTGATGTGCAGCCTTTTTGAAGCACACTCCATCTAAGAGAGTGCTTGGAAGCATGCTCCACCGTGGAGCATGCTTGTCAGGCATGCTCCAGGGTAGAGCATGCTTGTCAGGCATGCTCCAGGGTAGAGCATGCTTGCAAGCACTCTCCACGCTGGAGCGTGCCTTGAGATTTACTCAAAGGTGGAGCATGCCATGCACTCTCTTGAGTTTCTAGAGTAGCGAAACGTTACGCTGTCTGTGACCCTGCGTACCCTCATGTGTCACAGCGTCTCACTGACTAATCGCCCTCCAGACTAACGTAGTCATGGACGTCCCCTGTCTATCCCTGCGAGTAATATTCTTTGCCTTTGCCTTTGCCTTACATTGTTTGTTGATACTCATCTTGTACAGCATTCTTGTTGTTGGTGATCGTAGCACATAAAATGAAATTTTACACCGGAAGCCGGAGCTAAGGAAGTCAATAAGGAGCTTGGTATGGAATGCTTACAGATGTGTCTCTTATGTGTCGTTAGTTATGTGAAACATGTCACATTGCCTCGAAAGAGTATCGCTTCAGAGAACTCTTCAAGCCCTTGCGTCCGAGCAGGTTTGGGAGGTTTCGCCATTTATGGTGTTATTCTTCTTGTTCATCACCGATGACTGATGGTACTAAATCCGGTGTGCCACTTGTTAGGGAACCTTGGACCGAAAGTTTAACGATACCTGCACGAGCTCAAACCGCTCCTGAACATGCTTAGTCGCTGATTGAGTGGAGGAGGAATGAGTTTTGCTCACGCACAGATGCGCTTTAGTTCTTCATTTTGTTCCGTGACTTCCGGTCGAGGGATTCGTTTGAAAAGCCTTTTCAGTGATTCTTTGAAGTGTTTTCTACTAGATCATAATTTGTAGACTGCTGTCGAGTTTGCGGTCTGAGGTCCCGCTCTAACATTTTTTTGAGTACGCCATGACATCTCGCAACAACGAATGCGTTACTATTTTCATGTTCAATATTGTAACGCCACATCCGTCGCGTTACAGACTAAGATTCATGTAGACGGTTCTGGCTTGTTTCCGGGGGTCCGGCATCTGGCGCGGGTTTCTCGTTGGATGCTCTAACCTAACCTAAATAGCAGCAAATCCTTCTTTTGAACTTTCTGTTTGGGTTGTATTAAAGAGGAAGTCTCGGACCCCCCCCGCCCGGGCCTCCTGCCTCTCGGCGACTCGAGCAAAGTGTGGTTCGCTTCATGCTGCTCGTCTCTGAGGGTCGAAGGGGCGCGGGCCGCCAGCCGTCTGAGAGCAAACGGCACCTTCCCCAGCCGGCGGACCTGTGTCCGGGGGCTGATCGGGATATACGTGGGGCTGACAAAACCTAATTTTGCGTTTTTATTTTCTGTGGTATTCCATACTGGTCGAGGCTTAAGTTTGTCCCCACCAATTTTCGTTTATCTGAGTAAAGGCGTTACAATCTTAGATTTTAGTGGTAGACCGTCTGGCTTGTTTCCGGGGGTCCGGCATCTGGCGAGGGTTTCTCGTTGGATGCACTAACCTAACCTTAACAATAGCAACCCTTTCTCTTGGATTTTCTGTTTGGGTTGTGTAAAGAAGGAAGTCTCGGACCCCCCCGCCCGGGCCCCTTGCCTCTCGGCGACTCGAGCAAAGTGTGGTTCGCTTCATGCTGCTCGTCTCCGAGGGGCGAAGGGGCGCGGGCAGCCAGCCGTCTGAGAGCAAACGGCACCTTCCCCAGCCGGCGGACCTGTGTCCGGGGGCTGATTGGGATATACGTGGGGCTGACAAAACCTAATTTTGGTTTTTTTTATTTTTTGTGGTATTTCACTCTCGTCTAGTATAAAGTCACCAATTTTTGTTTTCATCTGCACGCTTAAAATCTTACTAAGTATTTTCAGCATACATAGTACGAACAAATTTATTTTGTTATTCAAATAAACGGTTCGTAAATTACGAAGTATGTTCTTTGCAAGCTTATGTATGCTCAAGATACTTTGTTTTAATAAGGATGCTTTTCTTTGTAAGGCCTTAAATAGTTTATAAGGTTTTCTCAGTGTGAGCAAAGGCGTTACAATCTTAGATTTACGTGGTAGACGGTCTGGCTTGTTTCCGGGGGTCCGGCATCTGGCGCGGGTTTCTCGTTGGATGCTCTAACCAAACCTAAATAGAAGCAAATCCTTCTTTTGAACTTTCTGTTTGGGTTGTGTAAAAGAGGAAGTCTCGGACCCCCCGCCCGGGCCCCCTGCCTCTCGGCGACTCGAGCAAAGTGTGGTTCGCTTCATGCTGCTCGTCTCCGAGGGGCGAAGGGGCGCGGGCCGCCAGCCGTCTGAGAGCAAACGGCACCTTCCCCAGCCGGCGGACCTGTGTCCGGGGGCTGATCGGGATATACGTGGGGCTGACAAAACCTAATTTTGCGTCTTTCATTTTTTGTGGTATTCTCTACTGGTCAAGGCTAAAGTTTGTCCGCACTAATTTTCGTTTCCATCTGAGTAAAGGCACACAAGGCGCGTTCAATCGAAACTTTGAATTTCTATTGTTTACCAGTCGTACGAACCTGACTTCTCAGCAATTATCCCTTGTATCTTCTCACTCATATTCTCATTTTCTGTGCTCATTTCTTCTAAATTTCGCTATAATTGACTGCGTTGAATGATCTCGGCGTACGTATTGGTTAAATCGTTCGGTCTGTTTTTATGATTTCTGCTTTTCCCTTTTCTTTTTTTTTTTGCAGTGCAGCTGACGTGATCCAAAGATCCAGGACTGCTAAGTCGAAGCCCTCGTTCACGTCAGGCCTTGGCTGGCCAAAGGTAATAAGTTTTGATTTAATTCAGTGGCTCTATTTGTCGCTGTGTTACGTGATATTGCTAGTCTCAAATTTTTCGATGTTCCGCTCACGTGTGTTCCGGTCTTCCCCGCGTCACGTGCTTTGTCGGTCCACTTCCGACGCTTTGGAGGGACGAACTCTCCGGAATAATTTGTTTTTTTAAACTTCTTCTACTGATTTGGACAGGCGAAGACGCGCTTTGCTAATTAATTCCGACACCATTTTAAAGGCCGTTCCGAAACATTTTTTTTCTTGAAGTCCCTGCTTTGACTTGGACGAATTTACACCGAGGGGGTAACAATTTGAATTTTGGTGAACGTTTTCCTCGAAATAACGTGAAATTACGTTGAAATAACGTGTTAACTATCTTCAAGAAACGTTGATATTACGTGAAATAACTTAAATTCGGAAGAACCGAGTACAAATATTTTCGAAGTTGTTTGCCCTTTGATCTTCAGCTCGCCATTTAGAGGAACTTTTTAAAATGAAATATTTCTTTCATTTTCTGCTGCGAGCCTGACCGGTTGAGACTTGTTCTGCCGTCCCTGTTTTCACCTCGTTTTGCTTGCAGGCATCCCGGAGGTGGACGTGCCGTCCACGGAGCCGTCCCGACTGGCTGAGCTGTCCCTGTCGCTGACGGAGGGACGCAGCGGATACCGCATCTCGCTCAATGACATCTACGTCACGGGCCTGAGCAACTCCACAGTTCGCCATCTGACGTAAGTAGTATGTCATGACGCCACATTCTTTTGGATAATGTGGATATCGCTATGTTCATTTGATGTCACTTAATAGGATAGAGCATTCATTAGCGTTCAACCGAAAGTGACATCCGAAAGTAACGGCCATGTCACGTTTAAACGAAAGTGACATCGCATACAAACTAACGTTAGAAAATCTACATTGCATTGAATACGACGTCATATTCGTTTAACAACAGCTCATCTTTGCTTGATCTGTTTATTTGTTTGGTGGTTTGTCGTGTGACCCCCATCATTGGATTGCTCTCCGAATGAGGAATGAATTGGATGGGTCACACTTTCAGTTCGAGTCTCATGTAGAGATTCAGAAACTCCTAACGCGGTTAGAGTTTTGACCGCCTGCGCCGGTCTTCACTGTGCAATGGTTGCGCGAGGTTAGTGCTAACCCTCTCTCTGCCGCAGGCTGGGCGAGGCGGGCGCCTTCTCGCTGGACGTGGACATCCCGCAGCTCACCCTCGTGGCCAACTACTCCAGCTCGGGCGTGCTCATCATGATCCCCGCCTCGGGCCTCGGCACGCTGCACGGCGAGCTGGGCCGCGTGCGCACGCTGCTGCGGGGCGCCGTGTCTCTGCGCGGCCCGGACCGAGCAGGCAGGCAGCACGCGCACTTGGACCGGCTGCTGGTGGACCTCAAGGTGGGCGACGTCAAGATGCACATGGAGCGCGCGCCGGGGCAGAACTTCATCATGGGTAAGTGGACGACACTGCACTGGTGACAATGGAGCCAAGGGGGGAACAACTTGACGTTTGGTGTGCGTTTTTCTTAAATGAAATTCTGAAATAGTGCTGAAATGAGGGCGGGGTTACTTGAAATAACGTTGATATTAAGTTGGACATAACGTTAAATCGAGGGGGTTTCCACTCGCATTTTACTCCGTATGTCATGCGCTGAATATACCGCGTATTTTTAACGTATTTTTGCCGAAAAATACGCGTAATTGCATGCGTTAAAATGTATTTTAAGCGCGCAATGGCTCATTTGACGCATATTATCGCCCAATGCGTGTGTAATAGTGCTATTCCGTGCTACTCGCGTTTTACTCCATAGGTACCTACAGTGGAAACCCCCTCGCGTTAAATAATTCGTAATTGAGAAATATGCATGCGAAATTTTTCGAAGGCGGTTGCCCCTTGTCTTGAGCTTGACAGTTACTCTATGTCTGAGTTGGTCATTATGTCACGTTGGAGAGGGCGCATCGACAAGAAAGTCCCATGCATGTAGGGAGAATCCGAACCTTCAAGCTGGCACGGCTGCTTTCCAGCTAACTCATAACGTTCGATTTCCAGCGCAAGCTGATTCCGCTTGATTAATTACCCTTGGTTTCCAGCGTAGACTATATAATGCTTGATATCCGCCGTAAACTGATCTAAAGTAATTGCGCTTGGAAACTGGCAGTAATCAGTGTCACCAGTTTTCTCACGGTTTCCCTCAGAGTGCGACTGTTGTGACTTCTGCCGGGCACGCGGTTGAGGTGAGGAGGGTATGTGTGCCAGGCCGTGTGCATTGAAGAGTATTTGCGGGCACCCGTGTAGATGAAGTTCAACCTGCAGGACAGAACTGACTATATTCCTTATTCGTCAATTGTCGTACTAATTTAAATTATGTATTAGTGATCCTTGAACGTTTATGTTTTTCTTTTGCTGGGCATTTGCTTCATGCTTTTTTTAGCAGTTAAGACTAGGAGTGCAGCCCTTCGTTCTCTCAAGCCACTATCCATAGCGATCGTGTATTCTCCCCTGTGCTTCTTATGTTCATATCCTCTATTTCTTTTCTGTTGTAGCCCAAGCCACCAACATTCTTCTCCGCACCAGTGGAAAACTCGTCCTGGACGCCATGATGCCTGAACTGCGCCTCAAGTTGGCGGATGCACAGTGCGGCGAAATCGAAAAAAGGTGGCCAAAATTCATTATTTGAAAGTTTTTTTTTAGCATTTATGACCTATGGTGGTCAAAGTACAGTGTCTGGGCTACATATAACTGTGCAACTCAGCCCCGGACTGCGTGCGGATTCCGAGATACAAAGCCTCAAACTACCGGTTCCGGCGCGACTCGTCATGGCGCTGTAACAGCGCGTATGCGATGGCTGTCTTTAAACGCGCCCCAATCCGTTGTGCGAGTGATATTAATTTAACCCCGACCATGAAACGATAGCTCTAGCCTTCCTCTTTCGAATGGTACCCGTGGATTTATCCTGAACGTGAAAATTTGTGAATATTACCGATTGTTCCTCAGGTCATAACCTCGTGAGACGATTTAATATTTTAGCAGTTTTAAAATTGACCTACAAAACGATTCATAAACATTCAGGTGCCGTGCTGCATTGGGAATGAAAGTTTGGACTTTACTCTATGCAATTGCGAAGGGTTTTCTTTCCCGTTTTGTCCCGTTTATCGGCAAAACGCAATAATGTATACCTTTGCAAACGCAATTGACATCTTTGTGGACGGATTGGAGAGGCTGGTACCGACACAACAATCATAGCGGGGACAGTCAAATTGACCCTCCGTACGTAAGGAAAGTCAATGTATCCAATCGTGACTGTAATTTTGACAAAACAGGGGCGGAACCAGAAACAAAAACGGGGGTAAATTTTGAAAATTGGTCAAAATTATTGAAATTTTGTATTTTTAGGTTTAAGGGGTACCTGAATCTGTTTCTGGCATTTATTTTTACATATCATGTAAAATTGAACTTCCCCCCTTTGAACTCCCTGACCCGCCCCTGTTATTTCAAAATTAAGGTCAGAAATGGATTAAGGAACCCCGTAAAACCCCCTATGCAAAATTGCAATCGGTTTGAAATATTTGTAAAATTTACCCCCTGTTATATTCCTGGTTCCGACCCTGCTGTATCAAAATTAAGTAAATAAATTGACTCAGAGACCCCGAAAACATAATACAATGTCAGCTCGTCGTCCTGGGTTTGATAGTTACAGTTTTTTGAATTATGTCCACCTTTTCTTGATTTGGCCGCACTGTGGGATGTCTTCCTCGGTATCGCTTACAACATATTCGCGAAGGTGTCTGTCGACCAACTGCTGTGAGATTGATGTGCTGTCAGGCAGTGAATGCCTATTTTTTTAATGTATGAATTCTCTTGAATTTCAGTACTTGTTTAGCATGAATATTATACAAACCTCATATAATTTTTAATTTTTTTAGCTGTATTGACGACATTGCATTTACATGGAATGGTATTGATAGGTTTGATGCTGAATTTGGTACTTTCGGGTCGTTTTTACTTAAATAATAAATTTGAAGCTATTAATTGATAAATGTTGTACTTTAGGGTCATTTTTACGAATACAATAAACTAGAAGCTTTTGATTAAATCAGAGGTTTTCTTTGCTTTTTATGAGAACCGACTTGATGACAACTAAAACCAAGCCTAAGCCCCCTCAACTTACTCCTCATGATGTGGGGAACTCTTCTGTTGCCTCCATCGCAAAATAGATTTTTACAGTGGACACGCGATAAAAAAAATCACCAAATCCGTAGTTTTTGTCCGATTTTCAAAAACGAAACATCAATTTGTTCGTTTTGTCACGACGGATGCAAAACAAAATACGCCGCATTGTTCCGTATGTTTGCCTACCGTCCGGGGGCTAAAAATTGTATTTTTCAGCAAAAGTTACGCCCGGAAAAGGGAGACATTTGCTTTCCGATTGGGACGACGGTCTGGGCGGCGCAGTACGTGTTAGGGAAACACAGTGGCTGGCTGCCCGCGGTGGTTCGGGAGAGAAAGGGCGCAGTAATTTATGTGGTTGAACTCTTACAGGGCGGATGCGTCACGAGGCGCCGCAGTCAGCTGCGCCGGCGGGTCAACATGGACACGCCGACGGACGACGAGGATACCCTGCTCCTAGACAGCCCAACGGCCAGCCCCCGCCGTTCGTGGTGGGACATCCACGAAGCGGCGGACCCTTGGACGTCGGTAGCAGAGGACGTCCTCGACGCGGTGGCGGGAATCCCATTGCCAACGGCCGTGGGAACCCACGACCTTCCAGCCACTCCGCCGACGCAACCGCGGTTGCCAGTCTGGACTGGCCCCATGCCGTTGGAGAGTACTCCTCCACGAGCACGGCCTCCGTCACCACCGTCAGTGGTGGCGTCACAGCCTCGGCATCCGCCCCCGCCTCCGCCACCACCCCCGCCGTCACCGGTCGTGGCCGCCCCCGTGCCCCAAGACGGGCCGCGGGCTGCGCCCGACCGGGTGTCCGCCGCGACATCCCCGATGTGCCAGTGGCCACCTGCACCTGTGACTCCAGAACGGCGGGACGTGGCAACATCACCGATGGTCGTTCGGCAGCCCAGCCAGGACGCCGCCGGCCCATCGTTAGGGTGCGTCGTCCAGAGGCGACTTTCGATATCAGAGTTTGAAGACCCCTAGAAAGTTTCGTTTTATTGTGCTGATTTCGGAACTGACCTCGGTTTTTCGATTGGAGGTAATCTTCTTGGTCCTACCGGCCAAAATGTACCAAAAAGCGGCAGTTTCTCAAAAAAATGACCCAATAGGCGATTTTTCAGGCTCAATTCTGTGTTAAAACGTCCCGGAGTAATTCTGATGGTTGTTGTCGGGGCCTATGGGTATACACAACAAAAAAAAAAATATGGGTGCGAACTGGAACCCATCTAGCGGAAATGCCGGGGCCTAAAAGACAAAAACATCGTGAAAAAACTCCATTAAACGAACATTTTTGGCCCTCAGTGACCCCCCAGCGTCCGATTTTCGGTGCCCTATGCGGTCCAAGTGTTAGGTACTATCAAAGACAAGAACGTTAGTTGAGCGGCGGAGGGCTGGGACGCATTTCAGCTGTCGCGCAGCAGCGGGAAACGTTTTTAGGAAAAACTGAAAAAACACCAAAATGCGCTTTTAGGGACTTTTTCGGTTTTTCGCCGGCCCAAAACCCATACTAGTGTTCCTTTTAGGTGACATTCGCCAAAAACAACAATATACAAACGCAATTTAAACTCAGGATCAGGTGCAAACGCTGCGTACACCTAAAAAAATATGCAACTTTTTCTTTTTTAAAAAAATGTTGCTTTTGTGGGCTGTTAGCCCGAGTTGTGCAGGTCTTAGCTCAGCAAGCTTTACGCTATGCCTACCCAGGACTCACCACGAGGAGGTGCCTGCACGCCGAGTCCCGCCCACCCGCGGATGCTATTCAGACTTTACTTCGTCTTGAAGTCCTTCTTGCTTCCAAATTTAGGCATCGCTTTCCTGGCCGATGTCTTGGTACGTACTAGGCCGTCCCTCCTCTCCTCGCCGACAGTCTTCTGCGCCGCCTGCGTCACTTCGTGGACGAATCGCTCGACTGCCTGGGTGTGGCAGGGCAGGGGCAACACGTCCAGCGTGCCGGCTGGAACGAAGTCCCGGAGCTGGTCGTCGGTCAGACCACGAAGCAGCGGCGGCGGGGTGACGACCACCATGTCCTAGTCAACAAGCTCGCTGTAGTCCTCTGCTGCAAAGTTGATGTCCGGAACGCAGCACCGGCGAACTTGTTGGTGTTGCTTGGCGTCCTCCCGCGCCTGCAGGATACGATCCAGGGCCAGCTCTCTCAACGCTGGCCGCTGGTCGACCGCCATGGCCAGCAGCAGCACCTGCCCTGCCACACCCAGGCAGTCGAGCGATTCGTCCACGAAGTGACGCAGGCGGCGCAGAAGACTGTCGGCGAGGAGAGGAGGGACGGCCTAGTACGTACCAAGACATCGGCCAGGAAAGCGATGCCTAAATTTGGAAGCAAGAAGGACTTCAAGACGAAGTAAAGTCTGAATAGCATCCGCGGGTGGGCGGGACTCGGCGTGCAGGCACCTCCTCGTGGTGAGTCCTGGGTAGGCATAGCGTAAAGCTTGCTGAGCTAAGACCTGCACAACTCGGGCTAACAGCCCACAAAAGCAACATTTTTTTAAAAAAGAAAAAGTTGCATACTTTTTTAGGTGTACGCAGCGTTTGCACCTGATCCTGAGTTTAAATTGCGTTTGTATATTGTTGTTTTTGGCGAATGTCACCTAAAAGGAACACTAGTATGGGTTTTGGGCCGGCGAAAAACCGAAAAAGTCCCTAAAAGCGCATTTTGGTGTTTTTTCAGTTTTTCCTGAAAACGTTTCCCGCTGCTGCGCGACAGCTGAAATGCGTCCCAGCCCTCCGCCGCTCAACTAACGTTCTTGTCTTTGATAGTACCTAACACTTTGACCGCATAGGGCACCGAAAATCGGACGCTGGGGGGTCACTGAGGGCCAAAAATGTTCGTTTAATGGAGTTTTTTCACGATGTTTTTGTCTTTCAGGCCCCGGCATTTCCGCTAGATGGGTTCCAGTTCGCACCCATATTATTTTTTTTGTTGTGTATACCCATAGGCCCCGACAACAACCATCAGAATTACTCCGGGACGTTTTAACACAGAATTGAGCCTGAAAAATCGCCTATTGGGTCATTTTTTTGAGAAACTGCCGCTTTTTGGTACATTTTGGCCGGTAGGACCAAGAAGATTACCTCCAATCGAAAAACCGAGGTCAGTTCCGAAATCAGCACAAAAAAACGAAACTTTCTAGGGGTCTTCAAACTCTGATATCGAAAGTCGCCTCTGGACGACGCACCCTACCCATCGTCAAGGACGTCGTTCCAACCCCCGCCCCCGCGCCAGTTCGCCGAAGGCGACCCGGCGTCGACGTCGAGGGAGTGGACATTGACGACGTCCTCCCCGATATCGCAGCCCTCTTCACCCTGCCCGCCCCTGCCCGCCCTTCCCGGAGAAGAGCGGTGTCATGAAGCGGGACGTCGGAAGGAGTTAAGCCCAGAGGAAAGGCTTTACAAGAACTGGGACAGACGGCAGCGCCGCAAGCAGCATAACCAGTCTCTTTCCCCAAGCCGCCAGCGAGCCTCACTTCCGACCACGTTGCCCGGTAGAGGCCTCCAGGGGGGGCCGCTCCGGGGCGCGGCCGCTGGGGCAAGGACCCTGCAGGATCGGCAGGCAGGGCCCCAAGGTGGGGCGGCCCGCCCCTACTCCCGTGGAGGAAAGGGGGCTGAGTCTCGCCCTCCAGGGCCCCGGGGAGGGCCTGGAGGGGCCAGCACGTCATCCACGAGATCACCCTCTTGGACATGGCCTCGCCCTCCAGGGCCCCGCGGAGGGTCTAGAGGGGCCAGCACATCGGCCACTCGCACACTCGCTGGGACAGGGCCTCGCTCTCCAGGGCCCCAAGGGGGGCCTGGAGCGCCAGGCGGGGTTCACCAGCGCCCCAGGAGACAAACCCAACGCCCTAGTAAATTAAGAGACTTTGTCAACAATTTACAGGACGAGGATCTTAGATTCCTCCTACTACACAGATCAGGCGTTCCGGAATTTAGGGAGCTGGATGACTACTAAACCCATTAACTAACAAAGTATTTCTCAGTATTGCTGCTATTCCCAACGGTTTACGATTTATGTATTTCTCATGACTTCATAATAATATGTTTAGTTACCATGTTAACTATTTATTTCAATGATTGTACCCTGTACAGTTGTAAATGTTAAGTTCAATTGACTATAACACATCCAATGAATACTTTATTTTTGAAATTGTAAATATTATGAAATATATACCCTTCACCTGTGTGGGTCTGGGGGAAGGGGTGGTATGTACGGAGGAACTTTCATAAATACTTCCACACAAATTTTCCATACTCCGTCCCAGCCCCCTCCCTCACCCCCACTCACACAGCGCTGAACGGACCATTCTACCTCCAGCTGTGGTCTAGTTCACTTCTCCCATTTTTCTCCCCAAAAAAAACCCTGATCTGCCCAGTCCACGAGACACCACAACCTCAATGGTCTGCGACGGGCATGCGGAGAAAACTGTGAGTCGCACGGTGAATACTGTTAAGAGGCTACAGAAAATACTGGGTTTAGGGTTGCAGAGAATCCTGGCAAAAATTAACTGACTTTGCCATATTTTTTTCCACAGTGCAGCGCTTGAAATAATTATAATTTGCGACATTAAAAGTCTCACCTCGACTGAAGGGGGACAGGACAGAGCATACAGGACGGCATTGGACACGAGGAGCCGTGAGTACGAGTCCTGGATCAGCCAAGGAATTCACACATTCTCGAGGGATCATGTCCGTGTCGACAGCTCCAGGACTGAGGTTCTGCGAGGGTTGAAATAAATCTTAATTTGGGACAGTTAAAACGGAAAACAACTACACTGAAAATAAAGAGGTCAGATTTCTGACCCTTAAAGAAGTGATACTAAAATCTTAGACCGAAAAAAGGGTCATACACAAGTATATGACCAAAGGAAAGGTCATACACCAATGTATGACCGTTGTAAAGGTCATACACAAATGCATGACCGTTTTGAAGGTCATACACAAATGTATGACCGAAAAAGGGTGATACTTTATTGTATCAACGATGAAAGGTTGATGTATTCCTAAGTTAAACGAGGGCCAGCCTCCCTAATGTCTGACCTATTTTCGGTCATACATTTGTGTATGACCTTTTTGTCGGTCATACATTTGTGTATGACCTTTATATCGGTCATACTTTTTGTATTGCCAAAAATTGGTCCGATGTCTCACCTTTTGTATTACAGTGTAGAACGAAGTTGGGACTCAAAGTCACAGCGTGTGGCAATTACAACTTTTAGCGATCAATAATATACGAAATTGCACCATAATTCTACGTTTCAAAACGAAACAAATGAAAAATTTTCTACATCAATTCCGTCAGAAATAATTACTTTCAGCGAGTTGACCCACAGTGGGCAAGAAGACCTTTTGCAGCGTTGACGGAATGACGGAATGTGCTGTCCGAGGGTAAAAATTGAGCCATGGCCATAACAGGAGGACTTATGGTTCCTGCACTTTATGATATGAGCATGGGCAATGAGAAGCTTGCGACATATCATGACGCGGCAGTGTAACGAACAAGCCGCGAGCGAATGGCGGGCAACAACGCTTAGCGCCATCTGGCGGCGTGGCGGCAAAGTGGCACATCCTTTGATCATAGTATTATTTACCTATGCATGATGTCATTATGACGTCAAACGAACATATAGTTTATTTTCACGCTTTCACTCATAAATTTCGAATAAAACTAGGATAAATGTAAACTATTCGAATATAAAGGGTTGTACGGTCACAATGGAAGAAAGTCAAAAATATGTCATTTCTCGGTCAAAAAATCAACTTGGCCGAGCAATGACTTAAGGCGGTCACATTGACATCACTATGATGTCATCTTGACTTTCCTTCCTCCTTGGGTCCTGAGCCTCTGCAGGCGCATTTAGGTGATTCCAGGTCACAGGTCCCCAGGTGAAGACTCTGTTGCCTTAAAAGGCATGCAAAAGTTTTTTGTACACCTTAGATCTCAGAACCCAGCAGTGTAACCGAGGGCATATTTGGAATCCTCATAAAATTTCGCTCTGCGAATGATATGTTTAGTGGGGAGCGCTGCAACAGACATACTTTGCAACTCACATAACCGGTAGCAGTCATAAACTGCATCAGAAACAAATATTTTATTTTTCATTTTCTTAAAATATGAACAAAAGTAAATTAATTTCGCAACACACATAATATTTTTCTCAAATGACGCACTGTCGATACACATACAACAAATCACGCATAACCAACTTCACACATATTAATCGTCACACATAATTAAATAAAAAATGTTTAGGTGCGCGCCAAAGTATATCGAAACAAAACGTCCTGCCAAGTTTTGGTCAGACCCGAAAGCAAGCCCGAAAGTCTCACCAAGAATTGGTCAAACCAAAATGTCTCGCCACAAAATTGTGAGACTTTTTAGTCTGACCGCGGTACCGGCTGCCTGAACGGTATTGACTGGGTTCAAAAGTCTGACCACATTGTGGTCAGAATAAAAAGTCTCGCCATTTTGTGGCAAGAAATTTTTGTCTGATCAAAATTTGGCTAGACTTTCAGGTCCGACAAAAACTTAGCGAGACTTTTTGTCTTGCCCAGTGATGGACAGTTTTTTGAATATTACACTTATAATTGAGGTATTTCTGTAGAATTTTATGTGTAATAAATTTATGCGTGTTTCCAATCACAACAGTCTATTATTTATTATTTTATGTATGTCTAAAGTTAAATGTATTGAAATATATGAGTGAATACAGTTATGACTGATTCCGGATATGTGAGTTGCACAGTATGTCTGATGCAGGCGACTCGTTTAGTGCCGAGGTTAGTGAAATGGTATTGGTAAAACCAGGGGGAAAACCCCTTTGGGATCAGGATCCAAACGTTACATTGTTTTTTAGTATTCCTTTATAACTGAACGGGACCTCGCACGTAAATTCTGAGGTCACGTTCTGAATTCTGAGAAAATTACTTGTGCACTAGGAGTACAGAAAAAGAGTTGACAGGGTTAGATTGTACCTCTCCGATTTGGCTGCTTTTTGGTCGCTGTTTTGGTGTCCTAGAGACATGTAACAAGTTGGAGTATTAGGTTCGGCAAAATTTAGTTGTCCAATCTGAAGGTATGTTTCTGATTTTGGGGCTTTATCGACCACTGAATTTTTTTTTTGTCGTAACTTTGCGAATAACTACTGGGAAAATTTCTGTCATGGGTGTTTTGTTAAAAAAAAATGAACCATTTGTACCCTGATGAGTTATTCGTATTTATTTCAGGGGGGTTACAGACCTGGACTATATTGTAAACCTTACCATTGATTCGTAATAATAAGAAAGATTTGTCACGACATGAATTTGTACAAAGTTGAATGACTTGTATAACTATGAACTATTCATTACAATGCAAGAAGTTTGTTAGAATTAATTTTGCTGGGTGATATTACGAGAAACAAAGATTACATCAAAATTTTCGCTTGACAATATTTTAACTACTTTCGATAATTGCCAATTTTAAAGCATGGGGGTGAGGTAAGCATCAATGACAATTTCAATCTTTGACATGCATTCAAGGGAGTAATAAACACGGTTTGCCTGATAAAGGATTTTTTGAGAAGTCAGCCGGCATGGTTCACTTAAACAGCACTCAGTTTGAAATTATTGCTTAGGGCTTCAGTTTGAAACAGTGAGTAATGCTTTTCTGAATTCTATACATCAAAATCAAAGGCCCTTTATTGCCGAATAAGTGGAAGTTTCAACCCCAACACTGGTGGTAATATTCCATATATTTGAGGAAATGGATGACCTGTAAATCTGTTTAGTACTTAGGAATGCTGCTTGTTATTGGAAAGTAGTCTCAGATCATAATTTTCAAATTGAGTGCAATCAGAGTAAATCATAACCAACTGATAAAAAAATCCTATACTAGCCATCTTGACTCTATTTACTCCGCTAGAATGCATGCAGAAGATTGGAAACGTTGTTGATACCTCTATCCAACCCGCAAATGGCTAAAAATCTACAACTATGGAAAATAATTGGTTGGTTGCAAACTTACCCAGAGTGTTACGTTTATCTTAACTAATACAACCAGCATCATATAGTTATAGCATTAAAAGAAATCATAAAAGACGTTGAGAATCAGCAACACCAAAGTTTCAGCAACAATCAGTTCGATTCAAGTCAAACTTCTTCTCAAAACGCCATGTCAGTCAACTGAAACAAGGAAAGGAAAAGTAAATAAAGCAAAATGATCAAAAATACAACGTGTCACAAAAAAAAACCCTTACATTGTTTAAAATTGGCTATTTACCAAGAAAAAAGTATACTCCTCTAATGAAACCAGCAAGTAACAATCAATGAGAGAGGAGTCATGTTAAAAATAAAATTTGGGGTAGTGCATTTTCTAGCCAGACTCTTCCACAGCTCATCAGCAACCTGGAACAGAAATGAGCAGGTCTTACAGAGAAAATTGTAACACACTGTCAAAAAAAACTAAAAACAATACAAAATATAAGTGGAACTTACTTTGAAGGAGTTGAACAACCACCAAAGGAAGGATGGATGATGATGTCTCCACTTTAATTGCAGCGAAATATTTGAACTTGACACTGAGAACCAAGCAAAAGAGTTGCATCACAGCAGGAGTGGAAACTCGAAAAGCCCCACAGTGAAGTCACCTGAAATTGTACAAAATAGCTAAAACGTGTTGAATTTTTACAAGATAAGATTAAATGAAAATCAAGAAAACCACACCTACAAGACAAATTTCAGTTAAGACTAAATTAAATGAGCAAGTCACAATCGATGAATAAGAAGCCGCGTTCAAAATCTAACTTCAGGGTCGAGCATATTCTAGCTAGACTCTCCCCCCCTAATTTAAAAGCAATGAAAGGCAGATAGGACTTGAAGATGACTGAAAAAAATAAATAAATGAAAACAATACATGAAATTGTTCACTGTAAACAATCAACAGCCACCATGATGTACAGGACATTGCAACTTACTTGCAAGAGAAAACGGATGTTGAATATGTTGCTAAGTTCCAACTCCATTTCAAAACAAAGACCCAACTGTGACAGAAAAACAATGTTTTAGATGAAAAAATCTAGAGTACCACACAAACAAGTACAGTTAAATAAACATCATGTTGGAACTCACCGATCAGTAGAGGGTTTCTTTGGAAGGCAAGAAAGTTTCCAAACAGGCAGTTCTTCTCAAACCCAATGAGCACTCAGTGATCCCAAGTCCGTTGATGTTAAGAAAGTTTGCTCAAATTTGAAAGAAATGAAAGGCAGTTAGGACTTAAAGACAGTAAGAAGTGAGAGGATGACTGAAACAAAACATAATGAAAACTATGCATGAAAATGTTCACTGTAAACTGTTAGTAACTGTAAGTATTGTATCTATAGCTTAATCTTTACTTCACACCTTTCCATACAAATCAAAAGAACTTCATATTTACATTATTGAATCAAGAAGCAGTCAAGCAGCAAATACTGCAAGTTACTACTGTTTCTAATTCCAGAAAAAAGTAAACATATAAATACAAATATTAACTTACTAACCACTGTGCTGCCTGCTTTGATTCATGGTAAATAATAGGCCCGTTTAGGGTTCAAGTCAGCTGCATTATAAGGTACTAACTCTTCAAATCTCCGCTAAAAGTCAGTCTATCAGAGAGCAGATAAGAAAAGCGAACATTATGTTGGATCCAGTCCTAATAGAGCACCTGTTAAGACAGCATACATTAAGAAGCAAATCAAGCAGAAAAAAAAGAAGAAAAAAAACAAGAATTGTTCACTCACTTGAGATGGATTGAAGGTCACGAGTGAAGAAGGAAGGGACATAACATTGATGCAAGGTTCTTGCCACCTAAAAGTGAACCATAAATTAGTACTACAATTAACTTGCCAGCCAACACAATTACAGAGAGAACAAAAATCTGAAAATCTTGCGGTGATGCAACACACAAATACAGTGCATTTGTTGCTGCAGCAAACACAATTTTTTTTTTAAAGAAAATATTAAAGCAACACACTTTAGTATAACTTACCAAAACAGGCAACTCTTGATAGATGATGGCACCATTCCAGCAAAACCAGGTCATGGCAAAGTGGAAAGTAACACACGACCAGTGAAAGCGCAAGGTTCTCACTACCTGAATGCAAAACAAACTTCTATTAAAGCTCAGAATTCACAACTGATGCAAAAAACATTCCACAATAACACCAAGCAACATAAACTGCTGCTTTGATATTTAAATACATACTAAGCATTGTCAAAAAATTGCATTAACCTAAAGTCACTGAGAGGTAAAAGGTGCCTGGAGGCAAAAATATATATACATAACCTATAGTTTGCTTAAGGCCCCTTTGACAGCAAAATCAAGATCCGGTGCGCAAAAGACAACGGACTGGTGAAAAATAAAGGTGCCAGGCACTATATAAGCAAACAGGAGATAACTAAGGCAACACTTGCCATCAATGACGACGAGAAGAGTGGGAAAACGTTCAGACAGTTTCCTCGCCACCATTGTGGTGGAAATGGTACACAGGCGGTCAATGCAGAGCACGAGTAGCTAATTCTTCACGAGCTGACGAGTGAAAATTCACTTGACTTTCGAAAGAGTTATTTACTGAGTGGCAAGAATCGACGCGTTTCGTTTGCGAGCCAAGACTAGTCTTTCCAGCCTAAAAACAACAACACACTGCTAACCATTGTGAACAAAAACAGGAACTAATTGCTATTTATAATTTTTCATACTTGTTGCCACTTATTAAGATTTCTCATACTCCAGTAAATAATTTAGGCAAAATGATGTTTTTTGCGATGCACTTAAATAGAGGATTAAGTTTACGCTATCAAATTCACGAAAGAACATTTTTCATTTGAATCAACCTCCAATGCTTCCAAAGCTAGAAGAAACTTTAGTTCCTTCTTAATTTTGTGGGCTGGTAGATTTTCATGTGCCGTAGGTTGGTAGCTCGAAAGCAGAAGCAGACGACAACAAAACGAAAGAGGTATGTGTGTCGATTTGATTTTGATCACAATATTACAACAACCATTAATCAGGAGAAATATCCAGTAAGTCTACGCCAGTTGCGGCATAAATTGCGAGTTTTCGACCTGGTCATTCGCGGCTAAAACAAACTCGTGACCAGATATCAAAGAAAATGGTGTCTGTGTTACATGTTGGTGTGCACAAGTGCTAAAGAGTGAACTTGGAAGCAAGGAATTATGCATTTTGTACTGCTCTTTGGATAACCAGGCGAACACTATGATACAATGTGTGTGGTTTGTGGAGACAAAGTACTTTCTTTTAATTATCCTGCTTGTACAGAAGTGTAACATGTAAAGTTGGAAATTCAGAAGAAAATGTGAAGGACATGCTAGAACAGAGAATGATACCAAACAAGGTTCCAGCACTTAGATATATCAGGGCAGGTATAGTGAGTGCATGACAGTTTTAAACTGCAAATCATATCTGTTTAAAGGTATGAAACCTTTTTAATTTTGAGGTGTTCAGAGCTGATCCCCTAAATTTGTTGAGGCACAATCAAGTTTTGTTTCAGTTTACGAATCATTCGTAATGTGAGGAAACAATCGTTGCTTGTCTTCCCCTCTTTTTTGAACAAACTGGTCGCTCCTTAAGATTACGAATCACTCATGTATTTTTAGGAACTAATCGTGCTATTCTATCTTTCGTATGTTTGGATCTTGCTTGACGGAGGATATGAATGGATGATGAAATGAGTTGTTCATTAAAATATGAACCACTCGTAACAAAGTAAGTGGTAATTTGATGAGTTTTTTGTAATTCCTGCTGAACGAAGCATTCGTTAAGTAATTCTTTGTAAAGTTACGACACCTTTTATTTGGTATACTTGAATTTAGGTATTTTGCCTTGCATTTAGTTTTTTTTTTACGCTACTTTGTCGGAATAAGGTCCTTCTGACGTAAAGGACGCCAAGGAATCCAAATGTGTGCCTAGAACTGAGTTACGCCTCATACTTCAGAAGGTATTGGCTAAAAACGGCCAGAAACTACTGGAAAAGTCCCAAATCTTGGGGAAAGGGTCATAAAATCGTTTGAGAGGGTCTAAAATTTTAGGAATGAACTGAGAAATCCATTGAGCACAACCCCATATTTTTTTGAATGAACCGTTTAGAAATGGCAGTCTCTATGTTTAACAATTTTTGTTTTCTTCAATTTTCTTTACATTTTGACCCCTTGCAATTGTATCTTATCCAGCATTCCATTGGCATTATCCCATCCTTGGCATCAAGGGTCACACGATGCGAACACTGATAAAAGAGAAGTCGTAAAATTATGAACCATTCTTGTATAGTATTTTCTCATAGTACATTCATATTTTTACGAATAATTTTATGACGAATGATTCATTATTTTTATGAATAACTCGTTTTTTTACGAATTCTTCATATGGCATATGAATTATTCATTATATACGTATGCTCATTAATTGTATTTGAACAATTTTGTACGTCATCTCACACACTTTCTAACAGGCGAACTTCTTGTAAATTTGTACGTGGAATCGCATAATTTCGTGAGAAATCGTGTGCTAATAGGGCACTTCGGAGAAAGGCTGGGATGGAAGTTGAGAAGAAATCAAAAAGAACAGAGTATGCAAAGTTTGTGAGAATGAGCGTCCACGTCGCCGTTCTGCCGCTTCCGCAGAGCTATATTCTCGTACAAGTACGACGTTTGGTCTTCTTGATTTCTTCTCAACTTCCGGTTCAGCTCTTCTCCGAAGTACACTATTGGTACGGAAAGCACGCATGCCCCACAACGTGTGAGGCCTCGTATCTGAATTGAGTATAAGGAATGAAGTTTGAGAGCCAGCGGTGTGACATGTTTTATCACCATCTAAATAAAATGTTGCCCTTTGCTTTCAGCTCTCTGCCGCTACGCTACACCAGGCAGGACCATGGAAGGAGCTTCAACGGGTCACAGTAAGTCGCGCGGTCCATTTTTTTTATTTTTTTTATTTTTTTTATTTTTTTATTTTTATAAATGTTCCTTTTTTGTTGAATGAGCCCCATTTCACTGGTAACAAGGTAAGGGAGGGTGGGGCGATTCGTAACAGATTTAGGAATTTCTAAACAAATAAAGAATATTACATCGCCTGTGAAATGATGCTACGCATTCGCATGCAGAAGCATAAAACATTCAGGGGACGCATCGCACGTACACTCTCAGACACTTACTGAATTTTCTTTAATCACGTAAAGACGTTTGTGCACATTCATGAGCATTTAAACATTTTTATTTGTTTCCTGAACTATATTATCAATTTTGTCTTGAAAAATCTGCCAAGCCTCTTGACGAAATTTTTTTAACGAGCACAAACGTTAATGAATACAAACTGTCCATTGAAGGTTAAGAGTGCAAGGTATGATGTGGCTGTGGCATTGTACGTGTGATGCGATTTCCCAACGCATTGCACGACACGCGGTATGTTTAGAGCCTTTGGAATGACAGTGAAGATTCCTCCATTTCATGAGTTCACTGGTGAAACAAAGGCATTAAAATTATGCCCTTAAAGGGCGTTAACGATTTACGCCCTTAAAGGGCATAAATCGTTAATGCCTTTGGGAAGGGCATTAAAATTTTGCTTGAAATTCCTTTACCATTTACGCCCTTTCCAAGGGCATAAAATGAATTATGCCCTTGCAAGGGCGTAAAAGAGTATTTATGCCCTAAAGGGCGTAATTTTTATGCCTTTGTTTTACCAGTGTTGACTTGCTTAACTTCCTCTTTTATCTTTTGTAGGTTTGCCAACAGTCAGTGAGGTTTGTGACACCTTTCACTTAACCGATGTAGAAGTGGAATACTCTGATGCTAAATACCGGGATCTGATCACTTACAACAAGTTTCAACAACATGTGAGACCCTTTGTGTCAAAAGCAAACCCTAAAGTGCGTATGGGTAAAATCATGATGCTGGTTGCTGCCAAGTGGCGGGAATTCTCTGAAATGAACCCTTATTTAAAGGAAGATGATGGTAACGTATTGTTTTACTCGTCAATACTGCATATCTCTTGTTAGCAACGCTTAATCTGATACGTGTCCGCGTCCGTTCCCTCCAGAAGATGTAACCTGTTTGTCTGGGCAGCCAAATGGTTCGTTCGAGTCATGGCCGAAGCCGAAACGTCGCCGCCACGTCTCCACACCCGGCCGGGAACGCCATCAAGCCCAGAAGAAGAGGATCACCGAGACCATGGAGCCCCGAGCTCCGCCTCGTGATCAGACGCATGCAGCCAAGGCTGGCGGTGCCGGGTCTTTGAGCTTTTCAGCAGAAAACCGGCCGGAAGAAGATGTTGGTCAGGTCACCACGGGTCGTTGCAGCTTAGAACAAACAAGCTCACACGCTGAAAATCGTGAGGTGAGTCTCTCGCCGCCCGTTGGGTGAGACAAACTGTTTTGCCAGTATTTGTTGAACTTTTGTTGTGTTTTTTTTTTTCTTACAGTGTTGGACATTGTCAATATTATATTGTTATTACTTCTCTTCCTCTCAGGTACACACAGTCACTAAACCTGCTGCCGTGATCGTGCCGGCACTGGCAGTCAGGTACGTAAAGAAACGCAACATGCCCTAGAATTCTTATGAAACAAAGGGGCTAATTAGTACATCACGTAGTCTCAATGTAATCTACTTTTATTGTAGATGGAAATCACATACTTGGGCAACTGTGTACACGGTATTCAGGGTGCAGGCTGCTTCTTTTTTAACTCATTAGGAAGATATTTTGTTTGGCCACTCTGAAAACACACATTTCTCGTTTGAACTAGGGTAACTGTAGTTTTTGGGGTCTGAATTGTCAGAAACTGACACTCTGTAAACTAAAGTCTGTCCATGGTTGACTCTTCAGGACTCCAGAATCTAAAGAGTGAACCTTGAGCTTGTCGCTTCCCATTGTCTACTTGATAGACATACTGGTAACAAGTATTGCATGGCAAGTTCACTCTTATTTTCGGCCATCCCGCCTCATACAATGACACGGCTAATAAGTGTATACATGCCTGTCAAGTAGACGATAGTAGGCGCCAACCTTCACTGCAAGAAAAGACCACAACAAAAGTACAACAAATTCTGGCAAATTGTTTTACAAAGTACAACGTTTTTTGTACAAATTACAATGGGGCCCAGTGACGAAATTGCACCAGTCCAGGTGACGTTGTACTTTTGGTAATTCTGATTGTACTTTCCTCAATCATCGTTGTACTTTTTTTCTTCAAAATCCACATATCCACATATTTTCGTGCAGTTTTCAGAGTCAACCCAGCTCCGCACTCTTCAGTACGCAGAGTATGTTGGCAGTCACGCTGTCGCAACTAATTTTTTTATTATTATTATTTTTTTGGCGTGTCTGTGATTCCCGGCAGCATGTGGTGCCTGACCTGCGACGCAATGCCCCAAGCGCTGTGCTTCATGGAGCACACTCTACGCGGCATGCAGGCCGTGGTGCGCGAGGCGGTCCAGTCCCTGAGCGCTAAGCAGAACGCCGTGGCCGCGGAGCTGCAGCGCATTCAAGAGGGCCTGCAGACGTGGAGGTAGGTCTGAACCAAGCGTGCTCGGCAGACTTAACAGTGTGCAATGTGCGTGGCACACTGCGCTCGGAGCCGCGCCAGCATGTAGTCTTCAAGGATCAGTGTGCTTTAGTGGACTCCGTTCGCGTGGGTTCATTGTGATCGGTTTTGACGTCATGTGCAGTAACGATAGTTCGGTATCGACTCTGCCAGTTAGAACTTGCTTCACTGTCAGAAATTTTGTTGTTAATTGACAACAAATCTATTGGTAATTTTTTTTTCTGACAACAGTTGTTTTTAAACGACAGCAGTAGTTTACGAACAGAGAATGTTGTTGATAAATGGCAGTTGGGTCATTCTAAAACAACTTTTCCGTCGTTTCAGTTTTAAACAAAGATGTTGTAGGAAAACGACCATGTTGTTGACAGTTGTGTTCTCTAGAAACTCAAGAGAGTGCATGGCATGCTCCACCTGGGAGTAAACCTCAAAGTACGCTCCAGCGTGGAGAGTGCTTGCAAGCATGCTCTACCCTGCATGACAAGCATGCTCCACCGTGGAGCATGCTTCCAAGCACTCTTTAGGAGGAAGCATGCTTTCTCGTTGATGTGCAGCCTTTTTGAAGCACACTCCATCTAAGAGAGTGCTTGGAAGCATGCTCCACCGTGGAGCATGCTTGTCAGGCATGCTCCAGGGTAGAGCATGCTTGCAGGCACTCTCCACGCTGGAGCGTGCCTTGAGGTTTACTCAAAGGTGGAGCATGCCATGCACTCTCTTGAGTTTCTAGAGTTGTTTTCGAACAATCGTTACGGACAGTGTTGGATCCGCACTGACAGTTAGGATTAATTCAATGAGGAGGCGTCGAAATCTGTCCATCAGTAACAGGGATCCCTTACTTATCATAACACATAACTTACAGTCAGTTGTTAAAGTTAATTCTTTTCGTTATCAAATTAGCGATAAGTTAATTTCTGACCCTCGTTATCGTTAACTTGATAACGATAACTGCAGTCAAAGTCTTATCAAGTTAACGATAAGTTTAACTTATCGGATTCGATAAGTGTAGTTGAAACCGGGGGAAAAATGCCAATTTCGTAATTAACGCTTTATTTCAGGGACTAGACGGGAAAAATCAGTTCATAATTATATTAAATGAATTCAAAAAAATTAACAATAATTAGACGTATTGATGCATGATGAGCGTTTTTATCTACTGTTACTAAAAAAAAGTTAACTTATCGATCGATAAGTTAAATTGGGCTGTGTTAACGATAACTTGATAACGATAACGTTTCAGGAAAAGTTATCAAGTTAACGTTAACGATAAAATTAACTTATCGTTATCCGATTATCGCCGATAATTTCGAAATTAACTTCCACAACCCTGCTTACAGTCGTTACGTGACGCACCGTGAGACGACGTGCACTGTTAAAAAATATTTTCCATTTACGAAATATTTGGGGATGAAATATTTCGTAAAATAACCAGTTTTTCTTCATTTCTTTTAGAAAATTTTCCTTAAGATACAAGCTGCTTCGTAAACCTACGAAATGCATCGTGAACCTATGAAATAATGTGGTAATCTCACGGACTATTTCGTCATTTTAAGACAAAGAACGTCACGAAATGTTTCATTACGAGGGTTTTACGAAATTTATTGTAAATTAGCGATGAAATCGCTGGAAATTTTTATAAACGAAACGGTTGTTAAGCAAGAGGTACGAAACAAGTCATCACTTATTTTTTGGTAAATTCAGGAAAAATGACTTCGTCTTAGAATTCGGTTTGTAATTTCAAAAAAGAATGTAGTAATCTTACAAAAAATTTAGGGATGAGTTGTGTCGTATTTTGTGCTTTACAAACGTTTCGTTTATAAAAATTTCCAGCGATTTCATCGTTAATTTACAATCAATTTCGTAAAACGCTCGTAATGAAACATTTCGTGACGTTTTCTGTCTTAAAATCACGAAATAGTCCGTAAGATTACCACATTATTTCATAGGTTCACGATGCAACTCGTAAGTTTACGAAGCAGCTTGTATCTTTAGGAAACTTTTCTAAAAGAAATGAAGAAAAACTGGTTATTTTACGAAATATTTCATCCCCAAATATTTCGTAAATGGAAAATATTTTTTAACAGTGTGAGTAAAACGTTAAAGGTCTGGATCGTTGTAAATCATTCTACAAGAATATGCATTGAGATTCCAGAAACTTGGAAAATAACTCATCACATAAAAGAGCCCGTACACGTTACGCGTCATAACTTAACCATTAACGTTCACGCTTCTTGTGGGGAAAGTAAAGGATCCCTGACAACTAATAATTATTCTCCGTCCCTTAGGGCATTGAGAGGCGCCGCTCAGACTCGCCAGGACCTGGCTGCACTCCGCGCGCATACCGCCGCTGCGGAGCGCGTGCAGGAGGCCGCCGCTGGCTTGAGGCAAGCCGTCCAGGACGCCTGTCGGGCCGAGCTGGCCGGCGCCGCGGAGCAGCAAGCAGCGCAGCAGCCGGATCAAGATGCAGCGGGGCACAGTGCACTGGTAAAACTAAAGCGTAGTTATACGCCCCTCTTGAAGCGTACAACTACGCTTCAAGGAATTTCCCCCATGCATTTAGATTGGAGGAAAGGAGCGCAAAAGCTCTTGTACGCTTCAAGAACGGCGTACAGTTTGTACGCTTCACGAAGTGCATAGTTCTGCGCCTTACACTGTAATAAATTCTGTACTCTTGTACGGAAAATGTACTGAAGAATATAGTACGGAAGTACGGACGAAAGTACGGAACGTCCGTACCTGTACCACATAAGCACATGTAAACGGGTACGGAAAAAGGACAGAAAGTTCCGTACTTGGCAAGTACGGGCGGTCCAGGCAAATTGTTGACCAGACATGTTCCGTACTTTTTCCGTACTTTTTTCTACCAGTGTAGACCAGTGTGGGCTAGCAGGCTGGCCCAGGCAGCCGCAACTCTCGGCGCGGTTGGAGCTTCAGAGTCGCTAGCCTATACAGGACTCCAACGAAACGTGTGCCCCCACCAATGGATTCCCCGTTCGGAGTGAAATGCATTGGTAGGGTGGCACGTTCGGTTTGAGTCTTATCAAGCGACTCTGGATCTCAAAATTCGTTGGAACTTCTGGCCCTCTGTGCGGGGGTGAGGGGAAAGTGGCGCGTTGCAGTACAAGGAAGAACACTTCAAAATCTGTGGCATTGCATTGTGTGCATACTGCAAATCCAAGTGCGGGACCCGCTGGTTAAACAAAGGCATGGGTCCTACGCCCTCAAGGGCACAACGGTCGTCACGCCCTTTAAGACCAATGAGATAATTCCTTTTGCAAGGGCGCATCAAAATTTTGTCCGGATGTCCCATTGATCGAGGCCCCTTCCAAAGGCAAAGACCTTTTTACGCGGTTTTAGTGGCGTGAATCATTTACGCCCCTGCATAGTTTTTGTGTCTTGGTTTCACCAGTACACGCATGGTTTTCTCACACTTCCAAGCGTGGGACCTTTTGTCCCACGTTAGTGTATGCCTGTTCCACACTTGAATTCGCCCTGCAGGTTCTTTATGACTGTATTTTCTGTCCGTGCAGGCAATGTCAGTGCCTCAAGACACCACCCAGCCACAACTGGAAGATTCCCTTGATCTAGAAGACCAAAAAGTCATAGAGATAGTGGTGGACAGTCCGGCGCGGGAAGCGCCGGAGGACATCAAGGTAGGGTTGTTGATAGACGTCGCTAGCCATTTGCTCAAATAGCGACCCGCCTCTCAATTTAACACATCCTTTCAACAACCATACAATTTCTTGCTTAAAATGCGCCAGGCTGGGATACTTAGACGGAGCATACGCGGCACGTTGTTAATTGATAAAGCTATCCCATGAACTAAAACTATGGAGAGTGGTCAATCATAATCATAAAAATAATAATCCAAAACATTTATTGAGGATCTAGCAAGGATTATCTTACTTTAGAATTTTGAGACTTTGATTTGAAGCTGCTCCGCTCCCTGCCATTGTCGGCGCCATTCTGGTCTGAAAATGCTTATTTTGACACGCAAGCTGGAACAACGTGGAACAGCTCCTTTTGAAGCGATCACACTAGGGTAAACTGTCCAGTGATGGCCATGGTACCAGTGATAGACACTTCACACTTCGCGCTGACTTTTCAGCTAAGCGAGAAAAGTTAAACAATTGAGCTTTTGGGGTTTTGTACTGTGACCTACTAGCAACACAACGCCGAAAAAAATTCGTCTTGTTAGTGTCGTGGACAGCCGCACGGGCGCAGCGCGCTGAACACTGCGCTCTCAGCCGGCCGAGCATTGCTTTTCTTACCGGCCCAGATAAGCGCAGACTGTGACGGCGCCGCTTGTCACTTGTGTATAAGATGTCCGTGCGAGAGAAATATCACGTCAATTCAATCACGAGAGGGCAAGTTAACCATAGCCTGCAATTTTTTTTAATTTTTTTTTTGCATATTTGAGCTTAAGCGATGGTGGCCACTTCTGGGCAGGCATAACTGCGCCCGGCCAGTGATGGCCACACTGGTGTTTTGGAGTGAACTTTGCAGCGAGCGATGCGACGCCGTGCATGTCCCGTCTAGTTTGTTGCCTGCAGTACCTTGTTTTGCACCGGGTTCACTGTTTCTCTGCCCAATGGTACCCTGAATTCGCCATACCGTTTAAACTGTTAAGACACCGTATGTATTATGAATAATAATTTCTAGTCAAAATTTGAAATATGCCATAGAAAATGTGCGATTTCGGAAAAGTGTTCGCCTCAACAAGATGAACAAATCATGTTAAGCGTGTCATTGGTTAAGACCGGATTTTCAGAAGTTATCGGTGTCAAAAGTGGAATAAGGTGCATTTATTGTACCCTTTCTCCACTGTTGACCCGATAACTGTTGAATTTCAAGTCTTTACCTATAAGATGCTTAACATTATTTGTTCCCCTTCTTGAGGTGAAATCATTTCAGTAACAGAATCGTTTCAATTGCAAACTTAAAATTCTTGCCTTATTTCTGAATATTTAGTTAACACACTGTCTGATCAGTATCTAAGGCACAGTGAATTCCGTTTTCTGAGACAGTGACATTTGTATCTCCTAGCACGTTGCAAACCGGGGGGTCCAAACTAGGTTCAATAACTGCCTAAATCGCAAACAAAGTGCTCAACCCTTGTGTGTCCATCACTGGGTCAGGGCACTGGCCATCTCGGGGCAAAAGGTGGCCATCAATTGGCAAACTGTACTCATATTTTAGTTAATTTTTTCTCAAATAGTAAATTTCATTTCGCTGTTTTTCAAACTAGGGAACCTTTACTCTATCCTTTTTTCATGTTCCTTTAATTGTTTCTACTGGTGCTACGTATGAAAGACTTAGAAATGGGGTTGAAGGTGCGCATGTGCGCTAAAAGTGGCCATCACTGGGCATCTTACCCTAGTCTACTTTAGGCCATTACATTGTATGGCCGCCGCCTTCACGAATACAATATGGCAGTGGAAGATCCACTGAACATAATTTTAAAAAATGGTTTACGTCCGCCCAAATCAGCGCAATTTCGACGACTGAAATTTATTGCAATTTAATTTGCCACAGCTTTCATCTTTTTTGTAATATTGTTTTAGGTCCCTCTGTTCCTCCCTGAGGTGTGCTTTGGCGACCAGACACTTGGCCAACGAATCGACGACGGCCAGGAAAGGAGCGACCTCCTGGAGAGACCCGGCCTGGACAAGGTAACCGAGCATGGGTGTGAGGGAAAGACGACCAAACTGGCCGAAACTGGCGCAGGGGCGGCTCTAGGAATTTGCGACGGGGGGGGGGGACATCGGGCCAAAAAAGTGAAAAAAAAAATCCTTTTTTAATTACCATAGCACAATTTAACAAAATTGTATTAAATTTGGTAAAACAGCATTTATTGCAACAATTTCTACTAGTGCCTGTATTCCCATAGAGGATTAAATCTTACAAATTAGTAATTCATCATAGCAATAACATTCACTAGTACATTTTTTAAAGAGATGCGAAACTCACAAAACCAATTCTTTTCGACGATTGAAACTGAACTACTCTGCCGAAAAACTGAATCCACTACCGCGGGCCAGTGGCGGCGCCCTTCAGGCGCCGGGTCTGACCCGGGGGGGGGGGGGGGAGCCGCCATTGAACTGGCGCTAGCACCGTGGGGGCAAACAAGTTGAATTTTGTTGCACGTTTTCCCTTCACTAACGCGAAAGAAACGTGAAATAATACTTCTTAACTTGCTGGTAGCAGATCATATTCACCCTATTTCTCCCAAAGTTGAGTAAGGAAACCTTTATCGCGTGAATTTATGAGTGATGGAATAATCTCCACCCAAATTTGGATGGTAAAGTATACATCTTGCCCAAAATTTAGTTTGATCAAGACTCTGTATCTGTCAGTAGGGTATGAGTGCAATGAGAACTTCACATTATTTTTCTGTTAAGTATGACCCTTTTCAGCATACCCAGTCTTTCACCTCTTGAAGCACGTCAGAGAAATGTAGTGAAATCATTGTGCCACGTGCAGTGAAATACACAACGCCCCACTCTGGTTAATATCGATAACGAGAACGAGTGACAAGATTCTCCTCAGTGATTCTTAAACGTTCAAATTTTGCTCAGATGCACCACGCGCCACGAGGGGTGTTCTTTTCCCCAAATGGTGCATCTTAAAGCCACTCCGAAGGGGTGAGGAGGGCAGTAGCGCCATTGACAAACACTGTAAACAAATTGTTGTGAACCTACGACGGAACTTTTTCCGAAGGTTGTTGGGAATGTCCAAAGGTGCACTGTAAATATTTGTTTCCTAGAGGAGTTTTTGTAAATCAGCGGAAGTTTGTCGTAAATTATCGAAGGTTCATCATAAACTTACGAAGCTGCTTGTAAATTTATGAAGGGCTTTGTAAATCTACGACGGGCTTTCGTAAAATTACGAAGGGCTTCGAAAATTTACGTCGGGCGTTCGTGAATTTACGAAGGAACTGCTGGCCACTTTTTTCCCGTAGGATCAGTCGGTAATTCCATACCTAATGATAACGAAGTTTCTTTGTAAATTAACGAAGTTTCCCCGTAAATTTACGACGGGTCATTGTAAATTTATGAAGATGCTTCGCAAATTTCCAGAGCTCTCCTAAAATTTACAGAGGATCTTCCAAAATTTACGAACGTTATTGTAGAGTCGTCCCTCTATATAAGCACCCTCTATATAAGCATTTTTTTAGTGGCGGCCCCCGCTTACGCACGGGGGTCGAGCCGGACCCGAGCTCGCCCGCGCCTCGGATTTTGACGAAGGGACGACAGCTTTATTGGGCTCGGTCTGCGGTGCAAGGTGCGCTCTATCGCTACACACTAAATGACCAGGGACAATTTTTGCATCCAGCTGGATGCGGTTTTAAGCACATCTAACTTCGGACAAATTTGTATCTAGCTAGTCACGAATTGTACATAAAGAGGCACAATATTGTCCATCAATTGGATCACAAATATTGTCTCGTGTTCGAAGTACAATATTGTGCCTCTTTATGTACAATTCGTGACTAGCCGGATACAAATTTGTCCGAAGTTAGATGTGCTTAAAACCGCATCCAGCTAGATGCAAAAATTGTCCCTGGTCATTTAGTGTGTATATCGCCCGAAACTACTCTTTTCGCACCGTTACATGCACTCCAAGCAAGCCGGGGGTCGGTATAAAATCGGCACAGCGCAGCGGTCCCTGCCTCGACCCTACCTGAGCGAGCCAGCCGAGCTCCGGCGAGGACCCGGCCAACACGTGCAAAAGCGTCGCGGGCTTTCGATATAAGCATTTATTGAGTCTCGAACTGCGTGCTTATATAGAGGGACGACTGCAAATATATGAGGGGCTTCCTGAATCAACGAAGGTACCGATGCCAATTATTTTGCCGAAGGATCCGTCGTTAATTTCGAACATAAATTTTTACAGTGTATGTTTTTAGTTAAATTCTGACGAAGCTTCTCCCGTCACCACAACTGTTAAGAGGAGGTCCTTCGGAAAATATTTCCTTTTTCAAATTGAGCCGCAGTGGACAAATTTGTTGTAGATATGTTTAATAACATAGTCCAATGACAAAAATGAAATTCAGAGCCTTCCTCTAAATCCAGTCGGAAGAGGTCTTTTCAGCCCATTAAGCAATACCTGCGGAAGTTTTTCAACGTAATCTGATCATACATCATGCTACAAACCGTGGTATCACCAAGATACAGGACTCGACAGCTTTATATTGACGCTGTTGATATGAAAATGTTACACTATATTTTCAGGATTTTTACAATTTTCTTGAAACGTCAGTGACATGATGTATTCGAAACACAGGGTATAACCGAACACATTTTTTGAAAAATAATGGCGCTACTGCCCTCTTAACACCTTCACGCCGAAGACGATCTGGTTGGAAAAGCCCAGATGCCGAAGGTGCTAACTACCAAACCGTACGTCGCAACCACATGGCACGTGCATATTCGGACTTGGTATCACTGGCCGAAAACCATGCGCCAAAAATCTCAAAGACGAGAACCATGTTCTCGTATCGGCGTCGGAACCAGTCTCATTGAATTTGTCTGGTCGCCCTTATTCCAAAAATACCCCTACATGCCGTGCTAGCACCCGTTTATGGCCGAAATTCTCCTCCCGCTCATGTAAACCTTGCCCTTTTCTGCCTTTTTTAAAGTCTTTTTTGGCTGTAATGGGCGAATGGGTTGGGATCGCGAGGTGTGTGGCGAGGCAAAGACATACCTAATGACCCTGCAAAATCTCAGCCGGATCGGCCGAGCCGTTCAGGAGGAGTTGTGCGCACACGCAGACACACAGACAGACAGACAGACAAAACTTTTCAACACCACCCGAGTAACGGGCTTCGCTATCGCTCAGCCAAAAATAAAGATGGTATTTGAACCCAACGGAACTCCATTCTGGGTCTAGGGTCAAAATGGATGTCATTTTCATCATCAGCACCCTCGAAAACATATGAAGCAATGTCAAACTCGGAATAAAAATTTTGATCGTATCCGACCCCACCGGGACTCGACCCTGGGTCTGGGGTGAAAATGGATGGCTTTTTCGTCATCAGCACCCTCGAAAATGTATGAAACGATGTCAAACTCGAAATAAAAACTTCGGTCGTATTTGACCCTAGCGGGATTCGAACCTGGGTCCAAACTTTTCGGATTGACCCAATATTTGCACCGGTCTCGTCGCCCTATTTCAAAAATACCCCTATTTGCTATTCTAGCGCTCTTAGTTTGGGAAATCCTCCTCCACCCCATGTAGACCATGATGCACCTGCAGCAGCGCCCCTGAGGAACGGATCGAAAAAGCCGGATCTTAGGTTCACCCAAGGAGGCTGCATACCAAATTTGGTGAAGATCGGATCACGGGAAGTCCTCGGACACACGGACGGACGCCACTGTAAAAATTTATGTTCGAAATTAACGACGGATCCTTCGGCAAAATAATTGCCATCGGTACCTTCGTTGATTCAGGAAGCCCTTCATATATTTACAATAACCTTCGTAAATTTTGGAAGATCCTCTGTAAATTTTAGAAGAGCTCTGGAAATTTGCGAAGCATCTTCATAAATTCACAATGACCCGTCGTAAATTTACGGGGAAACTTCTTTAATTTACAAAGAAACTTCGTAATCATTAGGTATGGAATTACCGACGGATCCCACGGGAAAAAAGTTGCCAGCAGTTCCTTCGTAAATTTACGAACGCCCGACGTAGATTTTCGAAGCCCTTCATTAATTTACAAGCAGCTTCGTAAGTTTATGATGAACCTTCGAAAATTTACGACAAACTTCCGCTGATTTACAAAAACTCCTGTAGGAAACAAATATTTACAGTGCACCTTTGGACATTCCCAACAACCTTCGGAAAAAGTTCCGTCGTAGGTTCACAACAATTTGTTTACAGTGACGGACGAACGCACAGCATGCATCAGACTATATGCCCGTCCTCCGTATTTATTTTATATAAATCATACGGGACGGGCCAAAAATCGCTGTTCCAACTTACTGCAAATGCGTAAAGAATATTCTTTGCTGTTTTCAATTTCTACTGTTTCGCGTCACTCCTCGTCCGCAACTCGTTCTGACTTGTGTGATAAAAACGCATGAAATGAACCACACATAATGTATGTATGTTTTGTTTCAGGTGGAACATGACACATTGCCGCGCAGGTTTGTTTAGGGTTCAGGGAGAGGCGATAACTTCTGTACGCGGCGAACACTGAAAAAAATTTCTAGTAAATTATCGATTTAAGTTTGGGTCATTTCCTTTTACAAACTGGTCGTAAGTTTACGAAAATGTCGTTAATTTACGAAATGGTTTAGGCTCATTATTATGGCTTTGTGCTAAGATGAGCATGATTTTAAAAATACGGCAGAAATTTTTTTTCTAATTACGCGTCAAACTACAGTTTGAAACGTACGAAATGTTTACATAAAATTAAGACAGCTTTGTAAAAGAAAATGACCCAAACTTTTTTCGTTGTTTTACGACAATGTTTCGTAAACTACCATTGAAGCAAACATCTCGTGATGATTTTGTTGGTAAAAGCGTCACTTAACAAGAGTGTCTCTCTCTTTACGAAGTAACTTTGTAGAATTACGACACTATTCTTAAATGTACATTATATTTACGTTTTTTTTTACGATACATTTCGTGTTTAAATATTTCGTAAATTCACGATATTTTTTTACAGTGAAACGTGTAGTTGTGCGACTGGTGAAATAACCTGAGACGCCTTTACTGCAAATCCATGTGAGGAAAAAGTCCACGCTTCAAGTCGTGGGCCATTTTGGTTCACGCTTTCAAGCGTGCGCAGACCAGCTTGATCCACACGTGGACCACAAGCTTAAAACCTTACGAAGTATTTTGAGCATACATGTTACAAACTAATTTACTTTGTTATACGAAGAAGTAGTTCGTAAGTTACGAAGTATTTGCTTTGTAAGCTTGTGTATGCTCAAAATACTTTCTTATAAAGCTGCTTTAGTTTGCAAGGCCTAAAATAGTTTGTAAAGTTTTCTCAGTGCACCTTCTGGCCCACGCTTCGAATCGTAGACCACGTGGACCATATTTTGGACCACGCTTGCAAGCATAGAACTCTCTGATAGTATCGTCGACCAAGTGTAAGGGAGGGCGGGCACCTTGTTACACTTAGATGCCTGCGGCTATTGCAGGGTAGAGGATTGTCGAGTACGCCTGTCCTGGCAGGATCTCAGATATTAACCTAAGAACATGTTTGCAGTAAGTATTTTCCCCCAGGGTCTCGTTTGAAAGCGACAGGAGAAGTTGAAAATTCAGATGCTTCAAAAATGGGACACTTTTCGAAATTTTGTCATGTACATTGTCGATTGCTGTCTTTTCCTGACTTCCACGCCCAGCACTGAAAACAAAGCGGTTACACATGTAAATTCTCTAAACCTAAATTCCCTTACTGCATGCGTGTAATTAGAATATTCGTTTTACAGAGTAATTAGGTGCGGCGGCATGAGAGCTAAAACATGCAAGACGGTTTGCAGCAGCAAACCCACGGTAAGCAACTGCACTGCAAGCACCGGCACTGCAAGCAACCGCACTGCAAGCACCCCCACTGCAAGCACCCCCACTGCAAGCACCCCCACTGCAAGCACCCCTACTGCAAGCACCCCCACTGCAAGCACCCCTACTGCAAGCACCCCCACTGCAAGCACCCGCACTGCTCTCTCTGAAGTTGAGTCGCCACACTGCAGCCAGGGAAGCATCGGCAACAATGCATCCAGCGGCGTGCAAGGAAGTACCGTGGGAGTAGGTTCTCTGATCGATCGCATAGGAGTTGATGCCAAGTACTGTCCACACAATTTGTTCCTCTCCCTCAACCGTGAAGTTTTTGATGGCCGCTTGCCGACGAATACGTCAGTAAAATGGAGCCCACGCTTTGTAACGTAAGCAATTTTGTTTGCATTGCCCTGAAAGGCCACTACGTGCTTAAAGTTGCTTGCCAGCTTCAGACAATTAATTGTATCTACGTGTCTCTTGCAGAAGTACCGGATCCGTCAATTGGCTCAAGAACCATTGCGCTCGGATTCGCCTCAACGAGGGTTACCTCCTCCAAAAACCGCTTTCGTTCACTATTGACGCTCTTCTTGTGAGTAAACCACTCCAAACCATCAATGCTGGGTCAGTTTATTTAAGGCCGGTTTTCTCGCGAAGCAGCTAGTATTTTTAGGCACGAAGTAGCCCTATAGCCTCCTCAGGGTTGTTTGTTAGGCACGAAGTAGCCTTATGGGTTCGTATCACGATCAGCTACTAAGCTGACCCCTTATGGTAGCTCTGAAATTTTCTATACGATTGTGATGCACTCTAAACTTCTTACGGACACACGTATCTGTATTACGGACAATTTTGTGCAAACGTGATTACGGATGGATTTTGTTCGTAATACGGATGATTTTATCCGTATTACAAACATTTTAACGTACGTACCTTACGGATATGTTTGTTTGTATCTTACGGATACGAAAATGTTTGTAATACGGATAAAATCATCCGTATTGCAAACAAAATCTATCCGTAATTACGTTTGCACAATACTGTCCGTAATACAGATTACGTGTATCCGTATGAAGTTTACAGTGTGAGACTTGGCAAAGTGAGAGAACGAAGGACGCTCATTTCATTCGTGTAATATGGTCAAGAATTTGGCGACCAATTTTGAGTAATTTTGAGTTGAAATCGCCGTTCTCATGGCAATGCCCGACGCGTCGAAGAGAGAGGAGGGAGCCGAACCAGGAAAAATTTGAATCGGACCAATAGGAGCGCTCCTTTTCACTCTGTACAGCTTAGACCAAAATTGCTTCCCGTCCGTCAAAACACGCGCTCAATTTGGGACTGTTCTGTTCTAGTCTGGTGGTGGAAGAGCTTAAAAGGAAAATGACGTTGTTTTCAAACGTGGCCATTTTGATCGGGCTTTCGGCTCCGTCGGCTGGTGATTGTTGGCCAGTGTGTCCCGCGCCGCTGCGCGCATGCCTCGCAATTTACAGAAATGCACTCTAATGTCCTTACGGATGACTTCATCCGTATTACAAAGAATTTCATCCGTACCTTACAAACATTTTTGCGCAAGCGTAATACGGATAGCCTGATTTGTAATATACGGATGGCTTTGTCCGTAACAGATGTGGCTTTGTAATTACGGATAGTCTAACAGAATCCGAAGAGATTGCATTCATCGCAATACATTGCGGATACAGAATCTAAAAATTACTCTTTGCCATACTGCGCAGATACAGATTAGCAGTATATAAAATTTTTATTGCCAAAAATCTTTTTAATGCACTAGCAAGCTCTTTTACTACTACTAGTCACTCAATGGAGCTAAATTGAACACGATACTTTTGCTGAGCGATGGAGCAGAGTCACAGCAGAAAAAGATGTACTTACCACCAAAATTTGGTGTTGATTATGAAATAACTGCATTTAAATAATCATACTGAGCAACTGGACAATCTAACCAACCAGTTATTGTAGGTAGTTCCACAAACATTCCACCTTACTCAAGTTACACTGTAAATGTTTTCTCTTGAAATTGGTGACCTGGTGAGGTTATACTGTCTGCTGATCTAGTGCCTTATGCTGGAAGAACCCAGTGACAACAAAAATCACATGCACTGACTTCTTCTGTGTGTGCAAACAATGCCATCCAAGCTGGACTTTGGGTTGAGACACCATCGGTGTCACCAATTGCAGAGGCCTAAATTGTGCCTCAATGCCTCAAATTGGTAGCAATAACAGCGAATTGTTTTTCTTCGAATAATAATCGCCCCGCTTAACTTTTCATACGTGAAAGTATGAGAACTTGAGCGGCACTAAACACAGTCCCTCCTTTGTTGCTTTGTTTATGTTTGGATTAACCTCGTTCAATGTGGTTAAAAACGCAGAAACCACGATGATACGCAAGTTTCTGGTTCGTTAAAGTTGATTTACTGCTTCAATGTGAAGTGATGCATGCGTCTGCGAAAACTGGACGGCTGTCATGTTAACACACACTTATCAGCTGTTGAGGATTGGAGATGTTGGAGGTTCTTTCATTTTCAGAGGTAAATTTTCTGCTTCCCAACAACATACATTAATAAATAGAACTTCATGTTTGTTTATATATTTGAATTGTTTCTTTGATAAAGATTTTAGGTTAGGTTCCTAAAAATTTTATTTGATAACCGTTTGACTACAGCCAAAATGGCACTTAGAAGATTTTAGTACAAGATTTTAGTCTGGAGAATTAATATGTGAGCGATGGAATATGCAGAAATAGAATTCTTTGTTTGAAAAATAATGAAACTATATTACACCTTATTAGTCTTCATGCTGTGGTTTAGTTGATGTAAGTACGGATTGATAGGTTCAGATCATGATTTACGGACAAGTTGAGTTGATAATACGGATGAGATCAGTAGCCGTAATTATGGATCAACATTTGTGTTTGTATTTACGGATAATTTTGTCCGTACTGAAATTCTCAAAATCTGGAGATGTTTTTTATCCGTAATACAGCTGTCAAACTCCGTAATATGGACAAACACATCCGTAATTACGGTGAATCAATTTTATCCGTAGCTTACAGTGGTGACTTATCCGTAAGAACCTTAGAGTGTGCCAACCTCAAATGTGCGTTATTCTTTAAATCGGGGGAAATAGGCTATTTAACTGCATGTCTGTACACATTCATCTGTGAATTATATAGCGTTAATGTAGATTGAGAGTGACTAACAGTCCCTTTTTTAAACACTTTGAACCATAGCTGTTCACTTTAGCGAGGTATGGTAGTACTTCCGAAAAGAGGACGAAGCGAGCTGCGCTCGGTGGCTGTGCCAATTTCTAACCTCAAATCTTTTTAAACTGAGTGAAATTAACTATTTAACCTCACGTCTATTCACGCGTGTCTATAAATTACCGGACCCCAACATATATTTGTAGTGTCTAAAATGTTTTTTATCGATTTGATATTGACATACAACTGCTCTTTTATGGCAGTTTCCATGCAAGAGACACGAAATGACCTCCGCTCACAGCACAGTTTTTGCCTCATTTTTGTCTCACATATTTATGTGCAACCGGAGTATAAGTGAAATTGACTTCTTGACTACCAGGATTTCGTGAAATAGTATGTTTTAAAAATATATTTACATTCAGTTTGCCCCTTATGCACCTCCGCAATTTTCTATAGGATTATGATAGGACTTTGCAAAGTAGCAGAACTTTGTACCCTGATTTCACGGGTCAAGTCTGCTTTCTCTTAAAAGGAAAATCTACAAGGATAAATTTTCTGCTAAGGAATCTCTAAAACGTTACAGCAGGAACAAACTTTGGATTCATGATCAACTTTATACTTAATGTTTGAAGCAATGGCCTTAGATTTTAATCAATTAACAGAAAAATAATCTGAATTGATAGGTTTCATGAGGTTTGCGGCCAACTCATTTACTTTCTGTTACAGCACCAGATGATACGTGTTGATGTGGCGCTTACTCTGAACACATGGCCAGACGCAGGGCAATGGCCATGGCCAGAGGATCATCAATCGGAATTTTTAAAGGCCGTGGCGAGCATCAATGAAAAGCACGGAACCAACATTTCGGTAAGTCGCCGCATACACTGTTTTTGGCCCGTCCCGTCGTATTACGCAGTAACTAGTACGGAAGGACGGGCATATAGTCTGATGCGTGCTGTTCGTTCGTTCGTCCGTCCGTCTGTCCGGGCACTTCCCGTGGTCCGATCTTGACCAAATTTGGAACGTAGCCTCCTTGGGTGATCCTAAGAACCGCCCGGAGGCGGCTTTTTCGATCCGAGCCCCAGAGGAGCGGTGCTGCAGGTGCATCATGGTCTACATGGGGTGGAGGAGGATATCCCGAACTAAGAGCGCTAGAATAGCAAATAGGGGTATTTTTGGACTCGAGGCGACGAGACTAGGTCAACGGTGCTAATTTTGGGTCAATCCGAAATGTTTGGGCCCAGGTTCGAATCCCGGTGGGGTCAAATACGATCAAAATTTTTATTTCGAGTTTGACTTTGTTTCATAGGTTTTTGAGGGTGCTGATGACGAAAATGCCATCCATTTTGACCTTAGACCCAGGATCGAGTCCCGCGGCGGGGTCAAAAACGATCAAATTTTTATTTCGAGTTGGACATTGTTTCATATGTTTTCGAGGGTGCTGATGACGAAAATGACATCCATTTTGACCCCAGACCCAGGATCGAGTCCCGATGGGGTCAAATTTAATCAAAATTTTTATTTCGAGTTTTACATTGTTTCACATGTTTTCTGGGGTGCTGATGCTGAAAATGACATCTATTTACACCCCGGGTGTGGTTTAAATCACGTTGGGGTTATATACCAACCAGATTGCGAATGTATAAAATGTACGGGACGGGCCAAGGTTGCCGATTTGTACCGCCACCTTCCCTGTTATTTTCTACAATGATGAGTTTCATAACAAGCAGTTATGTAAAGGCGCGTGTAGCGTGTAAAGGTCTGTGTGATTCTCTCCTCAAACTATCGCATCTGTGAAAGCAAAGAAATAATATCGCGTTCAAAATGTCATAAGTTTTATTTGGACCAAACTTTTACATTTTAGGTGTGTTAACGGCCCTGGATGTGGTCAAATAAATTGATGCAATACAATATTCATTGAACTTGGAATGCGATAACTTTTTCAAGGCGGTAGAAATGCAATAATAATGGTGTTGCGTTCTTAATGAATTCATTATCACCGATTGTCACACTTGAAATCGAAGGGATGTCGCTCTCGTTAGATCTAGCTCATATACTTAGAACGACGGACATTTCATTCTCTTCAGTCTTTTAAAGAACTTCGAGGTCAAAAAAGTTCGTAGCTTTATCTTGCATTTTAAAAGAATTCCGTCTTGTCATACCCTCTGGACGTTTTTATTTCTTTGATTGAAATCCTTTAAACATTTCGGTATTTACGATGAAAAGCCTCTGTAGTATTTGTACTCGGTTTTCTTATTCAAAAGGAAGTCTTGTCTGCAACTTAACCTGACTTCCGCTTCATCTCGCCTTCAACTCGACCTGACTTGTGCTTCAGAAATCAGATTGAAATGTAAAGTTGACTTTTCGTGTCATAAACTCGTGAAAATCGCCTCCATAACACGTAATGATCTTTGTTTCACAGGTCTCACCTGAACGTCCAGATGCAGATGATTTCCGGATCCACAAATGGCAGTGCAACGGGCCCTGCGGTGTTCTCGTGAAAAGGGTGTACAAGTATCAACCTCCTCATGCGGGGAATCACACTCAACCTTGTGACGGCAGCTTCATTTACATCTAAGCGGCACACTTCTGCCGAAAGTGTGGTGGTGGCGAGAGTATTTCACTATTTGTTAATTTTAACTTAGGACTCAGCAGAATTCCAGAAACTGAGTAAATTCTCTAATACATTATTTTTTACCAAAATCTTAGTTTTAATTGTCTCAAATCTTTATTTTAAGTGTCTTAAATCTTGAAATTTAAAGATTGAAAGTGACTTCTGAGTGTACTGTGCCTCTCGACGTGTTTCGGGATTACTGTGTTTGTAAGAGCTGTGCTAGAGTTTCATTTCATTCCTTTTTTTTTTCCAAAAAATTCTGTTGAGTGGTTCTGAGACTAGAGCTGCCAGAGCTGCGTGAAGTTAGCATAGCCACTTGACGCACAAATAAAAAGCTATATACCAATAATTTGAGCGTAATTTGAGCGTTCGAATGGCCATACACTGTTATCCAAGTTGCGATACTTTCAACACAAAAACGTGCGATGATAGCCAAAATGTGATTCCCTCGAATCATCGCTCTCCAGATGCGATGACTTTTGTATCACAAAAATTTGCAATTATCATCGCACATTTCTGCAATGATAAAAGGAATTATTGCACAAAAATGCGATGATGGCAACACTAAATCTGCAGTCATTACAGTTTTTTGCAATGATCATAGCAAAATTCTGCGATAAAGCAGATCATCGCACCTTTTTGCAATGATCATCACAGAAAGGAGCGATGAAATTTGTATTGCACTGAAAGTGCGGTCTGCATCGCAAGTGGAATACCAGTGTAGGTATATAATTTGTGCGTCAAAAATAAAGCCTGTATCTAGAATTGTTTATTGGTGATGCCAATTTCACGCCGGCATAGCCATTTGACGCACAAATAAAAAGCTATACACCAATAATTTGAGCGTAATTTGAGCGTTCGAATGGCCATGGGTACATAATTTGTGCGTCAAAAATAAAGCCTGTATCTAGAATTGTTTATTGGTGATGCCAATTTCACGCCGGCATAGCCATTTGACGCACAAATAAAAAGCTATACACCAATAATTTGAGCGTAATTTGAGCGTTCGAATGGCCATGGGTACATAATTTGTGCGTCAAAAATAAAGCCTGTATCTAGAATTGTTCATTGGTGATGCCAATTCACGCCGGCATAGCCACTTGACGCACAAATAAAAAGCTATACACCAATAATTTGAGCATAATTTGAGCGTTCTAATGGCTATAGGGTACATAAATTGTGCGTCAAAAATAAAGCCTGTATCTGTGATGTCCATCAACATTTTTAGATACAGGCTTTATTTTTGACGCACAAATTATGTACCCATGGCAATTCGAACGCTCAAATTACGCTCAAATTATTGGTGTATAGCTTTTTCATTGTGCGTCTAGTGGCTATGCCGGCGTGAAATTGGCATCATCAATAAACAATTCTAGATACAGGCTTTATTTTTGACGCACAAATTATGTACCCATGGCCATTCGAACGCTCAAATTATGCTCAAATTGTTGGTGTATAGCTTTTTAATTGTGCGTCAAGTGGCTATGCCGGCGTGAAATTGGCATCACCAATGAACAATTCTAGATACAGGCTTTATTTTTGACGCACAAATTATGTACCCATGGCCATTTGAACGCTCAAATTACGCTCAAATTATTGGTGTATAGCTTTTTATTTGTGCGTCAAGTGGCTATGCCGGCGTGAATTGGCATCACCAATGAACAATTCTAGATACGGGCTTTATTTTGGACGCACAAATTATATACCTATGGCCATTCGAACGCTCAAATTACGCCCAAACTATTGATGTATAGCTTTTTAATTGTGCGTCAAGTGGCTATGCCGGCGTGAATTGGCATCACCAATGAACAATTCTAGATACAGGCTTTATTTTTGACGCACAAATTATGTACCCATGGCCATTCGAACGCTCAAATTAAGCTCAAATTATTGGAGTATAGCTTTTTATTTGTGCGTCAAATGGCTATGCCGGCGTGAAATTGGCATCACCAATAAACAATTTTAGATACAGGCTTTATTTTTGACGCACAAATTATATACCTATGGCCATTCGAACGCTCAAATTACGCTCAAATTATTGGTATATAGCTTTTTATTTGTGCGTCAAGTGGCTATGCCAACTTCACGCAGCTCTCAGCCAGCATTGACGCCCCCAGCTGGCGCTATTGTCGAAGATGTGTGTCTGCCTAGTTGCGTTTAGTTTTAGTCAAGTTGTTCCATGATTTCAGCAATGTTAAAGATTTCTTCATTCGTGACCTTCTGTGTAGAGGCCCTCTTTCATTTCTCTTTTCCCGATTACAGTTAATTGTTTTTCTTTCTTTGGAATACCAAAATTACCTCAAGTTTGATTTTTGACTCTGCGAATAAGCAAGATCGCCATTTAAGTTTGAACGATAAATTACTGCATTATTTAATTGCTGCCCTCTATTACTTCTGGACGCTGTAATACTTTTGCACAGATACACTCTTATGCAGACGACATGGTCTTTGCGGTTTTCAAAGATGAAACTTCACTACGAGGAAAAAATTAAGGTTGTGGCTGCTAACTTCGTTGCCACTTTGCACTGTGCCACTGCACCCTGAAACAAGGACAAAGAGTGCTAAGCTAAGCATGTCATTTATTCAGACTTGAAATCTAAAAGTCGTCGGCGTCAAAACGGAAAAAGAGCACAAGATCTTACTTTATTTTTCAGTTGACGCTCTGCTGACAAAATTTTCGCCCCTGCTGAACTTATTACCCAGCAGTGATTGTCTTTGCCATTAAACTTTCCATGCGCCATGCGCAGCATCCGAGCGTGTGGGTCGCCCAGCAAATTTGATTGCATGGACGGACATTGTTGTCCCTTCGCAGTGCGAAATGTCACTCTCAGTTCCGGGGCTCCGTCAAGTACACAAAGAAAAATGGTTTCTTGTTTTTTTTAATGTTGTTTTTATTTAAGAAAAAGAATTCTGTCACTTAAAAAAAATTACAAGAAAAAAAGCTTGGATCAAGAAAATTTTTCTTGAGAATACATAGAAAGATTAGTTGTTTCTTGATCCAAGATGTCTTAATTTTTGGGTGTCAGTGGCGTCGCTATCACTATCTTGTTTTTTTTTTTGGCGATGTGCTCACCAAGGCGTTATCGCATTAAAAAAGGACGATTTCACGAAATCCTGGTAGTCACGAAATTAATTTCATTTATGTCCTGGTTTCACAAAAATATCTGAAGCTAGAACTGCGTTGAGTGGAGTACATTATATGTTGAGAACCACTATCAATCAGACAAAAATTTACAGGACCAGCTGCTTGTTTCGAAAACAGACATTTAAGACAGTCTTTAAATGCACGATGGTCCGGTTATTCGCTAAAACGTCGTAGAACAGTTAATTTCACCCAGGTTCAAAAGATTTGAGGTTAGAAAAGAGCACAGCCACCGTGCCCAGATCGTTTCGTCTTACATTCAGAAGTACCATCAAACCCCGCTAAATGGAGCAGTCAGATGTCCCTTTTTCTTTGAAGAGGGACCATTAGTCACTTTCAAACTTAACTAAGGAAAGTTAATTCACAGATACAGGTGCACATGCCGGCAGTTTAATGGCCTATTTGATCCAGAAAGCAGAAGAAGGGCATTGACATCACCAAATTGAGTTTTCATTATATTATTGTGCCTTGGACTTGTTTACATCATCACACCAAAGTGTTTGACTCAAATGTCAGTTGTTAAGGAGAAAATCCCCATGGAAAAAGGACGCAACTTAGCTTAACCCCTTTTACGGTCTAAATTTCATTGGAAAATGGAGCTCACAGGGGTGCTAGGGGTGGGGGACTTAGGGGTGCTAGGGTGGAGGGGTCACTTAGCAAGGGGATACCCGCAAATATATTACTACTTTATGTTACCTGAAAACATCACTGAAAACACCTATTTTTTTAAAAAAGAACTTCAACATGACATTCATTGGTTCAAGTTTTATCATTGTGTTCTAGGTGTATTAACACTCATTGGGACTTAGTCTGTGATCCATGTATGGACATTCTAAGCAGTTTTTGTGTTTTCTGTACTTTATGAGCCATGAATTGAAAAAGAGTTCTATTATATCAACGAGCCATCGACATCAGCTCTCCAATGATACCAGGCACTTCCCTTGAAGTAATATATGATCAGAGAACAATCTCTGTTACACATTACATCGCACCCAACACAATACTCGTTCATTTTAACACGCTAAAAGTCTTACAGTGACATTTCAGCTATGTTACGAAGGAAATGGAGCGAACATAATACGAAGGTGTTTCTCTCCATAATACGAATCTTTTACGGATTTCACTGTAACATACAAAGAAAAACCTTCATAATACGAAGAAAAAGTACGTTTGTATTATGAAGGTGCCATTTTCCTCCTTTATAATACGAACGTACTTTTTCTTCGTATTATGAAGGTTTTTCTTTGTATGTTACAGTGAAATCCGTAAAAGATTCGTATTATGGAGAGAAACACCTTCGTATTATGTTTGCTCCATTTCCTTCGTAACATAGCTGAAATGTCACTGTAAGACTTTTACTGTGAACCCCTTCCGCGGAAAATGTAAATAAGGGGTAAAGAACGAGTAAAAAAAGCCTATTTTGATAAGTGCAGTTAGCCATAAAACCTTTCAGTACTTCCACGCGCTCCCCCTCCCTGCACCGCCGTTGCCCAACAACGCGAGCCAAACAAATCGCTGGTATGCTGCGTACTAGACGAATCGCGGCGAATAGGTCTTTGGTCATATCTCGTAAACCGTTAAAGTTGGTTGGGTATAGAAAGCGAGCCTATTGCAGTTCAAGCAGAAACCTACAATCGCTCGCTTACTGTACCCATCTAACTTTAACTGTTTACGAGATATGACCAAAAACCCACCCGCCGCGCGTCGTGTATAATGCAGCATACCTTCGATTAGTTGGGCTCGCGTTGCTAGGCAACGGCGGTCCAGGAAGGGGGGAAGGGTGGGAATCCTGAGACAGTCTATAGGTCCAGGCGAGGGCAAGGCCTAACTGGTCGAGTCCAAAGGGTTATTTTTTACATGGAAGAATATAGAATTTGAATATGTAGGATGTGGTTTAAATAAGTGTCAATGGCACAGGGAATTTTGGATAAAATCAAAATTTTAATACGGTCCTGAATTAAAGAATATTGTAACATAAAAAGTTTCATTCGAGTGTAGATTGACAATTAAGAGAATAATACATACAGACGAGCAGTGTATTTTCATTAGCTTCTGTTCGAACTCTGAATTACTGGGTAACAAACGACATCAACAAGTTGTACATAACATGTCATGCTTCCCCCTTTCATTGGTTTAAAATTTGATTTCCAAGAAAAAGATTTTTAAAACTCCCCTGAACGGGAGGCTGCGACAAACTGCAGAACAAGGAATACTTATCTTATAAAGCCGAAAGGACAGAAAAGACATCCTAATCAAAATTGCCCTTAGAATCAAAGAGAAATGGACGGAAAAAGAGAACCGCCTTATGGTCTATCAGAGAAAGCCACATACTAAATGTGACTTTTTAGGTCCCATGAATGATCAAATAAGCACATGCACCGATAACGCAATGAAACGTCCGCCAAATGATTCCAAATGTCTCATGAACTTGCGAATGGCGCCATTGTGCGACCGATGTGCTTAGAATTGCAGAATTCTTGGGACAAAAGGAAAGTTTCATGAGACCTAAAGTGCAGACGACTTTGAAATATCTTGATCACTGTCCCTCGCATCTACGCGTCTCTCCAGGTGAGATCCCCCAGTTCGGGGAAGTCCGGGGCGTCGTCGCAGTCCGCACACAAGACCACCACGCGCCTCCCGGCCCGGCCCGCGTCCTCGCCCAGCAGCGTGTCCCCGATGGCCTTCTTCTGCTGCACGCAGGACTTCCTCGAGTGCGGCAGCTTCTCGTCGGGGAAGTCCGGGGCCGGTCCGCGGAGCAGCACGACGCGGCGCAGTGCCGCCAGGCCACACTGCACAGTGGGGCAGAAGACTGTTGAGGCGGCCAAAATCCCGGACACGTTTCGAGCTCCAGAATCGCTAAGTGGGACTCGAATGGAACGTGTGACCCCGCCAATGGATTCCACGTCCGACGGGCAATCCACAGGTGGAGTCACACGTTCTATTCGAGTCCCATTTAGCGAGGTTCAAATCAAGTCCAGAATTTTGGCCGCTGAGCATATCAGTGTACCGTAGACATTATAATCATGTTAACACAGTCATATTCAGATGTCTTGAAGTTTTTGTATCAAAATAAACATTTTCGTGAATGACATTGCGCAAGAGATTTGGCACATAAAAGTCTTCACTCTCATTCTTCAATGGACATTTTAATCATATTCATTAACGTTTGTGCACATTAATAGGAAGTCGTCAGTCGTTAAGAAACTTGACCGATTTGTCACGACGAAATTGATTTAAAAGTTTATAGCACAAATAAATATGCTAATATGCTCATTGATGTGCACAAACGCAGAGTGCCGTAACTTATTTGAATTAAAAGGTTTCAGGGTTTGTATCATCTCCTAAACGGGCTGAGTTATAAAAGTTATGAAGAGAATAACTTATTTTTAGAATTCAATTTAAAAAAAAAATAAGTTATTCTCTTCATAACTTTTATAACGCAGCCCGTTTAGGAGATTCAAACCCTGAAACCTTCTAATTCAAATAAGTTACGGCACCCTGCACAAACGTCAACGTGTTATCAAAGAAAACTCAGTACGAGTCTGGGAGAGTTCTGACCTGCCGCAGCCCGTCGGCCAGGTGCCGGAAGTGCCACGGCGTGCCTCCCTCAGACGCGCACAGCAATCGCAGCTCCCGCAGCGTGGCGGCGTGCGCCTTGGCCAGCGACAGGGCGGTGGAGACGGGCCGCAGGGCCACCCACAGCCACTCCAGGCCGCGGTGGTGCGCCGGCAGCGGCGGGGACGCCACGTCCAGCGGGTCGTCAGACCAGTCAAGCGACAACTTGCGGAGAAAAGGCATCCTCTGCAGCGACTGGAACACCGGCGAATTGCACTCGTGTGACTTTCACTCTTAATGTCTTGCAAAGAAATTTCCCATAATACGGAGGAAATGGCGCAAGCATAATACGAAGGCAGTTTTTCTTCGTATTGCGAAGATTTTTCGTTATACCTTACGATGAAAACCTCAAAAAGTTCCGTATTATGAAGAAATTTTCCTTCGTATTATGCTTGCGCTGAATTTACTGCAACGCAGCTCAAAATTCGTTGTAAGACATTTAGAGTGTTTGTCAGAATATCACACACTTCATCCTTACGCATTTTTTGTACAAAGTTACGCACGATTTTGCAAATGCGACGTTATGCATCGCGTCATGCATAACAATGTTTATAAATTATACGTGATTAAGCACTGCAGAAGCTTACGCTGACTCGTACGTTCTTCCTATGTAAAAACAGGTGCATAAGGATCTAGTGTGCAGGAACAGAGAAGTAGAGATTCTGAAAACTTTTTCTGAAATTACTGGCTTGAGCTTTGCAAAATGTCAGACTTTTCAGCTTTCAGAAGGTGCGCGTATTTTGATCAAGTTTTCAGACCGATTTCTGACATTCGTAACGCAATTACTGGCCGGTCCCTCACCTTGAAGTGACTGGCCGTCACGTTCTCCAGCGTCAGCTCCTCCAGCTGCAGCGGCAGCTCCGGGGCGTCGCCGTCCGGGAGATTGAGGTGCACCCACAGGTGGCGCAGGGCGGGCATGCCCCGGATCACCTCGAGGTGCGCGCGGTCCGCCTCGAACACGTACAGCCACTCCACGCGCGCGGCAACGCGCTGCAGCAGCGCCCTGCACCAGTCGGGGTGCTTGACACAGTCCACCCCGTCCAGCCGCCGCACCTGCAACACATTGCGTTTTGTTAGGTTAGGCGCGCACAGTTAACTTCTTCCGGATACACGTTTTTTGGACTTCTACCGTAAGCTCGACTACAATGGGACGATTTCGACGTAATAGGAGACAGTTTTTTGGCTGACTTGAGCCACAGTACCCCCAGTTTGGTCACAAAGAAGGCAAACACTAAAACACATTTACTTTCCTTGATGACACCTCACTATAAATTCAAAGGTCAGACTTCTCGCCACTCTAGAGGCGAGACAAAGTCTTGCCAAGTTTTGTTCAGACCTGAAATTCTCGCCAAAATTTGGTCAGACAAAAATGTCTCGCCACAAAATGGCGAGACTTTTCTGTCTGACCACAATGTGGTCAGACCCCCTGAACCCAGTCAAGTACGGTCCGTGCGCCCTGTACTGCGGTCAGACAGAAAAGCCTCGCCATTTTGAGGCGAGACATGTTTGTCTCGCCATGACTTCCGGGTTTGACAAAAACTTGGCAAGACTTTATGTCCCGCCATATTTTGGCGCAAAGTCCTTCCACTGAATTTTCAGTGCATATCTTGACGAGAAGTTGGACAGGAAAGAGTCATCAAATGCAACTAGAATAATGATTCTTAAGATTAAATGCAAGATGAAAAAGTGGTTGAGTTACCTTTTCCAGGCCGGGTTTCTGGAGGAGGTCGCTCCGTTTCCGACCTAGGTGCTTCCGTTGGCAAAGGGATAGGACATCCAGACACTCGTCAGGACCAAACGGAGGTAACTGCAACAAATTTTAGAAAAATCATAAAATGTACTTTGAATTAAACTTTTTCTTGATGTTGAGTGGAAAAGTATCTTTTCCCACGTGCAACAACCAATTCAATTGACTAACAGAGTCAGGACAGGGACCGGAAGATAAAAGTTTTATGTTGTATTTAAAAAAAAAATCTCAGGGGTGTCGAAACTGTACGAAAAAGTTTACTTGATTTCTGATGTGCTAACTCCGAACGTGTAAATGTGAAAAATTCTCAGGGGTGTCGAAACTGTACGAAAAAGGTTACTCGATTCCTTATGTCCTGACTCCGAACGTGTAAATGTGAAAAATGTCCATACGTGGATCCGATTTTTAGATTTGATACCTTTAATTGTTGATTGAAATACGTTATTTTAGTGTTCAGCGGTTGGTGCAATAATACCAATTGTACGGGAGAGCTATATATTAGGATGTGGTGAACCAAGGACATATACGATGATGCCGGGAAATTTCAGCTGAATTGGCAAACTCTACAAACTCCAGTGTACGTAATGCTAACTGAAGGTCACAATCATGTTTACCTTGAGAAAAGCAGCGAGGGTTGCCGTGCCGAAGGTTAACACCTTCACGACGGTACGAGAACCATGTTCTTGTACACTAAAAGCCCAAATGCCCATACGAGAAAATGGTTCTCGTCGCGAGCTGTTTTCGTACAAGACCTCTAAGTCAGATGGTGGTACTCGGGCGAAAAATGTGATCCCACATCCGGAATCTAAGTAAAATTTCTAACATTTCGGCTAAAAATTTAGATCTCTAGCTTGCATTTTGGCACGAGAACCATGTTCTCGTGCCGGCGGGAACGCCATGTCACCACGGTATATGCAAAAATAGTTCTCGTATGTATTTTTGCGAATTTTAGTCCCTTTTCAAACTTTAACAAGTGTTAAACTAGTCCCTGGGAGAGGAGGGAACAAAAAAAAAAAAAAAAAAAAAAAAAAAACACATTCCACTGACCGACGGTTCAATCCGAATGCCGACAAACGTGGTCTACTCCACGTTCACGCCGGAACTAGAGCCATGTTCTCGTAGTTACCATGGTAACATGGCATTCCCGCCCGTACGAAAACACGGCTCTCATATGTTTTATGGCTTCTCCGGTACCAGAACGTGTTCTTGTGTAAGGTTTGAGTCTAAAATCGATTTTTTTAAATTGTGGAGTGCTGATATTTTGAGCCCAAAACCACCAATTATGGTTTTCCCAGTTGTTTACGGGTCAACGAGAACACGGTTCTAGTACGGCAATGGCTCAGACGCCGATACGAGAACATGGTTCTCGTCTATGAGATTTTTGGCGCATGGTGTTCGGCCAGTGATACCAAGTCCGAATATGCACGTGCCATGTGGTTGCGACGTACGGTTTGGTAGTTAGCACCTTCGGCATCTGGGCTTTTCCAACCAGATCGTCTTCGGCGTGAAGGTGTTAAGAGGGCAGTAGCGCCATTATTTTTCAAAAAATCTGTTCGGTTATACCCTGTGTTTCGAAGACATCATGTCACTGACGTTTCAAGAAAATTGTAAAAATCCTGAAAATTTAGCGTAACATTTTCATATCAACAGCGTCAATGCTGTCGAGTCCTGTATCTTGGTGATACCACGGTTTGTAGCATGATGTATGATCAGTTTACGTTGAAAAACTTCCGCAGGTATTGCTTAATGGGCTGAAAAGGCCTCTTCCGGCTGGATTTAGAGGAAGGCTCTGAATTTCATTTTTGTCATTGGACTATGTTATTAAACATATCTACAACAAATTTGTCCACTGCGGCTCAATTTGAAAAATGAAATATTTTCCGAAGGACCTCCTCTTAACAGTTGTGGTGACGGGAGAAGCTTCGTCAGAATTTAACTAAAAACATATGTCAATGGCGCTACTGCCCTCCTCACCCCTTCGGAGTGGCTTTAAGATGCACCATTTGGGGAAAAGAACACCCCTCGTGGCGCGTGGTGCATCTGAGCAAAATTTGAACATTTAAGAATCACTGAGGAGAATCTTGTCACTCGTTATCGATATTAACCAGAGTGGGGCGCTAGTTTCGGAGCGTTGTGTATTTCACTGCACGTGGCACAATGATTTCACTACATTTCTCTGACGTGCTTTAAGAGGTGAAAGACTGGGTATGCTGAAAAGGGTCATAGTTAACAGAGAAATAATGTGAAGTTCTCATTGCACTCATACCCTACTGACAGATACAGAGTCTTGATCAAACTAAATTTTGGGCAAGATGTATACTTTATCATCCAAATTTGGGTGGAGATTATTCCATCACTCATAAATTCACGCGATAAAGGTTTCCTTACTCAACTTTGGGAGATAAAGGGTGTATCTGATCTGCTACCATTAAGTTAAGAAGTATTATTTCACGTTTCTTTCGCGTTAGTGAAGGGAAAACGTGCAACAAAATTCAACTTGTTTGCCCCCACGGTGCTAGCGCCAGATCAGTGGCGGTTCCCCCCCCCCCCACCTCGTCAGATCCGGCGCCTGAAGGGCGCCGCCACTGGCCCGCGGTAGTGGATTCAGTTTTTCGGCAGAGTAGTTCAGTTTCAATCGTCGAAAAAAATTGGTTTTGTGAGTTTCGATTCTCTTTAAAAAATGTACTAGTGAAAGTTATTGCTATGATGAATGCTAATTTGTAATATTTAATCCTCTATGAGAATACGGGCACTAGTAGAAACTGTTGCAATAAATGCTGTTTTACCAAATTTAATACAATTTTGTTAAATTGTGCTATAATAATTTAAAAAAAAAGGAAAAAAATATTATTTTTTTTCACTTTTTTGGCCCGATGCCCCCCCCCCTCGGTCGCAAAATCCTAGAGCCGCCCCTGCGCCAGTTTCGGCCAGTTTGGTCGTCTTTCCCTCACACCCATGCTCGGTTACCTTGTCCAGGCCGGGTCTCTCCAGGAGGTCGCTCCTTTCCTGGCCGTCGTCGATTCGTTGGCCAAGTGTCTGGTCGCCAAAGCACACCTCAGGGAGGAACGGAGGGACCTAAAACAATGTTACAAAAAAGATGAAAGCCGTGGCAAATTATATTGCAATAAATTTTAGTCGTCGAAATTGCGCTGATTTGGGCGGACGTAAAACATTTTTTAAACTTATGTTCAGTGGATCTTCCACTGCCATATTGTATTCGTGAAGGCGGCGGCCATACACTGTAATGGCCTAAAATGGACTAGGGTAAGATGCCCAGTGATGGCCACTTTTAGCGCACATGCGCACCTTCAACCCCATTACTAAGTCTTTCATACGTAGCACCAGTAGAAAAAATTTAAGGAACATGAAATAAGGATAGAGTAAAGGTTCCCTAGTTTGAAAAACAGCGAAATTAAATTTACTATTTGAGAAAAAATTAACTAAAATATGAGCGCAGTTTGCCAAATTATGGCCACCTTTTGCCCCGAGATGGCCAGTGCCCTGGCCCAGTGATGGACACACAAGGGTTGAGCACTTTGTTTGCGATTTAGGCAGTTATTGAACCCAGGTTGGACACCTCCGTGAAGATGGCCCTACCCGTACGCGCACAATTATTAGGACCATGATCAAAAAACCGTGCTCTAACTGTGCTCTTAGAATATCACAAGGCTTTTAATTGTGCTCGTACTGTGAATGCACAGGCAGACACTAAGTTTTGGGCGAGGCTCAAATAACGCTGCCCTCACCCAGCTAAGCACAATTGATAAAACCATGTTCAAAAAACTGTGCTCTAATTGTGCTCTCGATTGCGCCTAAAGACGATAACTGGGCTTAAATAGGAAACCAGTAAACATGGGTGAGGCTCATTTCACACTCACCTCACCCATGTACAAATTAACCTCCAAAACAACATTTTCCCGTCCAAAAGTAATTGTGCTCTCCAAGTAAACCCTCCAAAATAACGGTGCTCTAATAGAGACGCTGCTATAGTAACTTTAAAATCAAGAGAATTTTTGTTGTACCGTCTATCGATTCCCCATCTAACAACACTCATTCGCGGGTACAGTGGTTAGGGGGTGGGTGGGGGGTATTTGCCCCTCCCCCCCATAGCACCTAGATAGCCACCTGAAAGGTAGGCAAAAAGTGCTACTTTGCCCCTGTAGTAGGCAAGAAGTGCTGCTTGCCCCCCCCCCCAGGCCACCTCTGGATTCGCCACTGACAACACTGAGCAGAAAGAGTTAAAACACCGCTACAAAACTGTGCTCCAATTGTGCTCTCGAATGAGTCTATCAGGAGGGATCAGGTCCGCCGTACAAGCTGGAAAATTTCGGAAAAGCGCGTGGCGCGGCCTGCACACTCCAGACCGTCCCATGCGCACGGATAACAGGAACACCGCAAAAAAAAAAAGACAAAAAAAAAAAAAAAAAACTGTGCTCGAATTGTGCTGTCGAATGCACTTATCAGATGTGATCTGGTCCACCGAAAAAGCTGAAAAATTCCAGAAAAGCGTAGGTGACGCCATCTACACTGAAACACGAAACACCTTCGTTCGAGCCCAAATTTTCTGACCACCGCCAAAAAAACAGTGCTCAAATTGTGCTCTCGAATGCACCTATCAGATGTGATCTGGTGCGCCATGGAAGCTGGAAAATTCCGGAAAAGCGTGGGTTACGCCTTTACACCGAAAATCTTAATTGGAGCACAAATTTTCCGACCACCGCCAAAAAACTGTGCTCAAATTGTGCTCTCGAATGCACCTATCGGATGTGATCTGGTCCGCTGTACAAGCTGGAAACTTTCGGAAAAGCGTCGAGTACGCCTCTACACTAAAAAACTCCATTAGAGCACAAATTTTTCGACCACCGCCAATAAACTGTGCTCAAATTGTGCTCTCAAATGCACTTATCAGATGTGGTCTAGTACGCCGTGGAAGCTGGAAAAAAGCACTTCACTGCACTGCAATCACCAACACACTCACCAACACAACCACTTCTGCACTGCAACCCTCACACGGCGTCACACTCGACACTTCAGGGAAATCGGCGACACGGCTCACTTAAGGCAATGCCGCCGAAGTTGTCAAAATAGGCAATGTCACAATAGGGAGTTTTGTATCGCTTGCGGTCGCGGCCAGTGAAGGCGACGACCACCGGACGATACGCGCTGCGCAGCGAAGACGGCGGGGCGCGTTAAAACGTCCAAACCCCGCCTTCAGTCCGCACAAAAGCACTTCACTGCACTCACGCACCAACAACCTGCCTAGGTGCGCCGCGGCCTCTTCGCAGGGGCGGCGGATGAGGATGGTGGCTGCGACGCTGGCTTTGCAGTCCTCATGACGCACACCTTGCACCCCACATCGCCGTGGCCCAGGCACCTGTGAGCGAAGAGCAAGAACATCTGCGCTTCGTTGCATCCCCGCACCCCAGCATCCAAATAGTCTTGGGTCTGGGTGACGGCAGCAACCTTGTTGGCAAACGGAGTTGTCATCCTGACGCTGCCGAGAAGTGATGCCGAGATGTGCTGGAATGCGTATTCGGCATTGGATTCCCTCAGGAACTGAACGTGCCCTTCCTTGGTGAGTAGGAAGGGCACGAACTGGGAGGAGCTCATTATCACTTCCACCGCCGACAGCAGCTGGTCAACGCTCTGGCACTCATCCCCAGCCTCAAGAAATTGCTTGGTGATGAAGAGGCCCAGGTGAACTGGAATCATTTTGGACGCCCACAACACGTCACAAAATTTAGCGATTTCGTTCACCCGAGTGTACAGCTTGTCCTCACGAGCAGCGCCGGACACTCCCAGTTCTCTCGGCATGATAAAGTTCGCATGTTCTGTGGCCATGTGCAGTCGCGTGTTGGCCTTGGGGGAAGTACGGTTTGGGCAACCGCACATTGGGCAAAGTTCGTAAATCTTGGCAGTCTCGTAAGGCCACGGAACTGGTACTGCCTGTGGATCCTGTAAAAAAAATTATTATGCACCCAGTCGCTTGCTTATTCTGTCTGTCTGTCTGTCTGTCTGTCTGTCTGTCTCTCTCTCTCTGCACTATTAAAAAATTTGTCGTAAATTTACGAAGATTTCACTGGAAATTTTTATCAACGAGAGCTTCGTAAAATGCTGTTCATGAAATATGTCGTGAAGTCCAAAACTGCGTCGTTAACATCAATTTACAAGATACTAAGTAAATATACAAAATATTCCGTTAATCATTGGAAGTAACATGCACCCTCGCATCCAGCAAATAGTAGCGGGACAAACTGTTCGTCGGAGAATCTAAAGCAGGACTTTCTGGCCTGCTGGCAGCGTACCTACCACGGCTCTACTGGGGTGGTTCGTAATAGAACTCGACCAGCAAGGCCCTCTACAGCTCGATACCCGGTCGGATTTGGCAATTCTACGACGTATTATGTAAATTTAAAAACTGTTTCATTTCTTAACAAAATGTTCGCTAGGAATACCAAAAATATCGTAAAGCTGCTAATACAAGATATGTAATGTCGATGTACGAAATAATCTCCAAATTTCAATAAATATCTTTTAAAGAATATTTTACAAAATGTATCTTGTTTAAATATTTCGTAGATTAACAAAAATTTCTAACAGTCTCTCTCTCTCTCTCTCTCTCTCTCTCTCTCTCTCTCTCTCTCTCTCTCTCTCTCTCTGTCTCTCCCCATGATTACCCACTTCTAAATACTACAGTTGACTTACTGGAACAACCAGGAAGTCCTCCATGTCCTTTTCTGGAGGGGGAAGCCTGTGGGCATGTTGAGAGGACGATGCCTCGCCTTGGGATGGTGGCAAATCGTCATCACCATCATCGCCTTCAACCTGAAGAAATTGTGCAACGTAATATTAATTTAGTACCAGGTGATCCACGGACCCCAAGACAAATCGTTACTATGCAACCCGCACGAGGCCGTGCATGCGGGCTTGCCTGTCCTCCGGTCTGCGGGCGCGGCCATCGACGGGCCCTTAACCCGTGCTTTAAGGCCCCGCCCCAGTTTCAAACGTGCTTTGAGGGACTGCTAAGGGTCGCAGCGGCGTAAAACCTACGCCATCTTGTAGGGCTTATCGAGACGAAGACGCCGGTATGTGTATGATGACGCTGGGGTTCTTGGAAGCCGCGTTAGGCCGCCCAAAGGCGTCGTTGCAGGGTACCTACATGGCAACGGCTTCGACAGGCCATAAGTCCGCCAGGGGTGGGTCAAAAAAAAATAAAAAAAAATAAGTCAAATTTTTTTTGGAGGTTAATTTGTACATAGGTGAGGCGAGTGTGAAATGAGCCTCACCCATGTTTACTGGTTTTCTATTTAAGCACAGTTATCGTCTTTAGGCGCAATCGAGAGCACAATTAGAGCACAGTTTTTTGAACATGGTTTTATCAATTGTGATTAGCTGGGTGAGGGCAGCGTTATTTGAGCCTCGCCCAAAACTTAGTGTCTGCCTGTGCATTCACAGTACGAGCACAATTAAAAGCCTTGTGATATTCTGAGAGCACAGTTAGAGCACAGTTTTTTGATAATGGTCCTAATAATTGTGCGCGAACGGGTAGGGCCATCTTCCCTTTACCTCGGTTTGCAACGTGCTAGGAGATACAAAGGTCACTGTCTCAGGAAACGGAATTCACTGTGCCTTAGATACTGTTCAGACAGTGTGTCAACTAAATATTTAGAAATAAGGTAAGAATTTCAAGTTTGAAATTGAAACGATTCTGTTACTGAAATGTTTTCACCTCAAGAAGGCGAACAAATAATGTTAAGCATCTTATAGGTAAAGACTTGAAATTCAAAAGTTATCGGGTCAACAGTGGAGAAAGGGTACAATAAATGCACCTTATTCCACTTTTGACACCGATAACTTCTGAAAATCCGGTCTTAACCAATGACACGCTTAACATGATTTGTTCATCTTGTTGAGGCGAACACTTTTCCGAAATCGCACATTTTCTATCGCATATTTCAAATTTTGACTTGAAATTATTATTCATAATACATACGGTGTCTTAACAGTTTCTACGGTATGGCGAATTCAGGTTACCATTGGGCAGAGAAAGAGTGAACCCGGTGCAAAACAAGGTACTTCAGGCAACAAACTAGACGGGACATGCACGGCGTCGCATCGCTCGCTGCAAAGTTCGCTCCAAAACACCAGTGTGGCCATCACTGGCCGGGCGCAGTTATGCCTGCCCACAAGTGGCCACCATCCCTTCAAGCTCAAATATGCAAAAATTAAAAATAAAAATTGCAGGCTATGGTTAACTTGCCCCCTCCTGATTGAATTGACGTGATATTTCCCTCGCACGGACATCTTATACACAAGTGACAAGCGGTGCCGTCACAGTCTGCGCTTATCTGGGCCGGTAAGAAAAGCGATACTCGGCCGGCTGAGAGCGCAGTGTTAAGCGCGCTGCGCCCGTGCGGCTGTCCACGACACTAACAAGACGAAATTTTTTCGCCGTTGTGTTGCTAGTAGGTCACAGTACAAAACCCCAAAAGCTCAATTGTTTAACTTTTCTCGCATAGCTGAAAAGTCAGCGCAAAGTGTGAAGTGTCTATCACTGGTACCATGGCCATCACTGGACAGTTTACCCTAGTGTGATCGCTTCAAAAGGAGCTGTTCCACGTTGTTCCAGCTTGCGTGTCAAAATAAGCATTTTCAGCCCGGAATGGCGTCGACAATGGCAGGGAGCGGAGCAGCTTCAAATCAAAGTCTCAAAATTCTAAAATAAGATAATTCTTGCTAGATCCTCAATAAATGTTTTGGATTATTATTTTTATGTTTATGATTGACCGCTCTCCATGGTTTTAGTTCATGCGATAGCTTTATCAATTAACAACATGCCGCGTATGCTCCGTCTAAGTATCCCTGCCTGGCGCATTTCAAGAAAGAAATTGTATGGTTTTTGAAAGGATGTGTTATATTGAGAGGCGGGTCGCTATTTGAGCAAATGGCTAGCGACGTCTATCAACAACCCTACCTTGATGTCCTCCGGCGCTTCCCGCGCCGGACTGTCCACCACTATCTCTATGACTTTTTGGTCTTCTAGATCAAGGGAATCTTCCAGTTGTGGCTGGGTGGTGTCTTGGGGCACTGACATTGCCTGCACGGACAGAAAATACAGTCATAAAGAACCTGCAGGGCGAATTCAAGTGTGGAACAGGCATACACTAACGTGGGACAAAAGGTCCCACGCTTGGAAGTGTGAGAAAACCATGCGTGTACTGGGGAAACCAAGACACAAAAAACTATGCAGGGGCGTAAATGATTCACGCCACTAAAACCGCGTAAAAAGTTCTTTGCCTTTGGAAGGGGCCTCGATCAATGGGACATCCAGACAAAATTTTGATGCGCCCTTGCAAAAGGATATTATCTCATTGGTCTTAAAGGGCGTGACGACCGTTGTGCCCTTGAGGGCGTAGGACCCATGCCTTTGTTTAACCAGCGGGTCCCGCACTTGGATTTGCAGTGTATGCACACAATGCGATGCCATAGATTTTGAAGTGTTCTTCCTTGTACTGCTACGCGCCACTTTCCCCTCACCCCAGCACAGAGGGCCAGAAGTCCGGTGAATGCGAGAATAACGCCCAACGAATTTTGAGATCCAGAGTCGCTTGATAAGACTCAAACCGAACGTGCCACCCTACCAATGCATTGCACTCCGAACGGGGAATCCATTGGTGGGGTCACACGTTCCGTTGGAGTCCTGTATAGGCTAGCGACTCTGAAGCTCCAACCGCGCCGAGAGTTGCGGCCGCCTGCGCCAGCCTGCTAGCCCACACTGGTCTACACTGGTAGAAAAAAGTACGGAAAAAGTACGGAACATGTCTGGTCAACAATTTGCCTGGACCGCCCGTACTTGCCAAGTACGGAACTTTCTGTGCTTTTTTCCGTACCCGTTTACATGTGCTTACGTGGTACAGGTACGGACGTTCCTTACTTTCGTCCGTACTTCCGTACTATATTCTTCAGTACATTTTCCGTACAAGAGTAGAGAATTTATTACAGTGTAGGCGTAGAACTACGCCCTTCGTGAAGCGTACAGACTCTACACTGCTAGAAATTTTTGTTAATCTACGAAATATTTAAACAAGATACACTTTGTAAAATATTCTTTAAAAGATAATTATTGAAGTTTGGAGATTATTTCGTACATCTACATTATATATCTTCTATTAGCAGCTTTACGATATTTTTTGTATTCCTGGCGCACATTTTGTTAAGAAATGAAACAGTTTTTAAATTTACATAATACGTCGTAGAATTGCCAAATCCGACCGGGTATCGAGCCCTTGCTGGTCGAGTTCTATAACGAATCACCCTAGTAGAGCCGTGGTAGGTTCGCTGCCAGCAGGCCAGAAAGTCCTGCTTTAGATTCTCCGAAGAACAGTTTGTTTACTATTTGGTGCATCCGAGGGTGCATGTTACTTCCAATGATTAACGGAATATTTTGTAGATTTACTAAGTATCTTGTAAATTGATGTTAACGACGCAGTTTTGGACTTCACGACATATTTCATAAACAGCATTTTACGAAGCTCTCGTTTATAAAAATTTCCAGTGAAATCTTCGTAAATTTACGACGAATTTTTTAACAGTGTACGCCGTTCTTGAAGCGTACAAGAGCTTTTGCGCTCCTTTCCTCCAATCTAAATGCATGGGGGAAATTCCTTGAAGCGTAGTTGTACGCTTCAAGAGCGGCGTAGAACTACGCTTTAGTTTTACCAGTGCACTGTGCCCCGCTGCATCTTTATCCGGCTGCTGCGCTGCTTGCTGCTCCGCGGCGCCGGCCAGCTCGGCCCGACAGGCGTCCTGGACGGCTTGCCTCAAGCCAGCGGCGGCCTCCTGCACGCGCTCCGCAGCGGCGGTATGCGCGCGGAGTGCAGCCAGGTCCTGGCGAGTCTGAGCGGCGCCTCTCAATGCCCTGAGGGACGGAGAAGAATGATTAGTTGTCAGGGATCCTTTACTTTCCCCACCAGAAGCGTGAACGTTAATGGTTAAGTTGTGACGCGTATCGTTTACGGGCTCTCTTATGTGATAAGTTATTTTCCGTTTCTGGAATCTCAATGCATAATCTTGTAGAATGATTTACAACGATCCAGACCTTTAACGTTTTACTCACGTCGTCTCACGGTGCGTCACGTAACGACTGTAAGTTATGTGTTATGATAAGTTAGGGATCCCTGTTACTGATGGACAGATTTCGACGCCTCCTCATGGAATTAATCCTAACTGTCAGTGCGGATCCAAGCAAGTTCTAACTGCCAGTGTCGATACCGAACTATCGTTACTGCACATGACGTCAAAACCGATCACAATGAAGCCACGCGAACGGAGTCCACTAAAGCACACTGATCCTTGAAGACTACATGCTGGCGCGGCTCCACGCGCAGTGTGCCACGCACATTGCACACTGTTCAGTCTGTCGAGCACGCTTGGTTCAGACCTACCTCCACGTCTGCAGGCCCTCTTCAATGCGCTGCAGCTCCGCGGCCACGGCGTTCTGCTTAGCGCTCAGGGACTGGACCGCCTCGCGCACCACGGCCTGCATGCCGCGAAGAGTGTGCTCCATGAAGCACAGCGCTTGGGGCATTGCGTCGCAGGTCAGGCACCACATGCTGCCACGAATCACAGACACGCCCAAAAAAAAAAAAAAAAATTAGTTGCGACAGCGTGACTGCCAACATACTCTGCGTACTGAAGAGTGCGGAGCTGGGTTGACTCTGAAAACTGCACGAAAATATGTGGATATGTGGATTTTGTAGAAAAAAAGTACAACGATGATTGATGAAAGTACAATCAGAATTACCAAAAGTACTACGTCACCTGGACTGGTGCAATTTCGTCACTGGGCCCCATTGTAATTTGTACAAAAAACGTGGTACTTTGTAAAACAATTTGCCAGAATTTGTTGTACATTTGTTGTGGTCTTTTCTTGCAGTGAAGGTTGGCGCCTACTATCGTTTACTTGACAGGCATGTATACACTTAACAGCCGTGTCATTGTATGAGGCGGGATGGCCGAAAATAAGAAGGAACTTGCCATGCAATACTTGTTACCAGCATGTCTATCAAGTAGACAATAGGAAGCGACAAGCTCAAGGTTCACTCTTTAGATTCTGGAGTCCTGAAGAGTCAACCATGCACAGACTTTAGTTTACAGAGTGTCAGTTTCTGACAATTAAGACCCCAAAAACTACAGTTACCCTAGTTCAAACGAGAAATGCGTGTTTTCAGAGTGGCCAAACAAAATCTCTTCCTAATGAGTTAAAAAAGAAGCAGCCTGCACCCTGAATACCGTGTAAACAGTTGCCCAAGTATGTGATTTCCATCTACAATAAAAGTACCGTAGGCCGGGGTAATATGGGACGATTTCGGGGTAATATGGGACAACGTAGAGTTTACGCAAGATACACTCCAAACCCCCGATTTCGTCACTAAGAAGGCTACCACTACAACACATTCACTAATCCTGATGATATCCTTTTTCTAGGTTAAATTGGACAGGGAAGAGTCATAAAATGACACTAGAATTTCAATTCAAATGATTTAAATCGTGTGTCCCATATTACCCCGGAATTGTCCCATTTTACCCCGCTACATTACATTGCGACTACGTGATGTACTAATTAGCCCCTTTGATTCATAAATATTCTAGGGCATGTTGCGTTTCTTTACGTACCTGACTGCCAGTGCCGGCACGATTACGGCAGCAGGTTTAGTGATTGTGTGCACCTAAGAGGAAGAGAAGTAATAACAGGATAATATTGGCAATGCCCAACACTGCAAGAAAAAAAACACAACAAAGGTACAACAAATACTGGCAAAACAGTTTGTCTCACCCAACGAGCGGCGAGAGACTCACCTCACGATTTTCAGCGTGTGAGCTTGTTTGTTCTAAGCTGCAACGACCCGTGGTGACCTGACCAACATCTTCTTCAGGCCGGTTTTTTGCTGAAAAGCTCAAAGACCCGGCACCGCCAGCCTTGGCTGCATGCGTCTGATCACGAGGCGGAGCTCGGGGCTCCATGGTCTCGGTGATCCTCTTCTTCTGGGCTTGATGGCGTTCCCGGCCGGGTGTGGAGACGTGGCGGCGACGTTTCGGCTTCGGCCGTGACTCGAACGAGCCATTTGGCTTCCCAGACAAACAGGTTACATCTTCTGGAGGGAACGGACGCGGACACGTATCGGATTAAGCGTTGCTAACAAGAGATATGCAGTATTGACGTGTAAAACAATACGTTACCATCATCTTCCTTTAAATAAGGGTTCATTTCAGAGAATTCCCGCCACTTGGCAGTAACCAGCAACATGATTTTACCCATACGCACTTTAGGGTTTGCTTTTGACACGAAAGGTCTCACATGTTGTTGAAACTTGTTGTAAGTGATCAGCTCCTGGTATTTAGCATCAGAGTATTCCACTTCTACATCGGTTAAGTGAAAGGTGTCACAAACCTCACGGACTGTTGGCATACCTACAAAAGATAAATGAGGAAGTTTAGCAAGTCAACTCATGAAATGGAGGAATCTTCACTGTCATTCCAAAGGCTCTTAACATACCGCGTGTCGTGCAATGCGTTGGGAAATCGCATCACACGTACAATGCCACAGCCACATCATACCTTGCACTCTTAACCTTCAATGGACAGTTTGTAAATATTCATTAACGTTTTAAAACTTATTAAACTATATAAAACTATATAAAACTTATTAACGTTTTAAAAAAAATTCGTCAAGGAGCTTGGCAGATTTTTCAACACAAAATTGATAATATAGTTCAGGAATCAAATAAAAAGGTTTAAATGCTCATAAATGTACACAAACGTCTTTACGTGATTAAAGAAAATTCAGTAAGTGTCTGAGAGTGTACGTGCGATGCGTCCCCTAAATGCCTTATGCTTCTGCATGCGAATGCGTAGCATCATTTCACAGGCGATGTAATATTCTTTATTTGTTTAGAAATTCCTAAATCTGTTACGAATCGCCCCACCCTGCCTTACCTTGTTACCAGTGAAATGGGGCTCATTCAACAAGAAAAGGAACCTTTTTTTTTTAAATTTAAATTGGATGGCAAGTTTCAGACTTACCGTCACCGCCTCCCGTTGAAGCTCCTTCCATGGTCCTGCCTGGCGAAGCGTAGTCAGCGTAGCGGCAGAGAGCTGAAAGCAAAGGGCAATATTTTATTCAGATGGTGAAAGAACATGTCACACCGCTGGCTCTCACACTTCATTCCTTATACTCGATTTAGAAACAAGGCCTCACACGTTGTGGGGCATGCGTGCTTTCCGTACCAATAGTGTACTTCGGAGAAGAGCTGGACCGGAAGTTGAGAAGAAATCAAGAAGACCAAAAGTCGTACTTGTACGAGAATATAGCTCTGCGGAAGCGGCAGAACGGCGACGCGGACGCTCATTCTCACGAATTTTGCATACTTTGTTCTTCTAGATTTCTTCTCAACTTCCATCCCAGCTTTTCTCCGAAGTGCCTGCCCTATTAGCACACGATTTCTCACGAAATTGTGCGATTCCACGTACAAATTTACAAGAAGTTCGCCTGTTAGAAAGTGTGTGAGATGACGTATAAAATTGTTCAAATACAATTAATGAGCATACGTTTACGTGAATCTCGTGGCTGCAGGAGTGCAAAATCTGCACAAAACTTTGAGAAAAAAAAGGTAAATCCTGGTTAATTTTTGGCCCGCCCTTCTATTCAAAAAATAGGGGGAGGGCATATGCATTTGCCTTTGTGTCTGTGTGTCGTCGTCGTTGTCGTCGTCTGTGTACAAGGAAGGAGTTGAGCTGGAGTGACCAGATTTGGAGGGTACTTCAGGAGGGCCGTCCGAACAAACAATCCGGTGGTGCAAATCCCGTCCGACCCGCGCAAGGCCTGCAGCAGCTGCATCATGGTTTGCATGGGCGGGAGGGGGATTTCCGCCATTATTGGTGCTAGCAGGGCACATAGGGGTATTTTTGGAATCAGGGCGACGAGACAAGATGAATGGACCTGGTCCCGACCCCATCGGCCGCTTTTACAAGTTGGCCAGATCAGGATCTTCAAAAAAGGGGGTCGACCGACTAAAAAAATTTATTGCAGATTTCGATTGGTCTCAGCAAGACCTTTTCAACGAGGGGTCGGAAAGGGGGTCCAGGAGCCCGACTTCGTCTATTAGTCACATCAGGATCTTGAAAAAAGGGGGTCGACCGACTGAAAATTTTTACTTAAGTTTTCGATAGGTCTTGGCAAGACCTCTTCAACGAGGGGTCGGAAGGGGGGTCCAGGAGCCCGCCTTCATGAGTTATGTGAAAAAGTGCGACGGGCTCGTTTTGCGCTCCTGCTGTGCCTCCATTGCAAGGAGTTGCAGTAGCATGGCAAATATGAGTATTTTCGGAATGAGGGCTAAGAGACAAATGAAATGGGCATATTCTAAGGACAGTTGGAGTAAAAAGTGTAAGGACTTTTGCATATTGTGAATAGAAGGGCGGGCCTAAGTCACGATGGTACATCGATAACTTTGCCTTACCCGCTCACGGGGTGTTTGATGAGAGCGGGCCGAAGGCCCGGGCCTTCGACTGGCCAAGTTGGGTCTGATGCGAGGGCCGAAGGCCCGAGGAAAGGCCGCCGGCAGGCCAAGCTGGGCCGGCCCCCTGTCGAACCGAGTTGCCGGCGCAGCGAAGCGGAGCTGGCAACTCGGTTCGACGGAAGGGCGGGCCCTAGCTTGTTTTGCTAGAATTTACCGCAGTTCCTTACGGCCATACCTGTACTCATTTAGTCAATCCCGTTGTTTAGTGACTGCAATTACGGTTCTCTTTTTACAATAATTTCTGTTCTTTCTTCACAGTCAAACCCGTTATTGCTGATCAAAGTGTACCGTTCAGATAAAACGCAATTTTCAAAACCCTCAAAATCGATTTTTCTTAACGGAAATGGGTTTGTCTCTACAAGACAAACAAAAAATGTCAATACTTGATATACGCTTAGATGCAAAATGAGAAAGTTATGAAACTTCAAAAGTACCAAAATGACAAAAATAAGGACTTATGAGTACTTTGACAGTGAAATAACTTTTTTATTTCGCATCTCAACCCATGACATGTGAAAACATATTTTTGTTTGTTTTGTTGAGACGAATCTATTTGTGCAGCAAAAATTTAATTCAGACACTTTTCAAAAATTTACTCTAACCTATGCACAGTATTGTTTTGAATAAGTTTGAATAAGTACGGGAGTTACTGTAAGAAAGCAACGGAATGGACTGTTAAATTGGGACAGTCAAAACTGTAGACATGTACAGTGCATGCTGTTTCTTGAATGTACGGTACAGACTGCTTTAATCCGTACAGCATCCACCGTGATATTTTCCCTCAGTGAAGAACGGCAGAAGGAAAAACATGAGAGCGTCGCGCGGTCGTGTCGGGCGGTGGTTGGGGTCGTTAAGGGAAGGGCGGAGTGGGGTGTGAATAAAGGCGGCGCGCGCAGCGCACCTCACTTTCTCAGACCCGTACTGAGTTTTTCCTAAATAGCGTATAGGCGTTTGTGCACATTAATGAGCATCATAACACTTTTACACTGTTCCTCAGTTTGCGATACTGACAGTATCTATAGGCAATAATATTTTTATCGCATAAAATTGTAGTGAGCACTACACATTTGCGATAAAATTCAGACTGCAATAATGGCAACATTTTTCATGCGATAAAATGATTATCGCAATATATTGTAGTGAGTACCATAAGCAAAATGTACTCTGCAAACTCAAAAGTGTGCATGGCACGCTCCAAAGTACAACATTCCAGTCAAGCCCGCTCCAATTATTATCCCGCCGGTAAACACATTCAAAGCAACAAAATTCCTGCAAACACTCTCAAAATGCTCGGCAAATACAAACAATGGCTTTTAATTATTCAAATTTAGAAGAATACAGAAAGCTATCACTTTCACGTATAAAAATAATCATTGGAAGTATTAGGGTGAGAATTTGGTTTGCGGCATCAAAGCGTTGCCCAACTTTTTACATCTTTGCCTGTTGATAAAGATATTGGTCCAGTGAGTCAGACCCAGGAAGAAGGACCGGCTGCTGGTGAGCGGGACGACGCACAGTGGGATGAATCGCTAAAGAGGCGATGAGAAGTGGTATTTTTATAACGGAGTGACGAGTCCTACAAACTATTGGATATTGGCAAGGAAAGTCTGGGCTACGCGGAACACCTATTTGTTTGACAATAGGACACGCGGGTGAGCCACTGCGAAGCTCCAAACTTGACACATTTTCGTATATTCGTGTATCTGTTGCAAAGGGTGCATACTTTTCTATCTGGCGATCGAATCCTTTAAGATAAAAGTTTCATGTTAAATGTTTTTGGAAAGCTCGCGACCTGACAAATCTTGCGCAAATCTTAGTTTTACCATTGGGCAGGGGGTGGCAACGGCGAAGGAAGCGCGTGAAGCTATGCTCGAGCGAGGTGCAGCGGTTACGCACTTGTTCGAGATTATGAAAACTAGGTTGGTGTTCGCAAAACGCTTTGCACGGATCGAAAGAGCATGAAATTTAGGGTGCATTAGGCCTAGTGGCCTGCCTGAGTCCCCTCAATTTAGCCCACACAAGGGAGGTAATTTTTACATTGGGATGGCGCGGCCAAGATTTTTCCAAAATTTTCGAGTTTTCGTGTTTTTCGGTGAAAACCCTTCAATTTATTATGGGAAAAACAGGAAATATCGAGGAAGGCCATTAGCCTAATGCACCCTTCATTTCATGCTCTTTCTATCTGTACAAAGCGTTTTGAAAACAAAGGCCTGGTTTTCATAATCTCGAAGAAGTGCGTAACCCCTACACCGAAGGCGCGAGCATCGCTTCATGATCTCCTTGGCCATTTCCACGCCCTGCATTGGGTCACCCGGCTAAATGTAACAATTAGTTAAGTGTTGCACTATCAACGACCTTCTAATTTTTACGATGACATAAGTTGAGTTGCAAAAATTTGCGAACCGTTCTGACACGTGTCCGTGGTAGAGTAGCCTCTCCCTTTACCGGCCCATATCGCCAATCGTCGACAGCGCCGCCCCTTCTGAGAAAACGGGCGTCAAAAGTTCCTCGCAAACTAGCTTTCAAGCAGTATTTCTTCCGCGTTGGCGAGCCCCCAGGCGTCTATCAAACTGACGAATGCTGTCTTGACTTTCAAACACTTCGTTTTCAATGCCGATAGTTAGGAAAGAAACCTTTCAAAGGCGGGCTGGCGTCACAGGACATGGTTGGCGTAAACATCAAGCGTGGGTTGTTGGTACTTGCGTAACATCGCGGTGTAATTTTGCTCGATTTTGCCAGAAATGAGCTTGTTACCTTCGAATACACCCGATTACATATTTTTGTGATGATTTGGAGACTCCTATAATTTCCATCACTTTTTCGCGTTTCATTCCACTGAGCTACGCCGCTGCACAGTGGGCTAGAAGACCAGCGCGGACAGCCAAAACTCTCGACGCGTTTCGAGCACCAGAGTCGCAAGCTTTTCAACTTTTTGAAATTTTTACTCAAATATGAAAGCTAGTGTGAAAGTACGTTTCCCTCGATCAAATGAGGCAAACTATGGCTCAAAATGTTCCTCATTCCTTCCTAAACGAAAATGTCAACCACAAAACACATTATTCTTCGTTCTTTCACTATCTCCATTCTCCTGAACCTCTGCAAGCGCATTTGGGTGATTCCCCGGCAGTTCACCACACGCCCTAAACCCTGAGGTCTTCGATTCGGACGATAATTCTTTTTTAAGGTTTGCGTCACTACCAAGGAACCCGATACCAAAGGGTTTTGCGATAACTCACCCCCTTAGACTGTGAGAATGTTTCAAAGTTTCCCCCTTTTCTGAACATTGTTCAATTGACATTATTTTTTTTCTCGGGACCTTTATACTTTGGTAAAATGTTGAAAATACTGTTGGACATGTAAACAGAAAGGAAGAAACCGGAAAAAATACATTCAAGGTCGTGAGTTCAAAATTAGGGTCAGTTTTAGAGTGGGGTTTTTTTTTAACAATTAATTCTCAGAGCTGACCCAAGTATTGACCTCACCATCTCGGAAATATTTTTTTCGGTTACCTAGTTAGTTACTTTTCTAGATGTCTATGAGTATTTTCATCAATTTAACTAATTATGAAGGTCCCGAGGAAAAATTATGTCAATTGAACCAGTGAGTGGAAACACTGTTGGCAAAAAGGGCATGCAAAGATTCATTGCACACCTTACATCTCAGAACCCAGAAGTGTTAGGTGAAATCCGAGGGCATATTTGGAATACTCATAAAATTTCACTCTGCGAAGGATAAGTTCGGTGCCGGGTAAGGGTTATCGAAAAGACGACTTTTTTGAAATGTATACCGGACCACGCGGAAAATGGTTCTCCTACATGTTAAAACTATCCCAGGAACAAGGCGGGCCCGATCAAAACATGCTTAGGGGTCGCTCTACCTTTATTTTAAGGTTGAATATCGGCGCAGTTTTTCAGAAGTCTGAGTTTTGAGGCACCAGGGGCTCTAAAAGACCCGAGGTGCGTCTTAGCCGCTGCGTTTCGATTAGCACTTCTTCTACAAAGGTTCCGGAAGAAAATGAGACCTACCGGGGTTGATTTGGTCGCACGTACAAAAATCTATACCACTTTTTTTGCTCTAAAAACGCGATTTTTGTGCATTCTTTTGCATGTTTGAGCGCTGTTAAAGCTTCTGGTATGATAAATGTATGTCTCTCTGCAAAAGAAGAAAAAGTATGTAAAGAAAATACACTGCAATCAATTTACTTTTCACTGTGTCCCTGTATTTTGACCATTTCCTTCGTCTCACGAATGTGATACCACTGTTTTCTAGAAAAACTTGTATCATTTACACACTGTAAATTAACAATAGCACAATCCTCCGCCTAGGCTCGTTGGAAAGGCAAGACCTTTCTCTTACAAGGGACACTTACTTTGGATTTTTTTTTGAACCATACCAGAAGCTTATTATGAAAATCATCGACAAATTTGTCGTATATTTACGACAAAAGTCGTAAAAAACATGTGTCGTTGGAAAACAACATTGTTGTTTTTTAAAATGTCGTAAATTTACGACAATTTTCAACAGTGTATGTTCGCTACGGCAATGATCCAATATGCTGCTGCAACGATGGATTCGTTGCAGTAGCGAACTTCTCTATTCTTCGAACGAAATTTCAGTTAGAGGAACGAAATCATGTTTAGTTGGGCGAAAACCAACTGACGCATTGTTTTGACCAATTAAGTTTTTTTTTTTCGTGTACCTGCTTTGAAAAGTGACGTCCACGCTGTTTGCCCTAGATTAGTCTGACGGGGACGCCGTGCACCTCCTGACAAGGTTCCCCCTCTCTTTCAGATTGAATGCCTTTTCATGCAGCGTGATGTAATAAATAAGGTGAGACTCTAAGCGGTTTTAAGTAAGGTGTTCGTTCCTTTTGCCTGTAAGATGAGAGGTGAATAAGGGAACCAACCACTCATTCTCCTAGTAAAACTCCTTCAATTTCGTCAATCCTCCTTGCCCGCCCGCTTCACGGGCCTACCTATCTAAGACCGTTAAGGCGCTGAGGCCCTGCGCATTCGATTACTGCTCCTTTGCATCGCGGTGTTCACTGACAAAAGTTTTCGTAATTTTACGACAAATTGGATGATGAATGCTTCTTAATTTTTACGAATGCTTCGTAAAATACGTTCTATGAAACATTCATAAGAAAAGGATTACGAATCCTTCGTAATTTTTTTGGAAAAAATTGCCTGAAAGTGACCGAAAAGTACCCAAAATCTATGAGTTGTTCGTAAAATAATGAACCATACATCGTTAAATTGTTCGTAAATTTACGATTTTACAATGGGAAAATACTGTACAAGGATGGCTCATTAAAAAAACCTTATGAAACATTCATAAAATTACGGATGATTCCTAATATTATGAATAGCTCATAGAGAAAATTATGAATTATTCATAAAAGTAAGAATGATTCGTACTTTTACGAGAAAAATTATGAAACATTCATAAAATTACGAGTGATTCGTAATATTACGAATGGCTCATAAAAGAAAATTATGAATCATTCGTAAAGTTACGAACAGATCGTGATGCTTTAAAGAAAAAACTAGGAAACAAAACATTCATAATTAAATATTATGAATTATTCATATGTCTTATGAAGCATTCGTAAAAAAACGGGTTATTCATAAAAATAATGAATCATTTGTCATAAAATTATTTGTAAAAATATGAATGTACTATGGGAAAATACTATACAAGAATGGTTCATAATTTTACGACTTTTCTTTTATCAGTGTTCGCATCGTGTGACCCTTGATGCCAAGGATGGGATAATGCCAATGGAATGCTGGATAAGATACAATTGCAAGGGGTCAAAATGTAAAGAAAATTGAAGAAAACAAAAATGGTTAAACATAGAGACTGCCATTTGTAAACGGTTCATTCAAAAAAATGTGGGGTTGTGCTCATTGGATTTCTCAGTTCATTCCTTAAACTTAAAAACCCTCTCAAACGATTTTATGACCCTTTCCCCAAGATTTGGGACTTTTCCAGTAGTTTCTGGCCGTTTTTAGCCAATACCTTCTGAAGTATGAGCCGTACCTCAGTTCTGGGCACACATTTGGATTCCTTGGCTCATTTTACGTCAGAAGGACTTCGTTCTGACAAAGTAGCGAAAAAAAACTAAACATAAGGCAAAATACCTAAATTCAAGTATACTGAAAAAAGATGTCGTAACTTTCCAAAGAATTACTTAACGAATGCTTCGTTCAGCAGGAATTACAAAAAACTCATCAGATTACCACTTATTTTGTTACGAGTGGTTCATATTTTAATGAACAACTCATTTCATCATCCATACATATCCTCCGTCAAGCAAGATCCAAACATACGAAAGATAGAATAGCACGATTAGTTCGTAAAAACACATGAGTGATTTGTAATCTTAAGGAGTGACCAGTTTGTTCAAAAAAGAGGGGAAGACAAGCAACGATTGTTTCGTCACATTACGAATGATTCGTAAACTGAAAGAAAACTTGATTGTGCCTCAACAAATTTAGGGGATCAGCTCTGAACACCTCAAAATTAAAAAGGTTTCATACCTTTAAACAGATATGATTTGCAGTTTAAAACTGTCATGCACTCACTATACCTGCCCTGATATATCTAAGTGCTGGAACCTTGTTTGGTATCATTCACTGTTCTAGCATGTCCTTCACATTTTCTTCTGAGTTTCCAACTGTACATGTTACACTACTGTACAAGCAGGATAATTTAAAGAAAGTACTTTGTCTCCACAAACCACACACATTGTATCATAGTGTTCGCCTGGTTATCCAAAGAGCAGTACAAAATGCATAATTCCTTGCTTCCAAGTTCACTCTTTAGCACTTGTGCACACCAACATGTAACACAGACACCATTTTCTTTGATATCTGGTCACGAGTTTGTTTTAGCCGCGAATGACCAGGTCGAAAACTCGCAATTTATGCCGCAACTAGCGGAGACTTACTGGATATTTCTCCTGACTAATGGTTGTTGTAATATTGTGATCAAAATCAAATCGACACACATACCTCTTTCGTTTTGTTGTCGTCTGCTTTGGTCTGCTTCTGCTTTCGAACTACCAACCTACGGCACATAAAAATCTACCAGCCCACAAAATTAAGAAGGAACTAAAGTTTCTTCTAGCTTTGGAAGCATTAGGGGTTGATTCAAATAAAAAATGCTCTTTCGTGAATTTGATAGCGTAAACTTAATCCCCTATTTAAGTGCATCGCAAAAAACATCATTTTGCCTAAATTATTTACTGGAGTATGAGAAATCTTAATAAGTGGCAACAAGTATGAAAAATTATAAATAGCAAGAAGTTCCTGTTTTTATTCACAATGGTCAGCAGTGTGTTGTTGTTTTTAGGCTGGATAGACTAGTCTTGGCTCGCAAACGAAACGCGTCGATTCTTGCCACTCAGTAAATAACTCTTTCGAAAGTCAAGTGAATTTTCACTCGTCAGCTTGTGAAGAATTAGCTACTCGTGCTCTGCATTGACCGCCTGTGTACCATTTCCACCACAATGGTGGCGAGAAAACTGTCTGAACGTTTTCCCACCGTTCTCGTCGTCATTGATGGCAAGTGTTGCCTTAGTTATCTCCTGTTTGCTTATATAGTGCCTGGCACCTTTATTTTTCACCAGTCTGTTGTCTTTTGCGCACCGGATCTTGATTTTGCTGTCAAAGGGGCCTTAAGCAAACTATAGGTTATGTTTATCTATTTTTGCCTCCAGGTACCTTTTATCTCTCAGTGACTTTATGTTAATGCAATATTTGACAATGCTTAGTATGTATTTAAATATCAAAACAGCAGTTCATGTTGCTTGGTGTTATTGTGGAATGTTGTTTGCATCTGGTGTGAATTCTGAGCTTTAATAGAAGTTTGTTTTGCATTCAGGTAGTGAGAACCTTGCGCTTTCACTGGTCGTCTGTTACTTTCCACTTTGCCATGACTTGGTTTTGCTGGAATGGTGCCATCATCTATCAAGAGTTGCCTTTTTTGGTAAGTGTACTAAAGTGTGTTGCTTTAATATTTTCTTTAAAAAAAATTGTGTTCGCTGCAGCAACAAATGCACTGTATTTGTGTGTTGCATCACCGCAATATTTTAAGATTTTTGTTCTCTCTGTAATTGTGTTGGCCGGCAAGTTAATTGTAGTACTAATTTATGGTTCATTTTTAGGTGGCAAGAACCTTGCATCAATGTTGTGTCCATTCCTTCTTCACTCGTGACCTTCAATCCATCTCAAGTGAGTAAACAACTCTTGTTTTTTTCTTCTTTTTTCTGCTTGATTTGCTTCTTAACGTATGCTGTCTTAACAGGTGCACTATTAGGACTGGATCCAACATAATGTTCGCTTTTCTTATCTGCTCTCCGATAGACTGACTTTTAGCGGAGATTTGAAGAGTTAGTACCTTAAAATGCAGCTGACTTGAACCCTTAATGGGCCCATTATTTACCATGAATCAAAGCAGGCAGCACAGTGGTTAGTAAGTTAATATTTGTATTTATATGTTTACTTTTTTCTGGAATTAGAAACAGGAGTAACTTGCCGTATTTGCTGCTTGACTGCTTCTTGATTCAATAATGTAAATATGAAGTTCTTTTCAGCCATAATGTCAGGAAGTCTTTTGATTTGTATGGAAAGGTGTGAAGTGAAGATTAAGCAGTAGATACAATACTTAGAGTTACTAACAGTTTACAGTGAACATTTTCATGTATAGTTTTCATTTTGTTTTGTTTCAGTCATCCTCTCACTTCTTACTGTCTTAAAGTCCTAACTGCCTTTCATTTCTTTCAAATTTGAGCGAACTTTCTGAACATCAACGGACTTGGGATCACTGAGTGCTCATTGGGTTTGAGAAGAACTGCCTGTTTGGAAACTTTCTTGCCTGCCAAAGAAACCCTCTACTGATCGGTGAGTTCCAACATAATGTTTCTTTAACTGTACTTGTTTGTGTGGTACTCTGGATTTTTTCATCTAAAACATTGTTTTTCTGTCACAGTTGGGTCTTTGTTTTGAAATGGAGTTGAGGGCAGTTGGAACTTAGCAACATATTCAACATCCGTTTTCTCTTGCAAGTAAGTTGCAATGTCCTGTACATTTTATCATAGTTGATTGTGGTGGTTGTTGATTGTTCACAGTAAACAATTGCATGTATTGTTTTCATTTTTTTTTTTTTATTTCAGTCATCTTCAAGTCCTAACTGCCTTTCATTGCTTTTAAATTAGGGGGAGAGAGTCTAGCTAGAATATGCTCGACCCTGAAATTAGATTTTGAACGCGGCTTCCTATTCATCGATTGTGACTTGCTCATTTAATTTATTCTTAACTGAAATTTGTATTGTAGGTGTGGTTTTCTTGATTTTCATTTAATCTTATCTTGTGAAAATTCAACACGTTTTAGCTATTTTGTACAATTTCAGGTGACTTCACAGTGGGACTTTTCGAGTTCCCACTCCTGCTGTGATGCAACTCTTTTGCTTGGTTCTCAGTGTCAAGTTCAAATATTTTGCTGCGATTAAAGTGGATACATCATCCATCCTTCCTTTGGTGGTTGTTCAACTCCTTCAAAGTAAGTTCCACTTATATTTTGTATTGTTTTTAGTTGTTTTTTTTTTTTTGACAGTGTGTTACAATTTTCTCTCTAAGACCTGCTCATTTCTGTTCCAGGTTGCTGATGAGCTGTGGAAGAGTCTGGCTAGGAAATGCACTACCCCAAATTTTATTTTTGACATGACTCCTCTCTCATTGATTGTTTCTCCTGGTTCCATTAGAGGAGCATACTTTTTTCTTGGTAAATAGCCAATTTTTAACAATGTAAGGTTTTTTTTGTGACACTCTGTATTTTTCATCATTTTGCTTTATTTACTTTTCCTTTGCTTGTTTCAGTTGACTGACATGCCGTTTTGAGAAGAAGTTCGACTTGAATCATCCTGATTGTTGCTGAAACTTTGGCGTTGCTGATTCTCTATGTCTTTTATGATTTCTTTTAATGCTATGACTATATGATGCTGTTTGTATTAGTTAAGATAAACGTAACACTCTGGGTAAGTTTGCAACCAACCAATTATTTTCCATAGATTTTTAGCCATTTGTGGGTTGGATAGAGGTATCAACAACATTTCCAATCTTCTGCATGCATTATAGCGGAGTAAATAGAGTTAAGATGGCTTGTACAGGATTTTTTTATCAGTCAACCTGGTTATGATTTACTCTGATTGCACTCAATTTGAAAATTATGATCTGAGACTACTTTCCACTTACTTCCACTTCCACTTACTTGACAATAAAAGGCCTTTGATTTCGATGTATAGAATTCAGAAAAGCATTACTCGCTGTTTCAAACTGAAGCCCCAAGCAATAATTTCAAACTGAGTGCTGTTTAAGTGAACCATGCCGGCTGACTTCTCAAAAAATCCTTTATCAGGCATACCGTGTTTATTACTCCTTTGAATGCATGTCAAAGATTGAAATTGTCATTGATGCTTATCTCACCCCCATGCTTAAAAATTGGCAATTATCGAAAGTAGTTAAAATGTTGTCAAGCCAGAATTTTGATGAAATCTTTGTTTCCCGTGATATCACCCAGCAAAATTAATTCTAACAAACTTCTCGCATTGGATTGAATAGTTCGTAGTTATACGAGTCATTCAACTTTGTTCAAATTCATGTCGTGATGAATCTTTCTTATTATTACGAATCAATGGTAAGGTTTACAATATAGTCCAGGTCTGTAACCCCCCTGAAATAAATACAAATAACTCATCAGGGTACGAATGATTCATTATTTTTTTTTACGAAACACTCATGACAGAAATTTTCCCAGTAGTTATTCGTAAAGTTACAACAAAAAAAAAACAGTGGTCGAAAAAGCCCCAAAAACAGAAACATGGCTACAGATTGGACAACTAAATTTTGCCGAACCTAATACTACGGCTTGTTACATGTCTCTAGGACACCAAAACACCAACCAAAAAGCAGCCAAATCGGAGAGGTAAAATCTAACCCTGTCAACTCTTATTCTGTACTCCTAATGCACAAGAAATTTTCTCAGGATTCAGAATGTGACCTCAGAATTTACGTGCGAGGTCCCGTTCAGTTATAAAGGAATACTAAACAACAATGCAACGTTTGGATCCTGATCCCAAAGAGGTTTTCCCCCTGGTTTGACTAATACCATTTCACTAACCCCGGCACTAAACATATCATTCGCAGAGCGAAATTTTATGAGGATTCCAAATATGTCCTCGGCTTACCTACCACTGCTGGGTTCTGTGATCTAAGGTGTACAAAGAACTTTTGCATGCCTTTTAAGGCAACAGAGTCTTCACCTGGGGACCTGTGACCTGGAATCACCTAAATGCGCCTGCAGAGGTTCAGGAGAATTGAGATTGTGAGAGAACGAAGAAAAATGTGTTTTGAGGTTGACATTTCCCTTTGTAGGAAGGATTGAGGAACATTTTGAGCCAAAGTATGCACCACTTGATCAAGGGGACTGCACTTTCACATTAACTTTTATATTTGAGTAGAAATTTCAAAAAGTTGGAACCCTTGCGATGACAATGAATGGAATCTCATTTATAGCAGAATTTCATCCTCTTATCAACGCTGCAAAAGGTCTTCTTGCCCACTGTGGGTCAACTCGCTGAAAGTAATTATTTCTGACAGAATTGATGTAGAAAATTTTTCATTTGTTTCGTTTCGAAACGTAGAATTATGGTGCAATTTCGTATATTATTGATCGCTAAAAGTTGTAATTGCCACACGCTGTGACTGTGAGTCCTAACTTCGTTCTACACTGTAATTCAAAAGGTGAGACATCGGACCAATTTTTGGCAATACAAAAAGTATGACCGATAAAAAGGTCATACACAAATGTAAGACCGATAAAAAGGTCATACACAAATGTATGACCGAAGAAAGGTCATACACGATTGTATGACCGAAAAACGGTCATACACAAATGTATGACCGAAAATAGGTCAGACATTAGCGAGGCTGGCCCTCGTTTAACTTAGGAATACATCAACCTTCATCGTTGATACAATAAAGTATCACCCTTTTTCGGTCATACATTTGTGTATGACCTTCAAAACGGTCATACATTTGTGTATGACCTTTACAACGGTCATACATTGGTGTATGACCTTTTCTTCGGTCATATACTTGTGTATGACCCTTTTTTCGGTCTAACATTTTAGTATCAGCCCTTTAAGGGTCAGAAATCTGACCTTTCTATTTTTAGTGTAGTCTTCCTGTATGCTCCGTCCTGTCCCCCTTCAGTCGAGGTGAGGCTTTTAATGTCGCAAATTAAAATTATTTCAAGCGCTGCACTGTGGCAAAAAAATACGGCAAAGGCAGTTAATTTTTAGCCAGGATTCTCTGCAACCCTAAACCCAGTATTTTCTGTAGCCTCTTAACAGTACCGTGAAACGGGGTAATTTCGGGCACCCGGGGTAATTTCGGGCATCTCTGCCCGAAAGCATTGCGATGATGCTGCCGTCTAGCGGCGACCTCGGAGGCTTAGGCTTGTCCCGTTGCGCGCATCGCATTCGCCACACTTCAAACCGTCGGATCGTTCCTCTGGAGACCAAAACAGATCCAATCTTTTCGAGATACAGTGATTTTCGTATTTTACACTTTTTACCTAAATTCAGTGTATGCGTGAAAACTTCGACTGGCAAGCCAAACCTGTTCACAAGCGGTGCATAAGGAATTTTTTTTTTTCGATTTGGACATGTTTTGAGCATGCTGTGTCAAATTTTCAATCACCTGCGGCAAATAGTATGGTAAATAGGGGCTCAAAACTAAAAAATTGTTACTTTTAGGGGTAATTTCGGGCACTGAAATGGCATGCAAGGGCAAGCAGGGTTGTTCTGAACACTTTAAATTTCGCAGGGCTGGAGTGGTGTAAGCTTCTTCCAGCTCTTCAGAGCTCTTATGAAAGATGGAGATAATCCATTAACACAGATAATACTCAACTGCCGCAGCAGTCGCTTTGTGGAACTTTGACTATTATAAAAATGGGCCAAGGCTACATCTGTACTTCTTATGTGTAGTATGTACACATCCTATCTTAGTGTCAATTATTGGTTCGTGACTAAAATTTCATCATGTTTACCGGGACTTTGACTTTAAGAACGGCCGCATGGCTTGCTAGGTTGCTACGGAACGCAGAGTTTTCCAGGAAGCCACTGTATCTTCCCAATTGTGCATAAGACTTGCCTCCCATGTACGTCAGATTCAAGAGGAAGATCCACGACTCATCTTCGCGTAATGTAGTGTGGCCCGAGTTGTACCATTATCAAAAACAAAAAAGGATGAAGGTTCAAGGTTAGACGTTCAACAAGAAGCGTCCTTAATAGCTCCACCCCACTCCCCCTAAACATCAAACTATTTGTTCCAATCATGACTTAAAATTATGTATAAATGACCACCCCTACCATCCCTCCACATCTACATCCTTAAGAATTTTACATTTTATCACATAAGCTCAAAAGAAAGAGACAATTATTGATTTTCAGACCAAAATCAGAACGACAAGTCGCTTTTTCCTGGGGTGCCCGAAATTACCCCAAAACACGGGGTAATTTCGGGCACTGCTTTGGGCCCTCCACTGTAAAAACGGTGGGGCGTAAATATCTGGAATTGGCGTCAAATTGAAGCTAAAGGTGGGTAGATGATAAATTTTAACCCTCAGGTACATGGCAACACCACGACCTTCACAATTTTAAAAATACCTCTCAAAAGTGCCCGAAATTACCCCGTTTCACGGTATTCACCGTGCGACTCAGAGTTTTCTCCGCATGCCCGTCGCAGACCATTGAGGTGCACGGAGACGACTGTAAGTCCTACAGTGAATGCTGTGAAGAGGCTTAAGGAAATACTGGGTTTAGGTTTACAGAGAATCAGCACAAGGCGTTATCATAATTCTCTGTAACTTTTTGCCACACTGAGCGTTGCATGGGTTACGGACTCTAGAAACAGCGGTATGTTTCTGCAGATCACCGAACTCACCATCCAACCGGTCGGAGAGGCATACTAACCGGGACCCGTTGAGCTTTTTCCAGTGGCGCCAATGGGAATTTCAACAGAGGGCGCACTTACTATGAAATTTAACCAATGTGATTCGTATGTTGCAGTGAATTTGGCGCAAGCATAATACGAAGCAATATTTCATCGTAATACGAATCGTTTTAGCGTTTGCATTGCAAGATACAAAGAAAAACTCGCTTCTCGCTCCCTCCCGCGCGGGATCCTTGCTCCGTTTTTGTTTGACGCGCTGCCCCCTCCCTCCACCACGTCCACGCGCCCTCTCCACCTTCTCCGCAAGCCCCGCGCTCAAAGCTGCACATGATTGTGACCATGCAGCTCCTTTCTACCACTAATTGGTCCCAACCCATCCTAACCTATCCTGCTTAGAAACACGGTAAGTCGGCGTTTATCATTGATAAAATGGCCGTGATATTTTTTCACGGTGCAATAGTGTCGTAGGTAAAGTGGGTTCGCAGAAACGAGCTTCGAAGAGCAGGACTCGCCTCGCTCATCGCAGATTACGTTACGAAAGAAGCGTAAATGGTCGCTCTGCTCAAATGTGCTTTTATGTTATTGTTGAATAATTGTGATGAAATTTAATCTTCAATTGTCCTTACATTTGGTCAATTAACATAAAGTAATTCGACCACTTACAATATGGCAGATGTAATCGAATCCCGATTCAAAGGTAATCCCGTCCAGCATGCAGGGAATGAAAAGAACAGTCAATCACGCGCAGCGTGCAACAAACAAATTAAAGAAAATGAATACATAAATCAAAGCGTAAATCAACCGTTGAGGAATGGGATACTAGACGTTAGATATTAATTTAAAAACACCTCTCTATATCTTCAGCGCGTATGAAAATAAAGAAAACAAACGTAGACAGCCATGAGCGCCACTTCGGCTTTGAACGTCACTTCAATTGAGCAGAACAAATTAGTTCCTGGCAGGAGCACGTCATCCTCGTGCCCAACAATACTAACCAAGGCTGGCATCAGAAATGCCATATTAATAGTACGGTAATAGCAAATGAAACGGTCAACATAGAATCTTGAATGGAAAACAACAAAAGAAATAGATATCAGCGTCATAGCTATTCATCAAATCCGATGCTATCTTACTTAGACACTTGCACGGTGACAAACACTACACAGGACGACAACGTTCAGGTTGTTACTCTCGATGCACATGTTCCACAGTCCTTCGACCTGCGAAACGCAGTCGTTCTTGTCATGACGACAAGCCTTGCAGTAAGCGCTCTCTCGCAGCAACACCAAGCGCTTCAGGTTCTTCAGCCCGCAGCGGCGCAGCTCCTCCGACAGGTCGGGGCAGCCGTAGGGCTCCATGGAGGCCGCCACCAGCTGCAGCTCCTGCAGCGAGTCCGCGTGCGCGCGCACCAGGGCCAGCGCCGCGGCCAGCGGGTACACGCCGCAGCGCAGCCACTGCAGCCCGCCGGGGGCCAGGGCCAGCACCGGCAGCGGAGCGGCCAGCGGGCAGTGCAGCTCCAGGCGGCGCAGCGAGGCTAGCTGACCCACGATCTGTATGCAGTAGGGAGAAAAGTGGTCAGCAACAACTTTTAACAAAATCAAACACCACTGAAAATTGAGAAGACAAAGCGCAAAAAATATGATTGCTCCAATGATAAAACTTGCTGTTTCCTAACAGCATTTCTTCCGTTATAAGTTCTGATGAGACGTGCTGCCTTGAAGCAAACTCGTTGATATATGTGTAGTCCTACAGTTCTTTCTAACAATGTATGGTGTTTCGGCAGTCCGCATGGACGAAAGGAACCCAGAAAAAAGTTTGAGCAAGATCCGAGATGGTCGCCTGCCAAGTTTTTTTTTTTTTTTTTTTTTTTTTTTTTTTTTTTGGTCTGGAACGCCTATGGTGTGACAAAAAACTTGCAAAGTTTCGGTCAGACCTGGCTGTTCTCCGTATGTGGGACCCAAATACACTGTTATTCAACGAATGAGACGACGTCATATTCATTCAAATGTGTATTTTGTCACGTTCGTTTGAACAAGATGTCACATTTGTTTGAATATTGACCCAAGTTCTAATGACACCCTAATTTAACGGTCGAGTCACTTTCAAACGTTTAAGACATCGTGTTCAAGCGAACGTGACAAAATTCACATTCTAACGAATATAATGTCACAGTCTTTAATAAAAGAGTAAGGCTTCTATTCCCGAAATAACAGTCAAAACTAGCTTACTTCGTCTTCATATACACTGTAAGTGTTTCACAAAATTGAGGTCAGAAATCCGAAACTACTTGTCAAAAGGCCCGGCGGCGAACATTAAACCTTCGATTATTCGAAACACGAGATCTACATGGAACATACTTGCGATTAGCACAAAACACTAAAAAAAAAAAAAGGTTCACAGTGCCATAAAATTTGTTGAATTATGTGAACGGGTGTTCTTGACCACCTCTTACCTGCAGCGCCTCCGCAGTCACCCCCGTGATGCTGAGCGCCTGCAGGAGCGGCATAGTCCGCACCACGTCCAGGTGCCGCTGCAGCGGGCTCACCAACTCCAGGGCCTCCAGGTGGGGCGCCACCTGCTCCAGGACCTTCTCGCTCCAGGGGGCGAACCGACTGCAGGGCAGGCCGACCATTGAGCGCACCTGCCAAACAGAGCTTGGGTTAGTTCATTTGGCACCGAAACGAAGGTCGTAAACTAACGTCGCCCATATAGGAGCACTGAAAATTAATCGGAAAGACTTTGCACCTAACCTAACCAACATATGGCGAGACAAAAAGTCTTGCCAAGTTTCTGAGAGGCCTGAAAGTCTCGCCAAAATTTGTTTAGACAAAAGTGTCTCACCACAATATGGGAATAATTTTTAGGCTGATTTTTTTGGTCTGATGAAGTTATGACAAGACTTTTGAGTCTGACCAATACTTGGCAGACTTTGTATCTTGCCTCTGGAGTAATGGAGAGAAGTCTGACCTTTGGATTTGTAGTGGGTAACTACAGTTTTGCATGGTACGCAGCATATTACCGTTTTCTGGCTGACTCATGCCACCTTGTGTTTTTAAGAATCGCTTTCCGGATTCATAGATTTTAAACTTCATTACTCGAGTAAATAATGTGCAACTTGTGACGCAGTAGTTAGGTTTAAGTGAGTTGACCCCTCAACCAACGGAAGGAAGCCGACAGACCATTCTGACATTGTGAGGGTAACATGCACCAAGGGAGCGTGGGGCGACTCGTATCAGCGGCGATTCGAAACATATGCTCGTATGAAATATAGGGGAGGGTGGAGAGGGAAATCTGAGTCTGACCCCTCTTTCGGTAGAAGTAGAGGACCCTTGAACAATCGAAACGGCTATGATCGGTGATCAGGTATAGCTTTGGAGGGAGTCTGAAATATTGGGTACCCCGAAATCAGGCGAATCGTAGATTTTAAGTCCTAGGAAGTTTCCGTCTAAGGCTCCCTGTGGACCTAGCACCACCGAATTACAGTTGAGGCCATGAAGCGTGACCCCTTCACAATTTAACCACGTGGCATTTGTTGCCATAACTTCGTCCAGTCATGGTCGGGGACGTGCTTTTACCGTTACACGCATGGGCGGTGATTCGTAACAGCCTACGTTTTTTTCCTAGTATTTTAGTAGTTCATGGCACTTTGGGATTTAGACTCAATTGCACTTGCCTCTAAATGCCATTTTAACATTACACGGTAAAAATGGTTCCCGGTTTTCCCAGGAAGCCTGTAGAAAAGACATAGGCGATTTCCAGGGAGTTCCTAAGAAAACCAGGAACCGTTTCTACCGTGTAAGACACATCCGGACTTGTCTCCAAATGCGACAGGATCGTTTGGACGCAAGTTGAGATAGCTCCTTTTCCCACATGTTGTCCTTGAGTTACCTCCTAATTCCATCTAATTTGAAAGAGGCAAGTATAAATGACTCTTTTTTCTACTTCGATGCAAGGGCGTAACTAACAGAAACCCTAGACAGAGTGGTCTGGTACTTTTGAAAATTATCAAAATTTTTAGTCATGTTTTACTGACTCATAAATCATTTTCAACATTGGCTCGTTTATCTTTAGTTTGTTCTGAAAACAAGCATTTGTTTCTCCTGGAATATGACTAAAATAGAGTTACCTCCTTCTTAAACTTCACGGATCAAATAACCCTATGCTGGGGCGATTTGTAACAGATGCAAGGGTTTAGAAAGCGTCTCAAATCTCGAAGCTTACGGACTCCAGAGTGTCCTGTGGAGGTACTCAGTCTAGATAAAGCGTCAGTCTAACAAGTGTTCCCCTGCAGTCTAACCTAACCTGGCACAAGTTTGGCACCGATATGAAGAATATATTTTATTTGTATGGAAATTCCTAAATCTGTTACGAATCGCCCCAACCTCCCTTAAACAAAAAGAAATTTGGCGTTCGATCTTGACCAATGACCTTGTTCGATTCACTGATTCCGGTGAAACAACGCTGCATGCCTATTCGCATGAACCATGGACAACAAGCATGCCGTTCAGTTAGCATGCTGCTGCAGCGGGACAGGTGTCAACAAACTCACTGAACAAGTAGAATACACTGCTTACCTGCGCGAGGCTGCCATCCTGTAACATCTGCGCCATGACCGCAAGATCCGACGAGGCAGCTTTCCCCACATCAAGGAAATGTCCTCCTTGCTGCGGTTCAGCCAGCGGCTTCTGTAACACCGAGGCGTCCGTTTCCACACGAAAACAAATGCAGGTCAAAGACAAAGAACGCAACGAAGCAAAGAAGAAGGATATTTTTAAAGTAACATGTGGTGACCAAGAAAAACATATAATTTAGAGCAGTTTCTGTCTTTATCTCTGGAGCTACGCAGGAATTCATGCTTTTCTAAACGTACGCTCAATGCCGTTTAAAGCTGCGTGCACAAAACACACCATAGTAACTAAGTTAAAATTTTGATGCAATCAAGTCGACAGAAATCAGCGTCGTCCTGTGGCAGGTACCCCACGTTTCATTTCGCAGTGCAGGACCTCCAAGCAGACATCACTTCGGCCAAGTTTAAAAACACACCGAAGTTCATTAAAAATAATTTAAATTCCCTAAAAATCAAGTGAATTCATCGGAATTCTTTTCAAAATTCAGCGGGCTTTTTTTCGAAATTCAACCGAAATTCATTTGATTCGTACACCGAATTTCACAGTTATATCCTCTTCACACTCCAAATCCAAAGTTAATACTTGCAGTACATTTTTTGGCGAGACAATTGAGTATGGCCAACAAACGGCCTTGCCGTAAAATCTTGCCTTTAAAATGGCGATACACAACGGTATCGCCAAGATTTTGGCGATAAAGTATTGCCACTATTTGCAATAAACGTGTAACAACCTAACGACTTCATTGTTTATTGCCAGATTTTGGCGACACTTCAAAGTATCGCCAATTGTTGACGATACTTGGGTGTATCGCCGTTTTGAAGGCATGACATTTCGGTAAGGCCGTTTGACGGCGATACTACTTAATTGTATCGCCAAAATAGAATCTGAAGTCACTGGTAAAACTAAAGCGTAGTACAGTACCCTCTGTTTTCAAGCGGAATCAGTTTACGCTTGAAATCAAGCGTAACAGGCCCATCCGCCAAGATGTCCCTTATCTACATGCATGGGGGAATTTCCAGAGTATGCTTTATTTCAAGCGTAACGTCTTCAAGCGTAACTCTATGCTTGACTCAAGCATTCACTGTAAACTTCATACGGATACACGTAATCTGTATTACGGACAGTTTTGTGCAAACGTAATTACGGATGGATTTTGTTTGCAATACGGATGATTTTATCCGTATTACAAACATTTTCGTATCCGTAAGATACAAACAAACATATCCGTAAGGTACGTACGTTAAAATGTTTGTAATACGGATAAAATCATCCGTATAACGAACAAAATCCATCCGTGATTACGTATGCACAAAATTGTCCGTAATACAGATACGTGTGTCCGTAAGAAGTTTAGAGTGTAGAGTTACGCTTTATTTTTACCCGTGGTATCGCCTGTGGATTTGCAGTGGAGGACCGGCCGAGGGGGAAAGCACTCGTGTAATAGTCGGGTCACTCTGTCCGTAATAGCACGCGTAATAGTGTGCGTAATAGTAGCGTAATAGCCGAAATTCTCCAAATTTGATCTATTTTAGGGGTTTTTTGGTCTGTTTTCAGCTAAATCCCTATAATTTTGAGGCGTAGAGCGTAATAGACGCAATAGTCGGGTCACAGGTATTAAGAGTGATTTCCCCCTCGGGACCGGCGTCACGTACCAACGGGGCGGTGGCCAGCAGGCGGAGACGGTACTCGTCGTTGTAGCCCATGCGGTGGCCTTCGGTGCGGCCGGTGCGGTCCCACAGCACGTGCACTCCGCTGTCCGGCACCCGCTTGGTGACGGTGCCGGGCCCGGGGGGCAAGCCGTCGTAAGAGCAGCTCCGCAGCCAGTCCCTGCCGCGCTCCACCCTGGCGCCCGGCTCCAGCCTCGCCGCCATCTCCTCCACGGGCATCTCGCCCTCCTCGTCGTTGCTGCGCTCCAGCCAGCGCGCTGCGGGGCACGTGGGGAGACTCTCCGTAATCTTGATACTACACTGGTAAAACAAAGGCATGAAGACTACACACAAAATTTATTTGTACAAGTTTTGTTCAAAGCTTTGAACAAAGTTGCGCATACATAACTTTTGCACTACTTTGTGCGCAGAATCGCTCAAATTCGTGTGAATTTTAGCACAAATTCGTGTAAAAGTTTGCACAAATTTTGTGCGAAACGGACGTATGCGCAACTTTGTGTAAAGCTTGTACAAAATTATACAAATACATTTAGAGTGTACGCCCTTAAGGGCATTTACGCCCTTTAAGGGCGTGAATCGTTTAATGCCGTTGGGAAAGGCGTGAATGGTATAGGACTTTCAGGCAAAATTTTAATGCCCTTCCAAAGGCATTAAACGATTCACGCCCTTAAAGGGCGTAAACGATTCACGCCCTTAAAGGGCGTAAACGATTCACGCCCTTTAAGGGCATAGTTTTAATGCCTTTGTTTTACCAGTGTACTCTACAATTCCACTGAGAATCAAATAGTGATACATCTCGCCCAGGGATGAGACAGAACTGTCTCGCCGAAAATGGGTGATACTAAAATGTAAGCTTATCACCGAAAAAAGGTCGTACACGTACGGATCACAAAAAAAAGGTCGTACACGAGTGTATCACCAAAAAGAGTGATACATACTTCCTCTGAAGACGAGGGCCAATGTCGCTGATGCCTGACCTTTTTTCAGTGATACATTTGTGTACGACCTTTTTTTTTTCGGTGATACATTTGTGTACGGCTTTTTTTCGGTGATACTTTCCGTATCGCCGAAAATTGGTGAGATGCCTCACTCCTCGAATTTCAGTGTCTAGGTGTGCGACCATCCCACACTTCGAGGGGTCCTAATCTGGTCGTATCCTCAGGGGTAAGTTAAGTTGAAGGTTAAAGGTACAGGGTAAGAAAATTACATCTCGACTTTGAGCCATCCTTCGACCATTTGTTTCAACCAAACATGAAAATTATATTTAAAAAAAAGAACCGGAATAGTCCCGAGCTAAATTTGCTAGTTGTGGCAGGTGAAGTGTCAAAAAAGCAAGACAACGAGTAATATATTTATAAGACTAGAGTTACGAGAGTTTTTCCCAAAATAATTGTTCCTGGGAAATTTCGAAAAGTAAATGCTGCTAAGTGACGAATCCATTTCTGACTGTGTACACCAGAGCCGTATTGACTTTTTATCTCTTGCCAAAACGTTTTTTGTGCAAACGTAATATGTACTATTTTCTCTATAGGTCTGCACTTTTTTGTCTATTATACAGGGTATTTAGTCTATTAAACCTAACTTTTTGTCAATAGCAACGTACTTATTGCTTTCTACATGATCTATTGACTATTTCATCTTAAAAACGATCAAAATTGTGCATAGCTAAAGATAAAATAGTACAATTTACGTTTGCTCAAAAAGCTCCATGAGCATTAGACATAATTGTCCATATGAGGCTGAGAGTGTACGGGGACGGGGCAGACGTGACTCACCAGCTGGTGCCTGCCCCTGCTGTCCACAAAACCGCAGCTCTTGGCGCAGCCCTCCTTGGGCCGCCACTCGGAACAGCAGAAGCCTGGCCGCCGCGTCGTCCGCCGGCCGCGCCTCGCCGCGCCACGCCACGCTGCCGGCGGCGCCGCGCCGCACCACCACACTGCAGGTGGCGGAGGGGTCCACCAGGTCCACGGCAAGGACGGTGGCGAGGTCGGCCATCAGGGGGGCATCGGCACGGACCACCACTGTGGGCACGGTGCAACAGTCGCTCAACGAAAGCATCCACCATCGACACAGGACCCTCAAGTACGGTAAAACAAACAAAAACAAAAAAAAAGAGGTCACCCGGGTTTACGTATGTGCAGATTTAAGCATACCTTACGGTGACAAATCATCGTATTATGCATATAAATCATCCGAAGAAAATGGGCGTGTACCTGCAAGTACACTTTGACTGGCCCATGCTTTTAGATAGGACTAATCGAGTGTATTAAAGCGTGTACTTGCACGCACAGTCTTGTTGAGCGTGTACTTGCCAGGCACACTCTATTTTAGCGTGTACCTAGCAAGTATGCTGTAATAAGAGTGTGCTTGGAAGTATGCTCTAATAAGAGTGTACTATGTACACACTTCAGTTTGCAGAGTACTTGGCGAGGGGTCGTCAACTCGCATATTACCTCGTACACAGGCTTCATTATTCTTGTATATTACTCTTATATTACCGTTAAAAATCCATAGATATTACCAAATAAAAGCAAAGTTAGCATGAAAAATCAGCCAAAAAACGGTAATATGGGACGTATATTACCATATATTACTGTATCACTTCGTACATGCGCGATTTGAGTTGACGACCCCTCGGTACTTGGGCCATTAACACAAATTTAATGCCCTAAATATGGATCTTTAAAAAAGGGTACCATACTTGATTTGGTACCTCCTGGCAAAGCCGTCGATATCATCTCCAAAAAAATGTTCAGAATCCTACGCGCATAGAAGATCAGGACCCAAGAACTGTGGTACAAAATCTTGATTACAATTTGGTCTAAAATAGAGCTCACCCTCCTGCGCTGCGGCTCGCTTGGCCACCTCCCAGGCAGCCGCGTCCGCCCCCTGCGCGTCTCGCAGGCGCGCCTGCGCTGCCACCAAGACGGCCCTGTCCTGCTCCAGCTGGCCTCGGCAGATCTCCAGCCCACTTGGTCACGTTGCTCAGCGTGACGCGCAGCTCGTCCAGGGCCGCCTCGCCCTGCAGCAGCGACTCCAGGAGCGGGCCGGCGTCCTCGGCGCGCGCCTTCTTCAGGCTGCACACGTTCAAGGGGTGGTCGTCCACGCACTCCTCCGCAGCCTCCCTGTTGCAGCCGCGGCACCAAATGCGCGGCGGCGCGGTCCCAGCCGGCCTGGAGAACACGAAAGGAAGCATATTTGTACACCAAAATTCACCAAAGCCTTGAAATTCGTTAAAATTCTTTGAAATTCTTCCTCATAATTCGGTAATGTTGACTTGAGGTTCATCTCAATTCAAGTAAAATTCATATGAAATTCAAATATTTGTACACCGAAATTTACAGCTATTCCCCCTGGCTTCACCTTCCAAACACGCTGTAAAAAAAAACATTGGGAACTAAAGAAGGTACACACACAGATAAAACTTAAACGTAACGTTACACCTTTCTTCCAGCGCCATAACGGCCTTCTTGAAACGGACAGGTGTATGATCATCCTATCCCTCTGCCTGGGCGCATGAGAAAGTTTACTCTTTAAATACACGAAAGGCGTACAACCAGTAAGCCCATCTTGGGGCGTAATGTTCCCCTTTTTTTTCCAGAAGCCTCTGGGACAAAGTAACCAAGAGAATCTTAGTAAACTTACGAAGAACCTTCAAGCATTTGCAATGCATGTTCGTGAAGTTTTCAAGAATCTTCGTAAACTACCATGAATCTTCGTAAATTTACGAATATTACTGAAACATTTCTTTCCATTTCTTTCCGAGGTAAATTCCGAGCAATTATGAGAGCACGTCCGAGAGAACGCAGTTGAGTTAGCTTAGCGCATTCGAATCAAACCAGACTTACTTGGAGCGTGCTTGTAGAACTATGAAGTTTTCCACCAAGTGTTGAGGAGCACATTTGAAAACCTAAGCATCAGAAACAGGCAGCAAAATTAGAAACCTACGCACATCAAACTAAACATAAACACTCAATTACCGTGCAATATGCCGGAACTCCAGCTCAAAAATTCAAGTTCAACAACAAATACGGACATATTGTGTCTTCCAAACATGAGAAAGTGTCTTCCGAACTTTTTCGATGCATCAAAAACTACGGCAGTTCTCCATAATATGAATGTTACATCGAATAACCTTGCTGTAGTGCACATGCACACTACAAGATCAAATGAGTGCTTAGTACACAATACACAGCTGTGGGAGCGTACTTACAAGAACACATCTATGGATGTATGCTTGGCAAACACACAGCAGTAGGTGTATGCTTGGCTAAGAACACATCTTGACGCGTCCTAATAGAATAATCCTAGCTGTCAGCGCAGATCCAAGACAATCCTGTTAGTGTCAATACAGAACTAACCTAACTGCACATGCCGTGAAAATCGGTCTTTTCTTGAAGTCTATGACGCTTACACACTACATTAAACTTCTAGCCGAAGGGCTTGGCTTGTTAGAAAGTTTCATCCTTATTTAAAAACGTGGATTATGTCAGATATATAGCGATTCACTGATTTGCGTGAAGAGAGTTCATAACCAGTTTTAGTCACCTCCGCACTTAGGATTGTTTCAGATCTGCCCCAGCAGTTAGGATTGTTTTGGATCAGCCCTGCATACATCTATAGCTGTGTACTTGCCAAGCATATTCATAGATGGGTACTTATTAGTACGCTCCCACAGGTGTGTACTCAGCACACATTTGATCTTGTAGTGCGATGGAAGTCTCACCTTCCTGTCAATAGGGCATTTCCGTGTTGGCAGGTGCAGCAGGCACCGCAGGCAGAAGGTGTGCCCGCAAGGTAGCGACTTGGGCCGGCGCTCCGTGGAGTTGAACTCCTCTTGACACACGCTGCACTCCATCTGCCGAACCAAAGAAGCGCGCTCTAAAAGGGGTGATTCAACACACTATATAACAAAGATAAATGGGTTTTTTTTGTTTGTTGCCTTTTTTTAAGTGTGCAAAGCTTTGCACAAAATTGAGCATGCGTTTTAAAATGCACAACATTGTGCTTGACTAAGCGCGACTGTAAAATATGATCGGAATTTCACCATATAGTGGTTTAGCAAAATTCCTATTCATGAATAGGAAATACTGATATTCCGATACATGCATAGGAATTTTCCGATTTGTATAGGTTTTTTGCTTTACAGGCCGAAAATGTGTAGGCTAATTCTAATACATGTATAGGAACTGCCTTAAATCCTGCACATGTGTAAGAATTTTTCGAGTCGTGTATAGAAATATGGCTAACTGAAAAAAAAAAAAAAAAAAGAATTTTGTTTGAAACTGTTTTGACGGCGATTCAAATTTTCGTCACTTCTTCGAATATTGGTTATCAATGCTATTATTTGTTCACTTGTGACAAAAGTCGCAAAGCTGCTTCTTTGTCCATAATCCGAATTATCCGCTAGATGGCGCTGGTGTTGTTTCGACGGACTTACTTCTCGATGGAAGCTACTGTTAGGAATTTCGTATGGGTGAAGAGGCTGGCGCTCTCCTGACATGTATAAGAGATGAATGACATTTCGACTCTGACTTGGTCTTGGTTAAGTCACGTGAGCCGCTCACTATCACGAAAACATCATGATACTGCAGCAAGAATCATCGCCGTCAAGTTAAAAATCTGATAGAATCAACACAGTTTTGCGGCCTGCACAATGCGCATCCTTTTTTTTTTGCTTGATTTGAAAATTCCTATAAATGCGTAGCAATTCCGCTATACCGATGTATAGGAAAGATCGGTGCACAGCATGTGGGAAAACGTCTACACATGTATATTGTCATAATGCCATACTGATGTATAGGAAAATTGCCATACAAGTGTGAGGTAATATTCCTATACATGTATAGGAGTTTGACAACAAATATTTTTTACAGTGAACATATGTTGCGCATAAATTCGTGCATTTCACTCGTAACTATAACCCCAATTTTGTGCAAAAGCTACGTAGTATGCACATAAAACTACAGTGCAATTAAGTGCCTAACATCTGGCATAAGCCATGCTTCAGGGCGCTCTCAAGCCCATTCACGTCGGTCCACTGTGAGAAAATACACTGTCGGACAAAATTGAGGGGTCACCTTTTTTTAAAAAACGCTCTCAAAACAAAAGTTTCCACCTGATTTTCATGAAACTTCACCAGGAACTGTCCTTAAGCCTCATCTTACGGTGTTTAAAGTCGCGTTGACAGAAGTCGATCTTAGAGGGTTGATTCATCACCCTAAAAAAGGCACGTGCAGAAAAATGCAATCATCGGAGGAGTCAGGAGTCCCAGGAGGGGTAAAAAAAATCCAAAAACTCTTCAGGGTGACTCTCCCTGACGCCCTCTACAAAACGGACCCCCACTTCTCAGACAAACCCCCCCTTTGCAACCCCCACCCCCCTGTAAAGTCCATAATATTTGAGTGCCAGTCCCGCGTTGGCGCTAGGATCCTCCTCTGGGCTCCTCTGATACAGGAAATGCCCATGGGTAACAAAAAAAAAAAAAGGTAAACAAAAAGTGCCACAGTTAAGCTAAATGTTAATATTTTGTTAATATTTTTCAACCAATTTATTTCGAGGGTGGTTTTAGGCCAAGACCAATGGTTCAAGACTGTTACAAGCGATTTTTTAGAGGGTAAGGGTCAACCCTCGTTCAAGATGACCTGGATCCACCTACTTGGTTGCAGCAGTAAAAATCTTCTTCCTGGGAGAATAGTTCCCGGAAAAGGGGTCCGTCGCGCGCCAATTATAGGCAAACCAGTGATCCTCTGCGGGGAAATTACCCCTGGGTGCGACTCGGACGTTCTCAGCGTTGCCCCGAACACCCGAGCGAGGCGCTCGGGATCCTTGAGTGGCTCCGAAGTGGTACCGAGCGGGGCTTGGCCTCCCGCGTGGCGACTCCGCGGAAAAGGTTGCGACCAGAGGCGATTCGGCTCGGCGCGCGGTGGGCGGCTAGACTATCAGACACGAAAAAGTCTGAAATGTGAAACTTTTTCAAGGTTCCGAACTGCACAAGTCAGACTCCAAAAACTATATAGAATTAAAATGCAGCATCGATTTGTCCACACGCAGCTTCGTTTTCTCTGAGAACTGCTCTATAGTGACAGGTTTCAGTTGTCTTAACTTTTGCTTCAAAGTTTACTGCACTTATTAATTCATACGCGCCTTCCCTTGACGACGGAAAGAAAAACCGAGCACAGGGCCTGTTTTGACACTCTCTTGTGATTTCAAAACTGTTCTTGGATTTCGATTTGGACCTAAAATGACCAGTACAGGGCCGTTTCCTGACCAAAGATCAGGTGAGGCTCAACAATTTCCGCAAGATGCCCCCCCGCCCCACACCCTCAAATGCCCTATATTGAACCGGAGTCTTGCACTTCCATCCCACGTTTATGACCCGGGTACGAATCCCAAAAAGAGCGTAAGTCGACCAATATTTTTATTACCACTTTGACATTGTTTCATTTGTTTTCGAGGGAGCTGATTTTAAAGATAACATACATTTTGACCCCAAACAAAAAAACAAATCAAAGAAAAAAAACTGATTCATTTTGAAACCACAATCAAGTGGCGACACACATATCGTACGCTTGGTTGGAAAATGTGAAAGATTGTTCTTCAAACGTGTTGAAGTGGCGTGCTGGGCAATTAGGTGTTTAGCCGTCCAAACCTGCGAAGGACTGATTTTTCTGACGTAACCATCTCTGAGCCCAAAATATTCAGTTAGGGGCCGTCCGTTTGTTACGTTACGCACTTGGTGTGAGGGGGGGCTGGGTCAGCGTAACGCTACGTTACCTGGGGGGACGGGGGGGTCAGAGCCAGCGTAACGTTACGCTTACCACATTAATTTTGGAGCAGAAAATATGCAATTTTTAAAACCAAAATTTGGTAAAAAAACGAGCTTTATGGATACTTTGAGCGTAACGTTACGCATGAAGGGGGGGGGGCTAGCGTAACACTGCGTTACATGGGGGGAGGGGGAAGTCAAAAATCGGCAAAAAGTACGTAACGTAATTAATGGACGGCCCCTTAAACGGCCGGAAAATGAGTGACATTAATACTTGTCTTGGCGTAACCGTTTTTCTCCGTATCCTGGCGTGTCATTTGATGTTCAGCGCTACCCCTTCTCATCCGCGCCCTTGAGAGCATGCGTGTCAAGGGTGAGGTATTTGATTGGAACCGAAACATTGCAAATGTAAAAAGTATGGGCTAGAACCCGAGAAAACTGAGCTCACTTGCTACAATTCAGATGCGCTTGCTGAGATTGCGCTAAAAATAAAAATTTTGGACGATTAGGATTTGAACCCGGGTCTAAAGACGGTTGATTTTTCCCATACAGCATTCTAACCTGCGTCGAGGGTCAAAATAATTGTCATTTTCGTCATCAGCACCCTCGAAAACCTTATAAGCAATGTTAAACTCAAATTAAAATGTTTGGACGATGGGGCTTTGAACCCGGGTCTACCGAAATGCCCAGAAAATTAAACTGATGTTAAAATCGACTTTTTGAGGTCATTTTAGGGGGAGGGGGTTATAAAAGGGGAAAATGTCTTATCTTCAATCGTTTTCCCCTCAGCGAATTATGCAACTAAAACGGGGTCAAATCGCCCACCGTGCGCGGTGGCGGCCGGAGCAACCACCCAACACCCAACTGCCGCCGCACCGCCAAAGGTAGTTCGCCGGCCCTATCCCGCTGGTTCCTCCAGACCGTGGTCCGACCCGTCAGCCACTTCGCTGAACTGAAGTGACTTCAGTCCAGTCCTCACTGCAAACCCAGAGGTAAGTTTCCTTGCCACAAATTTGGCAAGCTGTTTTGAATGCCAAAATTTGGCAAGCTTTGACTTGGAATCTTCCTAAGCTTGCCAAATTTTGGCAAGCTGGTGAGTATTTCCAGGCCAAGCTTGCCAATTTTTGGCTTTCAAAACGGCTTGCCGATTCTGTGGCAAGCAAACTTACCACTGGATTTGCAGTGCTACTTGCGGCGCAAACGTTAAGAGCGGACATCGCAAATACCACTGCGCACTACAGGTTAGTTCAGTAATTGTTATTGGGGAACATTAAACCTTAAATGATTCACTGGATATGTACTGTATTATAGACGTACTTCCACAAGAGCGCCGAGTGAAGAAGAAAAAGAATAACAAAATCTGGATATAGTTCCTAAAAGTCACTACTATGTCCATAAGTGTTCCTTTCGATCCTAGAAATCAGTAAACATTAAACAAATATGAGGTATATGAATTTAAACCGTCATAACCTTAAAATTAGACCATTTTGTGTACTGGTTCCGGTGCGTGCTTTCTGTTCTTCACTCGGCGATCTGGTAGAAGTGTCTGTTAGGAGGAGTTTCCTCGGCTTTCACACCTGCCTCGCGATCTGAACAGCTTCTCAAGCGTAATCATTCTACGATTAAAATCTAGCGTAACAGGCTCATCCTACCACTGCTCCCTATAAGACAATGCAAATCCCAAAGTACGGGCCCTTATTTCTCTCAAGTTTTTGACTAGTAAAGGTTGGCGTTACAAAGTTAGGAGTTTCTCTCATAGTCAAGGTAGTAGCGTCTAAGTACGTCCGCCTTTTTGGCCAAAGGATAACTTAAATTCAACGAAATCTAACTGAAAATAAAGTGAAAATGACATGAAAAAGGATAAACGTGTCAAAATAAACCAGTAGAAGCGCGAAAAGACCTCAAGCATACCGATTCTCATTAAACTCTTCCGAGTTCGGGGCTGTCTCTTATAAATACTTTTAGGTACAGGAAAGATATTATTACCTCATCATTACACTTTGAAACCGAGCTCACTACCTTCCGATCCAATCCATTTCTGATTTGGTGTCACTTCGACTTCAGTTGACTAGTGTAGTCTTCACAAATAGGCGATCCATAAAGAAACGCCTGGACAGTAAAATATTCTCATAGTCGCCTGCTGTAAAACTCACCTATCTTCACAGGTAGGCTGGCCCAGTCCTGTTCGTTAGATGCTAGCAAATACCACAGCCCCTCGGTCCTGCAGACTCGGTGGTGTGCCAGCGGTTCCGGCCTCGTGACGAAACCAAGTTGTGCAACCTCACTGTAAAAATTTTAGTTGTCACTTGACAATACCAAGATTAATTGATCCATGAAGCGGAAGAAGGGGATAAGTCGACTTATTCCAAAAATACTCTTTCATGGATTATAATACTTCAAAATATTTCGAATCTAACTGTTAAACTTTTGCCTGAACTCCCCATAGAAAGGGAGCAAATCGACACAGAAAAAGGGCATAACTCCCCTTGGCTCCATTTACGATCACCTTGTAGTCCCAAAAAGGAGACAAGTCACGGAAAATCCACATGGCTCCATTTGAAAGTTGGAAAAGGAGATAAGTCAACTAAGGTTGTTATTCATCGGATGGAAAAAGGAGTTATCTCAACTTAAGTCCAAATGTCAAGTCTCGTTTCAACAAAATTTGACTTGACTCCAAATGTCGTGTTGCAAAAAGAGTCAAGTCGAATTTTTGTGCAGCGTTTCCAGGACACTTGGAATTTCATGTAATAAATGAGAAGAGAACTCTTCTTGGCGAGTTACGAGTGTCAGTAACACATCCAGGGCGATACTTCTTATCACCACATTGCAATAAGCAGTGGCTTACTCACAGGTTAGGTTAGGTTACCATATTTTGGTCCACTGTAGCTTCAAAAAGGGCTGCCCACTGATTTGAGCAGATGAATACAGTCGTTGAGCTTGGCACACCGACTTGAGGGCGATAAAACAGGGTGACATGATCGAAACCTATGATAAAAACATACGTTTTTCTGAATTTTTGAACTAGCTGTTGAATCCTAAGGCAGCAAGCAGAAAACAATTTCAAATTGTAGCCAGTGTTGACAACCAACTGTACAACATTTACTGAACGTGTCAACGTGTACATTTTTCTCGGTTTGTTTCGCGCCAATCGTTTATATTTTTTCCACTGTTTTTTTTTTTTTTTTTTTTTTTTTAATCCGCAAACGCGACCAGGTTTGCATGGGCCTGGGCAAGATCACTGACACTCGTAACTCGCCTAGAAGAGTTTTTTTTTCTCATTTGTTACATGAAATTCCAAGTGTCCTGGAAACGCTGCACAAAAATTCGACTTGACTCTTTTTGCAACACGACATTTGGAGTCAAGTCAAATTTTGTTGAAACGAGACTTGACATTTGGACTTAAGTTGAGATAACTCCTTTTTCCATCCGATGAATAACAACCTTAGTTGACTTATCTCCTTTTCCAACTTTCAAATGGAGCCATGTGGATTTTCCGTGACTTGTCTCCTTTTTGGGACTACAAGGTGATCGTAAATGGAGCCAAGGGGAGTTATGCCCTTTTTCTGTGTCGATTTGCTCCCTTTCTATGGGGAGTTCAGGCAAAAGTTTAACAGTTAGATTCGAAATATTTTGAAGTATTATAATCCATGAAAGAGTATTTTTGGAATAAGTCGACTTATCCCCTTCTTCCGCTTCATGGATCAATTAAGGGGTTTGTTTACGTATTTTGCCGACGAGCCAGCTCATTTGTGTTGGCGATATATTATATTGAAGCCCCGGTTTTTCGTGATGAGTGTTTCAAGGAATCGAACATCGTGGCCATAATATGAGTTATCGCCTAATGTGCTGGCTCGTGGACGAGACATTTAAACAAAGCTCGGATGAAAGTTCGTGTCGACTGTTACGGAAAACCAAGGGGTCGAAAAGTGAAAAGAACAAAGTAGGGAAAGTGAAAGACAAAGTTGCATTCACATAAGTGAGCTCTAGCTGAATGGGTGTCAACATAGAGATGAAATTCGAAGCACTAACCATTTATATTACGAAAAACGCTCTTGCACCCTAGTGGACAAAGAATTTGAGCCTAAAACTGTCAACTATCAAAAACCGGAATTAGGATATTTTGTTTTTAATTATTTTTTTTCGTCCAAACCAAAACCACCATTGTTTCACCAAACGTCCAGAGTTTGGCCGCCTGTCTTGATCTTCTGGCCTATTGTGGGAGGGAAAGCCCGACAAGTTGTCTGCCCACATTCCAAGCGGTGGATCTGCAGAGAACAATGTGTCCACTGCTTGAGATTTCTAAACGGCTCTGTGTTTTCAGGATTTGGTCGAATCTGTCTACCATGGCGCTGGTAGAGAGGATCAAGCTGGATCCAGGATCAGAAGAATACGAGGAGGTAGCCAAGAGTGAGTTGTGCTGTCGCACGGTAGGCGAGAAGACCGGCGCAGGCGGTCAAAATTCTAGACGGGTTTGGCGCTTCGGAGTCGCTGAACGGGACTAGAAATTGAACGTGTGACACCACCAATCGATTGCTCTCCGAATGAGGAATCTATTGGTGGCACCATACGTTCGTTTCGAGTCCTATTTAGCGACCCTTGATCTCAAAACGCGTCTAGCGTTCTGCCCACTGTGCCCCGACCATTGGCAGGCAAAAATTCCCACGCTGCACCAGCGTCGAAAGGTGTACACGCTGGGAGCTTTTTCAATGCTATGAAGGAATTCCGTCGAAATCACGACGCGTCAACTTCCGTCGATCTAGGGCGTATGACCTGTCGTAGGTCGACGAGCAGTGGCGCTCCTTGCGTCACATTTTTGAACTACAAGTCGCTCGCGTGACCGCGGCGCCGGAGCAGTATGCGTGAATTTTCCAAATGGTCAAACTTGACTTTGCTCAATAGAAACGGATTCGTCTCTATAAGACAAACAAAAGTCGTAAACACATGTTATTGGTTTGGACGGCAAATGAAAAAGTTATGAAATTTTATGAGAGAAATTATATGAGTACTTAAATGGCCAAAAACGACTATTTGACACAGGAGAAATTCAATATCTTTTACATTTCTCATTCAAACCTATGACATGAGGTAACACTTTTTATTTGTCTTTCCATTTCTATTTCAGCTAAGATCTATCTTTTTCGTTTATCGCTTCTTTGAAGGCGAGATTTTGTGTACTGGCTGGGCCGGCACCAACAATAACGAATGATTCGTTCGAAGCTCATTGAAGCTCGAAGTGTCTACACTGGTTGGGAGCCATGCTTCGATATAGAACGATGCTTCGACGGGATAGCTTTGGCCGACGGCGGGGAATTCTTTCGAACTTCGACGTGGCGTAGTTTTCCGTCAAAGAGGGTGATTCCCGTCGTGAATTCGAAGGAACTTTTCGAAAACACTTTTAGCGTGTAATTGCTAACCTGAGCATGCTTAATTGCAACCTCTCGAGCGAGCAAGTCGGTGTGCAGCCTGAGGTTGGGTTACCCTTTCGACACTGGTGCATCGTGCACGCTGAAAACCCTACGAAGTATTCGGAGCATACATAATACAAACTAGTTTACTTTGTTATACGAAGAAATAGTTCGTAAATTACAAAGTATTTTCTTTGTAAGCTTATGCAGGCTGAAAATACTTTGTTATAACAAATTGCTTTTCTTTGTAAGGCCTAAAATAGTTTGTAAGGTTTTCTCAGTGTGGGAATTTTACTGAAAATCAAATAGTGATACATCTCACTCTCTGAGGGGTGCCCGTAAAAGGGAGATACTAAAATGGATCACCAAGAAAAGTCTTACTCGAATGTATCACCGAGAAAAAGAAGTGATACTTCTGCAGGAAAACAAGGACCAATCTAGCAGATATCTCACCTTTTTTCGGTGGTGCATTCGAGTACGACCTTTTTTTTTTATGGGTGATACATTCATGTACGACTTTTTTGTGGTAATACTTTTTGTACTGTCGAAAATTTGTGAGATGTCTCGCCCTTTGAATTTCAGTGTTCGTCTTACCTTTGTAGGACACAGGAAGGGAAGCGTTCTGAGAATGCAGGTATCAACACGAGTACCGCGGACGGATCCAGAGACGGATTCAGAACGAAGGGGTGCGATTTGTTTTCTACTTCACCGCCTTACACTGTGAGAAAAATGTACTGTATTCACCGTTTATTTATTATTAACAGGATTTGCCGTACCTAGAAGTACAGCGTTTACCGTACCTATAAATGTACGGTGTTAACCGTACCTGGAAATACGACGATTTGCGAGGTTTGCACAGAGTGTATAAAATCTTGCCTTGAATCCAATTCCAAAGAGTTTGAGTTAAGTTTCAAGATCGTCTTAATTGACTTTGATGTCAATGGGTGCATCCCGACAAGTGCATTGTACAAAGTAAGGTGATCACCGTACTTCTATGTACGGTGAACGCCGTACTTCTAAGTACGGCAAAACCTGTTAATAAATTAACAGCGAAAACCGTACACTCTGGCTCGTACTGAGTTTTTCTTTAATAACGTATTGACGTGTGTGCACATCAAGGTGAGGTGCAGGTGAAAATATGGTCAAAAACGGCTAAAATGCCCAAGTTAGATTTCTTTGGTATCTGTTGGTAACAAATCTCTCTGTTGAGTTGAGTTTTCTTTTTTTTATTTGTAACATAACTCTCAGTTGAATTGTTACGAAAAAGTGCTTCAGTGGAATTTTTTTAGTTCGTCATCCCAGTGTATTTGATTAATTTCCCTCCACATATTTTTTTCTGCTCCGCAACCTTTCTGCTCTAACGCTTATGATTTACCTTGCCCAAATTTTTTGTCGAAGCACTTTGATGTATAGAGAACAAAGTAACAGAGAGAATTTTAAATAACAGGTTTTGTTCTCCTACAAAAAATAAATTTGAAAAGATGGCAAAAAAATGCAAGAAAAAGCAGTTTTGAAAAAAATTGAAATTGTAGAAATAAATCTATGGAAAAAACTTATTAAAAATTATTTCGCTCTGTAACTTGGTAGTTTTAATGTTTAATGAGCCAAAAAAAAATTTGGCAAACCTCTCCGACAAAATTCCTTGCGCATGAAGGTTTTCTACGAAGCACCTAAACTCAGTTAAAATTGTCTACTGTGGACTGTGGCTGAGTGGGTGGGCTGATTGAAACGAAAATTGGTGTGCAGTATTCCCTCATCAAGTACATTATGTGCTTAAGTTTCAATACCATCCGATAATTGGTGTAGGATTTAGCATTTTCACCCACACCTCACCTTACTGAGCTGATTAACATTCTTTGTTTCGGTTACTTTATTATCAATGTCGTCTTGACATATCTGTTGGGCGTCTTAACGAAATCGTATAATTGTGCACAAACGTCAATGAATATTAATATAATGTCGTTTGAAGGATGGGAGTGAACATTTTTCTTGCAGTTCAGGGAAAAGGGGGGGGGGGGCCTTCGCCCTTCCCCATCATGCCTCGACGCCCTTGCCCTCTGGATCCGCGCCTGGCAGGTGCAAGGCCGTCGAAAATAACTGTTCTGTTTTCAGGATTCAACTCGAGGTACGTCGTGGAAGGGATGAAGTGCGAGTTGCTATGCATCGAACGCGTGCGCAACGATTCGCTGGAGCAGCGGTTTGCGGAGAAAAGACAGCAGTACCTGGAAAAATATGGCCACGTGGGCATCGTGAAGGGCTGGCATGGCACTAAGAAAGAAAACGTTGCCTCCATCCTAAAAAATAACTTTGACGTGGCGACAAGCCGGAGTAAGTCGATTTGGAATGAGAAGTTGCCCTTCTTCGAGGCAAAGAGTACTTTCAGTAGACCCCCTTCTGTCTGATGCAGTCTACCGCTTCCGCTTCGGTGCAGGGGTGTCGTTCTCCAGCCTGCCGTCCTACGCCTCCTACTACTGTGACAAGACCTCCGAGGCGTCCATGCTGCTGGCGGACGTCCTCGTGTCCAACGTCGTCGAGGTGCCCGAGAACAAAGGCAGGGTTTTGCGCGCGCGGCCCGGCCTGCCTGGCACCTCCCTGCCCTACGACACCACCGCGAAGAACAAGGACCGCATGGACGTGTTCGTCAAGGCAGACAGGGACGCCTTCCTGCCCACCCACGTGGTGCACTTCAAGCGCGGCGCCACGCCGCCCCTACCCCGAGCCCGGCCTGGTCGCACTCAGGCAGTAGACGCGGAGTTGGATCTTCTGATGGAGTCTTTGTGCTTGAAGCACGATTACGACGTTGACCTCGTGGATGATTTGTGGAGTTATGACAAAGCGGACCATAGCAATCAGGATAACGCTGGTGTGCATATGGGCCACTTTGACTCCTATAACGTGGACTGCGATGATTTGTATGATGACTCCTCCTTTCACGATAACCCCTCGGGATTTGACCTACGCGGAGAACTCTGACAGAATGCGGCATTCCTTTTGAGGATGTGCCTCTGTCGCGAGGCTCATACCGGATGGCCTTGATTTGCCGTCGTTTTTCGTTAAATGCGACACGCAACCTACAGGCTTTTCCCCGTTTAAAAAGTCATCAGCATTTCAAAAAAAATCATTATCCAGCTATTGTTAGTATTAAGTGTCAGTATTTTTAATTATGTGCTGCTACTCCACTTTAATCTTTGAATAAAGTGTGTGTTCTGTTTGAAGTGGTGTCTGCTTTCGGTGACTAAAACCATCTTGGTTGTGAAGTAGAGAGGTCACAACCCGCCGCAACCCAGGGAAGTACTGATTTAGGGCGCCCAATCAAAGAAAATAATTACCCCGCCGGACCCTCCGACTCCTGTTTGGATAACTTGAGTACCACGTGTGACCCCACCAAAGGATTCCTCGTTGGGAGAGCAATTCATTGGTGGGTCACAGTGTCGGTTCGAGTCTCATTTACCGACTCTGGAGCTCCAAAAGCGTCCGGAATTTCGACCGCCTCCTCCGGTCTTCTGGCCTATTCGCGGCAAGTGTAGCGGCGGCGCACAGTGGGCCAGAGGAGTGGCAGCGGCGGCCAAGATTCTAGACGCGTTTCTAACTCTGGATTTGCTAAACGGTACTCGAATAGAACGTGTGACCCCTTAACTACACCAATGGATTGCTCTCGGAACACACTAAATGTTTATGTAGAATTTTTTACGTGCCACTTGCACGATTTTGTGCATGCGGGGAATTTGCACGATATTATGCGTGAAAATGCATGAATTTATGCAAATTGGTGCACAATTTTACGCATGAAACGGTGCGCAGGTTTTAAATCATGCATCACCGCGTACAAAATTCAACAGAAACATTTAGTGTGAACAAGGAATTAATAAGGCGGGGGGGGGGTCACGCGATCTGATCTAGTTCTGTTTAGCGATTCAAGAATTCTTAAGAGCTCAAAACGCGTATAGTGAGTTTGCCGCCTTCGTGGTCTTCTGACGCCCCACAGTGGGCGGAATGACCGCTTTCGACAAGAAAAAGTCGAAATGTTGCGATAGGTGCATAAAAATTCGTATCTGGGGGTTTTAGGGTCGTCTAAACACGGTTCTGAAGTTAAGAAAACTATTGGACAGCAATTTGACATAGTTTACTTAATGACCTAGGTACAACCTTTTTAGTAATTTACATGAAAAACATTTTTTTGTTTTTTTTCAAAATTAATGTAGAACAAACAAACACATTTTATTCTTCTGCGGAGGGCAACTTTTTTGCCTATGATTCGTCCTCTGACCTAAATTTGAAGAAAAATGAGTGAAAGTGTAAAAAAGAACTCAGAAAACGTTGGAATTGATACATATACCAAAAATCTTCCGGGACTTCCTAACAAGACTGCAGGTGGGGGCTTCTAAACAGCTGGAGCTTCCCCGGAGACAGTGGCCCCGACCATTTTGGGCGCCGCCCTGCGCGCAAATTGTTTATCTAAAGGTCCGAAGACTGCAGAAGCATATGGAGCATGTCCTCGTGGCGGTATCTGTAGTGAACGAAACGCGATTTAGCTGCTGCGCGCTCACACAAATCGGCCAAGAACTTCCGTTTGCGCAGCCATGCGCAGCTAATTTTTTTTTCCTCTTCAAGTGAACACTAAAACCTATCAAATGCGCGCAGAGCGGGCGCCGGGCAACCTCAGGCTTTTTTCTACGCCCAATGCGAATTTTTTTTAAATGTTTTTTTTACAAAGTTTGCTAAAACTCGCAGTTTTGCCATTTCTCAACCAAATGCGTTTCCGCAAACAGTTTTAGATTCGCAAAGGCATGCCCTTTCGAACGATGTGCTTGGATTTGCTTGTTACTACTTTGGTGCAGGAGAAAAACGTCTGCAAACATGGGTGTTGTTATAGTGAAAAAAAACGTGCAAAGCACGACCACAGACTTTGACGTGGCGCACACGCAAAACGAAGACTCGTATGGGGAAATAAAAGGCCGATTTAGATTCAGCAGACATTTTTCAGTCAGGATAATGTGTTTGGACCCGTAAGAAAAAATATTTGGAATTCGGACTTTTTCTTGTCGAAAGCGGTCATTCCGCCCACTGTGCGCCCTCGGAGTTTCCAGCAGTGACGGCGAAAACGCACGGCGACACACCGAGCCCTCTCCATTTTTTTCCGGAATGGGCTTTTGTTGCTTCTTTGTTTGTTTTGTTTTCAAATGTGGAGCGTGCTTTCGGATTATCAAAGCGATCCCAGTTCCCAGTTTGAGAAAAAGTGTACCTCTCTACGTCTGTACACATTTACTTGATCAATAAAACAGTGATCAGCAAATTGTTGCTTTTATAATGATTTTTATTATGATGTTCTTATCTCGAATTCATAACGCCAGGTCCAACATAATAAACATGTGATGGTGTGCGGGTAAGAATTCGGGCCTACTTTGTTTATTTACTGAACCACTGACCCGTAAAGAGACGCAAATGAGACCAGGACACTTCTTCTTACATGGATAGAATAATAATTGCAAGTTGCGGAGCACTTCTTTTCAAATTGCGAAGCACGTGTTTGTATTGCAAATAGGTTGTTGTCGCGAAATTACCAACAAGCATTTTATAATAAAATTAGGCCAAGATCTTCGCAAGCTGCGGACTATCTAGTCTGTAATGCGAACATATTCTTTGCAACGTTTTAAGCCTTAACTGGCCAAGGTCAGAATAACGCGCGACTCCAGGGGAAAAAACTACAGCCCAGCTAGTCTACCAAAATTCACGAAAAATGTGGAATTCTCTGAAATTCATTGTAATTTATCTCATAATTCGGTAGTTTTTGTTCGAAATTGACCGAAATTCAGCTGAAATTCATTTGAGGACACCGACATGCAGTTATTTCCCGTTGGCGCCACCCTTTCGTTCTTAATAGCGTAATAGCGGGGAAATGCAAGGGACTAGTGAAATTCAAAGAAGACAGACAAGCACAAATGACTCACGAGTGTATTTGATTGCTGATTGAACAAGTACATCCTGCAGACATGGGCCAAATTTTTTCTTACCCTTTGTCAAAGGAATAAAAATAGTTTAACTCAAAAAGAATGAACATGAAATAACAATTGAGAGACAACAGTCCTGAGCGAAATCATACCTGAGGATTATAAGAGCATGCTTCATTGGCATTATAACTTTGGGGGGGGGGGGGCATAAGGTCATATGGTGTTAGGTCTGGTGAGACTTCGAAGGCAAGGTCATATGGTCTCACGTGGGGAAGGGGGGGGGGCAGAGCCGTTGAAAAGCTAGACCTGTATGCCGTGCTACTCATCCTCGCCCAGGGAGCACACCACCCCGCGCTCGGAGAACAGCGTCAGGAGGTCGGGATCGGGACCCAGGTCCACCGTCAGGAGTCGCTTCATGGGCTCCACCATGGTGGCGACCATGTCGCGCGGCGTCAGCTCCCCCAGCCTGAGGCGCAGGGCGGTCGCCTCGGCGGCCACGCGGCCCAGCTGGGCGAACACCGCGGCAACCAGCTGCACGGTCTGGGCGTCCCAGTCACCCTCGTGGCCCGCGTGGTCCCACGACTCGAAGTGGTACTCGCCTCGCAGCTCCAGGCGGCGCAGGTTGGCCAGGACGGGGCACTCCGCGAGCTGCTCTAGCACCACGCCGAACACGTCCGAGGCGTACAGGCTGTCCTCGTAGAAGTACCTAGAATTGAGTCTTCCTAGTCAGCAGGGACCGATCCAGAATCGGCCTGAGGGAGGGGCAAAGTAGCGCTTGTTGCCTACTTGCAGGCGCAATGTTTTGCCTTTGGCTTACATTTCTGGCGGTTTTGTGGGGCTGAGGGGGGGGGGAAGGGCCGGCCCCCATCGTTTGTATGTAGATCAACATTCTAACGAACGTGCCCAAATTCACATTGCAATGAATATGAAGTCATATTCATTGAATACACTGCTAACCCAAGTACACCATTTTGTCCTAAACTTACAAGTTACGACCAGCCGTGTCCTACGCTTGGAAGTGTCGACTTATCATTGTCCTATGCTTAAGCGTTTACGAGTGTCGATCGCACTGTGTCTTACGCTTAAAAGCATTACACATCACTGGTTATCGATCGTTAAATAAGCTGTGTCCTACCATTCTAGGCGTAGGACACGGCTGGGCCGACACTTGAAAGCTTAGGACACAAGTCGACACTTGCAAGTGTAGGACACACGATGTAGAAAATAGATTTTCTACATCGTGGGAGGACATTATGGTCTACGCCTGCAAGTGAGAACTTCGACGGGTGCTATTCAAAAGATCTTATCTGGGCGTTCCCCCGAAAATAATCTTATCTGAAACGCAAGTGAATTTGGCCAAGTTTGATCATTTGGGACGGATAAGAGAGTAAGCGGAACTTATTTCTACAAGCACTATTGTTTTCTTTAATCTTTCATCCTCAAGGTGAAGTGTAAATTGTATTGATTTGAAGCTGTATCAAATTGTCAAACTAAGTGAAATTCGCCTCCGTTTGAGATAAGATTCTTAAGGGGGGATCGCCCAGATAAGATCTTTTGAATAAGACCCTTCGAAGTGTGTACTTGCCCTACACTCCACTCTCAGACTCGTATTGACTTTTTGTCTTTTGCCAAAAAGTTTTTTGTGCAAACGTAATATGTACTATTTACTCTTAAGCACGTTTTTGTTCATTATATTAGGTATTTAGTCCATGAAACCTCACTTTTTGTCAATTGCAATGTTCTTTTTGATTTCTACATGATCTATTGACAATTTCATCTTACTAACTACGAAATTGTGCACACTCTAAACTTCTTACGGACACACGTATCTGTATTACGGAAAATTTTGTGCAAACTACGGATGGATTTTGTTTGTAATACGGATGGTATTACCCGTATTACAAACATTTTAACGTCCGTACCTTACGGATATGTTTGTTTGTATGTTACGGATACGAAAATGTTTGTAATACGGATAAAATCATCCGTATTACAAACAAAATCCATCCGTAATTACGTTTGCACAAAACTGTCCGTAATACAGATTAGGTGTATCCGTAAGAAGTTTACAGTGCATAACTAGAGAGAAAATAGTACATTGTACGTTTGCTCAAGAGGCTCTATAAGCAAGAGACATAGAAGTCCATATGAGACTGAGAGTGTACACTAGGATAACCAGTAAACAGCGCTTGCGCTTCCCAATCAGATCAAGGACTCCAGTAGTACCAGCCGCGGGCGAGCAGCAGACCGAGCCTCTCGAGGCGCGGCATGGACCCCACCACGGTCATGTCCGTGAGCACGATGTCCAGGGAGCGCAGCTCGGTGCACTGGGCCACGGCCACCAGCACGGCGTCGGGCAGGCTGATGTACGGGTGGTACTTGGTGTCCATCGGGACGAGCTCTAGGTGGCGCAGCGTGGCGGCCGAGCCGGCCAGCAGGTCCTGCAGGAAAGGGTGGGCGAATCGTATTAGGTGAGAAAATGTTGGTGGGTCAAATTCAAATTAAAGTAAACGATTCGATGGCGATTCGGACTTCTCTGTCATTCCATGACTTAAATCCCTTATCTGTCCACCTTTGGTTTCAGACAAACCAGCCAAGATTCAAAATTTGGAATAATAATTCAAGATGGAACGCCGCTAATTTGGGTCAGAATCGAATCAAATCTTGCCCTTGCCTTGCTTGATTCAATTTAATGCCAACCCTTATAAAACGAGAAGGCTCCGAAACGAGCCCGATCGGACGGCCCGAAACTGTCCTGAGGACAGTCCGAAATCTTCCGTCGGACTCCCCGAAATCTTTCCCGGACTTGCCGCGAAATGGTCGAAAACTACCACAATCAGAAGGATTTCGGAAAGTCCGAGAGCGCTAATCGGGCTTGTTCTGGGCTGTCCGAGACGAGTCCGCAAAAAAAAAAAAAATGGAACCGGCGTTAGATTAGTGTGGCTGTATTCGTTCCCGGGCCCTTCGTGCTTGAAGTTTCCTCGATGCTTGTTGTCGACGTCGGAGACCACTGCGCTAACCTGAAACATGAGGGCCGGGCCCGCAGGCGAGCCTCTTCAGCAGCGCAGCCGAGCGCAGCGCTCCTTCCTCTCTCTGGCGAGCGCACCGCGCACAATACAAGATAGAAGGATACGGTTTTCGACACGCGTCTTTTCTGAACCCGTCTCGCGGACTTTGACATGGCGGCTCGCTTCCATAGTTCGATCAGGCTAAATTTAGCAGCTTCCGTGCTCGTAGCTTTTGATTGTTTGTCAAAAATATTTTATCAAAATCTCTTCGCTTTCAAAGATTTAGGGCAGTTACCGTATTAAAAAAGCAATATTTAAGCACGCCGCACTGCGTGATCCAGCTCTTAATACTGCTTCTGCAGAATAACTGTTTCTTAAATCGCATGCTGGTATGGGAGGGTTAGAGGCGACCCGGGGGTGAGCCAGCCCCTCGCGCGCCCCGCGTGCAGCCTGGGGGCTTTCCCGCGAGCCACACAAGCCATTTGGAATTTTTTTAAAAATTTCTAGGAATTGCCCGTGCCTGAATAGCTTGAAAGGCAAAAAACAGAAGGCCTACCTAGAGTGAAGAATGCCGATCAACACAACGTTATCAGGCACTTGTTTTCAAAAATTCAAACTTGTCCAACAAGATTGGCTGTATCCCGACCGGGCCTGAGGCTTACCGACAGTCACCTCTGCATCCGGACAGAAATCGGACAGACCGTCGGACAACTTCGGACTGTCCCTAACTCTTTGCGCCCAGAATCGGGTAGTCCGTACGGCTGCGAGCGGGCTCGGGCTTGATCAGGCAAGTCCTGGATGGAAAAAGGACGAAAATCGGATCGTCCGAGTGCCATCGGACAACTTTGGAGCTGTCCCCGGCCAGTTTCGGATGAAATCGATTTGGTAAGGGAAACTACTCGCACATCCACTGTGGTAGAAAACTACGGAAAAGTCAGTCAATTTTTTTGCCAGGATTCTCTGTAACCCTGAACCCAGTATTTCCTGTAGCCTCTTTACAGTATTCACTGTGCGACTCACAGTTCTGCCCGTCGCAGACTATTGAGGTGCACGGAGAGGACTATAAATCCTACAGAAAATACTGTGAGTCGCACAGTGAATACTGCAAAGAGGCTACAGGAAATACTGGGTTTAGGGTGACAGAAAGTTAGCACAATTTGTTTCCAGAATTCTCTGTAACTTTTTGCCACAGTGCCCCTACCTGCACGAAGTCGGTGCGGCCCACTATGTAGTAGTAGGCGAGGGTGAGGTGGCGCAGTCGGAGCGCGCCGCCGGCGAGCTGCCCGGAGTACTTCTTCATGTCGTGCACCTGCAGCGACAGCGTCTCCAGGTGCTCCAGGGCAGCGACGTGGCGCAGCAGGCGCGGGATGTGTGGCGAGCCCGGGGGGCGGTCCTTCACAGTGAGCCAGAAGACGGGTCATCATTGTGATCATAATCAGCGCTTCAAGATCCCGGACGGGTTTTGAGCTCCCGGGTCACTTGCCAGGACTCGAGCCGAACGTGTGAACCCGCCAATAAATTGCTCTCCGAACGAGGAATCCATGTGTTCGGTTCGGGTCTCGTAGTGACTCAAGGGGCAATGACGGCGTAGGGAGCGCGTGAAACCATGCTTTCCACCTCGGTGCAGGGGTTACGCACTTCTTCGAGATTATCGAAACTACACAATTTTTGGCTAAGCGCTTTGCATAAATCAAAAGAACATGAAATTTAGGGTGCAATAGGCTCATAGTACCAGCCGAAACTGTCTCTTAAGCCCTTAATATAATAAAGTAAATCACCGAAAAATGCAAAAAATCAGATTATGAAGGAAAAACCTCGGTAGCGCCAGCGTGATGAAAACATTTTCTGTTGTGTTTCAACTTAAAATGATAGTTTCGTCAAGTCCAATGTGTCTATTGCACCCTAAATTTCATTATCATTCGATCTGTGCAAAGCGTTTTGCAATCAAGGGCCTAGTTTCATGTATCTCGAAGAAGTGCGCAACCCCTGCAGACGTGGAGAGCATAGCTTCACGCGCTCCTGCACCGTTACAACCCCCTGAGTGACTGTAGCACGCGTCTTGAGTTTTTGCTGTCTGCGCCGTTCTCCTTGCCCACCTGCAGGTACGGGTTGGCGTGGCGGCACGACAGCTCCGGCAGCAGCATGTCGCCCAGCGACAGCGCGCGCAGCACGGCCTTGCTGCGTCTCAGCATGCACGCCACGCTGGCTCGCTCGTCGTCCCCGAGCATGTGCGCCACCTGCGCGCGCACACCCTGGCCGTCGTCCATGTGCAGCTCCTGCGCACAAACGCGTTCACTGAGTAACACTGTGTAAAACACGCTATTGAAGGGGGCAGCAGTTTGCGATTAATGTACACACTTCACTGCAATTCGATTGGCAAGTTTGCTTGCCACTCCAGTGGCGCTCCGTTTTGAATGCCAAAATTTGGCCTTCTGAGCCCGGATTGGCCCCTTTGAATGCCAAAATTTGGTATTCCGGTGAACTTGGACGCCAAATATTGGCATTTTAAAAGGCCAATCCGGCCCACACTGCAAGAAAAAGTGTGGATAGTACAACAAAAACTGTACAATAAAAGTACAACAGGGATTGTAGAAAGTACAACGAGAATTGTACGAACCACAACGAGGCCTGGACTGCACAGCACTCGTAATGCCGGTTCCATTGTACTTTGTACAACAATTGTACAACAATTGTTGTACTTTGAAAGTACAATCAATTCCTGATAAAAAAAAATTGCCAGTAATTTGTGTACTTTTGTTGTGGTTTTTTCTTGCAGTGCAGAATGCCAAATTTTGGCATTCAAAATCGGAGCGCCACTGGAGTGACAAGCAAACTTACCAATGGAATTGCAGTGTTAACAGTTCGGAACTGAAAGTGTCCAAAACCATTGCCATATTTGTCCACACGTAAGCTACATACAATTTATACCATAAATTAGTGTCGATGGAAATCAAATGGAAAGACTTATTGCCAGAATGTGGCGAGACAAAAAGTCTTGCCAAGTTTTGGTCAGACAAATATGTCTCGCCACAAAATGGTGAAACTTTTATGCCTGACCGCTGCACACTGTACCAGTGTAGAGAGACTCTCTGTACACCGTGGCCCGTGAAAGTCTCGCCAAAATTTGGTAAGAAGAAAATGTCTCGCCATCCTAATTGTCGAGACTTATGGTCTGAGCCCAATGTGGTCAGACTTTAGAGCCCAGTCAACACGGTCCATGCGGTCTGTACAACGGTCAGGCAAAGAAGTCTCACCGTTTAGTGGCGAGACATTTTTGTCTGACCAAATTTTAGCGAGACCTTTCGGTCTGACCAAAACTTGGCAACACTTTTTGTCCCGCCATATTTTGGCGCAAATTCTTTCCATGTAATTTCCAATGGGTCAGGAGTGGCTGACCCCTCACTCAACCTGCACGATTGCCCGGCTCCAGCGAAGCGCTTCGAGGAGATAGTCGTTGGCGATGGGGTGGTCGTACGTCCACGGGAAGTGGAGGCTGCGCAGGACCGGTGGGTGCAGGATGGCTCGCGGCGCAAGGAGGAAGGCCTGCGATAAGAGCTATCCACGTTTCGGTACACTGGTAAAACTAAGCCGTAGAATTACGCCTTTCGTGAGGCGTCGAGGGGTTGCCCACTTCTTATTTTATGTACACACGATTCCGGATTCCCACGATTCCTGAACAAATCCTATGGGAAAAGTGAGGATATTTCAAGAAATTCTTTTGTTTCTTAGTGTTTTGGGACACTTTTGAAAGATTACAACGATATCCGATTGAAATTATAAGGATTTTAAATAAAATTTCGAAAAAATTACGAATGATTCCCAGGTTGAGTATACACATGATTCCCGGAGTGGGTAACCCCTCGTGAGGCGTGAAGTCTTTACGCCCTTCTTGAAGCGTACAAGAGCTCATGCGCTCTTTTCCTTCTATCTGAATGAATGGGGGCATTGTCTTGAAGCATAGTAGTACGCTTCAAGAATGTCTTCAAGCGTAGTCGTATGCTTGAATCAAGCGTAGAACTAGAACTACGCCCCAGTTTTACCAGTGTAACGCGATACGATAGGGCCTAGTGACCTCACAACAAACGTAGGGTCGATGTGTCGAAGAATACATTGAAAATCTATCGGCGTGACTTTGTGCCGTTGTAGGGGCGTAAATAAAGTGTCAATGCCAAAAAACGGCATCACAGAAAAGTCATAACGAATATCGGCGTGACTCAGATATTCACGCCATATTTCGACGTGAATTTCCTGTCATGTCAGTTTTTAGCATGACTTTTCTCATAAAATTTATTGCAACGCACCAATCTACACGCCTGATGGCGGAGTGACTCGACTTGCACGTCATGCCGCTTGTCGTCGTGAATTTACACTGAGAATGAAAGAGTCTTGATCAATACCCAATTTTGGGCGAGGGACACTTTATCACCCGACTTTGGGTACGGAAGGTTCCTCGCCCAAATTTGGGTGAGGAAGGGGTATCAGGTACCTATATGGCTACACAGTATCATCGCCTAATTAGTGGGGAAACCTTCCTCACCCAAATTTGGGTGATATAGAATATAGAATTCCTCACCCAAAATTTTAGTCATGATCATGACTCTTTCATTCTCAGTGTTCCTGTCACGCCATAATTTGGCCATGTGTCCGACTGTCCAATTTTCAGTGTATCAAGAGATATTTCAAGACTGAGAAGGTGTTGAGAGATGGATGAGCACTGTTGGAAATTTTTATGAATTTACAAAATATTTTAACACCATACATTAGTAGAATGTTCTTCTTTTCGAAAGATTTCTTGAAATTCTGAGATTATTTCGTACATTGACATTATAAATATTGAATTAGCAACTTTACGACATTTTTGATATTCCTAGCAAACAATTTGTGTAGAAATGAAATAGTTCTTAACATAAACAAAATACGTCGCTTCCCAAAGCCGGCCGGGTATTGAGGTTTGAAGACCTTTGCTCTCCCAGTTGTTTTACGAACCACCCAAGTGGAGCAGTGGTAGCTGCCAGCGGGCCAGCAAGTCCTGATTAACATTCTCCGACGAGCATTTTGTACATGCGAGGGAGCATGGTACGTATAATGATAATAATGAAATATTTTGTAGATTAACTAAGTATCCTGTAAATTGATTTTTACGACACATTTTTGGACTTTACGGCATATTTCAAAATCTGCAATTTACAAATCTCTCCTTTGTATAAATTTCCAGAAAAATCTTTGTAAATTTGAGAAAAATTTTAGAACCGTGATTGCCGCACTACACAGACAGTGTTCTTGCCCGATGTGAGCTCTACCTGCGGGTCAGCTATCCCGTCGGGTGGGTTGGTGGGCTTGACGCGGACGTCGGCCCACAGGCGCCGGTCGCGAGACAAGGCGAGGTCCCGCCAGCGTCGGCACACCCTCGGCGCCACGTGCAGCAGCAGCTCGGCGTCCTGCAGGTGCGCCAGGATCATAAGCAGCACCTCGTTGGGCAGCGCGTCCAAGGCTGCAACCCCGGAGAACGAGGATCGGTGAAAACATTTGAAAATACACTGCAATTCCATTGGTAAGGTTGCTTGCCACTCCAGTGGCGCTCCGTTTTCAATGCCAAAATTTGGCATTCTGGGCCGGATTGGCCTTTTAAAATGCCAAAATTTGGCGTCCAAGTTCACCGGAATGCCAAATTTTGACATTCAAAGAGGCCAATCCGGGCCGAGAAGGCCAAATTTTGGCATTTAAAACGGAGCGCCACTGGAGTGGCAAGCAAACTTGCCAATCGAATTGCAGCACTGGTGAAACAAAGGCATTAAAATTATGCCCTTCAAGGGCGTTAACGATTTACGCCCTTAAAGGGCATAAATCGTTAATGCCTATGGGAAGGGCATTAAAATTTTGCTTGAAATTCCTATACCATTTACGCCCTTTCCAAGGGCATAAAATGAATTATGCCCTTGCAAGGGCGTAAAAGAGTATTTATGCCCTAAAGGGCGTAATTTTTATGCCTTTGTTTTACCAGTGAGTGTACAGTTGAACTTTGGTAGAACTTCTCCCACACTAAATTACTATCGTCAGTGCGGGGAACTACCGAACATTTGGCAGTCGAGGGAAAATTGGACACCCCATTTGTGGACCAGATATACTTAGGTTGGGATGAACTAACTGTAAAGGGGGGTGGGGTATTTCCGGACGCTTTTTTTGTTTTTGCTCTTTAAGCTTGTATATGCTTCTTATATGAAATTTTATTACCGGAGCGTAAAGTATGAACTTTCACCTTCGAAATGATAAACGTGAAAGCCAAATATCATCAACGGTTAGGGAGATATAGGGGCTTACCTGAAGCCCTGCACGTGTCCGGAATTACCCCAGGATGGGGTAATTCCGGACGACCTTCATATTTGAAACCACTCGAGCTTAGTTTTGTTAGTTTAGATGTGAAGCATGCTTTTAAAAGGCGTAGAAGGAGATTTGCTGGAAACTACACTGTTTGATTAGAAATCAATGCCATATTATAAGGAATAGTTTCCATTTAAACCCAAAGTGACACCACTGTCTTGAGTAGACCTTTTAACTTCGATACAATGCTTTTTTTCGTTTGTTATTTATTGTTCTTAATGGTGGAGATGTATGTTCATTACTTTGAACCCACAAAATTAACATTGTGCGGGAAATTCAAGAAAACAACACTTATTGTCCGGAAGTACCCCAGAGGTAGTGAAAACCTTCAAAGTTCAAGTTTTAGAAAACGGCGAGCCATGCAACCACTCGCAAAACGTCAAAGTAAAGTCTAAGGACCATATAATATGAATTTTTTTTGTCATGGCACTGACAATGACGTGAAGGTGCGATAGGTACCTAGAAATACGAAGTAGAGATGTAGCTTTGGCCCACTTTTGATGGCACTCAAATTTCGTGAAGTGACAACAGCCAAAAGGATTGACCTATAACCTTGGCGATTTGGAATTATCATTTTTAACTGATAATCCTCATCTGTTAGGCGGGCTTTGGAGCCATCGTCACTTAAACCCGGTGGAAATCGAAGTGTCCGAAGTACCCCGTGTCCGGAATTACCACACTCCTCCTTGCGCGAAAGTGTCGGGTACCAATAACCAGTGTGTAGTGTTTTCGAGTATCAAAATGTAACGGTTACGTCTACAATAGAGGTGTTCGATTCTTCCCCGCACTGATCCTACTGTGTTCTTTGTAGCACAAAGCTAGGGAGGAAATCGAGCATTCGTATAAAAAGGCACGATAATGTGCATTGTTGTTAAGTGCTTTGAGCACTGGTCCATAAAAATTCGTGCACATCATACGTATGCATAAAAGTTCGTGAACATCACGCGTATGCTCAATTTCACACAAAACTATCCACGAAGAGACAAACACAAAAAACTACACAGTAATAAAGTGTGCAGGAAGAGTTTCAACGTTCAATACCGCAAGACTATTGAAAGATTTGATCACAACATCGAGAGCATTAGTTGAAAACTGTCAATATTTTTTTTCTTGCTGTCACAAATGGTAGATTGGTATTGACCTTATTCAGAGGATTAACTAAAGGTATATGAATCTTCGTTGCAACTAATTCGAACACACTGCAAGAAAAAGTGTCGACAGTACAGCAGAAAACAACGAGGTTTGTAGAAAAAGAGTATGAGGATTGAAGAAAGTACAATCAGATTTGTAAAAAGTACAACGACACCTGGACTGGTACCGTGTCGTCATAGGGCCCCATTGTACTTTGTACAATAATCGCTCTACCTAGAAAGTACATTTTAAAAGTTCGACGGGATTTGTTGTACTTTTGGTGCAGTCTTTTCTTGCAATGAACCCTATTCCGTTGGAAGCTCTACACCAATAGAGAATACTCACTGTAGCCCCCCGGCGAGGCACTCAAAGAAAGTAAGTCGCAGGGCTCCTCAACTTCGGCTGGTGCTTCGTCGGCACTCACAGAGACGTAGTCGTAGGGCTGCACTCTGGCCATTGCGACGGTGGCTCGTCGACCCGCACACTGCAAGAAAAAGTGTAGATAGTACAACAAAAGTACAACAAAAACTGTACAATAAAAGTACAACAGGGATTGTAGAAAGTACAACGAGAATTGTACAAACCACAACGAGGCCTGGACTGCACAGCACTCGTCATGCCAGTTCCATTGTACTTTGTACAACAATTGTACAACAATTGTTGTACTTTGAAAGTACAATGAATTCCTGATAAAAAATTTGCCAGTAATTTGTGTACTTTCGTTGTGGTCTTTTCTTGCAGCGCACTGCAAACTTCATACGGACACACGTAATCTGTAATACGGACAGTTTTGCGCAAAGGTAATTACGGATGGATTTTGTTTGAAATGCGGATGATTTTATCCGTGTTACAAACATTTTCATATCCGTAACATACAAACAAACATAATTGTAAGTACGGACGTTAAAATGGTTGTAATACGGATAATATCATCCGTATTACAAATAAAATCCATCCGTACTTACGTTTGCACAAGATTTTCCGTAACACAGATACGTCGTGTGTCCGTAAGAAGTTTAGAGTGCGGGCGTACAAAACTGCGACAAGATAGTCCACACAAAATGCACCTAATTAGTAAAGAAACCCAATATCAAAAGCCTTCCCAGTAGTTCCCGACTGTTGATCGCGGAGCATAGCGAAGCGGCCTGAATGCGCGGTCCGGACTGAAAGGAACACTTCAGAAAAATTGCTTCAAGAGTTGCAAATCATTTCTCATTAAGAAACTTGATAAGTGAAAAACGAACGCGTTTATGGGAGTTGCTGTTGTAAAACTTCGGCTTGCCTATCGCAAGTGTGGGCTAGGTTTTTGCCATAGAGTATAACTAAAAGAAGAAACTGTTGCAAACAGTGCAAACGCAACATCGGTTATAGTTCTTGCTTTTGGACATCGACTTCCGGTGCGGGTATTCATTCATCAACGTTAAACACTCAAGCGTAACTCTATGCTTGAGTCAAGCATAATGTTACGCTTGAAGACGTTACGCTTGATTTGGAGCAATCACTAGAAAGTCCCCCATGCAATTAGAAAGGGGAACTCTTGGCGGGTGGGCCTGTTACGCTTGATTGGAAGCGTAAACTGATTCCGCTTGAAAACAGGGTCATACTACACTCTAAATGTATTTGTATAATTTTGTACAAAGCTTTGCACAAAGTTGCGCTTACGTCCGTTTCGCTTGACCACATTTTGAGTCATCTCCACCTAACCTTAGACCCGGTTTTCACACGCTGAAGTACGCCTCGAATTAATTGAGATTCAGCAAAAGGCAGAGCTCGGAGTGGCCACGTTACTATTGAACACTATTACTTGGTGGTTTTTTTATTGTCCATAGCTTTGAACGGGACAGCGTATGTAGATGAATCCCTGAACTGGAAGTTAAAGAAGAAAAGTATAAACTGAACAGTCCAAATCCAAACGAGATACTTTTAGTACCCTTTTAGCGATACATATGAGTATCGCTAACAAACGGCCTTACCGAAAAATCTTGCCATAACGGGGTATTGGCTATATTTGGCAATAAACTAGGTCTAAGGGACTACTTTATTGTTTATTGCCTGACTTTGGCAATAATCCAAAGTATCGCCAAATTGTAGCGATACCTTTGTGTATCGCTGTTACGCAGCCGTTCGTTGGCGATACGTACTTGAATCGTCAAAAAAGATACGCTAATATTGCCCTTGGATTTGCAATGAAACCGCAAGTGGTTTTGGTTCTTGCTTTATTCCTTTGACTTCCGGTCCCGGGATACGTTAAAATTTCCCATTTAGCACACGTTATGTTTTGAAATGCATGAATTCGTGTGCAGCTAAAGCATAATAGTGTGCATTGTTACGCGGTAGTGCGCACACATTCGTGCATTTCACGTGAATTCTCAAATACAATTTAAATAAATAAAAATAAATTATACTGTAGTAGCTCCAGTCAGAGGTTGGTCTCTCGGCGATCACGGCCATTTTCTTGTTCCTTAGTCAATTCTCGTTGAGGGTGCTAAGTTTCATGCCCCTGGCACCAAAACCGTAGAAGCTATCCAAAAGCTCCAATATCAAGAAGCTAAAACCGAATATTGGCTATGTATATCTCAGCCAATAATTGTTTTTCGGTCTGAAAGTTTGGCTCGAGACTACCACTTTGGGACCCAACATGCCCACCAATTTTGGTCAAAATCGGAGGAGGTCGATGTCAGGTTCTGTTTTTCTTAAAAAAAAATGGCCAATTTCAGCAGAGGGCCGTTGAAATAGCCATTTTGAGCGCGTTTGTCGTGTGTTTGTTGTGTACCGACTGTCTTTTGTTTCACTGCTGCCACCGCAGGTGAAATCGGCCATTTGCGCATTTGGTGTTACCTGACTGTATTTTGCCCCCGCAGATGGAGCCGCTGGGGCTAGCGATGTTGCCGGACGACGAAATGGTGCAGATCCTGAGGTACCTTTCGGCCCCGGAACTGCTCAAGTGCCGTGCCGTGTGCCGTCGGTGGAGGGACCTCGCGCTGCACCCGCAGCTGTGGCGACGCTTCACTGTCAGCAGGTAAGTAGTGCACACTGCAAATCCTAGTGTAGGGTAGAGTCCTAAAGTGGGTCATTGAGGTCATTCCCACACTATATACTTGTAGCCAACGTATGTGACATCACATTCGTTCACTGTTATTCCACTTGCGATGCAGACCGCACTTTCAGTGCAATACAAATTTCATCGCTCTTTTCTGTGATGATCATTTCAAAAAGGTGCGATGATCTGCTGTATCGCAGAATTTTGCTATGATCATTGCAAAAAACTGTAATGATTGCAGATTTTGTGTTGCCATCATCGCATATTTGTGCAATAATTCCTTTTATCATTGCAGAAATGTGCGATGATCATTGCAAATTTTTGTGATACAAAAGTCATCGCATCTGGAGAGCGATGATTCGAGGGAATCACATTTTGGCTATCATCGCACGTTTTAGTGTTGAAAGTATCGCAACTTAGATAACAGTGTTTGTGAAATCTGTGATGTCAGTTTAAGGGCAAGTGAAAAAAGTGACTATTAAAGATTTTTTAAATACTCGTGTCAGATGTCTAAATTTATGGGTAAAAGTTCCTTTTCATTGCATAAACTCATATGCCAAGAGTAGGGCCCCACCTCAGTTTAGTTTCTGAGTAATGGATGCTCATGTAAACGTTTAGTTGTTTCTCTCAAACTCTCCACACGACAAAGGAAAAGCTACCTAGCCTTCAGATTTTGACAGTTATGTCTATTTTAACAGAGGAAAAAGATAACATTGCCATTATTTTAATATCTCCTTTTGTTTTCCTGAAAAAACAAAAACAGGACCAAAATTGGTCAAAATCTGTGAAATTTGAAGAAAAATAAAAATGGGCCTAGTAAAGTAGCTTTTACAGCTTCCTTTGGACTGATATTTTCAAATGTTCCAACCCTTCCTTTTTCACTGCAATTCGATTGGTAAGTTTGCTTGCCACTCCAGTGGCGCTCCGTTTGAATGCCAAAATTTGGCCTTCTGGGTCCGGATTGGCCACTTTGAATGCCAAAATTTGGCATTCCGGTGAACTTGGACGCCAAATTTTGGCATTTTAAAAGGCCAATCCGGCCCAGAATGCCAAATTTTGGCGTTCAAAACGGAGCGCCACTGGAGTGGCAAGCAAACTTACCAATGGAAATGCAGTGTTCTGGTTTCTTTGAAGGTTCAATTGCCAAAAGCTGAGGTTTTAGTAAGTTTTTTCTTTGTTGTGAAGAGACTTTGGGAGAAATGACTAAAAGCTTACGTTAACATCCATGCTTCTGAAACTAATCGGAGTGCACTGTTAAAAAATTTGTCGTAAATTTACGAAGAATTCACTGGAAATTTTTATAAACGAGAGCTTCGTAAAATGCTGTTCATGAAATATGTCGTGAAGTCCAAAACTGCGTCGCTAACATCAATTTACAAGATACTTAGTACACCTACAAAATATTCCGTTAATCAGTGGAAGTAACATGCACCCTCGCATCCAGCAAATAGAAGCGGGACAAACTGTTCGTCGGAGAATCTAAAGCAGGACTTTCTGGCCTGCTGGCAGCGTACCTACCACGGCTCTACTAGGGTGGTTCGTAATAGAACTCGACCAGCAAGGGCCTTCACAGCTCGATACCCGGTCGGATTTGGCAATCCTACGACGTATTATGTGAATTTAAAAACTGTTTTATTTCTTAACAAAATGTTCGCTAGGAATACCAAAAATATCGTAAAGCTGCTAATACAAGATATTTAAAGTCGATGTACGAAATAATCTCCAAATTTCAATAATTATCTTTTAAAGAATATTTTACAAAATGTATCTTGTTTAAATATTTCGTCGATAAACAAAAATTTCTAACAGTGTGGGGGTACCCAACTTTGGGAATAGATTCCTATTTTAGTGGTTGAATTTTGACCACAAAAAGAACTTCCTGTAGCAAACATTTCTAGGACTTGCCAGTTTCACTTTACTGTATCCTTAAACGTGACAAACAGTGAAAATTCATACTCATACAAACGTGACACACCGCACCGGTTTGTCACGTTTCTTCTTGTGTCACAATAAATTAGAAGGCAAACTGTCACATTAAAACAAATTTGACATATGGTACCTATTGACATAGAACGTATCACATCCAAACGTTTGTGACACCCATATACTGTCACATTCGTTTGAATGTGACATGCCCGAATTGTCACATTCAAACGAACGTGATACGCCTCCGGACACGCCTCCGGACACGCCGGAAGTGTCAGGTGATGGGGTGTCACGTTCGTTTGGATGTGGCACGACATATGTCAATGAGTCACATGTCTCACATCCGTTTTATTGTGACAATGCGTTTACGTGTCACAACCGAAGTGATGTGATAAAGCGGTGCGGTGTCACACTCGCTTGAGTATGAATTTTCACCGTTTGTTACGTTCAATCGGACATCGCAGTTTTCACGTGCAAACGAATGTGACGTCACATTCGTCGGCTACCAGTGGCCAGCTGTGTAACCGAGCGGAATTGACATTTTCAAGCCTACGCACGCACACTATGAGTACCCTTCTGGAGGACGCAGTCTCACACAATTTTAATCATGCAAACTTTTTCGTATTTATTTGTACGCGAGAACCCCTTTATTTGAACGGGAAGGACGTTTGTGCAAAATTGTGCGTGACGAGGTGCCAAAATTGTACAAGAAGGAAATCATTTTGTGGGTGACTTCAAACGTGGTTCACACTTGTTGCGCCTACGTCAGCGCATTTGTGTGGGCGATATTTTAAATTTTGCCTACGCACTGTAAACTTCTTACGGATACTCGTAACCCGCATTACGGACAGTTTTGTGCAAACGTAATTACGGATGGTTTTTGTTTGTAATACAGATGAATTTATCCTTATTACAAACATTTTCGTATCCGTAACATACTAACAAACATATCCGTAAGGTACGGACGTTAAAATCTTTGCAATACGGTCAATATCCGTATTACAAACAAAATCCATCCGTAATTACGTTTGCACAAAATTGTCCGTAATACACATACGTGTGTCCGTAAGAAGTTTAGAGAGCGGTGTTCTGAGAAGAATGTACTTAGAAACGAAACACCGTGTCCAAAATAAAAAATATCGCCCGCTTGAATGCGCTGGCTCGTGGGTCCAATACGTAAACAAATCTTTGAGAAAAGGTCTGTTACTCGTTAGACTAATCCACATGAGATGGGCCTATGCTGTCTGTGACCGCAGCTGCGTTTTCTTCTGTTGCAGTTGCAGCCCGCATTTCGGGGCCGTGCTTCGCCTTGTTCCCTTTGTTCGCGGCCTCCGCGTCGGCCATCCCAGCAGACCGACGGACCCACTCTGTATGCTGTTAGCCATGGACACAAAATGCGCAGCTTCTGAGCTGCACATGGTTATATGCAACACGCTATTGCTGGTTCTGGGTGCCCTCATTGTTCGCAGGTTAGTTTTGCACTCTAAATCCATATATCCTTTCCACATAGTTACGCACAGTTTTGCACACGCGTCATGCATAATACCATGCAGAAGCTTATGCAGCCGCAAAATCTTGCGTAGCGTCAGTAAAAATTGCGGAACTCAACTGTTATGCAGTAAATACTGCACACATGCCATGCATATAGCAAATACTGTATACATGCAATGTGTACATCTAATGCTGCATACATGCCCATGTACGCAGTAAATGATGCGTACATGGGATGTTTTCATCTAAAAAAAAATGCATAGGTTTTATAGACACATTAGCTGCAAACATGGGCATGTTCGCAGCATTAGCTGTATACACGAAATATATACAGTCTTTGCTGTATACATAGCATGTATGCAGTATTTACTGCATACAATGTGTACAGTTTAACTGACAGCAGTTAGCGTTTAGAGTGCGTCTTAAGTTATGTCTAAATTTTCTCTACTATTTCCCTAGGTTGCGGTATCTGGAACCCATTGCACTGTAAACTTCTTACGGATACACGTAATCTGTATTACGGACAGTTTTGTGCAAACGTAATTACGGATGGATTTTGTTTGCAATACGGATGATTTTATCCGTATTACAAACATTTTCGTATCCGTAACATACAAACATATCCGTAAGGTACGGTTAGGTTAGGTTTGTAATGTTTGTAATACGGGTAATATCATCCGTATTACAAACAAAATCCATCCGTACTTACGTTTGCACAAAATTTTCCTAATACTGACACGTGTGTCCGTAAGAAGTTAAGAGTGTGGAAGCAATCGCACAATCAATTCATTATGCTGTCTTTTCGTCCATTTTCGCAGACAAGCGACACTCGGCCGACTGCGGGAAGTGAGGCTCAGCCTGCACCTGCTGGGACACAAAAAACCAACCGCGTGTATCCACACCCTGCTGCAAGAAGTTCACGCTGTGAAAGGTAAGGGAAGGTGGGGCCGATTGTGACGGATTTTTCCCTTGCGCTCTACGTCTGAGGGCTCAAGAGCTGGAATGGTCGGTGCAGGCCTTAATTGTACTTTGATATGTAGCCCATCCCATCCCGTAGGTTTCAAACTTATTTTGCCACGTTTTAAGTCAGTCAGGAGAGACATTTTTTCCAAGAGTCTACACATGTTCCAATGAGGACGGTTCCGGGGCACAATGGGACAGTTCCGCAGCACATTGGGACACGAATGTGGAAAATGTGGAATTAACATAAGGGTAATTCCACGCCAGACCCACGGACCCCCTGAAATCGATGGTAATTAAATTGGCCATCATAGGTGTCAATCCACTCAAGATAATCCCCTGAGTCACGCTGCAAAATTTTATTGACCAGCTCCAAACCCCAAACCGTTCAGATTTTATAGCGATTTGAAGTGTTTGTCAACTTCTGATGTTGCAATCCTTTTTACGTCGGCATCCTTGGTCAATTTATTACCACCCAGGATTCTTTGGCCTCAAAAAAGACCACTCTATCCATTGGAAAGAAAACATTTGGAAAAAGTTGAAAAACGTGGAAACTTTAGAGGGAAAACTACGAAAATTTCAGAAAAATGGAGCCTGCAAAAATAACTGGTCTTTCGATTTTGACGATACTGGGTCCAGAAGTCAGTTACCCTCTGTCGAAGAAGCCCACAAAATGTCAATTCCCGCCCCGCTTCCTTACTAATGATCGGACCACATTTTCTAATTTTAGAGCTAAATTTGGTATCAAAATTTGAACGGCATAAACCAAAAGTGCCTGCATAAACTCTTCAAACTACTATTGAGCTTGAAAATGATCGATTTATATAAGACACTTAAGTTTCAGAGATAGACTTTCAAGTGTCGATTTAACGCAGACCATTTCAACCACATCGAAGTAACGTTTCAAGACTAAAGTATGGCCCTTGATTCTTTTCTAACCAGAACCCGTTAGGTTCTTGACTATAAAGAATCAAGGGGGAAACCTAGTCTGAAAACATTACTTTGATGTAGTTGAAATGGTCTGCGTCAACATTGTTTTCCTTATTATCCCAAAATATCAACTTGGAGGTTCGCTGAGCTCTGTGAAGTTTGGGGAAGGTTACCAAACATGGATCACTTTTTAGAAATCTCCCGTGTTTCAACTCGACGAAGCGGTGACCTAAATTTTTTCAATGCACTTCGAGATAACCACAAGGACAACCTTCTCTCAAGAATTAAACATTTAAGAACAATTGCTTTAAAATTTAGAAGGATTTGAAATTTCACTGATTTCAAAGATCCATGTTTGGGTCTGTCTCAAATATGGATCACCCTCCCTTCGCGTTTTGCCAGGGACCGCCCGAAAACTTCCGGTCACCTGAATTGCAAAAGGGTACTGTCGGAAGCTGCCACGAAAAAAAATTTGAGACATTTTCGATCACTGCATTCGTCAGAACAAGGCATAGTACTTAGAGACTCCTAACCTAACCCGAAACCAGGCCGTTTTCGGACCCTTAAGCTTGATCAGCTCTCCCCCGCATGATTCTAGTACTACGTTTACACGAGGGAGCTAGCCTCGGTCAACTCGAGGGGTGGGGGAGTGGAGGGGGTCGTCTCGAGCTAGCCGCGGTCAACTCGCGCGCGTAAACACGAGAGGTGGGTTAAGAGTTACCTCTCTCGAGCTAGCCTAGCTAACTAGTTGACCGAGGGAAGCTTTAACGTGTAAACACCACAGGGTCAAGTCAGGTTAGGTGTGCGTAGTGTTTTTGAGGTGTTGTAGGCCCATCTATTTTCTATCATAATGAGTACGTCTGCGAAATCTTTGGAAAAACATGGGAAGAAGTTTTCCGTTGTATGAAATCATTAATTTACTCATTTTATATTACGTGATTTTAATTGATTTGATTTTTACCACTTGTAACTGATTGTTTCTGAATTAAAATTTCCATAGTCTATTGCCTAAAGCAAATTTCGACCTGATTTCGACTTAAATTCGAATTTGTTTAGGCTATCTTGAGGTTAGAACGTCCCAGCGCGAGCACCGCGTAAACACCACGTCTGCTAGCCCTGGCTGGGTGGTGTCTCCCCTCCACTCCCCCACCCCTCGAGTTGACCGAGGCTAGCTCCCTCGTGTAAACGTAGTGTGACACTCAAAAGTGCTGACTACTTGAAAAATTCTTCGAAACTAAAATTGATCGCTTGGTTTTGCGGTACGGGCTCGCTTTTAAAAATGATCCATGATTATTACCCTCACTGAGAATGAAAGAGTCACCACCATCGCCCTTTGATTGGGTGACGCACGCATCGTCGCTCAATTTTGGGTGACAAGTCAGTGGTGACCAAATTTTGGGCAGTCCAAAAATCATCGCCCTAATTTGGGTAACGTCGTCGGCCACGTTGTGAGGTCCCCGATGACGTTCCTCCGGGGTCCACCACGGCAGGGGGCAGTACAACCAACTACACTGGCGTCCACAATTAGGTCCCCACTTCTTTAGATCATTATAACTTTTTCCGTAATCGACAGAAATCGTCTAAATTTTCCACCAAGGTACCTCAATGGGTCTTCTAAAGGTTCCCAAAATGTCGCACCTGAAAGGTACTCCGAAAGGGGTAACCCACCCCCTTGGAAAAAAAGTTGTCAAAATGATGTCTAAACAACAGCCGAAAAGGGGCTTTGAAAGTTTCGTTTTGACCGAATCTGCCTTGAGGGAGTGTAACTGACCAGAAGGGAAGCGATTTGCCGAGTTTTAACCCCCCTGTTCAAACCCACCCCTTTAACCCCTAAAAGGGGCAGCTCCTGAACGGGTGGTCGTAGCGCGATGGGACCGACACCAGTGGGTCGGGCAGCGGATTTAACATGGAAAGGCGGAACAATAGTGCAAGTTTTGACCTGTTTAGAGACACTCAAATGGAGAAAACTGCGTTTTTTCGTGATGATTTAACGCAAAGTTCGACAACATGTTCATGCGTTTTCTGTGAATGAAATTTTTGGTCCTTGGCAGTTTTGAGAAGGCCAACTCAAGTTCTTTGAGGGACCAGAAGAGCAAAGTCGTGGACTGACCCTTTCAACCCCTAAAGGTGCATCAAAAGTACTCTGCACGTGCTCAAAGAAATTTCAGAATTAAGAAACGGCTGTTTTCGTTCCAAAAACCAGACTCCTTGGGTTCAGGAATGTCGAGCGACTGACACTGGCTTGTTACCTGTTCGGAGAAACCGTTTTGTTACAAAATTTTCACGATTTTACACATGTGTCATTTCGACAATCGTCTGCAGGGGTACTTTTGACGCACCATCAGGGGTTGAAAGAGTCACTCCACGACTTTGCTCTTCTGGTCCCTCAAAGAACTTGAGTTGGCCTTCTCAAAACTGCCAAGGACCAAAAATTTCATTCACAGAAAACGCATGAACATGTTGTCGAACTTTGCGTTAAATCATCACGAAAAAACGCAGTTTTCTCCATTTGAGTGTCTCTAAACAGGTCAAAACTTGCACTATTGTTCCGCCTTTCCATGTTAAATCCGCTGCCCGACCCACTGGTGTCGGTCCCATCGCGCTACGACCACCCGTTCAGGAGCTGCCCCTTTTAGGGGTTAAAGGGGTGGGTTTGAACAGGGGGGTTAAAACTCGGCAAATCGCTTCCCTTCTGGTCAGTTACACTCCCTCAAGGCAGATTCGGTCAAAACGAAACTTTCAAAGCCCCTTTTCGGCTGTTGTTTAGACATCATTTTGACAACTTTTTTCCAAGGGGGTGGGTTACCCCTTTCGGAGTACCTTTCAGGTGCGACATTTTGGGAACCTTTAGAAGACCCATTGAGGTACCTTTGTGGAAAATTTAGACGATTTCTGTCGATTACGGAAAAAGTTATAATGATCTAAAGAAGTGGGGACCTAATTTTGGACGCCAGTGTATATAGACTAACTGCTCCATGCCCAGACGGCCAGCGATGGGTTACTCTGTAGAAAAAATCCACAGGAAATAGTACGGTACAAAGCTGGTAGACAATTTGCCTGGTTGCACCGTTCCTCAGTCAGCACAGTTTTGGGGGTACAGAGTACGGTTTTAGTAACATGGGCTCTTACGGGAAGCACGGTTTTTTGGTACGGTTTTACTGTACGCCGAGGTCACGGAATGACCGTACCTTTTCCCTGTGAAAAGTACGGCTTTTTTAACAGTGTACGCCGCTCCCTGATTGGTTAGCCGACGCCGCGTCCTGATTGGTTGAGCAGAGCGCCGTGCGCGCAGTCAGCGGGTAGAGAGCCTATCATCGGGCAGCCGCTGTGTACCGTTTGTCCTAGGAAAGCAGCTTGGTACGGTCGGCGGCTTGCTTGCAAATGAAGTTTTAACCATTTATGTCGATGTTAAGCTGCTTTCAATGGGTGAAAAAGAAGCACACATGAATGACGGAGGCATTGATGAAGGCCAATTTGTAAAATAAACTTTGACTTTAAAGAAGAAAAGGAAGTTTTACAGAGGAACACCGCTCGCGTCACCAACTGCGTGTTGGCAAACTCATTTGTATCACTACCGAGACGCGTAACTCATAAAGCAAAATGGAAGGAGATAAATTTTAGCAGGCGGAAGGCATTGATGGAGACGCAAGTAACATTCATGATAATTTATGAAGTTTTAAACGCCAAAACGCGGCGTTTGTTGACCTATAGGGAGCGGCGTTAGACATCGCTGGTCGTCTGGGCATGGAGCAGTTAGTCTGTGTATGTAGTTGGTTTTCTATGTCCCCACCTTCCCTAAAGGCCATGTTTCTTTGCCATCTAAGATCACAATTTTGTGGTCTTGGTCGAACTCTTATGGTATTGCCCCATGGCCATCTTCAAATTTGGTAGTACTTTACTGTAAGCCGCTGTAATATGAGGCAACTTAGGGGTAATTTGAGACGCACGATTTTAATCCTTATAATTCTGGCACTTGATGACTCTCCTGTCAAACTTCACGTCGAAAAAATGGTATCATCCAAAACAGTAAGCGTTTTTTTTTTTGGGTGTGTGTGTGTGTTAAAACTTTCTTAGTGGCTAAACAGAGGGCTTAGAGTGGTGTTAAATCAAAATTGACTCTTTTCACCCCGTCCAGCTTACGGCATTAATCACCTCCCTGTCTGACCGTCTTTAGTGCAATGGCCCTTCTAAGCCGTGCTTCTGTCCTTCGCCGTGTCAGGTCTGGTAAAGCTGAAGATCGATGGATATGGGTATGGAGGTACTGTGTCTTTGCCGAAACTACCCAAGACAGCCGTCGTCAGCCGGGGTCCAGTGGAGCCATCACTCAGATATCTCTCCTTCGATTTGTACAACGACTTGGAGTTGGCGAAAGAGCACCTCCTTCCGTTGGTGGCCAATCACTCGACCACGCTCGAGGAGCTGCTATCCAGGAGCCATCACCCGGAGCTCGCTGGTTTGTTGGCGACAGCCCCCAGGTAGCTACACTACACTACAAACGCTAAATTTGAGTTATATGATGAAAATATTTTGACCGTAAAATGCAATGGAAGACTTTCGTAATTCCTAGATGACTTCCCTTCGTAAAAAGACACTTTGTTATATGTTCTTCGTAATTTGGAAAATTTCCTTTCAAGACTGGGAATAAATCATGTAGTGGAAAATACCCGAATCCATGATTTCCTTGGGTAGTATCAAAACTAGCTTCATCTCAGCAATTTCTTTTTTTTTTCAAGAGTTTCACGTCATTCAGCCTATTGTGAGATCTCAACACCTGTTTGACGCGGATTCCATACTAAGATTTGTATATTTAGTTCCAAAAATTAGTCGAGGCGTGGCTCAAAGTTATGATACAGTCGCAGCTTCATAAGAGTGTACTTATCCTACCCCTTCCTTTTCACTGAGAATGAAAGAGTCTTGATCAATACCCATTTTTGAGTGAGGAACACTTTATCACCCGAATTTAGGTGAGGAAGGGGTATTAGCTACCTATATGGCTACATAGTATTCTGACCCAAATTACCCAAATTTGGGCGAGGAAACCTTCCTCACCCAAATTTGGGTGATAAAGAATTCCTCACCCTAAATTTCGGTCGATCAAGACTCTTTCATTCTCAGTGTTCTTCCCCAACTTACCCCTAGTTTGCGATTCGACCCATATCGGGCCCATTAACTTTGTTTTGTTTCAGGCTGCGCAAGATCACGTGTCCCATGCTGGACGGTATGGAGGCTCTGGAGCGCTGCCCCAGTCTAACGTCGCTGCACCTGTTTGTTGACTTCGGAGCACACGCTATGGTAAGCTGCCTGCCTCGCCTACTGTGCGCGGACGAACTTCGAGGGGTCCCATTCAAAAGATCTTATCTTACCGCTTCCGTACAGAGAATCATACCTGAAACGCAAGCGAATTTCGCTTGTTTGATCATTTGAGACACCTACAGATCAAAAGGGATCGTGATTTAACTCTCAGTACTCTACCGACTCAAGTGTCTAGTACATAGGATGCTTCAGGCTGAAGCGAGGGGGTTTTCACTCGCGTATTACTTCGTAGGTCCATGGCGTAATATCGCCGTAATATAGCGTAATAACCGTATTTGCGCATAATATCACGTAATAACGAGCAGTGTTGCCAGATAAGTAGGCAAAAAGTAGCCCAAACACACAGGGGTGCGGCAGGCTGCATCTCCTCCTGCCTACTAGGCGACTTCTCGCCACAGCTGTTCAGTAGCTGCCTAGTAGGCAGGAGGAGATGCAGCCTACCGCACACCTGTGTGTCTGGGCTACTTTTTGCCTACTTTTCTGGCCACACTGATAACGAGCAATATTACTTACGCGGTATTAGTGACCCTCCCGTGGTATATAACGCGTAACAACTCTTAATAACGCGCAATAACTTATTTTCAAGGGTTTTCAAGCTTCAAGGTAAAAATTCGTGAAGTTTTTGAGTAATAGAGGGTTACTTAAACTTTCAGTCGTTTTTTCTCGAATTCTCCCCCCTTACGACAAAGAAAAAGAAAACGCCCAGTATTCAGATTCTGGCAATCAATCATGACTCGGCAGACATGGATAAAATTAGTTTCCCTGAAAGACAAGTAATATTACTACGTTTTGAAATATCAGACCACCCCAGTAAAGGCTGTTAAAGCAATGTTACTGTGCTTGTATTTATTTTTATTCGAAGTTACGAGATTTTGCCACATTTTGGTCTTGTTTCTTGATTTTTAGGAAAACTAAGGGAGGTATTAGGAAAATAATAACCGGCCGAGCTGGACAGCCTGTTGCTGTCCGTGGGCGGGACCCCCGGCTTCCCTTTGCCGTCCACGTTGCAGTGCCTGGCATTGTCACATTAAAACGAACGTGACACCCCATAATTTGACAATCATGGAGTTTCACAATCAAACGAATGTGACAATTCGGGCATGTCACATTCAAACGAACGTGACAGTACATAGGTGTCATATTCGTTTTGATGTGACACGACATATGTCAATGGGTACTATGTGTCACATTCGTTTTGATGTGACACGACATATTTCAATGGGTACTATGTGTCACATTCGTTTTAATGTGACAGTTCACCCGCTGATTGCGTGTCACACCCACAGTAATGTGACAAAGCGGTTCTGTGGGTCACATTCGTTTGACCGTAAATTTTCACCGTTTGTCACGCTATAACAAACATCGCCGTTTTCACGTGAAAACGAACGTGACGTCACATTCGTTGGCTACCAGTGCAGTTTCGCTTAACAGTATCCTTAAGAGTGCGGGAACGAAAAGATAGGATTTTTCGCATAGGACCACTCGTCTTGACTCTGAAAGTCCTAGCAATTGTTCTTTATTCCCACAGGTCGCCAGCCGCTGGGCCAGCGTCATGGCCTTCCTGAGAGTAGCCACGCTCAAGCTCACTAGCCTCAGGCTAGAAATGTTTGCGTACCAGGAACCGGCGGAGCTGGACAGCCTGTTGCTGTCCTTGGGCGGGACCCCCGGCTTCCCAATGCCGTCCACGTTGCAGTGCCTGGCTTTGGACTTCTGCCCGGGCGACGTCGGGAAGGACCGCAAGATGGCGAAAAACTTCCCGCCGCTTGGGCTGCGTTCGCTGGCAGCCGTGCTGCCGCGACTGTCTAACCTCAGACATCTCAAGCTGGACGCCGCTCCGTCGGCCGAGTTCCTGGACGCCATCAGCCCCCAGGCGCTGCCCGCACTTGGCAAGCTCGTGGTAAGAGTTCACTGCACTGACCAGAGGACAGGTGGATGTGGTCAAAATCCCGGACGCGTCATGAGGTCTATAGTCGCTGTGGGACACGAACCGAACTTGTGACTCCACCAATGCTCAGTGGACCAGAATATTGGCGCAGGCGGTCAAAATTCAAGACGCGTTTTGAGCTCCAAAGACGCTGAATGAGACTCAAACCAAACGTGTGACCCCAGCAATGGATTCCTCGTCCGGAGAGCAATGAGCAATCCATTAGTGGGGTCATACGTTCGGTTCGAGTCCCATTTAGGGACTCTGGAGCTCAAAACGTGTCTTGAATTTGAGCCGCAATGCGCGGTCTTCTGGCCCACTGTGCAATGGATTGCTCTCCGAGCGGGGAGCGGTGGGGTCACTGATATTCCTAATGTGATAAATTTCATACAATTTGCAGCGATAAAAAGGCTAATGTGATTCCTTCAAATTATCGCATCTGTGGCAGCAATAAAAAAATTATCGCATTAAAAATGCAACAAGTCTCTTCGGTTTTGGCCGGTCTGGGTCAAGATTATCACAGTTTTGGTGTGATAAAATGATTACTACGCTTCTAGAGTGATAAATATGCTAATGCAATACAATAATTATTGCACTTATAATGCAATAACTTTTTCATGGCGCTACTAATGCAATAAAAATCTTTTTGCTTTTTAAATGAGTTCATTATCACACTCAGAAAACCAGTGGTCACACGTTTGGTTTGACTAAGAGAAACAGGCTACAAATGTAGCGTCAATTGGTGCACTGGCGTTGGCACCCGTATTTATCGCACCAATTGGTGCTATGCTTTTTATCACACGTGACGTGCAATACCTTCTCATGCATCAGCATCGGGCTTTGTAGAGACGCATCGTACATGAGGTGCGGTGTCTCAACGCATGGCACCATACGTGCTATGTTCATAACCTTTGAAAGCACAGTTTGGTAGCTCCGTACCCTGGAAACAGACTTCACAATGGATGTTTTCTCATTTTTGTTTAAGTCCACATTTGCAATATATTCCATGAAAATGATCGGCAAAAGAATTATTCATGACTATTGTTTCTTTCGATAGCTTTCATCATAGAAATCGTTAAACTTTTTTAACATAGCCCTGTGACAATTTATAGCTTATGTGGCATCAAACAAAATGAATCCAGGCCCAATTTTATTCTGAAATTAGAACCATGGATTGTTTACCCGTTCGGTTGACAAGTCCGATGGTTAGACCAGACTATTAGTCGAATAAGATTTACTTATTGTATTCCACCCCAGTCTTTGACATTGTCAGCGTTTAATCTTGACGTTTTTTTTTTTCTTCAGATGTTTTCCTCAGAGGGCTGCAGCCATGAATGGTTCCACACTGGAGTGCTGGCAGCCTTGCTGAAGCGGAACCCTAGTCTACACGCGGTTGTTGGGGACGCCTGGTGCACTGACGTTCTAGAAGAAGAAAGACACGATTGCACTTTCTGTGTAAACGAGTGTCAACCTCGCTGCCCTAACAGTTTCTGGAGGAAGCAATGTTGGGCCGTGTTTTTCTCCCACTCTGAAACTGACGACTGTGAATTCAAGGAGATTCACAACACTGCATCTAAATGGATGAAAGTCTAATAGCCCCTCAAGGCGGGGTCAGTTGGCACAGAGATCTTAAGCCCCATAGCTGTCGGATGAGCTATTCTTGTGGCTTTGCACGGCTCCAGCGAGCTTAGTGCCTGGAGCCGAGGCTCAGGAGACCCCTGAGTTAGCCCAAAGACAGAATATGTTGGCAATGAATGTTTCCTTAGTTGATTTTTATGATAATATTGTTTGCTCTCGGATGTTCAATGTAAGTTAAGGGCTTAAAATAATTTTTTTGTTTTCTTCTCTTTAATTGTCTTTTTTTTTCTACTATTCTGTGACTGGGCGAATCTAGTGGAACTTCTATTGGGTAAGACATCCTACCCATGACTGCAGTCAGACTTTCCACGACGGGACAGGCCTAAGTTGTGCGTCTAGGACCATCCTCCATCAAGTCTCGTTAGAACATTATTTTCAGGCTGACCTGAGGCGAATTCATTCGGACGGTGTACATATCGTGTTAAATGAATGAGCTTGTACGTAGACACTGCCTTTGAACTGAAGCTTATACTGAGGGGTTACACTGTAACGTGGAGGTACTGTTAAAGTAATGTGAAGCATTAGTCGTGGCTGGGTGAAGATCAATAAAAACACTGTTAAAAATGAATGAAATTTAATGACATTTTTAACATTATTTTTCATTAAACGTCATTATTTTTAATAACACCTACACATTCATTAAATTGTAATGAAAATTTCACTACCTTGGTCATAAAATTTCATGACAGCAGCCATGTAGTGAAAGTTTCATAACATCATGTAGCCTGTAATGAAATTTTCATTACATGTCATTAAATTTTCCCAGAAATTTCAAGTATGACATAAAATCATACAATTTGTTCTGGGTTAAATGTAAGTTTCCTCATTCTCTTTTAAAATTGTATTGAACGGCAGCACGTATTTCTTCCGTAATATCGTCCATTCCTGCGTCACATGCCGAACCTGTCATTCGAAGCTCTGCCGCCAGGTGTCGCATGGTACACGGGGATCGCTCTCAAATCCGTATTTTGCATCTAAATTATCTAAATTGAGGAGATATTCTAAAATTTCTTCATGTTTCATGCAGAACGCTTGATTGTTAAAATAATAGCTAAGACTTTAGGGGAAAAGAATAATATCTGACCTGACAAAATAAGTTTCTCTGATGTTGCTCGATAGCGTCTACGGGCTGCGGTCAGGTAGGGCAAACGCCTGATCTTCCACACTCAAGCAGCATCTGCTTCCGACTTCAGACATTCTGAGTCGTTAATTTTTACCTGTCCTCTGTTGTCAGAGAAGTAATCCTCACCCAAACCAATCTCAGATCGAAACCCAAAGTTATGTAGTTTGCGTCAACTTTCTTCATTTTCATTACGTTATTGTCATTAAATTTTTCATTACATTCTTTCATTACACTGTAATGAAAGTTTTAATAACATAAATGTAATGAAAACTTTTATTACATTGTAATGATTATAGCTTCACAACAATGTAATGAAAATGTAATTAAATTTTTTTAACAGTGAACATACGTCTCATTCGATCTCATTTATTGGAAAGTTTTGTCATGACTTAATGTGCGAAGCTAAGTATTATGAATACGATGAATAGGGCCAACTCTGGGACACATTTGATGGTTGAACTAGGCACACTCACCACAGCTAACATAAATGTGAGACGAAGCTACCAGTCTTGTATCGAGAATCACGGGACAAATGGGCGTTTTGCCACGCCATGGCATGGATGAGATGTGCTAGTGCTCGACTCGCCACTCGCCACACAAATGCCACTTACCTACGTAACATATCAGGTAACATTATTCAAATGAAAAGTTCAAGAGTTCGTACCTCACTAACTAAATCAAAGCTGGCGTTGGGCGGGACCCCTATTTAGTCTTGAAAACTATTAGTTGTTCACTTTTCACCAGCACGCGTCCCATCAATAGGCATCGTGTGGAGGACGTCATCTAGGAGCTGAAGAGCCCGGTGCAAATGAACCTGCAGACGCAGAAAATGATTATCTGACTGCATTCAAGGGTCAACATCAAAATAACGTAATTCGACGATTGTAGCACCTTCTGTTGAGACCTCGGTATGAACGCTACATACAGGGGGCACCACGCTTGAATGCTTACTTTCTACAACAATGCAAAAACAAAAACTTTTCTTCCTTTTCAGCATTAAATTGGAGTAACTTATGATTATATTCATCGAAGGTCATTAGAATTATACACTGCCGCTCAAAATTAGCGGCCCGTTTTTAGCGGTCAGCACCAAGTTTATGTCTTTTGAGCTAGAATGCTGAACTTTGGAGGGTAGGTGCCTCCATTGTTCATCTGAGAGCTCGCCTAGTGCGCGGTTTGGCCTGTGCAACCCCTTCAGTGCATAAGGGTGTAAACACCGAGACAAACATGTCCAAACTTATGACTTCAAATGAGCGGAAAGCCATTTTTTTTTTGTGTACCGACTCAAATTAGTCTCCGCTTTCCAACGGTGTCAGCAGAATCGCAATCAGACAAACACACCCATGAAATCCAGCATGTTTTATGTTTCAAACCTAAACTTGAATTATATCAAGCGAACTTTACTACAGATTTATGGAAGCATCATTGTGTATAAAGTATAAGCGCCAAATCGTTCACAGATGTGCACATTCGTCCATGGAAAAATAAGGACGTCTTTAGTTAAAAAACAGTTCGAAAAGATAAAACAAATATGTCCACAAGACATAAGCTTCAATTGTCCACAAGGTCGGGGGGCAAGGTCAAAGTTCCGACCCATATACAATTTTGAGACCAGCTCTAGATAATTCTGAGCCACGAAGTTGTGTACTGTACATTTGGCAATGTTTAAACACGTTTCAACCGGTCGTGAAACTGTCCCCAGACTTTGTCCAGACCAACTTTTGCGTCCACTCATGAACAGGACAATGCACAAGTATCAATGATACATATTGTAAACCTTATCGGACACTTAAATTATTCCCGACTCCAGGAACTAGTACATGACTATATTTAGTGTAAGCTCAGAAGGTGAACTGTGGTGACCCTTCCAGTGCATGCGTCACACATTAAAATTGTAAAGGACAACAGGAACACTGCACGCTTGAAACCTTACGAAGTATTTTGAGCAGATGTACGGTACAAACTATTTAGTTTGTAAATTATGTAAAAAATGCAAGAAATAGTTTGTAAATTACGAAGTATTTTCTTTGTTAGCTTATGTATGCTCATAATACTTTGTTATAGCAAGCTACTTTTCTTTGTAAGGACTGAAATAGTTTGTAAGGTTTTCTCAGTGTGCTGTCTCACTGTGAGGAAAGCTTAAGGATCACATCGTTTAATAGATAAGAAAGTTTTAATGGTTTGTAGGATTACAAGCGAGAACCACGTGCGTGAATGTGAAATGAAACCACAGGTGTGTGTTCGCACCCGACATCGGAAGAAAAACATTTCAACACAAAAGCGATGCAGACTGAACGTCAGGCGGTAAGAACTTAGGAGGTAACCAAACATGATAAACAAGAATGTGTTTCAGTAGAACAAACACTGCCGCGAATCAAACAAAACAACACTAACAGGCTCAGTTATCTGTTTTTCCGTCTCACTGAACCTATTATTATTGCTTCAATAATCTTTTGGTAAACATTAATAAAGAAAGACTCTTATTGAGACGAAGAACTGTATTAATCGTCTGTCCAGGTGAAGTCTCCCAGAGGCGGATATGCAGGGCACTCGTCACACTCCGCACACATGACCTTCACTACTCTTACTTGCTTCTCTGGATTCCTCGCCAAAAGTTTATCCCAGACGGCCTGCTTTTGCCGTTGGCAGGACTCTGCCTCGTGGCGAAGCCTCAGGCCACGGTAGTATGGACCGGGTCCACGCAACAGCACAAGACGCCGCAGCGCCGCCAGCCCGCACTGACGCAGCCCCTCGGCCAGGTCCTCGAAGTGCCAAGGACTGTCTCCTTCGGACGCGCACGTGATCCGCAGCTCCTGCAGTGTGGCGGCGTGGGCCTTGGCCAGCGATAGGACCGTAGAGGCTGGATGGAGGTATACGCTGAGCCACTGCAGGCCGCGGTGACCAGCGGGCAGAGGGGGGAACGCCACGTCGTGCACCCTGAGACTAGCCAAGACGAGCTTCCGCAGGTTGGCCATTCGCTGCACACACTGGAGGTGTTCCACTGAGACGTTCACCACCTCCAGCTCTTGCAGCTGCATCGGGAGGGCCGGGGCATTCTCGACAATCGTCCCCAAGTAGACGCGTAAGTAGCGCAGCGCGGGCATGTACCGGATCGCGTCGAGGTGTTCGCGAACGGCGACTTGAACGAGGAGCCACTCGACGCGCGGTGCAACGCGCTGCAGCAGCAACGTGCTCCAGTTGGGCCGCTTATTGCAGTTTACTCCGTCCAGTTTCCTCACCTGAAACGCACAAGCGCACTCGGCGTTACCGCCCGTCACACGCTGTTTTGGGTGGACCTCAAGATGTCTGAGGAAACTAGGACTAGCCGTGTAAAGCTGCAATGCTTAAGTAAATAACCCCACCACCGAAAACGGAAAACTCCCTCACCTTGTCCAGGCCTGGGTTTTGAAGAATATCGTCCAGCTCCTGACTGTGCTTCTTTTGAATGCTGAGTTTTGTCACATCCATACACTCGTCAGGACGGAAGACCTGGAAGCAATACGGTGATCAGAGGTTAAGGTGAGGTTTGAGTGACAATATGGCCAAAAGAGGTTAAAATGCCCAAATTTGATTTTGTCCGTTTTTTTGTTTCAAAATCCCTCCGTAAAGTTGTGCTTTGGTTTTTCGAATCGAAGTTTTGTTACATTACTTTATGTCGCATTGCTACTAAAAGGTGTTTTAATGGATGTCTATATCCTGGTGATCAAACTGCATTCGCTTCATTTCCTGGAACATTTATTTTTCTACTCCGAAAGCAGCTTGCGCATTCATTTTTGACTTATCTTGCCCAAACTTTTTGTCGAAGCCCTTTGATGAGTAGAGAACAAAGCTATTGAGAAACATTTCAAAGAAGAGGTCCTGTTCTCATGTAAAAAATCAAACATCCTAAAAAACTGGCCAAAAAAAATGGCAAAAATTAAACTTTCCCCCCAATTTATTTTCCAGACTTCTCCGTCAAAATGCCTTAAAATGCAGCCGTAATACATATTCAATTTTATCTGTAATACAAATGATCTTGTTCGCATAGAAACAGTGTTAGTGCCCGTGCGTTACCAAAAAAAATGTTACGTAAAATAAAGGCACCGAAACCTTCGTACTGTACGGACAAAATCAGTGGCAAGAGCCAAGGTGCTGCGGTTACGCTCTTCGAGATTATGTAAACTAGGCTGGTGTTAGCGAAACGATTTCCACAGTTCAAAAGAGCATGAAATTTAGAGTGCATTAGTCCCAGTGGCCTGCCTGCGACCCCTAAATTTTGCCCCTACAACGGAGGAAATTTATTCATTAAAATGGCATGGCCGAGATTTTTCCAAAGTGTTCGATTTTTCGTATTTTACAGTGTACACCCATAAGTTTACTATGGGTAAAGCAGGAAGTATCGAGGAAGGTAATTAGCCTAATGCACCCTTTATTTCATGCTCTTTCAATCTGTGCAATACGTTTTGAAAACAAAGGCCCATCTCGAAGAAGTGCGTCACCCCTGCACCTGCACCGAGGGCACGAGCACGGCTTCAAGACGTCCCTGGCCCTTGCCACACCCTGATCATTAGTATTGAAAAACAAAATTGCATTCGTATGGCTGCACCAAACTATCCGTCTTGTCCGTAAGGACTAGTGTGTACTCAAATGAATTTTATCGCTTTCGAGAACAATGAATTTTTCCGAATGCTCGGTCAGTGGTCTGGGGTTCAAGCAGCGAGCAGCGCGGACCTACCTTATCAAGGGTCCTGTCCTGGTGCAGCTGCAGCACCAGTGGGCCAAGAAGACTGCGCCTGCAGCCTGGAATCTCCGCCTGCAGTTCGGCCTTCCAGGTGGAGCAGGGCGTGTCCAGCTGTAGCTGACACTTGGCCTCCAGGAGAGTGGTGGCGTCTCGCAGCAGCTGCTCCAGGCCCTCCTCCAGTGCAGGCTCCCCCAGGTCCCGGCCCTCGTCCGCCGCCTCCCACAGCTGCTCCTTGGCCTCCTCGACGTGCCGCAGCCTGCGCCTCCACTGCTGCAGCTGCGCCTCCAGCGCGGCCTGGGCGTCCAGCAGGGCCTTGACCACCGCGCGCGCCGACGTCGCCACCTTGTCCAGCCGCTGCAGTTTAGGCGCCGCCTGCTCTAAGCGAAACTGGCGGAGGGAGCAAACGGAGTGGCCGGAGTCCGCGCAGTCCTCAGCGGCCTCCTCACCGCAGTCTCGGCACCAGAACCTGCGCCACGCACAAGCCACAGCAAGATGAAAATTTCTGACGTGTTCCTGGCTGAGCTGAAACTACGGCATTTTCTGAACGGCACGCATTCTACCGTAGGCCGGGGTAATATGGGACGATTTCGGGGTAATATGGGACAACGTAGAGTTTACGCAAGATACACTCCTAACCCCCGACTTCGTCACTAAGAAGGCTACCACTACAACACACTCACTAATCTTGATGATATCCTTTTTCTAGGTTAAATTTGACAGGGAAGAGTCATAAAATGACACTAGAATTTCAATTCAAATGATTTAAATCGTGTGTCCCATATTACCCCGAAATTGACCCATTTTACCCCGGCTTACGGTACTCACTTGGGACTTGGAGTGCTGCTACTCAGGTTGTTAGTTTCGGGACCCGAGAGCTCCTCCTTCGCCGTCACGACCCCCGACTCCATCGACAGTCTGCGTAACAAACACAAAAGAATGTGAGTAAGCGTCATGACGCGGGAATACGTCACGACCGATGCTGCTTGTAGAAGTATGTTCCGCTTACTCTCGTATCCGTCCCAAATGATCAAACTTCACTGCAAAAAAAAAAAAAAAAAAAAAAAAAAAAAAAAAAAAAAAAAAAAAAAAAAAAAAAAAAGAGTCCTGTCATCACTGTTAATTAATTACTAGTGTTTACCGCAGCCAAAACACAGGATTCACCGTTGCCAAAACACACACTTCACCGTAGCCAAAGCACAGAAACTACCGTAGTTGTAAATAGCAATCACCGTTAAAAAAATAACTCATCTTCACCGTAAAAATTTCCACAAGATACACCGTGATATTTCTGACAGAAATTGCCGTAAATTTTTAAACGGGAAACACAGTTATTTTCTTTCACAGAAGTTACCGTTTTATTTTCCAATCCTGTTCAGCTTTAAGGAGGGAAGCAGAAATATTTTAGATTCGGATTGAATGGTATATAGACCAGAGAGTAAGTTGTTGCAAAAGAGATGCTCTAAATAATGACTCAGAGAGAGATGGGGTGGATCTGGTCTATATACCATTTTATCCGAATCTAAAATATTTCTGTCCTTAAAGCTGCACAGGATTGGAAAATAAAACGGTAACTTCTGTGAAAGAAAATAACGGTGTTTCCCGTTTAAAAATTTACGGCAATTTCGGTCAGAAATATCACGGCGTATGTTGTGGACATTTTTGCGGTGAAGATAATTATTTTTTTAACGGTGATTGCCATTTATACAACTCCGGTAGTTTCTGTGCTTTGGCTACGGTAGTCTGTGTTTTGGCAACGGTGAATCCTGTGTTTTGGCTGAGGTTAATACTGGTAATTAATTAGCAGTGTTGACAGGACTCTTTTTTTTGGCAGTGCTTGCCTGCCCAACAATGCGCTTTCAAGACGAGTTCAAGGCATAAAAATGACTTCGACTTCGACCCGGGCAAAGCACCCTAAACCACTTCGTCGGTCAAAATTGAATGCAGTTCTTTTTATTTCAATGCACCATCGGGGGAAAAAAAAAACATTTTCTTCAAGGGTAGGATAGAAAAATTGCGAAGGTAAGGAACCCACATGAAGTAACAAGACCTCTAAGTCGTACCTGTCAGTTGAAGGTTCTCCCCGCCGCTCTGACGGACTGCTTCCCTGCCTGCACCTCTTGCTCGCGTCACTGGCAGGCCTCGTCTGCGCTCTCTTCTTAGGAGGCATTATGCTGCAAGAGGCAAAATCTTAACGAGGGCACTCCACTCTGGCGAAGCCCCGGACCAGAAGCAAGGAGAACAAATGCGGAGGGTCTCGTCTGCGTATACACATTACCATTATGACGGAAGCAACGTCATTGGAAGGTGAAGGCAAAAACATTTTGCCATCTGGTGGCGTACACACACACACACGCATTGTCATGGGACTACTTATGTCCCATAAATGAAGCAATTTTAAGCACGTACGTCCGTCTTTGACACACTTTTGTGTCCACCGGGTGACACAAATTGTTTCGTGCATTGCAATTTGCTATGTTATCTTACAATTTGTATCACCTAGTGGGCACAAAATTGTATCATCGACGGATGTGCTGAATTATTGCATTATTAAATGGACAAAAAAAGTCCCATTACGTTTAGTGTGAAAAGCGAGGGGGTAAACACTTTCATGATGCCCTGTACAAGAAAGCCGTGTATTACGCGTGACACGCGTATTTGTAATACCATTTTAGGGTCAAATGTGGCAAAATTTACCACTTTAATGCCGTAATACACGTGTAATACCACCGTAATACAGCGTAATACCGAGTAGTCTGTACACGATTTCTGTAAGTGTTTACCCCCTCGGTGTAAAGCACTATGCAAACTCAACAGTGTACTCAGTACACTTTGTTCAGGGTGTACTAATAGGCACACTCGAACTAGAGTGTACTCAGATGAGTACATTCTAATGGAAGTGTGGTCAGATGAGTACACACTTAAGCTGTGTGTTCTCATCTGAGTACACTCTCGTGGGAGTGTGCTCATGCATACACGCTCATGGGAGTGTACTCGTAAGTAAAGGCTAAAGAGAGTGTACTGAGTACACTGTTCACTCTCATCCTTCAATAGACATTTTATTAATAATCATTGACGTTTGTGCACATTAATAGGATTTCGTTAAGAAGCTTAACAGATTTGTCAAGACAAAATTGATAATAATGTTACTGTTACAAATAAAAATGTTAATAAGCTTATTAATGTGCACAAACGTCTATACGTTATCAAAGAAAAACTCAGTACGAGTCTGAGAGTGTTGAGTTTGCACAGCATGAGTCATCATCCACAAGAGAAGGGCAATAACCATTTGCGCCCTTCCTACACTAAGACGTCAAAGTAACATAATTCTTAGGCATAAAACTGAATGCCTAACCAAAGTGCATTAAAAATTAACGGCGGTTAAATTGGCCCACGTAAGGTTTCATCCCCTGAACGGCTTCGTTTAAGCCTTGGTGTTCCCAGTTGACTTGCAAGCGTGTTTCAGGATATCGTAACACTCTGAGCCCTGGAACGTGACGTGCAGTTCGTCTGAACAATGAATCATCCGTTTCAATAGGAATCGTCTACACGGGCCGAGGTCTAAAGTGGTCTCGATTCACATTCAATCATAGGTGAGATGGTATTTCGACATACAGTTCCTGCAGTGAGTGTGTACTGGACCCCTCAAACTTTCCGCCCCCACGGTGGTTAGCGGACTCCTTCACCGAAAGTAGAGGGACGCGACTGAAGTTGGAGGCGGTGGGGTAAGCAAAGTCCCGCACTACATGGACTCCACGCTCCACGTCCATAGATATCTGGCTCTTTCATTTCGTTTGTTCTTCACTCTAGCAACGACTGGAAGAGTCTATTCAAGTACAGTCCCTTGCGGCCGCTTGGTGCGGTGCGGCTCATCACTTCAATCCTTACACTCTCAGATTGTTATTGACTTTTTATCCTTTGGTAAAGAGTTTTTTAAACAGCAATAAAACGTACTATTTCCTCAATATCTATGTAAGATTTTGTTCATTATATTGACTTAAAGTCAGTTTGCTATTGACAAAGAGTCAATACGCAATTGACTTCAAAAAAAGTCATTAATTGATGACAATTTAGTCCTTATAGTGAACAATATTGTACATGGTTACAAAGGAAATACTACATTTTATTGCTGTTTAAAAAACTAAGTAAGCAAAGGATAAAAAGTCAATAATTAAGAGAAAAAAGTCAATACGAGTCTGAGAGTGTAGACCCTCAGAATTCTGGTCCCGGGGTTCCGCTCGGCATGCGTAATACATGCCGAATTTTCTACTAGTAGTGGACACTAAATGTTTTTGTACAAGTTTTGAACGAGACATCACAGTTTTTTTGGGGCGGGTGAACTTTTCGTACAATTATGTACGAGATTTTGTACAAACATGGGGAAATTTGTGCAGATTTATTGTACGAAAAGTTCATCAGCTGAAAAAACTATGATGTCTCGTACAAAATTGTACCTAAGATTTAGTGTGAACGTCGGTCACAGTAGGCAATTAGGTGTTAGTTCCGTCGCGAGGACGACTCGAACCATCGGGACGGGCGCCACGTTTCTTCTTAACACTGAGGCGTTACGGTTCCGCTGTGAGAAGTCGCCAGAGCGTTCACCCTAAAGTTCAAACGGTGAGACACTCCCAATTTCCACCGATTTAAAGATATTACCGAAAAGAGGTAATTCTCTTGTGTACGACCAAGTCAAGTGCAGACTTATTTGAGATTGGGCCCATCACTAGGGTACTTTCCGAACCGGAAGCAATCAGACGCCATATTGGCCGGAAACTAACCTCGCTTGGGCTCTCCAAACGGAACTAAGCTATTCAAATATTACCAGAGGAACACAAAATCACTGCAAATATGTCGAAATATGTTTTAAACGTCTAATATGTTGAAGTGAGGCGGATACGTAAGAGTATCGTATGTTTTCTATGTCAAATAATACTCTACTTCCGCCATGATAGCGTCTGTTTGCTTCCGGTTCGGGATCCACGAAAGTACCCTCTTGCATAAAAATAAGTGGGAAAAACTTGACGGCCTCAGACTGTTTTGTTGATATTAGATAAACTACCGAGCAGAAGCGTGTCCGGTTTTTACTCTTTTGGTTCTTATAGGACGATTTTCAGAATGTTATAACGAGTCGGGCACTTCCGTACGAAGAGGCCGCTTTCAACAGACTCAACCAAAGCCCCCCGGCTGCTACACATGAGAACCATACCACGGTACTTCAAGTCTTCAACCTAGAAGTGCCTTACTCTCCACGTTCTCAGCGTCATAGTAGCTCATGTCGCTCAACTATCACTAAGTACAAGTCTCAGCAGCCTGCAGAGTAGAGGGAGTTCTCTTGTTGATGTACGACCTGGCGTAACAGGCCCAGCAGTACTTTTAACAGTGAGCCCGAAGACCGGCGCAGACGGCAAAACGTCTAGGCACGTTTAGAGCTCCAGAGTCGTCAAATGGGACTTGAACCAAACGTGTGACCCCATCAATGGATTGCTCTCCAAAAAAGGAATCCATTGGTGGGGTCTCACGTTTGGTGTAAGCGCCATTTTGCGACTCTGGAGCTCAAAACGCGTTTAGAATTTTGGCCACCTGAACGGTCTTCTGACCCACTGTACAGCGTAGAGGGAATCGTGTCGGTGGTGCACGACTAAGCGTAACGGGCCCAGCCGTACTCCGTCTTGTCCCGTCCGGCACTTCACACCGTCAAGGCATGAGAGACACGAAAAGGGTACATTAACGAATCCCTAGACCGGAAGTCATAGAAGAAATTCAAGATCTACAACCGCTGCTGCGCTTGCGCCAGAGTCCTTCCTCGGCTCAGAGACAGCGTCTACGCTGAATCTAAAGCTATTTAACCTGTTTCCAAACACTTCCTGACTAAGGAAGGAACTCATTCGGTCAAATTTCTCCCTCGCATCGCTTTCACCACCTCTCGATACTGTTCGTGCACACTAAATTCCTTAGCACGATGTTTGCACGTGCTCTCTCACAGTTATGCGGACGCATACTTTTCGTACGAAATATCGGTCTAACTTGAGCGATTTTGCGTTCAAACTTGCACGAAAAATGTGAAAATTGTGAGAGACCATGTACAAATACATTTAGTGTGTGTTTCTGATTTCTTCCTAAGTCAGCAAGGACTGATCTCTCAATGAGCCGCATCTCACACGTGGAATCACAAAGCAGAACCTAGAGTGTTGGAAGTGCAGGAAGAGCTCTAACCGGAAGCCAAATATCGCTTACCTGTGGATGATAAGGGTTCACATCCAATTCATTTGATAAACGTTAACTTGTACGATTGTATCCCATGAAAGCCGGTACAACCTAGAGGGAAGGTTGATTAATTTTGGTTTCCGAATTACTTTCTTCGTGTTCTTCACTTAAGGCTATTTGAAGCATCTATCAATATATTTCAGACCGGAAATCATGAAGTGTGTTTAGCTTGCTGCGTTTCCCCAAGAGAGTTTCGGCATAACGTTCGTAACAGTACGAAACTATTCCTCATTGCTTTCCTTCACATGCAGAATGCACTAAGACGGGCTGCATAGCATGATGGCTTCAGTCCGTCTTATTGGTTTTTGATGAAGGACCCGAGCAGACGCTGGTGTCTGTTTTTACATTCATTTGCTCTGCGACGACTATTTAATTGATCTGTTGGTAACGTGGTTTTGTTTCAGTCGTCACTGTAATTTCGGAGAGAGGCTCCATCCGCATCTACATCACTGCCTGCGAAACAGCAAGACTTTTCCATGGCGGAGAAGGAGGGCAAGCGCCTGGTGACTTTCGGTAAGTGCACAGCTTAAAAATAACCCAATTATCTCGTTAGCATTTCATTGAACCCTTCTACCTCCCCATTCTAGAATCTCATTGCTCCAAAGTTCTGAATTATTTTTCTGTTTTCGTTAGTTTGGCCTGGGAGCAGGAGAAGGTATTGCCACCCTATCTTCTGACTCTGACAATTGTACCTGAACCTCATTTTCTAACTGGAAGAACTCTTTCAGCTGAACTGTGCATCGTTTGCTTTAAATGCTAACATGCTAGACACTAAATGTATTTGTACAATTTTTGTTCAAAGCTTTGCACAAAGTTGCGCATACATAACTTTTGCACTACTTTGTGCGCAGAATCGCTCAAATTCGTGTGAATTTTTGCACAAATTCGTGTAAAAGTTTGCACAAATTTTGTGCGAAACGGACGTATGCGCAACTTTGTGTAAAGCTTTGTACAAAATTATACAAATACATTTACAGTGTATGTATAAAGCAAATATTGCATGCATTTCATACAGCTGATACTGCGTACATGCCTAAGTATACAGTGAATGCTACGTACATGCTCGTTCACAGCTGGATCTGCTTGTAAACTCTTTGCATTTTTCAAAAGTGTACATCCCATGTAGGCAGCATTTACCACAGACATAGGCATGTACGGAGCATTAGCTGTACACATGGCATGTATACACATTATTTGCGTACACAGCATGTTTGCAGTATTTACTGCGTACAATGTATGTATACATTTCAGCTGACAGAAGTTATTATCTCTGTGCCCCTCAGTTTTAGAACATAAGGAAAACGTAATGGGGAGACTGAATATTTTTTTTGTGAGGAGTTGCTTATTTGCACTCTCAGAACGAATGTCGTTGAATCAATGTCAATCTTGATGAATTTTTATAAAGAAATGTGTTGTTAAAACAAGAGGCCGGCTGTCTTGTTGATTCAACAACAAAATATTAATGTAACAATTGTACACTGGTAAAACAAAGGCATAAAAATTACGCCCCTTAGGGCATAAATACTCTTTTACGCCCTTGCAAGGGCATAATTCATTTTATGCCCTTGGAAAGGGCGTAAATGGTATAGGAATTTCAAGCAAAATTTTAATGCCCTTCCCAAAGGCATTAACGATTTATGCCCTTTAAGGGCGTAAATCGTACGCCCTTTAAGGGCATAATTTTAATGCCTTTGTTTCACCAGTGTACATAAGGCTTTGAGAGCGCCATATCAAGTATTATTCGGTGATTGTTAACTAAATGTACTTGTCATGTCAATGGGCTATTTCATCGACAAACCTTTAACCGACAGCAAAAGGTTGTTAGAGCTACGACAATATTTTGTTAGCAATGTAGGAAGTTAAAGGAACGACAATATATTGTTGAAAACAAGGTTGTACGGTAACGACAATTTATTGTGAACATTAAGTAACAAGAATTGATTGTTAATGTAACGACCCGTTTTGTCGAATTTTCGTCACAACAACGTCGAAGTGACAGCCATATTTAGTTAACAACACGTACCAGTAGGACCCATGTCGTAGATTTAACAAGGAATTTTTAACAGTGTTTGGGACCCTGTGAACCGACCAAGATCGAACAGAATCTCTGTCCTAATCCCAAGGTTCATCCTACTTTGGCATGAAGTTTCTCTACTATCAATACGAATATTCCAAAATATTGGTAATTGAAAATGTCCTCACGAGATCGGTCATCTGTTTGTCGCAGGTCCGAAGAGCGGAGAGTGCGTGGTCTGCGACAAGGTGGGCTCCCTGAAATGCAGCCGCTGCCAGGTGGACTTCTACTGCGGCAAGGAGCATCAGGTGCAGGACTGGCCTATGCACCGCCAGGTGAGTGCACTGAATAGTTTGTACAGCGATTGAGGTCTGTATCACGATGCTTTCCTTTGTATTACTAGATAGCACAGTGCAGTTGTATGACGAAACCACACTGTATTGTGTCTTATTGTTTCTTAAAAGTTTTGTATTACGAAGAAACGTTTTATAATACTAATCAGACACCTTTGTATTACTAGAGGATAGTTTTATAATACAACTGCACCGTGTTTTCCAATAACTCTAAACAAAGTTTTGTATGAATAGGGCGTAGAGGCTGTACGCTTCAAGAAAGGCGCAATACTACGCCTTGGTTTTACCAGTGTTGGTACCCTACACTAGCCGAGGGGGTTGTTACTCAAGGTTTGTCTGTACAGTGTACGCGCGTAATAATGCGTAATAGTGTATTACGCGTTATTACACGTTCATTACGCGTTATTACGCGTGTATTACGTGCGTTTTCAGACATTATTACGCCCTATATTACGCATTATTACGCCCTTATTACGCTCAAACTGTACAATTCATTACGCGAGTAAATACCCCCTCGACACTAGCACGTTTCAGTATTAGTTCATTCCTGGTCTAGTAAACATGGTCTACAAATGGCGTGTCCGATATTTTCTCTCGGGGTGTTCGGTTCTTGCCCGCCCCGACCCTTCATTTCTGTGTCAAGTGCCGCGACCGTTTCTTATGGTAGTGCGTTGTCTGTGCAGAGCTGCGGCAGCATCGAGCTGCGCGTGAGTCCGGAGGTTGGACGCTGCGTCGTGGCCACCAAGGACATTCAAGCCGGCACCATCCTCATGAGGGAAATCCCGCTAGTGGCGACTCCAAATTTCGGGCCGGATGAAAATGAGGTGAGTGTCTTCTCTACACGAAAATTCCAACTGTCTACCCGGTACACGCGTACATGCTTACAAATGTATGCTTGGCAAGTACACACTTTCTAGTTCATATGCGTAGCATGGAGTTCGATTGCGCCAAGAATGCTGTTGTAAGGGTGTCGAACTTGTCAAGTACTGTATGCACTTTTAGGAGGGTACTCTAAGTGCGCACTTGCAAGCATGCTTTCGTAAGTGTGTATTTAGTGGACAGGTTTGTAGTTGTGCAAACCCTAAAACATCATTTGTTTTTGGGGGGAAGCGTTCTTTTAGAACCGGTTTGTAACTCAGAAAACGCGACCCATTTCGGGGGCACGTCGCCGTGGACGTGACAAGCATCTCCAGTCACTCCACTTTCACCTCGGAGCTGTAGTGAAGCGAAGAATCTTTTCTGAAATCCTTATTCTGGAAAAGACGCGTTTCAATATCAAACAAACTAAGTCGGTTTTCAAATATTCATAGTACATTATTTCTTTTTAATTTTGACTTTTTGACCAATTGTGAGAGCGCTCAATTTCAGGGCTTAAAATTTCTACTGTACGTTTGTTGAAGAAGGTCTTATTTGTTCACATATTTTTTCACATTTTGAATTCATACTAAACTATTACTTTAAGTGAAAGACTTCTGCGATTTGGCAGCCTCTGTGGCCTGCTTTGCAAGGTCAAGTGCGTGCCAAGCACACACTGCATGGTGTCAACCCATGGCATGCTCTTCTGTGCTGCATGCCTCAGGCACACACTTGCTTGTTCCATGCATGCAGCGACGGGCATGCAGCAAAGAAGTGTGCGCCTGCAGCCAAAAAGTGCATGCCTTGGGTTGACACCATGTAGTGCGTGCTTGGCATACACTTTCTGCACCCTAAATGTCTTATAGTGAAGATTCTCCATATTATGGAGAAAATTCTCGATAATATGGTGGTGCAGCTGCCTGTGTATCATACCTTTGAATATTCTTTGTACCTTATAGATATTTTGCGGAATTTTCCTTGTATTACGGAGAAAATCTGTATCATAATATGTTGGTGCAGCCTTTCACCGTATGACATTTTGAGTGTGCAGAGTGTACGTTGCACTGTTATTCAACGAATGTGACGTCTTATTCGTTAGAATGTGAATTTTGTCACGTTTTTTTCAATACAATGTCACATTCGTTTGAACGTGACAGGGCCGTTAAATTAGGGTGTCACATTCGTTTGGACGTGGGTCAACATTCAAACGAATGTGACGTCATATTCAAACGATCGTGACGAAATTCACATTTGAACTAATATGACGTCACATTCGTTGAATAACAGTGTGGTTGCTGGGAATAACCATGTTATGATACAAGACCTTTCATTGGTGACTGCGCAGCCCCTGTGCGTGGGCTGCTTCATGCCGCCGCGCCCCGTGCGTCCGTGCGCCCTGTGCGGCTGGCCGGTGTGCGGCGAGGCGTGCAGCAAGAAGGACATCCACCGGCCGGAATGCGCCGCCTTCCAGCGCGCCAAGTACAAGCTGCCCAAGGGTGAGTTGCCTGCACACTGTAGGAAAACATCCATACGACATTATGTTCAAGTCCAAGCTGACAGAGAGTTTTTATGCACATTAAATCCTTATGCACTTAAATGCACGTAAGTTACGCTCTTTTTTTGCAGCGTTGTTATGAAATCGTACAGAAGCTTACTCTGCACACTCAAAAAAGTCTACAAAGAATGTGCTTTGTAGCTACAACGAAAATGAAGGCATTGTAGAATTGCTTCGTATTACGAAGAAATGCTTCGTATTGCGAAGGATTTTGCTTCATAATACGAAGCATTTCTTCGTAGATTTTACAATGCCTTCGTTTTCTTCGTATTGCGAAGCGATGCTTCGTAGACTTTTTACTGTGCACCGTAAATGTTTTATGGTGAAGATTGTCCATATTATGAAGAAAATTCTCTATAATTTGGTGGAGCAGCTGCCGCTGCCTTTGTTTGTAACATGCCTTTGAAAAATATAGATATTTTGTGGAATTTTCCTTTTATTATGGAGAAAATCTGCATCATAATATGTTGGTGCAGCCTTTCACCATAAGAGATTTAGAGTGTAAAAAACCTGACTTCTAAATACACACTATTGCATGCTTGTAAGTACACGCCTACTGCTTGCTTAGCGCCGCTTGACTCCATGCGACGCAAATGCACAAATGCATTTGAGAAGCATGTAGACTTTGTAAGTATGTACTTGACCAAGTACGCATTTGTAAGTGTGACGCATGTGCCTGAAAAAAGGGGCCTCTCACGGTAAAAAATGCACATGTGTGGTTTCGTCGCACCTCAGCCAGTTCCGTTTTAGGCTTCTAGGTTTTCAAAACATAGTCTGTAATTTTAAGTATCGTTGTAGGGTATAGCTTTTCTGTAGACCTTGAAGGCTTGAAGTACGGCATGTTGCGAGCAGTGGTAAAAAGAGAAACTTTTCGTCCTCTCTTTATGTTAAATTGTTTTGCTGCAGGTAAACTCGCAGACTGGAATTCGACATTGTGGGGTTGCCTGGCAGCCCTCAGGACGACCCTTGCTTTCGAAGACAAATCGCGCCGAAATATTCTCCAGGACCTCCAGTACAAACACCCGCCTGTAGGGGATATGATTGATGACATCAACAAGGTACGTAGCCACAGTCGCAATCAGGGATGATGCCTGAACCGAAAGAAAACCAGTCCGTTACGGCGACAGTTTGCATTTATGTGACTGAAATTCACAATCTGTGGCAGCTAGAACCAAGGGAACAGCTTCTCCTTGGTGTGTTAAGTGTGCCGGAGTTTTGTTCCCTTGAATCGCGTTGGAATTCCGCTTCCCTGAGTTGTCTCTTCAGGCCCCTCAAAATAGTTAAACTCAGGGAAGCGGATCTACGACGGTCCATACGAGATCAAAACGCCGGTTCACTTAGCACACTGCACTCAAAGGAGAATCTGTTCCCTTGGTTCTAGCTGCTATGGTCATTCTGGTTTAGTCATAAATGCAAGTTGTGCTCGTCAATGCCTTGTTTTGTTCCGTTTTGGGCATCACTCCTGGCCGCAATACTGCTTGTTAGCTGTTTTTGTTGGCTGCCCTCTCGGAGCCAAGCTCCGTTGTTATGTTGAAGGACTATATCAAAATGCACATTAAAGGGGATTCTTCACTCTGAAAAAGTGTTCCAAAATTGCCGGGAACAATGAATCATTCGGGGAATATTCCCGAGACTTTCCGGGCATTCCTGGGAGTACTCCCACTTGCTCGGAGATATTGCTTCGTGATAAACTCATGACATTTAAGAGATGTTGTTTTTCAAGCAACCTTGTTAATATTTTACGTTTTGTTCTGTTCTCTTCTTCAACGAAAATGTGAAAAAAATATGAAGTATTTCACAATCATAGCTTGTTATCATGCGCTTTTCAAGTTTTTCGTTCTCACATGAGTCAAACTCAGACATATATTTTTTTAAATTCCCGCGAATATTCCCGTTTTGGGGTGTGATTGTGCCAGGGAACGTTGTCGAGAATTCCCTCAATTCCCTAGAATATTCCTGTATTCTTAAGAACTGCCCTTGTATGTTCACAGCTGACTCCCGCCGGGCGCATGCGCTTGATGATGAGCCACGGTGAGGTGGAGCGTGCGTGCGAGAGCGCGGCGGAGTGGGTGCGGGGCACGGCGCGCATGACCTGGCTCAGCGCCGAAGAGGTGCGCCGTGCGGCCGGCGCCTGCTACATCAACTCGACGGGCTGCGGGTCCAGCTCCGGGCGGCATGTGAGTGCATTGATCTTTGCACTCCTCCTAGGGGCCGTCCATTAATTACGTCACGCAATTTTTGCCGATTTTTGACTCCCCCCCCATGTAACGCAGCGTTACGCTAGCCCGGACCCCCCCCCCCCCCCTCGCCCCTTCATGCGTAAAGTTACGCTAAAAATATCTTTAAAGCTCGGTTTTTACCCAATTTCACTTTTAAAATTTGTTTATTTTTGCTCCAAAATTGATGTGGTAAGCGTAACGTTACGCTGACCCAGACCCCCCCCCCCCCCAGTGCGTAACGTAATTAATGGACGGCCCCTAATGAGAATGAACGAGTCTTTATCAATACCCAAATTTGGGTGAAATATACTACACTTTTTCACCCTTGTTTGGTTGAGAATCATTTTATCATCCATATTTGGGCGGGGTAGGGTGTATCAGCTACCTATATAGCTGCATAGTATTATCACCCAAATTTGGGTGATAAAATGATTCTCACCCAAAGTTGAGTGATGATTGCGACTTTTTCATTCTCAGTGTTCACACTTATTTAGAAGGGGTCTTCTTGTGCATAGCTTTTGCATTAAATTGAGTATGCGACGCACGATTTCCTGCGGAACAACGCACACTTTCATGCCTAGCTACTCACCAATTCGTGCATTTTAAAACGCATGTGCAAATTTGGTGAAACAATCGCTTCGAAATTTTGTCAATGATTTACGCCTGGAACGGCGTGAATCGGTGTCTGACCACAGAAGGGGCGTGAATTATAGTCAAGTCGTGACTAGGCTAAATCTTAACACCCTTGCGAAGGCATAACCTTCCTCACTGAGAAAACCTTTCAAACTATTTTAGGCCTTTCAAAGAAAAGGAGCTTGTTTTAACAAAGTATCTTGAGCATACATAAGCTTACAAAGAAAATACTTCGTAATTTCCGAACTATTTATAACAAAGTAAACTAGTTTGTTTTATGTATGCTCAAAATACTTCGTAAGGTTTTAAGCGTGCTCAAAGGGCGTGAAGCACTCTTACGGCCTTGGGGGCGTTTTCTACATGCCTTCGTTTCACCGCCTTGTTGTCTTACACCATGAGAAGGAACTACTTCGGCGTTATGGAGTGGCAACATAACATCGCCATTGGTTGTTTGTTGTTTTCAGACGTAACTTCCAAAACGGATAGTGCGCAAGTGGTTGCAAAACATTTTCTTGCAATGTAAGGTATAACTAATCATGCAAAGCTATTCAAAATTAAATCCTCCGTTTTAGTTGTTAGTTAGGACGAAAATGTCTCACGTTTACAAGTTTGGGACTGTGCTACACTTGGATTTGAAGTGTAGTCCTTTGCCTCACCCTCCTTTCTCGTGCGCTTTCAGGTGACCGGTCTGTTCGCCGGCATGTCGATGGTGCAGCACTCGTGCCGCCCCAACGTGGAGACGGTGATCTGGCAGCGCGTGGGGGACCCCCACCCCATGGCAGGTAGGGTTATCATCGGTTATCATCCAAGAAAACGTTTTTGTCGATACTCAACCACACCGAGCTTGACTGTCAATCACGAATGTGACGTCATATTCGTTGGAATATGAATTCTGTCACATTCGTTGGAATCTGATGTCATAATTCGTTTTTGTGTTGTTGACCCACGTTCAAATGAATGTGACCTACTAATTAAGTAACCATGTCACGTTCCAACGAATGAGTCAAAATCCACATTTTAACGAATATGACGTCGCATTTGCTAATTATCAGTGCAGCCGATTCTAGTCATACTTAATGCCCCTCCAAAGGCACGAGCCTATTACGTCCTTTGAGGGCGGAAATGACTGTTCTCTTCTTCAGGGCGCAGTTTTTGTTCCTTTGTTTTTCCAGTGATTAATATTGTTAAAAATTAATCATGTTAATTTCCCAAATTGAACATAAGAACAGGGCTTACACTAAGTTAAAAACTTTCGAAGCACATTGATGTCACTGAAAACCAGATTTGTGTGTAAAATCATAGATATCTCAGCAAAATTGTATTGACTTTTATTTTGAGAAGGCAATTTACGTTTTTCTCTTTAATTCTATGTTTTTGAAAAACCATAAATCAATGTTTCATTTCGAATAAATGTCAGGAAAATTTGCTATTTTGTTGTGCCAACCCTCTGGGATAATCACTTGTTTTTCTCCGCTGCAAGGAGTGGCCAGCAGCATGGAGTACGTCTTGGTGGCCACGCGGGACATCGCGCGCGGGGAGCACCTGGCCCTCGCCTACCAGCCCGGCTACCTGCTGGGCGCGGCCAAGCGCCGCATGGAGATGCTTCACTGGAACTTCCTGTGTCGCTGCGAGCTGTGCGTGGACCCCAGCCAGCGTGGGCTGCACCTAGAGGGATGGTGCTGTCGCACTTGCAGCCGTAAGTACATTGTTTTTTTTTGTTTTGTTTTTTTTTTAAACGAAAGTGTCTTTATATCACACACTAAATGTTTAGGTACAGTTTTGTACGTGGTGATGCATGATTTTCCCGTCTAAAACTTCACCAATTTGCTTAAATTTATGCATGTTTACGCCCCCCGCATGCACAAAATAGTGCAAGTGACACATACGAAATTTTAAATTAACACACAATGTGCACTGTACACACTAAATGTTAATGCTGAATTTTGCACATGTAACTCGCACGTGCTAACGTGGAGTGGCCGTGATGTTGTGCGTGAAAGTGCATAAATTTATGAATAATTGTGTACAATTTTTAGCAAAACGTTACGCAGGTTAAAAAATTATGCATCACTACTTTCAAAATTGTACGTAGACATTTGGTGTGTTAAAAAATAGGTTATCTTAAATTTATATTTGTATACAATGTGTCATTAAAATTTCATTCTTACATACACCCTGGACTCCGACGAAGTCCCGGAGCCCCGGCTGAAGCCGGCACAGTCCGACCATGGTGGAAGGGCCTCACTGTGAGGCCGACCTCCACGTAGGAGGCCCCTTCACCATGGGCGGACTCTGCCGGACTCAGCCGGTGCCAGGCCGGCGCTCCATTGGGCGGCCGGGTCTCGGCCGGATCTGGCCTGGGCCGGGTCTCGGCCGGATCTGGCCTGGGTCGGCCCCTCGGCCGGGTCTGGGTCTGGCGCGGGTTTCGGCTGGGCCTCGGCCGGGTCGGGGTCGATGGGCCGGGACTTAGTCGGAGTCCAGGGCGATTACAAACTATTGTGACAGTTACACTGCCGTTTATAATAAGCGGCCCCTTTCTTGCGGACGGCGCCATTTCTATGTTTTCCCAGCTAGAACGCTGAAATTCGGTAGGCTTTAGGTCATCGTAAGGCACGCCAAGTGCGCAGTCCGTGCGCCACCCCTTCAGTACGTTAGGGTGTTCAAACCGAGATACTCATGTCGAAATTGTCGTTGGGGGTGTCGCTCGGACCGCTCATCAGCGAGCCTGAAGATGAACAAGAAGGGCACCAACCTGCCTACCGAATTTCAGCATCCTAGCTCGTTAAACAAAGAAATGGCGCCGTGCCCTACAAAGGTGCCGCTAATTTTGAGCGGCATTGTCTATTCGAATTCGTCTTGTCTCCTCGTCCACGAGGCGTCTTGCGACTTGATACAGGATTCGTGGAAACAAGTGCGTGCCATGTTCCAGCCAAGAAGAAGAAGGCGGTGCCGGTGCTGATCCACGACCTGGACAACAGCTGGTCCTGCAGCGGGTGCGGCGAGAGGGGCCCCCTCGTGGCCACCGGGGACGGCGCCCGGATGGAGGTGATGATGAACATGTTCAGCTCGGTGCTCACTGGTGGCGTCAACAGCATTCGCGCCATGGCCATGAACCCGACCAGTGTGTTCGACTCGCTCTCCGCCCCCGGAGGACCCAGCAGCCCTGCCGCCCAGGCCAAGAGTCTAGAGCAGCGCCTATCCGCTCTGCTGCAGAGCTCTTCCAAGGTCAGGGTTCACTTCAAATACAAGTGTCTCACAGTGGGTAGGAGTCCGTTGGGTGTTGGCAGCGCGAACGTTGTAAATTACTGTTATAACGGGTTGTCTAAAATTTCTGGTAAAAGTTAGGTTTTTTAAAGCGGCGTTTACCGCGTCTCTAACGTGTTGGACGAAAACTGTTATTTAATTCAGATCAAAATGGTGTAAAAAAAAGAACTTTTGAGCGACCACCCTTTTAAGTATGCTACCACGCATGTGTCGGTGTCGTGCTCCTAAGCTCGCACGCACAATCATGCTTCACCAAGTGCAAACATCTAAAGATCGTACCTTTCCGTTTCCGTAGCAGAGATCTTATGTTGTCGTTTTCGTACAAAGAATCTTATCTTAGACGCAAGCGCATTTCGCTTTCACTGCAAATTGAATGGAAGGACGTAACGCCAAAATACGGCGAGACTAAAAGTCTTGCCAAGTTTTGGTCAGACCTGAGGGTCTTTCCAATATTTGGCTAGACAAAAATGTCTCGCCACAAAACGGTGAGACTTTTTTGTCTGACCGCGTTGTTCAGGCCGCATGACCGTATTAACTCGTTCGAAAGTCTGACCACATTGCGGTCAGATAAAAAATTCTCGCCATTTTGTGGCGAGACATGCCAAGTTTTGCCATTGTGCGGCGAGACATTTTGTCTGACCAATTTTCGGCGAGACTTTCAGGTTCGACCAAAACTTGGCAAGACTCCTTGTCTTGCCTCTGGAGCGGCGAGAAGTCTGACCTTCGGATTTGTAGTGTTGTGTGACTATTTTAGAGAGCTACTAATCTTAAGGGATCCTGGTGTATTGCACAGCATCTTTAAGATAAAAGATCAAAGAAACCAAAAGTGCTTGTGGGAATATGACCCGCTTACTCTCTTATCCGTCCAAACTTCGCGATATTTTCTTGCGTTTATGATAAGATTTCTCGGAAACTTCTAAATAAGATATTTTGTACCGAAACGTTAAGATAAAATCTTCTGAATGGGACCCCTCGCCATGTGAGCGTGCAGTTGGCACACACTGCGGTTTCCTAGGTCATCTATAAGTCGCGTGTGACTGCACGCTTAAAACCTTACGAAGTATTATGAGAAACATGTAAGGAACAAGCTATTTTATTTGGTATACGAGGAAACAGTTCGTTAATTTCGAAGAATTTTTTTTCTGTGAGCTTATGTTTGCTCAAAATACTCTGTTCAAAGAAACTACTTCTGTTTGTTAAGTTGAAAACAGTTTTCTAGATTTTCAGAGTGTGCTTTGCAGGTGCCGCTGAAGGAGTGGGAGCGCTTCATCGCCGACGCCCTGTGGCCCCGCGGCCCCCTGCACCCCACGCACAGCCTGGTTCTGCAGGCCAAGAAGGCCATCGTCGAGATGGACCAGCCGGACGTGCTGGTCCGCAAGCTGACCGCAGGTCTGTCATTAATCTTGCACTCACACTTAAGGTTTATGTAGAAATTTGTACGTGTCACTTGCACGATTTTGTGCATGCGGGCAATTCGCATAATATTATGCGTTAAAATGCACAAATTTATGCAAATTTGTGCACAATTTTATGCAAAACGTTACGCAGGTTTAAAATTATGCATCACCACGTACAAAACTCTACATAAACATTTAGTGAGCTGTAAATCCCAAGGCGACACTTGAGTTTCTTTTTTTGGCGATACAGTTGAGTGTGGCCAACAAACGGCCTTACCGAAATATCATGCCTCCAAAACACAATAGCATCGCCAATATTTGGCGAGTATCGTTTTGGCGAGTATCGTTTTGGCGAGTATCGCTTTGGCGATTATCGCCAAATTTCGGCGATACTTTTGTGTATCGCTGTTTTGAAGGCAAGATTTTTCGGTCAGGCCATTTGTTGGCCGTACTCAATTGCATCGCCAAAGAGTACTTAAAGTATCACCTTTGAATTTGGAATGTGGTTGGAGGATCTATACTGTCAAACTACGTGTGGGCAACTGCACACTTCCTGGTGTGTCCCTCCTCACTTGCAAATGCAGAGTTTGCCGTCTCCACACTTCAGGTGTGGAGTAATTCATTGAGCCCCCATCTACTAGCATGATTCGAACGTGGAGGACCCCACACCTGGAGTGTGGAGACAGTGAACTCTGCACTTTCAAATGTGCAGATTGGAAGCTCTAGTCTCCTCCGCGTTTTAAGTGTGGAGTTGTGCTCGCAGGGTTTCACAGTGTATGCACTTGAGCGAGATGTCCAAGCATGCAGAGGTATGTTGGGGAAAGCAGAAGTCTGCCACTTCTTGCACTCATTTGTACGCCCTGAGCTAAAACTCACTCACGCCTGATGGAAATGCGAATGAGAAATGGACAGAGAAACGGAGGCGACTATCGCTAAGTTTGACTATATGGGACAGCTGCAAATTTCTAGGAGGCATGATGAAACTTACACCAACTTGCAGGATCAAAGAAACTAGCAGTACTTGTAGAAGTACGTCTCTGATAATTATGCGGGATTTGCTTGCGTTTCAAAGAAGACTCTTTAGATCTGACAAGCTAAAACCGTTTCGGAAACGGCAAACTACGATTTTCTGAAAAGGACTCCTCGAATTATTGTCCGCGTAATTGTACGGTCATTCAGTGTAAAAACCAACACTGTCGCAAAAAAAAATAATTTCAGAGAATTCTGGAAGCAACTTGTGGAAATTTTCCGTAAACCTAGTATTTTCCGTACGTAGCCACTTAACAATATTCACTGTGACTCACAGTATTCTTTGCAGGACTTTCAGTCTTCCGTGCACCTCAATGGTCTGCGACGGGCATGCGGAGAAGACTGGGAGTCGCACAGTGAATACTGGAAAGAGGTTACAGGAAATACTGGCCAAACAATTTACTGACTTTTTCGTAGTTTTTTGCAACAGTGTTTGACAGTGATTTTAATGTTGCTGTGTGTGTGTGTGTGTGTGTGCAGCCGAGACGCAGCGCGTGGTGCAGTACTGCCGCGACCTGCGTGCCGTGTGCGACGTGGTGTGTCCCGGCGCCAGCGGATTCCGCACGCTCATCCTGTCCGCCCAGTCCGGCCTGGTCGGCGCCCAGGTCATGGCGCGGCTCAACGAGACGGGATGCAGTCGCCCTCGCCCCGACACGGAGGTAATACTCCACGCATCGTAACACTTATAAAACGAAGGCATTCAAACTACACGGCCAAAACTGTTCCTGGTTTTTCCAGGAAGCCCATAGGAAAGATATAGGCGCTTTCCAAGGTGTTCCTGAGAAAACCATGAACCGTTTTCACCTTGTATGCCTTTGCAGGGCTCAAATGGTTTTACGCCCTTGAACGGCGTAAATTGTTCTGTGCCCTGCCAAGGGGCGTGAATAATTATATGGCTCTCCGAATGAGGACTACATTGGTCGGGTTCACTCTGTGTCACACGCTCGGTTCGAGTCCTGTTAAACGACTCTGGAGATTAAAACTTTTCCTGAGTGTTGGCCGCCTGCGCCGGTCGTCTGGCCCACTGTGCGTCACTTTCTTTCTCATGCATGCTCTAGTCCTTCCAAGCTCGGCACTCTGTTTGCAGGCTCTGTTGGATGAGTGGGAGGAGTTGCTCGCGGAGCTGCTGGCGACCGCCATCGCCCCCAAAGGCAGGGAAACATCGCTGAGCAACCTGCAGTACGTCGCTTCAATCCGGAAGAACTTGTCAATGTTGAAGGGTCGCTAGTCCGGAACGGATTTGATTTTGATCCGAGCGACGCTGGAGTGCACTGCTTGCCTTGACCTGCATCCCTATGTTTGCGTGTCTCTCAGGTGTTACTGTGGGCTCGCAATGTCAAATTAGTGAGAAGTTTCTCAAAGCGTAATCGAGCTATCATGTGATTTAAGTTAGTTAGCTGGTTTAGTAATTATTCTCTGTCATTACTTGGTTTTTTGTATGTTCATAGCTGGGCATAATATAGCCATGTCCATAGGTGCTTCGTGCTCCGTGAAAAGGCAGATCAGTCTTCATGTCTGTCTAAATTTGATGTATTTGCTGCCAATGAAGGGCTTTCGCACGAGCAGTTAGAATACTCTCTCCCTGCCTTATTGGGTTCTGGATTTAATTTTGAGTTTTTCTCATAGCTGATATGTCTTGCTTGAGTTATTTGGAAATGCTTTTGCTTATCATCTTCAAGGGAACTTCGTCCGATTAATTATTTAACTCCATGCTGAACCCCTGTTTATCTTGAAATGGGGGGAATCATAATACGGAAGTAAATGAATATTTATGTCTTTCAAGTTCTCTTTTAACACTGAATTTTAAGTGCCTTTATGTGTTAGGGTGCTGGGTATAATTCTATGTAATTTTTGCCGTATAACAGATCTGTTTAAGTTGAGTTGTGAGCAACGCATATGCCGGAAACGTTAATAAAATCCAATCATCTTTAAAACGATTTTTACACCCATTCAATCCAACGAGTTCCCTTATTCCCCCTTCACCCAACGCAATTTCTTGCAATCTGAAGATATAATTGAATGAACCGACTCAGAATGAAGCCGCTTGTCTTTCGGAGATTGTCTGAGGGATAATTTTCCCCCTAGAAGGTTAAACTTTGGGAAAGACAGAATACTTATGGTTGTAGAACATTAAATAAAGTGGTTGTTAATGCCTTTGTTTGTGCCTAAACAATGCTTCACTCCTTTTGAGTTAATTATGCGCACAGATTCGGATGAGCCACTCCACGTCGAGGTACGGATTTTCAGTCCCCTTGACGAATAAGAGAATCCCGGTGCACTTCATTTACGAAAGTCGCATTGCGTTCAAAACGACTTGCCCAACACTAGGGTACAGTTAACATGGAAAGCAATTGAATTTAAATGTGGAGGATATGATTTTAGTTACGTGTGGTGTTGATCTAGAATGTGCTCAGTTTACGGTCTCGGTCTATCGTTGATCGTGTGTAATTGCTTGGTAAATAAATGTACGGGAAATACATACTAAATTAGTGTAAAGAGTTTTTATTACTTAACATGGCCAAATACCACATACGAGATTTGTAAAATGTTAAAATTTTAACAACGCAACGATAGGCACGTAGTACATTTCACTCGAGATGAGAATCTTTGGGGCACAATACAATACTTGTGAGAAAACGATGAAGTTTCCAGAAGATTCAATCCCACACGCGACACTGGGAAAAAGAGTGTTTATTGGTACTTGAATCAATAGCTGGATGAACGACACAGCTAGGGTAAACTCTTTATCAAGGTGATTCAGTCATTGAAGGCAGTTCAGCATCAGAGTCCTCACTTGATTTGGCCTCTGAATCTTCATCTTCTGCCTCTTCATCGTCCTGCCCCCCTTCAGACCGTTTTTTCGGTTTCCTCGGCACTTTTCCCATGCTTACTGTAGGTACTTTCAACAATTTCCCACAATATTTACGGCCCGAGAATAAATCATAATTAAACAACAGTGAAAAAAGGTGAAAACTTTAAAAAATTCTCACAGCCAAACGGGGTGAGTTATCGCAAAACCCTTTGGTATCGGGTCCCTTGGTAGTAAGGTGAACCTAAAATAAAATTATCGTCCCAATCGGAGAATACACGATTTGGGTCCTGTGGTGATTTGACGTGGAATAACCCGTATTTGCTTGGCGTTTGCTGCTCGGCCGGTGGATTAGGGACTTTCCAGCGCTCCCCGAAGCCGACGGAGCGGTGGCTTCCTTCTGGTGGCTACCTGTGGCGCCAGAGTGGCGACGCGAGCGCTCTGGTGGCGATCTGTGGCGACTTGGCCTCGATGGCGTTCGGTGGCACCCAGGGCGCGCTCCACAGCGCGCTCTGGTGGCGCACTGGCTTTCTCAACCCAGTCTTCGCCCAGCGCTCGCGCGCTCGGAGGCGGAACATCAGACCACGTCGCGTCCACGGCCACTGGCGTCCCACTGGAGTCCCACTGCAGTCTCTGGAGTGACCGCTCGGACGCCGTGCCGACCGGGTCTGCGATTGCTGTGGCCGTGCACTCGGCCTCCAAAGAACCAACGCCGCGTGAAGTCATCCCACATTCACTCGTCGCGAGGTCATCTGCAGCACAGGGTTGTTAAAGTTAATTCTTTTCGTTATCAAGTTAGCGATAAGTTAATTTCTGACCCTCGTTATCGTTAACTTGATAACGATAACGGCAGTCAAAGTCTTATCAAGTTAACGATAAGTTTAACTTATCGGATTCGATAAGTTAACGTAGTTGAAAGGATCCATTAAAAAACCGGGGGGGAAAATGCCAATTTCGTAATTAACGCTTTATTTCAGGGACTAGGTGTCATAATTGCACTCCTGGACGGGAAAAATCAGTTCATAATTATATTAAATAAATTCAGAAAAATTAACAATAATTAGACGTATTGATGCATGATGAGCGTTTTTATCTACTGTTACTAAAACAAAGTTAACTTATCGATCGATAAGTTAAATTGGGCTGTGTTAACGATAACTTGATAACGATAACGTTTCAGGAAAAGTTATCAAGTTAACGTTAACGATAAAAGTAACTTATCGTTATCCGATTATCGCCGATAATTTCGAAATTAACTTTAACAACCCTGCAGCAAGGTATTTAGTACAGTCATTTACTCTACAAACTCAAGTGTGTACATAGTACACTCCACCTGGAGCCAACATGCATGTACACTCCAGGTTGGAGTGTACTTGCCAAGTACACTCCACGTTGGCGTGTGCTTGCCAAGTACACTCCACGTTGGCGTGTACTTGCCAAGTACACGCCAGGTGGCGCATACCTGCAGGTACACTGTTGCCCAGTCTAACACGTAAAGAATAGGGAACTTCAGCCAACCTGGCGTGTACTTGGCAAGTACACGCCAACGTGGAGTGTACTAGGCAAGTACACTCCAACCTGGAGTGTACTTGCATGTTGGCTCCAGGTGGAGTGTACTATGTACACACTTGAGTTTGTAGAGTAGTTTTTTGACCCAGGAAAAATTGCGATCAGCACGAAACTTTGGGGATCGATAGAGGCATGCCTCCTGAGTCCTCATGCCAAAATCCCCAAAAGTACCACCGTGCACATCGGTGCAATCGGCGTTCAAAGTCCGAATATCTATAAGGTACAAAGAACATTCAAAGGTATGTTGCAAAGGCAGCTGCACCACCATATTATCGAGAATTTTCTCCATAATATGGAGAATCTTCCTTATAAGACATTTGGGGTGCAGACTCAAGTGTATGCCAAGCACGCACTACATGGTGTCAACCCAAGGCATGCACTTTTTGGCTGCATGCCAGCAGGCGCACACTTCGGTGCTGCATGCCCGTCGCTAATGCATGCATGGAACAAGCAAGTGTGTGCCTGAGGCATGCAGCACAGAAAGCATGCCATGGGTTGACACCATGCAGTGTGTTGGGCACGCACTTGACCTTGCAAAGCAAGCCACAGAGGCTGCCAAATCGCAGAAGTCTTACACAGTAATAGTTTTGTATAAATTCAAAATGTGAAAAAATCTGCGAACAAATAAGACCTTCTTCAACCAACGTACAGTACAAATTTTAAGTCCTGAAATTAAGCGATCTCACAAATGGTCACAAAGTCAAAATTAAAAAGAAATAATGTACTATGAACATTTGAAAACCGACTTAGTTTGTTTGATATTGAAACGCGTCTTTTCCAGAAAAAGGATTGCGGAAAAGATTCTTCGCTACACTACACTCTACAAACTCAAGTGTGTACATAGTACACTCCACCTGGAGCCAACATACATGTACACTCCAGGTTGGAGTGTACTTGCCAAGTACACTCCACGTTGGCGTGTGCTTGCCAAGTACACTCCACGTTGGCGTGTGCTTGCCAAGTACACTCCACGTTGGCGTGTGCTTGCCAAGTACACTCCACGTTGGCGTGTACTTGGCAAGTACACGCCAGGTGGCGCATACCTGCAGGTACACTGTTGCCCAGTCTAACACGTAAAGAATAGGGAACTTCAGCCAACCTGGCGTGTACTTGGCAAGTACACGCCAACGTGGAGTGTACTTGGCAAGTACACGCCAACGTGGAGTGTACTAGGCAAGTACACTCCAACCTGGAGTGTACTTGCATGTTGGCTCCAGGTGGAGTGTACTATGTACACACTTGAGTTTGTAGAGCAGCTCCGAGGTGAAAGTGGAGTGACTGGAGATGCTTGTCACGTCCACGGCGACGTGTCCCCTAAATGGGTCGCGTTTCCTTTGTTAGCATTCTGAGTTACAAACCGGTTCCAAAAGAACGCTACCCCCAAAAACAAATGTTGTTCTAGAGTTTGCACTACTACAATCTTGTGCACTAAATACACACTTACGAAAGCATGCTTGCAAGTACGCTCTTCGAGTCCGCTCCTAAAAGTGCATACAGTACTTGACAAGTTCTGCAACCCATTCTTATGGGTCCAACCCATGTAATGGGTGTAAGAAAAGTACCCATTTAAATGGGTTGCACCCATAATGGGTCTGACCCATCTCAAAGTGTCCAAACTCAGACTTGACTTTATTTTATTTCTTTTACAAAGAAGATTAGTCTGACCTAGATGGACGTCACAAACCAAACTTTCGGCGCTGAACACAATGGTGGTGTCGAATTTGACCTAGCTGCAGTAGTTTACAAGTTACCCTTAATAGGTGTGTAGCGGGTTTGCCTACCTAATTGCACCACATTTTTGCCTACCTCGCAGGCGATCCTTGACCGAACCCAAAAAGCTGGGTCTCAATGGGTCCCAGCCCCAGTCTTAACCGGTTCCAAACGGGTCTTAACCCATTCTCAACGGGTCACAACCCATTTTAAATGGGCTTCAACTCTTCTACATGGGTTAGAACCCATTGCCGAATGGGTTTTGTTTGATATGGGATTCTTGCATTTCAGTGTCTACATTGATTGCATCTGGCCATCTCTCTCTTCCATATTTTTTGCCCCTTCCTGCCCCCCCCCCCCCCCCCCCCAAAAGTTGGGGGGGGGGGGGCATTGACCCCGTGGCCCCTGGCGGGAAGGACCCAGCAGGGCCCAGCAGCAGACGCTGGTTACACGCTATGGTGCCGGCAGCCCGTTGGCCCATGGCCTTGGAGTCGAGAGTCCTTCCCCCCCCCCCCCCCCCCCTCTCTATCTTGGACTCTAACCGACGTAGGAATGCTCCAGCACCAGGGAAGGCCGTCCAGGTCAGAGTTTGGAGAGCATCTCTTATGAATGCGGAGACTTTGGTCCTCGGCATCCCTATCACTCGTCCACTCGTCCTCCCTTATGTACAGTACATTCAGTCATCCCTGAGCTAGCGGCGACCCTTTGCTATGCAGGTCTTTTCTTGGTGCCATCATGAGTGTGGCAAACAGCCTCGAAACAACGAGCAAAACAAAGGATCGAACCCTTATAACACACCGGAACGGCACTCCGACAATGCGGCCCCCGGTGGGGCTGGGCTGTTTAACTTTCCTTTGGTCGCCGCTAGCTCAGGGATGACTGAATGTACTGTACCTTAGGCCCCCTTCGCCCTTTTTCCCAACAACACTGAGAATGAAAGAGTCATGATCATGACCGAAATGTAGGGTGAGGAATTCTTTATCACCCAAATTTGGGTGAGACAGGTTTCCTCGCCCAAATTTGGGTGAGGAAGGTTTCCTCACCAAAATTTGGGTGAGAATACTATGTAGCCATATAGGTAGCCGATACCCCATTCTCACCCAAATTTGGGTGAGGAAGCCTTCCTCACCCAAATTTGGGCGAGGAAACTTCCTCACCCAAATTCGGGTGATAAAGTGTTCCTCACCCAAAAATTTGTATTGATCAAGACTCTTTCATTCTCAGTGAACCATGAACGTAGGCAAGTCGCAACATTGCGAGTTATATACTACATGCAGCACGATAGGAAAATAAGAAAATTTCTCGGAATGTCGTCGAGGGTTGCCTATCAGGCTCGGTGTAGTGCTCTTCCGCTTCCTGTCCCACGCGTTGTGGTCGTTAGCGGTTCAAACCCATAAACCAAATCGGTCTGTAAAGCTGCTTCATTCCCACAGAGCGAAGATCATGGATGGAAATGAAATGAGTTTCGAGCGGGAACCTGGTGTGTGTGCGCGCGCGCTCGTGCACTCCCCCTCCCTTTCCCCCCTCCACATCCACCAAACCCCTCCCCCTCCCCTGAAGCCGAATGCGAACTACTGCCGACTGTGCAGGTGCAGACGACACGATAAGAATAAGGGACTATCTTTCATCCATCTTCGATTATTTCATGAAGAAGTAAGACGTCTCCTATCAGGACAGTCTTGCGATAGTGTTAGACAAGGTAACTGCGACCAAATGAGAGTGATTCGCCTCACTCGCCTCGCGTGAGCGTAGAGTGAAAATTGCGTAGTAATATGCCACAACGGTGGGTGAGGTTAAGCTGTCAAAGTGTCAAGTTTGGCCTTGTTTGTGCTGCGATGCTGACTGAATACTGCAGGATAACTGCATCTACTAGTTTGTTTACACTTTTCTAATCTACTGTAGCCCTGGACTTGATTTGTATCATTAATTCAATGTTTTGCTGAGACTTTTTCTGGCTTGTGCTATGATTTCTGGTTGCGGTTTTGAGTGGTTATTTTGCATGATTATTATCATCTTCCAAAGCTACTGTGTAGATGAGACAGACTTGTTGGCCATATTCAATGCTGTTGCTATGTACAAGTTCTTGTTGAGTCACCAAATACTGGGGCTGCGTAAGAGCTTAGCTACTGGATAAGTACAGCATACACTTCTTCTTATCAATTTATGGATCAGTGAGAAAAAGAAATGTCGCCGTCAGACTCATTATCACTCTGCAAACTCAACAGTGTACTCAGTACACTCTGATCAGCGTGAACTGACAAGCACACTCCAACGAGAGTGTACTCAGATGAGCACACTCCCAAGAGAGTGTATTCAGATGAGTACACTCTGATGAGAGTGTGCTCAGATGAGTACACACCAAAGCACGCCTAGCAGTATATGCAGCTGTAGGTGTGTACTCATCTGAATACACTCTCGGAGGAGTGTGCTCATGAGTGAGTACACGCTCATAGGAGTGTACTCCTGAGTACACGCTAAAGAGAGTGTACTGAGGACACGCTAAAGAGAGTGTACTGAGTACACTGTTGAGTTTGCAGAGTATGAATGTAGGCAGTCTTCAAATAGATAAGACTAGAAGGTCACAAGTCTAGTCAGGAGTAGATAAGTAAATTATGTTTATTTTAAGGTTTTGTTTTATTCGCATCCACTTGTACCCTTCGCTGTTTTGCTGTTTGTGGGAAGAACACTTATAGCCTCTTTCTTTTTGTCTTCTGCTTCAGGTAAACATGCCCATCCAGAAGATCTGTTGTATCGGCGCTGGATACGTTGGAGGCCCCACATGCAGCGTCATCGCTCTCAAATGTCCTGATATCAAAGTGACAGTTGTGGACAAAAGTCAAGAACGAATTGATCAATGGAACTCAGAAAAGCTCCCTATATATGAGGTTTGTAAGACTTCAAATAAGAGCTTTTTACTCTTCATTTACTGATTCTAAGAAATCAATTTCAAAATTATATAAATATGGGTTCCATTAATTTACTTTTTATTTATTGTTTTAATGGTCCTTTGCATTTATTTCAGCCGAATCTTTATGATGTCGTAAAGGAACGCCGGGGTAAAAATCTTTTCTTTTCCACTGATATTGATAATGCCATCAAAGAGGCAGATCTCATCTTCATTTCAGTCAACACCCCAACAAAGACATTTGGAAATGGAAAGGTTGGTGACATTATTATCCAAGCTGTAAAGATGAACTTGCTGGTAACCTACTGCATGGAGAGCTTGTACTCCATGCCTACAGCAATTTTTTATTCCTTTTTATTTGTTTTAGGGCCGTGCTGCTGACCTAAAATATGTCGAATCTGCTGCCAGAATGATTGCTGAGGTAGCTAATTCAAGTAAAATCGTTGTTGAGAAAAGCACAGTGCCTGTGCGAGCAGCCGATTGTATCAGCAACATTTTGACTGCAAACACATTTAACAAACCTAATGTAAAATTCCAGGTAAATCCTTTTTTTTAAAAATCCTGTCTTGTGGTAAACCAATAGTGGTTGTAGTTTGTTACTGATGATCTTACGTGGTTCATATTTTCAGATTTTATCAAACCCTGAGTTCTTGGCAGAAGGGACAGCAATTAATGACCTTCTCTATGCCGACCGGGTGCTTATAGGTGGAGAGGATAGTATTGAGGGTCATGCTGCTATTGAAGAGCTATGTAAGGTGTATGAAAGATGGTTACCTCGCAAAAATATTCTAACAACCAACACTTGGTCCTCGGAACTATCAAAACTGGTTTGTTTCTGTTATTCCCTGCTGCAAATGATCACTGAAGGAATTATCTCATATTTCTAAATAGATTTTTTCCGTTTTAATATCAGGCTGCAAATGCATTTTTGGCGCAAAGAGTTTCCAGTATTAATTCTCTCTCAGCTGTTTGTGAAACAACTGGAGCTGATGTGTCAGAGGTTGCCCGTGCTGTTGGTTGGGATTCCCGCATTGGGCCCAAGTTTTTACAAGCATCAATTGGTGAGTGCCATGGTGAATACTATGAAATGTTTTGATAAATTTATTGTGTCCATTCTGTGTCATCTAATACATTAGCTCTCTCCAATTCATACAGGATTTGGAGGAAGCTGCTTCAAAAAAGACATTCTGAACTTAGTTTACATCTGTGAAGGTCTTAATCTGCCTGAAGTTGCTGCTTACTGGCAACAAGTAAGAGTCATTTTAATTTTTCTACTTATTGTTTGTGCTGTAGCCATGTCTGTTTTGCATCTCTATAGTACTTGTATCAAACTATTATACATATTTGATTCCCTTTATTTCAGGTTATTGACATGAACGAGTATCAGAAGTCACGTTTCTCAGCTAAAGTAATTGAATTCCTATTTAACACAGTGACTGACAAGAGGATAACACTGCTGGGGTTTGCTTTCAAGAAGGACACTGGTGATACTCGTGAGTCCCCTGCCATAGATGTAGCAAAGACTCTTCTGGATGAAGGAGCAAAGCTCCATGTATATGACCCAAAGGTACTGCTTCGACTGGTCAACCGACTACGTGATGTGATCATACATGTGGTCACATTTCCATATGAGATAAAATTATCCCGGTTTATCTTTTTTCTTGTCAGGTGGAGCATAGTCAAATTCTGGAAGACCTCACACATCCTCAGGTGACAGAGGAACCAGAACATGTCAGAAAGTATTTGACCATTCACTCTGACCCTTACGAAGCAACTGCTGGAACACATGCTATTGTTCTGTGCACAGAGTGGGATGAATTTGTTGTGAGTTTCATTCTGAATCTACTTTGACATAATTGGTTGGAAACCGTCTATTTAATCGCCATATGTTTTTCTAATTTCAGAACTTGGACTATCAGCGCATCTATGACGGTATGATGAAGCCAGCATATGTATTTGATGGCCGAAAAATCTTGGATCACCAGAGACTGCAGAGCATAGGCTTCATTGTACAAACCATAGGAAAACGGCTATCCCGCAATAGCTCTAATCGGGTATGGGGTAGCACAGCCCAAATGTAAGAGTTTGTGTAACAAAATTTAAAGTGAACTGAACCATAATTGACAACTTGTACATCACAGTACTTTAAGTTTTGGAAGATATCCTATTTTGATCCAGTAAATATCATTGTTCTGTTTACTGTTGTTTCACACCTACATATAATTAATTGTCATGTATAGTGAGGGGTTTTTTAGGGCTAAGGGAAGAAAAGCTGACAATTAATATGTTTTATTTCGTAACATGTGGTCCCTCACCACCCAGCCGTCGCCAGAAAATCATGCATATGTTATACGTTGTTAATCATTTTGATTTATAAGTTTTGTTTTTTAAAGATATTTATTTGCTTGTAAATCATTTTTGAAGAAAAATGAACCTGTTACAAAAAAAAACCAGTCCTAGATCAGTCTTAGGTGCTATGCCACCCATCCCATCTACCAGTCCAGGAGGACTTGTTGGATGTTCGTTTGGTAAGCACACTGCATTTTTGGAGCAGTCCAGTATTTTATCACATTGTATTTATGTAGTTTATGTCTCATATTGAGAAAAGATAAAGTCCTTTGAAATGTTTAATAGCTTTTTGTCCATGTATGGCAGTTCTGTCGTGGACATTCAGAAAAGAGATAGCGTTTTGTTTCCTCATGAGATTTTTGTTTGCATTTTAAATGGCTGTAGAGTAGCCTATGTTCTCTTTGTCTAATTCTGTTATGAAACTGTGCTCATGAATGAAACTTGTGTGATTGAATGTTTATCTGATCGATATCTCCCCATTGCGGTTGACCCTCAACACTTGACCTTTCAAGTGACCCAACTTACTGTATTTCATTTTGCGGCACTCTGTGTTTGAAAGTAAACCTTGCCCCCTCGTCATTATCTGCGTTGAATCCTAATTCTATTTGACTTGCTGTCATTGTGCCTTCATGTAGATGGTTCTGCGGGCTGATACCTTGTCTCGCACTCATTGTAGTGACTTTATACATTTGTATGACTTTTATTATTGTTGTATCTGTACTTTTTTTTGGTACATTTTAACCAAAAATAATTTCAGTCCGTCCATGGAAAATGGCAATGGTTATGTTTTGTGTTTTATACTTACGAATTTTTTTGTGAGAATGAGAACCAGAGAAGAGTGTGTTATTGAGTACTTATTATTATTATGACATGTTTTATGGTGTATGACTTTATACTATCAATTTACAAGTTGCATTAATTTTTTTGAAGAGATTCAGTTTGTCTTTCTATCAAGGCAAGTGGATTGGTCTGCATGTGAAGAACTTACAATGTCCTGAGATTGTTGCTAAGAGGATGTGTAATGACCTCACAGTATTAAGAATTGAAATGCATTGAAGCGTTTTGGTAGAAGATTTGAATTATTTATTTAGTGAAGGCACTCTGGCAAATTTGTGTTGTGTCATATAGGGTCTATAATCCTTGACAATCTGAACTCTCTTTCTTATTGTCCTGGTGCTATTTATGTTGTGTACTTCTTACTTTAAATTATTACTGTGATTCTTAGGAATAAATTACAAATATTCAACTACGTATTTCATGGTCAGAGTTTTATGGCACTACCCCCTTCCTCCTGTACATTGAATGACTTTTTGGACAAAGGTAATTTTTTGTTCACAATTCCTGAAGCTTTGGAGGGAGAGAGAAAGATCGAAATGTTCCCATTTATCCGGCCTGTCTATTTGGATCGCTCAAGCAGCCTCGAAGTGCCGTAAGCGCCGTGGGATAGGCAACCCATCGAACACCACAGTACGAATGGCAGCCGCTTCGCAACACTGCCAACTGACTGCCGTGTCTGTTCCTCCAGACTGTACAAAGAGAATTGTCGTCTCCTTTTGCCTTAGGATGGGTTTGAATGCATGTAAATTTTACACTTACCGGAAAACCGTCAGGGGCTACCTCATCGAAAACACATGTCTCTTTTACATGCGATAACGCTACTGTTGTCAGCACTGTCAGCTCAGTGTGGCCAGACTTGGCAAATTGTCGCTTAGTTGGCGATTTTTGGTTCGGTTTGGCGACGAACAATATTTCTGGCGGCTATAAAAAATGGCGATATTTTAGGCGATTGCGAAATAAATTGGCGATTTTGGCGACTTTTGATAGAAAATGGCGAAAAACCGACGTAGTCTTCCGACCATGGTTGCCGTGCCGAGTCGGCCGGCGCGCGCTGTTGGGTTCGCTCCAGCCGAACGCCACTTCTGGTCCCGTGCGGTGAAGGTGGTGCGGACGCTGGAGGACGCCAAGGACGCCGTGGAGCGCCTGCTGCAGGAATGGTGGGCCAGGCTGCGGCAGGTCCAGGAGGCCGACAGGGAGCTGCGGGCGGCGGTGGACGATGGCGGCGACCTGGAGGCCGGCCAGCCGGAGGGCCTGCAGCAGCTGCAGGACGCGGCCAGCCTGCTGGAGGGCATGGAGTGCGCGCTGCGGCACTAGGGCGGCGCCGAGTGGAGGGGCGACCTGGGCGGCGGCCGGAGCCTGCTCGACGCGCTCGTGCTGCACCTGCACCGCCACGGCCGCATCGAAAAGGTACACCGCAAGTGTGAATAGTAAAACAAAAGTACAACGAAAACTGTGTAATGAATGTACTGTGTGAATGTACTAACATATGGCAGCGAGTGATTCAAGAAATAATTCAAGCATTTAATAACATTAACTACCAAAATACTAGGAAAAAACGTAGTCTGTTACAAATCCCCCCCCCCAATGCGTGTTACGCAAAAAGCACTTCCCCAATCATAACTGGACGAAGTTATGGCAACAAATGTCACGTGGTTACATTGTGAAGGGGTCACATTTTATGGCCTCAACGGTGATTTGATGGTGCTAGGTCCCTAGGGAGCCTCAGACGGAAACCTTACCTAACCTAACGGAAACTTCCTGGGACTCAAAATCTACGATTTGCCTGATTTCGGTGTACCCAATATCTAAGACTTCCGCCAAAATTATACCAGATCACAGATAACAGCCGTTTCGATTGTTCAAGGATCCTCTACTTCTACCGAAAGAGGGGACAGACTCCGATTTCCCTCTGCACCCTCCACCATATTTTATACGAGCATGTGTTACGAATCGCCTCACCCTCCCTTGCGCCGGGATGTCCCGTTCAGCTTCTCAGGAACAGCTTGCTTTTTGCTTGCCTTCTGCACCGTGCTGTTCCCCGGAGCTTGGCGGTAGAAAATCGCGTCCACTTCCAATCGCTGCGCGCTTGGAAGATAAAAATTAAACCTTGACACAAAGAACGAACACTATTGTTTGTTTCTTGACAGGAACCGGCCCACCGGCAGCCCGCAGTAACTTCTCCGCCCCAAGCTCAGGGCTGCATTCTGGATCTCGACTTATGCAGCCTGACATGCACTGGACCCGACCAACAGCGAGAAGAGAAAGCGGCCGTGCTCTACAAACTCAAGTGTGTACATAGTACACTCCACCTGGAGCCAACATGCATGTACACTCCAGGTTGGAGTGTACATGCCAAGTACACTCCACGTTAGCGTGTACTTGCCAAGTACACTCCACGTTGGCGTGTACTTGCCAAGTACACGCCAGGTGGCGCATACCTGCAGGTACACTGTTGCCCAGTCTAACACGTAAAGAATAGGGAACTTCAGCCAACCTGGCGTGTACTTGGCAAGTACACGCCAACGTGGAGTGTACTTGGCAAGTACACGCCAACGTGGAGTGTACTAGGCAAGTACACTCCAACCTGGAGTGTACTTGCATGTTGGCTCCAGGTGGAGTGTACTATGTACACACTTGAGTTTGTAGAGTGCTGGCCTGCGTGCGGCAGCATGGGGTGAGTCTGGCTGCTGGCACACCTAGAGGCTCTTCGCGGCCTCGACTTCACTCTGTGCTTACGCCGTCCGTCTGCAGGTGCGAAGGATGACCGACGTGTTGTGCAACAGTGACCCTGCCTGGGCCCTCGACGTGCTGCGGAGCGCCGCCCCGACACTGGAGGAGCTTTCCTTAGTGAGACTTCGCGCCTGAAGGAGGCGACGACCTGGGCTGGGCGCCCTGCTGGGCCAGTGCGGCCTCCGCGTGTCCAGCGTCGTGCTGACAAGGAATTTCTTGGACCACTCCTCCTCAGCCTGCCGTGCACAGGTGTCCGCGGTGCGGCGCGTGCTGCAGGCCGCCACAGTGCAGTGCACCGTGTGGGGAAAGATTGGACGGGAAAATATTTAGGCACAGGCGTAGCCGGTGGAGCTCTTGGTGGAGCTCGGAAAGCCGGCGAGGCCCCTCTCGTGTGGCGTGCGGCGGGGAGGCGGTGCGCTATCCGTGCGGGGAAGCAGCGCAGTGACATCGTAGAAAGCACCCCATGTCACTACAAGTCTGTCAAAAAATTTGGTGTTTTCCGGGTGTTTGAAGTGAACTTTGTTGACCTGCTTTGAACAATGTCACCACGCGGTTCCCCTCGTTGTCACACGTTTTGTTTCCTTTCCTTTAAAAAGCCTTAGAACCAGTCCCAAGAGTGCTCAAGTGCTCTTATAGGTTCGCGCGCTCTGGACTTTATTGTGTTTTGTCCGTCTCCCCATCAGACGGGTGACGGGTCTATTGAGATAATCTTATTGTGCCTAGTTGTGGAGGCATCAGCATAATATGCACGTATTTTCATGTTTTTTTTTTTCGTGACTTTCCCTTTAATAATTATATATTTGATTTACTGTCTTTGTTCTGATACTGCCGCTACTTTCTGTGGTGTGACTAGAATAAACGGTTTCCTTAACACGCTGGCTCGTCGCTGCCCCGCCATCCTGCCGCTCCTGCCCGCTGCGGAGCCACTGTGCTCCTGCAGCCTGCGGTGCTGCTTTGGGCCTCGGGAACGCATCGGTGGGTCCCCGAGGTAGAAAATTCCAGGGAATTGACATGCCTGAACCTTATGTCATCGGATCTTGATGAAAGTTGGCTCAAATGTTGCCCCCCTAAGGGTAAGGAAGCCCTCTCGCTCAACATGGGCGCAGTGGGCAATCTTATTTTCGCCTGAATTTCATTTTAACCTTTCTCAACAAAATGCACATTTTTGGGAAAGTCGGCGCGCTGACCACCCCGACGGTCTGTCCTCCTCCAAATCGACGTTTCTGGACTCAAAATTGTCTGGGGAATCCGAATCTGCGGTCTGTTTGCCGATAGCGTTCCGATAAAAGTCCAAAAATAGCACTTTTTTCGGAAAATGTAGTTATTTTAGAGGTTTAGGCGACCGGTCGTATCCACAAGCCCTCGAAAAAACCACATCAAACCCGATTTTCGGACAGCACTCCGCACTTGAGAACCGAACGTACTAGGCACCAAAAAATCTGGCGAAATGGGGTTTGGTCTACGATTCGGGACGCTTATGGGGAGTTTGAAATTCGAACCTTTGTAAGATTTGTAAGATAAGTCTCATCTTAATTGATTGATACGACATATTTCTCATACTGAGGCAACTTAAATGTAGCTTGTGTTCTTCCGTTAAACGTTTATGTATTACTGCAGTACGAGATCAAATGTGTTTTGGCTGTGTGCTTAGTTGTATGCCCAGCTGTGGGAGTGAACTTGCAGGCACAACCTAAAGAAAAGTCCACATATACAGGTATAGGAGAATGCTCGGACGCAAGCATATCTACAGCACATCTCACCCATTTGAAAGCACACTACCACGAATGTATGCTTGTTGTACCACACTCAAATGGATGTGTGCCTCTAAAGACTCCCACATCTGTGTTCTAAGGAAACATTGGAATGTCATTTAAGTGTCAACCAATTGACCCTGTAGTGTGTATATTCCCCAATCATATGATTGAATAAATCAGAGTAACCATGTACCGTCGTGTATCTTTGAAACTTTTCTCAAGGCCGATTCCATCCGCTGCTGTTATTGGGGTCACTGAATGTCCTTGCTTTACGCATGCATGCATGTGCGTGCGCGCTTTAACTTTTCCGTTGCCCTGATACCTTGGGAACGCGCTCTGAAAAGGCTGCTTGACCACCAGGTGAAGAAGAAACAAAACATTTAAGGCAAACGGGCTGCACTAAATTCCTTTTAATTATAACCTCTCTCAGTCACATTCACTGGAAACCAAAACTGCGAAGGGTTGCTTAAATCTTCAAGTTTTGGAAGGACTTAACCACAGTAGTAGATCCTGAAAAGTAATTCACTGAAGTTATCGAATGTATCAACACAAAGCTGGAAGAAATGGGGTTTCTTCACGAAACGCTTTTAAGTACTTCCTTGAATTGATTATAATCATTCAACATAATGTTGAAATAACAAACTTATCAACAAAAACTGACGACTTGCTCTACGCACAGTAGAAGCGTTACTGATTACAGAAAAGAATAGAGTTCTTACACCACAAAAAAACATAATTGTTACAACGTGACCAATAAGTTCCTGAGCAAGCACAGACTGTCAAAGTATTCTAATCACTGTCACTGTTGCCATCCAACATGTCCTCAGTTAATGTTCCGTCGACTAAAAAGTCCAAAGGGGATGCTCCATTCAACAAGCGAACGCAGAGCGACTCGAAGAAGCGCATTTTCTTCAAGGCCTTCACGCCTTCCCGGAACAAGTTCATCGACAGCTCCAGCTCAGCGAGGAAGGCCTGCGCTTCAACCAGCGGGGCCTGAAACCAAAACAAGAAAAATTGCACACTAAATGTTTATGTAGAATTTTGTACATGACACTTGCACGATTTTGTGCATGCGGGTAATTTCAACAATGTTATGCGAGAAAATGCATAAATTTATGCAAATTTGTGCACAATTTTATGCAAAACGTTAAGGAGGTTTATAATCATGCATCATGTGCAAAATTCTTCATAAACATTTAGTATGTGGATCAATTTAAATATTGGTAGGGTTTTGGTGCCGCGCAGTTGACAGCAGCGCCGGGGCACTCTCAGTTCCTAGGTAGGGCCACTCTCACAGTTATTCGCGGTCTAGACTCTGTCCTGTACTATTCCTATTCCCACCTTAAAACGAAGGCGTTGGGAATTGACGCGACCTGAACCTCATGTCGTCGAATCCTCATGAAAGTTGGCTCAAATGTTGCCCCAATAAGGGTTAGTATGTCCACAAAATTTCAGCCCTCTAGCTCAACTAACATGGGCACAGTGGGCAATATTATTTTCGCCTAGATTTTATTTTCGCCTAATTTTTTTTTTAACCTTTTTCAACAAATTGCACATTTTTGGAAACGTCGGCGCGCTGGCCGCCCCAACGGCATTTCCTCCGCCAAATCGACGTTCGAAGACTCAAAATTTTCTGGGGAATCCGAATCTGCCGTCGGTTTACCGATAGCGTTCCGATTAAAGTCCAAAAATGGCACTTCTTTCGGAAAATTTGATTATTTTAGAGGTTTACGCGACGGGTCGTATCATCCACTTGCCCCTATTTTTTATATGACCGTTTCAATTTTTTTTTAGTAAGGAGACACTAGACGCTTAATTTTAAGATGGTCCCCGATGTTGTGTAAAGGGCTCGTTTAGAAGCTAGCCCTTTGCCAAAATTTTGACATTTTTACTCAAAAATGTGTTTTTGTAAAATCTTCAAAACGGCATGGCATCCTCAAAAATCGTCCCAGGGGGCCAAAGTAGTAGTCCTTCGGACGCAGAGTTGTACGAAGATCATGTTGCTGTAAGTGCATTTTTGTTTTGGGACCTCCAGAACAGTCAAAAGTTTAAAAAAAAAGAAAAAAAAAATTAAAACAATTTTACTACAAATCCAAAGGTCAGACTTCTCGCCACTCCAGAGGTGAGACATAAAGTCTCGCCAAGTTTCGTTCAGACCTGAAAGTCTCGCCGAAATTTGGTCAGACACAAATGTCTTGCCACCAAATGGCGAGACTTTCTTGTCTGACCACTGGAAGGGCGCTACTTACAGCGCGCCGCATGGACGCTAATTGGCGCCTTTTCAGTGATCAGACAAGAAAGTCTCGCCATTTTGAGGCAAGATATTTGTGTCTGACCAAAATTTGGCGAGACTTTGAGGTCTGACCGAAGCTTGGTGAGACTTTATGTCTCGCCATATTTAGGTGCGAAGTCTTTCCATGTAATTTGCAGTGTTATGTGAAATGCAACAAAACTGTTGACTGGCGATTCTCTGTCGCAAGACTACTTACACATTGCAAAACCCCTTAATGACGCCATGTGACGGGAAAAGGCGGACTTTCCCGTGAGGGTGGGTCGACATGGAGGCGACGCACAGTGGGCCGCGGCAGCGGCCAAAACCCGAGACGCGTTTCGAGCTTCATAGTCGCTAAACAGGACTCGAACCATTCGGGTCACACATTCAGTTCGAGTCCCCTTGTTAAGAGGATATGGTACCCCTGGCCGAGCCGGGTCCTAGGCGTCCTGCAGCGGCAGTGCCGCCGACCTCTTTCTAACGCCGTCCTGGCCACACCGTTCGAGGTATCGATATAGAACTCGGGTCATGAGCCCAGTAAGGTTCAATGTCGGTGACGGTGGGTCAAAAATTTTTGAGAACGTCTGAGTTAGGCCCCAGGGCAGTGCAGCTTTCGTCCACAACAACTCCTGAGCAAATCGGAAGATCCAAAAAAGGGCGATGGCACGTTGTACCTGTAACTGTGCTCTATCCAGAGACATTGGCCCCGTGCCGGTGCGGTAAAAATTAGAGGGTCAAAAAGGGTATACGGCGGACCTCTGAACGGCGCTTTTGAGTGATTCTGGAGCTGATCAGAAAGAGGACGTGCAACGTTTCAGTCGACGAGCTGTACCGTTTCCAGAACTCGCACATGTTGTCGTCGCCTTTGTTTCGCTGAATGATGATCGCCTGGCACGCCACCCCCGCCCAAGGGTCGGCACCGTGACAGGTCAATTTATGGTCCCGCGCTTCACCGGTTAAATTTTTGAACGGCTCATTTTTTAGTTGAAAGACTTGTACGAAGGGATTCAGCGTGCAATTACAATGTCAGACAACTAAAACTTCAAGTATCTACGACCTTTTTGACCTAAGGGGTGGCCAGGCACGTTCCGGTCAAAATGGTCGTAGAAACGTAAATTCTGAGTCGCCTGAATCTTAATCGTGCGCTGAACCCAATTGGCTAAGTCCTAAAACTGTAAAATTACCCGTTCAAAAGTATAACCACTGGGCCATGGGGTTCATAAATCGACTTGTCACACTGGCGACCCTTCGGCTCATAGGCTCCGGCGCGTAAATGAGGAGGGGGTGGGGGTGGGGCGGCAGGGGGCCCGGCGCAGAGACAAAGCAGAGGGCTGCATACAGGCGGCCGGGAGGGGCAGGGTGGAGGCAGGGGGCTGCAACGCCAATGGCCAGCGTGGGGGCAATGCGCGAGACCACGGAAAACACAGAAATGGGGGGCCCTAATGCTCAATGACGGTCGCTTTTCTTCAATCTCCCGTTACGCGGTCTTAGAAAAAAAGGTTAATTCTGTGTATTAGGCCATATGGCACACCGATTGGTTGCACCGTTTAGCAGTAGTGAGCCGTCAAAGTAGTCCGTTTTCAGTACTTTTCCCGCCATTTCTAAATTTGAATTTCAGAGTTTCAGCAATGGGCTTTTTCTGTGAAACTAGGAGTCTCATGATGAACTTATATAGCCTAATACACCGAAAAATGACTTTATTTTAGGTTTGCTTTGAGAAATCAGAGTTACACGTCACGGGTTTCGGGAATTAAGGCCCCCCCAATTGTCAATGTACCGGTCTCGCGCATAGCCCCCACCCTAGCCATAAGCGTTGCTGCCCCCTGGTGGAGGCATGCGGGGGAAGGCATAGCCCGTCTCCGACAGTGCCTTTTCAAGACTTTGCGAGATGCCCAAAAGCGCCGTTCAGAGGTCCGCCGTATACCCTTTTTGACCCTCTAATTTTTACCGCACCGGCACGGAACCAATGTGCCATCGCCCTTTTTTGGATAATCCGATTTGCTCAGGAGTTGTTGTGGACGAAAGCTGGACTGCCCTGGGGCCTAACTCAGACGTTCAAAAAATTTTTTGAGCCCACCGTCACCGACATTGAACTTTACTGGGCTCATGACCCAAGTTTCATATCGATACCTCGAACGGTGTGGCCAGGACGGCGTTAAAAAGAGGTCGGCGGCACTGCTGCTGCAAGACGCCTAGGACCCGGCTCGGCCAGGGGTACCATATCCTCTTAAGCGACTCTGGAGCTCAAAATGAAATTCAGGCGAAAATAAGATTGCCCACTGTGCCTATGTCAGTTGAGCTAGAGGGCTGAAATTATGTGGGCATACTAGCCCCTATGGGGGCAACATTTGAGCCAACGTTCATGAGGATCCGACGACATGAGGTTCAGGTCGGGTCAATTCCCTATAATTTTCCCCATTGTAAAATCTACGAAGAAATGCTTCGTATGATGAAACAAAATCCTTCGCAATATGAAACAGTTCTTCATAAAGCAGTTCTGCAATGCCTTCATTTTCTTCGTACTCTGGAAACTGAAGTGTGTACTCAGTATGCATCTACATGTGCATACCTACAAGTACACATCTACAGATGCATAGTTGACTGAGTACCGATCTACGGATGCATACTTAGCTGAGTACACACCTACAGATGCATACGTTGTAGGTGTGGACTCAGCCAAGTATGCATCTGCAGATGTGTACTCAGCTAAGTATGCATCTGTACACACTAATTAATTTGTACAAATTTTGTACGAGACATCATGGTTTTTTGAGCACACGAACTTTTCATACAAATTTGTACGAAATTTTATACAAATATGGAGAAATATGCGTAGTTTTCGTACAAAAATTGTACGAAAAGTTCGTGTGCACAAAAAACTGTGATGTCTTGTACAAAATTGTTCATAACATTTAGTGTGTAGATGTGAAATCAGCTAAGTATGCATCCGCGTATGCATCTATAGATGTGTGCTTGTAATGCATCTGCAGATGCATACTGAGAACACTTTTCATTTTGGAGAGTAGTTACAAAGCAGATTCTTCGTCGATTTTTTTTTTTCAGTGTGCGTGCAAATTTGTACGAAGAAGTTGGCATGTTTTAAATTGTGCACCACGTACAAAATTGTACTAATACAGTAAATTTAGTGTGTTGGTATGCTTTGTTGAGCGCACTCACTCGGCACACGGAGCGCGGCTGGTCGTCCTTGTTGAGGTGGATGGCACGCAGCAGCTGCAGTTGGACCAGCGGGATGAGCACGTTGTTCCTGTGGCAGCTGAGGCCGGGCCGCAGCACCTCCAGCGCCTCGAGCAGGACGCGCAGCGTGCGCTCCCAGCGGACCAGCTCCTCTGCACAGAGAACGGGTGCACTGTGATTGACGCAGTCAACACAAACAGCAAGTGTGGTGCAATGCGCAGTGGGCCAGAAGACCGGCGCAGACGGCCAAAACGCGTTTTGAGCTCAGAGTCGCCTAACAGGACTCAAACTAGGGCTGTGCGATAATTCGATAATTTTCGATAAATTTTTTATCGAAGCTTCTATTAAGCCTAAAAACTGACTTCGGTATCGATATCATTATCGATATCGGTTTTGACGATAAGTACGATATCATTATCGATATCTGTTTTGACGATAAGTACGACATCATTATCGATATCGGTTTTGACGATAAGTACGATATCGTCGGTATTCGATAATGTCGGTATCTGTGATAATTTCGATGTCAGCGGTATTCGATACCGATGTACCACTGCTCTGATTCTTGATCTGCCCCTGCCTGTACATGTCCGTCCCCTCTGATCGAACATTTATTGAATTAACATTTATTTCTGTGTCATATTAATTTGATTCAATAGACCCATTTTCACGGATTTTGGACTGCAGAAAATCGTGCATTGCTGCGCACAAATTCGTGCGTTGAAGTGCATTTTTAGAAGCAGTGCGGGGCAGAACCGAACAACTGGAGGAGAGGGAGGGGGGGGGGGAGAGGGGCATCGGGCTCTCATAACTGGATTCCCTAGAGACTTGTCGATACTGTCACGTAATCGTGTGGCGTACCAATTACCAATAAGGGATAATTAGGAGTAAGACACTTTAGTCCAAAATGGGAGTGTGCGATGTATCACCGCTTCTGCAGTGTTCGATTCTTCCCGACGCCAACTCTAACTTCGTATGTACCGTTACGGATGCACACGCTTCAAGCCTTACGAAGCATTTTGAGCATATGTAAGGCACAAACTGTTTCGTTTGTTATACGAAGAAATAGTTTGTAAATAACGAAGTGCTTTCTTTGTAACCTTATGTATGCTCAAAATACTTTGTTCTAACAAGCTTCTTTTCTTTGGAAGGGCTGAAATAGTATGCAAGGTTTTCTCAGCGCATTGAAATCGCCATAAGAATTCAGTGTGTGCTCTCCCACCTTGCGTGTGCTCGCGGCCCATGTTGCAGAGCGCGAGGCCCATGGCGGTGGCAAAGCGCCGGGTGGCCTTGAGGGCCAGCAGGTGAGTGGGGTGCAGCGGGCCGCGGGGGCGCAGGTGCTGCCGCAGGAAGGCCTCCCAGGGCGCGGGGCCGCGGCCCGGCGGCGCGCTGCGCTCCAGCGAGGCCAGCTCCAGCTCCACGGCCGTCGAGGCCGCCGCCATGTCCGCCGCCGAGGACTCGCGGCCGCAGCCGTTGCAGCGGCCGCCCTGCTGGTCGGGGCCGTAGGGCGCGTCGCCGGGCACCGGCAGAGGCACCACCAGGCCTGCGGGCAGTCAGATGAATAGACTCGCAATCTCTGGACACTCCAGTGTGCCTAGCACGCCCTGCTTCGTTGCATGCTCGACAGGCACGCACGTGTTAGTGACACGCCTGGTGTGAAAAAAAAACTCAAGGGGCCCCCCACGGTAAAAGTGCCGCCTTGAAATCCAAGGGGGTGCCTTGGATTTATTTCCAAGGGGTTTGAGTGAATTTTCAAAATGGGCCAAATTAAAGTCACTTAACCGAAATGGATTCGTCTCGAGAAGACAAACAAAAAATGTCAATACATGTCATAGGTTTGGATAAGAAATGAAAAAGTTATTTAACTTAGAAAGTGCTAAAATGGCCAAAATAGACGTTTTGGTACTTTCGAAGTCAAATAACTTGTCCATTTCTCATCCAAACCTATGACATGAGTTGATATTTTTTGTTTGTCTTGTCGAGACGAATCCATTTCGGTAAAGAGATCATAATTTGCACCATTTTGAAAATTCACCAAACCCCTTGGAAATAAAAACAAGACATCCCCTTGGATTCCAAGGCGGCACTTTTACCGTGCCCACTCCAACAATATGTGTACGCTAGGAGGAGAGAATCCTACAGTCTTGCGTCAAAAACGCCTGAAAAGGGGCAAGAAGCGCGACAAAATTATACAGTATCCTAAGCAATCCGACACAATCAAACTATCTGTGTACAGGCAGATTTCAGAGTAAGGGACCCCTCGAAACACTGTGGCAAAAAACTAAGGAAAAGTCAGTTAATTTTTTTGCCAGGATTATTTGTACCCTAGACCCAGTATTTCCTGTAGCCTCATTACAGTGACTCAGTTTTCTCCTCATGCCCGTCGTAGACCATTGAGGTGCACAGAGACGACTATTAGTCCTACAGAGAAGACTGTGAGTCGCACAGTGAATATTGTAAAAAGGTTACGGAAAATACTAGGTTTAATGTACGGAGAATTAGCACAAGTTGTTTACAGAATACTCTGTGACTTTTGCCACAGTGTATAGCGATAGGTATGTGTCGCACAGTGGAAATTAGCTTTGGGCTGTACAGCATGTCTCAATAGGACATGACTCGGAACGAAATGATCATAATGAGGATTACAATTTAGGGTGAGATATTCTTTAACAATCAAATATGAGTGAATATCATTTGCCCCCAAATTTGGGTTAGAGAGGTTTCCTTACCTTAATGTGGGTGATCTCGAATTACATATCTGTCTACGAGGGTAGCTCACTCTTCCTTTATCACCCCACTTTGGGCGATGAAAAAATCGTTCTCAGAATTTGGGTGATAAAATATACCTCGCCCAATATTTGGAATTGATCAAGAGCAAGGGGAAATAACTCCAGTCGGATTTGTACATCAAAATTAACCAACAATTTGAAATTTACCAAAATTGATTGGAATTAATCGAAATTCTTCTCAAAATTTAGAAGTTTCCGCCCACAATTCATCGAAATTCAATAGAAATTCAGTGAATTTACACACCGAAATTCACAGTCCTTTCCTCTGGCTCAAAACTCTTTTATTCTCAGTGCTGGAGGGCCCTCCACAGTGGGCCAGAAGACCGGTACAGGCGGGGCAAACTCGAGACGCGTTTTGAGCTTTAGAGTCGCTAAATAGGGCTCTAACCGAACGTGTGACCCACCAATGGATTCCTCGTTCGGCGAGCAATCTATTGGTGGGGTCACACGTTCGGTTCGAGTCCCATTCAGCGACTCGGGAGCTCAAAACCAGGGGGTTGCAACGGTGTAGGAGCGCGTGAAGCTATGCTCTCCGCGTCTGCAGGGGTTGCGCATTCTTCGAGATATATGAAACTAGGCCTTTGATTGCAAAACGCTTAGCACAGATCGAAAGATAATGAAATTTAGGGTGCAATTGACAATAGACACATTGGACTTGACGAAACTTTCATTTTAAGATGAAACACAACAGAAAATGTTTTCATCACGCTGGCGCTACCGAGGTTTTTCCTTCATAATCTGATTTGTTGCATTTTTCAGTGTTTTCACTTTATTATATTAAGGGCTTAAGAGACAGTTTCGGCTGGTACCATGAGCCTAATGCACCCTAAATTTCATGTTCTTTCGATCTATGCAAAGCGTTTTGCCGAAAATTGTATAGTTTCGATAATCTCGAAGTAGTGCGTAACCCCTGCACCGAGGTGGAAACAAGGGGTTACCCACTCCGGGAAACATGTGTACACTCAACCCGGGAATCATTAGTAATTTTTTCAAAATTTATTGAAAAGCCTCAAAATTTTGATGGTATTTACTCGTTATCTTGCAATAGTGTCCCAAAACACTCAGAAATAAAGACATTTCTGTAAATATCCTTACTTTTTCCATGGGATTCGTTCAGGAATCGTGGGAATCCGGAATCGTGTGTACACCAAAATAAGAAGTGGGTAACCCCTCGGGTGGGAAGCATGGTATCACGCGCTCCCTACGCCGTTACTGCCCCCTGTCAAAACCCGTCTGGGACATGGACCGTCTCCGGCCCACTGTGCCCACCCTTGCAGTGCAGGCAGGCCAGCGAGTCGAGGTGCGTGCCGAGGCGGGCGGGATCGCCGCACGCGCCGCACGAGCAGGCCAGCAGCAGGTGGTCGGCGGCGAGGCGGCGCTCCGCGGCGCACTGCAGCGGGTCGTCGCGGTGGTCCAGCGTGAGGCGCTCGCCGCGGCGGACGGCGCGCGTCGTCAGCAGAACCTGGTCCAGGCTGCGAGGGTCCGTGGCCACGCAGAACAGGCTCGGCTGGCAGCTCTGCCCGGCTCGCGCGCAGCCCACGTACAGGGCCCGGCACTGCAACAAGAGAGAAAGCGATCCCAGATCGCAGATTATTCGGAGGTGCCCCGATCACAGTGGGGTAGAAGACTGACGGAGGCGGCCAAACCTCTACACGGGTTTGGAGAAGAGGTGATACCCGAACCACAAACAAAACCAGGCCGTTGCGCCGGTAGTTTGCATATATGACTAAAAATCAAAACCTATACCAGCTAATAGGACCAAGGAAACAACTTTTCCTTGGTGTGCAAAGTGCACTGAAGTTTTGTTCCCAAATGATGGACCAAGTCAAAATTCCGCTTCCCTGAGTTTTGTTTTTTTTTAAGCCCCAAAAATAAAAATAAAAAACCTCAGGGAAGTGGAATTCTGATTTGATCGATATGGGACCAAAACTCCGGTGCACTTACTCAGGGAAGAGGAATTCTGATTTAGTCCATATGGGAACAAGACTCCGGTGCACTTATCACACCAAGAAAAAGATGTTTCTTTGTTACTCAAAAACTACAGCAGCTAGAACCAATTGGTTTAGTCATAAATGCGATCTGTAAGCGTAACGGCCTGGTTTTGTTTCGGTATGGGTATCATCCCTGGTTTGGAGCTCCAGAGTCGCTAAACAGGACTCGAACCGAACGCATGACCCTACCAACAATGGACTGCTCTCCGAACGAGGAATCCATTAGTGGGGTCACACGTTAGGTTCGAGTCCTGTTTAGCGACTATGGAGCTCAGAGCGCGACTTGAGTTTTGACTGCCTGCGCCAGTATTTTGGCCCACTGTGTGACAATCCTGCCGCCTCACCCCCCTGGTGCCGTCCTTCCTCAGAGACCAGTCCTCCGTGTCGCAGGCCATGCCGCAGCGCGCCACCAGCTGGAAGGCTCGGTGCAGCTTGTCCTCGGGCAGCCACGACAGCTTGGCCTGGTTCCGCAGCCAGTCCAAGGCACTGGCCCACTCTCCGGCCAGCGGCTGGAACAAAAACCAAACCAACACCGACTCATTAAAATATCGAAAAAGGCAACTTCTAGCCAGGGAAAGGCCTTCGGCCTTGATGCTGAGCTGGCTTTTTTGGCAGATGCAAATGCATGTTGGCCTATAGAGCTTCACCTATAGAGCTTGGCCTATGGAGTTTGGCCTATGGAGTTTGGCCTATGGAGCTTGGCCTATGGAGCTTGGCCTATGGAGCTTGGCCTATGGAGCTTGGCTTATAGAGTTGGGCCTATGAATACATATATGAATATAGTGCAAATAAAAAGAGGAAGATACTACCTCTAGTAAACTAAAGGTATGGGGGGGGGGCGGACAATTCGGCTAGTATTCAAAATCCCAAGCAGGGTGCTTCGCTCAGCAAAAAAAAAGGGGAACTAAGAAAAACACCTCTTTGACATTGTAAGAATGGAAGACTTGTTGACTCATTACGTGCGAAACCTGAGAGTCCAGTACTATCCCTTCCGATAACATTTCAGCCAAGAAAAATGGGTGTTCAGCCCGTTAAATGCTAAGCTCTTTGCCATCACACGTGAATGACAACGCGCAACGCGCTAAAAGTACCGTCAACTGGGGTAGGGTCAGTTGGGGTAATTTTAGGACATGGGGTAAAAATGGGACAGCCGTTTGAGGGTCCAGACGTGGCATTTTAGGACTCCTGCCAGATAAAATGTCATTTCCACAACAAAAAAAAATCGCATCTGGTATAGCTGGAGTTGTGTCATGTCAAATCTTGTTCATGAAACAGCTGTCCCAATTTTACCCCGTGTCCCAAAATTACCCCAACTGACCCTAACCTCGGGCAGGCTTCCCTGTCAGTGGATGGGAATCTGTCCACGCCATCCCTGTCAGAAGTTTCCTCATGGTGGGGGTACCTTCTGACGGGGATGGCTCTGCAAGATTTCCGTGCGGGTCGACAGCACAGTAAAAATGTCCGTACTTTTGTACGGCACGCTTTCCCACCCACATTTCCGTTTCCAGCCTAACCCTGAAAGGAAAAGTTTTGCCAAAGTTCCAGCACAGAGTTTATTCTCTGCAAACAAACAAAATTTTGGAGACTGTACTGCCAAAGAACACGGAAATCAGCCAATCAGTTCAATCATGATGAACTATAATTACAAACCACACTCTTATCACGTTTATCTCCCACACGGCAAAAGTAACGCCTCGGGTGGCTCCTGGTAAATAGACCCATTTTTTAAGGGTGCGCCTTGGAATCCCAAGCGTTACTTTTGTCGTGCACCTTATTTAACCAAGGCAGTGCTTTGATAAGATATGAACAGCTGTCAGGGGCCTACCTCCAGAGCTGTCACGTCACCGTCCGAAGTCCGAACCAGGCTGTCCGCCACGGCGGGTTTCTTCAGCGCCCACAGGTAAGTCCGCAGGACGGCCAGGCCGTTCCACACGGGCTCACCAATCCACTTCACATCACCTGAACATATTCAAATGGTTTAAGGCCCATTTCACGGTTGCACACTCTAAATGTCTTACGAAGAAATTTACCATACTACGAAGCAAATGGCGCAAGAATAATACGAAAGCAGTTTTTCTTCGTATGACGAAGGTATTTCTTTGACTCTTACAATGAAAACCCCGAAAAGATTCGTATTATGAAGAAATTTTCCTTCGTATTATGCTTGCGCCGAATTCACTGTGACGTAGCTCAAATTTCATTGTAAGACATTTAGAAAGCTAGCGTCACTTTTGAATGATATGACGCACACATGTTTACACAAATTACTCTTTGAAAGCGTTACTAGTGACTTGAGCCGTCCTTTCATTGAAATTGGTGAAGCGTTTCGCGACGAGAAGATAAAGGTACAAGGAAACCGTCACGCACACTAAATTACTATGTATGTTTTTATGCGCGCCCGCGCACGAAATTAAACATGCACTTTTTAACGCACGAATTTGAACGTGACAATGCACGATTTAGTGCGCGGGTATGTAGAAAATCGTGCGTTATTGCGCACAATTTTGTGCGCAACTAGTGCATGTTGAATTTCGTACGTTACGTGTGCACTAAAACCTACATAGTAATTTAGTGTGCGCTCACACGCGTGGAAAGTTTGCCCTCCCAAAGTTATCTAGTAGTGCATGCCTAATGCGAGTCCCATCCTTACATTTGCGGTACGTACGAGTGTGCTTGGATTCTATTGAGCAACATTGGTAACCTTCAAGAAGAGTCCGAGAGTGCAACGTGGCACAGTGGGCCAGAGGCCCGGTGGAGGGGGTCAAAATCCAGGACAGTTTTTGAGGTCCATAGTCGCTGAATAGGAATCGAACCGAACATGTGACCCCACCAAAGGAGCTCTCCGAAAGAGGTATACATTGATGGGGTCACACGTTCGGTTCGCGTCACATTCAGCGACTGTGGAGCCCAAAACGCGTCTAGACTTATGGCCAACTGCGCCCTTCTGGTCCACTGTACGTTGGTGAACAATGAGCGTAGCTCACCTTTAGCCACGTTGAAGCCGGCCCGTTGCAGCTCCGCGCACTCGGCCTTGTGGTGGCCGTCGAGGTCGCAGTCGGGTCGGCACCTCGGCAGCCCGCAGCCCGAGCACTGCAGGATGCCGCCGTCGGCGCGGCCCATCTCCCCGCAGCAGCCCACACACAGCATCTGGGGACGCCGCACAGTCGGTCAGAAGACCGTTGAGGCGGCCAAAATCCCGGACACGTTTTGAGCTCCAAAGTCGCTTGATGGGACTTTAGACGCGCTTTGAACTCCAGAGTCGCTAGACAGGACTCGAACCGAACGTGTGACCCCACCAATGGATTGCTCTCCGAACGAGGAATCCATTAGTGGGGTCACAAGTGCGGTTCAAATCCCATTCAGCGAATATGAAGCTCAAAACGTGTCCGGGATTTTGACCGCCCCCTCTGATCCTCTGCACTCAAAAAAGTCTACAAAGAATGTGCTTTGTAGCTACAACGAAAATGAAGGCATTGTAGAATTGCTTCGTATTACGAAGAAATGCTTCGTATTGCGAAGGATTTTGCTTCATAATACGAAGCATTTCTTGGTAGATTTTACAATGCCTTCGTTTTCTTCGTATTGCGAAGCGATGCTTCGTAGACTTTTTACTGTGTGGGCTACTGTGCCCCGCTCAGGGTCCTTCAACATGCGCACTCACATATCCTTTCTTGACGGAGTGCGTCGGGAAGACGACTGCCGGCACTTCCCGCACCACGCGGGTGCCGGCGGGGAGGTCGCGGGTGGCCTCCAGGAAGCCGTCCACCACGGCCACGGCGCCGCAGCTCAGCTTGTGGCGCGGCCAGTCCCGCCGCTGGTGCGCCGCGCCGCAGTAGAAGTCCAGCTGGCAGCGCTTGCAGGCCAGCGCGTCCGGCTTGCCGCACACCGAGCAGTGCCACCGCAGAAGTCCTGAAGTAGCGATCACACTGAGAAAACCTTACAAACTATTTTAGGCCTTACAAAGAAAAGCAGCTTGTTATTACGAAGTATTTGGAGCATAAATAAGCTTACAAAGAAAACACTTCGTAATTTACGAACTATATCTTCGTATAACAAAGTAAATTAGTTTGTATTATGTATGCTCAAAATACTTCGTAAGGTTTTAAGTGTGCAAGTGCACCCTCAAAGTTCTAGCACACATTTTGTGCGAGACAAGGGGGGCTGACTCCTATAATACTTCGTACACAGCCCCATAATACAAAAATTATACTACGTATAATACTATAAGCCATAATACCATAAAAAGCCGCATGTGTAGTACAAAATTAGCTTGAGAATGACTTGAAAATGTTTGTAAAATTGTAGCTTACGGAACTTAAGCGACTTCTGAATGGAAAGTAAGAGTAAAAAAATAGTGCTAAAACAAACGACCGGGAGGCCTTTAAAGCATAAGCGGTTGCTCTGAGGGGCTGACGAGCGCGAGCCGTAATCCTAGATTCCGACTATATTCTGCTTGTTCTACTTGTTTTAAACTCACTTGCGTACTTAAGATAGTTTTCTTGAACAGGAAACTACGAAAAATTACACAATTATCTTAATATATTACCCGAAATAAAACCTATAATACTCTATAATACTTATAATATATAATACTTCGTACACGGTTCAGGAGAGTCAGCCCCCCTTGATGGGAGACATGACAATTTAATGTGAAAATGAACTCACCGTATAGACTTTAAGGCGATTTACCACAAACACTGAGACTGACAGAGCCTTAACCAGTACCCAATATTGGGCGAGGTACACCATGGTTACACTTTACCACCCAAATTTTGAGCACCCAAATTTGGTTTGGGATTGGGGAACCTCATCCAAATTTGGGTTATTAAGAATAGCTGACCCGAAATCTCAGTCATGATGATGACTATTTCATTCACGATGAACAAAAAATGAATATGAACAGTTTTTCGTAAGAAAAGTTCATTTGCACAAAAAACTGTGACGTCTCGTTCAAAATTGTACATGAAATTTAGTGTGTGGTTCCAAAACGATGAAACCGCCACGTTCGATTCGTATGCTCGGAAGATGAGTTTGAGGAGACAACAAATTATGATTTTTCGTACACAATATTCTTAAGTAAAATACGTTTCGCGAAATTTCACAAAATTTTAAAGACCTTCACGATTTTACGCCGGAATTATGAATGGTTTGGGATGGTAATTTATACGAATTGACGAAACTAAACTAAACTTCGAAGGGATTCACGAGATTTCATCCGATTTCACGCAAGGTTTTGGAAAGCATGCCCGAAGCGACGCGACGTTCCATCGCTTCAAGGGACATGGGAGGAAATTATTTTCGTTCGTCAAAGCCCGACCTACGAGCTGGCTAGAAAGAAAATTACGCATACATACGTAAGTCAGTGGTCGATGTCATCTTGGCTACAGGAACTCGACAATGACAGCAGTAAAAATAAAGGCTGTCAGGTTTTGCAGCACCACGCGCACTGAAAGAGAAAAAGATCACATTCCTACACACTAAATTGCTATGTAGTTTGTTGTGCATAGCTTTGAACGAAATTGAGCATACGTTTGGAAATGCACGAATTCGTGCGTAGCTTAGCATGAAAACGTGCATTGCTATGCAGCACCACGTGCGTTGTTGCGCACAAATCTGTGCATCCCACGCGTATGATCAACATCGTGCAAAGCTATGCACGAAAAAACTACATAGTAATTTAGTGTGTATGCAGAAACTATACTTTAGAAATCCCTCCAGCAGGCGGGTGTGACAGAGAACCGCGGAACTTTGTTACTAGTTCCCCGACACTGCGAGGAAACCCCACAGTATCGACTATCGGTGTCTATTGACACCTCTTACAGAGCCTTAAGTGAGGAACAAGGAGAAGAACTTAAGCCGGCAACAGATGCAAACCCCCGATAAGGACCAATTTCTTGTACCGTTTCCGGTCTATGTTCTACATCTTATACTTCAGTTCAGGCCCTGCTGAAAGTGTCCATTTAAGTGTCACGATTTGCAATGTACACTGTGGCAAAAACCTACGGAGAAGTCAGTTAATTTTTTTGCCAGGATTCTCTGTAACCCTGAACCCAGTATTTCCTGTAGCCTCCTTACAGTAATCACTGTGCGACGCACAGTATTCTCCGCATACCCGTCGCAGACCCTTGAGGTGCACAGAGACGGCTGTAAGTCCTACAGAGAACACTGTGAGTCGCACAGTGAATACTGTAAAGAGGCTACAGGAAGTACTGGGTTTAGGGTTACAGAGAATTAGCTCAACTTGTTCACAGAGTTCTCTGTGACCTTTTGCCACAGTGTACTAAAATGGAACTGTTACAAATTACAGGGTGATGATAAAACCTAAGAGAAATGTAAAATTGTCTGTACTGTACTATAGTGACCGCTACTCACAGTGGTTTGTATCCGCGTCGGTTGGGCACGCCGAAACAAAATCGTTAAGGTGATACTAACTGATTGATAAATTCTAATTACGACTTATGTATAAATTATAATAGCGAATCAATTATACTTCATTCGTATCACCCTAGTCATTTTGTTTCCACTTGCCTCTCCGAGGTGGTTCTTCACTAAACCACAGTGATCAGCAAAGAACAGTATTGACTACAACCGAACTACAGTCAAATCTGTACCCCATGCACAGTGAAACGCAGCACTAACTTTATCAGTCGGTACTCTTGCCCATACCAACAGTGCAAATGCGTTGGCTAGATCACTCTCCACTTCCCGACCACGGAACGGGAATGACAAGCACCGGTAACGGTAACCAAACTAATATTGCGCTGACGCGGATTTTCCAGTGATTCGAATCGATAGAAATAATCACATCAGACGATGTCTTAGCGTATCACACTAGGCTACCAGTTTCACCAAAGGGCATTGCGCTATCGGTGGTGCAACTTAGGCGTCTAACGTGAGTCATTTTTCCTACTTGGACCGGAAGTACGCAGACACCATGTGGGCGGAATACACCATGTCTCACTTGACGTGGGAAAAAGGCGATTGTCGTTTTTCATAACAATCACAATTAAACGTAATGTTCCTTTGATGACGTGCAATGAATTTCGTGTCCCTCGTGGACAAGTTAAATCAAACCGCTTGCCAGTACTTTGAGATCGTCGGAGATAGCGGTATTTCGGAGAAGAGCTGGACCGAGTGTTGAGAAGAAATGAAGAAGAACAAAGTATGCGAAATTTGAGAGAATGAGTGTTTGCGTCGCCGTTCTGCTGCCTTCACCGAGAATGAAAGGGTCATGATCATGAATAAAATTTTGGGTGAGGAATTCTTTGTCACCTAAATTCGGGTGAGGAAGGTTTTCTCGCTCAAATTTGGATGAGGAAGGTTCCCTCACCCAAATTTGGGTGAGAATACTACGTAGCCATATAGGTAGCCGATACCGCTTCCTCACCCCAATTTAAGTGAGGAAGCCTTCCTAACTCAAAATTGGGCGAGGAACCTTCCTCACCCAAATTCGGGTGACAAAGTGTTCCTTACCCAAAATTGGGTATTCATCAAGGCTCTTTTATTCTCAGTGTTCGCAGAGCCACATTCTCATACAAGTTTGGCCTTTGATCTTCTTGAGTTCTTCTCAACTTCCATCCCAGCTCTTCTCCAAGGTACCCCACGGGTTCCGGCCATTACACTCAGGTTGTGTAATGAAATTTCAGCTATATTACCGTTAGTTCGGCGCAAGCATTAAAAAAAGGCAAAATTCTCCAAAGTGCGAATCTGTTTAAGAGTATTTTAGTGAGAATCAAGAGTAAACCTTCGTTATACGAAGAAAAACACATTAAGGGTGTATGGCGTCTTATTATATCCGGTGCTAGATCCCCTACATTAAAGAAAAAACTCTCCTTGAGCTGTTTCCGAGTTCTTGGTTCAGCCCTAAAAAGCAGTCACCTACGTTCATCTCTAGATCACAACCGCCGCATTACGTCTTCGTACTGCGTTTCATATTTTCCCGAGTATGCCGCTCCCGAGCCCAAAGCTCTTTAAAAGTCCCTATTCACCCGTTTCAACACCACGCGCAACCTAATATTCGGTGGTGAACTAAGTTGCAGCTGCCTGGACAAGATCTTGCAGCTCTTACTCACCGATGCCTAAAGCGGAAAAGAGGTTGTTCAGCGATACGTCAATCGGGCGCAGCGCAACGTGCGTGGCAACCTCGCCAACAACAATTGAAACTAACCGTAGCTGGTTGCCATGCAGGGCAGAGGGCAGGCACAGTCGCAGCCCCGGCAACCCCAGGACAAACTGCTTCGCCTCCGCGCGCGCGCCGGAGGGGGGCGGGAGAGAGAGAGAGAGAGAGAGAGAGAGAGAGAGAGAGAGAGAGAGAGAGAGAGAGAGAGAGAGAGAGAGAGTACTCAGGTAACTACTACCAGCAGCGCCCAATCATGCCACATTATCGAGACTAGCGCCCAAAAATTGAGCACAAATTGTGCAACCGATTGCACGGTGCCGTTTTAATTGTGCATCGATTTGAAGACCATATTCCAGCATACGCGGTTACTTAGGTAACTACTACCAGCAGCGCCCAATCATGCCACAAATAAAACGGCACCGTGCAATCGGTTGCACAATTTGTGCTCAATTTTTGGGCGCTAGTCTCGATAATGTGGCATGATTGGGCGCTGCTGGTAGTAGTTACCTGAGTAACCTCGTATGCTAGAATATGGTCTTCAAATCGATGCACAATTGAAACGGCATGGTGCAATCGGTTGCTCAATTTGTGCTCAATTTTTTGGCGCTTGTCTCGATAATGTGGCATGATAGGGCGCTGCTGGCGTGATTCTGGCATAACACATTTGGAGAGCGCTTTATTTACACTTTCGGAGCATGCACAATTAAAATGGCATAGTGCAATCGATTGCTCAATTTGTGCTCAATTTTTTGGGACATGTCGGGTTAATTGTGCAATATTGGGCGATGCCAGCTTCACGGAGGTAGGCGCTAGGGTGAAGGGACTTGCTTTGCTCGGGCAAGCCGGGCGCGCAAACAGTACACTGATGCCAGTTCTATACTGTGGCAAAAAAAAACTACGGAAAAGTGAGGTAATTTATTTTCCAGGATTCTCTGTACTCTAAACCCAGTATTCCTCACTGTAAACTTCTTACGGATACACGTAATCTGTATTACGGACAGTTTAGTGCAAACGTAATTACGGATGGATTTTGTTTGCAATACGGATGATTTTATCCGTATTACAAACATTTTCGTATCCGTAACATACAAACAAACATATTCGTAAGGTCCGGACGTTAAAATGTTTGTAATACGGGTAATATCATCCGTATTACAAACAAAATCCATCCGTACTTACGTTTGCACAAAATTTTCCGTAATACAGACACGTGTGTCCGTAAGAGGTTCAGAGTGTGTAGCCTCTTTACAGTATTCACTGAGCGAGTAATAGCTTTCTCCGCATGCCCGTGGCAGACCATTGAGGTGCACGGAGACGACTGTAAGTCCTACAGAGAATACTGTGAGTCGCACAATGAATATTGTAATGAGGCACAAGTTTAATTCATTGGCAAGCTTGGCTCTCAAATACTTTCCAGCATCCCCAAAATGGACATTGTAAACAGCCGAAGCGTCAAATATTGGCAAGCTGACAAAGATTTCGAGGCCGGGCATGCCAATTTCGGGAATTCAGCACTGAACAGCTAAAGTTTTGCACTCATTTGATACTTTTTAATTCGTGCCATTCCCCAAAAATAAGCGAAATAATTTTACTTGTATAGGATCGGATCCGATACTTAAGAGCTTGGACACCTAATTTGCGGTCCGCACCTTTCAATGTAAGGCACCTCTTACCACTAGTCTATTATTCAAGGATCCTTATAGACGATCAGGGTTTAATAGAGTACAAAGGGAGAGCAATAAATAAGTGAAAAAGACGTCAGATCTGAAGTGTTTTATTTTTTATTTTTTTAATAAAGCAAGGTAAAAAACCGAGTTTGAGCGGATTCAAGGTAAAAGTTTTCACATTTTAACTTGCCCCACTCTTCCTCCCCACTCTTGAGACGATTAGGGGGTTGCAACGGTGTAGGAGCGCGTGAAGCGATGCTCTCCACGTCTGCAGGGGTTGTGCACTTCTCCGAGATATTTGAACTTAGGCCTTACATTGCAAAACGCTTTGCACAGATCGAAAGATAGTGAATTTTCGGGTGCAATAGACACATTGGACTTGACATAACTTTCATTTTAAGTTGAAACACAACAGAAAATGTTTTCATCACGCTGGTGCTACCGAGGTTTTTCCATTTTTTGCATTTTTCGGTGTTTTCACTTTTTATGTTAAGGGCTTAAGAGTCAGTTTCGGCTGGTACTATGAGCCTATTGCATTCTAAATTCCATGTTCTTTCGATCCGTGCAAAGCGTTTTGCCGAAAATTGTATAGTTTCGATAATCTCGAACAAGTGCGTAACCCCTGCACCGAGGTGGAAAGCATGGTTTCACGCGCTCCCTACTCTCTAAATGTATTTGTATAATTTTGTACAAAGCTTTGCACAAAGTTGCGCATACGTCCGTTTCGCACAAAATTTGTGCAAACTTTTACACGAATTTGTGCAAAAATTCACACGAATTTGAGCGATTCTGCGCACAAAGTAGTGCAAAAGTTATGTATGCGCAACTTTGTTCAAAGCTTTGAACAAAAAGTGTACAAATTAATTTAGTGTGTACGCCGTTACTATCCCCTGAAACGATCAAGGTAGAAACCCCTCTTGGCCTTCGGCGCGCCCCGCAGCAGCGAGCGGTGGAGGTGCCTCGAGGGTGTACCTTCTGCCACTCAGAGGGGCAATACGCCACTGACATGTCGGGACCAGTGTCTTTCTTACAAAGTTCTCATCTTCCATCTTAGTGCACCTAGTGCACTGCACGGTGGCACTCGGCAGCGCAACACGCACAATAATGCATTCTTTCTCAAACTGAATCAACTTTCCGGGTCGATGTGGAATTTTGGCTTTCCAATATTTATAACAAGAGACCATCACGAGGAGAGACTCCCTGTAAAATATTTTTGCAATCGGACCAATATTTTGGGAGAAAAAAAAATACTATTTTCACTCTGTTCGGCGTAATTTAGGGTTCAAAAATTTCAAAGTACACCCTAAATGTATTTGTACAATTTTGCACGTGGTCTCACACAATTTTCAACATGCGAACTTTTTCGTACACATTTGTACGCAGAATCGTACAAATTTGTGTGAAATTTCGTATAATTTTGTACGAAAAGCACGTATGCGCAAAATTGTGTGAGGGCACGTACAAAAATTGTACAAAGGAATTTAGTGTGTACCAAAATGCTGCTATATTTAGCTCTCAATCCTCCAATCCTGTTCTCAGATGAAAGAGCACATTGAAAAGTAATTTTGAGCAAAATTGGAAGCAGCTGACTTTACGCCTTACCACAATCGTGTAACAGTGTAAGAATTTGACGTAATTTCCATATCTCAAATACTTCAACTCAGAATGAGACCGAATCAGGCCTAAAGCATCATTAATATAGTCCCAACAAATATTCCACGTAGCCGTCAAAAAGATATTTAATCTGGGGTTACAGCAACCACTTTTGTCACCTGAAGATTTTACAACTAGATATATTAAAGCTTTAGGTCTCAGATGCACATTGGCTCTTTCCTAACAACTGAGATGGGGTTCATAATAGATTTTTAATTTAAATTTTCTTTCTTTCTTGTTCATAAGCTCAAACAACTTTGAAGGCGGGCTCAATTTTGACCCTGACATGGCAAAATAAACATAAACAATGTGTTCTTGAATAAAAACATTCACAGGACCACAAGAAAAACAATATTCATCTGGTGAGTTTTTCCTGCGTACAACCCCTCTACCTAATGGTGGAAATAATGTTGTCAAGGTAAACCTTTTGCTGTTTGTTACCTTGTGTGTACATGCCTGATAAATCCATTGGTAATAATAATTGAAAAATCTGTTTTCTGGTTTGATGCAACAGTGTATCAGTGCTTTGAGTAACGAGTTTTAACATCTTTCATGCTAGATAAAACACGTGTAGTAAAAAAATAACTCAGCCTCAATAACCATCTAATAATGAAAACCGGAGTGACAAAAAGTTTGAGAGACGATGGGGGGAAACACGCTATGCCTGACGACACCGGATTTTGAACGAAAGGGAAGAAGAGGAGTTTGCTTCGCCGGAGACAGAACCAGAGCTCGGCTCAGATGCATCAAAAATGATCACTACGGCCTTTCAAACTGAGTTTCCGGTGTAGCTCATGCCAACTTCATTCGACGTTCAGCTAACTGACTGTGACACGGAACTAAGGCTCCGTCCACCCACCCCGTCCTCATCACAAAGTTGCTCTTACCGTCTAATCGCAAAGTTATTCTTCGGCAAGCTCAATTCACACTTCTTGTTTGGGGACGTCCATAAAATACGTAACGCTTTTTGAGGCCATTTTAGCGCCCCCCCCCACCATGAAACGCATCGTGACGCTGGATCGGACCCCTCCCCAGGTGCGTTGCGAAACGAATTGTTAAAAAAAAAAATGCGCAGAAACTGTGAAAACGTACGGGGCAACCGCTATTTCAAGCATTTAAGTGAAGGTGTGTACGGGCCGATTTTGGTCGCTCTTGCGTGACGTAACCCCGGGTCGACCCACACCCCCCCATGAAACGCAACGTAACTGCAGCTCTGACCCCCTCCCCCCCTTAAGTGCTCTGCAAACTGAAATGTGTGCATGGCACGCCCCTCCTGGAGCATGGCATGAAGCACGCTCTAAATTAGAGCGTGCTTACCAGGCGCGCTCTAAATTAGAGCGTGCTTACCAGGCACACTGTAAATAAGAGTGTGTCACCAGGCACGCTCTAAATTAGACTGTGCTTACCAGGCACACTCTAAATTAGAGTGTCACCAGGCACACTCTAAATTAGAGTGTGTCACCAGGCACGCTCTAAATTAGAGTGTGCTTACTAGGCACGCTGCCTGCCTGGTAAGCACACTCTAATATAGAGCGTGCCTGGTGACACACTCTTATTTAGAGTGTGCCAGGTGACACTCTAATTTAGAGCGTGCCCGGTAAGCACGCTCTAATTTAGAGCGTGCTTCATGGCATGCTCCAGGAGGAGTGTGCCATACCTGCACACATTTGAGTTTGCAGAGTGCGTTACGTATTTTATGGACGACCCCTTTGCGCCACTCGGAACGACAGAGGAGCTGGTGCTGTGGGTATCGAGTTGTGCAGCGCAAGCGGCTCGGCGAGGGGAACACTGCCCGGGGAATACAGTGCGCCGAGCTCGCTGCGGGAGGGGAGGGGAGAGGAGAGACGCGCACTGCTCGGTCCTCACTGCTCTCGCGTCCAGCGTTGCCGGCAGCGGTAGTAGAGGTTGTGTTCCCGGAGAGGCAGGTCGTGTTTTTGAACAGAAAGGAATTTCTCAGTGTCCACAGTGCTCTTACCGAGAATCCTGGAAGTATGGCGCAGAAAGGTGAGTCCAGTGGCTCGTGCTCGTAGGTGGTTCAGCTGTTTGAGCGGCAGACAACTGCGATCAAAGTTTTGACGTGACACAGTTCAAAGAAGCGATAGTGTCGGTCCTGTCTTGACACCATGAACTAAAATATGCCTCATGACCAACGCAAAGTGCAGTTTGGCTGCGCTCAGGTGGGTGCGAGTCGAAGGAGTATACAACGAGCGAGGAGAGGCTGTTACGCTAAGACATTACCCGCCTTCGTAGCATTTTCGTGACATGCCGGTATTAATTCTCCTCACGCCCTTATGTTGAGTACACCTCTATGGGAAGGAACAGCCCCTGTTTCTCCCATTGCCCTGTGTTTGACTCAAACTGGCCCGACAGGTGCTCGAGAGGTTACCTACTCCGGAAATCGTGTGTACACTCTGCACACTCAATAGTGTACTCAGTACATTGCGTTCAGCGTGCACTCACAAGCACACCCCAACGAAAGTGTGCTCAGATGAGCCCCCTTCAAGAGGGTGTACTTAGATGAGTACACTCTAATGAGAGTGTGCTCAGATGAGTGCACACCTAAGCACGCCTGGCAGTAAAGGCAGCTATAGGTGTGTACTTATTTGGATACACTCTCGTAGGAGTGTACTCTTGAGTATACTGTTGAGTTCGCAGAGCACTCAGCCCGGGGAACTATTCGTCTAAATTAAAATACTTCAAGTTTGGGAAAAAATACCGAGTTTTCCTTAAATTAGAGAGCCAGACACAGACTTTGGGCGCTGTGCAGGTATCTGGCACAAAAAGTCCATGGGTAAAATGAAAGCCTAAACTGTTCGCTGAATTATAGTGTTCCGCCCGAAGACGTTACGCTTGAAATGAAGTATAGACTATAATTTCTTAATGCATTTAGATGGGAGAACCTTAATGGATAAGCCTGTCACGCTTGAAATCAGGGCAATCCTACTCTTTATTACGTTTACATCTACCTGCGCCCCTGCACAGTAACTGGTTATGAATTAAGTTGTACGTAACTGCGTAATGTGTCAAATGTAGCACACAATTCTGGATGAAATTGCACGTAGCTCACACATGCTTACAATCGTGTACACATGGAATTCCTTTGTACAATTATTGTACGTGTTCTCATACAATTATGTGCATACGCGCTTTTCGTACCAATTGTACGAAATTTAGCACAAATTCATGCGCGTACAATTTTGTAAGAAAAAGTTCGCATGATGCAAATTGTCTGAGACCACTTACTAAATTGTTCAAATACATTTAGTGTGTAGGGTCAGTTGGGGTAATTTTGGGACACGGGGTAAAAAATGGACAGCCGTTTCAGGGTCCAGACTTGACATTTTAGGACACCTGCCAGATAAAATGTCATTTTCACAACAAAATCATCACATCTGGTACAGCAGGAGTTGTATCATGCCAAATCTTGTTCATGAAACAGCTGTCCCATTTTTTCCCCGTGTCCCAAAATTACCCCAACTGACCCTAAGCTGCGTACTCTGAGAGCACATAACCAGTCAGTGTGTGAACATGCTTGTGAAATGTTGAAATCGCAACGGCATGGTGTCTCTTGCTTTCCGCAGGCGTGGTGTTGAAGCCGTCAGGCAGCGGGCCGGTGGTGGGCATCGATCTGGGCACCACCTACTCCGTGGTGGCCATACACCGCAAGGGCAAGGTGGAAATTTTCGCCAACGAAAATGGCAGCCGCGTCACCCCCAGCGTCGTGGGCTTCATGGACGGCGAGTCCTTCGTCGGGGAGGCGGCCAAGGACCTGCCGGCCTCCAGGCAGGTGTACGGTACGTGCTCTGCTGTCTCTCTATTGCTAGCTTTAACAGCGTTTAAAAAACTAACGGACAAAATTCATAGTCTAATGAATATGACCTCATATTCTTTGAATAACAATGACGCTGTTCTTGAAAACAGCGCCCCAATTAGACATTCAGGTGACTCCTGGCACGATGCATGTCAAATTTCGGGTCTCTAGACTAAACGCTATTTTTGCGAGAATAAGTCAGGTTGGGAATGGAGCGGGAATGCCGGGTTGAAGCGCGGACGGATCGAAGCGATAGCGTGGTCCCCACGCACTCGCAACAAGTCCAGGACATTTCTAGGAACCCACTGTCTCGGACTCCATGTGTTCCTTCAAAATCTAAAAAATCTGCTGCTGCCAATGATTCAATTTTTGCGCATTGGACTTTTTAGATTATTTTTATTTTTGTGCAGTTTTTAGTTATGCCTTCTTGGTTGCTCCGCAGACGCCAAGCGGTTGATCGGCAGGCCCTGGAAAGATGAGAAACTGCAGTCCGACCGGAAGTCCTGGCCCTTCGAAGTGTTCGAAGACAAGAGCGCCCCGAGGATCAGAGTGGACGTCGGCGGCAAGCAGGAGACCTTCGCCCCGGAGGAGGTGAGAGAGGTTTAAAGACACAAGAGTGTTCTTAGCATGCTTCAGGCGCAGTTTAAATGTCCTACTAAGAAATTACCCATATTGTGAAGGAAATGGCGCAAGCATAACACGAAGGCAGTTTTTAATCCTCTGTAACTTCGCTCAAATTTCATTATAAGGCATCTAGAGTGAGCCTCTGGTCTACCTGTCAAAGCGGCGTCGAAATATTTACGTCATCACTTAATGGGGGGTTAGGCTATGACGGGGAAATCACTCCAGCCTTACTTGTGCACGAAAATTCACTAAAAATTTTAATTTGTCTCAGAATTTATCTAAATTTTTCTCATAATTTAGTAGTTTTTGGTCGAGATTCATCGAAATTCAACCGATATTTATATGATTTGTACACCGAAATTCGCAGTCATTTCCTCGACGGTCCTATCTTAAGTACAAGGAGAGGTTCGGTTCAAACCGTTGATAGACAAGCAGTAGGGGTTCGGAAAGAGGCCTAAGATCGATGACGTAATATTTGCACGCCGCTCAATAGCAATGGCTATAGCAATAGAGGGTAGGCAATGTCGCTGCTTCCACGCGTGCGTGGCTTGCGGGCCGGCCTACCCCGCCAAATGCAGGCGCCCGCAGGCGCGGATCTAGGATTTCCGTTCAGGGGGTCTTTACTGGCAAATTTGTACCACCGGTTGCCTGCCTAAAAGAGGAAAGTGGGCCATTCTCGCAGCTAAATACGCATTTGAATTCTCTTAAGCCTCTTTTAATCGAGGTGTGAGTGGGTAGCAGGTCCTTAACTACACAAATTGTGTGGTTTGGGCTAGCGAAGCGAGCCGCAAGCTGCCGACCTTGCTTAAAATTCGGCTGAATTTTTCTTCTCTTGTAAGGTTTTAACAATGTGAAAACAACTCTGACTGGATGTTTAATACGTGTATCTGCAAGCCAAGCGAGCCGCAAGCCACTGATGTTTCAAAATTAGGAGTGGCGTTTTATTTGATTTAGAAAGGTTTCTGTTAAGTAAACTTAAGGGTTTGTAACAGATTTATAATGACGGCTGCAGTTACTGCCGGTGAGCGTAGCAAGCCGCAAGCTACATGCTTTTCTAAATTCAGGCTCAACTTTAACGAGTTTCAGATGTTTTCAATCTTAAAAGCAAACAGAATGTCAAATACTCCCCCCCCCCCCCCGGATCCGCGCCTGGGTTCCCGTTTTCTGTCCATCATGTGACCTGGTTTTTGCTCCCTCCAGATCAGTGCGATGGTTCTCCGCAACCTGAAGGAGACCGCTGAGGGCGCGCTGGGCGAGCCAGTGAGCAGGGCCGTGATCACAGTGCCAGCCTACTTCGACGAGCGGCAGCGGCAGGCAACCAGGGACGCCGGTACGTGAAAACCATCGCCGCACAGGAAAGCTATGCAACCAATCAATAGCAAGTCGAAAGTGTTCGCTTTGCACGCAAAATCGAAATGCCTCTGCGGACGAAAATGTTCAGTCGCGTCCCCAGAACAAGTTTCAGCCCATGGTCATCAAGCGCAGTGTACACGCACTTCTGGCAGCAGGGCCACCCATCTATCAAGACCTGTGCTCTTCGGGAGCGCTTAATAGGACTCTAACCGAACGTGTGACCCCACCAATTGATTGCTCTCCGCACGAGGAATTTATTGAAGGGGTCACACGTTCGGTTCGCGAGTCCTTTAGCCACTCTGGAGCTCAAAATGCGTCTAGAGTTTTCGACCCACTGTGCACCACATGCTCCACCTGCAACGCACTATACCTAGGTCTCTGTCTGCCTCTCCCTGCAGGCAGGATCGCGGGGCTGGAAGTCGTCGCGATGATCAACGAGCCCACCGCCGGCGCCATCGCCTACGGCCTGGACAAGAAGTCGGCCAACAAGAAGACGGTCTTCGTCTACGACCTGGGCGGCGGCACTTTCGACGTGTCCGTCATGGCCATCGAGGGTAACGAGTTCAAAGTCCTCGCCTCGGGCGGAGACACGCACCTCGGCGGGCAGGACTTCGACTTGCGTCTAGTGACTCACTGCGTGGCGGTAAGTCCCTGTTGTTGTGACGGATGCACAGTGGGCCAGGAGACCGGTGGAGGCAGTGAAAACTCCGGACGGGGTTTGAGCTCCAGAGTCGCTTAACTGGACGTGAGCCGAACGTGTGACCCCACCAGTGGATTGCTCTTCGAACGAGGAATCCATTGGTGGGGTCACACGTTCGGTTTAAGTTCCACTTGACTCTGGCTGGAGCTCGAAACGTGTCTTCAGTTTTGGCCGCCTGCGCCAGTCTCCTTGCCCACTGTGCGGTGACGTCCTGGAGTCGGTCGCCCCCCGAACCGCTTCCGGTGTTGGATGGCATACGCGCAGAGGCAGCAGACTAAGCTTTTATAAGTCAGGCTGTACGAGAGGCGCTGAGACGAGGGGAATACGGCGTGTCCTCTTCGCTGCCGTGCGCTGCGGCTACTTGAGTGGAGCGAAAATCTTGGATTAACCGTGCACTAGAAGAAATGGATAGGGAATAAATAAAGGCGACTCTTGAAAACAAGAAGACAATTAATACCAATCCGGTATTACAGGGTGGCTCGTTCTTTACGTATGTGCATGGTGGAATGGAAGTGGTGAGGAACTGTTGGAAAGCTGATGTGGATTATTAGGGTCAAGTATTTTGAAAAGTGAGAATAAAATAAAATTGCTGAGAATGTCCATAAATTTTGTGAGACTTGAATTTGCAAACCTAGATATGAGTATTGGCGCACCATAACCTCTCTTTTCGTCTCATTCTATATTTCGTCAACAGACGGCAGCACATATCAAAGAGCTTCTGAACCTAGTTGTCTATATTTTTAATTTTATTGTTATTATATTACCTAAACATCACTGAAACCACCTTTTTTAAAAAAAGAGCTTCAACACGACACACATTGGTTTAGGTTTTATCATTGCGTTCTAGGTGTATTAACTCCCATTGGGACTTAGGCTGTGAACCATGTATGGACAATCTGAGCAGCTTTATGTGTTTTCTGTACATTATGGGCCATGAATTGAAAAATTGTTCTATTATGACTCCGAGCCATCGACATCAGCTTTCAAATGGTACCAGTCACTTCCCTTGAAGTAGTATATAATCAGAGAACAATCTCTGTTACACATTACATCCCACCTAACACAATACTCGTTCATTCTAATCCCTTACATGAAAAATGTAAGTAAGGGGTAAAGAACGAGTAAAAATTGGCTGAAAATTTGGAAATAAAATTGCCGAAGATTTTATGTACGAAGATCCTTTGAGAAGTCACGTAGAATGACTGCGAATTTACTAAGAATCGTTGTGAATGACCAAGCATCTTTCATTTTCTCAGGAAATCCGGAGACAGCACGGTGTCGACCTCGTGGCCCAGAAGGACGTGCAGAGCTTGCAGGAGTTGCGCAAGGCGTGCGAGTTGGCGAAGCGCAAGCTGTCCAGCGTCCCTGAGGCCACCGTGTCCATGTTCCTGCCGCGCCACGGAATCGGCTACAACACCAAGATCAGCCGAGCGCGCTTCGAAGAGCTGTGCGCCGATCTGCTCAAGAGAACCGTGGATCTCTCCAGCGAGGTCCTGGCCGACTCAAAGGTGCGTCCAGTACACGGCAAACACTCCAAATCTAAAGGCGATACTTGAGTATCTCTTAAAGGAGATACAATTGGGTATCGTCAACAAACGGTCATACCCGAAATTCTGGCCTTCCAAACGGCAATACACAAAAGTATCGCCGAACTTTGGCAATCCTTTAGAGTATTGCCTGAGCTTGGCAGTTAACGATGACCTAGTCCTGTTGACTCGTTCAAAGTTTATTGCCAAATTTTGGCAATACTCCGAAGTGTCGCTATATTTAGCGATACTTTTTTCCATTGCCTCTTCAAAGGCAAGATTTTCTTTATGGCCCTGTTTTGGAGGTACTCAGTTGTAATGCCACTAAAGGTGCTAAAAGTATCACCTTTGGATTTGGAGTAAAGTAGCCTCGAGTGAAAACACAGGCGATTTCCAGGGAAGGCCTAGGAAAATCAGGAACCGTTTTTGCCATGAGGTTTGTGCCCTGGAGTTATACTTAACTGGACCTTCGGAAAAGTAAGACACTGTATTAAGTAGAGTGCCGTAACTTATTTAGATTAGAAGGTTTCAGGGTTTGTATCTCTTAAACGGGCTGCGTTATAAAAGTTATGAAGAGAATAAATTAATTGTAGAATTCAATTTTAAAAATAAGTCATTCTCTTCATAACTTTTATAACGCAGCCCTTTTAGGAGATACAAACCTTGAAACCTTCTAATTCAAATAAGTTACGCCACTCTGGTAAAAAGTCAAGGGTTATCATCAGATTCTCACGAATATATCAATCCACTTTAGGAAGAAAAGGGCACAACCTCTACTCGCGCTCAGACAGTGAAAATATAATTACAAATTTGTACCATATGGAGACTTGTTTTGTGTCGAATTTACTGTATCATAAATGCGATATCAGTGTTAGCCTTTAAGTGTGCTGACGCGCATTGGTTTCCGCAGACGGACTTATTGTGGATCAAAGAGACGCTTTTAGCGAGGCTCCCTCTTGTTTCCAGGTGAGCCGCGCTGCCATCGACGAGGTGGTGCTGGTGGGCGGCTCCACCCGCATCCCCAAGGTGGTCGCCTCGCTTGCCAGCTTCTTCGGCAAGGAGCCCCGCAAGTCCATCAACCCCGACGAGGCCGTGGCGTACGGCGCGGCGGTGCACGCCGCCACCCTGTCGGGGGACAAGTTCGTCGAGAACCTGGTCAAGCTGAGGGACGTGACACCCCTGTCGCTTGGAATCAACATTGTTGGAGATAGATTTTCGGCCGTAATCAAGAAAAACAGTCCGATTCCCTGCAGTAATACTCAGAAGTATTACACTGTCTACGACAACCAGCCTTGCGTTACAGCTGATGTAAGTTACTGATTTTTCACGGTAGAAATTAATTTGTTGGTCCAATGAAGGTTATTGTCGCAATTGTGACAAAGATCCATCAGTTTTTGTTGATCCTTCCACCGCTGAAAACCTAATTGTTGTCTTCCGCACGTGTGGCGCGGACAATGATTTAGACCGCATCACTAACCGCCGAGTAGGTTATCCGCACGAGGAAACGAGATTTACGTTGTCTCCGCACCACAAGCGTAGGTCGCGCCACGTTTAAAAAAGAATCGGAGCTTTATAAGCTAGACAGCGTTTGTGATTTGGAGTACAATAACCACATCATATGATGCGGGCTTAATGCACTCATCTGACCACATCATTTGATGTGGGCTAGCACTAATTTGACCTCATGTGACACAATTGACTGATGCATCAGTCGGTGCCGACTAGACTACGCTTGGTTTGGCACTGTCGAAATTTCATATTTCTTAATTATGTTTTTGACCAAAAGCGTGTTGTACCTTTGATTCAACGCAACCAGGTCACTTGTCTCTGTAAATGTCGCCGATTGCGTCATGTGATGTCACACTCGCTGACCCGGTCTCCTTGATTATCATCTTCAGTAACTGTACGGATTGTGCTTGTCTCAGGTGTACCAGGGTGAGCGCCCCCTAGTCAAGGACAACCACTGCCTCAACAAGGAGTTCACCGTGGCGGTCCCTCCGAGGCCAGCCGGCAAATCTTCTATCGACGTGACGTTCGAGATCGACGCGAACGGTTTGCTGACGGTGACGGCCGTCGAACCTACCACTCAGAAGCAGGCCCAGGTCAAGGTGACTCAGAAAGAGGCACACCTGAGTGACAAGGACATACAGGACATGATCGAGAAGGCGAAGCGCTTCCAGCGCGAGGACTCCGATGAACTGAAGCGAATTGAAGAGTCTCTGAGAAATCGGCGGTTATTCTAGGTCGTCTCCACCTAAGTTTGCTTGTTCAAGACTTATTTTATTGGAAGACTTTAACGACTTAACGAGAAACGCACACGTAAAGTAACGTTGCGTATTTGAGGTGTTTCATTTTTATTTTATCTATTTACAATACTTATTTCTGGTGGTGACCCATTGAACGCTGTTCGATACTCTATTGTACAAAATACATTTCTTGCTAATTTTTCTTTTAAAAAAAGTCTGATTTTCTGTATCTACGCCCTGCTTACATCTGTATGTGAAGACCAAGTCTGTCCAGCTTCCACTGTTAGTGATCCGGGTAGATTTCGGGCGAAACCGAATTGAGTACCGAAGATGCTTTCAGACAACCCAAGGGATACACTACAACCTATCTGTCTACTTTGTACCCGCTTATTGCATACGTGCAATCACACACATACAAACGCAAACTTACCAAGTGTGTACTTGCACGGTAAAAAAATACTTTGACGCGGTGATCGACGTTATTTCATGGGTTAAATTCGATAGCCGCAATCTAAATTCCGGTACCAACAATCAAGAGCTGATAGCCATAGCCGGACACTTACAGGAGGACAACAAACCCCAGTCGCAGCAACCAGATTTTGATTCTGATTGAAATTACTCTTTGCTTGGTGTAAACTGTTACTGAAAACTCAGTAAGAGTCTGAGAGAGCTTTGCCCTGAAGATTGCTGTCACTCACTCGTGTAAGTTTTGTCAGAGTGTCAGAAACAAGTCCGAAATCCTGATAAAAACTCGCGCACCTCTGAAAGCGGAGATTCTGAAAACTTAATCTGACCTTGATCGCCTGAGGTCCCCAGAACTCAGTCGAACCCAGGCCAGCAATGTCAGCATAAGCTTTCACAATTTACGCTTTCAGAGGCGCACAAATTTTCTTGAGGATTTCAGACATGTTTCTGACATCCTGACAAAAACTAACACGACAGTCACGAAGGGAATATCAGTGTGATCAAATGAGTTTCAGTCGAATTTTGATGAATTTCGGGCCAAAACTACCGAATTTTGAGAAGAATTTCGATAAATTTCAATAAATTTCGGTGACTTGGAAGATTTTTGTGAATTTTGGTGTATTGCCCCTTGAGTGTCACTCGGAGACTTACGCGCCACTTGGAAGCGGCCCAGCTCGATAGCGAACCGCTGCACGAAGGCGGTCTCCACCTGGCCGTTCTCGTCGGTCACCATGAGCAGGAACACCCGTGACATATTTTGGGTCCGAGCAAATTTGAGCGAAGGTCGATGGACATCCAAGCAAAACCGAGCAAGTGCCGAGCAGCGACCGAGCAAATTCGAGCATATACCGAGCAACTCTGAGAAAATATCGTGTCGAGCAACGCAGACGAGCAACGGCACCAGTCCACACGAAAAGGCCATCCCAGGCCCAGGAAATAGTCTGACATGCATCGACCTGTACGTTTTTGGAAAGGGGAGATCATGATCCACACGAATAGATATGTGGCTTTGCCCTTTTCCTATCTATTTGCCGAAGCACGCTTCGAAATTGAATTAACATGAACAGCAAGTGCAGCCGCCGTGCAGGGTGGGCAACACGCCCGCGCCCGTGTTTAACGGGTCGGCCCACCCTGTGGCCGCCGCTCAGTGGGCCAAAAACCGGCGCATGGGGCCAAAACTCTAGACGCGTTTGAAACTGCAGACTCGCTAAACACGCCTCGAACTGAGATTCCTCGTTCGGAGAGCAATCCATTGGCGGGGTCACGCACGGTTCGAGTCCCATTTAGCGACTCTGGAGCTCCTTACGCGTCCGCGATTTTGACCACCTCTACTTTCTCTTCTGGCCCACTGTGCCCTGGGACATGTTCCTGTGATAAGGCAAGGCCCCCGCCATGGACTCCTCTCCGAACGAAGGTCTTGGTGGGGTCACATGTTCAATTCGATGCCTTTTTTAGCGAGTCTGGAGTTCAATACGCGTCTGAACTTTTCGACTCCTGCGCCGGTTTTCTGGCCCACTACTGTGCGGCGGCCCTGCCAGCCTGCAGGGCGGGCCGCTCCGTCAGACACGGGCGTGGTTGTGTTGCCCACCCTGTACGACGGCTGCTCTCGGCACGCTTTGCTGATCATGATCCTTCAGTTCCATAGCGGGGGCCGTGCCTAGCCACAGGGGTATTTTCCGGCGCTCAGTGGGCTAGAAGACAGGGCGGAGGCGGCCTAAGTCGGGGACGCGTTAGGGAGCCCAGAGATGCTGTATAGGACTCGAACATATATATTCGTGTGGCTCATGATCTCCCTTTTCCAAAATATACAGGTCGATGCATGTTGGACTATTTCCTGGGCCTGGAAAGGCCTTTTCGTGTGGACTGGTGCCGTTGCTCGGCTGCGTTGCTCGACAGGACATTTGCTCGGAGTTGCTCGGTTCTTGCTCGGCACTTGCTTGGTATTTGCTCGAATTTGCTCGGTCGTTCCTCGGAGCTGCTCGGCACTTGCTCGGTCTTGCTTGGATGTCCATCGACCTTCGCTCAAATTTGCTCGGACCCAAAATATGTCACGGGCAGCCGCACCATACCGCTGCGCTCCCGCAGGTCCGTGTTCTGGACCTGTGGCATTCCCTCAGGGTTAGTGCTTCACCCTTCCCACTTCTTTTTTTAAAAAAAAAAATTAATAAAGTAAAATGAAAATTAAATTGTTTCAGAACATTTTGAGAGCATTTTAGAACATTTTCGAGATGGTAAACACTCGCGTAATGCCCTGTTCAAAGAAGCTCGAATACAGCAAAAGTAACGCCTGGGATTCCCAGGCGCATCATGGAAAAAAGGACCTATTTTCCAGGCGCCGCCTGGGAATCCCAGGCGTTCTTTTCACCGTGTATTACGCGTAATACACGTAATATCAATACCACTTTGGAGTCAAATGTGACAAAATTTTAGCGTTTCAATTCCGTAATATTAATCGTGTATTTACACGATTAATGCCACCGTAATACAGCGTCATACCAAGTAGTCTGTACACGATTTCTTGAAGTGTTTACCCCCTCGTTTTTTTTTCACAAAAAGGGGGGGGGAGTGTAAGGTGTTTTGAAACTTTTGTTTCAACGGTTTTTTTTTAATTCATTAAATTGATTAATTTTTTTGTGACCTGTACGTTTTTAACTTAAGACAACTCCTCACCTGGATCTGGTAGGTGAAGCGTTCGTGCTGCAGGTGCCTGAAGCGGCCGTAGACCCTGCCGGTGGGCGTGTACGGCAGCCCCCTGCTTAGGTCCAGGTCGCTCTCCTGCCAGTGCGTGTGCAGCTCGTTGAGGGTCTTGGTGACGTCGGACGTCACGGACACGCCCTTCACGGTCACGTAGTCCCACGTCAGCTGGAAGCGGAAGCGGAGGGCTTCAGCAGATGCACAGTGGGCCAGAAGACCGGCGCAGGCGGCCAAAACTCTAGACGCGTTATGAGCTATAAAGAGTCGCAAAACGGGACTCGAACCGCACGTGTGACCCCACCAATGGATTTCTTCTTCGGAGAGCAATCCATTGGAGGGTTCACTCGTTCGATTCTGGTCCCATTTAGCGACTCTGGAGCTCTAACAGCGTCCACAGATCTTCTGGGAAAATGACACAGAGGTAAACCTAACCAACGGTTTCCCCGAACTTACCTCGTGCTTCTCATTGGGCTGCAGGTACTTGGCCTCACTGAGAATGAAAGAGTCTTGATCAATACCCAATTTTGGGTGAGGAACACTTTATCACCCGAATTTGGGCGAGGAAGGTTCCTCGCCCAAATTTGGGTGAGGAAGGCTTGCTCACAAGAATTTGGGCAAGGAAACCTTCCTCAGCCAAATTTTAGTGATAAAGAATTCCTCACCCAAAATTTTGGTCATGATCATGACTCTTTCATTCGCAGTGCTTGTACTCCTCGAACAGGTCGTCCACGTGCATGTGGATGCACTGAGAATGAAAGAGTCATGATCATGACTAAAATTTTGAGTCAGGAATTCTTTATCACCCAGATTTGGGTGAGAATACTATGTTGCCATATCGGTAGCTGATATCCCTTCCTCACCCAAATTTGAGTGAGGAAGCCTTCCTCACCCAAATTCGGGTGATAAAGTGTTCCTCACCCAAAATTGGGTATTGATCAAGACTCTTTCATTCTCAGTGTGCGGTAGAAGCCGATGTCGCGGACTGTGGTCGTCGGCACCGCTATGGTGGTAATGGGCTCCTGCAAAACCAGTTCACAGATTTGCGTTGCTTGTGTGCCGCGTACGCGAGGCACTAGATGAGTCGGAAGTTGCTCAACGGGGCGACGGAGCGCCCGCGAAGTGGCGGATAGGCTGCCCGCAACGCACTCGCGAGCAGCGGCGCACAGTAGGCCATAAGACCGCCGCCGGCAGCTGAAATTCTTGGAGTGTTTTGACCTCCAAAATCGCTCCATGGGATTCGAAGCGAGCGTTTGACCCCGCCAACAGATTGCTGCCCGAACGAGGAATCTAATGGTGGGGTGTCATGCTCGGTTCGAGTCCCATTTAGCGACTCAGGAGCTCAAAACTCAAAACGCGCCTTGAATGTCGGCCGCCTGCGCCTGCGCCGGTCTACTGGCCCGAGGCGCTATCCACCCTTTCTCTCTCTCTCTCTCTCTCTCTCTCTCTCTCTCTCTCTCTCTCTCTCTCTCTCTCTCTCTCTCTCTCTCTCTCTCTCTCTCTCTCTCTCTCTCTCTCACGTAGTTCTGGCCCAGCGGGTCGTGCGCCAAGCTCAAGGTGGTGTGCAGCTCTTGGTGGATGCCGCCGTACAAGTCCATGCTGGGCGACAGCTGCGCGTTGGGCTCCACGACGTTGGCCACCGTGTCGAGCCCCTTGATGCCGCTCATCTCCATCTGCGTTCCTTCGGGCTGCGCAAACGGTCTCCGCACAGTGGGTCAGAAGACCGCTGAGACGGTCAAAATTCTGGACGCGTTGTGAGCTCCAGGAGTCGTTAAATGGGACTCGAATCGAACGTGTGACCCAACCAATGGATTGCTCTCCAAACTAGGAATCCATTGGTGGGGTTGACGTTCTATTCGAGTCCCATTTAACGACTCTGGAGCTCAAAACGCGTCTAGAATTTTGGCCAGAACGGTCTTCTGGCCCACTGTGCACCGTAGGGTCAGATGGGGTAATTTTAGGACGCGGGGAAAAAATGGGGCAACTGTTTCAGGAACACGATTTGACATTTAACAACTCCTGTCACACCAAATGTCGTTTTCACAATTAACGCATCACATCTGGTATATCAGGAGTCCTGTCATGTCAATTTTTTTCCATGAACCCGCTGTTCCATTTTTACCCCGTGTCCCAAAATTGCCCCAACTGACCCTACACTCTAAATGTCTCACGAGGAAATTTTCCATAATGCGCAAGCATAATACAAAGGGAGTTTTTCTTCGTATCACGAAGGTTTTTTTTTGTACGTTACAATGAAAATCCCAAAAAGATTCATATCATGAAGAAATTTTCCGTCGTATTATGCTGGCGCCGAATTCACTGTAACGTAGCTCAAATTTCATTGTAAGACATTTAGAGTGTGGTTAATCCAAAGTTGTTAACTCTTTAACTCGTCAGATAGGACTTGCGCCAGGTAAACGGCCGAACGGATGAAATTTACGACCACAGGCCTTCAAAAATTATCCGTTTACCCATGGAGCACACATGAAAGAAGAAACTGTTTCAAAAAGCTTGCCTCGCTGACGCATCTTTTGTGGCTCTGCCTAAACGTATCGCACCGAGCTCAATTTCTTTTGTTTAACCCAGATGTGCACAGTGCTGAACACTTGCCGCAGGCCTCAGATTTCGAAAATTCATTTTTGAAGAATGGCTCACTTGTCCCTTGGCAGCCTTCCTTGCCGGGCTCCAGGTGCAGGACCTGGTGAATGGGACCTCAGCGGCGGCTGCAGTGTACGCCGAGGATCGCGGAGCTGACAAGACGTTTCTGATCGTGGACATCGGCGGGGGCGGAACCAGCATCGCAGTGGCGAGGAGCGGCAAGAGACTCGTGCAAGTGTTGGCCACGTCTGCCAAGCGGCTGCCAGGAGGGGAGGACTTCGACATCAGAATGGTGGACTACTTCACGGAGGTAGCATGCCATGCCTTGTGTCAACACTCAAAATTTCTTACAAGTGAATTTGGCGGGAGTTTACGAAGAACTTTGAGCAAACATAATACAAATTTAACTTGTTTATAACACGAATCTTTTTTTTTTTTTTTTTGCTTTTCTTTGTATGGCACCGATATAAAGCCTCATATTTCGAAGGAAACATGTCTCCATAATATGTTTGCAAAAAATTATTTGTATTATAAAGTGTTGGTTTTCTTCCCAAGACTTTTTGAGTAAAGACAGTTCTCTAGTGTCACATCAAATTCCTTTGTATACAGTTTTTTGTGCGTGGTCTGACACTATTTTGCGCATGGGTGCTCGTCGTTTAAATTTGTACGAAATTTCACTTGCATTTTGTGCGATTCTGCGTTCCAAGTTGCTCGTGCACAGCACAAGTCTCGTATGCACCAAATTGAACAAATGCATTTAGTGACGACTCAAATTTAACGACTGAAATCGGGTGACTAAAATCTGACGACTAAAATCTGACGACTAAAATCTGATGACTAAAATCTGACGATTCAAATCTGACGACGACTAAAATATGACGACTAAAATCTGACGATTAAAATCTGACGATTAAAATCTGACGATTAAAATCTGACGATTAAAATCTGACGACTAAAATCACTCTTTTCCTCGCTGCTCGCAGTCCATCAAGCAGAGGGACGGCGTTGAGGAGGCGGGCGCTCGCTCCCTCGAAATCCTCATGCCGCAACGCATTCTGATAGTCATTCTCGGCTGGAAAATTTCCCATCCGCTTTGGCGGCGTAAAAATATGACGTCACCTCTTTTAGGCCAATTTTTGACCCCTCCCCCCGCCCATCATCGGTTTAATTTAATCTTCCCATGTGCTTAAGGTAGGACCGTCACTAGAGTCCGACCCCCCTCCCCCTAAAGTGATGACGTATTACTTGCACGCCGCCTTTCCATTCGGCTTCTCCAGGTGCGGCAAGGCTATGGGAAGGAATTCGTCACGATCTTCGAAACGAAGAGAAATGCCGAAATCGCGTTCCACGGTTTCCGCATCGACGAGAGTGGCTGTTTCGACTTCCTGGACAGGTCGGGGGTGCCGGTCCCGACGGTGCTGCGCGGATGTCTCTCTGGCGAGGCGCGGCAGGCGCTCCTGGGCAAGGCCGAGACACGCCTGGAGGAGGACGCCGCGGAGCTGCGCAGGATCGAGGCGAAGAACAGTCTGGACGACAAGTGCAGGACCATCCTGGAACAAGAGCCAGAGGTGTGTGTGTATGCACACTAAATGTTTACGTAGAATTTTGTACGTGGTGATGCATGATTTCAAACCTGCGTGACGCTTTGCATAAAATTGTGCACAAATTTGCATAAATTTATGCATTTTTACGCGTAATATTATGCAAATTCCCCGCATGCACAAAATCGTGCAAGTGACCCGTACAAAATTCTACATAAACATTTAGTGTGGGTGTTACCGAACGTGCGACCCCACCAATCGATTGCTCTCCGAACGAGGAATCCATTGGTGGGGTCACAACTGCGGTTCGAGTCCCATTTAGCAACATTGGAGCTCAAAACGCGTCTTGAGTTTTGGCCGCCTGAGCCGTTCTTGTGGCCCACTGTGCCCCAAGCAGGAGCGCGCCTGCGAAGCAAGGGCAGGCCAGCCCGCAACACACGCGTGCGTGCATGTCTCCAGATTGCCTACCTCCCAGGCGTTTGGCAGCATCGAAGTCGATCGAAATCCACTTAAAACGGGTCTCGTTTAGTTTGGATGTCGCTCAGAATCACTTCCAAATGACACGTATCACTTCACACTAAATTTTTATCTGGTTTTTATGTGCATAGCTTATCACTAAATTGAGCATACGCGTGAAATGCACGGATTCATGCGCTACAACGCACAAGGTGCTGCATGTCAATGCATGTTTTTGTGCTGAGCTACGCTCAAATTCGTGCACTTCACGCATGTGCTCAAATTCGTGGAAAACTGTGCATACATAGTAATTTAGTGTGTTGATACACTCCTCTCAGTCCCCTGCCTCATCCCTGGTCCTAACTGTGAAATTTGAAGTCCTCATGATTCAGCCAGTATATTTTGTATTGTAGTGAATTTCAGCATAACAAGGTCTTTTTTCCACAGGCACCCACTGACAGCCCAGACGCCGATTCTATTCTTGAGTTGAGAGGCGACTGAGCGGAGCATCTCCAGTGGATGAAGACGCACCCCAACGCCTCACTCGGAGAATGGAAGACGAGGTTGGATCAAGTCGAGTGCAAATGGCTTGGTCTGAAGGACAGGCGCGAGTTAAGGGAGAAGAAGGGTCGGAGAGAAGGAGAAGAGGAGAGAGGAAGGGAGGGGAAGAGGAAGAGGGAATGGAAGGGGAGGGGATGAATGAAGCGGTAGATGAAGGCAGGGAGGCAAAGAAGAAAGTGGAGACCTTGGCATCTAGTGAGAGGGAACCGGAGAGGGAGTGGATGGAACAACGGAGAATCTCTGATCAGTGGGAGGCCACCGAGACAAGAACCTCCCGCTCCAAAAGATCTCGAAGATCTAAGAAATGTCACTGCAATATGTTGTGACAATGAACTAAGCTTAAAGAGTAAACAATTTAAGGACATAACTTGGGGACAGTTCTGTCACAAACCAGTGTGTTGTAATGGACAGATTTATGTTACTGATGAAATGTCAACATTGTGATCCGCCATAGAAGATCATCCCCTTGTTGAGTGGTTTTAGTTTGGCGTCTTTGAAAACTTATAAGAATTATGTCCTGTATGCTCCAGCAGTAACTGTTGAGCCCAGAAACAAAATGCCTTTTATATTTTCTGAAAAATGCCCTTAGCAGACACTCTAAAATAAGATAAGGGAGAAGGTAACGGAGAAGCTGACATGATCTGCCCAAGTTCAATTTAAAGGCAAAATTACATGTTAGTTGATTTTTCAAATAAATTCCGTGCTCCAACCTTTATCTTACCGGACTCTTAGTCAATTTCAATCATATTTCTCCAACACATTAAAGTGACATTGTAGATTTTATGTCTTACATTATTGACGATTCTATGTACCACCTTGTACCGCTATACAGAAGATGATAAAATAATAATAGTAATAATTATAAACAACAATGTGGTCCGGAGTCCTTATTTTCAGTTCCAGTTCCACAGTAAATTATTTCACCTCATTTATGAACTAAACTGGAAATTTAAATCAAAATGCAACCTCTTTACCATTCCTATTCCAGACCCCTTTTACAGAATAGAGCCTTCAACACGCACAGGTAAGATACTAAGAGGCCAAAACTAAAATTGAGACGCAAGTTTTGAACAGGACTTCTGGCTGTTAAAAGTATGTCAGAGTCATTGTATGTATGAATGATGGTCAAAAGTTTTGGAGCTACAAGATTTCTATCAAGTGCAGTAACTTTTTAAACAAGGACTTTATTGTGAGTAAACATGCCAGAAATAATATAACAATACATACAGAGAACCCGTAGAGGAAGAAAAACAATGAAAAAGAAACTAGAATGCAAATCTAATGTCAATAAAATGTATCTTGATCAATGCAGTAAACTTAACATAGAATTTGACCTGAGAACAAGTATCCTAAATAGTGAACATGACATGCACTTATGTGTTTTGCCTGATTAAAGAGATCCTTCAAGTTGATTTCAGGAGTGAGAACTCCACACATTTAAGAATTACAGGCACATTTTCAAACCTACTCAGGGGACACAACATTTTTTAAATGCGATGAAATTCATGGAAATTCATAAATGGAAATACATTCATTCATGGAAATTAATACAAGATTGGTGGAAACTTGATTATCTTAATTATTGTCATTTCATTGAAATATTTGTCAGTTGACAGATAGAGAAAAGAGTCCTTAAAGAACGCAAGAAAAGTACACACTTTGCATCAATGGGAAAACTCTGCTAGAGGTTTGGCTGATTCTATTACTCTCTTGTAACCAATGCCAGCTTTCTTCAATACTTGATTATCATAATTATTGTCATTTAATTGAAATATTTGTCACAGTTAACAGATAGTAAAAGTAGTTCCCAAAGAAAGCAAGAAAAGTACACACTTAGCATCGATGGAAAAACTCTGCTAGAGGTTTGGCTGATTCTATAACTCTCTCGTAACCAATGCCAGCTTTCTTGATCAGTTTCTCTAAAGACGACACATTCTCCTATGCACCATGCAATTGAATTGGCCCTTCAAGCAGGTCTGCAGCAAGGTCATCTGGACTGAAAGTCTTCCCTGCAGCTTGTCGGTCTACAACACACAAAAGGCATTCCATCGATTAGTTTGGAATGGGGCAACAAAATGACCAGACATTCTACATATTGTGCAATCCAATTTGAACTGTCGGTTTGAAACAGTAAGTAAAATTAACTTTGCTCAAAAATTTTAAAATTGTTCTGTGAATGCCTCAAAACTTTCTATGGTACGGAAGAAATTTCTCAAAACTATTAAAATGAATAATTTTGATACCAATACACTAAATGATGAGGCATAATTAATTGCTTCACACAAAGTACTATTTACAAGGTAAACAAGCCTTTCTGCCACAATGAGAGCAGTGCAGCAGCCAGTAAAGAGTAAACCCATGGTTTACAGATCAAAAACTATAATTTAAAAAAAAAATATTAAAAAATGCATCTACAAATACCACATAGCATGAAAGAATAAAATCCGATGCAGAAATATATTTAAAAAGTCACAGAGCTGAGTCATTCGCCTAAAGACTCACCTGGGAGTGCTTTCCGGAACAGAGGCAGTGTGTCAGCCAGGCCTCGCACCTGAGCCTCGAACTGCTTGGTAAAGCCTGTGGAGGCAAGCAGCGCTGTGAGGAGGGGTGCATGGAATGGCTGGGCGTTGTGAGCTGCCAGGACGGTGTTGCCTCCCACACTGCGAAGGAAAGCAAGGAACTTCTCCACAGCATCAAGTAGTGGAGTCATGTACACCACCTGCCCTCGCAGGAACAGCCAGTCGCCAGCCTTCAAGAAGCCATTCCGCTCCATGGCCTGTAAAAATGGAGTTGCTCAGCTTAATTTGCACAAGATATACTTTCCATAGGTAACAAAGCATCTACAACAATGTGAGACGCAGTAACTCAATCAAAAGTACTTCTGCACTAAACTTTACGAACACAAAATGAAACTTCTCAGGAGGATCTGGAAGACAGATGAAGTGTACTGTGAAATTTGGAGTGGTTTTTTAAAGGTGAAAACTGCAGAAGCTTCCACTCAAAGCCATAATTTCAGGAGCTCAATTATAATAATTTTCGAACAGTTTCCCCTAGAACGTAGAGACTAACGGACATTTGATTCCTTACTGTTGTAGGTACAAACACTGTTTGACTGATAGGTGAATAACGTACATCCATTTTTTTTAACAAGAAAGAATAATGGATGTTCAAATAATTTTGGGGGCTTTGTTTGGACAGACAGGCGGTGCCTGACAGGGCCATAAAGCTAAACCGACCGACATGCTGAAAATTGTTTTAAATGGTTGGGGCATATCTTTGCAAGTTGCTCTTGAGACATCATATACTGTAAATCATGTGGACCCATCACCGGCCTATTAGCATTTGTACCTTTGGATGGATGTCTCCATCTGGTAGGATATACACATTAAATGTCTTGTTGTGACCACTAACAGAAATTTGAATAATCTCTGCATCTTCTCCAAATCCTGTTGTCTCAAAGTGAAAAAAGACGACAATCCTGGCTGTCAACAGAGTCCTGGCTTTGCGCTGTCTTCCATTTGAAATTGAGCTATGCAACAGAAATTAAAATAATGTTAACATTTCCAAATACAAAACTTAACAATATATTTCTTGCCTCTTCCCCAAAGAAAAGATCTACTCAAAACAAAGAACACACTTGGTAAGTAGAGATGGTGCAACTTTACTGGAGAGCTTACTAGGAGAAAGAATGCAACTATCCTGAGGTTCTTGCTTTACAAGGAGTGGCAACTGCACTGTGACACCGTTCAGGTTTGTCACCTCAAGGTACTTATTAATCTTTCTTGACCGCACCAGCAGACACAAGAAAATTGGGGCAAACATATTGATGCATGAGGTCTGCTGGCATGAAAAATACTAATTGACTCCAGTTTTTAAAATTATAATGTTTTTACATAAATCAAATTTTACTAAAAGATTTGCTATCTCAAAATGAACCACAATATTTAACTGAAAATATGTAACACAGGATGGGCAAACATCCAGTGGAATCAAATAAGATGTTATATTGTTCGCTCTTTTGGGACAAAGCTTACTCTGAAATACTGTGCCCAGTGAGGAACTGACTTGCATGACGCGTACATGACTCTTAAATGGGAACCTCACTTTTAAAATGTAAAAGTATCTGCAATAAATAAAGTTCCAAGCCACTGTAGATGGCAAAAATAAATAAAGCCACAGCAAAAAAAAACACAAAAAACTATTGGTAGGTTTTTGTCATAAGACTCGTCATTCAACACGGATGTTATGAAGTTGGTGACACCTCAATCAAGACTGTATTTACCTTGTCAAGAAAATAGCTGCCAAGCACTGGAGAGCATTCCTTGGTGACAGTCAGTATGCACGGCACACTGAAGTCGTCATCTGATGACTCCAGCAAAGCTTTGTAAGAGCCGATGCCCTGCTTCCCCTTTTGGACGGAACATCCTAATGGGACTAGATGCTCAGGAAAAGTTGATTTTGATGCAGCAATGTTAAGAGTGAAGCTGTGCTTCACACCATCAACAAGCAGTTCTACGCAAGACATTACACCTGGAAAAAAGAACATTGCAATGAGTAACATTCAAACACCAACCAGCATCAAAGTTGCTCTTTTCTCATCCCTCATAAGATATTTATTTAACTACAAAATAAAATTGCAAGTTATTGACAAGCTGATCCAGATCACAATAACCATTCGAGATATTACTCTGAAAGCACAAGCCTGACAAGAATGTTTGAAAGCAGTTAAATACAATAATGAACCCAGGAGGTTTAAAACATTTCACCCTGACACTATTGCTCTGGATTGCTCTAAATAACATGGTAAATTGTATAAGAGTCACTGTTTGAACCATCCTTGAGCAATTATCCCTGTAAATGTCACATAATGAACTGGTTGGGATCAACAATACTAGATATCATGACAATAGAGGCTCTATAACAATATTTTAAAACGAAACCATGCACCCTTCACAGGAAAAATTTAAGAGAGAGAGTCATCCAGATCCATGTATTTGTAAGTGCCCTCATCCCTAATATATATTTTGCATCGAATCAGATTCTGAAATTGTGCAGCAAATCGGGCAACCATCTGTTGAATCAAAAGAAACAGAGGCCGCATGAATGAAAATGATTCAGATTTCATCTTTCAAATAGTTCTTCATTTTGCTGAGAACCTATTACAGTACCGAACACGTCAATTTGTTAACATATAGCTTCAATTATTTGAAAGTAAGCATTCCAAGCACAAGGAGAAACAGCAGAAGACTCGAACTCCCACACGACGTACCTCCTTGCACATAACAGTCTCACCTGAACTTGATTGATACTTCACGACGATCTATGATCACAGAATCGAACGGCTTTCAACCTACTAAACGAAATCTATTCAAAAGTCTTGAACTTTAAAAGTTAGAAGTAAAAGGGAAAAACCCCACTAAACATCATGTTGTCTCTCCCGTCGCCGCCATAAGTATGAGAAATTAACAGCGCGTAACATTCCAGGTTGGCCAACAAGAAGAAAAGAATGGAGGAGGATCGAGGTCGATCGAGTTTTACTTTCACACAGAACGACACTCCATTCTCTAGATTCGATGGCAAAATTGATAAGTTCACTATGATTGGCTCCTCCCGTCTGCATTTTGTCATTTCAACTAGATGTTAATACTTTTCATTCTTCGTTGTGCAGTTGCCCAGTGTTTTCAATGCGCGACCAATCACAGTGCGTTTTGGCAGCTATTCGCACTGCGAAATCGGTGAAACAGACAAGGAAGGGGAAGCAGTCGCTGAGCTGGAGTCCCAACAGTCCCATCGCCGCAAGGCAACAAGCAACAATGCGGCGTCGGGGATAGTGAGAGCGGAGCGCCGCAGTGAGCCTGAGCCTGACTTGCGAGAGAAGTCGAATTACTGTGTGGCCGGTCAACGCGGCTTTCATTAACCTGGTGAGTGTACCCTCTGAGTTCACCACTGAGGAGGCCTAGGCCTAGCTCTTCGTCCCGTAATGTCGCTGAACCCGTCTTCGTTAGCGGAACCATAGAGGTTAACGAAGAAAGTGCTTCAGAGTAACGGAAATCGTGTGATCGGCGTCGTTTATGGTCGGCCTGATTGATTTGGGCCTTAGAAATATGTGTGGGATTCGTGTCACTAAAGGCAGACATTCATTCGGAAGGATAAACGGCGTAGATCACTGGCCGGCCTAACCGAGGGCGCGGCTACTATGCCTTCGTGCCTCTACAGTGCACCGAACCATCGGGGTGAACCGCGACTTATTTGGGACACTATTATAACTGAATTTCAACCCAGGTGGATTAGTGTTCTGTGAATATTATAAGTGGTTATGAAAGAAGGATAAGACTGGCACTAGCGTCACCCGTCTTGCGAGTGGGCGGTGTAATAGCGCACAACACCCCAGCACATACACATTCCATGAACGGAGTTATTTTTCCAGATTTTCACGAATGACTGTGATTTCAGTGTACATTGTATGCTCTAGCTGGAGCATGCCTGCTAGCACGCTCTAGCTAGCGCATGCCTGCCATGTACACGCTTACTGGAGCCGACAACTGCCTATTCCCTTATGCACTGGATGTATGCTCCAGTTAGCGAGTACATGGCAGGTATGCACTTGTTAGTGCATGCTTGGCAGGCATGCGCTAGCTAGAGCGTGCTTGCAGGCATGCTCCAGCTAGAGCATACAATGTACGCTTTTCGATTTGTAGAGTATGAATCACGCTCTTCTCGGCCCCTGAAGGTCACTGGGGTATTCCCCACGTCAATCCTTGTTTAGCGCTTGGACTGCACTGCCTCCCACTAGTCCCCCCCCCCCCTCGTCTTGCTGCTTAAATGAGACGCGGACACCGATGTACAGTACGTGCTGCCGGCTGGTTCCAGATGCATCGTAACGCCGTCTCTTTCACGCCTCATGGGGCGTCTCGAATGGGTGCGAGAGAGAATGAGCGACCGAAGCACGGACGATAAGCGTGCACCGCTCTGCTAGCCGATAGGGCACGCCCGCGACGACATGCGGCTGACTCGACGGATTCCAGCGAGCATGCGTCTCGTGTGCGCTCACTGGGTGTTGTTGAGGGAATGCGACGTCACATCGAGCGGGGACTTTGAGACGACCCTCATTGTGGCCACAACTGTCTGTCCCCGGCACTAGTTCAAACAGGTTGAAAAGATTGCGACAAAATTGAAATAAATCTTAATTGAAGCAGAATTTCATCCCCTGTCCAACGCCGCGAACGGAATTCCATTATCTCAATTGGTTTCGAAAATTTATGCTCAAATCCGGAGTTCAGTACCAAAGTCGGTGTCAGCCCCTATCTCGGAAACGGCTAACGTTAGGCCCAAAGAATATGTCACTTTTTACTAAGGGTCAAGTGGGTAATCATCCACGTCAGTGCCGACCGGAACCGCCGCAGTCGCGCTTTGGAGCGTGCACACCTCACGAATTTTTACCCATAAACCATGCCCTAACCGGAATCTGCGTTACATGGTACATGGGGGAGACGGGGGTTCAAAAAGTGTCCCAAACTGCGTAACGTTCATAACGGACGGCCCCTTGCCCCTTAGAGCATTTCATTGCATTATAGACAGTTTAGAATGTGGCAGCGTGTAAACGTCACACCGGTCTAGTGGCTGTACAGTATATTAATAACGTAACACCCTTAGGCATTGGTGGTTCGACCGGGCGTTTCGTAACAAACGAGCGATGGTAATTAGCATATGGTCAGGTGGGGGCAATTTTGGGACGGTAACAAATCGGACAGCTGTTTCATTGACTAGATTTGACATGATAGAACTGCTGCTTTACCGGATGTCTTGTTTTTATCGTGAAAATGACATTTAGTATGGCAGGGGTCCTGAAATGTCAATGCTTCTGTCTGAAGCAGCTGTTCCATTTTTACCCCGTGTCCCAAAATTACCCCAACTGACCCTATTCAGTACAGAACGAAAAGGTACGCAAAGGGTTTAGTGCCGTCAAAGAGTAACATTTTATTACTTTCGAAGTACGGCACATGATATACGGACTGATTCGCGAGTGAAATCCCCCTCGGCGAAAGCTTTGATTCGCTTCAGCGAAGACCGAGACGAGGATAGGGCATCCTAGTCGTCGTGAGTAAAGATCGAAAAGAATCTCCAAACCGGAAATGTCGCCGGTAACCGAACCTCACAGCCGTCGAGTGCATTAGCGCAATCAATGGTTTTCCGAGGAGTCACTCCTTCAAAAGCAATTTGGCCTATCTCAAACGAAAGAAAAATGTTTGCCTACATGGTCCCCATAGTCCGGGCCCCGGGCCCGCTCCCTTCCTTCCGGCTTCCGGTTTTGTTCTTCGATCGGTGACGGCAAGAATGCTCATCGTAACCTATAGGGGCTTGGTGTCGTTTCATATTTTTACCCTTGTGTTGACAGGACGATTGGAGACAACCCGCAACCCGCGGTTCTGCCTCGTTGTTGTTGCTGGCAGCATGGGAAGAGGTACGTTCATTTCCTCTTAGACACTAAATTCCTCACAAAAAAAAATAAAAAAATTTGTAGGAATCAGTTGCATAAAGGTTTTTTCTGCTGTGAAGAAAACTGTGGCTTTTAATATGAATTTTGACGCGATCGTTCATGTACAATGTCACATCCGTTTGAATTATGATGCACGATGCTCGTTGAAACGAATGTGACATGATATTTGAACGGCCGCGTCACGTTCATGTAGCAAATGTGACATCGGATTCAAAGGAACGTGACAAAATTCAGGATATAACGCATGTGACGTCACATACTTAGATTACCAGTGCACGCGTCAAACACTGGGCCAGAAGACCGGCACAGGCGCACAGTGGGTCAGAATCGAAAAAACCTTTGCAAAATGTCTACCATGAAAACGATATGAGCTATCGACATGAAATTGCTGACAGAGGGGTTTTGGGATGCGCTGAATCCATTTTTGGCGTTGTTTTGAGTCAGTGGCGTACCCTTGACCCATAAGCGTAGCAAAAAAACGTAAATTTTAAGGAATCACTGCGAAATTTCTGGTTTATGGGTTTTGAGGGGCGCTGAGTTCATTTCTGACGTTATTTTGACTCAGTGGCGTACCCTTGACCCATAGGCGTAGTAAAAAAACTTAAATTTCAAGGAATCACTCCGAAATTTCTGGATGTAGGGTTTTGAGGGGCGCTGAGTTCATTTCTGACGTTATTTTGACTCAGTGGCGTACCCTTGACCCATTGGCGCGTAAAGTGACGGCGCGGGGCGAGGCAGCCAGCCAGCGAGCCAGCACGCGGAGCCGCCGTATTGTTACGAATATTGCGCCTTTTGGGGCTCTCGGCGGAAGTTGGCGGAAATTCCGCTCGGTGCATTCGAAAGAGGACACTTCAAGCTACACAACGCGGTAAAAGTCAGGACGTCGCCTCAAATCGGAAAAGTTTGGCAGCCCATTTAGTAGGTGAAAAGTGTAAAAAATTGAGGAATGTGCATGGCCTTGTGTTTTTGGCTCTAGCGGCGAGGATGCTACCGCTAACTTAAATCTGTTGACACTAATGGATAGAGGAGGTCTTGAACTACGGGAAACCATGCTTTTAGAATCTTGACATTAAGTAGCGTCGCGTAAAACGACGCCGATAGAAGCTACAATTTCTCCGCTACGCTTGGTTATAAACGGCGGAGACAAAAACGATGAGCCTGGCGACCAGGTGCAGGATAGAGACGAAATGTTTTCGTCTTTTAGCAGCCTTGACATCCTTCTATCACACCTGCCATCTACTTTTTCGGAAATCGGAACTTGACAAAACGTCGTATTGCAAAGGTTTTTTCGATTCTGACCCACTGTGAGGCGGACAAAACTGCAGACGCGTTTTGAGCTCCTTAGAGTCGCTAAAAGGGACTCTGACTGAACGTGTGACCCCACCAATGAATTCCTCGTTCAGTGAGCAATACGTCGGTGGGGTCACAGGTTCGGTTCGAGTCTTATCTAGCGAAGCGACTCTGGAGCTCAAAACTCGCCTGGAATTTTGACCACCTCCACCGGTCTTTTGGCCCACTGTGCGCCATCCTGGTGTTGCAGACAAAGGAGGCCGTTGGCGTGGTGGCCGACATGCTGCACGGCCGACCTCCAAGGCTGATGAACATCCTGGTCCTGCGGGGGCCCCTTCAGTCACACCTGCGCCTGTCAAAGAGGGCGGACGAGGACGACGTGGCGGTCGAGCGGGGGCGTCGGAGCGGCGAGCCGATCCTGGTGCAGCCGAAGCAGCGCGTGGATTTGCTGCTCAGCGCCGACCGGTCCGGGGAGGTCACCATGAGGGCCGCGGAGCTGGAAGTTTCAACCCGGGGTCTCGCAGAGGTGTCTCAGGTAAGCTGGTAATCCAAGTGTAGGACGGATACAGGAGCATACAACTTCGAAAAATTTTGCACCCCTTTATTTCAAATTCAAATTATTTCGTTATTTCAACATTATTTCACACCAGGGCCGAGGTGACAAAGGTCGCTCATCAAGGCAGTTCGTTACTTGACTGTCAACTTGAAGTTCACTTTTATTTTCCTCCTTGTCTTTCTTTTTTATCTTCTTTAATTTGGCCATACTTAAACTGAAAATTTTAGTTATTTTTACCAGACGTGGGTCCCGATAGCACTGTAACGTTAACCTGAATTCTGGTAATTTTTACCAGACGGACACTTACTATGCAGTGCGGTATTTGTTACAAGAATTCTACTTCGTTCCTATTTTACTAAACATTCTGGCAAATGGCACTAAAATTCTGGTTGCTCCAACTAAACTTTTTGCAGTGCGTTATTTACACGTTATTTTGCATTATTTCGACGTTATTGTCAAGTTATTTCAAGGGAACTTACATCCTGAGTCAAGTACACAATTGCAGGCGTACCGTTTGACCAAGTCCTACACTTTCAAGCGTCGGCCAGTCGTGCCCTACGCTGGCAAGTGTTTTCTGGTCTTGGGTTATTACTGCGCCACCGTTGTGATAACGATTTAATCTCTCGGAATGCTATTTTAAGTGCATTTCTAGCGGATAAAGTTATTGCATCACACGCAAAATAAATATTGCCTTCCACTGTCGCACTTTACCACAGCAAGGTCCGCTATCACACCCTAAATGTGATAATTTGGGCCAAGGTGTATGCGATAATCTATTATTGCTAGCACAAATGCGATTGGAAACATCTGTGACGGACTGACACAAAAGGTCAGGCATTTACAGACTTAGCGCTGTGCAGCTTGCACTTTCGCCCGCGTAGTGAATAACGCTTTCAACAAGCGAATTTGCTCGGGTGCGCTCCGGCTAAGTACGTAATGGGCGCTAGATCCGTTTGCCTGGGACAGACAGGAAAGTCTGTTTCATCACTGAAACTCCCCGGCCCCGAAGTATCTTGGCCCGGTGGAATTGCGTTTTTCTGAGTGGGTTGTTGTTGCCTCTTTGCTCTTTGCTGGCTCGCAAAAGTATGATGCATCGACTGCTTTTAGAGGCAGGTCAACCCACAAGATTAAGGTTCCTCATATATTTAAAAATAGCATTTTAGAGCTCAGGAAATACATGCTACATGTAGGGTATGGTTTTGTTTACGTTCCACCTGTGTTTTGTTTCGCAGGACAAAACAATGCACGAGACCGGCCATCAAACCATCTCAGAGAAATCGGGTGGAAGAAGCTCAGAGAGCTGTCGGACGACAGTGGACTTACTATCATGGAGAAGTTATCGAACGAATCTACTCTAGGCCTTTTCAAAAATTTAACGTGCGAAAAGGACATGCCTGATGATTGGTTGCGGCTAGTCGTAGCTATTTTGGCCAAGGTATCCACTGTTGAGTATAAGCCAATCGTAGTGAAACTGTTCAGCACTGTCTGCGAAAAGAAGTTCGTTGATCAGTTGCTTCTCCATATTTCACGCTTGCCTTATGACAAGAATGCTAATCGCAAGGAGAGAATTGGGAACTTCTTCACTGAACTTACCATTCTCTGTAAGGCTATTTTAGAACTTACCCCCAGTCTGGCATACGAGAATTTGGACATTGTCCTCAAAAGGGCGTCACAGGAACTGGACGAAATACCTTCATTTGAAGGGTGTGATACAGTTAAAGTGGATCTCAAGTTGCTTAGGGAGAAATTAATGACTGAAAAAGAAAGATTTGAATGCATGATAGCTGCATCGAAACCAGCGAACAACTTGCACTTGAAGCCACCAACAGAATCGGACTTTCGAGACCTTTCACATGTTCCTTCCATAGAAGACATAGTGGTTGAGACATTTGCTAAACCATTTCTTCGACCCAACAAGGTCAACGAAGGCCCCTACGAAAGTGTTGATGATTATTTAGACGTTCATTTTCGTCTTATGAGAGAAGATTTCCTTCGCCCTTTGAGAGAGGGTATTTTAGAGTATCGCAAGGCTCTAAGAGAACGGCAGAAGACAAATGGAAAGATCAGAACTCGCATACAAAACATCCGTATTTATGATAAAGTGCAAATGATTCATGTAGATACAGAAAAAGAGAGAGTCGGTATCGTCCTGAATTTCGATCCTGACAGGAAGTTTGCCCCGAACATTCAGTGGAAGTTTTCCAAAAGATTCATGAATGGGGCCCTGCTTGTGCTCTCTGAAGACGAGGATTTCTCATCCATTGTTCTCGCAACGGTCTGCAAGAAAGATGACAAAGAGCTTGCTGAAGGGAAGGTTCTTGTAGAGCTCTGCGGAGGAAGTGCAGTCAGTAGGGATCTTCTTAGGCGTCAGTACATGATGGTGGAATGCCAGGTTTTCTATGGGGCGTATTCTCATGTTCTGAAAGCTCTAAAAGACTTTAATGAAGATTCATTTCCTATGAAGACGTACATAGTGTACGGATCAACTCAACCAGAACTACCTAATTACCAGATACGCGCGCAAGAGGCAAACATGAAAATGAAGCTCTTCCCCAGAGGCTCTCGAGAAGGTGTTCCCGTCGATATAGAGAACCTCAGCACTTGGCCATCCTCTACTGAGCTAGGCCTAGACGAGTCCCAGTATCAAGCGCTGAGCGGCGCCCTGTCAAACAAGTTGATGCTAATTCAGGGCCCGCCTGGTACGGGCAAGACTTACGTTGGTCTGAAGATTGCGGCGTGCCTGATTAGGAATCAGGAGTTGTGGAGACCTAAAGAGGATCAGCGACCAATGCTTGTGGTTTGTTACACAAATCACGCGCTTGATCAGTTCTTAACAGGACTCATGCGTTTCACCGAGAGCATCGTCCGGGTGGGATCGGGGAGCAAGGACACTCATCTTGATCAATTTTCAATCAAGTCCCTACGACGGAATGGCGATTATGGTGCACCAAAGCGACTGACGGACAATATCAAAAATGAGAAGGCTAAATTCAACAAAATCAAGAGCTTGGGGGACCGAATCCGATATTGTTCATTGCACCTGAAAGAAGGCTTGATTTCCATGAAGACACTGTGGTCGTATGGTATTGTGTCTGACGAATACCAACATTTCACGGATGTAGATTTGTTTAGGTGGCTTTGTGGCTACCGGGAAAATGAGCGTCTTCCAGACTGTATCATTGCCTGTTTAAAGATGTTTGGTTTCCTAGATAATGCAGACCCAGCGTTCGAATATTTAGATTTCCCTCAAGCGGGTGTGACAGACGTCACAATGATTTCATTCCGCCGTATTGGAAATCTCATCATGGAGCTCGCGAAGGATCCACAGAGACATGATGCAATGGAGAACCATCTACGATCAATTCTAAAGAGCTTGGATGAGGGGCTCGCTACGGTTACGTATCGACACTATCAGTTTGAGCCACATCCTCTTCCTGCTGATATCTGGAGGATGAAAACGGAACGCCGGTGGCAGTTGTACAGGTAACAGTGATTCTATGAACACACAAAATGCTTATGGACTTTTTGAACATAACTATTACCATATTTGTGCATGCACAGTAACGTACAAATTTATACATATACTAGGTACAATTTTATAAATGCTCAAGCACCATGTGGAAATATTGTCCCTGATGTATGTCTTAATTGTATATAGCTTACAAAAGCACAAATATGGCAATAGTTATGGACCATAAAAGTTCATAAACATTTACACTCAAAAAGGTCTCCGAAGAATCTGCTTCGTAACTACGAAGAAAATTAAGGCATTGTAGAATTGCTTTGTAGAAGTGCCTCGTATGGCGAAGGATTTTGCTTCTTAATACGAAGCATTTCTTCGTAGATTTCACTATGCCTTCGTTTTCCTCGTATTACGAAGCGATGCTTCGTGGACTTTTTTACTGAGTACTGTGAACATCTAGTCTTGCTTTCTGAATCGAAATTCCCAAAACTCACTCTTTGTTTCAAGGAACTGGAGGGACACACTAGTGCGTATCTTGGAGGAAGGCTTCGAGCCGCTCTCAGACGAGATAGATATGAAGCTCGGAGAAATAGCCAAGCTGCTTGTGACGTGGAGGATGGTGGAAGACCAGCACGTCATGGCTGCGCACCAGATCGTCGGCATGACCACGTCATTCGCTGCTGCTCACCAAGAAAATCTGAAGGAACTGAAGCCACGGATAGGTGAGCGCATCACAGTCAGGGCTAAGACCGGCTTAGGCGGCCAAAACTCTGGACGCGTTCTGAGCTCCAGAGTCGCTGAACAGGACCGAACGTCTTACCCACTAATGGATTGATTCCTCGTTCGGAGAGCAATCCATTGGTGGGGCCTCGCGTTCGGTTAGCGACTCAGGCTCAGGAGCGTCTACAGATTTGGCCGCCGGTGCTGGTCTTCTGGCTTACTGTACGTATGCGGCTAAACATGCTTTGAGTCGTCCAATTCGTCACGCTAATACCAGGGGGTGTCAACGGCGAAGGAGGCGCGTGAAGCTATGCCCGAGCGAAGTGCAGCGGTTACGCACTTGTTCGAGATTATGAAAACTAGGCTGGTGTTTGAAAAACGCTTTGCACAGATCAAAAGAGCATGAAATTTAGTGTGCATTACACTGTAAGAAAAATGTACGGTTTTCGCAGTTAATTCATTAACAGGATTTGCCGTACTTAGACTGACGGTGTTTACCGTACCTAGAATTACAGCGTTTACCGTGCCCATAGAAGTACGGTGTTTTCCGTACCTAGAAGTACAGCGTTTACCGTACTTGTAAGTACGGCGTTTACCGTACCTGGAAGTTCGGCGATCACCTTACTTAGTACAATGCACTTGTCAAAAGGCACTCATTTCTGGACATCAAAGTCAATTTTGACGATTTTGAAAATATACTCCAACCCTTTGGAATTAAATTTAAGGCGAGATCTTTTGTACAATGTACAAATTACGGGAATCGCCGTACGTCCAGGTACGGAAAACGTCGTACTTCTATGGGTACGGAAAACGCTGTACTTCTAGGTACGGGAAACACCGTACTTCTAAGTACGGCAAATCCTGTAATTAAATAAACGGCCAACACCGTACATTTTTGTCACAGTGTAGGCCTAGTGGCCTGCCTAAGTCCCCTCAATTTAGCCCACACAAGGGAGGCAATTTTTACATTGAGATGGCGCGGCCAAGATTTTTCCTAAATTTTCGAGTTTAAGTGTTTTTTTGGTGAAAACCCTTCAATTTATTATGGGTTGAACAGGAAGTATCGAGGAAGGCAATTAGCCTAATGAACCCTTCATTTCATGCTCTTTCCATCTGTGCAAAGCGTTTTGAAAACACAGGCCTGGTTTTCATAATCTCGAAGAAGTGCGTACCCTGTACACCGAAGGCGCGAGCATCGCTTCACGATCCCCTTGGCCATTTCCACGCCCTGCTAATACTTTGGAAAGAAAATTTCCCTGAAAACGCAAGTTTGCACTCGGTGCACTCTGTAAAACGCATGTTTGCAAGCACGCTTTTCAAGATTCTACTTGACCATCACGAGCATTCAGAAGCGTGCTTACTGACACGCTTTTTAAAGTGTGTACATATACACTAAACACCAGAGTTTTCAGTGTTAGTGTGTTCAAATGAACCTGCAAATTAATTGCGAACATCATAAATAGTTTAGAAAACACTTTACTCGTACAAATTTAATTTATACTAAAATTATTTATTTGCAGTGATTGTTGAAGAGGCTGCTGAAGTGTGTGAAAGTCACGTCCTCGTGTCCTTGGCGGGAGAAGTGGAACATCTGATTATGATAGGTAAGCGCACTTTTCTGGCTCGGAGAGTCGTCTCGTATGCAACACAACGCAACCGGCACGTTTTTCAACCCGTCTCGGGAATATTGCTCCTGTTCAGTGAGTGATACAAAAGTATGTGACTTAGGCCTTGTGTGACTTGAATGCGGTATCGCATTCCTTAGAACGATGGTCGTGCCTCACTCGTTCCAATATTGCGTTGCAGGTTGCGTTCGTTTCAATGCGTTAATCAAGGCCTAGCTGGTCCACATGGAAACGAATTGCAAAGAGGGCAACATCTTTCATTCCTAGAACACCAGTGGTTTATAAATGTCCTTTGAATTTGCACTATTCATTGGTATCTGGCAGGTTTTAACGATTATTTCCATTCAGGTCATTTCTAAGTTCTCACATCCAGCTTATTTGTTTGTTATGGCCGATTCGCACACTCAACCCTATTTCGGCGAGAATCTAAATATTCTTGTAAACATGCTGGACGTCAAAAACGTATCGTTATGCTTGTGTCAAGTACCGTGACCTCCCTCATGTATCAATTGGGCCCCTAAATCGTTTTTTCTGTGTGGTCCAAACAATTTACCAATGCTGCCGGTGCTGTTCGCAATGCACCGCACAATATCTTAAACGATACACACTTTTGCGCTAAGCGTTTGCACGAATTAAACATGCGCGTGAAATGCACTAATTCATGCCCAGCAACGCACACTCTCGTGCTTAGTTACGCACAAATTCGAACATTTTAAAACGCATGCTCAATTTTGTGCAAAACTGATGCACAGAAAAAATACACACAAATTGTATTTGTACAATTTTGAACGTGGTCTCACCTAATATTTTAAACATGCGAACTTTTTCGCACAAATTTGATCGCACAATTGCACAAACTCGAGCGAAATTGCGTACAAATTGGTACAAAAAAACAAGCATGTGGAAAATTGTGAGACCACGTACAAAAATTGTACGATGGAGTTTAGCGTGTTGGTAGTTGTTTGTATAACGGTTAAATGTGTCGTCCACCAGGTGACCACCAACAACTTCGTCCCAACATCACGGTGCACGAGCTGGGGCTGAAGTACAATCTCCACATTTCCATGTTTGAGAGGCTAATAAAAAACGGAGTGAAGTACGTCACACTGTCAACTCAACACCGCATGAGACCCCAAATTGCCAGGCTCATATGCCCCGCAATTTATCCGAACCTGAAGAACCATCGATCGGTCCACTCTTACCCTGGCGTGCTAGGCGTTGCCAAGAATGTCTTCTTCGTGGACCACAAGAACCCTGAAGAACATGTAAGCTGTTTTTTATTTTCGCGTTTATTCTGAGTAATTTTGTTACTCGTAACGTTCGTTGAATTAGCAACTTTTCTCTCCTTGCAATTTCTTGTGTCTGGCTGAGCGAGGGGCAGATAGACATTGAAGGGGAATTCTTTTTTAATGAAACTTGTTTCCTGTTTAGGTCCAGGACTCTCTGAGCTACCAGAACAGCCACGAGGCTAAATTCATGGCATGTCTAGTAAAATATCTCCTACTCCAGGGATACGACGCTTCTCGCATCACCGTGCTGAGTGCTTACAAAGGCCAGCAACATTGCTTTTCCAAGGTATTAAAATATTTGCGGGGAAAAATTGGTTGGCGTCAATTTAGCGTGTACCTTGCACGTACCTTTGAATGTCTTGGGCGAGTGTCATTAAAGGGGCATACGCTTAATTTCTTACGAAGGCGAGTCTTTGTATTATGGTGACAAATCTTCGTGTTATGGTAGTACATCTTGTACCCTCGTTTTGTGGCTCTTTTTGTATTATGTCAAGAATGTTACGAATTTCGGTGTCAGTGCTTCAGAATTGTGTAGCTGATACAAAATTCTATACTTTTTGTTGCACTATTCACAATCAGTGATATATTTTCTCGTAAAAGTAAGATCTTAATGCTAATATCTGTAACTGATACAGAAAACTGTAACATAGCGTTACAATGTTATATTCCACGGATACAAAATTTAGTGACGTAAATGCGGATTTGAGTGACAGTTTCCTTTGTTTTACCATTGCATTTTCTTCCAAGCGATCGGACTGAAAGGTTCCTGTAATAAAAGTCAAAGAAAAGTCGTAGGACGTCTATCCGCAATAACGTTTTATTTTAAACTGCATGCACACTGAGATAATGAAATAAGAGTTTTTGATCAATACCCAATTTTGGGCGAGATATACTTTATCGCATAAATTTGAGTGAGAATCATTAATCTCTCAAATTTGAGTAAGGAAGGTTTCCTCACCCAAATTTGCGCGACAAAAGGTGTATTAGCTACCTACAAAGGTGCATAGTGCATAGTGTTATCACCTAAATTTAGGTAATAAGATGATCCTCACCCAAATTTGAGTGATAAAGAATAATACCTCGCCCAAAATTTTAGTCCTGATCATGAATCTTTCATTCTCAGTGTGTCTTCTTTTCTTTTGTTCTGTCAGCTCAAAGACCAGAAGCCTCACCTGCAGGACGTCAGGATGACAGTTGTTGATAATTATCAAGGCGAGGAGTCCGACATCATCCTGCTCTCTTTGGTGAGAAGCAATGTGGAAGACGTGGTGGGATTCTTAAAGGAAGAGAACCGAGTGTGCGTCGCCCTCTCCAGAGCGCGGCATGGTGAGTCATCATCTTTTACTTACATTAGAACCCATGATTCCTCCTTTGCGAGGGGTCGCTTATTCCAAAGATCTCTTCGGGGCGATTCCGTATAAAGAATCTTATCTGAAACGCAAGCGAACGTCGCTGAGTTTTATCATTTGAGAGAGCTACAAATCAATATAATTCCTGGTTGACATTACACAAACTTGAAGGTGAAAGATAAAAGAAACCAGTAGTGATTTTAGAAATATGTTCGGCTTATTCTTTTATCCGTCCTAATGACCAAACTTAGTGAAAGTCGCTTGCGTTTCAAATAGGATCTTTTGAATAGGACCCCTTGATTTTAGAGTTGAGAAATTTGACTAATCGTCAGGTGGCACAAGACGCAACGACCCATGACTCGCGCCACTTGTTTATTCGCCGCATGTTTCCGCGTTTTCAGGTCTCTTCATGATAGGCAACATGGCCAACTTGACGGCGGCCAACACAGTGTGGCGGAAGGTGGAAGAGGAGCTTCGGCGGCAGGGCTCTATCGGGCCGGCGCTGCCGCTGCGCTGCCACCACCATGGCGTCATGAACAACGTGGTCCAGCCCCAGGATTTCTCGAACAGCCCGGCGGGAGGCTGCCTGCAGCTGTGCAAGACCCTCATGGCCTGCGGCCACGACTGCAAGCAAGTGTGCCATATCCTGGATATGGAGCACATCAAAGCCAAGTGAGTATTCTCCGAGGGGGGAAACAAGTTTGATTCTTGGTGTAAGTTTCCCCTAACGTAGAAAAAACGTTCAAATGACGTTGGAAGAATTTGAATTGTAGATAACGGTGTACAAAATTTTTCGAAGTTGTTCGCCCTTTGGTATTCTCCTCCGTGAAAAAAATTGCATTAACGAAGGTGCGTTTGGCAAAAATATTGCGAGTGGTTCCTTTGTAAATTCCCGAAGACCCTTCGTGAATTTACGAAAAAATCACTATGAATTTGCGATGAATGGTCGTGGATTTACGGGAAATCTTTATGAATCACCAAGAATCTTCGTAAACGTGTGTGCTGTTCGCACTAATTGATGCGAAATTTCACACGAATGAATCAGGCTATGTTGTTGGGCGAGATCACGTTAAAAGCTACGCATGAATTTAACTTGAGAACACATCCCTTATCTGTCGCCAGGTGCTTGGAGAACTGCGAGAGGCCAGCCTGTCCCCAGCAACACCCCTGCCCGGCGCGCTGCTTCCAGAAACCGTGCCCACCCTGCCAGGTGCTGAAGGAAGAGGAGCTAGCTTGCGGCCACTCGGCCAAAATGCCCTGCCACGTGAATCCCGCCCAGTACAAGTGCAGGGTAAGGTTCTTACCTATTTGGAGCAGATCAGTTCGCACTGTAAAAGTATCCCTACAATTTTGTCATTAGCTTTCCACAATTTTTTTCTGTGCGCACAATCGCGCCAATTTTTTCGAAATTTTGTACAAATTTGTACAAAGAGTCCACAGACATAAAAATTCATAGAAATCTAGTGTTTAGCTGTGCACAGTGAATAAGTAGATGGGACACTGAAAATTTATAATGGAAAGACTTTGCGCCAAAATATGGCGAGACAAAAAGTCTTGCCAAGTTTTGGTCAGACCTGAAAGTCTCGCCAAGACTTGGTCAGACAAAAATGTCTCGCCACAATATGGTGAGACTTTTTTGTTTGACCGCTACATGGACCGTATGGACTGGATTCAAAAGTCTGACCACATTGTGGTCAGACACAAAAGTCTCGCCATTTTGTGGCGAGACATTTTTGTCTGACCAAATTTTGGCGAGACTTCAATGTCTGACATAAATTGGGCAAGACATTTTGTCTTGGAGTGGCGAGAAGCCTAACGTTTGGATTTATAGTGGAGAGGCGTATGAGGGTGATTTTGGAATCAGGGTTACAAATCATGTACTGTGTTAAACTTTCTTGACTCACTTAAACCTCCTAAGGCTCATTGGGTCACTAGTGGTCTAAAAAGAAAATGCAGGACCGTTAAGAGTCTGTACTTCGGCTTTAACATAGTGAACAGGACAGAGTCACCCTCTGCCCTCCCATAAACGACGAACTCCTAACCTACCTCTGTTTCCTTATCCCTCCTCTCTTTGTTCGCTTTCTTTCCCTTTTCACCTTTACTCCTTCCTCACTCACCGCCACGGCCACCCACGCACCATTACTGAAAGTCAAAGGGTGAGAATTCTGACCAAATTTTGGCGAGGAAAATTTCTCGCCGTTGTGTGCTGACACTCAAATTCTCACCAAATCTTCGCATGAATCGTTCGTCCATCGACTTGGGAACACATTCTCTCTTTTTGGCTCGAGGCTAGGTGAGAATTTCAATTCTCGCCACTTGGTGAGAGTTTTGATTCTCACTACTTATAGGTGAGATTTTCAATTCTCACTACTTAAAGGTGAGATTTTCGATTCTCGCCACAAAAGGGTGAGAATTTTTTTCTGGGTGGCTTAATTTCTCACCTTCGAGTTTTCAGTGATATCAGTGCGCCAAAAGCTGCTTATCGCCACTGATCCTGTTTCAGGTTCAAATTGAATCCTGCACCCTGCCCGCCTGCGGCCACGAGAGGGACGCCCAGTGCCACCAAATGGCCCGACTGGACAAGCTGCCGTGCAAGATGCCCTGCAACTTGCGCATGCCGTGCGGCCACGCTTGCAAGTCCAACTGCCACGTGCTGAAGGACCCCAACCATGAAGATGTATGTAGAGCAGTACGCTGCACGCAAAATATTTTTGTTCAATTTTGTACGTCGTGGTGGTGCTTCATTTGAAACCTGTGTAACGTTTTGCAAATTGCGCTCAATTTTGCTTAAATGTATGTATTGTTACGCTTGCATGTTGCAAATTCTACGTATGCACTAAATCGTAAAAGTTTCACGTACTAAATTTTGCTTAAAAATTTAGTGTGTGCGTCAATATAAGAGGCCTATGAAATTAAATTTACTCTTAAGTTAAATATTCGGATTTTACGTAGGTACCTCTAGAAAAAAATGTTGCCGAAGGAACTTTCGTGAAGTCACAAATTTTCTCGGTTATTGACAAAGTTTCTTCGTAAGATTTCTTAGTTGCTTCGTCACTTTGCGAAGATTCTTCGTCGGTTTACGAAGATTTTTCATCAGTTTACGATGAATCTTCGTAAATTCACCAATAATGTTGCCTTTAATAGAGCGAAAGATCATGTACCCTTTCAGTCTCGTAACCCCCCTCCCCTACCACAGGTGAAATGTATGGAGCCCTGTGGACAGAAGAGGCACGGCTGCACCGCTGACCCCGAACACCAGTGCAGACTAGTTTGCCATCAGCCGTGCGAGGACTGCACAATCCGCGTGCCCAAGACCCTGGTCTGCGGCCACGTCAACAACATACCGTGCAACGCGGAAGTGGTGACGGTTAAGTGCCAGCTTAAATGCAAGAAAACTCTGCAATGCGGCCACCAGTGCAGCAAGACGTGCGAGGAGGCTTGTGAGCCCTGCACCGTGCAAGTAAGCTCAACTCACAAGTGTGACTTTGACACGATACACAGTGGGCCAGACGACCGGCGCAGGCGGCCGAAACTCAGCAGGTCGAAACTCAGGACGCGTTTCTAGCTCCAGTGTCGCTCAGCGCACTCAGTAAACCGAACGTGTGACCCCAATTATGGATTGCTCTCTGAACGAGGAATCCATTGGTCGGGTCACTTGTTCGTTCAGAGTCCTTTTGAGTGACTCGACGGGACTCATAATGCGCCTAGAGTTTTGGCCGCCTTCTCCGATCTTCTGGCCCACTGTGCTGCGAGCAGTTGCTTCCTCCCTCATACACTGTTTGGTCCTCCACAGGTGTCCAAGGCCCTGCCTGGTTGCGGCCACACGCAGACGATGGCTTGCGGCGAGCCTGCAGACCTATTCAAGGGTAGCTGCGAGGAGCCATGCCAGCGAAGCCTGCCGTGCGGACACCCCTGCGAATCGCAGTGCGGGAAGGATTGCTCCAGCGTCCGCTGCCTGCAGAAGGTGCCCTTCCCTGGCACACCAGCCTGCGGACACACCATCATCATTCCTTGTTACCGGAAAGATGCCTTTAGTACGTATTGCGCCTGACAATATTAACTTATGTAGTATTTTTAGTTGCACGAAATTGAGCATACGATTTGAAATGCACGATTTCGTGCGGAGCCGGGCATGACAATATGCATTGTTACGCGGCATCTTGTGCGCAGTTGCGAAGCTGTGAAGAGTCGCTCGGCGGTACTGATGTTGAATGAAAATTCAAGTGAATCAGAAAGTTAGGCCAAATGCTATCATTGCAAGGAATCTATTTGACTTTATTCAAATACGTGCGACCGTTCAGACCGTCGCCGTGGTATCATGATGCATCTCCAAGGGTCTGTTAGTCTCTGCTCATGTGCGTGTCCGCCCTTGCAGCCCCCAACAGCAGCGAGCTGCTGGCGCTGTGCAGGCACCCCTGCCCCGCCTTGCTCAAGCCCTGCGACCACCAGTGCGGAGGGTCTTGCGGGGAATGCCTGCAGGGCCGCCTGCACCAGCCCTGCAAGTCCAAGTGCGAAAGGCCTCTACTCTGCGGACACTTGTGAGTGCACACCTCAACGCGGTGAATCTCCCTCAGTTCAGATAAATTCAATTCATATTTTAATACAGCTGTTTCCAAATTGTTTTGTTAGAAATCTAAAATGGCGAGGAAAGAGTTGGTGTTTGAGCAAATTTTTAGTAGTAGTAATGAAGCAGAATTTTTTTTTTGAATTTTGCTAACGTTTCATGTATTACTGCCTGCAGGTGCAAGGAGGCTTGCCCAATGACCTGTCCCCCATGCACTCAGCCCTGCGAGCTCAAGTGTGAGCACTCCGCCTGCAATCACCGGTGTGGTGAACCATGTGCCCGTTGCCAGGTAAGTCCGTTCGATCGACAGCTCTACGGCTAGACGTTTATTTGCAATGGACGGTAGTCTTTACTTTCGGACGGCAAAAGAAATTAATGGTTTGACACTGCGCGTCTCAGAAACGAACAGAGCAGTGCCTTGGTCTTCTCTCACTAATAAAATTCATTTATTTCACTATAATTTTGATGACTTCCTTAGTATTTCAATACATGAATATTTACACTTCGCGTAGTCTGATTTCTTAAGACCTTGTAGGATGAAAGATTTAGCATGAAAGTTCAGACAGCTAGTCCGGTCGAAGGCTCATGATTTAATCGTCTTACATTTGTAGTTCCAGTTGTTTTGGCATAACTATTTTGACAGTACCAGGTATTTTCATCTTTTTGGTATCTTTTATTAATATCGCCATCGAGAATGAGTCAATTCAGAGAGGGACATTTTGCCTGAACATAAGACCAATTTAAGATCGGGTTTGGGGGGTTGGAGCACTCGAACGACTAACATGAGTTATACGTACATGCCTGCCAACGAGATCGCCTTTCTTTCCTGCAGGAGCCCTGCCGGCGGCGCTGCGAGCACGGCGAGTGCTCCAGGCGGTGCGGCGACCAGTGCTCCTTCGAGTGCAAGGAACCCTGCCCGGGGAAGGTGGAGGGCTGCGGCCACGACTGCATCGGGCTGTGCGGCGACCCCTGCATCTGCAAGGAGTGCCAAGAGGAAGACCCGACGGAAGTATTCTTCGGCCCGGAGAATGAAGAAGGCGCAAGGTTAGAAAGTCAAGTTTTCGCGGAAGCTTTTCGACTCTTGAGGCTTTTTTGGTGTTTCAATCATGTACGAAAATCTCGTTTACATTCCTGAGGGTGGTTGGTCTTTGTACTTTCAAAGAACACTTAACGGTGACTATTCGTAATTGTTTGCAATACGCTCAATTTTATTTGAACAACAAAAAATTTCGTCGCTTTGGGAGTGTTTTGTTACTTGCGGAAGATTGGTTCTGTTTGCTACCAATTCCCGGCTTTCTATTGAGTGACAAATAATATAATTTGTACAAACTTCTCTGTGAGTTAAGTCAATAAGCCTTACTGTGTGTCGTTTTAGGTTTGTCATGCTGCCTGACTGCAGACACCTTGTAGAGTCGAGTAGCCTTGATGATTGGATGGCCCTCGTCAACTCAGACAAGCCGACGGTGATAAAACAAAAAGTAAGTGTGGCTTTCTTAAACCGACCAGTTAATGCATGTGTCATTTTTCTGCGACATGACTTCGTAGCAGCTGCAATCCAGAGGGGGATATAATTGCACCACCCAGTTTGTCCATTTTGTAATTACAAAGGATTTCTTTAAAAAAAAAAGTCACAAGACAGATCGCTCAATTTCGCCTTTGTCTGTTCCAGGTCTGTCCTAAATGCAGTGCACTCATTAAAAGCTGCCCACGCTACGGCAACGTCATGAAAAGGGTTGCCAAAGACATAACTTCTGTCAAGGCACAGTACTACGACACTATGAAGATTAGAGCACACCTGGACAGGATAAAAGAGATCCTGCTGGACCTCCCTAAATTTCCATCAGGTATTTCTTTTGCACTTTTGGAGCAGTTGGGGTTTTAAAAGACACGGGGTGAAAATAAGACAACTATTGCATGGACAAGATTTGACACGATAGAATGCATACGTTTTTATTGTGAAAATGACGTTTCGTATGGCAGGAGTTATCAAACCAAGGGTGGACTACTCCAGTGTCGCTGAACAGGACTCGAACCGAACGTGTGACCCCACCAATTGATTTCTCGTTCGGAGAGCATATTAGTGGTGGGGTCACACGTTCGGTTTGACTACCATGTGACGATTGAGGAGCTCAAAACTCGTCCGCGATTTTGACCAGCTCCACTAGTCTTCTAGACCACGGTGCACCCGGTCGTTTTGCTGAAGATTCAACGCCTTTCCCCACGCTGTTTGTTCCAGAATACAGGTCGGTGGACCGGTTCGTGTCGCAGATCTATCGCTTCCGCGAGATTGTCGATAAGAAGATGCCGAAGGAGAGAGAGTCGGGAGCTAGGCGGGTACCTCCGATCAACACCAGCGAGGCCAAGAACTTCGAGCAGAAGGTCCACATCCTTCGGAGTGTCGGACAGATTGTCAACAAGGTGGTCAAGTCCACCGCCATCAAAGTCAAGGGCAAGAAGGAGATGCAGGAAGCCGTCGAGCAACTGTGCAGCACCATCTCCCAGCGCGACCTGCTTCGCCTCAGCGAACAGGAGGTCAGTTACCTTATACGGTCACAGCATTTGCTCCCTCAATACGTCAGCCCACAGTGGGCCAGAAGGCCGGTGGAGAAGGTCTAAATATCGGGTTTTAAGCTCCAGAGGCGCTAAATAGGATTCGAACCAAGCGGAAGACCCCACCAATGGATTGCTCTCCGAACGAGAAACCCATTGGTGGGTTCACACGTGGTGTATGAGTCTCATTTAGCGACTCTGGAGCTCTAAGCGCGTGTAGAGTTTTGGCCGCCTGCGTCGGTCTTCTGTCCCTTTGTGCATCGCGAAGTCTGTTATGACCAGACACCGTCAAGCGTACACCTACCTAGGTTTATATTAGCTTGATGTGGAGCGCCTGTGAACTTAGACTGGACCCGCCCGTAAACCGCAGGTGCGTTGCGGGCTTGCCTACCCACCGTTTGCAGGCGCTTGGCCCCGGCCAGAGGGCCACGATTCCTCCCTACACTGTGGCAAAAACCTACGGAGAAGTCAGTTAATTTTTTTGCCAGGATTCTCTGTAACCCTAAACCCAGTATTTCCTGTAGCCTCCTTACAGTAATCACTGTGCGACGCACAGTATTCTCCGCATACCCGTCGCAGACCCTTGAGGTGCACAGAGACGGCTGTAAGTCCTACAGAGAACACTGTGAGTCGCACAGTGAATACTGTAGAGAGGCTACAGGAAATACTGGGTTTAGGGTTACAGAGAATTAGCACAACTTGTTTACAGAGTTCGACCTTTTGCCACAGTGTACTCTGCATGCTCCATGAAGTGTTCTCGCATTACATTCTCTTTAAATTTAAATCATATACTTAAGTTTCCAGTGTGGCGACCTCATGAAATCTTTTTCATACCGCTGACGATGTCTTATTTCGATCCACAGGCGTCTGATATCAACTTAGAGCTGGAACGCCTACAGCGCTTGATGCAGCTCCTGCAGATTGAGAACCTACTCCTTGCGTCATCAACAACCGACAAGATGAAGTGTGAAGAGATTTCCCGACTTTTGAGGGGACTATTGCCGCTTTCAGAGGTTAGTCAAACCGAATTTCGGATCCACACTTCACTCCTAACTGCCTACTTAGTTCACTATTACAAACGCACACTCTGAAAACCTTACAATTTTAGGCCTTAAAAATAAAAGTAGCCTGTAGTAACAAAGTATTTTGAGCTTACATAAGCTTTCAAAGAAAATACATCGTGATTTACGAAGTATATGTTCGCATAATCAAACTTTACAGTTTGTACCTTACATTTGCTCAAAATTCTTCTTAAGGTTTTAATCGTGTATACTTGCAAGTACACACTTAACAATGCATACATGGCAAGTACGCACTTACAACAGCACGCTTAGCCCCGTAACTTCATTCTGTAGCAATCCGCGCTTACAATTCTGTGTTCATCTGACATGACAACGTATGTCATATGGGAAACCCATAGTAGATACGCTGTTATGTCAGATGACGACAGAATTGCATATGCCAACACGCAGTTTGGTTGGACTATACGCATATGCAATTGTAAGCGTGTACTTTGCCAAGTATGCTGTTGTTAGTGTGCACTGTAGCAGGTACGCATTTGTTAGCATGTACTGAGAGGACAGTCAGGTTGTTATCCCTGTCGCGGAAACTAAACGTCTACTGCTTCGTTGTCCTTGCAGGAGCAGGGCCGCGAGGTAGACGAGAAGCTGGAGGCGCTGGCAGCCTCCTCGTCCTGCCCCAACGTGACACGCCTCGAGCTGAGCACCATCGTGGCGGCCCTGAAGATGGGGGCGGGCCACTGGTTCCGCTGCCCCAACGGCCACCCCTACTGCATCACGGAGTGCGGCGGCGCCATGGAGGAGGCCAACTGCCCCGTGGAGGGCTGCGGCGCCCGCATCGGCGGCGGCAACCACCAGCTGCGGAGGGACAACACCCTGGCCGGGGACATCGACGGCGCAGCCGGGCCAGCTTTCCCCACCGCCATGCAGTACTATTAACTGCGAACGAGTCTCTCTTATGTTGTTCGTATGTACTTCTACGAGTGATGAGCGGATTAGACTTTTCCATGTATTTGGGATGTCACAGTGATTTTATTCTGTGTCAATTCCTGTATTCATCTTTTATGCGTTTTCATTTGTGTATAATTACGCTACCTATCATTTTTATCATGGTATTGATTATGTGTTACATGTATAGAATTCTTTTAACGGGTATCAGACCCCACAGAACTTGAGTGCACCTTCCTCTCAGTGATGTCCGGATGAAACTTTCCGTTGTGTTCAGGATGTCACCTTTACTTTGTTTTTTCTCAATTCCTGATATTGTAAATCAGTTTTCCTTTATCTTTCATAACTGTATCCTTCAATTTTATTGTGGTCTTGATTGTGTGTCTCTGCCCCAATGTTTATTATTTCATTGAAGCTTCTGATATAAGGAAATCTCATGAACTGAGATGCTTTGTAATTTTATCAGTCATTGGATTATAGTTGTACAGAGCGGCAACTCTGCATTCTTTATTTTTAAACTATGTTTGCAGTTAAGATTTTAAGTAAAGAGTCTCATGCATAGGATTTTTTTTTTTACAAGGATGACATTGGACCTTAGACTTAAATACACCTTCTTATCAGTGATGTGCAGATTTGACTTCCATGCGTGTTCCGGATGTCAGTCGCATTGTTCTTTCTCAATTCTTGTATAATCTTTGAACAAGTTTCCTTCCATCTGTAATGACTTTACACTACAATTTTATTGTGGTATTGGTTTTGTGTTTCTTCCCCATTGTTCATTAGTTCATTGAATATGTTACATTTTGAGATATGGTAATCTCAAACTGAGATGCTGCGTAATGTTATCAGTCATTGACTCTGCATATTTGATGTTTGAACCATGTTTGTAGTGTAGGTTATAAGTAAAGAGTATTGTGCATATAATTCTCTAAACCATGGTGTCCATGATTAATTTACTCCCCTTTCACTAGATCGGGACACAGAGGCACTCCAAGATGCACTTCACGTGGAGCCATAGATGTTGAAAATGTCGAAGTGACACCTCACCAAACCCGCAACAAGATCGCTGGTTGATAAAGTTATTCCAATAGCAGTGACTGGAAGGTTTTCATATCAATCACCATTCCAATTAGAATAGGTACTTAGATTGTGTGGAGTATTGAGGGAATGTGTGACACTTTTGTTTCAAGTGGCGCACAAAAGATGTGTTTGAAGACATTGCTTAACTTGTCAAATGTAAATATACTTCACTTGGCAATGGAAACATTATGCGTGGTCCTCTACATTCATTGGGAATCGTAAACACATTGTTTCATGAGCTCCAAATCAAAATAGGACTCTAAATTACTTAAACTAGTACCTTAACTGACATACAAATACTTAAAGAAAACAATACATGGAGCAAACATAAGAGTAATTCCAAAAGCAAATGAAAATCAGATCGTTGAGCACAGAAGAATTTTTAAATGCACTCATACAGTCAAATGGAGCCCTTAAGTTTACAATTAATCTAGGATTTACTTGATTAGTGAAATAAAATTGCTCATTTGATCAAATCTTAAGAGATGAATGTCCGCCTCAATCTAAGGACATATTTATAATGTGAGCGCACTCTTTGGAAGGAAAAAAGCATTACGAATCATAAAATTTAGTAGCTGGGGTGGCGGATTTAATAATGTCTTTGTAACTGATGCCCACTTTCCTGATGAGCTTCTCCAGAGTTGCCACAGTCTCCTCCGCATTAACTGGAACCTGCTCTGCCAGGAGGTCCCTGGCAAGGTCATCTAAGGTGAAACTAATCCTAGCAGCTTCACCATCTGAAAAAATATGTATTGCTGGGATTAGGCTAGAATGGTATGTGTGACAGAACCACTGCATACAGTCTAAATATTTCAATGTCCTCTCCCCACCATGATTTCCCAACAAAGTGAACAGTATATTTCCCTTTAAAATCTTGATTGAAGTCTAGTGATGGCTATCTCATAACTTTGAAAACATGAATGTTGTGAAAAAGTCCTACCATTACATAAGGCTTACTTCTCACTATCATTTCACATAATTTCAAATCTGTGATATCATATGGTAGCTGCACCCATATTTCATGATTTGGATTTTTTATGTTGTTCAATCAAGGTTGAAATAAAGAATCCAAACTATGCGCAGCAGATGGAATAATTTCATTATCTTCACATCAGAAAAAAGACTGTATACATAGAATCTGTCAGCTTCAAATTTGGTACAATAAAGAATTATAATTAGAATATGAATACAGCTTTGGTCCAGCATCAGGCAATTAAAATCTGGTAGGCTCTGTGCAGCAACTTATTTCAGAGAAGAATTCGCTACATTTTAATACACAATAATGTCAGACTTAAATTTCTACACGGATAAGTAGACGAGAAATGCATGTCACCCATAAATAACATAAGAGGGCACGTGGGGGTCCTCAAGTCCTGACTCACCTTGTAGGGCTTTCCGGAAAAGAGGCAGGGTGTCAGCCACGCCTCGTACTTGGGCCATGAACTTTGAGGACAGATTCAGGGAGGAGAGGAGCGCAGTGATGAGGGGAGCATGGAACGGCAAGGCATTGTGGGCGGCTAAGACAGCGCTGCCTCCCACACTGCGCAGGAAGGTGAGGAAATTCTCAGCGGCCTGCTTTCTTGGAGTCAACTGTACCGCCTGCCCTCGCAGGAACAGCCTGCCTCCCTTCTTAGTGAACCCGTTCCTCTCTGTGGCCTGAAAAGGAAGGTAGTCTTCACTGAGAGACACAGAACCTCCCTCTCACACCACTTCATGAGATGTTTCCACTTCTCAGCAGGACTTTTCACATCGGGCACCTGGGAAGGTCACCATGGGCCACCAAACGCAAACGCATCACACAAGTATCTGATGGGCCTACCCTTTAGGGTAGGGAAATCATGACCTACCAAGTTGAACGCAAAAATACGTTGGAAAGCATAAAACAAAGAAAAGGCTCACTAGATCGAGACATTTGTGTCGTGTCAAGTTCCATGAAATATAAACCAAAAAATAATTTCAGATAGAGTGCTGAAAAAAATTACTTCGTCATCATTTGTGAAATTTTGTTTTGTTATGAAGACAATGAATAGATTAAATTTTTGACCAACAAGAAAACAAATTTATATTTTAGTAGCAAAACTCCAAATACCCTAACATTAACATTCAGAATAAAATTATCCTGCTACTTGCAGATAACATTATTTTGGGGAAGGCCATTTGAAGGAATGAATTGAACGTGACTGACTCTTCAAAATGCTTACCATACAGTGGATGTCACTATCAGGTAGGATGTACTCATTGAATGCCTTACGTCGACAACTAGCAGCAATTTGTATGATTTCCGCATCATTTCCAAAACCAGTCGTCTCCAAGTGGAAAAATATAACATTCTTAGCAATCACCGTCCTAGGTTAACAATAAAACAAAAGACCATCATCATAAATATAATATCCATGACATTGAGGAAAACAAGAATTGTTTCAACTGAATGCGGCAATGTAAAAATGGAAAAATACTACACCTGGTTGGCTCAGGTTGTGATGTGGCTTGCATAGGCACCCGTCTCACAGCTGGAAGAAGGTAGGCACCATCTTCTTCAGGTCCACGTTGAATTGAGAGTGGCAAGCGCACAGTGATGCCTCTCTGGTTCACAACATCAACATACCTTGCTGACCATTCCCTACACCGACTCTTCATGACCAAAGAAATTTTTTTAAAAAATAACAATGAAATCAAGAGTTTTTTCTGGCATTATTTGGCAGGAACTTAGACAGGACGTAGTTTACCTCGTGCAGGAAATCATTGCCAAGCACACCAATGGATCCTTTCACAACATTCAGAGAAAAGGGTATACGGAAGTCTATGTCTGGAGACTCTAACACAGTTTTGTACAAGCCACAGGTGTTAAACTCATTGCCTCCCATATCTCTCAATCGTATAATCCCTTCATTGACCAGAAGTCCCGAAGGAACCAGGTACTCTGGAAATATAGAGTCCGTTGTGGCAGTGCTCAGTACAAAACGGTGCTTTACACCATTGACGAGAAAATCTATGCGAGCCATTGCACCTAAAAAAGAGAAGGTTCCTGTTGGTGACAATTAATCATAAACCAGCAACCCTCATTCCTCAATAAAGAATCATGCAGCTCAATGTACACATATACAACACTTGTACAGGTTCTGATTCAAGACATAATAGGAAGCCTGGCTCTTTGGATTAATATGAAAGAAGAATGATGCTTTTGAAAGGAAATTACTCCAAAATAATCACAATCGTTAACTACAACTAATATAGCCTGATGCCAGGAGGCTAAGCAGAAGACACGATCCCAACACACAACGATGCACAACACAAAATCTTTACAGACTAAATAAAGGTGCTATGTTAAAAAACCAAAAGGCGATGAGCCTGGGAAAACAAAGCAGTCCAAACCCAAACTTCAGTCGTGAAGGCTGCTGGGAAAGGAATGTTGATGATGCACTTTCGGATTGCAACGATTGCTTGCCGTCGCCGCTTGCACTTGACTCGCTGCAGACAGCACTTGTTAGACTTGTTATGAGAAGACCAACGGTACGCACAGCACCAATGGTGCCAACAAGCAGAACGGAATCAGAGTCTTCACTGTCTCAACTCGAACTTGTAATTCGCGAATAAATAAAGCTCAGTGAATTTTGGTGAGATGAGCCGAATTTCCAGATGGTGAAATCGTTAAAGACACATCATGAAGCGAAGGTTGTCTATAAGACTCTACGACTCTTGTTGGTGGAACCGCCGTATGAAAAATCATGGACTACGTAATAATGGGACTCCCGTCGTTGCAGGAAAACAAAAGAGCTTCTGTGATAGTGGGTGCAAGCGTGCAAGCACGGAGTGTTGCAAGTGAAAAGAAAACCAGGCCAAGGCCAGCTAATTGGTTGTGTTTGCAGTAGCGTCTACTACGGGAAATAACTGATAAATACGTGAGTTAAAGGTGAGAAATCAAGCTCTCCCAGCCAATGCTGTTGTAGTTCTTGTAATTTAGTAGAGGGGTGTTTAAAATGCTACTTTTTGTATGGGACGAAGGTTAGAGCTTCTCTTCATTCTTTGTAAAATGGGGAAGGGACGTGTTTGCGGTGAAGCACTTCCGCTCACAAAAATGTCAGTCTCAATTATTGTTATTACCGGTTTCGGATTGCTCGACGACGGACGGCACGACGTCGGCTGCCGAGCGATTTGAGAGTCGTTTTGTCACTCGCTCTCTCTGTCACACTTACGAGGCTTTCCGTAAAGGTGCGAGAGAGACAAGGGACAAACCGCTCTTCCGAATCACGGATATCCCTCCGGTTCCGGTTTCGGTTGGCTTTGGTCGGATACACTGCAATTCAAAGGGTGAGACGTCTCACCCATTTCCGGTGATACAAAAAGTCTCACCGAAAAAAAGTCATACACGAATGTATCACCGAAAAACAGGTCGTACACAAATGTGTCACCGAAAAATGGTCAGACATCAGTGAGATGGGCCCTTGTTTTCCTGAGGAAGTATCACTCTTTTTCGGTGATACATTTGAGTACGACCTTTTTTCGGTGATACATTCGTGTACGACCTTTTTACGGTGATACACTTCAGTATCACCCTTTTTCGGTGAGACAGTTCTGTCTCACCCCTAAGATGGTGAGATGTATCACCATTTGATTTACAGTGTAAATCTTTCGTCGTCGGCCTCGGTCTTGGCTTGTTTCGAGACTCAAGTCTGGTATCGTGAGCACTCAGTTAACTCTACGAAGCATCTGCTTCGTAACAGCGTAGAAAATGAAGGCACTGTTGGACGGTTTTATGTTATGAAGAAGTGTCCGGAAGTGTTTCCCATTACGACCGATTTCGCTTCATAATGCGAGGCATTTCTTTGAAGATTTTCCATGCCTTCGTTATCTTCGAAGTAGGGGCCGTCTATTAGTGACGTTACGCAGTTTCGGACACTGTATGACCCTCTCCCCCTCCCCCGTATGTGAAGCGGCGTTACGCTGGTCACGACCGGCGCTGGCCCAAACCCCTCACGCCGCTCTACAGCGTAGCTTAAAATTTCTCGATTTAACCATTTACTGCTCTTCTGAGATGTACTCGCTCATAGTTCATGCATTTAGCGTCACGTTACGCTGTCTTTGTGTTAACGTATAGCTACGCAAGCTCAGAACCCCCGTCCCCCTCACAAATTATTTTGAGCATACATGTGAGGCCCAACCTATTTAGTGTGTCATACGGAGAATCAGTTTGTAAGTAACGAATTATTTTCTTCGTAAGTTTATGAATGCTCGGAATAACTTGTTATAACAAGCAACTTTCCTCTGTAATGCCTGCCATAGCTTGTAAGATTTTGAGCCGTAAATTAGAGTGTAAATGCCAAGTTCATTCAAATTTGCGGCCTGGTTGACGAATTTAGTAGTTCAAGCACGTTAGCGTATGTCATGTCGTCCACTTCAACTTACAGCACAGCTGGACGCTAATTCGCACCTCCGGGTTATATTAACCGTCTACCATGTATCTGGCTCCTGAGCAGCCGCACGCCGCACCCCATTTCAATAAGAGGTGACGAGAGTTGAGGTCAGGTCTGCATAACGTCTCACATTTCATCTTGTTGTTTCAGGAGGATTGGAAAGAAACCGTGGTGCTGTCTCTTCCGGACCCGAAACTGCCAGCATGGATAGAGGTACGGTATTTTAACTATGCGTTCGTGCGCTTTAACTCTGGTAGAACTGCAGCGTCCTTTTTTGCCTTCCTTCAAGCGTCGTAGTTGCTTTGCTCGGCTTCGAACGTAGTTCTCCGTTCTGCTCCTCTTGCACCTATCTTAATCCATGAAAGACAGCTCTCAAAATATTTGTGTATTTTTTTCGTGCAAAGTTTTGCACAGAATTGAGCATACGCGTAAAGTGCACGCACTGTTTGAAACTTTTGTTAATTTACAAAATATTTTAACACGATACATTTTGTAAAATATTTTTAAAAACATATTTATTGATATTTGGAGATTATCTCGTACATCGACATTATATATCTTGTATTGGCAGCTTTACGATATTTTTGATATTCCTAACGAACACATAGGTAAGAAATGAAACAGGTTTTAAATTTACAAAATATGTCCTAGAGATTGCCAAAGCCGACGGGGTATCGTGCTTAGAAGGCCCTTGCAACTTGCCGGTCAAGTTCTATTTCGAACCACCCACGTAGAGCCGTGGTAGCCAGGCTGCCACCGAGCCAGCAAGTCCTAGTTTAGATTCTCCGACGAACAGGTTGTTCCGCCACTATTTGGTGCATGTGAGGGTGCATGTTACTTCGAATGGTTAACGGAATATTTTGTAAATTTACTAAGTATCTTGTAAATAGATGTTAACGACGCGTTTTTGCACTTCACGACATATATCGTAAACTGAATTTTACAAAGCTCTCGTTTATTAACATTTCCAGTGAAATCTTTGTAAATTTACGACAAATTTTCTAACAGTGCGAATTGGTGATCAACAACGTATCCGCTGCATAACAATGCACGTTTTCATGCTCACGCATTAATTCGTGCATTTCAAAGAGTAAGCTCAATTCCGTGCAAAGCTTTGCACGGACATGCTTAGCTATTCAGCGTGTATATCATTCCCCCTCCATTACTACGTTCTTCACTGACTACCACGTTAACTATAAAGTTGTCCGCTTGCTTGAAACCTACGAAGTTTGTCACACTAAGGAATATTACGTTAATTCCGAAGTACTCTACAAATTAAAAAGAGTACATTGTGTGCTCTAGCTGGAGCATGCCTGCAACCACGCTCTGGCTAGCGCATGCCTGCCAAGCATGCACCAACAAGTGCATACCTGCTATGTATGTATGCTTACTGGAGTTCACAACTCCCTATCCCTTATGCGCTAGATGTATGCTCCAGTTAGCGTGTACATGGCAGGTATGCACTTGCTGGTGCATGCTTGGCAGGCATGCGCTAGCTAGAGCGTGCTTGCAGGCATGCTCCATCTAGAGAATGCAATGTCATGCTTTTCGATTTGTAGAGTATGTATTTTCTTTGTATGCTTAATTATAAAAAGGTAATTTTGTTTGTCAAGCCTTAAATAGTTCGCAAGGTTTTAAAAGAGAGATGGAAACCGAGGTGAATCACATAGTGCATCCCTTCCCACCATTTCTGTTGCACCAGGACGACGTCCTCGACGCAGGAGATCGCGTGGTCAGCATCCTGTGGCAGGGTTGGCTGGTCCTGAAGGGGAACAGGGCCTTGGTCGAGGACGAGGACTTCACGCAGGAGACGGCGGTCCTGGTGCGGCTGGAGGAGCGCGCGGACCAGATCAACCTCCCCTGATCCGAGGCCGAGGTCGAGGAGGCCGACCTGGCGCAGCTCCTCAGGAAAGCAGACAAGTTCATCAGGCTGCCCGGCGAGAAAGGAGTCCGGAGCCCTATCAAGGCAACGCAAGTGAGTGCGGCTAGCTTTGATGAAATCCTTTACTCAAATGCATGCAGGGATTCTGAAGGAGAGAGATTTCGTTGGATATCTCAAGTTTAAGACTCAAATTTTGCTCGTTTTTTGCCTGTTTGGGGGAAAGATTTCGGATTTGAAGGGATTTCCGGTGCTCAAGTAGACACAGGATTTTGCGAGTGGTTGACCTCTGAAATGTGCGGAATGTATGCGGTTTTTTTTTTGTTTTTTTTTACCTCTTCCAAACCCATGCAGATTGAGTCATACTCGCTGTTGCACGAATTCCTTGAATGCGCGCGCGTTCCTAACTCTCAAACTCATTTATTTATTTTGTGTGCTTACAAAGATTCATGTGATTCAACACGATCTCCACCAAAAATTTTGATTCAAAAGATCTGTTCTTAAGATTGAGAATGCACCATTCGACGCCTCCTGTCAGTGCAGGTCCAAGAAACCCTAACTGCTATGGCAGATCCAAGACAATCCTAACTGCAGAGGTGGCTAAAACTGGTTATGAAATCTCTTTACTGCAAACCAGTGAATCGCGATATCCCAATGTCCACGTATTTTGAAAAGGATGAAACTTTCTAACAAGCTCATGGGCAAGTAGTGTTATGCAGTGTGTGAGAGTGAGCGTCACGGACTTCAAGAAAAGACAGTTAGGATTGTGTTGGATCCACACCGACAGTTAGGATTATTCAATGACGCGTCGCATTAATTTTGCGGCTTAATTTATCAATACAAATGTAAACGCCTTCTAAAGACTTTTAATATATTACAGGGTTGAAATGCTCTGCAAACTCAAATGTGTGCCAAATGTGTGCATGGCACACTCCTCCTGGAGCATGCCTTGAAGCGCGCTCTAAATTAGAGTGTGTCACCAGGCACGTTCTAAATTAACCGGGCAGGCAGCGTGCCTGGTAAGCACACTGTAATAAAGAGCGTGCCTGGTTACACACTCTAATTTAGAGTGTACCTGGTGACACTCTAATTTAGAGCGTGCCATGTAAGCACGCTCTAATTTAGAGCGTGCTTCATGGCATGCTCCAGCAGGAGTGTGCCATGCACACATTTGAGTTTGCAGAGTGCGCATGTTTTAAAATCCATTTTAACAATAAATTGGAACTTTTGAAAAAAATAGTCCTTCCACTGTTGCAGCAAAACGCCGTTGCTTGCCTCACCATTTCCAAGGACACGACCCCCTGTTGCCCCCTCGCCCACCCTTCCGTAGTGGTTTGTTCACCGACATCTTTCTTGACGCCTCGACGCCGTATGCGCGTTGAACTCGTATATTTTAGTTACAGTACACCAATTAGAGTGCGCAAATCCTCGAGAAAATGCTCGTTCGGCATTTTGTTTTTGTTTCTTAAATGTTTGATTTTAAAATCGTAGATTAGGAGCTATCACTTAAAATGTAGACCAAAAATTAGGGCTAGATTCGTCGGATGTCCTTTACAACAGAAAGAATTCGGGTTTACGGTTTTCTTGTGTACCAACACAACACATGTCAAGAACCACAAAAAGAAATCGTATCTCAGATTTATTTCATCGTGTTTGTACCTTAATTCCCTCAGCCTAATCTTAAGACCTCATACTAAAAATGTGAACCTAAAAAATTGCCGCTGTACGCGCACTTGTAAAAATGCAGTAGAACAAAGAATCTAGAAATATTTTCCCCTCAACTGGGAAAAAAGTTTTGTTCTAACTTGGAAAAAAAAGGGAACATAAAGATAAAAATTTTGCTATCACTTTGGATACGAGCAATTCTTTGATGGCAAACCAGAATCGATTGTCTTTTGTCTAATTTTCTGGGGTCGTTAACCGCAATCACCCTCTGGTTTCTCATCCCCACTTGCTTCTCATTTCAAATTCGGTTATTTGTCTTTTGCAGGTCGGGACGGGTCCCGAGACGCACCGAGGAGTCCTCCAAGAGAGATCCGTTTCAGGAAGCTGGAACAGCTAGCCCAAGACGATAGCGGCACTCTTGTAGAGAAGCTACGTGACGACACAACTCTGGCTCTCTTCGAGAAGTTGACCTGCGAAACGAAACTGAGGGAAGATTGGATACGTCTTATCGTAACTGTCTTGTCGAAGGTGTGCACCTCGGAGTACACAAATCTTGTCGTGCCAATCCTGAGCACGATATTCAAGAAAGAGTTCATTGATCAGCTTCTTGTGCATCTGTCTCGCTTGTCTTGTGACGACAATACCAAACGCAAGGCGACGGTGGGCGAATTTTTTAAGGAATTGACCACTCTGGGCAGTGGCATTTTACAACTCATCCCAAATCTTGCGTGTGAGACTCCGGATCTTGGCCTCATACTGAAAACGGCCTCGAAGGAGCTGGAGGAAGTAACCCCTTTCGATGGTTGTGAAAAAGTTAAAGAAAATCTGAAGGATTTAAGAGAGAAACTGAAGAGTGAAAAGGAGAGACTTGACAGCATGAAAGCTGGTTCCTCCAAGCAAGTGAGCAGTGGCTTTAGTATTAAGCCACCCAATGACTTCCGAGAACTATCACATTTTCCACTCATAGAAGATATTGTGGTGCACCATTACGAGAAACCATTTTTGCGCCCTAATAAAGTTAACGTGCAGGTACAAGGTATGCACGAAAATGTGGATGATTATTTGGACGTTCATTTTCGTCTGATGAGAGAGGACTTCATCCGCCCTCTGCGAGAGGGAATCTCAGATTTACGCAAGTGGCTGGAAGAGCGGAAAACGTCTAAGAGTAAGAAGGCGCCTCGCATTCAGAACGTGCGAATTTATGAGAAAGTAAAAATACTTCACGTCAAGACAGAAGATGATCAAAAGCTAGGCCTCGTGCTGAACTTTGACCCGGACGAAAAGTTCGCCTCTAAAATTAAGTGGGAGTACTCGAAGCGCCTTATGACGGGATCTCTTCTTGTGCTCTCTGCAAATGAAGAATTTTCTTCAATTCTTCTTGTCACCGTTCACAAACGAGATCAGAAAGAACTTGAAAAAGGGAAAGTAGTGGTAGAACTGTGTGAAGGTGGTGCTGTTAATTTGGACTCCTTCAAACGCCAATACATCATGGTGGAAAGCCAAGTATTCTTTGGAGCATATTCACACGTCTTGAAGGCCCTCAAGAACTTCAATGAGGACAATTTTCCTCTGGCAGATTATATAGTATACGGGTCGAAGGAGCAGAAGCTACCAGATTACCAGGTTCGGGCCCAGGCTGCCGGCCAGCGCTTTGAGGTGTTCCTGAAGCCCGATGACCTGTCCCTGATTGGGCCCAAAGTTGTGGTTGATGTAGGCAACCTGAATACTTGGCCAACCTCCAGCGAGCTGGGCCTGGACGATTCCCAGTACCTGGCTCTGAGCGGTGCCCTGTCAAGAAAAGTAATGCTCATCCAAGGTCCGCCTGGAACCGGTAAGACGTTTATTGGGCTCAAGATTGGTAACTTTCTCATCCAGAATCAGCAACTGTGGAGGTCGAAGGAGGAACCCCGACCCATGCTGGTGGTGTGCTACACCAACCATGCTTTGGACCAGTTCTTGACGGGTCTCATGTCAGTAACTAAGAGCATCGTCCGAGTAGGAGGAGGTTGCAAGGACCCCAGGCTGGAGCAGCACTCCATAAATTTCCTGCGACGAAATGGTGTCAGACCTGCGAGTCTCAAGCAAGTGTACCATAACATATGGCAAGGGAAGAATAAGTTCCATGCAATCAAAAGCTTGGGGGACCGAATCCGTAGCTGCTCATCACAACTGAAAGAGGGCGCAGTTGGAATAGTCAGCCTGAAGACATTACTTTCCTTTGGTATTGTTACTGACGAGTACCAATTCTTGACTGACAAAGACATTCTGATGTGGCTTTGTGGCTGCCGAAGAAATGGAGAAATACCAGAACTCACAGAGAAAGACTTTTCTGATGAAATAGTGCATCCTGTAGCCTCTGGATTTGAACATTTTAAAGACTCGACAAAAGATGTGCGGAAGGTTACAATGTCATTTTCATTTGTGAAGTTTGAAGAAGAACTTGCTGAACCGCAGGAATCTAAGACAACCCCACGTCCGTACCTGATAAATCTTTTGATAGATTTGAAACGTGAACTGAGGGCCAAGGAGTACCTGCGCTTCCCTGAGCAACAGCGGCAGCCCCTTGCAGGTGAAATCTGGCACTTGAACAACAACGAGCGCTTTCAGTTGTACAGGTAATTTTTATTTCACGACATGCCATGTGTTTTCTTATGTTGGTCCCTTAAAACATGCAATTTTAAGCACAGCCGACATACAGTTTCGTTGACGCCCGGCGAAACAGATTGTCCCATATTAATTATACAGTGTACTTTTGTCGGACAATATGCGCAATAGACGGTTAGAAATTTGCACCACCGTCGGATGTGCTAAATGATGTCTTTCATGTGACAAATGTCGAGATATTTGGCGCACACTCCGTATATCAAGGATTCGCCATTTTCGCACATTGTACACAAAATTTCCCGGAAAGTAATTAGATTTTCGTTAGTGTCACGTGGCGTCTATTTAGCATAGTTTTCACAACGCGCCTGCCCGACACGTTATACAGATATGACTTGAGAAAAATTCTCGTCGAACGCTGTTTCACTTGTTAAGATGTTAAAATCGGAAATTTGTCATAAAGTTTTTGTTTTTGTTCGGAATACTCGTTTTGCAGTTTCTAAGATTGATTTCTGTGTCGAAGGTATTGGAGAGATACTCTCCTCACTGCCCTGAACGTCTACTTCGAGCCGCTTCTAGGGGAAATAGACGCAACACTTACTACCCTATCAAACGAACTTGCGAGCTGGAGGATGATTGAGGACCAGCACATAATGGCTGACTATGCCATTATAGGCATGACTACTTCATTCGCTGCTTCTCGACAACAGATTCTCAAGGAGCTGAAGCCAAGAATCGGTGAGTGCATTCATACCGGAATTCAAGTGCATATTTTTACGGTAAAATAAATATACTAGGGTGAAATTTAAAAAAAATAAATGCATTTGTACAATTTTGTACGTGATTGTACATAACTTTTAGCATGGAGAACCTTTTGTACAAATTTTGTACGTAAAATCGCCCTTTTTTGTGCGAAATTCGATGTCAATTTCTAGGAAAATCGTGCATGAGCAAAAGTGGGCGAGTCTTCGTACAGAAATTGTGTATGTTAAAATATCCACTCTCAGTCTCATATGGACTTTTATGTCTCTGGCTTATAGAGCTTTTTGAGCAAACGTAAATTGTACTATTTTCTCTTTAGCTATGCACAACTTTGATCGTTTTTAAGATGAAATTGTAAATAGATCATGTAGAAATCAAAAAGTACATTGCAATTGACAAAAAGTAAGGTTTAATGGACTAAATACTCTATATAATGGACAAAAACGTGCAAAGCTAAAGAGAAAATAGTACATATAACGTTTGCACAAAAAACTTTTTGGCAAGAGATAAAAAGTCAATACGAGTCAGAGAGTGTCTAGAGTGACCGCATACTTTGTGCTTGCTACCTCGGTGCTTTAAGCGTTCGGGGTCGATGTTCATCATTAATTCTCTTGCAGTCATTGTCGAGGAAGCCGCTGAAGTGTTCGAGAGCCACGTTCTGGTGTCCTTGGCTGGTGAAGTGGAGCACCTCATTATGATCGGTGAGACGGATTTTCGTGCATGGAGAGTTGTTATTGGCCGGAAAAGCTGCAGAGACCTAGTTGTTCCCAGTAACATTTTGTTGTGAGAACAGAAAATGGCTGCAGCTCGGAATCTATCGTTTCCTCAGCTAATCGGTTCGATCATACATCGGTGGCTCAACTCAGATGTAGTTCGAAGAACTTATATTTTTTTCTCCATGTTCACCGGACAGAACGTTTTCATTCGTTTCACGATACTGACATGATCGTTAGGTTGGTGATGTCAGCCCAAACTCAGTTTTCATGAGTCAGAAGAAACTATTTGCATTGCACATGTAACATGTCAGAGAGTGAATCGAGTCTCTTCCTTGGCCTATCCGATTCTTGTTATGATAAATGTGATACGATTCTCGTTTTAACGGAAGTGATGTCACATAACTGGTATCTCAGTGGGAAAGTCTTAACGGCAAAACTCTCTGCCACCAGGTGACCATCAGCAGCTCCGTCCTAGCCCCTCCGTGCACGAGTTGGGGGTCAAGTATGGCCTGAATATTTCAATGTTTGAGAGACTGATAAACAACGGCGTGAACTACGTCACACTGTCCACTCAGCATCGCATGAGGCCTGAAGTTGCCAAGCTCATTTGCCCCGCTATCTACCCGGATCTCAAGAACCACCCCTCCGTCGAAGATTTTCCAGCCGTTCTTGGCGTCGCAAAGAATGTCTTCTTTGTGGACCACAAACACCCCGAAGAAGTGGTAGGTTATTCGGTATTTGCCATTCTTTGCTTCAAGTTTTACATCCACTAGCCTTTATGAAAAAGCTCAGTTGGAACGTGAGAGCGGTTCGAGAGTGTAGGAAACCTCTAGAGGGCAGACTGTTACGTTACATCCAGTGATGTCTTGGTCACACTGTCAATGTACCATAATCAATTTTTTGTCTCGCCTCTTCATGTGTATAGGTCGAGGATGCCCAGAGCTTCCAGAACAGCCACGAGGCTAAATTCCTATCATCTCTAGTGAAGTATCTGCTGCTTCAGGGTTATGATGCGTCGCAGATCACAGTGCTAACAACCTACAAAGGGCAACAGTTTTTCTTTACGAAGGTATTGTAAACCCTCTGAAAACCTTAAAGTGTACCCACCGCGGTTGCTTAATGCACATCCTTGTGGTAATTCACATACTTAAGCACCTGCAGATGTGTTCTTGGCAAGCATGTATTTTCAAACACGTTCTCAGGTAAAGGGGCTCATACACGACAAAGTGTTGTTTGTTTCTGGACTTTCTGCCAGGTAATGTTATTTTCCGCGTGCATTTCCATTTAAAAAGTCCATTCTCGATAGATTCTGTCCGCAATGTCCTTTCTAGATCGGGAGAACAAATCAGGGATACTCTTGGTGGGGTGCCATAAAATATTGTAAACGAGCTAAAAATAGTTCTAAAAATACGTTTGATAAAAATTATTGAGATTATTGAGCTAGGTTGCTCGTTTTAGGAATTCTATGGTCAATACTATGTAACCACGGGTGTGACCTGAGGTCACGTTTCAGTTCGCAAAGTAGCATATGATCAACCTGAGGAGTACGTAGTGACGTGCGAAGCCTTCGAATCCGAATAGAATCGAATCGAAGCACGCTACCTTCGATTCGGATCGATTTCGAATGAACAGGAGTAGTATAGATAGCCCATTGTTGCGGTCCGCCATCTTGTCGGCCCATTGTTGCGGTCTAACCTAACCCTTAAAAAGGGGTCATTTTTTTTTTTTATTTTTTTATTTTTTTTTTTATGGTCAATTTTTTTGTCATTTTTTTCTGGGCGAGGTAACGATGCGAGCTCTAACCTAACCTAACCCAAGGGGTGGGTCTCACCTACCCTTCGAACCGCCAAGGTCACCTGAGAGCTCGGAGCGAAGGGCGTTCCACTGTGCGCTTTTGTGTGCGGAGCGCCTGGTGGATAGGCAACCCGCTGCGCTCTGTCCCCCAGTCACCCGCGCGACTGCTGGCGGGGCGGGCCTGCTTGCTGTCTCCCGTGCGCCTTATCTTACGATGGGTGAACTCAACAGCACTCGAGTAAATCGTCTAAGGGGGTGAAAACTTCGAACACAGTCATGCCTAATTTCAGGATGGACGTCCATGCCGTTAACCCCAAATAGACTTGAGAGAATTGGGGGACACCATCCACCTCCTTGAAGTTAGCATCTCTCTCAACGAGAATGAAAGGCTTGTCGCGCAGCATAATGTAATGAATGAGATGGGACTGCAAGCGGTCATAATGGCCGAGGTAGTCCTGAGTTTTGCCTGTGAGGTGGGCGGTTATTTTGGGGACCAGCCACTCCTTTTCCAGGTAGAACTCCTCGATCTCATCAAGACTGTACTCGTCTTGGAGAAGACCTTTTTTCCAGATCTGCACTGAATCTGTGGCCTGCGAGGCAACCAGTTCTTTCTGGTTCCAGTAGTTGAGCATGAAGCGGAGCGATTCCATCGTGACGACTGACGAACACATACTGATGCGTGTGACTGGAGCGCTTGCCCTTTTATGCCACTGCGCCGCGACTGTGGCGCACCCTTTACGGACACTATTTGTACTAAGCATGCGCTGTGGAGGTACCACCTTAACCAACACAAATTTCTCTTTTGTGTCAGTTCCTTTATGTTTTATTATTATTTTTTGTGTTTGTAAAAAACTTTTATAATTTTTTTAATTTTTTTTAAAAATTTTTTAATTTTTTTTTAATTTTTTAAAATTTTTTAAATTTTTTTAAATTTTTTTTATTTTTTTTTATTTTTTTAAAATAAAAAATTCTTTTAAAAAATATTTTTATTTTTTCCGTTCACAACTCTTTTGCGAATGTGAATCACTAGGTAAAATGCATTTGCATTTGTGTGCGAACATGCGTTTAAACATGGTTCGTACCCGTTGATCATTTATTTTTGGATTATCAGTAAAACATGTTTTGACAAATGAACGCAGCGAAAAACCGTGTGCTCGATGTACCAAGTACATGACACAGTACTGTCCACATACATTCGAGTCGATGTCTTGCAAACTCGTCGGATTGTACGTCCATTTTCGGCAGAGTCGGTCTAAAAATTTTCTGTGGAGTTTCACCACTGGTGGGAGGCCGTACGAATCCCAGTACTCACCCTCGCCGTTTTTATCAATGTAAAATGCAATCCAATGTTGGCCTGGCTTACACAGGGGGTCTGTGTTACATATGAGTAGGGCGGGGCGCTTATGGAGTCTGCGTGGGAGTGTGTCTGCAGCGAAAACGCCTTCAAAGAAGGGCGCCACGTGTTTGTCTTTCTTCATTAAGTTTTCTAGGGTGTGTCCATCCATTTTTTTAGACGTTGTAATCCACAACAACGTTTCGATTTTTATCGATTTCAATTAAGTTCTGAAATTCGGCGTAAATAATGCAGTTTATGGGCTGGGCTAGGGCCTCGCCGAACTTAACCTCAAGTCGCAGTGTGCCCTGTTTCTGTAAATTCCAGTGTGGCTCACTAGCGGACAGGTCGGGTGACAAATCGAATGCGAAAAGCGTCAAGCCCTTGGGGTAATCTTCGTATTTGATTTGATTCCCTTCGTCTTTCCAATGAACGCCTGTTCCACAAAACAATGTGTTGTATGATTCCATGTATAGTCCGTTCGGGAAATCGGGGGTCAAAGGCTGTGTGGGCACAGGGTGCCCGTCCACCATGAGACTAAGATAATTTAAATTAAAGTGTTGAAAATTGAATCCATTCCTTAAAAAATCGCCGTTATAGCTACGATTGTCAACAAAGCCAATAACAATTCTTTGGGGTAACTGATTCAAAAACAGATTATCAATATTTTTATCACGGAGTCCCTGTCCAATAGTGACTGTTCGAATGTCGACACGGTTGACTGCGTATTTGGCAGGGGCCTTTTCTAGGGCCTGTGCGTGTGCGAGAAGCACAGACGGGGAAATAGTGACTTTCCTAACGAAAAGTGTAGCGTCCAGAAGCTTTATTTTTTCTGTCCCTGCAGTGGACATGAGTGTAAAGGCATCTCGATTCCTAATGAGTTTAATTCTCAATTCAACGTTATTGAGAAGGAAGTGATCTTGGTTAAAGAAATCAATGTGCAATGGACCCATCATTTCAAAGGGACGACTGCGTGCTGTGCGGGCCCTGCGCCAGGCTAGTCCTAAATTTTCTGCTCCGTCTAGGGAATCAAAGTGGCCTGGTGTATCTTGATACCAGAGCCGTTGCGTCATGTGTGACTGTTTGGCTGAACTGTCATAATTTAGCAGCGATTCGATGTAGGCGCGGTAAGGATAGGTCATACTGGAATGTGAAATCACTTTTTGGTTAAGGCTCACGTCCACTTGGCTCCAAAGCGCATGCAACGCGTAATTCACGGGAGTAGCGTCACTATTGTTTGCGGCAACAATGTCTGTCCCATCAGCGTTCACGATCTTGGCCTTAACCAGAAGAATCGTGTGTGCTGGGTCGATGTACTCGCTCCCAGCCCCGGGGATACAGAACTCAACGGTGTTGGCTGAGTCCAGTGTGGTGAGGGGCTTGTAGGGCACCCAGTGTGTGGCCTCCAGCGCTGTCTGTGTGGGTGGAACCATCCACAAGTCAAGTTCTGAGCGGAGGCATTGATTTGATGCTGAATGCATGAATGCCATGTTTTTTTTGTTGTTTTTTTAGCTGAAATAATTGTCAGGAGCTAAGGTCTTTCTCCTTCGAGTCACTTTAGCAGAATGAGGCTTCCTTGTCGTTTTACGCCTTTTTATACGTCCAGAGCCGTTCATGCTCTCTGCTTTGCGTTTGAGTGAGCTAGCCAAGTTATCGCCGGCCTGTTGTATGTGACGCTTGGCGCTGGTCCTTAGACCTTCACCTCCAGCGATATCGGCAAGGACGTGACTGCCTGCGCGCACCGCTTCTTTCCCAACGGCTGCGGCGCCACTTCGAAGGACGGGCAGAATGGACCGAAAGAGGCCTCCTAGCCACGAGCCTACACCGTAGCCTTTCTGAAAGGCAGCGCCAGCATAATACGGGCCTGCTCCTCCCCCGGCTTGGTTTAGATAGTATTGAGTAATTAGGGTCATTTTTTTTTTATCGTGTTCGTTTTCGTAGGTGAACCAGTAGAGTCAACGTTCCGAAATCAAATGCTACCAAATGCCCTTTTTGGTCTCTTATATAGCACTCGACGCTCTCAAACGATTTTGTGCTCAGATCGAAGTAGAGGGGGTGTTCAAAATGGACGACGGACATGGTACCGTACTGGGCTTGTGTGTTGACGGGGACTGTACGTAAAAGCGGAGCCCTCGTGTGTCCGATTATTTGGTCAGTGAGAATGTCCATGTAAATAAACAACTGCTGGGTTATGCCTAAAGTTATATCAACGGGTTTCACTCCACATAGTTTCTCGTGGGCTGGGAAAGGTCCATGACCTTCGAGGCCAAGCTGTAGGGCGAGGCGCGGGGAGAAATGAATTTTCATATCGGGTCTATCGGGTAGTAAAGGGCGCAATTCAACGCGGTGGTCAGGTGTCTCTGTCAGTGGCGGGTCGCCCTCAATGTCATTGGTCAAGACTGTCAATGCAATACTAACAGCCGCCAAAAAATCGGCTTTACTGGCATAGCAACCCGGTTTGACGAAAACCGTGTCTACACTGTCTGGCGCCAGGAATGTGATCTCGTTTTCGCCCTCAGTCAACTGTGCGATAGTGTTTGGATAATGGAGCTCAATGAGGGCGGCCTGCCAATCACCATGCAACTCTATGCGATTAGCCAATTGGGTCTTAAAATTGGATGTTTTGTTTTCTGGGTATAGGTCGGGGCTCGCGTTACTCGGCAGAAAAGCGTAAAAATCCATGTTATGTTTCAATAATGTCGGAATCAAGAATCCAAGAGCGACTTTTCTCAGGGTAACCTCTCCAATGCACGAGGTGTTTTCGTTTGCTTCCTTTCCCCTTTGACTGCACTATATATGCGATTTTGAAGGCCTCGGGCTTCGTGACCTTCTGAAGTTCCATTTCATAAAACGTCCCCTCAATTGGATCCTGATCGAGATCCTCCAAGCGGTACACCGGCAGTGCATGAGGAATGACCTGAATGACCTTAAAAATTTCTTCTGACCAGTTCCAGGTATATCCCTTTTCAAACCTTTTTTTCTCTCGAGTGATGCGGACATAGTCTCCTATTTTAAACTTGGTTTTTTTATTTGTGAGTTTTAGTCCATGGTACAGGGTATTATATACCTCTAGAACCTTGTCTGCTGTCACATCCACAGGTTTCATTTTAATAGATCTGTGATAAGTATGATTGTAAGCATGGACAACCTTGTCTAGCACCCCGTCAACATAACAATAATCTCCAGTTGCGGTAAAGTACCTAAACAGTTTTGATTTTATTGTTTTTTGCCAACGCTCTACGACTGAGCATTTAATATCTGGGTTATTTGTAGAAATATATTTGATATTGTGTTTTTTCAGAAACTCCTGCACAAGTTTGCATTTAAATTCTAAACCTTTATCTGAAAAAAGACGAACAGGACGTCTCTGGGTCATTTTGAACAATGTTTCAAGCCCTTTTACAATGGAAGGGGCCGATTTATTTTTTAAAGAAATAGCCCATCCATATTTTGAAAACACATCAATAACACATAAAACAAATGTGTGTCCTGAATTATCGTGTTTCAGTGACGTCAAGTCCGTCAAATCGGTTTGCCAGGACTCGTCTATATTATCTGCATAGGTCACATTACGTGGAAAGTTCCTTCTTGCCGGTTTGTGCAAGGTATAGGCATCTTCAGCCTGCAAATAATTTTCAATGTCTTTTTTGGGTCTCTTGGTCGCTTGCCAAAGTTTCCAAGGACCAGTGTACCCGGCAGGATGGGAAGGATCGTGATAAATTTCACCAAGTTTTCCAGACATATTTTTTGGCCGCGTTTTTCACGCTTTTTTTCTTTTTGACATGTCCCTTAACTTTTTTCTGTATTTTGCGGTGTATTTTTGGTAGAGAAATGATGCCCCCACCACTCTGACCTTTTAGTTTTTGAATCAGTTCACGTCGTGTCGAATTCCCCAATAATTCGAGAGGAATGTTCATGCGCGCCAAAACAGTGCATAGGGCCTCTGTTCCGGTTGGGTGAAAATTTTTTCTCGCCCTTGTGAGATCGGAAATCGAATCAATTAAGTTGGAATGGGGTATGACGGTATCATCAATACAGAGGGTGCCATTCGCGTCCCATGTGACGGGTGAATGACTTTGACTCAAATAATCGTAAATTCGCAAAGCCTGGCCTTTATACGTTTTCGGCACTGCAGCAGCGAGCTGGTCGCGTACGGCCGCAGCGCGCTTGCTGTCCGCATCGTCTGGCTTGTTTTGTATTTCCAAGGTGAGAGGTTTACGCGACTCTCCTGCGAAATGCAAGTATCGAGAGAGCGCCTCACTGTAATGTTTCCACTTTTCGGCATCATCAGCATACTTTTTATTTAATATGCCGTGCATTTCTGTGTCCAGACTACTCATCTGAGACTGTGGGGTCATGGTGGGCGTGTCGTGGAGTCGCGCCACCGTCTCCTGAGGGACCAGAATCATTTTCTTAACGTGATTCATGACCGAAAAAGCATTGGCAGGACTGAGGCTACGGCTGACAAAAGAAGGGGAAGAAATGAACCCCCTTTTTGAGTGAGGTACTTTCTCTTAGCGTGCCAACCCTCTCCGCGTTGCGCTAGGCGCCTGAAATGGTTTCTGTACTTTTTAAGTTGAGATTTTTGGGTTGCTGAGAGAGCGATGTTCCCCGATAATAAATTATCAGCTATTTCACAAAGTGAAAAAATAAGTGCTTTATCCGCGTGTTGCAGAATAGCCTTGCTTAACTTGGGCTTCGCTGACTTGAGCACTTCAAGGAGGGCCTTATGCGTGTGTGCACGAGGAGCCATCATTGAAAAATGGTTTAATAAGGGCCTTCCATGTCTCTTTTATACTTATTTTTTGGAATGTAAATGACACAGGACTCGTCCGGGAAAATCTTGGTTCGAATCCTGAGGTGATCCCTTTGTTTTGGTTTGAAATCGAACAGAATGTAGCTGTGTCCCACCTTGGTCGCGTCCTCATACGCCTCGAGCAAGGCGCGCCAGTTGGTCGGGTCCACTTGTAGGCAAAATGTCCGAATTTGGGCTAAATCTCGCGATGTCTTGAACAAGACAATGTAGTGGGCGTTCAGACTGATTTGTCGCATGCCGTCCGGAAACAAGCATTGACTCAGAAAGAAAATGGACAAATTTCGATGGCTTGAGCCCTTGATGTAAAATTTAAGGAGTTCTTTGTTGTGATTTTTTATTTCGTCCATAAAATCATCGATAATCAATAACTTAGGCCCTTGGCCGGGAGGGTGGTCGTCTAACTGGGGCAGTTCCTGCCGAAAATCTACGATAGCTTTGAGATCCTCGTACAGAGGTTGCCATTCAGAGTAATAAAAAATGATTTTGTCGAAAGCGGTGCTAAACATAACCTCTCTATGTTCAATCATTCGTTTCATGAAAAACGTTTTTCCTGCTCCTGTCCCGCCCACGACGAGCGCCGTGCAGGGGTGCTGAAAGGACAAGTCCATTGTTGCAGTCAATGAGCGAGAAGGCACTACGCATCGCCTTTTATATCGGGGGGCGTGTCTGGCTGCGCTGCTGCAAGGTGAAACTCGAGCCATAGGCCGAGCCGGCGAGCGTTTTTGGCAGCGCACGCGTAGTACGGCGTTGTGGAGTGAATCACATTGGGGCAGCGCGCCGAGAGGACGGGCAGCTTGTCCAGGGGAGGCACATCTAACACGCACAAATTTATGACCGTTTTCTCAGGGAGGAGGGACTGCAAGAGTTTGGTTTTCACGTCCCCTTTGACATAGAGCACTTTGAACCGAGCGGTCATGCACTCTAAAGTGCTCGCTAAAGTGGAGTAAGGCCGCTCTCCCTCCGCCCATTCCAACCCGTGATCACTGACCGTGGTCCACTCATTGGCATGTCTGGCCCATTTTTTCAGTTTTTTTGCACTGTAGGGTGGGCCAAACGTGGTCGTGGCGAGGAACTCTCCCGTGTTCTGAGCTTTGAAAATGGAGAACTCTTTCACCACATAAGTGTCTTTCTTTCCATGCATGAGCTGCAGGTCACACGTCGCGTACTTCATGGCTGAGAGCTGAACGAAAACTGAGCTCTCGAACTTTGACTGCGTGCATTTATACCGACCGGGCTGGGCGGCGCGGGGGCGGCGCGGGGGCGGCACGGGGGCGGCGCGGGGCGGCGGCGCGGGGGCGGCGCGGGGCGGCGGCGCGGGGGCGGCGCGGGGCGGCGGCGCGGGGCGGGGCGGGCCGGTCCGGGTGGGCCAGTCCGGGCGCGTTTTCCATCTCGGCGCGACGAGAGCGCCGCGCGGGTGGACGCGTTTCGTCACGGCGCGACGAGAGCGCCGCCGGGCTACGTCACAAAAAGTACTGGATGGTAATGCACTGGGGCCTGACCAGCTCCCCTGCTCCGGTAGGGCCTGCCTGCTTCTCCCTTGCGCTAATCTCTCTCTCTCCCCCGGCGGGGCGAGAGTGCGTGGAGCGCGCCGGGCTTGACGACAGTCCAGGACTGCCGCCGCCACCAGGGGCACTCTCACACACTCTCTGACTGAGCCGGGGCGGGACGCCCAGTGGGACGCCCAGTGGGACGCCCAGTGGGTAGGCAACCCTCTGCTCAGCTGTGTTGAACGGGCCTGCCTGCTTCTCCCGTGCGCAAATTCTTTTGCAACTTCTATTGATCCATGAGGTTGTCCAGGGTCTCTAAGACCTCCTGGTCCTCAGGGTCCTCGTCCCCGAAGGCATTGAAGCCGTGAGGCACAGTGAGTGCCATATTTAATCGGCGCCGCTTCGTGTTTTTGGCTTGCCATTTTTTACATGATGACCGTGTTACCACTTTCCAAGTGGGTAGACGTGCAATTTGTCTAGGGATGGGAATGACTGTTTTTTCTTGCTGCCCCATGACCATTGATTTGAGCTGATCGAATGTGACCAGTGTGTCACACGAGCGGTTGATACTTATGCCTCTCACTTTAATGGTGGCTTTAATGTTATTAACATCACCACCTACAGCAGTTTTGAAAGCATAGTTCTTAGGGCCTCCAGCACAGAACTCTGTTATAAAAGAATTGGCTCCATGGTCCTCGACAATTTGGTCTGTCAGTGAGCCAAGGTATGTGCCCAAAGGCAGATCTGGTTCCCCCGGACGTGATATGAAGCAAATAGAGTCAGTATCCATGTACAAAGTCCTGTTTCCCACGATATCAAGGTAACTAAGGAGATGCAGTCGCCCAAAGCATGTCGTGAAGGCCGCGTGCAACAGGGATGAGGTGGGAAGACACTCCTCGTTGTCTTCAACGGGCGTGTAGGAGACCTGAAGGCACTCATCGCCAAGCGGGACTAAACCACTGACGGTTTTGTTTGGATCAGTGACAAGCCTCATGAGCTCGGCATAATCATACATCAATTCGGTTTTCCTTCTCAAAGTTTTTTCACCAAACTTTCCCCAAAACGAATTAAGGATAAGTTTGGCAAGGGTTCTCATGGCTGGGTTTTTTACCATCTTGTCAGGGTCGAGTCTTACGCCATCGTGCTTAAGGACGTCCTTTATGAACTGGTCCTTCTTTTCTTGAGTGTCACACTCCATAGGCCACCCACTGGCTTGCATTTTGAGTGCCATAAAGCATCTGATGTAGCCTGAGAGCAAACCGTCCGCTCCCGTTTTAGGGTTGTAAGCTATCGTACCTGGGTATTGGTAGATTTCATGGACTTTTTGCAGTGTGTAACCCTTTTCCAGCAAGGCAACCTTCACTTCAGGGGCACACCATGTACCAGTCATTTGTCTGTCAAAGGGATTATCATGATGGCATATTGTCGTGCTCTCAGTCTCTACACAACTTCGACACACTGGGAACATAAGTTTTCCGTTAGATTTGCATGGCAACACAGGGATGAATAAATCCCGAGGAGGCAGGACTGTGCACTTTACCACGCCATTCCATTGCTCAGGGGGAGGCATATTGGGATCCCCCTCCAGATAGATAGTTGCGTGGCCAAAAGGGTAAGACCCCCTAAGGTTGGCATTAGGGTAAGATGATATTATGTCTACCATTTTAATTTTTTCCCCCGCTGCTATATCGGCCTGATGGTGCCATCGAAGTGCACTGGTGCGGCCGCCATACAGGGCGTCGCGGAGTTTCAGGGGAGGCTGGCGCACTGTGGGATGTGCCTGGAAATAGGCTTTTATCTCTGGGTCAGACTCTGTCATGGCTTTCCACTTGCACTCCCACATTTCCTTTACAATGTAACCATTTTTCTCAAAAATGGTGGTAATTCTTTTTGTTCGGTCAAAACGGTTTTCTGTACCCACATCGGGATTTGGCGGATAGCACTCCAAACAGGAATGCCACCAGCAGCCATGGAAGGCATACACCCGTTTTTCTACTCCACCACAAGGTAGGGGGATCTCTACATAACCATCTACTCGTCGACCGAGCACAGATACCTCTCTGTCGGTGTATATTGTTTTTATAGTCTGACCGAGTCGGTGCTGTTCATAGTCAAGCCATTGAAGTGCTATATGGCTTTGTTTGCCTCTTCCATGGTAACCCCCAGCAGGCACCAAGCCTATTTTACCTTTAGGTAAAAAATTTCGCCTGTACGCTGTCATGCAGGCACTGCTTAGTGTTATGCAGTGAAAGACTGGATCGAATCCAGCCACCTCGGTGAACAACTTTCTGAAAGCTTCACATGCTTGTCGCAGAATGGTGACGTCAGAAATGCAGTATTCTAATAATTCTTTGCGAAAGGTAAATACATACTTATTTTGGACCTGTTTATCATACCAGGCATCGAAGTCAGCAGCTGCCTTAGACTTCATACCCGAAACAGCATAGAAGTCCTTGCTTAACATAGGTCCTTCATAGTTGAAAAACCGTTTCTCACAGGCCAAAAATGGGAAATATCCCTTTTTCAGCTCAGTGAGTCCAAATGAGGAGGGTAAACTGGCCAGGGGCATGGCCAAAAACATGATGGAATCCAGAAATTTCCAGTTACCGACTTTCATGCATAGGATTTTAGACCCATTAAGTACCAGCTCAGGTTTCAGTCTCCTCCGAACAAGTTCACTGAGAATGAAGATCCCATCATAGGCTTTGCTATTATGTGCAATAATAATGATTTCTGTCTTGGCAGGGAACGATTGTAAATAATCAATAAACAAACTGACAACATTAATCTTGTCATCATCCAAATTATGAAAAATTTGTTGGCGTGATTTGCACACTGTGCAAAAGTATTCATTTTGATTGATATTTTGACACTGGTCACACACTGATTGAGAGACAATCAGAATGGGTTCATGCACGTACGTGTCTTGTTTCCCAGGCAAAGGTTCACATTGTTTACATTCAGTGTCATAATAGACGCTGCAATAATTCCATTTTTCTTTTTTTTCTCGACCTTGCCAGTTTTGCATGTAACATAGGTGATTTTCTCTAACATGTTCTTTGCAAAAAGAACAGAAAATGAAACCACAAATATGTCGACCCCCTCTCATCGTACTGTAACTCTTTTCACAGAGATTACAGTAACGAAATGACTGGCATTTGGTGTACTGTGTGTGAGGCAGTTTTTTGGCTTGGTGTGTCTCAAAACATACTGCGCCAGAAAAACAGTGTCCACAGTCTGGGCAACGTATTAAGGGCTCATTATCATCCAAGGGATGACTGCCATAACAGCGCCAACATGTACCCTCACAGCGGTGACTACCCCTTTGGTTGTAAAATGTGACACACTTGTCACAAAGGTACTCGTATTCAAAAGCTTGACATGGGTAAAGGACGGCCGAAAAATGGTTCCCATGTAAGATCAAAAAAATATTTTGACGTCCGACTGAGTAGGGGCCCTTAAAGATACATTCTTTCCCTTTCTGGTCTGTAAACACACAGAGCCTGTAATCAGGCAAGACATCCTGAAGTTTCCTCACCTCATCGATCCCGCAGGGCAAAGCCGGGTCAATGTTGGCGAGGGTACAAAGAGCTTGCGCCTCACGCTGCTGAGCGACCGAGTGACGCTGTTTCAGACGACAGAAAGCGTAGCGGCTCATGCCGGACTTGGCCTTGGCTATAACTACACTACGAGTTAGGCACATGGAATCGTCTCCGTTGACGGGTGAAAAAATAGTCTTTGTCGCTATTTTTCGCTGAAGCCACTGATCCATACTCTCATTCACCTGTCGCAAGGTGCGCCGCCCGCCGGCATCCGGCGTAGGGATGGAAATGTATGACACGCGCAACTGACCCTCAAGCATGAAGGCTTGGTTTGAGTTCAGTACCCGTGTCAATTTATCGACAATAACTTGCCCACTTATTTGATCCGCTCGCCGCATACTGAACCAGAGAGGGTTTTCTTCATGATTGGCATTTGAAATTTCCAAAATGACACGATCGTCATCCTTAGCTTGCAACGCATCTCTCTGTCTGGTGAGAATGGTATCGAACAGGTCCACCATGACCTGTTCCGTGGGCAAAGTATTACCGAGACCGGACACTTGCATCACTTCCTCCCTGAAGGTGGTGTTGAACCGTTTCAGGTGCCTCTCCCGGCTCTGAAGCACCTCCAAGGTGGGCTGCTGGGGCTCCTCTGGGGCGGGTTCAGGCGAGGGCGTGCGCGGACGGTCGCGTTTCCCCATGCGGCGCGACGCGAGCGCCGCCGGGGTAGGCAACCCCTCCTGCGCGGGTGTGCGGCGGGCCGGCGGCGTGGTGGCGCGGCGCGGGGTAGTGGCGGGGCGCGGCGGAGAGGGCGTCCAGGGCCTCCAGGGGCGGGCCGGGGCGGAGCGCGGCGGGGGTGTGGCCGGGCGCGGCGGCGGCGGGGTGGCGGTGCGGCGTGGCCGCGGCACCTCGGCGTCGTCGCGGTGCCCGCCGACCATGGCCAAGGCCATGTCGCGGGTCGCCTCCGCTTGGCTGTCGAAGCCGTCCTCGGCGTAAGCCTGGTAGCCAGCTTCGAGGAAGGGAACGACCCGCGGGTCGCCCCTGTCCTCGTCGCTGGCCTCCAACAGGGCTAGCAGGGCCGTCGTATAGGCCTCGGCGAGGTGCTCGGGCTCATAGAAGCACCCGCCCTCCCATTCCTCCAGGATGTCCTTGAGGATGGACATTGTCTTGAAAAAGACAGTTTTCTTCTTGGCTGGAGCTCTTCTTGGGCTGCGACTCTTCTGGGACTTCTTGACACTGCGACACTTGATGATTGACTGTGGAGACCCGGGGGGCCGGCGGCCGTATTTATTTGAGCGCACTAGTTCCCAATTTGCCCATGAGGCGGCGCGCGCGGCGCGCTCCAGCGCTCCAGGCGCTGCACTGCGCATGCGCGGGCACAGTTCAATAGTTCCGAATTTGGCCGTGAGGCGGCGCCACTGTCGCGGCGGCGCCCCATAAAAGCCGCCCCCGATCCCCGGAGCGTCACAGTCTTACATCGTGCGTCGAGCAGTCAAGAAGTCCCAGAAGCAGCAGCAAGAAGAGTCGCAGCACAGAAGAAAACTGTCTTTTTCAAGACTAAACATGATGCCTGCAAAGCAAGCAGTGAAGCGGGTGGCCAAGAAGAGCTTGAGCCTCAAACCCCGCGCCAAGCGCCAGATCCTGGGCGACTTGGTGGCCGAGCTTGGCCTTGATGAGGAGGGTCCTGGTGACGCCGGCAGTGTTGCGATAACGCAGGCTGTCGGCCAAACCAGTGACGTCACGGCCATGGTGGGAGTTGCATCGGCTGCCCCAGGTGGCGGCGCCCCAAGCGGCGTCAAGCCCGGCGTAGTCGGTGTGCTTCCGGCCTCGGAGGAAAATGCGCGCCCTGCGCCTAGCATGCCCTCCCTCACCCCCACCCCGCCGCTCTCAGAGGTCCCCGTCGACGCGGCGCCCGTCGACATCATCGAGTTCCCTCTGGTGCGCGGCGGCGGCGGCGAGGTGCAGGCCGCCGTCGAGGAGGCCAACAAGGCCGTCATCCCCGACGACTTAATGATGGACTTAGATTTGTCCCCCATCTTCCCGCCTGCCCCCGCCCCTTCCAGGGAGTCCTCCAGTGACTCCACATCAAGTTCAGACCTGTCAGACACTACCAGTTCCAGCTCCATCACCAGTGCAGGATCAGACTTACTGGACCAGATGTGTAATGAGGCTTATGATCGAATGATGGCCACTGAGACCATTGAAGAGCTGGGACTGAATCAGACACCCACTGTCATGTCGATTCGAGTTGACTTAAAAGAAAAACCCTCCCCCTCTGAATTTCCCCTGCAATGCATTCCAAGAGATTTTGCACTCACTAAGAATGGTTCTAAAACTATTCGCCTTGGTTTGGACGCAGCTAATGATTTTGCTCCCTTCGTCCTAATTTTGAGTGAAACCAATAAAAATGGTAATCGACTCTATCACAGAATGAGTCCAGCCGAGCTCAATATCATGATGTCTCGAGAAGTGCAAATGCATGTATTGAATGCACTGGAAAACAGATCCGAGCTGAAGCCCCTCTCTTTTGGTGAAATCACCTTATCCATAAATAAAGAAAATGCCAAGTTTATCACAGTGTGCATTGAGAAAAAGGACTCCCCCATTAAAATTTTCCTTGCCCTCTCAAGCTGGAAAATGATTTTCAACTTGAAAGAAAATATGGAGTACCATCTCATGAATCTAACAGAGATGTCTATCCTTGCCAAGTCTAATTTTAATCATTTAATTTCACACTGCAAAGATTATTGTGTGAAAAGTGGATACAAAAATCCCCAGTCTATTGTTCAGTTGTCTCGTGATCATGCAGACAATCTGATTTCAAGTGCTGTGAGGTGCTACTTAGCTTCTTTCCCTGTCTCGATCAAACTGGATCTTGTAGCTTACCATAAAGATTTCATTAAAGAAGCCATCTATGAGTGTATGAGACAGGCTTGAGTTCTCAATACTGATATTCATAAAAAGAAAAAAAAGCTAAAAAAATAAAAATAGTTGAAAATCCAAAAAAAGTATAAAAAAGAAAACCCTAAAAAACAATCATGAAATGAGTCTGATTTATAAGCGCAGGGAGAAGCACGCAGGCCCATTCAAATAAAAGTGTACATAGTTAGAGAGCTATGATGATTTATGGAAAACCAAGTTTTTCACTGAGCTCTATTTTTTTAAAAAAGATAAGATTAGGACAGTGATAAGAGAATCATAGGGATGCTCAGATTAGAATAGAAATGATAAGATAAAAAATATCCTTGAGAAAAATATCTTATAACATTCAGACTCCTTGTCCCAAAAACTCAACTTTTTTTTTTCCAAAAAGTCACCACTATCTATATCAAAAAGATAGTCTGGCCTCTGAATACTAAATGGGCTTCATCTCCAATACCCAAAATAGAAGGAGACATAGTCAAATCAAAGAGTGCAAACAATTCTGTCACTTTCCCCGTTGGATTTTGAGCCGAGAAAGTGTATGTCTCTATCAGGCAAATTAAAACCAAAATTTCTTAAAAAACCATCAAAATGATGGTCAGACAAGCTTGCCCAATACTTAAACTCTATTGAAAATTAATGCCAGCTTCATCAAACCCATATTCCAGCGCGGCGCTCCTGGACAAACATACCCTGCACACCAAGTTGATCAGACCGATATAGTCAATTGAAGGTTAGGGTCACCATAGAAGTTTTTGGTTTAAATCATTTTTCCAAGAGTGTCACTCCTCTAAAACATAATGAGGGGCACATCCCCTTCATATTCTTGTTGAGAGACAAACCCTCATGCTCAAAATAAGTTCCAAAACAATAAAAAGTGAACTGCGCTGTTTTGACTCGAGAAAGCTTTCAGATATTATCACCCAATGTAAAAGGGAAAATTCTTATATATCATTCAAAATGAATCTCAGCCAAACTTACTTTAATAAAAGAGAACCTCTATTAATATTGAATGTCAACTTTCAAAAACACTTAAGGAGTGACTACACTCTAAAACTTAGTTGTCCTGAGATAAAGTTGAGTTGTACAGGAGAAAATGGAATGAGTAAAAACAAAGTAGACATGACAAGTTTTATTTAAAAAACTTGAGTATTAAAATAAAAAGAGACTCAAAGCTTGTTTAACATGATTCAAAATCAATTGAGTATTAAAATAAAAAAGATACAAAGCTTGCTTAATTGCATCTCGTATACAAATAGTGTTTCGTTTTTATAAAAAAACTGGTATGAAAGGTGAAAAAAACTAAGTCACCAGAAAAAAATTCAATTGAGAAAAAAAAGAAAAATAAAGAAAAAATTGTCTTTGAATAATATCACTTGTCTTCTTTTTTCTTCTTTTTTTCTTCTTCTTCTTTCTCTTTCTTTCTTTCCTCCATTTGATCTTTCACCTTTTGTATTGCTAGTTTGAGTCTTTCCTCTTCCGAAGTTTTCCTCTTCTTTTCTTCCTCTCTCTTCAGTTTACTCTCCTTGCGCTTCTTTTCATGGTAGCGTTTCAGTGCATCGTCTAATAATTCTGGAGTCTGAAAGATATAGAAAAGTGTTACTTTTTTATTCTAATATTTAACAATATGAAATATAGACTCATGGTACTTACTACACAAGTGGCTCTCATAGGAACCAGAGGAGACGCTCCCTTCCCCTTTCCTCTCTTTTCAGGGTCTATTTCTGGTGTTTCAATCATCTGAATGGGTTTAGCCCCCAATCGTTTCCATACATCCTGAAATAAAAAAAAGAAATTAGTTTCCAAACTCACCCACAACTAAAATCATTGCATAATGCAAAATACTTACTTTCGGGGGAGCGGGGCAACATGCTCCTGCCTCGACATTATTACCCTCCTCAAGTTGTACCGACGTAGAGGGTGTAGGGACTTCCACTCTCACCGGGGAAGGGACTTCCACTCTCACCGGGGAAGGGACCACCTGATTATTTTGGATCTCTCGAAGTACTCTAACCTCTTGACCCTTCAAAGACAAAACAAAGTTAAGGATTTTATTTATTTTTTTTTTTTTTTGTTCCCACTTCAACTGTTTTGAATACAATAAAGGACTTACGGTTGATGTGATCAGCGATGAAGTCGTTCGCTGACGCACTGTGGGGTCATCTACAACTAATTCAGCGCGCAAAGGCCCAACGCCCTCTGCCTCAACCCGCTCTGCCCTGAACCGGCTGTATCGCGGCTCAGTCTCATCATCATCATTGTCGATGATATCTACAACATTAACCCCTCGACTAAGTGGAAACTGAAACAGAAATGGTGAACAACACTTAAAATCATATACATCATTTTTTAAAAATGATTCTTAATAATAATCATAGAAAAACTCACTACGGGAAGATTTTCATCAACACCGCTCCCAGAAGGGCGGGGGGCTCCCACTGCATTGTCCTGAACATCAGCACCGCTCCCAGAAGGGCGGGGGGCACCCACAGCATTGGCCTGAAACAATAGGATACAAAGAACGAAACAGTCAGAAAACCTAACCTCACACACAGGACCAAACACGTGAATCAAAGCGGTTTCTCTCAATGACACAGTTCCCTTCTCGTTTCCATGGACAGACAGACGAAATCCACACAACACTCGTTCATTGCACACAGTAAATGATTAAATGTCAAGAGAAAACTCGGATAATGCAACGACATGTAAACAAGCCAAACGAGTCGGCCATAACACTTCACGACAGACACCTGCAGGGCTGTGACGTCACCACACTCCCACCCCAACCGGCCCACTGTGCGCCATGATTTGAAGTTACTCGCCCCGCGAACCATGAACGAAATCAGACAGAAATCAAAAATTTAACGTTCTCTGACATAAGCGAGCCGCCGCGCGTTCACCCAATGAGATAAATCATAGACAAGACATGGAAATGACCGAAATTTCTCGACCCACGCCACCAGAGGGAAGGACCACACCACTCACTTTTGAGTAATTCTATCACAAATTTTTCGGAAATTCACACACGACTACACACCCAAAGCGCCCCGAACAGGATTCGAACCGAAAAAACACCGATTTTATCCACAAAAGGCGTCACAATCTCGGAGACACGGCGGTTCCCACGCTCCACGTGGTGGGCAACACGGCACGAGTTCAACACTTTTTGACCCATTTTTTCACGATTTTCACACAGGGGCACACAAGCGAAGCGACCCAAACAAGATTCGAAACGAGAGAAAACTGATTTGAACCACATAAACAAGACGAACAGGCTGAGACGGGACGGCGCGCCCAGCCGCATGGCACAGTGACAGTGGGACGCGAAGTGTAAATCTCGAGATTCTAGCACTTTTATCACGAGAATAATACCACCGCGGAAAGGAATTACCGAGACGAGTACGTCACAGATGCGAAAAAGCCCTCAGAGACTCAGAGAAACCGACATGACGCTATCTCGCCACGAGGTGCCGACGCAACGAAAACAGACACCCGCACACACACACCACGCGACGCCGACACAGCGAAACCAATCCACTTTTCTTTTCACTTACCTGGAATAACTCGCCCGAAACATTAAGGTCAATGACCTCCGCAGGTTCAAAGTCAAATAGCTCTTCGTTAGACGACATGATGCGCATACAGGCAGACAGATGTGGAGGAACGCAATACACCTCTGAGATAAACGGCTGGCCGAGAAGAAGTGACGGGATTGAACATGCCGGAAGGAAGCAGGGGTGGGTAGTTTCGCTTGCGGCCGGTAGAGGGCGCAGCGGTCGTTCTAACGGCCGGCCAAAATTCAAATTGTTTACGATTTCGCGATGAATCAGAACGAAACTGGGATGTGAAAATCTCTCAAATATTTTTTTCTTATGACTTGACATCGTCTTGATGTGATGACAACCGGTGTTTTCCATAATCCGATACAGCACGGCTTGAAGTGAGAGGGGCGGGAGGGGAGGTTTTGGGGGGGGGGGGATCTGGACCAATACATTTCCACTCTGACAGTTCAGTCAGCGAAACAGAAGGTCGGGTGGAGTATTCTCAGTAATTCTAGAAAAATATTTCAGCCGGAGAAATGATATCGGACACTCGTCAGCATGCGGAAAATAAAAGGGACAACGTGTGTTGAGGCCGGTCAGGGCGTCCGGCACACTGGGCGCGTGGGAGGGGGGGAGGGGCAGGTGGTGCGCTCGGCTCCGCTCGGCTCGGCTCAGCTCGGCTCGGCGCTACTTGACTCCGCTCGGCACCGGCGGCGGCGTCGTGGCCTGGCGTGGCGCAGGGGAAGGGTTCCGGTCCAGTCGGAACTTGCGCGGCGGCGGGAGATTTCAAACCGGCCGTTATGCGTACGGCTCTGTGCTTGGCTCTGCGCTCGGCGCGCGGCGCTCACAGATCAAAACTCGGACCATACACTCGCTGCGTAAGCTCGGCTCAGTAGCTCAGTGGGTTAGTGTGTGTGTTCTGTTGCGCTTCTCAGCGCGGAGACACGTGTTCGAATCCCACTGGGTGAAGGCGCCTTTTTCGGCGGTTAGTTCGTGTTTCTGCCGTGAGGTGGCGCACGCGGCGCTGGCGGCAGGGTATAAATCTAGAGAGCGCGCCCACCAGGGCATCATTCTTCATTCAGACGCTGACCAGTCCACATCAGCTCAGCACGATGACTTACGCTATCTGCGACATTCAGATGCTCCGAGGCAAGTACGGGGAGTATGTTCTGAAGGAAATTTCCTTCTATGAACAAAATGAGTCGGCCCAGGTCCACAAGGCGGCCACCTTCCTCCCTCCTTACCCTGGAGATGCAATCCCAGAGAAGCAGAAGAGGCAAAACAACTATATAGTCAAACGCCTCCATTCCCTTCCCTGGGACACGGGCTTCTCCCCCTATGACAGACTCCCTCAAACACTGAGCGAGATGTCAGCGGAGTATGATTTTCTCTACGTCAAAGGCGATGAGAAAAAGAGAATTCTCGAGTTCTTCTTACCCACGAAACGTGTGTTTGACGTCGAGAAATTCGGTTGCCCCAGCCTGAGAAAACTACCGAAGGTATGGGCGCCATGTCAAAATGATATTGAAGGGTCACATAGCTCCAAAAATTGCGCAGCGCGCAATGCCAAGCGTGTGGGTTTGTGGATGCAAAGGTATCTCAACTCACCTAAATGAGTGTACACTGTAAAAAACCTGAAAAATGCACAAAAAAATCATAAAATCACAAAACTCCCTAAAAAAATGCCAATGATTTACGTCTGATTAGGCGCACGGGAGACAGCAAGCAGGCCCGCCCCGCCAGCAGTCGCGCGGGTGACCTGGGGACAGAGCGCAGCGGGTTGCCTATCCACCAGGCGCTCCGCACACACAAGCGCACAGTGGGTTACCCTTGGTTCCAGGCACTCAGGTGACCTTGGCGGTTCGAAGGGTAGGTGAGACCCACCCCTTGGGTTAGGTTAGGTTAGAGCTCGCATCGTTACCTCGCCCAGAAAAAAATGACAAAAAAATTGACCATAAAAAAAAAAATAAAAAAATAAAAAAAAAAAAAGACCCCTTTTTAAGGGTTAGGTTAGACCGCAACAATGGGCCGACAAGATGGCGGACCGCAACAATGGGCTATCTATACTACTAACAGGATTCGGATTTAGGTGATTCGAGAAAACCAGTCACCTTTCGTTTGTATTCGAATGTGCGGCCCGCGCATGTTTGCCAATATTTTTCTTTTACCCTGATAATTTACGCAAAACACGTCTAAATGAGTCATAAACCAATTATTCTGTGATTTTAAGAACATTTACTTGGCCCAAGTTGCAAGTTGGTCCACGACTGAGTTCATTCCAGTTCATTTTTTGCTTCGATTCGAATCGGATTCGAAGTAAGGGCCTTTCGATTTGATTCGAGCGAAAAAACTAACATTCGATTCGGGTAAAAAAATAAAAATTCGATTCGACTTTGAAAAATGCCACTTTGCACACCACTCCTGAGGAGCCTGAGTAAGATGGTTTTAGGTCCAAGGTCATTGAAATGTCCTTCTAATCCGTTCTGAAAAATTCATTTTTCTGTTTCAGATCAAATCTCAAAGTCCGCACCTGCAGGACGTCCGTATCACTGTAGTGGACAACTTCCAGGGCGAGGAGTCGGACATCATCCTGCTCTCCTTGGTGCGCAGCAACGCGGCAGACGTCGTGGGATTCCTCAAGACAGAGAACCGGGTGTGCGTCGCCCTGTCGCGAGCACGGCATGGTAAGGTTCCTCGACGTCATCGGAAATCAGTCGAGGGAAGATGTTCATGCGCATCTTGTTGCAGGCCTATGCATCATCGGCAACATGGCGAACATGACTGCGGCCGACACGGTGTGGCGCAAGGTGGAGGAGGAGCTGCGGCGCCAGGACTCCATCGGGGCTGCGCTGCCGCTGCACTGCGACCGCCACGGCGTGGTGACCCTCGTCACGGCGGCCGAGGACTTCTCCAAGTGCCCGCAGGGAGGCTGCCTGCAGCTGTGCCGGAGTCTGATGCCCTGCGGCCACGAGTGCAAGCAGGTCTGCCACATCCAGGACATGGAGCACAAGACCGCCAGGTAGGGCAAACAGCATGCACTGTTATCCCTGGTTGTTCTGTAACTAAACGCCCCAGGGCATTTGCCTCAGAAATCTAGACGCCCTAGGGCAGTTGTAGCTCAACTCCTCAGGCGAGTTACAAGACACCTTTTTTTGACCATAACATTAGTAAGAGTACCAGTGTGTTCAGGGCGTGGAAATGGCCAAGGAGATCATGAAGCGATGCTCGCGCCTTCTGTGTAGGGGTTACGCACTTCTTCGAGATTATGAAAACCAGGCCTTTGTTTTCAAAACGCTTTGCACAGATAGAAAGAGCATGAAATGAAGGGTGCATTAGGCTTATTGCCTTCCTCGATACTTCCTGTTTTTCCCATAATTAATTGAAGGGTTTTCACCGAGAAACACAAAAACTCGAAAATTTAGGAAAAATCTTGGCCGCGCCATCCCAATGTAAAAATTGCCTCCCTTGTGTGGGCTAAATTGAGGGGACTCAGGCAGGCCACTAGGCCTAATGCACCCTAAATTTCATGCTCTTTTGATCTGTGCAAAGCGTTTTGCAAACACCGACCTAGTTTTCATTATCTCGAACAAGTGCGTAACCGCTGCACCTCGCTCGAGCATAGCCTCACGCGCTTCCTTCGCCGTTGCCACCCCCTGGTGTGTTGAAGGCTGCCCTTGTCCATTGTCTCAAGGCGTTTAACTGCTAGACACCTTCAAGGTGTGCAGACTATACAGCGTGACTGTCTCGACCGTCAAGCACCTTTAACACGTTCGCAGCGGAAGCGTAATGGCTGAAATGCCTATATCATGTTAAAAAATGAATCTCGTCCTGGTGGGTAGGCAACCCGCTGCACGGAGACCATACCCACCAACCAGGTTGCGTAGTCTATAGGTTCGGTCATCAAGAAAAAAATCGGCCGATTTTTTCCGGTGTCATTCTGTCCGAGGCAGGTCACTAAAGTCGGAAAATCGACCAAAATATGCCATTTGGGTCTTACGGACGGTCCCTGGACACGTGACCGCATCTGATCTGGACGACGGCTGTGCCATTGTGTAGCCCAGATCGCGCCGGACCGAAAAGTTTTTTGGTGACTCTCCTTGACTTGTAGACACTATAACCTAAGTTTTAGATTTTTATTTAAAAAAATGTAATTTTGGTGCAAAAATTTGTAAGATTTTAACTAACTTTTGAATCTAGCAATTGTTGAAAAACACCCGAAATTCAACCAACATTTTTTTTTCTCCCTTATTTTAAATATTACCTCCATGAAATTTTTTGGGGAGTTAAAACGCAAGTCGGGGAGCTTTCAGAAGATTTTTGGTCAAAATCCATCACCGCGTCTTTTTTTATAGATTCAAAAGTTTGTTAAAATCTTACAAATTTTTTGCACCAAAATAACAACAAAAATTGTAAAAATCTAATATTTTTAGTGTCTACTAGTCATGGAGAGTCCCCAAAAAAGTTTTGGTGACAACCTTCGTCGGAGGGCTTGTTATTCTATGATGGACTGCCTCAAGGGCGTCTATGTTTCTGAGGCAAACGCCCTAGGGTCAGTTGGGGTAATTTTGGGACATGGGGCAAAAATGGGACAGCCGTTTCAGGGTCCAGACTTGACATTTTAGGACTCCTGCCAGATAAAATGTCATTTTCACAACAAAATCATCACATCTGGTATAGCAGGAGTTGTATCATGTCAAATGTTGTTCTTGAAACAGCTGTCCCATTTCTACCCCGTGTCCCAAAATTACCCCGACTGACCCTAGGGCGTTTACTTATGGAACACCCCGGGATAACAGTGTAGGCGCGGCCGTTTATAGAACCGTCAATGCGAACTCAGAGGCATTCAAGTCAAGCTTGTGCTGATGGAATCGTACAAGTTCCGCATGAAAAAGGCCAAAATTGTGCAGAGCAAAATTACAATTCCTGCATGGCATGTCTTGAAGCAACGGTTTCATTTAAGCGTGCATCAAAGCACGACGCACGCTTCATGTGGCTAGACCCCTCTGCTAAGGGGCACCCACTCGCCTGTGTCTATTTGAGCACCTTTCCCTTGGAACACTCTCAGTCTCATATGGACTTTTATGTCTCTTGCTTATGGAGCTTTTTGAGCAAACGTAAATTGCACTATTTTCTCTTTAGCTATGCACAATTTTGATCGTTTTTAAGATGAAATTGTCAATAGATCATGTAGAAATCAAAAAGTACATTGCAGTTGACAAAAAGTGAGGTTTAATGGACTAAATACCCTATATAATGGACAAAAACGTGCAAAGCTAAAGACAAAATTGTACATATAACGTTTGCACAAAAAACTTTTTGGCAAGAGATAAAAAGTCAATACGGGTCTGAGAGTAAATCCGAAACCTATCCCCAAAAAGGCCAAATACTAGCTAAATTTGGGCCTAAAACTCGGCGTTATCTTGCAAAATCTCTCTTCTAAAATCTTGTGTACCCAGACATCGGAAGGTGGTTGCTTTCTTGCCCCTCTGCCAAGGTTTCTCCGCATGCCATAGATTACGAATCTGAATAGGTTCACTTGGGACTTTGAAGAAGGCATTTGAGCTAGGACGTCGAATCTTCGAACATTAATTCAGGAAAAGTTGTGACGTGCACTCTCAGACTGTAATAGATTTTTTATTTTTTGGTAAAGAGGTTTTTAAACAGCGATAAAACTTACTATTTCCTCAATATCTATGTAAGATTTTGTACGTTACATTGACTTAAAGTTAGTTTGCTATTGACAAAGAGTCCATACGCAATTGACTTCTAAAATAGTCCTTAATTGATGACAATTTAGTCTTTATAGTGAACAATATTGTACATGGTCACAGAGGAAATACTACATATTATTGCTATTTAAAAAACTAAGTAAGCAAAGGATGAAAAGTCAATAATTGAGAGAAAAAAGTCGATACGAGTCTGAGAGTGTGATTGTGGCGTCCCCTTAAGCACTGACCATGAACTTTATGGCTGGACGCGTGTTCGATTCTGTAAAGGTAGTCACATGATCATTGGCTGTCGCCAGGTGCATGGAGAAGTGTGCGCGACCGGCCTGTCCCCAGCAGCACCCCTGCCCCCAGCGGTGCTACACGTTCCCGTGCCCGCCCTGCCTGGTGCCCAAGGTGGAGCAGCTTCCTTGCGGCCACTCGGCAAAAATGCCCTGCCATGTGGAACCCGCCGATTTCAAGTGCAAGGTAAGATCAGGGGGCGGCAACGGCCTGGGGAGCGCGTGAAGCTATGCGGTCGCTCGGTGCAGGGGTTTGGGCCTTCTCCGAGATCTTCTAAAGTAGGCCGTCGTTTGTCAAACGCTTGCCACAGATCGAAAGAGCATAAAATTTAGGGTAACATAGGCGTATTGCCCGAGTTGAAACTCTGAATGCAACTTGGATCAACAGAGGAAGCGTTTACATCAAGGTGAATGCCTTCATGTTTTTCCTTCATTTCTTGATTTATTGTACTTTTTGGTGTTTTCGCTATGATTTTTCAAGGAAAAATATTGCAGAATTTGGAGTGGCAATACATCTATATTACCCTAAATTTCATGCTCTTTCGATCTATGTAAAGCGTTTTTCAAACTACACCCTAGTTTTAAAGATCTCGAAAGAGGCCCAAACCCCTGAATCGGAGCGACTGCATGGTTTCACGCGCTCCCCAGGCCGTTGCCGCCTCCTGGTAAGATTGTCAGTGACCGAGCCCTAAAGGCCCGCACTCCAAAAAGTCTACGAAGCATCTTCTTCATAACTGGGAAGGAAATCAAGGCAGTGGGATTGCTTTGCATTACAAAAAACTGTCTCGTGTTACGAGGGATTCTGTTGCATAATACAAAGCATTTTCTTCATAGATATTACAATGGCTTTTTTTTTCTTGGTATCAGGAAGTGTTTCGTTTACTTTACACTGTGAGCATCTGATGGTTCATTTTCATTCTTGTTTATTACATGTCAAAAAGAACGTATAATTTTATTTTGATTGACGGTTCTGACACAAGTTCTATGAGGTCGAGGGACTTTGACGTGATCGTGTTATAGGAGCAAAAGTGCCAAAATAGATGTGTTACGTTGGTGTCTTTATTCAGTGCATTCGCTCAGTACATTGAAAATTTTGAGTTCTAATTAAATAGATGCAATGAGAACTTTAATTACACTGCAAAGCCAGAGGTAAGTTTCCTTGCCACAAATTTGGCAAGGTATTTTGAATGCCAAAATTTGGCAAGCTTTGACTTGGAATCTTCCTAAGCTTGCCAAATTTTGGCAAGCTGGTGAGTATTTCCAGGCCAAGCTTGCCAATTTTTGGCATTCAAAACGGCTTGCCGATTCTGTGGCAAGCAAACTTACCACTGGATTTGCAGTGTACGTTGAAATGATTATCGCTTCCCGACAATGTAATGAAAATGAAATTTAATTCTGTTTTACAGTGGATAGTTACCACAGCCCTCAAGGAAGCGCCTCACCGAACGCGTTGATGTCTGTTTCAGGTATTGGTGCAATGCACCCTCCCCAACTGTGGTCACCAGAGGGACGCCAAGTGCCACCAACTTGCCCGTCTGGAGCTACTGCCCTGCAAGACGCCCTGCACGCTGCGCATGCGCTGCGGCCACACGTGCCGGTCCAACTGCCACGTGCTCAAGGACCCCAACCATGAACAGGTACGCAGAGCATGAAGACTGTTGGACTGTTGGACATGACATGAACCGCTGTGCACTCTCAGACTCAAACTGCCTTTTTATCTCTTGCCAAAAAGTTTTGTGTGCAAACGTAATATGTACTATTTTCCCTTTAGCTTTGCACGTTTTTGTTCATTTTATAGGGTATTTAGTCCATTAAACCTGACTTTTTGTCAATTGCTATGTACTTTTTGATTTCTACATGATCTATTGACACTTTTATCTTAAAAACGATTAAAATTGTGCATAGCTTAAGAGAAAATAGTACAATTTACATCTGCTCCAAAAACTTTGTAAGGAACAGACAAAAAAGTCCATGTGATACTGACAGTGTGCGTTAAGCGCGCGGAGAATATTGCCCTCGCGTAGTTTACGCTGTATGCACATGTGCTGCTGTTAACACGAAGGCGTAAAATGCAATTGCGTGAGTTATCGCGGATCCTTCAAGGCAAAACCTGTCCCTGGTTTTCTAAGGTAGGGACGTAGGCGATGTCCAGGAAGTCGGGAAAATCAGGAACCGTATTTGCCTTGTTCACATTGACTCATTTTGGTTAGATATGGTTTTCCCACAGATCACGACACACAATGATGTCGTTTTGACGTCAATGTGTCCGTTATAGGTCAGAATCGTTTGATGTCTATCGGATCCAAATCGAAATAGAAATCTCGTCCGCGACAACACTGAGAATGAAAGAGTCATGATCATGACTAAAAGTTTGGGTGAGGAATTCTTTTTCACCCAAATTCAGGTGAGGAGGGTTACCTCGCCCAAATTTGGGTGACAATACTATGAAGCCATGGTAGCTGATACCCCTTCCTCACCCAAATTTGGGCGAGGAACCTTTCTCACCCAAATTCGGGTGATAAAGTGTTCCTCGCCCAAAATCCAAAATTAGGTATTGATCAAGACTCTTTTCTTCTCAGTGAAAGAGGGGCTTAAAAAACTATGCCTTTGCAGAGCGTAAATGATCTACGCCGCTGGAACGGCGTGAATCGTTTATTTCCAGCGATAGTGACGTGAACGTCCGACTTTAAGGCATAATTTTAATGGGGCGCGAAAGACTGTTAATACTCTTAAGAGCGTAGCTTTGGTGCCTTTGTTTTGCTAGTGAAGTGTCTGCTCGGTCGCGCTTTCTAGTGTGAATCCCCGTTCCCTTCCAGGTGAAGTGCAGGGAGCCCTGTGGGCAGAAGAGGCTTGGCTGCCTTGCCGACCCTGGGCACCAATGCAGTCTGGTGTGCCACCAGCCCTGCGAGGAGTGCAGTGAGCTGGTGGTCAAAGCGCTGCCCTGCGCCCACAAGCCGGTCCAGATGAAGTGCAGCTTGGACTCCTCACAATTCAAGTGCAAGCTCAAGTGCAAACGGACCCTGCTCTGTGGACATGACTGCAGCAAGAAGTGCTTCGAGGCCTGCGAGCCGTGCAGCGTGGAGGTGAGCTACGACACAACAGTTACGGGCAAGGACTCGAGGGGGTGTGCACTCAAGTGGTCGTCGCACAGTCTACTAAAAATACTAAAAAATACGAAGGCAATGACCAATCTTCAAAGACATGGTTCGCAATAATGAAGCAGAATCCTTCGTAATATGAAACATTTCTTCAAATTACGAAGCAATTCTACAATCCCTTCATTTCCTTCCAAGTTATGAAGCTGATGCTTCGAAGGCTTTTTTAAGTGCGGGTCACCCTGTAGGGATTTAAAGCCTCGTATTATTACCCGCAACTTTGGTAAGTAATATTGTAACTTACCGTAAGTTACCCAAAGGCAAAATTTTCGGTAATTTTTGGTCATAAAAAACATTGCAAAATGCGCCAAAAACTGATCATGTCAGTCAAAAACATCGAGTTTTCTCAATTATGACGCCGAACTTTGACTTCCTTATACCTAGAAAATAATTATTGAACGATATCAGCCGGCAGGAGGTTCTAACTTTGAAAGGTCAAAAACGACTTAAAAGGCTACGCATGAAGTGACTAGCTTGCTATGACGCATATCTGGTTTTCATACATTTTCTGCCACATAGATCGTTGCTTTACCTCTTCCAAATCAAAGTAGTGGCCTCAAACAACAAGTGCATTATGTTCCAAAATAGATTATGCCGACGTTTTCCCTGAAAACTTGGCTTTTTTGAAAATTACACAAAATACCGCAATATTACGGTATAATTCCAATCTTACCGTATCTTACGGTAAGGTTTTTTTTTATTACCGGTATTTTTAAATCCCTCAGTATTATCATACCAGGGATCCTTGACTTGTCATAACACGTAAAGAACCTTGGTTCATTAAAATGACTTGAAACAAGGCAGGGACAAGGTTAAGGTTAAGGTGTAGTGGGATCAGAATGATTACACGATCGGTTCTATCGGCTTGATATCCATTGTGAAGATGTGTCGGTCTGCCATTGGGTCAGAAAGCGGGTTTCTCCCACCACTTCCCCACTGTTCCCCGCATATCCCCCCTCGTCCGGGGGCCAACAAACCCCTCGCCTGGGGGCCAACCAGCGGGGAACGGTGGGGAAGTGGTGGGGAGGATCCGCTTTCCGACCGAACTGTCTAGCCGTTTTATTTTTGTTCTTCTCAGGTCCTCAAGAAGGTGCCCGCGTGCGGCCACGAGCAGATGATGCGTTGCGGCGAGTCCGCCGTCCTGTTCCGGGACTGCAAGGCTCCCTGCGAGCGCCTGCTGCCGTGCGGACACCGCTGCGCACTGCAGTGCGGGCAGGACTGCCTCGGCGGCCGCTGCCGCCAGCCAGTGCCGTACCCGCGCACCGCGGCCTGCGGGCACACCATCAGCGTGCCCTGCGCTCTCAAAGATGACTACGGTATGGCACTCTCAATGCTTTGCGAAGAAATTTCCCTCTAAACGAAGAAATAGCATAAGCATAATACGATCGTAGTTTTTCTTTGCATTATGAGGGGTTTCTTTGAATCGAGGGATCCTTCTCAAAAGATCGTATCTGCTGGGCCTTTCCATTTACAGATTCTTATCTAACGCACGCGAATTTCGCTATGTTTGACCATTTGAGACAGCTACAAATCAAAACAACTCGAGGTTTAAATCGAACACACTTGAAGGTGACAGATCAAAGAAACCAGTAGTGCTTGTAGAAATATGTTCCGCTTACTGTCTTATCCGTCCCAAATAACAAAACTTTGTGAAATTCACTTGCTTTATAGATAAGATGCTTTATATGGAAAAGCCCAGATAAGATCTTTTGAATAGGACGCCTCGGTATCTGAAGAACAACCACCAAAACTTCGTATCACGTATAAATTTTCCTTCGTATCATGTTTGCGCCGAATTCACTAGAACATAGCTAAAATTTCATTGTAAGGCATTTAGAGTGATGATAGACCCTCAACCTGCATGTACGCGCTTCGCTAGCGTCCTGGCAAAGATTTCTCTGTGTTTTTCTACATTGGCCGCAAACGCAGTCCCACATTCTGAAACATGTGCTTAAAGTGTTGTGCAGATAGGGATACAAATAAAGTCAAACCAGCAAAATAAATATGAAACTGTCAAAACTCTGGACAGATAAGTGTGATTTGTCAGTTTCTCTGCTAATTCGCGTGTCCGCCCTTGCAGCCCCCAACAGCAGCGAGCTGCTGGCGCTGTGCAGGCACCCCTGCCCCGCCTTGCTCAAGCCCTGCGACCACCAGTGCGGAGGGTCGTGTGGGGAATGCCTGCAGGGCCGCCTGCACCAGCCCTGCAAGTCAAAGTGCGAGCGGCGGCTGCTCTGCGGACACCTGTGAGTACACTCAAACTTTCATTTTTAATTAAGTCGATAAACTGGCACAATATTAGGTATTTGGCACAATTTTGTACGAAACCCTACAAGAGGTGTGCGAAGTGGCGCATAGTAAACAATGAAATCTTGTCTCGTTCTTCCCTCCGGAATCGGACCACGGCCAGTGTCACGGTGGAAATATGTTCTTAATCCTATCTGTGACTATTTTGCCACTCTTGGACGTGTGTTGTGATTTGGAGGTGGGAAAGAGCACGAGCGTTCAAACGTGAGGGTAAAATCCGTTCACAAAATTTGATTCCATTTCCGTTATCTCTAATACGCTCTAATGACTATATTCCAAAGCTTCTTGAATCCAAGGGACTTTACTGCATTTGATTATGTTTGCATAGATTACTAGAATAACTACTCTCATCAAAGGGGCTGTCAAGAAACAATAGACCTTTGTCGTCGTCTACTCCACTACGGGTGCCCACAACCCACACTGTTATTCCTGATCATTCCTTACATTTTTTTCGTTCGCCAGGTGCAAGGAGGCTTGCCCCAAGGTCTGCCCGCCCTGCACTTTGCCCTGTGAGCAAAGATGCGCGCACTCGTCTTGCCATCACCGTTGTGGCGTTCCATGCGCTGAGTGTAAGGTAAGTTGGACCAGGGGGCAGTAACGGCGTAGGGAGCGCGTGAAACCATGCTTTCCACCTCGGTGCAGGGGTTACGCACTTCTTCGAGATTATCGAAACTACACAATTTTCGGCAAAACGCTTTGCATAGATCGAAAGAACGTGAAATTTAGGGTGCAATAGGCTCATAGTACCAACCGAAACTGTCTCTTAAGCCCTTAATATAATAAATTGAAAACACCGAAAAATGCAAAACATCAGATTATGAAGGAAAAACCTCAGGAGCGCCAGCGTGATGAAAACATTTTCTGTTGTGAAATAGAAGCTGTGTCACAGTGAATTTAGCGCAGGCATAACGAAGCGAAATTTCTCCATACCTATCGTAATGTGCTTTTCGGTGCACGATAAAAAGAAAAACGTCCAAATAAACGCCATGTTGTATTATGCTTGCTCAATTCCTTTCACGTTTTAAGTGCCGCCTTGAAATCCAAGGGGATGCCTTTTTTTTATTTCCAAGGGGTTTGAGTGAATTTTCAAAGTTGTCCAAAATAAAATTACTTGTCTCGACAAGACAAACAAAAAAAGTCTCAGGTTTGGATGGGAAATAAAAAAGTTATTGAACTTCAAAATTTGCAAAATAGACAAAAAGGCCAACTTAGTACTTTTGAAGTTAAATAACTTTTAAATTTGCCATCCAAACTTATGACTTCACTGCAAAGCCAGTGGTAAGTTTCCTTGCCACAAATTTGGCAAGCTGTTTTGAATGCCAAAATTTGGCAAGCTTTGACTTGGAATCTTCCTAAGCTTGCCAAATTTTGGCAAGCTGGTGAGTATTTCCAGGCCAAGCTTGCCAACTTTTGGCATTCAAAACGGCTTGCCGATTCTGTGGCAAGCAACCTTACCTCTGGGTTTGCAGTGTTATGTTGACATTTTTTGTTTGTCTTCTCGAGACAAATCCATTTCTGTCAAGTGATGTCAATTTGGACAACTTTGAAAATTCACTTAAACCCCTTGGAAATTAAAACAAGGCAACCCCTTGGATTTCAAGGTGGCACTTTTACCGTGTTCCTAATGCAGGACATTTCACCGTAAGACATCTATAGTGTGTCGTCAGGGAGCAGTCTAACGATGTGATGTCCTTTCTTTCCTGCAGGAGCCCTGCCTGCGGCGCTGCGAGCACGGCCGGTGCCCCAGGCGGTGCGGTGACCAGTGCTCCTTCGAGTGCAAGGAACCCTGCCCGGGGAAGGTGGAGGGCTGCGGCCACGACTGCATCGGGCTGTGCGGCGACCCCTGCATCTGCAGGGAGTGCAACGTGGACGAGGTGACGACCATCTTCTTCGGCACGGAGGACGAGGAAGGCGCCAGGTAACGGAACCCCCAAGTCAAAGAAACGCTAGGAATGCTCAGGCGCATCCTGGAAATAAAAGGGCTTTAGGAGCCGCATAGCACCCGGGCGTTACTTTTTGCGTGTTGTAGAGATGTCAGTTGAATTGAACATTCAGTAGTGTCTTTACTTTCTTCCAACTTTACGAACAAGATGACGCTTAGACGCCAGTTAGCAGCCAGGAAGCGAGATGCAGCAGCCAGCTTAGTGTAACTTTACACATGTAGACACATAAACAGGCGTTAATTCGTATTGTAATACTTCCTTCCTTGTAATTTTAAAGGTATGTAACGCTGCCTGACTGCGGTCACATTTTAGAGTCAAGTGGTCTGGACAGCTGGATGTCCATCCCCAGCTGGAAGGATGACAACCCGTCAGAAATCAAACCAAAGGTAAGTCCTATTGTTGTTTTTGACGACTTGGTGTTGAGTTTATGGGTAGAAGTATAGCTTGAAGCGTCTCGAACGAGGGGGTAAACACTTCAAGAAATCGTGTACAGACTACTCGGTATTACGCTGTATTACGGTGGTATAACACGTGTATTTAGGCATTAAAATGCTAAATTTTGCCACATTTGACCCTAAAATGGTATTACCAATACGTGTTTTACGCGTAATACACGACTTTTTTGTACAGGTCATTACGAAAGTGTTTACCCCCTCGGTCTCGAATTTGTGACGCCTCAGTGCAATCTTTGTTTCAACTCATCTTTGCCTTCTGCAGGTTTGTCCCAGATGCAGCACGCCTATAACGAGCTGCCAGCGCTACAGCAACGTCATGAAGAAGGTAGCGCAGGACATTGCGGTCGTCAAAGAACAGTTCTACGATAGGAAGAAGATAAAAGAAAACCTAGACAAGATTCGGGAGCTCCTCAAGGACGTATCCAATTTTCCTTCAGGTAGGAGGTCTTCTTCCGACCAAGCTTCCAACCGCGACGGGAACGCAGCGCTTTGTTCCAATATCTTGTCTGTGTTCCAGAGTTCTCATCTGCTCGCGGGCTCATGCTCGACGTTGTTCGCTTCCTGGGAGACGTCGAGAAGAAGATGCCGCAAGGCAGGCAGTCCGGCACCAGGAGGGTACCACCGCTAAACACGAGCGAGGCCAAGAACCTGGAGCAGAGGGTTCAAATCCTCCAGAGTCTGTGGCAGATTGTGGACAAGGCGGTGCAGGACGACAGCCTCAGCCCCAACGGGAGCGGGAGGACAGAAATGGAGCAGGCCGTGGAGCTGCTATGCACCAACCTGAGGCAGCGCGACCCCGTTCGACTCAGCGAGCAAGAGGTAGGTTAACCTCAGTTTATACACTCCAAGGATGGGGAGTGGGGCTTGTACGTTGCGGATGGTTAAGTGCGGGTGTAGGTACGGATGGTATTTAGTTTGCAATGCGACTGTTTTTGTCCGCATCACAAACGTTTTCGGTGTCTGTGACTTACGGATTATTTCTTCGTCATTTGGGACATCAAGATCTTTGTACTACTTCGGATCAAAACATGTGTATTACAAACTAAATTCCACCCGTACCGGTGCTGCACAGAACTATCCCTAACGCACACAGCCGATGCTAGTAAGGTGTGCGTGCTTTCATGGTTTCAAAACGAAGATTCAAGTTTTTTCCCCCTATTCTCAAAATAATAGGAAATATTTCAGATACCTTGCTTGTTGTGAATTTTTTTTAACGGAGACTATAGTTTAAGTGGAATACATATGGAAATATTGCCAACTCAGTACTCAGTATCAACTGTCTTCTTACTTTGTTGGCATTCTTCATCACGACCTAGTGGTGAAGCTACAGCGCACGCAGTATGCTTTAAATTTATGTGTACAAGTTTGACAAGTTTTGTATATGATCTAACGGTTTTTGAAACCTCTGTTCCACTAGGCCGCGGACGTCAACTTGGCGCTGGAGCGGTTGCTGCGACTCGTGGAGCTCCTGCAGGTGGAGAGCAGGCTCAGCTTTGAACACCTGCCTGCAGCCGACAAAAATGTTCACGCAGACATTTCTACGATCGTGAGGGGAATTTCTCCTTACTCTGAGGTAACGCATGTTTATGTCTATCCATTTAGCGTTTCACGCCCAAGTATTTAAGACAATCTTTTGCGAACTTCAAAATACAAGTTTCTTTTTCACTTGAATCAACATTTATCTTTTACTTAAACTCAACGATGTACTTCTACACACTCTGCGGCTTCTTCTGCTAGTACGCCCTCCAGGAGCGTGAACTGATCTGAGTTCACTTTTCTGGGAGAGTTCTGGGGGAGGATGGGGCGGTTTGTAACAGAACTTGTAATCCTCACTCTCTTCTCAAATCCATTAAAATCCATTGTCAAGACCGTGTCTATTCTAGATCGTTCAGATCCTTACAAGTTAAGTCACACTTAAATCTCCTTCAGGAGCCCCCACAGCGTGGGTGGTTGCTTACGAAGTGCCCCACTGTCCCTATCACGCTGAACAGAGTGAGGGATTTCTCTGTTGTGATTGCTTAGTTCTGCTTTTGTAAATTCTAAAAATCGTCTTTTTCCCGTTACATTCCCCGCTTTTACGGCGTTGCCTGGTGCTTTGCAGGAGCAGAACCTTTGGGTCCGTGAGCAGCTGGAGGCACTGGAAGGAGCAGCGGCGTCGTCCAGGAAGCTGCAGCTGAAAAGCATCGCGGCGGCCACGGGGATGTGGGCGGGCCGCTGGTACTGTTGCCCCAATGGCCACCCCTACTGCATCGGGAATTGTGGCCGCGCAGCCCAGGAAACCGCATGTCCCGTAAAGGGCTGCGGTGCTCGCATCGGCGGGTCGAATTACACTGTGAGGGATGACAACACTCGAGCCGCGGACATCGATGATGCCATACAGTCACCCAGAACATGAGCACTCTAACTCGCTTGTTTATGGGATAATGTTGCGACCATACCATGTTCTCAGGATTTCCCGCCTCAATAATTATTTTTGTCTTGTACGCATTTTGCATACTATCACTTTAATTGTTTTGCTATTGACTCTCACAAAGTCCCTTAAGGGTATTAAAGGATTTGTAATTGTGAGATGTCTTCTCATGTGGCCGTGGGGCTCTTTTTTTTCTTTGACATTGTTGTCTTATTGTAATCTCTTGAACACTGAGAACTGAAAACATTTTCTGTCCTACAACTTCCTTTTATTTTTATACGCATAGAGAAAATCCAGTGCTTTGCATGTAAATAAAGTGTCAAGAGATCCCAGTGCATTTTATTTGATTCAAGTTTTTCCGAAGACACTTAAGGAACAGCACATGGCACCCGGAATGTCTCACTAGTCGAGCTGTACACACTGTCGTCCTGTAGACGCGCACGTCACCCCATCATGCACATTTGGGCAGATCTTGAATCATTCGCCTATCGGGAGTACCCGACAAGGGCGATTCTATTGATTTTTACCATCCCGCCTCACTTCTTCGTTCGGAGAATCATCCTTCAATTCGTTGGGAACGGTAAAACCGGCAGTGGTATGCGAATGCTTACTGAACCGAATGAAATCAGGGCTCATTCAAGCCGATTAAAAATGAAACAATATCGTAAAAGTTCAGTTTTAAATCATTAAGAACCAAAACAGCAAACGAGTGCCCATTTTACCCCTCATCGGGCTCATCTTAGACTCGCGAGGCAATAGGACAGGCTAGACTCTACGACAGGAAACCCACTCGTAACCGTGTTGCTTGTGCTGGGTGCATCACCGGTGCAATGAAACTCTTCGCGTATTTCTAGTTGGAAATGTGCAAAGCGGCCCGATTTAATCTTGAATCGAAAGTCGGAAAATTTCTCTCAAAGGCATCGAATGAGGACACGCAACCCTTGTGATCATCAGTTCTCGACGAGTCCCGGCGAGTTCACTGTGAAACCAAATGTGCACAACTCCACACTTCGTGGTTTGGAGGGCAAACGTAGAGTTTGCAGTCTCCACGCTTAAAGTGTGGTGTAGCTGAAAGAGCCTCTTTCTCTTGACATGGTGCAAATGTGAGAAACTCCACACTTGACGTGTGGAGACTGCAAACTCTGCATGGAGACTGAACATTCCACTTTTCAAGTGTAGTTGTCCACACTTGGTTTCAAAGTGTTCAACCGAGTTCAACCGTAAATCGTGTCTGGAACATGCTTCTGGTGAAAGAATCGAGTTGCCTTGAAAGCGACAGAATGGAAAATAGTGCAAAAAAAGAGCTGGCCGGATCGGGGCTGGGAGCTGTTGTTTGTACTTTTGAAGTAACTCAGTCGAATTGGAAGATCAGCAGATCAGCTCACTTCGTACACAATTTCCACCGGTGAGTAAGGGAGGGTGGGGCAGTTCGTAACAACCACCCATATTTACGCAATGGGGGCTCCTGAAAGAAATGTGAGTGTGAACCATCTCCCATTTCAAGGATCTTATTGATTGCAATCGACACGGTCGGGACCGGTGCAGTTGAATGGCCTTGAGTTGTTGACAAAAACGAAGGCATTGTAGGATTGTTTCGCATTACGAAGAAATGCTTCGTATTACGAGGGATTTTGCTTCATAATACGGAGCATTTCTTCGTAGACTTTACAATGCCTTCGTTTTCTTCGCATTACGAAGCGATCCTTCGTAGACTTTTTACCGTGCACACGTCAGCTTCATAGCAGTTCCCCTGTGTTTTCATTCCTTATCTGTTTCCAATACCTGGACGGTATGTGGCCGCTTGTCAGTTGGTCACCGGCCAGACTCGTGTGTGCTGAGTGAAAAAGGCGTGCGCTGGTGGAGTCCGCGGTCGAATGTGTCAAAGGATGACGAACACGCCCGGTGCCGTGCATTATGACTGGCAGCTGCATGCGTTTCAGTGGAAAGGGGTTGGGGTTGCTTAGTAACATTTTCGTGGTGGCATACCTTGCGCTCAATGCAAGGTGCGTTTGATTGACATGACGATGCCCCCTGACTCATGTCTGACGTTAAGTTCACTGCAATTCGATTGCACTGTTAAAAAAATGTTGTAATTTAACAGCACTTGTGCTGTTAAGTTTGATAGAAACACATCTTGTTATACAGGGTGATTCCCAATACTTGGTACAAAAGCAGGGAGCTGATTCCGTAGGCCAAGGGGATCATTTTCCCGCTTTGAAGTAGTGGGTGCAAATGCACCGTTTCCGAGATAATGGGGCGTTAGTAATTAGTCATTGCGCCTGTGGAGGGTGGCCTGCGGGTTGTGAGTGTGCTCCTAGTTCCGGCCGCAGCGCTAGGCTAGCCTCTGTGCGGAAAAGGTGTCGTCTGCTCTCGCCCGCCGGCGCCGCAGACTAGAGACCTGCACCGGGCGGGTATTCAATACCCGTGAAGCCTATAACTTTGAAGTAAATGGACCTGAACGCACAGAAGTTTGAGAGGAGCTAGTCCGGCCATAAAACTATGTTCGTGCGAAATCTGGAATGTTTTTGATAGTAACCAACAAAGTTATAGGCTTCACGGGTATTGAATACCCGCCCGGCGCAGGCCTCTACCGCAGACCAGCCGGCCGGTAGCGCCTAGCAGACGACGCTGCCCGCGTGCTGCCACAGCGCGCCGCGCGGCAGACCGCCCGAGAGGTAGGCAGCCCTCCACACGCCTCCCTGTGGAGGGTGGCCTACGTCGCGCGCGCAATGACTAATTACTAACGCCCCGTTATCTCGGAAACGGTGCATTTGCGCCCACTACTTCAAAGGGTGAAAAATGATCCCCTTGGCCTACGGAATCAGCCCCCTGCTTTTGTACCAAGTATTGGGAATCACCCTGTATAACAAACATGTTGTAGCTCTTGGTGTTGTTTTCTGATGATTCGATTGTATTACAACAATACTTTTGTCGCGTCTTCGATCATGTCTCTGCCAAATTTGTGTTCGCCTCAAAGTGTTGTAATTTAACTACATCCTTGTAATCTGACAACTTTTTTTGTTTAAGGATTGCACAATGGTTGTTTTTAAACAGAAAAACTGTCGAACGAGAACATTACCGTTTGAAAACAGAATTACATTACTGTTTCCAGACAGGGAAGTTGTAAAGAAACAAATGAGTTGTCTGTAGATGAATTTCCCGTTCAGGAGCCGAACAACACTGTTGTAATTTAACAACATTCCTGTGGGTGATTGTGTTGTAATTTTACAGTGGATTTTTAACAGTGTGGTAAGTTTGCTTGCCACTCCCGTGGCGCTCCGTTTTGAATGCCAAAATTTGGCCTTCTGGGCCCGGATTGGCCTCTTCGAATGCCAAAATTTGGCATTCCGGTGAACTTGGACGCCAAATTTTGGCACTTTAAAAGGTCAATCCGGCCCAGAATGCCAAATTTTGGCATTCAAAACGGAGCGCCACTGGAGTGGCATGCAAACTTACCAATGGAATCGCAGTGTTGCCTACAGGCATTTGCACTGTCAATAGTTTTGGAAACTCCCGGAGAACTTGCCGAAAAAGAGAAAAAAACCCTCTGATCTTCGGAAATTTTCGAAAGCCGCAATTGCGCACCAATCTACATAGTACATTAACGCCATAGATGACGGCGGGAATTTTCTGTCCCGCCAATTTTTGGCGTGAATTTTTTTCACGCCGTAGTTTGGCCTTGGGTCCGACCATTTAAATTTCAGTGCGTGTAGAAGTGAGCGTTGTGCTCCCTGTGTCCCACTGGGCCTCCGACGTGAGCTTGGCGCTGGAGCGCCTGCAGCGTCTGGTGGAGCTCCTGCAGGTGGAGAGCGGCCCCAGCTTCCGGCAGTTGCCAGCATCTGACAAACTAGTTCACGCGGACATTTCCAGGATCGTGAGGGGACTTTCTCCTTACTCTGAGGTAAGACTTATCGCTTGTGTTTATTCAGGAAACTCGCGTCGGTCTTCAAAGAGGACTCATTTAATAAATCATTACTATAGGCTATGTCAGCGAATCTCTGTAACGGGAGACAGAACAAAACAAGTAAGTGCGCAACGTCCGTCTCCTCGCCTGTGGAGGGCCTACCCCTTTCAACCCCCGCCGACTCTCCCGAGGGGACGGTAGTAGAGCACTAGTGCTTGTTTTCTTCTTACTTCCGTTTAAAGAGTCGCTGAGATACTCTATTGTCTTCCAATTATTGTCTTTTTTGGCATTTTCAGTAGAAATTGTAATTCACTTTAACAGTCAGAGATCCATTTTGTTGTCTAGGGTTGGGACACGGGGAAAGAATGGGACAGCTGTTTCATTCACAAGATTTGACATGACAGAACTGCTGCTTTACTGGATGTGATGTTTTTGTTGTGAAAATGACACTTCGTAAGGCAGGAGTCCCAAAATGTCAATTGTTGTCCCTAGAACAGCGGTCCCTTTTTACACCCCGTGTCCCAATATTACCCCTACTGACCCTAACCGTGTCGACCGGTGCCCTTCTTGCAGGAGCAAGACCGTGGGATCCGCAAGAAACTGGAGGCGTCGTCTGTTGTCACCATCTCTCGCCAGGAGCTGGACGCCATCGTAGCCGCCATGGACATGCTGCCGGGCCACTGGTTCCGCTGCCCCAACGGCCACCCCTACTGCATCACGGAGTGCGGCGGCGCCATGCAGGAGGCGACGTGCCCCGTGGAGGGCTACGGTGCCCGCATCGGCGGGGGCAGCCACCAGCCAACGCCCTGGCCTCCGACATCGACGGCGCCACCAGGCCGGCTTGGAGCACCGCCATGCAGTACTACGAACTGTGGAAACGAGTTTTTCCTGTGTTATGTTCTCACGCGGTGAAAACTGTCAAGATCTCTTCAATGTTAATTTTATAGCTAATTTGTGGTGCGCCTTTCTCTAAGCCGCGCATCTGTAGGTGATATTATTGTTGTTTGATTTACCAATTTTAACTTAAGTTAATATCTAATGAAGTATTCTTTCTATTTTTATCTCACCATATACGTGATACAAACACTCTGTCCTCCATCGTTACAATTTCTTTTAGTAATTGTTTTTGTACTATTGGGGCTTAGTGATTCGAACTGAGTGATTTCTGTTAAGCTCAAATTTCTTTCGATAGCTTGGCAGTAATGTATGTTCAACGGGCCTCCATTTGTAAATTCAGCTGAAGATTCTATTTATGGTTTTAATTACTATTTTATAGTGCCCGCTTCTCTCTTTGATAATATTGTTGTTTGATTTACATGTTAAGTTGATATTTATTGAGTTCGTAATATTTTTATCGATCAGTACAAGTGATAAAGAACGTCTGTCCTCCAGTGGTGCAGTTTATGTAAGTTCTTTAGAGGTAAATTTTGTATTGAGCCGTATTCGGGCTTCCTGATTCAAACGATGTGATTTCGGTCAAACTTTAATGATATTGATTGCGGCTGCGCAGCATGTTTAACAGTTAATAGAGGTTTCAATAAATATTTTACTGAGCACGCACGAGTTGTGTCCTTCAATTCAGATGCCAAGATGCATAGCAGTTGACAATACTTCCGATACTGGTGCAGGGTCGTGCAGGGTGGGAATTTTGGTGCCGCGCGGCAAGCAGTGCTGGTTATGAGAAAAAGGGAACTCTCGGTTTTCCTTGTAAAAGGCAGAAGAGTTCCCCACATCAGGAGGAGTAAGTTGAGGGGGATTAGGGTTTGTTTTAGTTGTCATCGAGTCGGTTCTCATAAAAAGAGAAGAAAACCTCTGATTTAGTCAATAGCTTCTAGTTTATTGTATTCGTAAACATGATCCTGAAGTACAACATTTATCAATTAATAGCTTCAAATTTATTGTTTAAGTAAAAACGACCCGAAAGTACCAAATTCAGCATCAAACCTATCAATACCATTCCATGTAAATGCAATGTCGTCAATACAGCCAAAAAAATTTAAAATTATACGAGGTTCATATAAAATCCATGCTGAACAAGTACTGAAATTCAAGAGAATTCATACATTAAAAAAAATAGGCATTCACTGCCTGACAGCACATCAATCTCACAGCAGTTGGTCGACAGACACCTTCGCGAATATGTTGTTAGCGATACCGAGGAAGACATCCGCCAACTTGAGGCGCAGTTCGGGCATCATGGCGTCCAGGACGAGTTTTCCACTGGTGCGGAGAAGAATGTTGGTGGCTTGGGCTGCAACAGAAAAGAAATAGAGGATATGAACATAAGAAGCACAGGGGAGTATACACGATCGCTATGGATAGTGGCTTGAGAGAACGAAGGGCTGCACTCCTAGTCTTAACTACTAAAAAAAGCATGAAGCAAATGCCCAGCAAAAGAAAAACATAAACGACCCAGGATCACTAATACATAATTTAAATTAGTACGACCATTGACGAATAAGGAATATAGTCAGTTCTGTCCTCCCGGTTGAACTGCATCTACACGGGTGCCCGCAAATACTCTTCAACACACACGGCCTGGCACACATACCCTCCCCAACCGCGTGCCCGGCAGAAGTCACAACAGTCACACTATGAGGGAAACCGTGAGAAAACTGGTGACACTGACTACTGCCAGTTTCCAAGCGCAATTACTTTAGATCAGTTTACGGCGGATATCAAGCATTATGTAGTAAGCCAAGTGTAATTAATCAAGCGGAATCAGCTTACGCTGGAAATCGAACGTTATGAGTTAGCTGGAAAGCAGCCGTGCCAGCTTGAAGGCCCGGATTCACCCTAAATGCATGGGAATTTCTTGTCGATGCCTCCTCTCCAACGTGACATAATGACTAACTCAGACATAGAGTATCTGTCAAGCTCAAGACAAGGGGCAACCGCCTTCGAAAAATTTCGCATGCATGTTTCTCAATTCGAATTATTTAACGCGAGGGGGTTTCCACTGTAGGTATCCACCTACGGAGTAAAACGCGAATGTTATCACAAAATAGCAATATTACGCACGTGTTGGGCGATAATATGCGTCAAATGAGCCATTGCGCGCTTAAAATACGTTATAACGCATGCAATTATGAGTATTTTTCGGCAAAAATACGTTAAAAATACGCGGTATATTCAGCGCATGACGTACGGAGTAAAACGCGAGTGAAAACCCCCTCGATTTTACGTTATATCCAGCTTAAGGGGGCAGTAGCGCCATCGTCATCTGTTTTTTGTCAAATTTTACCGAAGTTTCTCGTATTGCTACATCTTTTCTGTTAGTCAAGGAGAAAATCACAAGTTACCATTAAAAAAAGGGTTCTTTAAGGATTATTTTTGAAAAAATTGGTTGAGTTATGGTCATTTTTGTGGGGTGTGGGAAGGGCAGAAGACAACACAACATATTCGCCTAATATTTACAAAATATCACTGCGCGCAGAGCTACTCAGTACCCACTAGAAATTTTCCATCCAAATTTTAACCACTTGTTCTACATACTTGGGCTGTAAAGATGACCCTCTAGCTTTGAGAAATAATATCGGGAAGTATTTCAAAACTCAAGTTTTTGAAAACGTTAAAAAACATGTTAAAATTTGACATTATAATGTTTTCTAAAAAAGCTTTACAATGCTTCAATCCCGAAACCCAACACACTAAATGTTTATGTAGAATTTTATACGTGGTGATGCACGATTTTAAACCTGCGTGACGTTTTGCATAAAATTGTGCACAAAATTGCATAAATTCATGCATTTTCACGCCAAATATTATGCAAATTCCCCGCATGCACAAAATCGTGCAAGTTGCACGTACAAAATTCTACATAAACATTTAGTGTGAAGGGTCATTTTGAAGGATCTCACTAGTACTGACACCCGCTAGATTTTCAGGGCCGTATCTCACACCGTTTTCTTAAAATCCTGCGCGCAAGCTCTGAAAATCTACAATTTAGAGAAACGGCCTATAAGATTGAACGTGCCTAACCCAACCTGTATAAATAAATTTATATAAACGACTCTGGACCCTAAACGATAACGTATTTCGGAAAAATCTTGTCAGATTCTTGAAGAGGGTTGCCAACAGATAAAATCTGGTTAAAAAACGAACAATCAATTTTTTGAAAATTGATGGCGCTGCTGCCCCCTTAATGTCAACGTTATTTCAAGTTAATCCGCCCTCATTTCAGCACTATTCCAGAATTTCATTCAAGAAAAACGCACACCAAAAGTCAAGTTGTTCCCCCCTCGGCTCCACTGTCACCAGTGCAGTGTCGTACACTTACCCATGATGAAGTTCTGCCCCGGCGCGCGCTCCATGTGCATCTTGACGTCGCCCACCTTGAGGTCCACCAGCAGCCGGTCCCAGTGCGCGTGCTGCCTGCCTGCTCGGTCCGGGCCGCGCAGAGACACGGCGCCTCGCAGCAGCGTGCGCACGCGGCCCAGCTCGGCGTGCAGCGTGCCGAGGCCCGAGGCGGGGATCATGATGAGCACGCCCGAGCTGGAGTAGTTGGCCACGAGGGTGAGCCGCGGGATGTCCACGTCCAGCGAGAAGGCGCCCGCCTCGCCCAGCCTGCGGCAGAGAGAGGGTTAGCACTAACCTCACGCAGCCATTGCACAGTGAAGACCGGCGCAGGCGGTCAAAACTCTAACTGCGGTTGGAGTTTCTGAATCTCTAAATGGGACTCGAACAGAAAGTGTGACCCCACCAACTCATTCCTCGTTCGGAGAGCAGTCCAATGATGGGGGTCACAGGGTCACACGACAAACCACCAAACAAATAAACAGATCAAGCAAAGATGAGCTGTTGTTAAACGAATATGACGTCGTATACAATGCAATGTAGATTTTCTAACGTTAGTTTGTATGCGATGTCACTTTCGTTTAAACGTGACATGGCCGTTTCTTTAGGATGTCACTTTCGGTTGAACGCTAATGAATGCTCTATCCAATATAAGTGACATCGTCTTCAAACGAACATAGCGATATCCACATTATCCAAAAGAATGTGGCGTCATGACATACTACTTACGTCAGATGACGAACCGTGACGTCGGTGTCATTGAGCGAGATGCGGTACCCGCTGCGTCCCTCCTTCAGCGACAGGGACAGCTCAGCCAGTCGGAACGGCTCCGTGGACGGCACGTCCACCTCCGGGATGCCTGCAAGCAAAACGAGGTGAAAACAGGGACGGCAGAACAAGTCTCAACCGGTCAGGCTCGCAGCAGAAAATGAAAGAAATATTCCATTTTAAAAAGTTCCTCTAAATGGCGAGGTGAAGATCAAAGGGCAAACAACTTCGAAAATTTTTGTACTCGGTTCTTCCGAATTTAAGTTATTTCACGTAATATCAACGTTTCTTGAAGATAGTTAACACGTTATTTCAACGTAATTTCACGTTGTTTCGAGGAAAACGTACACCAAAATTCAAATTGTTACCCCCTCGGAGTAAATTCGTCCGAGTCAAAGCAGGAACAAGAAAAAAAAGTTTCGGAACGGCCTTTAAAATGGTGTCGGAATTAATTAGCAAAGCGCGTCTTCGCCTGTCCACATCAATAAAAGAAGTTTAAGAAACAAATTATTCCGGAGAGTTCGTCCCTCCAAAGCGTCGGAAGTGGATCGACAAAGCACGTGACGCGGGGAAGACCGGAACACACGTGAGCGGAACATCGAAAAATTTGAGACTGGCAATATCACGTTACACAGCGACAAACAGAGCCACTGAATTAAATCAACACTTACCTTTGGCCAGCCAAGGCCTGACGTGAACGAGGGCTTCGACATAGCAGTCCTGGATCTTTGGATCACGTCGGCTGCAATGCAAAAAAAAAAAAAAAAAAAAAAAAAAGAAAGGCAGAAATCATAAAAACAGACCGAACGATTTAACCAATACGTACGCCAAGATCATTCTACGCAGTCAATTATGGCGAAATTTAGAAGAAATGAGCACAGAAAACGAGAATATGAGTGAGGATACAAGGGATAATTGCTGAGAAGTCAGGTTCGTTCGACTGGTAAACAATAGAAATTCAAAGTTTCGATTGAACGCGCCTTGTGTGCCTTTACTCAGATGGAAACGAAAATTAGTGCGGACAAACTTTAGCCTTGACCAGTAGAGAATACCACAAAAAATAAAAGACGCAAAATTAGGTTTTGTCAGCCCCACGTATATCCCGATCAGCCCCCGGACACAGGTCCGCCGGCTGGGGAAGGTGCCGTTTGCTCTCAGACGGCTGGCGGCCCGCGCCCCTTCGCCCCTCGGAGACGAGCAGCATGAAGCGAACCACACTTTGCTCGAGTCGCCGAGAGGCAGGGGGCCCGGGCGGGGGGGTCCGAGACTTCCTCTTTAATACAACCCAAACAGAAAGTTCAAAAGAAGGATTTGCTTCTATTTAGGTTAGGTTAGAGCATCCAACGAGAAACCCGCGCCAGATGCCGGACCCCCGGAAAAAAGCCAGACCGTCTACCACTTGAATCTAAGATTGAAACGCCTTTACTCACACTGAGAAAACCTTACAAACTATGAAAGGCCTTAACGATCTACTTTTAAGCAGCTTTTCTAAGATTTTCTAAGCAGCTTATTAAAACAAAGTATCTTGAGCATACATGCTTACAAAGAAAATACTTCGTAATTTACGAACCATTTCTTTGTATAACAAAATAAATTAGTTTTTCGTACTATGTATGCTGAAAATACTTCGTAAGGTTTTAAGCGTGCAGATGAAAACGCCCGCGTGGGAGAATCTGCAATCTGAATTGTACCCAGGAACTGAAATCACACTATACTTTGCAGTGAATAAGGAGGGTAGTTGAAGTGTCACTCAATTGTTCTTAAAGTGTTCACAAATGCGCTATTTTGTTTGAAGTTTGAAGTAGGCATTGACCACAGTCTAACTTCAGATAACCAGCTGCAGTTCGAGTGCAGTTAACTGCAATTAAAATGCAGTTTAAGTACACTTAACTGCACCTGAACTGCAAAAAAAGCAGTACTTATTTCGGACGTTTCCAGTTTTAACTGCAGTTTTTTGGACAGTTCCTGACAGTTTCTTTAAAAATGTTGTTTTGCGAAAAAAATTTTTTTTTTTTTTGGATTTGAAGGCTTTGTTAATTGCCCTCCCTCAGTAGCTTCCTTTATTTTTCTTCGTCGTTGTAATTTGTCATAGTCAGATGGAGAGTCGAACCCGGACCTCCGGGCTGTCGGACCGCAACGCTGCCAATTGCGCTACGGAGACGTCTGAGAGTCTGGCTCCAGCGCGGGCGATGCCAATGGCCATGCCCGCGCGCGCAGGTCGACGAGGGATTACAGCAGCTCCTCGCTCGGCGCGGGCCACTCCTCCGGGAATTTTCCCGGCAATTGTCAAAACATAACGATTTGGAAGTAGTGCGGAGTTTCACTCGGCGAAATTTAGGTGATTTGAATCATTCCAAGGCAGCCACTTGAAAGGACATTCAGGGTGAAGTTGGAAGTACACTTTGACTTCTAGTGTGATGAACTTAAATTGTAGTTTTTGTCTACATTCCAAATTGAGCCCGGGACTGTATATGTCGTATACTTGTCTTTACTCTCCATGTGTAAGACAAGAGCAATTCAGAAGTATATTTGATATCGACACTTGCGTTTGAAAATAAAGCGAATTTTAGCTGAGGTTTCAACTACATTCCGGAATGCCCATCTAGACTGCAGTTGGATCTGGCAGCAAAAATGCAGTTAAAGGACAGTTTGTGTCGACTTCAAAGCAGATTACTGACTGCAGCGGACAATACAAAATTGATAACACTTCAAATACAATCTAAGGGAAGAAAAGAACTACAGAAAGAAACTGCAGATGAGCCACTGCAGTTTTAATTGCAGTTTAACTACTGATCCTTCCACGCGGGCGAAAATTGGTGACTTTTTACTAGACCAGAGTGAAATACCACAGAAAATAAAAAACGCAAAATTAGGTTTTGTCAGCCCCACGTATATCCCGATCAGCCCCCGGACACAGGTCCGCCGGCTGGGGAAGGTGCCGTTTGCTCTCAGACGGCTGGCGGCCCGCGCCCCTTCGACCCTCGGAGACGAGCAGCATGAAGCGAACCACACTTTGCTCGAGTCGCCGAGAGGCAGGGGGCCCGGGCGGGGGGGGTCCGAGACTTCCTCTTTTACACAACCCAAACAGAAAGTTCAAAAGAAGGATTTGCTTCTATTTAGGTTAGGTTAGAGCATCCAACGAGAAACCCGCGCCAGATGCCGGACCCCCGGAAAAAAGCCAGACCGTCTACCACTTGAATCTAAGATTGAAACGCCTTTACTCACACTAAAAAAAACCTGACAAATTATTTCAGACCTTAGAATCAAAGGCAGCTTGTTATAACAAAGAATTTTGAGCATACATAAGCTTACGAAGACAATACTTCGTAATTTAGGAACCATTTCTTTGTATAACAAAGTAAATTAGTTTGTACTACGTATGCTGAAAATACTTCGTAAGGATTTAAGCGTGCAGATGAAAACGAAAATAGGTGACATTATACTTGACCAGTATGGAATACCACAGAAAATAAAAAACGCAAAATTAGGTTTTGTCAGCCCCACGTATATCCCGATCAGCCCCCGGACACAGGTCCGCCGGCTGGGGAAGGTGCCGTTTGCTCTCAGACGGCTGGCGGCCCGCGCCCCTTCGACCCTCGGAGACGAGCAGCATGAAGCGAACCACACTTTGCTCGAGTCCCCGAAAGGCAGGGGGCCCGGGCGGGGGGGTCCGAGACTTCCTCTTTAATACAACCCAAACAGAAAGTTCAAAAGAAGGATTTGCTACTGTTAAGGTTAGGTTAGTGCATCCATCGAGAAACCCTCGCCAGATGCCGGACCCCCGCAAACATACCAGAACCGTCTACATGAATCTTAGACTGTAACGCGACGGATGTGGCGTTACAATATTGAACATGAAAACGCATTCGTTGCTGCGAGATGTCATGGCGTACTCAATAAAACGTTAGAGCGGGACCTCAGACCGCAAACTCGACTGCAGTCTACAAATTATGATCGAGTAGAAAAGACTTCAAAGAATCACTGAAAAGGCTTTTCAAACGAATCCCTCGACCGGAAGTCACGGAACAAAATGAAGAACTAATGCGCATCTGTGCGTGAGCAGAACTCATTCCTCCTCCACTCAATCAGCGACTAAGCATGTTCAGGAGCGGTTTGAGTTCGTGCAGGACTTTCGGTCCAAGGATTCCTAACAAGTAGCACACCGGATTTACCATCAGTCATCGGTGATGAACAAGAAGAATAACACCGGAAATGGCGCCGGTGACGAAACCTCCCAAACCTGCTCGGAAGCAAGGGCTTGAAGAGTTCTCTGAAGCGATACTCTTTCGAGGCAATTTAACTGTTTCATATAACTAACGACACATAAGAGACACATATCTGTAAGCATTCCATACCAAGCTCCTTATTGACTACCTTGGCTCCGGCTTCCGGTGTAAAATTTCATTTCATGTTCTACGATCACCAACAACAAGAATGCTCTACAAGATGAATATCAACAAACAATGTAAGGCATTCAAAGGCAAAGAATATTACTCGCAGGGATAGACAGCGGACGTCCATGACTGCGTAAGTGTGGAGGGCGACTAGTAAGTGAAAGTGAGACGCTGTGATACATGAGGGTACGGAGGGTCACAGACAGCGTAACGTTTCGCTAGTAGCACTCATTATAAGAAAGCACTTCAGAGGCAGAGGCAGGAAGAAAAGGTTGAGAATAATCGCATTAAGAAAAGGAAGACAGCGTCACGAGGGGTTGAGCAAGGGGGCACTAATAAAAGCTTACGGTGAATTTCACTGTAAGGTACGGTGAATATCACTGTAAGGTACGGTAAATGTCACTGTTGGCTACGGTGAGTCAGGGTGCATGACCGTGGCTTACAGCGACATTTACCGTACCTTACAGTGATATTCACCGTATCTTACAGTGAAATTCACCGTAAGCTACAGTGCTGCAGGGTCCGCCGTAGCTTACAGTGAAATTCACCGCAAGCTTTTATGAGTGGGTAAAGGGTCTGGGCCAGCTAAAGCCGCCTTAAATAAGGGGGTTGGGGGACGGAAAATGTGACCACACCTGCGTAACCTGCTTGTGTACTTCTTAAACGGCCCTCAACAATGCGCTGTTTTGAAGTACCGTGGAAGTAATAGACACAACCACCCTGAAGCGTCCTTGGAGGTAAACTTCATGTGGGAACTAATTGCTACTCGACTTACGGAGGATTTCCGCTGAAGCGCCGAGAACACACCATGACATCCTGCAACAGAAATATAATCCATGGTTCACCCTAAATAAACCTTTCCCAACCTCAGAATACGGTGAAACAGAAACGAAACCATGTTTACACGCGTAGAGAGTAAACGCGACTGAGGAGCTTCCTCAAAAGGGTACTTCGGAGAAGAGCTGGGACGAAAGCTGAGAAAAAATCGAGAAGAACACAGGCCGAACTTGTAGGAGAATGCAGCTCCGCGGTAGCGACAGGAAGGCGACGCAGACGCTCATTCTCACAAATTTCGCATACTTCGTTCCTCTTGATTTCTACTCAACGTCCGGTCCAGCCCTTCTCCCAAGTACCCAGTAACGAAAGGAAAACTCTTATGAGGGGCATCCTAGGGAGCGGACACAAATGGTGCCGTTATGACACCATTTCCGGTCTCCGGTGAACGATACATAAGAGGACTTCACTGTTTCCGATGGGGCCTGGTCAACACTGTCTACATCTGGGAAATAATTTTACACTGTACAGGCGCCTGACTATGCATTGAACCTCACATTCCGAAGTTTAGAAAGTAAAGGTCTTCTCAAACGGTGCAACACCTCCGCAAATGGGTTTGATCAACACTGTTAAAAATGAATGAAATTTAATGACATTTTTAACATTATTTTTCATTAAACGTCATTATTTTTAATAACACCTACACATTCATTAAATTGTAATGAAAATTTCACTACCTTGGTCATAAAATTTCATGACAGCAGCCATGTAGTGAAAGTTTCATAACATCATGTAGCCTGTAATGAAATTTTCATTACATGTCATTAAATTTTCCAAGAAATTTCAAGTATAACATAAAATCATACAATTTGTTCTGGGTTAAATGTAAGTTTCCTCATTCTCTTTTAAAATTGTCTTGAACGGCAGCACGTATATCTTCCGTAATATCGTCCATTCCTGCGTCACATGCCGAACCTGTCATTCGAAGCTCTGCCGCCAGGTGTCGCATGGTACACGGGGATCGCTCTCAAATCCGTATTTTGCATCTAAATTATCTAAATTGAGGAGATATTCTAAAATTTCTTCATGTTTCATGCAGAACGCTTGATTGTTAAAATAATAGCTAAGACTTTAGGGGAAAAGAATAGTATTTGACCTGACAAAATAAGTTTCTCTGATGTTGCTCGATGGCGTCTACGGGCTGCGGTCAGGTAGGGCAAACGCCTGATCTCCCAAACTCAAGCAGCATCTGCTTCCGACTTCAGACATTCTAAGTCGATAATTTTTACCTGTCCTCTGTTGTCAGAGAAGTAATCTTCACCCAAACCAATCTCAGATCGAAACCAAAAGTTATGTAGTTTGCGTCAACTTTCTTCATTTTCATTACGTTATTGTCATTAAATTTTTCATTACATTCTTTCATTACACTGTAATGAAAGTTTTAATAACATAAATGTAATGAAAACTTTAATTACATTGTAATGATTATAGCTTTACTACAATGTAATGAAAATGTAATTAAATTTTTTTAACAGTGAAGGCAACTTGGAATCAGGATAAGGAGAACACGGGGACTGCTTTGCAGAACAACCGCCAAACATACAGTTCAAGAGGTAAACGGGTAAGGAAGAAGTAACAGAGTTAACAGAACCGGCAAGAAAGTAAGTAAGAAGTAAGAAGAAAGAAGAAAGAAGTAATGCTTCTTACGGATTTGGTCAATCATGTACACTGAAGAAGATGAATTGTGAACTATTTCCCCTTCAAACCAGACTGCTTTCATCAGGGACAGAGCATCCTGGTCGAAGAACGAGAGGAAGAACCAAACCGGACTCGGGAAGACATAAAGTAGGCAGGGGATATGTTGAAACATAAAATTTATTTCTTTGGCCTTATAATGTAAGAGAAAAGCTATTTTTCAAGTGTAAGTCAGAACACACTAAATGTTTATGTAGAATTTTGTACGTGGTGATGCATGATTTTAAACCTGCGTGACGTTTTGCATAAAATTGTGCACAAATTTATGCATTTTTACGCATAATATTATGCAAACTCCCCGCATGCACAAAATCGTGCAAGTGACACGTACAAAATTCTACATAAACATTGAGTGTGAAGATAGGATGAACCCTTGGACACATGCACTCGGGCAAGTAGGCCAGGTCTATGAGGTTGCCTGCGCCACTTCCGGTTCATTAACTTTTCATCATTTAGACTCGCACAAGCCTAGAACTATCAATCACCAAAGCTATTGAAGCGGTGGCGACCATATGTAGGGTATTCTCACCAGCTACAAAATGGTGGAAGGGCATTGAAACGAATCACAACACCGGAAGTCAAAGCAAAAGTGGAAGAACTACAATAGCTTCAGCGCAGACGTTCGCCCTCCACTCACAATAGGCGTCTGCGCATGCACACTAAATGTTGTGAACAATAGAGTACTTCGGAGAAGCGCTGGGACGGAAGTTAAGAGGAAATCGAGAAGATCAAAAGCCGGACTTGAATAAGAATATAGCTCTGCGGCAGAACCGCGACGCAGACGCATAATCTCACAAATTTCGCATACCTTAACACTAAATTAATTTGTACAATTTTTGTTCAAAGCTTTGAACAAAGTTGCGCATCCATAACTTTTGCATTACTTTGTGCGCAGAATCGCTCAAATTCGTGTGAATTTTTGCACAAATTCATGTAAAAGTTTGCACAAATTTTGTGCGAAACGGACGTATGCGCAACTTTGTGCAAAGCTTTGTACAAAATTATACAAATACATTTAGAGTGTTGTTCATTGGTAAAACTATAGCGTGGTATTACCTTCTGTTTTCAAGCGTAATCAGTTTACGCTTGAAATCAAGCGTTACAGGCTCATCCACCAAGATGTCCCCTATCTAAATGCAGGGGGGAATTTCCAGAGTATGCTTCATCTCTAGCGTAACGTCTTCAAGCGTAACTCTATGCTTGACTCCAGCATAGAGTTATGTTATAGTTTTACCAGTGTTCTTGATTTCTTTTCAATTTCCGGTCCAGCTCTTCTCCGAAGTACCCTATTTAGTACGAGACATCACAGGTCTTGGAGCATATGAACTTTTCGAACAATTTTCGTACGAAAATCTGCACCTTGTACAAGTTTGTACTAAAAACATTTTGAGTGTGCGCAATGAAAGTTATGTTTCTTACTATTGGTCTTTCACTTCCGGTCCAGAGATTACCCTAACTCCATCTGCCTGCTTGAAGCATTGAGGAAAGCATTCCCGCCCTAGTCTTGCGTAACACTCACACAAAGCCCACTCCCACAGAGTCTACACACATACGCCAACGTGTCTTTGTCGTACGAAACGAACGAACATCACAGAGAGACAAGGACTACACACAACAACAACTTCGGAGAATGGCCAACGCTGAACAGCACACTTGCTTCGTCGGTGGAACATCCAAAACTGCAAGCCCGAGCAGTTGGCTTGAGGAACCCCGTGGGGTGCCGACGAGGGGCCATTAACTCCGAGTTTTGGTGTACACATGATTCGGGAAGAGAAATGATTCGCTCGATTTTGAATGATTTTTCTGATTGTGCGTGATTGCGCTGATTGAATGCGATTTCACTGAATTTTGAGTGATTTCGCATGATTTTGCATGATTTCGCATGATTTTGCATGATTTCGCATGATTTTGCATGATTTCGCATGATTTTTTGTCTGATTTCGTCATTTATTGCATGATTTTACCTTTATTCGACCGATATGCCTATTTTGCTGACATAGCTTATCACCCTGCTTTCACTGAAAATCGAAAGGTCATAATTCTGACCCTTAAAGGGGTGATACTAAAATGTTAGGCCGAAAGAAGGGTCATACACAAATGTATGACCGTTGTGAAGGTCATACACAAATGTATGACCGTTGTAAAGGTCATACACAAATGTATCACCGTTGTAAAGGTCATACACAAATGTATCACCGTTGTAAAGGTCATACACAAATGTATCACCGAAAACGGGTGATACTTTTTCGTGTCACCGATGAAGGTTGATATATCCCCAAGCTCAACGAGGGCCAGCCTCGCTAATGTCTGACCTTTTTTTCGGTCATACATTTGTGTATGACCGTTTCTTCGGTCATACATTCGTGTATGACCTTTTTTCGGTCATACTTTTTGTATTGCCAAAAATTGGTCCTATGTCTCACCTTTTGAGTTTCAGTGTTCGTAGTTAGAATTATCAGAGTTACGTGAGCAGGGTGAAGGGGGGTTGTCGATGGTGGGGTGGTGCCGGTGATCATGACCCGCGACCCTTCTAGTCCAGCGTTTTGGCCTGACAGCCGTCCCCTCCTTCGAGCAGAGGACCGCTGGCGTGGGCCTGTAGCGCCTGCGAGGTAGGCCACCGTCCCGACCCGCAACGCACCGGTGTGAAGACGGTGGCCTACCTTGCCCCTTTGAAGTGTGTTTTCGATGGGCACCGAGCCCCGGCGTGGGAATATGTTGTTTATCCACAGACTGCCTTGGGAACAGAGGTGGGGCGTCCCCTGTCGCCAGCCATGCCAGCTATTGAACTTAGGCAACAAAAATTGAAATTTTCTTACATAGATATTCAGAGAATCAAAGAACTAGTCTCAAATTCCCACTTTTTTTCATGTAAATACAGAATGCGAGGGTTGAATCTTTCAGCATGTACCTCGCGATTGCATGATTGCGCGCAATCATGTGCGTGATTGTGCGCTTCAGTTCGTGATTTTTAGCTGATTTAGGGTGATTTCGACTGATTTTGTGTGATTTCGAGCGATTTTGCTTGATTTTGCGTGATTTTTTTTGATTTGCTTGATTTTGCGTGATTTTGCGTGATTTCGCATGATTTCGCTTGATTTCGAATGATTTTCTGCGTGATTTCAGACAGGGTGTACACATGATTGCGTGAGTTAATGGCCCCTCGGGTGCCGAACGTTGAAAACAGTTTAACACTGACGGGTGACTAGAATGAATTTCAACTTAAGTATGAAAATCTCACGAAATGCATTCCCAAAATGCCGCACATGAGGCAATTTTACGAGTTCGTGCCAGACTGAAACAAGGCACTGCCTGGAGGCAAGGGTATCCACAGACTGACCAAAGCGAGGCACCACGATAAGCTCATTCCCACCATATGGTTTCCCAAGGCCTTGAGACTTGGGATTTACCCAGTCCTCACTTCACGGTAAAAGGATCGCCATGAAATCCAAGGGGATGCCTTGTTTTATTTTCCAAGGGGTTTGAGTGAATTTTCAAAGTTGTCCCAATTGACATTACTTGACAGAAATGGATTTGTTTCGACAAGTCAAACAAAAGATGTCAACATAAGTCATAAGTTTGGATGGCAAATTAAAAAGTTATTGAACTTTTAAAGTGCAAAGTAGGCCTTTTTGGCTATTTTTCGAATTTTGAAGTTCAATAACTTCTTTATTCCATATCCAAACCTATGGCATGTGTTGACATTTTTTTGTTTGTCTTGTCGAGACGAACCTATTTCTGTTCAAAGATGTCATTTTGAACAACTCAGAAAATTCACTCAAACCCCTTGGAAATTAAAACAAAGCATCCCCTTGGATTTCAATGCGGCACTTTAACCGTGTTAACAGTGACGCGCCTTTATTTGATAAAACTTTTGATAATGGCATCCTGGTGTTACCAAGTAATATAACACGTTTTAGAGCTATCAAATAAACTGGTTTTTAGTCATCAGTTAACTAAATCATAACCTGTTTTTAAAATAGAAAAGCTTCAAAAACATTCTTGGGCTAGAAAACGCAAGATTTAACGCAAGATTATCGCTTATCAGACTAACTCATTTGTTTGCTCGAATTTACGTTTGAGGATTTTATTCTTATTTCCTGAGCCATCTTGACGGATAAGCTCAGATCGTGGCTTCATACATGCGACTTAGCGTACTACATGTACTATGCATTTTTTTTTAGGCCCGCGAGAAAGCCTGTCAAACTAAGACAAGGGCATGACCTAGAGCGTATATGCATCGTGCAGCGCTTCTCATGGCGAAACAGTTCATTCAAGGCAATCAGACGAATTCGATGACTGCATGAATTCTGTAAAATCTGATTAAACGCATGGGGGCAAGTCTGCGCGGAAATACTACATCATGTGTGTGTTCAGTGGTACACGGCAAAAACCTGGTTTTTCCAGGAACTCCCCTGAAATCGCTCAAGTCTTTCCTTTAGACTACCTGGGAAAACCAGGTAAAACAGTGCACTGTTCTGCCGTGTACCATCCGCAGCACCATTTAACACTGCTATTGCTCTTTGCCCTGCAGCAATTGAGCTCCCGCGACACCTGAAAGATTCACGCTAGGCGGCCAAGTTGCCAGCCGAATCGTTAAGGCTGGATATTTCGACGTGTCACTAGGCGAAGGGGCGACGTGCAGTGTGCGGCACACCCTCACCCCCTCCCCATCACCACCTCACACACACCCGCCAAACCCCGTCATGGCCACACCAGGGCGATGGGCGAGCCATCGGCGGGCCCTCGTGCTGCACGGCCTCCAGGATGCCGATGAGGGACAACGGAAGCACGGCCTCCAGGATGCCGATGAGGGACACCGGAAGCACGGCCTCCAGGATGCCGACGTGGGACAGCTGCAGCGCGCGTTGCTGCTCGCCTTAAAGACCATAGGTTCAAACTTTGACATCACTGTTGCCAAGAGAGTATGCACTCTCCAAACGAGTGGCCCGACTAATACGCTATTACGCTCAAAATTGCCTAAATTTGCCTGAATGAAGCCCAATAAAGCCCAAACCAACCAAATAACTGGCAAAATCCCGACAATTTCGTGTATTGGTAAGCTACTATCACGCGAACTGTTACGGAGTGAGCTTCTACACGAGTGCATACCCCCTCGTCTGTTACTATCCAGCGAAGATGTCATATTCGATAGAATGTGCATGATTGTGTCACACTGTCGGTAATTATAAGAAATGCAGTATAGAATCGATATATATTTCCTACTTCAACCCACGGTCTATATTATTGATCATTTCACTTGTCGCTGAGTGAAGTAAATGGATAGATAGGAAGTGAGCCGTTCGGAACCGAAGGGAAGAGAAGAAGTCATGCTTTAGATGTCCCGAACAAACGAACTTGTGCTTGCTAAGTGACAAAATCGACACGCCGAGCGGAAAGTAGTGCAAATACCTGCTGTGTACTCGTAAATGAACCAGGATAATTATGTTTATGAGCCTCCGTAGAGGCTTTCAAAAATTGCCATGGTGGACTATATTTCAAGTCCTCCAGGCGGGGTATTGGTAAAAGTTTTCAACTAGCAATAATCGCACCTCGGATAGATCTCATCGGTTACGATATCGCCACTGCGCAAAGTTAACGTTATATCGATTCTCACCGACCCCAGTGAAGACGCGGCTGAGAGAGCGCACCGCGCGCGCAGGGCCCGACATCGACCGCAGCGCCATCTGACTATCGCAACGGAGGATGAGCTGGGCTGGACCTCGTGTACGTTGAGGGGAACTTCAGCCATAACGGTGCCCTGCAAAGTACAAGGTACGCGCACGTGGGGCACGTGTCGGGCTGAGCTAGGAGTGCGCCTACCTTGGCCTGCGGCGCTTCGAAATTAGACAAAAGTTCGAATGTAAACCAGATTCCAACAAACTTTGAATGCAATTTAGAGTATTAAAAGTATACTTATATTGAAACTAACTGGATTCCATACATCTAGATTCTATATACCACTATCCAACGATCATGTAAGGTTTTTTTTTTTAAAAAAAAAACAAAGCCTAAAAAATAAGCCTATTCTTGGCTCCAGCCCGACGCCTAGCGGAGGACCAAGCACCTCGCGCGTGGCCCAGGAGCGCCTGCTGGGTAGGCCGCCAGGCCGTCTGCATCGCAGTCACAGAGCAAACAACAGCCAACCTAACGAAAAGAAATCGTCTTTTTCACAAGTTTTAAAATAGTTGAGATAACGTCAAGATTATCCTGTGACCACAAGATTCGACACATAATCCACAACAACGAAGATCAATTATTTATTTATATCATTTCATATTTTATTATTGCATTATACTGGATTTTATTACAAGTTTGTTTTTTTAAGTTGGCAAGCTAGCCGGGTCGAATTCCCATCCCATCCCATCACGCTGGTTTCAGCCCGGAGGCGCCCGGAGGTCCGCACTGCTGTGGAATGTAGGCTGAGCTGTTTAGATTTTTATTTTTAAATAGATTTAGATCTAGCTCAGCAATTATAGTGTGTGCCAAGCACGCACTACATGGAGTCAACCCAAGGCACCCACTTCTTTGCTGAATGCCTCAAGGACACACTTGGTGCATGCCCGTCGCTGGTGCATGCATGTAACAAGCTTATCCATAGGTGAGCTGGAAATGTGTATCTTTCCCGCTGCACCCGAGGCATGGCATAGTCCTTACCCCGGCACACAGTGGGCCAGAAGGGCGGCGCAGGCGGTCAAAACTCTTGACGCGTTGTTAACTCCAGAGTCGTTAAATGAGACTTGTGCTGAACGTGTATCCCACCGATGGATTCCTCGTTCGGGGAGAAATCAGTGGGGTCGCACGTTCGGTTCGAGTCCTGCTAAGCAACTCTGTGGCTCAAAACTCGTCTGGGATTTTGACCACCTCACCGGTCGTCTGGCCCCCGCGTGCGCCCGAACACTAAATGATATTTACAATTTTGTGCGAGATATCACCTTTTTTTTTTTTCGCAGATGTACTTTTTGTACGAAAATCTGCATGATTTCCCCATTTTGTGCCAAATTTCGTACAAAATTGTACAAGGAGTTCCTCTGCACGAATAAAAACCTGTGATGTCTTGTACGGACTCTGTACAAAAAAACATTTAGTGCGCGCGGTAGCCTCGTCCAGCCTCTCCCTTGCACTCTTCTACTCGCAGAGGCCGCGCGGCTCCGGTGCGTCGCGCTGCGACCGGCTGCGTCCGGAGCGAGGCCGCTGCCGTCGTCCCTCCGGCAACCCCGCTCGGCGCGCAGTCAGAGCGGCCGGCCTCCCGGACGCGTCCCTCGAGGACGTCATCGTAAGGACGAAAGATCTCAGAATACTTCTCCGCTCGCCGCGGCCCCGGCGGTGTGGTGGAGCGAAGGGGGCGAACGCTGGATAAAGAAACGTGCGCTCTGTCCCACTGCCGCGTTCTCGGCCCCCGCAGGACATTCCCCGCGCTTCCAGGACGATGTGAGTGTTAGCTCGCGCTGCCGACCCGCGTTACTCTGAGCGGGATATATACCGAACCGAGGCCCCTCACCTTCGGGGAGTCCGATGCTTGTGATATCCTACCACTTATCAATGAATCTGACGAGTACCTCTGATGATCATCGAACCACCCACGACTGGCCATGCCATTCTACCCAACCTACCTACGCTATGCGTATACCGCGGCCAAGTTGAGTCTTGACGTCGCAAACAATTAATGTCACAAGCACCTTTGACTCTCTTTTAGCTTCGGACGAACGGTGAACATTCAGTGAGTAACACTTTTTATTTTGCTGTTGTTCCCAGTCGTGCTGACGATAAGCGGAGAGGTAGTGTTGCTCCAAGACCCAGTTGCTTCTTCCCGGTGGGGCGGCCTGCCGGAAGTCCCTGACTCTGCCGGCGGTTCCGGCCCTACCGACCTTTACTTTCCATGCGAGCCTTGCCTCACGGCGAGGGTCGGCGTAGGCGATGGCAGGGCGTACAGGACGAGCCAGAGACTCAAGAGAAGAGTGCAGTGAATAAGGTGCAGCATGCCATGCACTCACTCTCTTCAGTTTCTAGTGTGAGCCCGTCCGAGCGAGGCCCGGCCCCAAGTGCTCGGCTGTGTGTCCGCTGCCGCTTCGTAGATGGCGCTGAGATCGGTGCTGGGCCCTGGGCTCGCGGTGCGCTCTCTCAGCCGCGTCTTCACTGGGGTCGGTGAGAATCGGTATAACGTTAACTTTGCGCAGTGGCGATATCGTAACCGATGAGGTCTATCCGAGGTGCGATTATTGCTAGTTGAAAACTTTTACCAATACCCCGCCTGGAGGACTTGAAATATAGTCCACCATGGCAATTTTTGGAAGCCTCTACGGAGGCTCATAATCTCTCTACGTTACTTATCTCTGCAACGGACATCTAACACTCCACGCTTGTCGCTCCGGGTCCGGGTATCTATCGTGGCCGTCAAGTACGTTTGTTTGGAACATGAAGAGAAGGACTTTATTCTCTTCCATTCGGTTCGGTTCCAGACGGCACACTTTCTGTCTATCCGTCCAAAGGTAAGGGCCAGTTTTTGCATGTATTGAAAGCGTCTAACAGTAAGCCCCTTTAATCAAGGACATTCTTCTGCAGCCCTTACTGAACAAAAACGCTCTAACTGCTTTCAGTCTTGCGGGCTTAATTTCATCAAGTTAGAAAGGATTGGCTGCTGCCTCAGCTCCCCTCTATGCCATTCAAGTCGCACGCACGAGGTTCCAGATTCTATCGCACGAGAAAAAGTTGACAGGATGTGAACTTAAAATGAGCGGAGACGGATCGAGTGCGAACATACCTTCTGTCCGGATTTGATGGAGGATTATCCGGGACAGCGCGAACGCAGTCCCGACTATCAAAAATTATACATCCGAGGTATCCACATTTGGGATACTCGCAGAGGTCAGCCCATCCGAAGTGCAATGGATAGGCCTCGCCCTGGAAGAACCGCCTTAGTGATCACGGTTAACTTCTATGCCAGGTAAGTATGCTTCTTTATGTCCAAGAGGGTGACTTAAACAGACGGCCAACGGGGCGACCCGCGTGTGCCCACTCGCAAACGCCACCGTGACGTTGTTTTTGACGTGGTCTTGCCTGCCTCACGCCCTAGTCGGAAACTAATTCCAGTCCGTCAGGCTATTCCAGCCTTACATGTAACGTTCACGACGTCTTTCCCAACTGTGCACACTATTTTGCACTATTAAATGTCTAGGGACGCAACTCGACCAAACAACAGCATGCCATCTCGCGGCTACAGCGGCAACTACGGCGGCCAAAGGACACAGCTTGACCAGCTGGGCGCCGAGGAGGACGCCGACTTCGTGGCCAATACGACCTTTTTGGATCGCGACACGTTCAGAGAAGACAATGCGGGTTTTTTCAAATACACAGGAGACTAAAATATGGCACGCATTTCTATCGTAAGAAGAATGCTGCGCTCAAACACACAAGTCGTACTCGCAGCACACGAAAACATAACCTATAAAAAGCAGGACATGCTGGTTGGCCTGGCGGAGGCACATGCCCCGCCCCCTAGGCGGTGCTGCCATCTCTCGGGATTGAAGACAACTTCGTCGGCGGAGTCAGCTCTACTTCAACACTTGTAGTACTCTGGTAATTTTAAAACGCCCAAATCAGTTCGGTCGACTGTATCTGTATATTTCACAGCTGTCGTTAGCGGGGTTTGTCAACACGACTCCCACTCTATGAATTCTTCGTTTCACTCATGGCAAGGCTACATATAGTAAGCTTGGTTGCCCCGAACTTCAAACAGGCACTGCGAGGTAGCAGGGTGCGCTGCGGTCGCCTGTCGTCCGGTGTCTCGCGGTAATGGCCACCGTTATCAATTTGACTACATTGGATGAAGTCCCAGTATAGAGTACTCTGGTCTCTCTTCAAAACGTAAAAATCTTTCGCCTTTTACTAAAGATTTCCGTGGAGGGGGACACATTATGAGTCTAAGGACCAATTTTTTTACGTGCCCTGTGAAAGCGGGGCCAATAATGCTGCTATGCCAAATAGCCATATCTCGGCCATTTCTGGTCCGATCTCGCTTCTAGTGTGCTCAAACGATTTGTACGGCCAAGACCAACATGATCCACGTCATGGAGACCGAGTCAGTGGACCCACGGGCACTATGCCGTGGACCCATCGTATCTCGGCCATTTCTGGTCCGATCTCGCTTCCAGTGGGCTAAAACGGTTCGTACGGTCCAGACCAACATGGTCCACGCCCTGCAGACTGAGTCTGTGGACCCACGGGTTCTATGCCGTGGACCCCTCGTATCTCGGCCATTTCTGGTCTGATTCCGCTTCCAGTGGGCTAAAACGGTTCGTTCGGTCCAAACGAACATAGTCCACGCCCTGCAGACCGAGTTGGTCTGGGCCGTACGAATCGTTTGAGCCCACTCGAAGCGAGATCGGACCAGAAATGGCCGAGATACGATGGGTCCATGGCATAGGGGCCGTGGGTCCACGGACTCGGTCTGCAGGGCGTGGATCATGTTGGTCTTGACCGTACGAATCGTTTGAGCCCACCGGAAGGGAGATCTGACCAGAAATGGCCGAGATACAATGGGTCCACGGCATAGGGCCCGTGGGTCCACGGACTCAGTCTCCATGGCGTAGATCATGTTGGTCTTGGCCGTTCGAATCGTTTGAGCCCAATGGGAGCGAGATCGGACCAGAAATGGCCGAGATACTTCGTTGTGGCGACGGGTCCACATGAGTGGACCCACCCTTAAATTTTGGAAAATGGGCCTCGCCTCGGGGGAACGGCACCTCGAAAACCCCGTCGCAGTCAACGTGTTTTAAAGACCACAGGTACGAACATTAACATCACTGTTGCCAACGGGGTATGCACTCTCCAAACGAGTGGCCCGACTAATACGCTATTACGCTCAAAATTGCCTAAATTTGCCTGAATAAACCCAATACAGCCCAAACCAACCAAATAACTGGCAAAATCCCGACAATTTCGTGTATTAGTACGCTACTATTACGCGAACTGTTACGGAGTGATCTTCTACACGAGTGCATACCCCCTCGACTGTTACTATCCAGCGAAGACGTCATATTCGATAGAAAGTGCATGATTGTGTCACACTGTCGGTAATTATAAGAAATGCAGTATAGAATCGATATATATTTCCTACTTCAACCCACGGTCTATATTATTGATCATTTCACTTGTCGCTAAGTGAAGTAAATGGATAGATAGGAAGTGAGCCGTTGGGAACCGAAGGGAAGAGACGAAGTCATGCTTAAGATGCCCCGAACAAACGAACTTGTGCTTGCTAAGTGACAAAAGTAGAGCGGAAAGTAGTGCAAATACCTGCTGTGTACTCGTAAATGAACCAGGATAATTATGTATATGAGCCTCCGTAGAGGTTTTCACAAATTGCCATGGTGGACTATATTTCAAGTCCTCCAGGCGGGGTATTGGTAAAAGTTTTCAACTAGCAATAATCGCACCTCGGATAGACCTCATCGGTTACGATATCGCCACTGCGCAAAGTTAACGTTATACCGATTCTCACCGACCCCAGTGAAGACGCGGCTGAGAGAGCGCACCGCGCGCGCAGGGCCCGACATCGACCGCAGCGCCATCTGACTATCGCAACGGAGGATGAGCTGGGCTGGACCTCGTGTACGTTGAGGGGAACTTCAGCCATAACGGTGCCCTGCAAAGTATTATAGTGTGTGCCAAGCACGCACTACATGGAGTCAACCCAAGGCACCCACTTCTTTGCTGAATGCCTCAAGGACATTGCTGCATGCCCGTCGCTGGTGCATGCATGTAACAAGCTTATCCATAGGTGAGCTGGAAATGTGTATCTTTCCCGCTGCACCCGAGGCATGGCATAGTCCTTACCCCGGCACACAGTGGGCCAGAAGGGCGGCGCAGGCGGTCAAAACTCTTGACGCGTTGTTAACTCCAGAGTCGTTAAATGAGACTTGTGCTGAACGTGTATCCCACCGATGGATTCCTCGTTCGGGGAGAAATCAGTGGGGTCGCACGTTCGGTTCGAGTCCTGCTAAGCAACTCTGTGGCTCAAAACTCGTCTGGGATTTTGACCACCTCACCGGTCGTCTGGCCCCCGCGTGCGCCCGAACACTAAATGATATTTACAATTTTGTGCGAGATATCACCTTTTTTTTTTTTTCGCAGATGTACTTTTTGTACGAAAATCTGCATGATTTCCCCATTTTGTGCCAAATTTCGTACAAAATTGTACAAGGAGTTCCTCTGCACGAATAAAAACCTGTGATGTCTTGTACGGACTCTGTACAAAAAAACATTTAGTGCGCGCGGTAGCCTCGTCCAGCCTCTCCCTTGCACTCTTCCACTCGCAGAGGCCGCGCGGCTCCGGCACGTCGCGCTGCAACCGGCTGCGTCCGGAGCGAGGCCGCTGCCGTCGTCCCTCCGGCAACCCCGGCGCGCCGTCAGAGCGGCCGGCCTCCCGGACGCGTCCCTCGAGGACCTCATCGTAAGGACGAAAGATCTCAGAATACTTCTCTGCTCGCCGCGGCCCCGGCGGTGTGGTGGAGCGAAGGGGGCGAACGTTGGATAAAGAAACGTGCGCTCTGTCCCACTGCCGCGGTCTCGGCCCCCGCAGGACATTCCCCGCGCTTCCAGGACGATGTGAGTGTTAGCTCGCGCTGCCGACCCGCGTTACTCTGAGCGGGATATATACCGAACCGAGGCCCCTCACCTTCGGGGAGTCCGATGCTTGTGATATCCTACCACTTACCTATGAATCTGACGAGTACCTCTGATGATCATTGCACTACCCACATGACTGGCCATGCCATTCTACCCAACCTACCTACGCTATGCGTATACCGCGGCCAAGTTGAGTCTTGACGTCGCAAACAACTAATGTCACAAGCACCTTTGACTCTCTTTTAGCTTCGGACGAACGGTGAACATTCAGTGAGTAACACTTTTTATTTTGCTGTTGTTCCCAGTCGTGCTGACGATAAGCGGAGAGGTAGTGTTGCTCCAAGACCCAGTTGCTTCTTCCCGGTGGGGCGGCCTGCCGGAAGTCCCTGACTCTGCCGGCGGTTCCGGCCCTACCGACCTTTACTTTCCATGCGAGCCTTGCCTCACGGCGAGGGTCGGCGTAGGCGATGGCAGGGCGTACAGGACGAGCCAGAGACTCAAGAGAAGAGTGCAGTGAATAAGGTGCAGCATGCCATGCACTCACTCTCTTCAGTTTCTAGTGTGAGCTCGTCCGAGCGAGGCCCGGCCCCAAGTGCTCGGCTGTGTGTCCGCTGCCGCTTCGTAGATGGCGCTGAGGTCGGTGTTGGGCCCTGGGCTCGCGGTGCGCTCTCTCAGCCGCGTCTTCACTGGGGTCGGTGAGAATCGGTATAACGTTAACTTTGCGCAGTGGCGATATCGTAACCGATGAGGTCTATCCGAGGTGCGATTATTGCTAGTTGAAAACTTTTACCAATACCCCGCCTGGAGGACTTGAAATATAGTCTACCATGGCAATTTTTGGAAGCCTCTACGGAGGCTCATAATCTCTCTACGGAACTTAACTCTGCAACGGACATCTAACACTCTACGCTTGTCGCTCCGGGTCCGGGTATCTATCGTGGCCGTCAAGTACGTTTGTTTGGAACATGAAGAGAAGGACTTTTTCTCTTCCATTCGGTTCGGTTCCAGACGGCACACTTTCTGTCTATCCGTCCAAAAGTAAGGGCCAGTTTTTGCATGTATTGAAAGCGTCTCACAGTAAGCCCCTTTAATCAAGGACATTCTTCTGCAGCCCTTACTGAACAAAAACGCTCTAACTGCTTTCAGTCTTGCGGGCTTAATTTCATCAAGTTGGAAAGGATTGGCTGCTGCCTCAGCTCCCCTCTACGCCATTCAAGTCGCACGCACGAGGTTCCAGATTCTATCGCACGAGAAAAAATTGACAGGATGTGAACTTAAAATGAGCGGTGACGGCTCGAGTGCGAACATACATTCTGTCCGGATTTGATGGAGGATTATCCGGGACAGCGCGAACGCAGTCCCGACTATCAAAAATTATACATCCGAGGTATCCACATTTGGGATACTCGCAGAGGTCAGCCCACCCGAAGTGCAATGGATAGGCCTCGCCCTGGAAGAACCGCCTTAGTGATCACGGTTAACTTCTATGCCAGGTAAGTATGCTTCTTTATGTCCAAGAGGGTGACTTAAACAGACGGCCAACGGGGCGACCCGCGTGTGCCCACTCGCAAACGCCACCGTGACGTTGTTTTTGACGTGGTCTTGCCTGCCTCACGCCCTAGTCGGAAACTAATTCCAGTCCGTCAGGCTTTTCCAGCCTTACATGTAACGTTCACGACGTCTTCCCCAACTGTGCACACTATTTTGCACTATTAAATGTCTAGGGACGCAACTCGACCAAACAACAGCATGCCATCTCGCGGCTACAGCGGCAACTACGGCGGCCAAAGGACACAGCTTGACCAGCTGGGCGCCGAGGAGGACGCCGACTTCGTGGCCAATGCGACCTTTTTGGATCGCGACACGTTCAGAGAAGACAATGCGGGTTTTTTCAAATACACAGGAGACTAAAATATGGCACGCATTTCTATCATAAGAAGAATGCTGCGCTCAAACACACAAGTCGTACTCGCAGCACACGAAAACATAACCTATAAAAAGCAGGACATGCCGGTTGGCCTGGCGGAGGCACATGCCCCGCCCCCTAGGCGGTGCTGCCATCTCTCGGGATTGAAGACAACTTCGTCGGCGGAGTCAGCGCTACTTCAACACTTGTAGTACTCTAGTAATTTTAAAACGCCCAAATCAGTTCGGTCGACTGTATCTGTATATTTCACAGCTGTCGTTAGCGGGGTTTGTCAACACGACTCCCACTCTATGAATTCTTCATTTCACTCATGGCTAGGTTATATATAGTAAGCTTGGTTGCCCCGAACTTCAAACAGGCACTGCGAGGTAGCAGGTGGCGCTGCGGTCGCCTGTCGTGCGGTGTCTCGCGGTTATGGCCACCGTTATCAATTTGACTACGGTGGATGGAGTCCAAGCTTAGAGTACTCTGATCTCCCTTCATAACGTAAAAATCTTTCGCCTTTTACTAAAGATTTCCGTGGAGGGGGACACATTATGAGTCTAAAGACCAATTTTTCTACGTGCCCTGCGAAAGCGGGGCCAATAATGCTGCTACACTCCCGACACAATTTAGCGGAGCACTTTATGTACCTGCGATATTTTCTAAGCTTTTTGAGCTAGGAAGCTGACATTTGGTTCACGCGTGCCCCCATTTCTCTTCTCGAGGCCAGCGAAGCTTGCAGGCCGTGCGCCCACCCTAACGGACGGCACCCACCCCTAAGTGCGCAAGTCCCGGATAATCCTCCATCAAATCCGGACTGAAGGTATCTTCGCACTCGAGCCGTCTCCGCTCATTTTAAGTTCACATCCTGTCAATCTTTTCTCGTGCGATAGAATCTGGAACCTCGTGCGTGCGACTTGAATGGCGTAGAGGGGAGCTGAGGCAGCAGCCAATCCTTTCCAACTTGATGAAATTAAGCCCGCAAGACTGAAAGCAGTTAGAGCGTTTTTGTTCAGTAAGGGCTGCAGAAGAATGTCCTTGATTAAAGGGGCTTACTGTTAGACGCTTTCAATACATGCAAAAACTGGCCCTTACTTTTGGACGGATAGACAGAAAGTGTGCCGTCTGGAACCGAACCGAATGGAAGAGAAAAAGTCCTTCTCTTCATGTTCCAAACAAACGTACTTGACGGCCACGATAGATACCCGGACTCGGAGCGACAAGCGAAGAGAGTTAGATGTCCGTTGCCGAGTAAAGTTCCGTAGAGGGATTATAAGCCTCCGTAGAGGCTTCCAAAAATTGCCATGGTGGACTATATTTCAAGTCCTCCAGGCGGGGTATTGGTAAAAGTTTTCAACTAGCAATAATCGCACCTCGGATAGACCTCATCGGTTACGATATCGCCACTGCGCAAAGTTAACGTTTTACCGACTCTCACCGACCCCAGTGAAGACGCGGCTGAGAGAGCGCACCGCGAGCCCAGGGCCCAACACCGACCTCAGCGCCATCTACGAAGCGGCAGCGGACACACAGCCGAGCACTTGGGGCCGGGCCTCGCTCGGACGAGCTCACACTAGAAACTGGGCGGCGCGCGGCGCCCCCAGATGAGTGGCACCATGCGCCGGCGGGGTAGGCAGCGGAGCGATCCGGAAGCCCGATGGCCTGCCTACACCACCGGCGCAAGGTGCCACTAAACTGGCCGCGCCGCGCGCCGCCCGAGTGCAGGGCCTTCATTGTGTCACTCCCACGGTCGCGTTCTTTGTCGGTCGCATCAGTCTGAAACTTGCTGACCTTTGAAATTATGCCTGGGCCGAGCGAGGCGACGTTGGTAGGGGCTGCTACCCTAACTCAGTAGGTCGCTGCAAGGGGCGCAAGTCAGGGGGTGGTTTCACTGGAAATGGCGCTTTTTTCGTTCTGGAAGACGAACGGTTTGTTGGATCATCTTGAAAACTTCAGGATCGTTTCCGCCGTGTCTTTTTCACCCAGATCACTCATCGGAGGGCTTCCAACCCCTCCAGGGGCGTGCAGGGGCGCTGGGGGGTGAACACCCTTACCGCAGGGGTGGCAATGGTCCGGCGTTCGATTTCTCGGTTGAGGCGTCTTCTTGGACACTGGAGGAATACCCCCTAAAGTTTTTTCGCATTTTTCACAAACCGAAGGGCCCCGGTCAGCCGTCGTTCGAAAGGGGGTGGGGTTCAGCGGGGGGTGGTTCCGCCGGAGGTGGTCGGAACCGCGAAAAAACATGTTTGCCTGGTACGGGGGACGCCCCCAAGCCATTTGGCGCAAAATTCGGATGTGTTCAAAATCCACCCCCTCGAAGGGATGGGGGTGGCTGCAGGAGGGGGTGGGTTGGTCCAAATTGAATTCCGCTTGCACCGTTAGAAAGCGGAGACTCATTTGAGCCGTTCCACCAAAAATTTTGACTTTCCGAAAAATTTGAAGTGGTTTTTACGCCGCGTTTTCATCGTTTTTTACACCCTTACGCACTTAGGGGTTGGTGCCGTCCGTTAGGGTGGGCGCACGGCCTGCAAGCTTCGCTGGCCTCGAAGAGAGTAATGGGGGCACGCGTGAACCAAATGTCAGCTTCCTAGCTCAAAAAGCTTGGAAAATATCGCAGGTACAAAAAAGTGCTTCGCTAAGTTGTATCGGGAGTGTAGCAGTATTATTGGCCCCGCTTTCGCAGGGCACGTGAAAAATTGGTCTTTAGACTCATAATGTGTCCCCCTCCACGGAAATCTTTAGTAAAAGGCGAAAGATTTTTACGTTATGAAGGGAGACCAGAGTACTCTAAGCTGGGACTCCATCCACCGTAGTCAAATTGATAACGGTGGCCATAACCGCGAGACACCGGACGACAGGCGACCGCAGCGCCACCTGCTACCTCGCAGTGTCTGTTTGAAGTTCGGGGCAACCAAGCTTACTATATATAGCCTAGCCATAAGTGAAATGAAGAATTCATAGAGTGGGAGTCGTGTTGACAAACCCCGCTAACGACAGCTGTGAAATATACAGATACAGTCGACCGAACTGATTTGGGCGTTTTAAAATTACTAGAGTACTACAAGTGTTGAAGTAGCGCTGACTCCGCCGACGAAGTTGTCTTCAATCCCGAGAGATGGCAGCACCGCCTAGGGGGCGGGGCATGTGCTACCACCAGGCCAACCGGCATGTCCCGCTTTTTATAGGTTATGTTTTCGTGTGCTGCGAGTCGGAGTTGTGTGTTTGAACGCAGCATTCTTCTTACGATAGAAATGCATGCCATACTTTAGTCTCCTGTGTATTTGAAAAAACCCGCATTGTCTTCTCTGAACGTGTCGCGATCCAAAAAGGTCGTATTGGCCACGAAGTCGGCGTCCTCCTCGGCGCCCAGCTGGTCAAGCTGTGTCCTTTGGCCGCCGTAGTTGCCGCTGTAGCCGCGAGATGGCATGCTGCTGTTTGGTCGAGTTGCGTCCCTAGACATTTAATAGTGCAAAATAGTGTGCACAGTTGGGGAAGACGTCGTGAACGTTACAAGTAAGGCCGGAAAAGCCTGACGGGCCAGAAATAGTTTCCGACTAGGGCGTGCGGCAAGGCCACGTCAAGAACAACGTCACGGTGGCGTTTGCGAGTGGGCACACGCGGGTCGCCCCGTTGGCCGTCTGTTTAAGTCACCCTCTTGGACATGAAGAGGCATACTTACCTGGCATAGAAGTTAACCGTGATCACTAAGGCGGTTCTTCCAGGGCGAGGCCTATCCATTGCACTTCGGATGGGCTGACCTCTGCGAGTATCCCAAATGTGGATACCTCGGATGTATAATTTTTGATAGTCGGGACTGCGTTCGCGCTGTCCCGGATAATCCTCCATCAAATCCGGACTGAAGGTACCTTCGCACTCGAGCCGTCTCCGCTCATTTTAAGTTCACATCCTGTCAATTTTTTCTCGTGCGATAGAATCTGGAACCTCGTGCGTGCGACTTGAATGGCGTAGAGGGGAGCTGAGGCAGCAGCCAATCCTTTCCAACTTGATGAAATTAAGCCCGCAAGACTGAAAGCAGTTAGAGCGTTTTTGTTCAGTAAGGGCTGCAGAAGAATGTCCTTGATTAAAGGGGCTTACTGTTAGACGCTTTTAATACATGCAAAAACTGGCCCTTACTTTTGGACGGATGACGGATAGACAGAAAGTGTGCCGTCTGGAACCGAACCGAATGGAAGAGAAAAAGTCCTTCTCTTCATGTTCCAAACAAACGTACTTGACGGCCACGATAGATACCCGGACCCGGAGCGACAAGCGTGGAGTGTTAGATGTCCGTTGCAGAGTTAAGTTCCGTAGAGGGATTATGAGCCTCCGTAGAGGCTTCCAAAAATTGCCATGGTGGACTATATTTCAAGTCCTCCAGGCGGGGTATTGGTAAAAGTTTTCAACTAGCAATAATCGCACCTCGGATAAACCTCATCGGTTACGATATCGCCACTGCGCAAAGTTAACGTTACACCGATTCTCACCGACCCCAGTGAAGACGCGGCTGAGAGAGCGCACCGCGAGCCCAGGGCCCAACACCGACCTCAGCGCCATCTACGAAGCGACAGCGGACACACAGCCGAGCACTTGGGGCCGGGCCTCGCTCGGACGAGCTCACACTAGAAACTGAAGAGAGTGAGTGCATGGCATGCTGCACCTTATTCACTGCACTCTTCTCTTGAGTCTCTGGCTCGTCCTGTACGCCCTGCCATCGCCTACGCCGACCCTCGCCGTGAGGCAAGGCTCGCATGGAAAGTAAAGTTCGGTAGGGCCGGAACCGCCGGCAGAGTCAGGGACTTCCGGCAGGCCGCCCCGCCGGGAAGAAGCAACTGGGTCTTGGAGCAACACTACCTCTCCGCTTATCGTCAGCACGACTGGGAACAACAGCAAAATAAAAAGTGTTACTCACTGAATGTTCACCGTTCGTCCGAAGCTAAAAGAGAGTCAAAGGTGCTTGTGACATTAGTTGTTTGCGACGTCAAGACTCAACTTGGCCGCGGTATACGCATAGCGTAGGTATGTTGGGTAGAATGGCATGGCCAGTCATGTGGGTAGTGCGATGATCATCAGAGGTACTCGTCAGATTCATAGATAAGTGGTAGGATATCACAGGCATCGGACTCCCCGAAGGTGAGGGGCTTCGGTTCGGTATATATCCCGCTCAGAGTAACGCGGGTCGGCAGCGCGAGCTAACACTCACATCGTCCTGGAAGCGCGGGGAATGTCCTGCGGGGGCCGAGACCGCGGCAGTGGGACAGAGCGCACGTTTCTTTATCCAACGTTTGCCCCCTTCGCTCCACCACACCGCCGGGGCCGCGGCGAGCGGAGAAGTATTCTGAGATCTTTCGTCCTTACGATGAGGTCCTCGAGGGACGCGTCCGGGAGGCCGGCCGCTCTGACTGCGCGCCGAGCGGGGTTGCCGGAGGGACGACGGCAGCGGCCTCGCTCCGGACGCAGCCGGTCGCAGCGCGACGCACCGGAGCCGCGCGGCCTCTGCGAGTGGAAGAGTGCAAGGGAGAGGCTGGACGAGGCTACCGCGCGGACTAAATGTTTTCTGTACAGAGTCCGTACAAGACATCACAGTTTTTTTTTTTTCGTGCAGAGGAACTCCTTGTACAATTTTGTACGAGATTTTGCACAAAATGGGGAAATTCGTGCAGATTTTCGTACAAAAAGTACATCTGCGCAAAAAAAAAAAAGTGATATCTCGCACAAAATTGTAAATATCATTTAGTGTTCGGGCGCACGCGGGGGCCAGACGACCGGTGAGGTGGTCAAAATCCCAGACGAGTTTTGAGCCACAGAGTTGCTTAGCAGGACTCGAACCGAACGTGTGACCCCCCTAGTGGATTGCTCCCCGAACGAGGAATCCATCGGTGGGATACACGTTCAGCACGAGTCTCATTTAACGACTCTGGAGTTAACAACGCGTCAAGAGTTTTGACCGCCTGCGCCGCCCTTCTGGCCCACTGTGTGCCGGGCTAAGGACTATGCCATGCGTCGGGTGCAGCGGGAAAGATACACATTTCCAGCTACCCTATGGATGAGCTTGTTACATGCATAAACCAGCGACGGGCATGCAGCAAGTGTGTCCTTGAGGCATGCAGCAAAGAAGTGTGCGCCTTGGGTTGACTCCATGTAGTGCGTGCTTGGCACACACTATAATACTTTGCAGGGCACCGTTATGGCTGAAGTTCCCCTCGACGTACACGAGGTCCAGCCCAGCTCATCCTCCGTTGCGATAGTCAGATGGCGCTGCGGTCGATGTCGGGCCCTGCGCGCGCGGTGCGCTCTCTCAGCCGCGTCTTCACTGGGGTCGGTGAGAATCGGTATAACGTTAACTTTGCGCAGTGGCGATATCGTAACCGATGAGGTCTATCCGAGGTGCGATTATTGCTAGTTGAAAACTTTTACCAATACCCCGCCTGGAGGACTTGAAATATAGTCCACCATGGCAATTTTTTGAAGCCTCTACGGAGGCTCATAAACACACTAAATTACTATGTACTTTTTTGTGCGCAAGATTCGCACAAAATTGTGCATGCGTTTTGAAATGCACCAATTTGTGCGTAACTACGCAGGAAAGTGTGCGTTGTAGCGCATACACTGAGAAAACCTTACAAACTATTTCGGGCCTTACAAAGAAAAGTAGTTTGTATAACAAAGTATTTTGAGCATACATAAGCTTACGAAGAAAATACTTCGTAAATTACAAACTATTTCTTCGTATAACAAAGTATTTTTGTTTGTTATATGTATGCTCAAAATACTTCGTAAGGTTTTAAGAGTGTAAAATTCGTGCATATTGAAACGCATGCACAACATTGTGCAAAGGTTATGCACAAAATAGTACATAGTAATTTAGTGTGAACATAATTATCCTGGTTCATTTACGAGTACACAGTAGGTATTTGCAGCCGTCTAGTCACATTCCCACGACACGGCGGTGTTCTTTAAACGTTCCAGGTGCATGCCGTTGCTAGAAAAACCGATGAGGTACCTTGGTTCAGGAGCTGTATTGTCGTAAAGTTGGGCCAAACGGCAAGACATGTATCGATATGGTGATATTGGCCGCCTTTGGGCGGACAATGCATCAAATCTAGGCCGTCTAATCGCAGTTTCTCTACACGTCGGCGGTCTTTGGACGTTCCTTTTTAATCCTTTTGCTAGAAAAAGCGATTAGCTACCTTAGTTCAGGAGCTGTATCGTCGTAAATTTGCGCCAAACGGCAACAAATGCATGGAAATGGTGATAAGGGCCGCTTTTGGGCGGAAACTGCGTTAAATCTAAGTCGTCTAATCGCAGTTTCACTGCTCGGCGGTGGACTTTGGACGTTCCTTTTGCATCCCTTTGCTAAGAAAAGCGTCTTATCTCATTGTTTTTAAAGCTCCATGGCCGCAAAGTAGGTCGACACGGGGACAATTGCCCAGAAAACGACATTTAAGCTGATTTTTTAGGCGGCAACTACGGCTTCTGCAAGGCGAAAGATCGCACACCCAAGCAAGGGTATGGTGTAGATCGATCGGAGGGCCACCACTGCGTGGAAGGTGTACAATTATCCGCCTTGGGTGGGACGCAGTTGCCGCTTGGCAAAATCTCGTTTTTTAGACATTTGTTGCGTTCGGCCCAATTTTGCGGCAGTACAGCACCTTAACCCTCAACGAGAAACGCGTAAATACAAATTTTCGTGAAAACATTGATATTGCCCTGTTTCCCTAATTTTGCGAAATCTCTGCGGTCCGGCGGCGGCCGGCGGTCAGGCAGACGGCCGCCGGTCCCACACCCGCCTCGGCGGGCCGCGTTCTTGCCGCTCACGTCTGTCTATTTTCCCGTGGGTGCGAGCCAAACAAAACTGCACGTGCGGATGCAACAATTGTCACCTCCCCTGCCCCCGCATCCCCAGCTGGTCTACGCGGCGGAGGAGTGGGGGCGGGCTTGCAGCGGGGATAGCGGGGCGAGGGGGCTCCGCGCCGCTCCAGCCAGGCCGGGCCGATCCACGCCGTCCACGCCGTCCACACACTAAATCTCATGTACAATTTTGTACGAGACATCACAGTTTTTTGTGCAGATGAACTTTTCGTACAATTTTTGTACGAAAATCTGCACAAATTTCCCCGTTTTTGTACAAAATATCGTACAAAATTGTACGAAAAGTTCATCTGCACAAAAAACTGTGATGTCTCGTACAAAATTTGTACAAAAACATTTAGGGTGCACGCCGTCGAAGTGCGTTCAAATTTAAAAGATTCACGCGAGCTCGCTCAACTTTTTGCCGATGCGTTTACGTAAAGTTACTTAAACCTTCAGCGCGCATCTCACCTCGTTCTTTGATTTTTGGATACTGTCCCGCAAGCTGAGCTCCTGCGGCCGCAATTCGATGAACGAAACTGTTCAGAAACTGTTCAAATGAACGGTTTGAAACGTGGCAAAAACGAGCGAGGCCTTCCTCATGGCATCTCGAACACGTCTGGCAAGTTTCGTGACATTCGGATCAAAATTGAAGCCACAGTGACATGACACATCAGTGCAACGCGCTTCTCCCCCCCCCCCCCCCCGCCAGAGCGGCGCTCCCCTCCTCTCGGCCACAGGTAAAGCATCATGTGCAAACGCGTTTACCTGCGGGAAATTCCTCCGGGCGCTCTCGGCTCCGGTGCGGTCAGGGCATGGAGTCACAGGTTAGGTTAGGTCACGGTGTCGCCAGGCGCTTTCGGGCGCGATCGCGGTTCGGGCGCGCTCGGGCGGGCTCGGGTGCCGAAGGCGAGGCCGAGGATGCCGCAGGCGCGCGAAACGAGCACACACTATTCGGCGAAGCCTGGCAATCTGGCAAGCCTGCAGCCTGGTCCGGCGGGCGGGCGGCATGGTTGCCAGACCGAGCGCTTTGGGGTCCCTTCGGGCGCCGAAGTAAGGGCCTCGGGTGCCTGGGTGCCCGACGGGCGCAATGACTCCGCACAGAGTGGAGCGCCTTCGGGTGCATGCGACCGTCATGGTAGGTCTCGGCAGTACTTGGGGCGCACACTTCGGGGAAGAACAGCGGGAGGCACAGCGGTCGGGGCTTAGGAGCCGACCGGGCGCCTTCGCTCGCGCTGCGTTCGGGCGCGCTGGCAGGGCGCTCGGGTCGGCCGTGTCTGGCAACCCTGGCGGGCGGGCGGCGGGCGCAGTGCGGTAGTAGTAGTCACTACACTGCCTGTGCTGTGCCGTGAGTGCCTTTGCTCAGAGCAAATTGCTCTGTCTCTTTCGTTCCCCGCCAGTTGCAGCGTGAAGCTGTCTCCGCCACCAGTCCCGCCGGATAGTCCCTCCATCAGGAGGATTCCGAGCACTGCTCTCAGGTTTCAACGCTGTCTCTCTCTTACCTTCACGGGACGCTACGTGAGTGCGAGAGAGACAGAGCGACGACAGCAGTGCTCGGAATCAGCCTGCTGCAAGTCCCCCGCATCGTAATTGTGGTTGTGTGTGATTTCCGTGACCGGCTGCAGTGCGTGCGCTGTCACTCAGTGCTGCTTGTGCTCTACAAACTAAAGTGTGTACATAGCATGCTTCAGGTTGAAGCATGCCTGCAAGTACACTCCACCTGGAGCCAACCTGGCATGTACACTCCACGCTGGAGCGTGCTTGCCAAGTACTCGCCACTTTGGAGCATGCTTGCCAAGTACACGCCAGGTGACGCATGCCTGCAAGTACACTGTTGCTGAAGTCCCCTACCTTCAGCACCTAGCGTGTACTTAACAAGCATGCTCCAACGTGGCGTGTACTTGGCAAGTATGCTCCAGCGTGGAGTTTACATGCCAGGTTGTCTCTAGGCGGAGTGTACTTGCTGGCATGCTTTAGCCTGAAGCCTGGTATGTTCACACTTGAGTTCGTGGAGTGGGTCAGTTGGGAAAATTTAGGGGCACGGCGTTAAAATGGGACTGCTGTTTCTTGGGCAAGATTTGACATTTTAGAACTCATGCCACACTAAATGTTCTTTCCGCAATACAGAGTGGCATTTTGTATGGCATGAGTTCGAAAACGTTTCTTCCAAGAAACAGCGGTCCCATTTTTACCTGTGTCCCAAAATTACCCCAACTGATGCTTGGCGCACAGTGAAAAGTCTACGAAGCGTCGCTTCGTAATGCGAAGAAAACGAAGGCATCGTAAAATCTACGAAGAAATGCTTCGTATTATGAAGCGTTCCTTTGTAATACGAAGCAATTCTACAATGCCTTCATTTTCTTCGTAGTCACGAAGCAGATACTTCCAAGACTTTTTAGAGTGCGGTCCAGGTTCATTGAGTTCGAGGGCTGCACTCGAACTGCCTCATGTTGTCGGCGCACCGTGCGACTGTTAACCGGAGAGTCGTTTTGTCGCTCTGTCTCGCTCGGACTCTCGGGTCCGTTGCAGTGCTAGGGAGACAGAGCCACTAAACGGCCCGTCGGAATCAGTCCGTGCGAACGCACAGTGAAAAAAGTCTACGAAGCATCGCTTCGTAATGCGAAGAAAACCAAGGCATTGTAAAATCTACGAAGAAATGCTTCGTATTATGAAGCAAAATCCTACGTAATACGAAGTATTTCTTCGCATTACGAACTAATTCTACAATTGCCTTCGTTTTCGTGGTTACGAATCAGATTATTCGTAGACATTTTAGAGTGCAGCGTGAGACGCCAAGACTAGCTTGGTTTGGTTAGGTTAGGCGGACTGCTGGATCAAGTGCTGAAGGAATCGCCAGCCGGCCGGCAGTGCACCTTCATAGCACACTCCGAACACAGCGGATCTGTCGGAAGCATTTGGCACGCCAGGCACCCTGTGGTTTGGCCTGTGGCTTGCAGGAGCATTTTTGACTGGCGTTTTCCGGGCAGGTTGGCTCCACGTGCATGCTTCGGTTTCTTCAGTGCGCACTCTAAGCTCCTTACGAACGCCATGTTTTTGTGATTCGGACAGTTTTGTGCTAATGTAATTGCGGATGTATTAAGCTCAAAATACGGATGGTTTCGTGCGCATCGCAAAGACTTTCGTGTCTGTTACGTACGAACAAAATTATCCGTAAGGGACGCAGGAAGAGGTCTTTGTAATACGAGTGAAATCACCCGTATTACAAGCTAAATCCATCCCTGATTACGTTTGCACGAAACTATTCGTGAGGTAAGCGTGCGTGACGTACCGTCGGGAATAAAACCAGACAAACTGCTGTCGTTGTGTGCATCGGCCGTACGGAACTCAATTTCGTAAAACGTTCTGCACGTTTGGCCAGCTCTGGAATTCCTTTTATGAATTCGTTGTCTCAATAGTCTTCTCTGCAAGCTCGAGTGCTGGGCACGCACGACACACTAAATGATGTGTACTATTTTGTACGAGACATCACAGTCGTTTGTGCAGATGAACTTTTAGTGCAATTTTCGTACGGAAAACTGCTCACATTCCCCCATGTTTGTGCAAAATTGCCTTCAAGTTTGTACAAAAAGTTTATCTGCCCAAAAAACTGAGATGTCTCGTTCAAAATTTGTACAGAAATGTTTAGTGTGCATTGGATTTCAATCGCAATGCACGCCCTAGTTTGTTCACTGGAAAAAAGTTACAGAGAATTCTGTAAACAACTTGTGCTGATTCTCTGTAACCCTAAACCCAGTATTTCCTGTAGCCTGTTTACAGTTTTCACTGTGCGACTCACAGTATTCTCTGCAGGACTTACAGACGTCTCCGTGCACCTTAATGGTCTGCGACGGGCATGCGGAGAAAACTGTGAGTCGCACAGGAAATACTGTCAATAAAACTGCAGTGAATTCCGTTATTTTTATGGGCAGTCTTACTACAGATTTAGTAACAGGATTCACCGCACTTTTCTCTCAGTCTATCCCTTACCTTAGAAAAATAAATTGTGGAAATGGGAAACAAAGTTTTTTAATGAATTCGTCTCGAAGGGACGGAAGAAAATGTAAACATCTGCCATAAGTGAACTCGAATTAGGAAAGTTACTGGCCTTCATAATGTTCAGGGACATTTTGAACACATTTGATGGCCAATAACTTTCCCATTCCGAGTCTCAACCCATGACATGTATGTTGGCATTTTTTGTTTAACACGTACGGACCAATCTGTGTCCATTCTTGGTTTTCCATTTCAACAATGTTTAGTTTTGAGGCACGGGACGGACTGCGAAAAGTGCGGTGAGCCCTTTTCCTGAAATAACGGTGTAGGCTGGCATTGAATTTAACAGGTATCACCGAGGTGTTTTCTCACAGTGGATTTCTTGTGCTCACTTAAAACCCTAGAAAGAACTGCTGGCGCCTGCAGGCCCGTGGGTTCTGGGGCCACATGTCCTCGTCTGCCGTCGTTGGTGGTGAAGTGGTGCGGCCAGGCTGGGCATAATCCCCTACCTGGGGTTCCCAGGGCGTGGGCTCCAGCTCTAAGAGGCTGGCTACCGTCTTCTCAGAAACTGTTTCTTGGGTACAGGAGGTAGGCATCAGGGCTTCTCGTGAGCGCACAGTGGGCTAGAAGACCAGCTCTGGCGGCTAAACCTGTGGACGCGTTTTGAGCTCGACAGTCGCAGGACTCGAACTGAACGTGTGACCCCACCACTGGGTTCCATGTCCTGAGAGCTGGGGTCACACAATCGGTTCGAGTCCTAATAAAGGACTCCGTAGCTCAGAGGCCGTCCGAGATTTTTACCGCTTCAAGCGGTCCTCTGGCCCACTGTGAATGCAGGTCCTGCTCAGCTTTGGTGCGGACATGACACTGCGGACTCGCGTCAGGCAGGTTCACATTTCGACGCCTCCTAATAGAACAATTCAGAATTGGCGTAGGAGGAGGCCCAACTGTAACAGTTAGGATTGTCTTGGATCCGCACTGCCAGTTAGGATTATTCTATTAGGAGGCGCCGACTTGCGTACTACGTAGAGGTGCTCTTCTAGCTGCCGGCCACATCTGTTTCACATTTTTTGATTCCCGTTTTACATTTGCATTTCGACAACTTCGCAACTCATGTACTGAAACAGTCACTCCAAGAGCACGTAATGATAGACGTGGAACAGTGCTTGGGCCGGGAGTATTCTGGGTCATTCCGCCCTCAGACTTACACCCTCGTTCTCTTCGTCGCTAAACTAAAAATGTCATGGTCGGACACATGGTAATGGCGTGACAAAAGTCACGCCAAAAATTGGCGTGACAGGAAATTTTCGCCGGAAAGCGGCAGGACTCTTGATTCTTAGGCGGCGCGAAAAGTCCGCAATGAAATTCTGTTTAACAGGAGGAGTGACACCCCTGCCTGCAAACAGGTCCTCACCTTGGTCTTCTCACGATACAGATCTTAAATTAATTATCTTATTGACACCAGTCAAAAATTAACCCCCGTTTTAACTGGGCATCGGAATATCAGCGTGGCTTGAACGTGGGGTTACCTCCGATGGGCATGCACTGACGTAAATGCCTCACAATACTTCTTCCAAGTTCCACTAAAGCATCTTTAAGCCCATCCTGCTGGATCTCTGCCTGCCCCTGGCAACTCCCCCGTCCGGCCTGTCCACACGCTCGCCGCGCTTTGCCTAGCGCGGGAGCGCTGGCGACGCCGTTTCGCAAGATTGATAACCGCATAAAACGTACAACTGTTATCAAGTTGTGATAACTACCAGGCGATATAAAATTCCCCGTAAAATCGTTTTCTGCACTCACTTGCAATCGAAAGTGCACACATTTTACCTTTTACCACACACACACATTTATTTATTTTTAATCTGCATATATAATCATATATGTCGTCTTATAATCTAAATAGGTGCACTGTTCTCAGATCCTCTTTTATATGTTTTAAATTCACAGCCTGGACATGTCTCATGCTCCCCTCAAAGTGCTGTTCCAAATAGTCGGGGCAATCGCCGACACCGGCAGCGTCAAAAACGGCGCTTTAAAGTCGCCGAAAGACATCCCCTTCAAGCACTCTACCGTGAGTTCCTTGTCCTCAAGGATGCCTGCAGCTGTCCTGACCTGCGTGGCTCAGGCCACTGCTGGAGGACCGACACGTGGTCAGTGGGCGGGCGCGTCCCCGAGGCGGAGACCCTGTAGCCCAGGAACGTCACCTCCGGCTGGCCGAGGATCGTCTTCTGGGCGTTGAGGACGACGCCGTAGTCCGCGAGTCGGCTGAAAACTGCTCGCAGGTGGTGCTCGTGTTCCTCTTCGTCCCGTGAATACACGAGGATGTCGTCGAGGTACGGGAACACGAATGGCAGTTTGCGGGTTACCTCGTCGATGAATCGCTGGAATGTCTGGCCGGCGTTGCGGAGACCGAACGTCATCATTGGAAACTCGAACGACCCGACGTGATTCCGAACTCGTGCCTGTAAAAATCGGAGACAAGTTGCGCACTCTCCAACACAAATTTGCAGCACACCTCCAAATTGAGCGATTGCTGCTTCAAAAAGTCAAAGTGATACTGACTTAAAGTTATTTTTTGCGGAGGCGCCGTTGTCCGCATAAGGCGCACAGATCCTTTCACGATCCGTTCGAAAATCAGCCCACCCACGATAACAGGCTTCGGTTCGCCGTATAAATAGAAAAGCCCCTTAATTTTTTCAAACGTTTCCGGCTCAAGAATTTGCACGAGTTCGTCCCAAGTCAAATTTACAAAAAGATGGCTTTCGTCATTTTGTCCAATGAACTGCACACTAAAGGCGCAGGAATCATCCCGGTTCGAACCCATGCGAACATAAACCTGTCTTTTTCGCGAGAGGGGTACGTCGCGGTGATTAATCAGTGTCGGCTTCTTCGCGAGCACGAGAGGTATGTGGACCTTTGACATATAAGCTTCGATACCGTCTGCGTTGGGAAACTGTACCTGGTCATTAACAGGTGCAGCGGCCGGGGCCGAGGTTTTTATATTTTTTTGCGAAGGCGCCGTCGTCCGCATTACCCGCACAGACCCTTTCACGATCCGTTCAAATATCAGCCCACCCACAATCACCGGCTTCGGCTCGCCATACACATAAAAAAGACCCTTTATTTTTTGGTACACGTGGTCCAGATGTCTCCACTGCCCGTTCGGCCCCACGTATTTCGTCTTTGCCAAGTCTGTCCTCTCCATCTTTGTTGACCGCACGACCAGCCCGTGTAGCCCCGCGAAGCGAAGCAGCCACGGGCCGTTCTCGTTCGTGAACTCGTGCGCGCTGTGCTGTTGCGCCAGCGCCCTCACGCGTTCCTCTGTCCCGATCTCAGCGTTGAAGTCCCCGAGGAACACCGGGATAGCCCCGGCCGGAAGCGTGGCCAGGCAGTCCGCCTGGTTAAAAGTTCCTTTAGAATTTCACCGTTCGGGGAGGCGGGTTTCTTGACATCAAACCATTCGTCAACATGCTCCCTCAGAAATTGCCTCTCTAAATTTTCAGAATCGAATTTGGAATGCCCCATTTTATTAGCGACGTGAATCATGTTGGACATGCACAAGGCAAGCCAACACGGCAGGTCCTTAGTCAACATCTCCTCCATATCATAAAGTTAGACAGATGCTGCAATGTCTCCCACGTAATAGCACCGAGAAGGCTGTAATTTTGATCCAGGGTACTCTTTTTCAGTGCGGGCCCGCTGTCGGCGAGCACAACACAACTAACATCGGCACATTCACCCTGACGCGACGGCCCGGGCATGTTGGAAGGGAAAAGAATTACAATGTTTACATCAAACACAATTTTTATTTTTCAACTTATACAATGATTTACATAACACACCACACACACAGGCACATAAATTTATTTATTTATTTATTTATTTATTTATTTATTTATTTATTTATTTATTTATTTGTAGTCTGCATATAGTCATAAATGTCATCCTTTAATCGAAAGAAGTGGACCGTTCGGAGGTCCTCCTTAATTAATTTTAAATTCGCACTCTCGACATGTCTCATGTCCCCCTCATATAGCTGCTCAAGATAATCGGGACACATGCCGACTGCATCGAAAACGGCGCTGTGAAAGTCGCCAAAAGGCATAGATTTGAGCCCCTCAACCGTCAGCCCTTGGAATTCCAGTATGTCAGCAGCTGCCTTGACCAGCTGCATATAAAATTGTCTCACGAGGTGCGCACTTTCGAGGACTAAGCTGCAACAAATCTGTAAATTGACTGCCTGATTTTTCAGGAAGTCTAAGTGATATTGGCTAATTGTCACTTTCTGTGACGGCGCCGTCGTCCGCATGACGCGCACCGAGCCCTTAACAATTCTTTCAAAAATGAGCCCGCCTACAATGACAGGCTCCGTAAAGGTAAAATAACCCCTTAATGTTTTTAAATGTGTCTGGCTCCAGGATTAGTAAGAGCTCGTCCCAAGTTAAGTAAACAAAAATATGGCTTTCGCCATTTTGCCTTATGAGTTGTACACTAAAAGCACAATTATCATCCAAGTTAAGCCCCATCCTAATGTTGACCTCTCTTTTACGCGAGAGGGCCACGTCGCGGTGGTTTATTAGAGTCGGCTTTTTTACGAGCACTAATGGCACATGAACCGTAGACATAAACGACTCGATTCCGTCTGTGTTCGGAAACAGTACCTGGGCGGTTTCGGAGGCAGCGGCCGGGGCGGTAAGAGGGGCGGTAGCAGGCGCGGCAGCAGGGGCATAGTCCTCGCTGTCAGTTGCCGCAGCCGTAAGGGGCTCCACGATAGGGGGGGTGTACCACGCAGGCCGGTCTTGCGAATTTAGTTACGAATAATTCACATTAACACTCCCAGGCAGCACATGCTGACAAACAGGGCGCTGCTCTCCGAGGTGACGTCAGTCTTCTTCTTGCTTGGGGCGGCCTGCTGCACAATTGGAATGACCCGGTCCGCCCGGCTTAGCTTCAGCCGGTCGAACGAGAGCCCCACTATCTTCGACATGGCCTCGACGCCAACCTTTTCCGCCTGGTCTCAGTTGACAGCAGCCTCGCCTATGACGCCCGTCGCGATGTTTCGGATGCCGTCGCTGGTGGGTTGTGGTTGTGATGATTATGCGTGCGTTTTCCGACTCCTGGACGTTTTCTCGGGCGCTCCCTCGGTGCTGTCAGGGAGCGGTGTGCCGAACAGCTCCTTGAAGCGTGCCGCCGATGCTGTTGATGTCGGCGACGGCCGTTCTGCGGGTTGCGGTTGTTCAGCGGACGCCGGGGGTGCCCGGGCCTGTCGCGAGACAGGCAACGGCCTCGTCGGCTTTCGGAAATACGGCATGAAGTCCTTGCCCGGTGTGCGCGGCACGGCTGGACTCCTGTCGGTGGGCATGGTGGTGTCCCTCCAGCCATAAGCAAACGGCCTGCCTGTCTTCTTGATCGCGCGTCACACGAGATTCGCGCAAGTCAAGTCCACGTGCTGCTCCGATGAAATGCGGTGGCCCCGCAAAACTTCTCCAGGGCGGTGGTGACTCTGTGCAGGGCCGGCATGGAGCCAATCCACTGCGACATCACGCTGCTCGTCAGCCCGCAGGTAATTCCCCCTTGATCCTTGAACGGACGCATGACATCTTGCTCCACCACCATGTCTGTCCACGCCCCGGCCCAGTACTTCGGTGAGCACCGTACAGTGAAGTACTCCTTCTGGGCCGCCTCGGCCAGGTCTCCGTCGAGATCTTCCACTGTCTGAACATACAGGCGGGTGGTCTTGGCGTAGTTGTGGTGCGCCGCCGCGTGGAAGATAGGCTCCATCGCCGTCGTGTACGCCAAGTGCAGTACCCAGTCTCCTGTGATTTTCTGACACAACTGTAGCACGTCTTGAGCATACTGCGCATAGCTCTGAACGCCTCGGCCCAGCACCAGCTCCACCTCGGAGCTGGCTCGAGATGTGGTGGTGGGGGGAAGTAGTTGGTTTATGTCTCGTACTTCGCTGTGTATGACAAATCGACCGTAAGGAATGGCTCCGAGCATAGTGGAGCAGAGAGCAGAGCAAGCGAGCAGGCGAGTGCAAGTAATCGTCTGCAAGAACAACAATAAACAAATTAGAATAAATTTGCAGATTATCGCCCTGTTAGTCGGGAATTTATGGGCGTGAACTTCTTTCTTTCTGTGTGATAGCGCTTTCATAACTTTGTTTGCATTTTATACATGGACTCAACGTTTCAAATTTGTTTTAAGATAGCCGAGACATGCAAGGAGGTTAAAAGCAACAACAGAATCTATAAAGGAACCATATAAACTCGTACATGGCAGCATGACAATGACATTGGTACATAAGAATGAACTTAAAAGTGTGGGTTGTTATATTTTGGTGCTTTGTCAAATTCTCCTGTTGTGAATTTGTTTTCCCAATGAAGCCTCCTTTTTCAGTTGCACTACAGTGTCTGCCAAAGAACACAAAACACAAAGCAGTCTAAGGAGGTCAAAATAATGCTGTTTTTGTCAAAATTTTGACTTGCTTTTTGTCAAAGTTTTGATTATATTTAGTCATGTTGACATCAAAAGACGTCATGGTGAGATGGTGAGTGTTTGGTGTTCTTTGGGACGTGCTACACCCCCTTCATGATGGCACTGAACTTATTTTCAATTCCATCACAGACAAGCGGACTTCTTATGTTCATTGTCTGATTTTGGCTTGCCAGCCTTATTGGTACACCAGGGTTACTGCGTAGTTACTCTCTGCCTGAAAACTGTAATCAGTGATTCCTTTTCTCCTCTTTGAAAGACTATAACCCAATCTTATATTTTTGGCCATTAACTGTTGCGTTCTGGCATCACTGGCATGTGTCAAAATCTTGTGTCATGCTTCTGTTCACCGAAACTGGGAAACTCAGGAAGTTGGTGTTGGACCACGCATATTCTAATTTCATTCTTTCTAACGTGCCACAAAGAGTTCAAAGACGTCCAGAGACCTTCCCTCGCACCGTAGTTTAAAATTCATAACATCCTCCTCCAAATTATGAGGTCTAAGTAATGCAAGTCTTTTCACTTAAAAACTTTTATTGGCGGCAGAGCATAAATAAATCATCTTTCAAAAAACCTTAACAGTAAGACTTATAACTGTCACAGAGTTAATAAATAACAAAATAAGTAATCATATTGGGAGAGCAAAATAAAGCTTGGAATTTGAGATCATCAAAAACTTTTTCAGCCTCATCTGGTGAACAACCATGTATAGCCTGATAAGCAAAAATAATTGCCTGTGGGAGAGAAATTTTAACATATGAGAGATGAAGGTTATTTACATCCTATTATAAATGATTTTGAATGTATGTACTGACCTCGGGTAAAAGCACATCTATTTTTTCAAATGGGGCCCTGTTTGGAAAATTATCTTCTATGAAATCTAGGGCCTGCTCATACTGGAACACAAGAAAAAAATTCAAATTTAGGTTCATCTTTAAATTTTAGTAAAAGTTCAATATGAATTTTAAAAAAATTGGTGGTTATCCCACCAAAAATAAAAAGCTCTAAATTATTTTATTCCTAGGGTCCATTGACTGGAGTCGATGTGACAATCAAGATGGTGAAAAAAAATAAAGATTTTGATTTTGTGACACCATACGATTTTGGTTCTTCAAGTGTTCTTTTTGGTAGATTTGTGAGGCACTTACCAAATCAGGAAATGCGTTCATGGGCCCAAAGCCTGAACCGCCCTGTCTTCGGTTGGTCATTCTGAAAAAATTCATTCTGCTACTGAACACTTGACCAAACACTATTTTCTGAAGATGCATTTCGCATTCTGTTGTTTTCAGTGCCTGAGCACTGCAATTCCATTGGTAAGTTTGCTTGCCACTCCAGTGGCGCTCCGTTTTGAATGCCAAAATTTGGCATTCTGGGCCGGATTGGCCTTTTAAAATGCCAAAATTTGGCGTCCAAGTTCACCGGAATGCCAAATTTTGGCATTCAAAGAGGCCAATCTGGGCCGAGAAGGCCAAATTTTGGCATTCAAAACGGAGCGCTACTGGAGTGGCAAGCAAACTTGCCAATCGTATTGCAGTGAGGTAACTGGATGGCTTCCTTTCGCTTACTGATTCTTTCCTACCAAACAAATTAATATTTATTTGAAGACTCCTCTACTTAGATCTTAAAAAAAAATCATTATTTCATTTCATGCTGTACTTACGTCCTCGCTCAATAGCATTTCAGGTGGCATTCTACTTAATTCCTGCATCACTTCCTTCGTTATTCTTTTCTCCCTAGCTCTAACATCTTCATCTGCAAAGGGAAAGGAAAGCTCAAGTTAATTGAACCGTCCTTCAAAACTATAACCAAAATTTAACTGTTAACATTTTCATACCTTCTGATATGCTATCCACAATGTCAATCTCTCCATCTAAATTTGCCAAATCATCTTCAGTGGCATCAACGACTTGCAAAACTGTCCAAAAAGTAAAATAAAGGAAATATGTAAGTTTGAATAAAATTAGTTTGTTAAAGTCATTCAGCAAATGATGGAAATCACTTACCATATTCTCCGGGAGCTGGATCATCGAGACCTTGGTTGAGAACTACTTGCTCACTGTGGTTGAGGGTCAGGGGTGCTTGAAGGGTGCTCTTCGTGGGACCTGCAATACAGTATAATTTTGTTCATTCCAGTTAGTAGGTCAGAAAAAATCAAGAGGAGAAATGCATGTGGAAATACTTGCTGAGCAAAACTGACTATGAACACTTCTCGATTTGAGCTCAAACATTGAACAGCAGTGTCGTGATACTTTGTTAGAGAAGGATTCCAAGCCGGTGGAGCAGCTGACCTGGGGGTGACTATTCTAATGCCCCCTAGGGCGTGGAGGGTGCCCTTGCCGTCAGAAGTCTCCGTGTTCCAGTCCGCGTTGTCGTACACGTACTGGACGTAACGCGTGACTCCGTCCTGGTCACCGTCGACGTGCTCGTTCACGGACTGGGCGACGTTGCAGCGGAATCGCCTGACTTCATTGTAGCTTACAGACATTCCAAATGCATACAAAATGTCAATGAGGTCACGTGACCCTTCAACGTCGTGGAGGTCGGCGCCGAGTCCCAAAAGCACAGGGGGAATGTATGACTTGGGTCTGCACGAAAACATAATGCATTGGCCAAGCGCGAGCCGGCGCCGTTCACCCTTTTCTTCACTGCCAGGTGCTGAAGTGATGACGCCGTTAAGCAAGGTGTCGAGGCTCGTGGGTAATTTTGTAGACAAAATTTCAGTTGGTGATGGGTATGAGTTGAGCTCGCAGGGGACTTTCCTAATGTCTCGTCGTATAATTTTTGCGGCCATCTCTACGATTCTTCTCTCTTCTTCTGTCTCATTGGTGTGTCTTTCACTGTACCAATTTTGGTACAAGAACTTCCCCATTGTTCCCGAAAAATTGACAATGGCAGTCTCTCCAATTCCTCCCGTTATTGTAATGCCAGATCCAAATTTTTTTAGCAGTGCATTTTTGAGCCACAGTCTGCTAATTGAGACAGAGCCGAACGATTCAATAATACTTTCAAGTTCTTTGAAGATGTATTGGCACTCCTCACCAGACTCAAGATACTCAACGAGCCTGGTAAAAACGGCTTCCTTTTCCTGGTTACAAGAGCCTTGCGGTCGCCCAGGAGCCTTTGTTGTCTCTTCTGGCGCGACCCGCCCCACTTTAAACTTCATGTTACACTCCCCGTGGTACCTTGCCTCCGCGGCGGGAAGGTCGGAGCGCAGTCCCGCGAGTCGCAGCTTGACCTCCGCGGCCCACGAGTCAGCATCCCCTCTCTCTTCTATGGCCTTCCATAGCGACGTATCCGAGCAGAAAAGGCCTATCTTTGGAGGGGACGTTTGAAAAGGCCTATCAGATCGCGCGCTCCCAATATGGGCCTATCAGAATGCGTCCCACCAGAAAGGTACTATCTGCGGAGGGACGGCTAGAATGGTACTAACCGCCTGATTCAGGAATCTGTCAATTAAAGGTTTTCAGTTTCGAGGACGAAGACAATTAAGATAGCCCATGTATCTTCAAAGCGACGATGCCATTATAATCTCCAGCTAATACTGCATCGGCACATGTGATTAGTATTGTGGTGATATGTTGATGTTTTGTCAGGCATTGCGCAAATATAAAATGTGGTGTCACTGTGGGGTCATTTGCTGCGTGCCTTTCGCGTGAATTTCGGTAAGCTAGCACTCTGCTGATGTACCGTTTACTTTCCCTCGACACGCCTCAATACCCCACGCACGAGATACTAGCACTAAAAGTCTCTTGGGCGCGAGGTATTGTTGAGCAAGTGCAAGGACACTAGCTCTCTAATTTTGATTTCTTACTGAAATGAACTTCTGGCTTCTATGGCTTCAAGAGTGTGCATGCTAAAAGCACCTGTTTACATTAATTTTTAATTATTTGTTTGTTTTAGATTTTTCTTTGGGAGAGTTGCTTCGATTGGCTCCATCAAGTTTTGCGGAGCAGAGCGTGTACCAAAAGTGTAAGTTGTTATTGTTTTAAAAATAAAGGAAGAAAACTCACAATGTTCAAATCAAAGTGTCTTATTTATTCATATGTAGAACCAGTCAGAACTTTAAATAAAGGAAGATATTCCTTTCTTTTAAAATCATCAGCTATTGCAAGTGGGAAACTATAATATGTTTCATAAATAGTTATAAAATAAAAAATTACAAACATTGTTTGACTTTTCCAAAATTGCATCAATGAATCCTAATTAAGTTGTAAACTAACTATAAAAATCACATTTCAAATAAGCATTAGAAAATAAACGAGTATGAAGGCACTAGGCCCTTAACTTTGGTTGATCGTAGGAAACATAACACTTACATTTGCAGGAACATGGCACTACGAGACAAGACATTTAACCCACTGAATTATTTCAATGACTTGTGCAAGAATTAAACATTAGACTAATTGAAAAACTCAAGTGTGAGTTCAAACAATTTAACAAATATAGAAAATTAGCAATGACCACATCACATGGAATGAATCACGATAAATGACTAGCACTTTACAATACATAGTCTTAATCTCTATCACTGTCGTTATCATTAGAGTCAGATTCTGCCGAATCCTCCCATTCTGAAAGCTCTTCTGCAGGTGGCTGCTGTACAGTAGTTGAGAGCTTAGGCAAGTCTTCCATATAATATTGGGCATATACAGAGGGTATTGCCCCAGACTTGCAGAGGTCTTGAAGGTGCTTAAGAGTCACCTGTGGTAGGCAGGAAGTGAGCTTTATTCTTTTTGTTTGTATATAGTGTGCTGGAGCATAGTTCATCATGGGGACACCCGTAAACAGTGACTATGATAATTGCTGTTGTCACAGTATGAGAAACGCATATGTACAGATAGGCGGGATATTCAAATAAGTGTGAGGATTACAATATTTACAACACTCCCTCTTAATCCGAGCATAACAGTAAGCGAAACTCCCTCTTAACCGAGGTACCCAGGAGAAACAAGAGCAAACGGATAAGTAATATTTACAAGTATTTAAAAAAAAAAAAAAAAAAAAAAACTTTACATAGACATTCTTAGTAGGTTACACCCTTTGTTGTGACCATCCTCCTTTAGGGCTTTTGTCAGTATATCAGCCGGCATTATTTCCGTTGGCATGTAGTGGATGTCAACCATCCCATCCTGGAAAAGGTCTCGAAGGAACTGCATCCTACATCCGAAATGCTTAGTTCTAGCCGTAAAACTATGTCCTTTTACCTCCTTGAGCGCCGCCTGGTAGTCATTGTACAAATTTATGGTCTGTAAACCACAATTAAAAATGGCATTTACCAGATCATTGAGGAAAACGGATTCTTTACCAGCTTCAGTCATCGCTACATATTCTGATTCCATTGATGACTGGGCAGCAAGTTTTTGCTTCTTGCTACTCCAGGAAACCAGATTGCCATCAAGTAAGGAAATTAACCCACTATATGAATAGTAATCGCTTGGATTACCTGCGAAATCAGCATCTGCAAACGAGGTCAAGCAGAGATCGGGAACCTTGGCTTTTGTGTACAGTAAGCCCCTTTTGGGTGTCTCCTTCAGGTACGCCAGTACTCTCTTTGCCAAAGTCCAATGGACAGTGGTATAACAATTATTAAATTGACTTGAGAAACTAACACAGTATGCAATGTCTGGCCGAGTATTCATGCTCAAGTACAACAAACATCCCATGAGTTCCTGGTATGGTAGAGACTTTTTCACTCCAGGACCCATGGCACTGAGTTTAAGTTTACTCTCCATGGGTGTCTTCTGTCCTTTGCAGTCAAGACTGTTAAATCTTTTTAGAACATCAATAAAATAATTTTTCTGGTGTAAAATCATTGTTCCGTCTTTCCAGTTCCTTTCCAATCTTATACCCAGGCAGTTTTTGGCCTCTCCCAGGTCTTTTATATCGAAGGTGAGCTGCAGGATTTTTAATAACTCATTTTTCAGTTCAGGGTGGCTGTAAAACACATAAAAATCATCGACATACAGTGCGACCATGAATATAGACTTGCTCGACTCCTTGACATAAACACACGGTTCTTCCGGGAAATTTATGAAGCCATTGTCTCTCAACACATTGTCTGCCTTCTGATTCCAGCACTTGGCTGCCTGCTTCAACCCATATACTGCCTTGTGCAGTCTACATACTTTGGCAAGCTCTCTAAGTCTGCGCACCACAACCGATTGCGCCGACCCATGGCAACGGTTTTCCAAATAGAACAACCTTTGCTCTGGCGTTACATTTTGATACATGCCAAACAGGCGATCCAGGCGCGATAGGAACTGAGCGCCGTCCTCGTCAGGGGCACCGCTAAATTTTGGGAGCGGCAGGGAAAAGGACACTAGTGGGGCCGCCATGGTAGACCACGGGAAATGACACGCCAAAAGGAAATTCTTGCGGCACACGGGGGTCTACTCGGGGCGGTCCGCGACTGAATAACGACCTCGCGAACGCAAAACTACGAAACAGGCACCAAACCGGTCAAAATACCGTTCCGGCGGGGGCAAATTCACTTCACAAAGAAAGGGAACAACTACAGTCGAAACTAACTACGCATGGGACGTGAAAATTTACAGAGCCATGAACGACTGCACTATGGATAAAACACAAGCTACAACATACGGGCACCAATCCGGCCGATATGTACCATGTGCGGCGCATGGAAAAAAAACTACAAATCTACGGCCTTTTTGTTGAATTATTCGCATGATTTGTTCTGCTAACAGTTATGACCATGTCCTTGTAAGAAGTTATTATTTCTGGTGTTTCCCTTTCAGAACTAATTTTTGTTTCTTGTTTCCCCAATTTTATTTCCTTTGCTGGGAATTTGCTCTCATCAAAACTAACACTTCTCTCAACAAAGTACTTGTGGGGTTGGTTTATATCCATTAGTTTAAACCATTTTAGTTTAAGCCAGCCATTAAAACAAGATTGCCTTTTGATACTTCTAAATTTACTTTGTAAGTGCCGTTGTTTTCTTTCGCCTTTAAAAGTGGCTTACCTTTAATAACAATGTCTTCCCTTCGGAAAACCCCACCATAATTATCTTTAAACACCGTCACTAGATTGCATTTTGCAATTGTACTTACAGACAACAAATTACTACCTAGGCCGGCACAGTGTTAGTTTGACTTTAATTTCTGAGAGATCATTATTGTTTTGAGGGTCCAAGGGTAGAACCCCAGCCCCTTCCGTGTACAGAATCTCATTACCTGCACATTCAATTGATTCTTTGGGTGTTAACCTGTAATTTTGAACATAAGATGGGTCACTCACAAGGTTATCAAAAGCACCACTATCCAAATAAAATTCAACATCTTTTGTATTTTCTTGACTGACTTTCAACACTTTTGAGGTTGAGGGCACTTCAGCTAAATTACAAACCGGCCCCCTTTTGGCTATGGCCACCTTCCACTTTATTGGCCCCTTTGGTCCACTTTGGGATTGTCCACGACTGGAGTTGTAATTAGAGAAGCCGTGACTCTGTCCACGGCCCGTGTTGTTCCAATTTCCACGAGCTCGTCCACCGCGTCCTCTAAATCCAGAACGTCCGCGGAGGTTAAAGGCACCCCCACCTTCTAACCAGCAGTCACTCTTTTTGTGACCCCTCTTGCCACAGTTATTGCAATCATTAGGAAAATAGGGAGCTCGCTTTGTTCCTCTTGCAGTAAACGCAACACTTGGCAGTTTGTTTGAATTTCCTGATACATTTCCAGATACCTTCTTTCCTCCATCTGTTCGAATTAAATCAAACTCTTCCACTCGTAACCTCACCATGTCCAATGTTAGTTGGCTGTGATCCAAAGCTTGCAAAGAATTCACCACAGATTCAAACTCTGTTGGAAGTGACCACAAGAACTGCAAAACAATTCCAATTTCATCCATATTATTTCCACACAACTTCAACTCTCTGACCAACTTGTCAAACCTGACAGAGTATTCAACAAGTGTCTCTTCTTTCGGTTTATACTTCAGTTGATGAAACTGTTTAGATTTAACAATTCTCGAACTGACTTGAGTTTTAGAAAACCTTTCATTTAACACCTGCCACACTTCAAAAGCTGATTTCTTTTCTTTCACAACTTCTAGCACTTCATCTCCCAATCTTTCAATGATATTATTTTTGCACTTTTTATCCTTTTTGATCAGTTCAAGCAATAACTCTTCCTTTCTCTTACGAGCATTCCCACCATCTGTAGGTAATATATCATACTGCTTTGATAGTTCTTGAAAATTCTTCTCAACCAAATCTAACAAATCTTCCTTATCCAAATATATTTCCATTCTAAACTTCCAATCATTGAAGTTTTTCCCATCAAACAATGAAATCTTTGTCTTTTCATCAGACATCTTTAACCAACCTATACCAAAGGGAAAAAACAAAACAAAAAAAAACAATTATTTAGAGTTTGAACATGTACTCCATTTAATATCTGTAGCACATATAAACGCTTATTTCTTATCCAAGGAATTACAACCACACTCACCAGTTAAAACTGGTATTACAGTGAATTATGCCCACCCGGTTACCCCTGGGATTATGGCCACACCCACCAGACAAAGCATTCTGGTATTACAGTGAATTATGCCCACCAGATTCAAACAAAGAATTCATTTGGGGAATCTGTGGTATTATAGCCACATTCACTAGATTATTTCTAGTATTACAATGCATTACGCTCACCAAGATTCCTTTATTTTTACTCTTTGTCTGGGATTACAAGCCACATCTACCAGAGACTGGTATTATGATGGATTATGCTCACCAGATTATATTTTCTAAACATATTAATATTTTTATTTACCCTCTATCAATGTTTCACTCAGTACACACTTTAAACTAATAGGAAATGCTTTTATCTCAGAATTTTCTTTGTTCTCTCATGTGAAACAAAGGATGGGAGGGAAAACCCAAAATGCACAAGCTGCACCTGCCCATTTTGCATTTCATGTTTTTAAATAAAATACTTACTTTTAACAAACACTACCAATGTCAGAGATCACTGGGCCCATAACCTATTGAAATTAGGTTTAGGGATTTAGATAAATGATACCAAGATATATTTCTATCAAGATAACTAAATAGTTTATTATCTGGTTGTGATACACTTAAAAAGTAGAACTCAACCGTCAGTAGTGTGTTAGTCCGCACCACATCTCACAGGGGTCTGTATCCGGGCCGAAAACTGTGGAGCCAACGGTGACGTCACTGCCCCTGCTTGCGCGGCGGTGGGGGCGAGGTGAGATCGGTCGGAGGGGTGACTGTTACTTACAAGCAGACGACCTTTGTATTATGCTCCAGGGTTATACTGTTTCATGTTTTGAAACGGCCGTTAGCATTTTTGTCGTCAAGGTGTTGGAACATGTAAAATAACTTCGACCAGCGCCCGCAAATTCAGTTGAGTTTCATTCGTTACTATTCGATATTTGATTTTCACAAAAGTTTGAGGTGTTTTTACTCTTATATTTGTTGTGATTCAAAAACAATTTTAAAATTTCAAGATTTTCAAACAAAATGAGATAATCTCTCCAATTCAACCTTCTAACTTTCAGAGTGTTTGATGGAAAAGTAAGGAGATATAAATAAATTATGGGCAGCATTCATTTTCAGTCTTTATTTTGAGCAACGAGCAACAAAGCTCCAACATTACTTTGCACTAGTTAAGATTAAACTCACACTAGGCAACAGCGTAAAAGTTTTCCGTTTAACTTCACAAACATAAGATACATTATAGAACCAAAACGCTTTAATGAACAAGGAAGTGATTAAAATATGATGAAGGTAAGACAAAGCTCTAAAATTTTTCAAGAACATAACTAAAGGCAAGCCCTGAATAGAGGAAGAGAAACGGTTTTTCGGAATATGGTGGAAATGATTGACAAATGTGCAGACATACAAACTAAGTAAGAATGGTACCACATTGTTGTGTCTAACAAAACTTTTAAAATGTAACAAAATATTGAAGAAGCCCAGAGGACAGTATTTATATAGCTCATCATGCAATGCAGTTCTAATTATACACAAACACAACAAACACAACAAAGAATTAAAATACAAATTAAAATACAAAAAGTAAAAGAGTACAATATAAATGACTTACATTGATGTAAAAAGACAACATATTGTTCAATTGCAAATTAATGACATACTATTCATTACACATAGAATTATAATATGTATATATCACAACAAATTAAGTATATTTACAACTCTTGAACATTTTCACAGCCACTAGAAATAACTTCATACATTAACTTGCGGAATTCAAGTGGATCACTAAGGGGCACATATGAACAATTTTCATTGGTGATTGTCTGATAGGCCAGCCAGCAGACATGGGCTCCACAATTGATTGAGTCAGTTTGCGGTGGAAGAGTAACAGTTTCAATCTTCCATCCGGACAGATGGGGTTTAACTGTTTTCAAAATAGAAATTAAATTGCTTATGAAAGTTTGAGATTTGCCTTTCAGTGGCTGTTGGAGGGGATCATAAAACTTAATAATATTACTTTGAATAATGACTAAACACCAGTGAACGCGGTTAAAATTAACAGGACAAATTAATATTTCTTTTTCAGAGGTGACCTTCCCCATCAGTCTAGATACTTTATTCCCCCTCAGAATGGACAGACATACATCAGATTCAACAATAAAGACCTTTTTGTTCACTGACTTTGAAAGAATTCTAAGGAACACATCTATAACTCCAGAATAAAGCCATCCAACACGAAATAATTTATCAAACTTTTGGCAGGCCAGTTCTTCATCATGTGTTAATTTACCTTCAAGTGACTTTAGGTGTAGCAAATTTAATTTATGGTAATCAAAACGTAATAAGAAATCATACAAATGATCTTTGTTGCTGAATCTAGGAGTAAAGTTACAAGGTAGTTGTGGAAGAAAGCTTACATTTGAAGTTAAGCGTACATCATCTTCAACTGCTAGCACCGGTGGCATGGATGGAATACCAAAGTCAGACTCATCAGTCTGAGGAACATCAGATAGAATTTGAGGGCTGTCCGCTTCTTCATGGTTAAAGTGTGAGATCAGATCTTCCTTCAAAGCTTCCTTGCCTTCAAAGCCCAGACGCTGATGCCCCTCAGGTTTCCTTTTCTTTTTTCTTTTGAAAGGAAGCATTTGTGATTCTTGAGTTGCTAATTTTTCTTTGGGGGCGATACTCCTAGAAGCAGGCATGGTGGTTGGCAATGGATCATTTAACGACACAGTGACTAGAGCTTTGCGTAGAGCCTCATCAATACAAGTGTCCAGCATCACAAGTGCATGGGGTGGCAGTGACTTGGCCTCTACAATCTCCTGTAATTTTCTAACATTCAATGCAAGTTGTGAGTAACTTCTATCCTGAGACAGTTGGGAAGTCTTTGAGACATCCCTCACAGTCTCTTCTTGAACGAAGAATTGGAAATCATTGTTGACTTGATCTTCTTGCACAAAAACATGACCCCGATTCAAGAATGAATGAAGTTTATGCACATGCTTGCATACTGGGCAGGAGTCAGGGCAAGTGCATGTGTACAAGTGTCCACACAAAGAGGGGCATGCCAATTCTGTGCACCTCTCAAAGCACAAGTCACTATCACATTCCTCTTGGATTCTGTGGACCATATACTCCATCTTCTTGTTGGAAGCAGATTTTATCCACCATATGTTTTCAGTCTCCTGCCGGAGGCTGCTGTCTGGAAACGCCAAGCCATTGACATGGCGTCCATACAGAGCAGCAGGAGACTCACAGAATCCAAGCAATGCCTGTCGCTTCCGAGCTGCATAGTCATCTTCTTCTATCTGTAATAAAATGACCAGAAGATCGTCGACTCGCTTATTAGGCACTCTCTTCATATACTCAGTTTTAATTTTATTGTGAAGTGACTCTGCATGCCCAGTGGTGTTCACATTGCCATGAGGAATGCGAGTCCTGTAGCACATGGCCCACTTTTCTGCTCTTAATTTGGACTCCTTTAAATACTCCACAAATAAGGGTGCAACATCAGCATACTTTCTGCAAAATCCACCAAACATTTCCAGGAATTCTTTTTCATCATTTACATACACAATCAAGAGCACCTCATCAAACATAGCACTGAAGAGATGAGCTGGAGCTAAACTACGTAAATTTCTCCTGAATGTCTCTTGCAGGTGCCATTGGCAGAGTAGGTGAAATTGAGGTTCTTGAAAGGCCAATTCAAAACCATTGATGAGGGCAGGAGCATCATCAGTAATAACAGCATTCAGATGTAATTCTCCTCCACACCTCTCTTTCAGAACTTCAAAAAAAAATTTAACTGTCTCCTGGTCAATTCTGTTTGAAATCAAATGGGCTACAGACCACCCTCTGCGCATAGAATCAACTACCAGAGCATTCAAAAGTTTAAAGTTATCATATTGAGTGCAGTTATGAGTGTCATCAACAACCAAAATAATTTTACACCCCTCTATCATCAGGTCTTTTTGGGCTTCAGTTTGAACTCCTAATAAAAAAAGCTCTTCTGGATTTGCCAAGAAATTAACATCTGAAGGTCCTACAACCACATCCATTCCAACCGGTTTGTAAACAAGAACTGGATTGTATTTCTCTTTCAGAAGTTTCTGCACCATGAGAAAAGTAGATGTTGCATCGTCTTTGTGAAGTCTTTTCCGATTCCTCTGCTTGCAACACCTCTGCTTGATGAGCGCCTTAGAAATAACTTCATCCCTGCTATTCACAGAACAGACCTCCTCTCTTTTTTCTCTTTGCACTGATGCTGGCTGCAAACTTCTTAAGATGGCAGATACAGGCACACCCAGCGCAATTTGGTCATTAATGCTCTTGCTGGTCTCATAGGTAGGAGGATGGAATCTGTAGTCCCGGCGATCCAATGGGTGACTGTGAGAAGGATAGTAAGTCAATGATAAAGACTTGTCTTCATTTTTCTTCACCTTCATCATTGCAATGCACAGTTGGTCATTTTTCACTTGGCCGACTTTCTTTTTTCTACAAGTCTTCCTGGCAGCTTCATGCAGTTTTCGGTGCGCTCTACTAGCTCCATCCTTCTGACAATAATAATATAAGTAGGGATTATCTTCACTCCTACTACCTGCACTTAACGAAAAATATGAAAATGTACGCACTTCTTCAGAGTCCTTCCACTTTACAAAATCTTCCATGGAGTTAAATTTTTTACTGACAGGCTCTTCAATTTTGGCTTCATGAATTTTCTTCAGATGATCAATCAGAGCTGTTTTTTGATAAAGCACTAGGTTGCATCCTGGATAAGAGCACTTAGCATATTTATGCTTCTTCAGCTTGTTCTGTCCACAAGATTTCAAATGAACAGTCAAAACGTCTCTTCTCTTGAATTCCCCTTGACACTTGCTGCATTGAAAAGATTTTCCTGTATCATGCTTGCTGGTGATGTGACGTTTCAAATTTTTCCTCAGAGAGTAGGATTGCGGGCAGAACTTGCAGGAGTACCGCACATTTTTCAGGGACGGTGATGGTCCCACAGTCGTCAAAACCGAAGGCACTTTCTTTGGAATGAAATCATCATCTTCTGAGGAAGGTAGCTCCATGACTAGTCTGCAACAAAGCATAAGCAGACTATCAGTTGAGTGCACATGTTGACCCAGGTGGAATAGAGAGTCTTATGCAGCCCAAATGACAAATAAATTTACTTTGATTGTTTCCTTCATACCAAAATATGATAAAAATTACGAAAGGGACACGACAGTTACAAAAATAACAGCACTGCAGAATTAAATAGCATAAGAAGTGAGAGCCCACAAGATAGGGTTGAAATATATGCCAAAAACAATGAATTTGGAGAAAAAATTGCACTACTAGAAAGGCCTGGGCCGCAGGTATGGGAAAATAGCCAAAAACGCCTACCTAGACACATAATCTAGCTGAAATCGTGCCAAATGTAAAAATGGCATTCCCCCTGACCACATGTTTATGGACATTAGAAGCCCCTTCTGAAGAATTACGACCTTTGTGGAGCTAAACTAGATGATTGAGGGCACAAACTTACCTTGTAGAGATAATCCAGTTCGAAATGTAGAGATAATAAGGGTAAAATCGGCGATTTCGTAGGAGCCAATAGACCTTAGCGAACACCACCGCCGGCAGGCTTGGGCTTGCTTGCAGTGGCCCCCACTCCACTCCAGCATCTGCAACAAAAACAAACATCCCCCCCCCCCCCACCTCCCCCGCACGCCCGCACGTGTTGTGCACTTGCAGTCCTCTAGGCAGTCGGTACTTGCTGCCTTGCCCCCGCCCCCCTCCCTCCCTTCCCCCTCCCGCCCCCTTCACCAACCAGGTGATAGCCATTTTATTGAATAGAGCTGCTAAAATTGAAAGGGGGAAAAAAGGTAATGAGACATGATGCCAGTCCCAATCCCCATGAAATAATGTCATAAAGAATACGAAATGAGTTATGATGCCTATCCCCGTCCCTATGAAATAATGTAATAAAGAATAAAGTCCATACAAGAGACGAAAATTTAAATTTACAAGGAACCTATCAGATATATTACAATGTTCGTTCAAACAATAAAAAGGAGTTTGAATAATGATACTTAGTACTGATAGCACATACTGAATTAACATTTCTTAAGAGACAAACACTGACCTCCCAGAAAATAGAGGGCAAAACATAATCGAGCAATCAATTTTCTAAATTGTGACAGGAAAACTCAGTTTAGGGTACTACGTTTTAGCAGCAGCCTTTGCTCACTACACCCCAATTTGCATCAATACAAGTACTCACTCAGCAGAAAATTGTGTTCGACATCCTATTTTAATCTTGAACAATTGGGATGCAGCGAACATGTTCCGATAATATGAAGTTTGACTGTGAAATAAAAAACAAATAGGTAAACAAAAACTAATAAAATTTTAATGGAAGATGAAAAGAAGAAACAGAAACAACAAGGTCCACAAGCCAATTTCTCTATTATCCTCCTTCTTAAAAATAAAGCTAAGATCTGCAAAATGAATCATACTGTATTTTCCCCCCAGAAAATTAGTTGCAGCAAACAGTTAGAATGATTGCTTATGAAAACAATAACTAAGAGGATTTCATTAACAAAGCAAGAAAATTATCTCATAAAAAGTAGAGAATAACTACAAAAAGATAACAATAAGAGAAGATCTCTAGAACTGTAAGAAATCATTTCAGGAAATACAAACCCAGGGCGGCTGGAATCAGCAAGCACTCGGGGGGCTTTCGGCAAAATTGGTGGAACATCTTCACGATACTCGGGTGAATGAAAACAAACATATTCCTTCTCAAAACGTCAGTCAGCAAACGTCAAACAACGAGAACCTAACCCCCGCGTCCAACTTGTCCAACCGCCCCGCTCCGCTCCGTCTCCGTCCGTGGCTGGTTGCTTCTTCCCCTCGTGCGCCTCGTCGCGTCCCCTCCACCGTGCTCCACAGCCCGTGCACCCCAAGTGACGTCACCGTTGGCTCCACAGTTTTCGGCCCGGATACAGACCCCATCTCACAGACCTATTCGAAGTACATCTCCGCGCATAAAAAGTAGTCCAGTCACAGTATGAGAAATAGTAAAGGAATAATAGAAATACAATGTATGAGAAATTGGTCATTACAATATAGTATTTATAGAGTCCTTTAAGCCCCTTGGGGAGAGCCGCGAACTGAAATTACGTTCTGATTTTGCATCTCATACCTGCTGAATGTTATGCGCTATTTCTCATCAAATGACGATCAAAATGGCGGTGTAAGCAAGGAAGCATCCGTTGCGTTGCTTTGTGTGTATGTCGCACGTCAAAACGTCAAAGAACTTGAAGATTTGTATTATTAATCAGCATCATCAAAAAAATACTAACGCAGTAGCTGCACGTGCATGCTTTCAACCACGACAAGTACAAAGACACCTTGGTAGTGGTCTTTCCGGCCTTAGTGAAGCGGCAGAGGGGAAAACGCGGCTACTTAACTTGTTGTACTGTAAGAGGTGAGGAATTTAATTTAGTTATTTTCACTGTTACTTGTATTACTATTGCTTTCGTGTAGTTTCTCAATAAAATCTCGCTAGTGGCTACTTTTGATTCTTGTCATTTGGGGAGGTTTGAAACTCCTAAAATAGGTTAGGTGCACCTGCCGAAACCTTATCATCTTGATTTTCAGATACTGGTATATTTTGTAATGTCGGCCTTTCGACCTTCGAACCGTGGAAGCAGCATGAAAAGTGAAGGTCACGACCGTTCTTTCAATTTGAGAAACCTTGTGAGTAAAACACCCCTGCCCCTCTGGAGTTTTTTGATATGGTTAAACTAACGATATTTTTCTTTGTTCAGCATGAAATGACCCTGAAAGAGCTGATTGTTGTGATGCATCACAATGAAAAGCTGCTCAAGCAAGCAAAGAGGAAATATGTGCGCCAGAATATCATTCTCCACGAGCTTGTCGTTGGTTTGCTTCGCCTGGCATCTGAGCCCGGCCAGGACAGCAATGGCCTGGACCGTGATGGCCTGGACGGCGATGGCCTGGCCTAAGAGCCAGGCAAAACAGGCATTGAGACAGTTGTCAGATGGATATTAACTTTCGAGAACTGTGTCAATACACGAAGACTGAAGAAGCAACCCAGGTTACAGCGGAAGAATGTATACAATTATGGTAATTATTCCGAATAGGGGCTCCACCTATAGGGGGCGAAAGTTTGGTATCATTGGATAGGTATTGACGAGTACTGTTCGGAACTGCAAGAAATATGCGGCGCTCTTGAAGGATATTGCTATAAATGTTTATTTAAGTACCCCACCCTAACCTCGAACCATGCATCGATATCGTGACATCCGCTCGTACCGTCAACTTACCACGCATTAGGTAGAAGGGTGAATGTTAGGGGGATGTTAGATCTACCTCGCAGACCCACAATATACCCCCAAATATTTTCCATTCTATTAATTCGGGAAAACTGGACGGGGCCGACGAACCTACAGAGGCGGCTCAAAGATGGCGCCACCTGTCGCTTCAGCAGACGGCCGAGTCAACTTTCTCGAATTAATAGAATGGAAAATATTTGGGGGTATATTGTGGGTCTGCGAGGTAGATCTAACATCCCCCTAACATTCACCCTTCTACCTAATGCGTGGTAAGTTGACGGTACGAGCGGATGTCACGATATCGATGCATGGTTCGAGGTTAGGGTGGGGTACTTAAATAAACATTTATAGCAATATCCTTCAAGAGCGCCGCATATTTCTTGCAGTTCCGAACAGTACTCGTCAATACCTATCCAATGATACCAAACTTTCGCCCCCTATAGGTGGAGCCCCTATTCGGAATAATTACCACAATTATCATCTAGTGGCTCACTATAAACCTGTATGGCTGTATCGGGTTTGGGAAATGAACTCTGGAACATTAACACATAAACAGATTCGCTAACTGGCAGAGGGGCAAAAAGAGAAAGTCAAGAGACTCCCTTCACCCCTCTTTCTATTCCTTCAGTTCTTCATGTGTCAATGTTTCTGTTTTCATTTTCTCAACTTGATAAAGGCCACAAGGATGAAAGTAAAATTTGCTTTAGCTGTTCTCTGGCTTTGACAAAGATATAATTGGCATCATTATTATCTGCAATTTGATTAATTTCTAGTCAGGCTGTTTTTGGCCTTGAAGGAGGTTTCAGGAGAAGAAAAGAAGGTTACATTTTCTGGCTCAAGCTGTGATATTTCCGTGATTAAAATATTATATTAAATTCTTAGAGTATCAAGGTGGCACATAGTTAAAATTTATTTTTGCTCTTCATTGTCAGCTAGTTGTGAAATTGTTAAATGAATTTGCTGCAGCTTCAGTGCCTTGACATGAAATTAACTACTTGTGGTGTTATGATTCAATTAATTCATTGTCAATAAGATAAAGACTGTTGCAATATCTTTCATGAGAAAGCTAAAGCATGAATAAATTACACTTTGAGACCTGTCTTGTGCAATAGCGTATAAATTTTAACTTAAGTTTTATATTGTATGTATTATATTATTGTGTGGTTGTGTTACAATGTAATTGTGTCCTCCATTTTTTTTGTAATTAAGATGTGCTAAAGGGTGATGAAATGAAATAGCAGGATTGCTTTTGCTTCAGCTGTATGTTGACTCTGACACAGTGCGCCTATCATTCTGTTTTATTAATTACTTGTGGTGCTACAGTTTCATTTTTAGTGTATAATGAGCATAATAGTAATTTCACGCGAATGGTTGCACAACCGCATCTAACCTGTGTTTCGTATTTCCGCTGTTAGTTTATGCAAAAGATGAAAGTATTGATATCATGAACATTGATATAGAAAATTGTATGCCTGCCACAATAAAATTGTGGTGTCCCAATTCAATTAATGCATCAGGCTGCAGCTGAACGTTGTTTTCTTGCCAGGCTTATCTTACCCAACAGAACCTATTGCCCTTGAATTTTTATGTCCTCACCTGGTGAGCTTCTTTGAATTGATCATACATTTGTTTTCCATTGGCTACAAGCTCAAGAAATCTGTTTTGTCACTGTCTCACTAATTGGCCCTGTTCCTGCCTGCACATGATATCGATGAAGCAGTGTAATGTCAATTGGTTGACAATAAAATGAGATGAAAGACAAATTATTGGCATAGTTCATTTATAGAATTAACATCCCGCTATAACAAGGATTCATCACAAAGTAAAACAGATTTAACTCACAACCTGCACAATAAGTACAAAACTCAAAATAGGATACCACACAAGCACTTGCTGAAATTGTGGTAGCCACAAAAAATTATCACATCACATTGAGCATTTGAAGTTACACTATTTTCGTGTACCCATGAAATATTACTTCCACATAAGAACTATCGACGTAACAAAATTATAATAACTACAATACTGAGAATGAGAGGTAGGAACTTCACCCTGGCACAATCAACTACGAAGGTATCATTCAAACATATTGCTGGACACATGTGAGCAGCTTACTCAATAATAAAAATCAGTTCCACAAAACAAATTTATATACAATACAGAGATCAACAAGTAGGAACTTTACCATGACAAAAAAAAGTCATAACTCAAAATCTAAGTAACCTTTTTCTTCACACATTTTGAATAAATTTTTTTGCCTTTAGCAGTAACAGTGCCGCCTCTTTTTTTCTTGCCCACATTGGCAGCAAGGTGGTGCCCTACCACACTTTTACTGCCGTATTGAGGTCCATCATTTTCCTCCATTTTTGCTTTCTCCCGCAGAAAGGAAGAGTACTGCTTAAGCCTCTTTCCAAGATAAACAGAGAGCATTTTGTAGCAGATTTCATGACAATTACTTATATCACAATCCTCCCAGACATACATGAGGTTTCGAACTAGATAGTCTTTTACTTTGGCATGCTCAAAGTTCATAGTATGCCGTCTGTTTAATCTAAAGGCAACTTCGGCTGTAAGTATAGCTTGATAGACTGTGTCAGATACATAAATCTGAAGAAGCCTCCTGTTTACTTTCTTTTTATCCTGCCCTTCTTTCATACTCTCTTCTGCTTCTACATCTGTTCTCAAGACAGAGTACTCCTCCATTAAACCCTCACCCTCTTCTGCTTCTATATCTGTTCTCAAGACAGAGTACTCCTTCATAATGCTGACTTCAGCCATTGGATGCACCTCCGCCCCGCCAGGATAGCTTCTCCACTTGACTGACTGCAGGCAAGTGTTGCAAACCTTCCTGTTTTCTTTCACCGCTCGCACAACACTGCCAGCAATATCGTAGACTACTTGCCTCTCCAAGCGGCCGAGTTTTCTGTTATCTTGATGTGTTGGTTTCACAAATGGGTACTTATCCCATTCTTCCACAATGGCACTGTCATTGGCAGCTTCTCTCCGTGCTGCCATTTTACGAGCTTCCTCAAGGAAGTCATATTGCTCAATTTCCTCACACTCGTCATAATCATAGCTGGCTCCTCGCACAGCTTCAGAAAATTGAGACAATGTTATTACTTTCAAATTTTGTAAAAAGGTTGATGCATCAGGCAAAGCTTGTAGCAACCGAACCAGAGAAAATATATTCTCGATGCAGTCAGAGGAGAAGCGGCCCAACATTAGAAACTGGTACATTCTCTTGTTGAGAAAATAATCAATAAGCCCAAGCAGAGAGGCACATAGGATCTTAAAGCCTCTTTGAACAGGCTTCCACTCTCCAGTATCCCCCACCTCCATGTTGTTGAACATGAAGCTTACCTTCCTAATCAGGTTGATTGCTTTTTCATAAGCTTTAGGTTTAGACTTTGTGACTGCAAGGCCAATATGCCTGCAAGTTACAAGGTCAAAGAAGGCATTTAATGTTTCAATGAACCAGGCAGTTGTTAAGTAACTTCTGTTTTTGGTTTCTTCACTCATTACTTTCAGGATGGTGGAACTTCTTTGGCAGATTACTGCCTTAGCAGTCCCAACATTCATTTTCGAAAAATGTTTCTCACAATGAAGGTTGTCAGGGCGCAATCTGTATGCCACCTTCAGTTCAGCACTCTTCTCAAATGTAATCGCATCATCAAGGTGGCTATAATGGACAAAAGGAGATGCAAGGCCTGCTTCCTGCACAAGACTTTCAGGTAATTTTAAGAACTTGTTTACTTCCAGCATGCGCTTAGCATTCTTGAACAGATGTACAATGTCGGGGAGAATGAAGATCTGATCCTTTGGCCTTGTTGGGTTGGGCACTGTATGCACCAACTTGGCATATTTAGAACCAGTTAGTTTGAAGTGGTTCCAGAAAGCTTGGTTGTCAGGGCCCATATCAGTTGTGATGCCACACACACGGACCCCAGCTTCCTCAGCAGCCTGGGCCACATTGTTGAGAAGTTCACAATAAGCTTCACCCGTTGTATTTTGCCATTCTTGGGGGTTCTTCTTATTGGTGAACTCCACGGCAACACTCATCTTCCATCTCCTAGAGATACCAGCAAGTATCACCAAGAGTGCTTTGGTGGCAGTTCCAGAGTGGCCTTTCAACGTGCACTTGCCAATATATCTATCAAGGACATAGTCATGCTTTGAGAAATTCTTCAGCTGCATTTCATCCATGACAATTTGGCAATCTTTCTCAGTGTCCTTCAGATCTTTGGAAAATATACGGATAAGGTCCAACATATTATGCAGTAGACCAGGTTTGAATTCAATGAATTGCACTCTCTGCTGAAGAATCCGTACTGAGGGCAAAATGTGAAACTCCTTAGCAATGCTGTCGTAACCTTTTGTCCCACATTTCATTTTTAGTACAAGGCCCTTTTTTATTTCGGCAGATGTCCATTCAATGCCTCTGTTTGAATGTCGAAATAACCTTTTCATTTGATTAGGTGTAATGTATGGAGAGTGTGTGTGCCTGTTATACTCAGCTTTTAGTCTGGAATGCCTCATTGCAAGAGCCACATATTTACGTTCCATCTGCCCTTTTACTTGAACTTGTTCCTGAATCTTTTCTTCCAATATCACTTCAAAAGAATCCATTCTCTCCTGCTGTTCTTCCAAAAGGAGGTAGGTGCGCTCTATCTCCTTCTGTTGTTCCAAAACAAAGTCAATGGCACTCTCAACGGTCACATCTGTTCTGCATAAAAATTCATGAATCTGGAACAAATAGGAAACAAAACAGAATATAAAATACCGGGTCGCAAATGAAAGTGAAGCAGTGTTTGAGAGGACAAAGCATACAGAGATGGTGGGTCTGATAGCAGGTTGTGATGGCTGTGGTGAAGCAGGAGGAGGCGAATCAATTCCTGGAATGAAGCGGCCCGTCACTTCATCCAAGTAAGGCCCTTCCGGTAACTCCACAGCAACCTGAAACAACAAAGCAGCATAAGTAGCTCAAGTTCCTGACGAATTTTATGGTTTCAGTCTCCAACCCTTCAACAAGGGTGAATATCAAATCTTACCTGCATGGGTTCGACATTTGCTGTCACTTCATCCACGAGAGGCACCTCTGGCATCTGCACAGCAATCTGAAAGCATGAACCGATAAGACAGTAATGTTTGTTGCGCTGTCTTCTATGACGCCAGTCTCCAGCCTCAAATGAGGGTCAATGAGAATTCTAACCTGCATTGGTTCAGCATTAGACAGGCTGAGCAGAGCATGTGCTGAGTCCAATTCCTTCTGTTGGATGGTCCTGATTATTTGACTGGGCTTCTGCAATGATTAACGTACCAGTTGATTCTAATCTTATCATATGTATCATTCTAGAACCATGGAAACTTACTAATACGCAAGGGCGTTTTGGTGTTTCTTGCACATTAGTCAAATCAGTGAAAGGGACCTTTTTAGTGACAGATATGAGCTTGGGTGAATTATTGCCAGATTGACGATGTGCGAACAATTTGGGGACTGCATTACATTTTAATTTTTTCGACCCGTCGGCTCGAGGCCTCTCAAACTGCTGCAGGTCAAAGTGGTCCTAAACCAAGCAAAAGAAGGTATTAATCACACGAATATTATACACTTTCAAATGATGAACGAGGTCTCGCGATGGATTCGTACCTCACAAAACGCCGTACTAGAGCCGACTTTAAAGTTGTCTGGTAAATGTGCTAACCATATCGAAGCCAGGTTTTCATTTTGAGGAAAGCGCCTAAACATTTTCCCTCCCCCGACTTTCGATGCACAATTGGGTGCAGAGCACCCTTTGTAACCAGACCTCATAGTACCGTAGTAGCATCCATTTCATTCACTCATTCAACAAATTCTGAATTCATACAAACACAACACACCCAAACAAACACCTTGCGGCAGCGGCTTCTCGTTGGCTTCTCGTCGTGGGGGGGCAGGAAGCGGAAACGAACGGCGGCCATTTTGATCGTCAGTATGAGCACCGAATCGGTCAGAAGTCAATAACGCAGTTCGCGGCTCTCCCCAAGGGGCTTAAAGGACTCTAAGTATTTACTTTGATTGTGCCCTTTCCTACGGTGTATAAAAACTTTCCCCGCAGCACATTGAACAGGTTCCTGATTTATTTCAGAAAATTCATGCAGACAGTCAGAATTTCCAGTCATGGTTTTAGAAGCAGCACTATCAATATAAAGTTCCATTTCTTTATTTTGGTCATTGGCAGTTTCACAAACAATATTATTTCCAACTCTCGCCATGTTTACTACCCACTGATTTGGCCCACCACCAGAACTACTTTTCTGATCACGACGATCACCGATCTTGAACCTCTTGGTTTCACTAGCACTAGCACTGGTCACTGATGCTTGAACTTCCTGGCACTTATCTTCCGGGTGATTGGTCCGTTTGCAGTGGCGACAGACGGGATACGGTCCCTTCCAGCAGCGGCTCGTAGGATGCGTCCCGGTCTTCTGGCAGATGGTGCAGTGAGTTTTTCCAGCAGTCCAAGCACGGCCCGCGCCAGCTGCCCATGGAGTCGTCTGCTTCTGCCGCTGTTGTTGTTGTTGTGATGGTGGAGAAGGCTGCGCCCTCCTGAAGCCGCCGCGTCCGCCACGAGGAGCTCCTCCTCCTCGCTGCTGCCCTCTGCCGGCGGTAGCTGGAGGTTTGCCGGCGGGAACCGCGGAGAATTTGAATGCTGTAGCCTGCGCCTCCTGCTCCTCAATTCGGGCTTCCTTCAGCAGCTCCGCCATGACAATTTGGAACGACAGAGATGGTTCATCTTCTCCTCTTCTCATTACGGCACAAGTCCTCTCTATCAGCTGCCTCATCTCCGGCCTCAGGTTGCGAAGCAGCAAGATGGCCGCCACTTCGTCCTCGATCGGCTTACCGCTGGAGTTGATGCTCGAGACTGCGTCCTTCACCGCCATTACGTACTCCCGCAGTCCGTTGAAGTTCTGGTGTTTTATTTCAAATAAAGCATAGATCAACCCTATGCGTCTATGCACGCCCTTGTCTTCAAAGACGGAGATGAGAGCGTCCCAAGCGTCCTTCGCGTACACCGTCTCCAGGACATGGGTCATGAAGCTTGACTCCAGGGTCGTGCATATTCTCGCATGTGCCCTGGCATCTTTCTTCATGTCGGGGTGCTGCGGGTCACCCCTAGCGTCAATCGGCGGCAGTGCGGTGGTGCACTCCCACATTCCTTCTTGTTGGAGGCTGAGCTTCATGGAGAACTTCCACGTCTTCCAGTTTTCCCCTCTCAACTTTTCTATGGAGATCTGATTTTGTTGTGTCACTCCGCCGCCGCTGTCGCTGTCCTGGCAAGATGCTCCAGCTCTGCCTCTCCCGGCCATGGCGTCGGTTCACTTGTTCACTTTTCACCTTGTTTCCACAGTTATTTCACTTAGATATTCACACCACGCGCAGTAGGGCGTCGCCTGGGCCCATAACCTGTTGTAATGTTGTGTGGATTGCTCTTGTTGCACTTGATAATGGCGGATATTTCTGGAGGAGTAATAACATGACTGTTCTCTGTGGGTCTGGAGCACAGATTGATTTTTATTCAGTAGCCGGAAACAGTACAGGAGTCTGGAGAGTGCACTTGACTAATTATGTACAGGCAGTGGGTATGATAATCTGATATCCTGTTATGAGAAATAGATGAGAGGGAATATACAAACAAAAATGGAAGCAGGATTGCACAAACATAAATTATTTACAACACCCACCGCCTCCGAACTCTCGCGTGGCCACTTAGCTCAACTCCTCTGCGCTCCGTTCGGCCGGCTCCAGGGGAGCCGGCTCACTGCAATTCAAAGGGTGAGACGTCTCACCCATTTTCGGCGATACAAAAAGTCTCACCGAAAAAAAGTCATACACGAATGTATCACCGAAAAAAAGGTCGTACACAAATGTATCACCGAAAAATGGTCAGACATCAGTGAGATGGGCCCTTGTTTTCCTGAGGAAGTATCACTCTTTTTCGGTGATACATTTGAGTACGACCTTTTTTCGGTAATACATTCGTGTACGACCTTTTTACGGTGATACACTTTAGTATCACCCTTTTTCGGTGAGACAGTTCTGTCTCACCCCTCAGGTGGTGAGATGTATCACCATTTGATTTACAGTGCTGAGGAGGCTCGTCTGCAGTTCTACCGCGCCTCGCTCTGTGCCAATGGCCCGCCCTCACCTCGTCGGCATTCTGATCCGCGTGCCCAGGCGGAAATCACCCTGTTAGTGATACATGATGCACTACGTTTAATGTCGGTTTGTACCGCGTAAGCCTCACAAAGAGCAACCTGTTCCCAACTTGTATATTGGGACGCGCTTCCTGTTAGCGCTACATGCAATAGCCAACGTACTCTGTGTTCGCTCCGTGTGGCTGAAACCGCGAGCACCCTGTCGCTTGCGTGTTCGTTGCACGCACTGCAATTCAAAGGGTGAGACGTCTCACCCATTTTCGGTGATACAAAAAGTCTCACCGAAAAACGGTCATACACGAATGTATCACCGAAAAAAAGGTCGTACACAAATGTATCACCGAAAAATGGTCAGACATCAGTGAGATGGGCCCTTGTTTTCCTGAGGAAGTATCACTCTTTTTCGGTGATACATTTGAGTACGACCTTTTTTCGGTGATACATTCGTGTACGACCTTTTTACGGTGATACACTTTAGTATCACCCTTTTTCGGTGAGACAGTTCTGTCTCACCCCTCAGGTGGTGAGATGTATCACCATTTGATTTACAGTGAGGACCCTCCCGGGTTGAGGTTCACCTTCGAGCTCCTCCGGCTCTTCAACGCTTTCTTGGCAGTGGCGGTGGCTGTGGCGGTAGCGGCGTCGGTAGCGGCGTCGGTTGTCGTCTTCTTGGCCTTCTTCCGCAGACTCGCCTTCCACTCCGCCACCGCCTGCTCCGGGTCGAGGCACTGGTCCTCTGCCACGCGCCGGACCCGCGACTCGCCCCGGGTGCCTGCCAGATCGCGGGCTGCTTCTGAGGCCTTGGCGTCGAGGTCGCCGCAGAGCAGCGTCGCCTGGTCGAGCGGGACGCCAATGTCAATCAGGCGTTGCTGGAGTTCCACTGAAATCGAAACAGAACATTCAATATTACTTAGTCACCTTTTAATCCCCCCCCCCCCCGTTCCCCCTGCGAGCCCTTTTTATCACTGATGAGATGCTTACATTTGACATCTTCCAAAAATTGGTCCTCGAACCGAACTGTGTTGGCTCTGGACCCGAGCTGCAAATCCTCAGGCGGAAGGTTGACGCCTTTTCCTTCCCGTAGACCCCAACCAGGAAGGCCCGGACGAAGGCCTTTACCTCCAACTGATTGGTGATCTTTGCCTTGAGGACCGTCCGCTCCATATCCATTATCCATCAGGGCTCCCTTGGAGATGTGGAAGTGTCTCCATGGGACCTGATAAGCAAAATTGTTATTAAAACCCAAATAATGGGGATGGTGGTGGGGGTGGGGGTTTTAGGTAGGTACTGACCCTTGTCTCTGGATCTGAGGAATGGCTCTGGCTCGTACTGCTTGCAGCACCACGTACTGAAATTAAATAACAAATAATTATTAGACACCCCTGTACTAAAATAGAAGGGGAAGCGGTTGACTCCAGAGCTAAGTCAGGAGAAAGCACTAGACACACAGAGAAGCAGTGCTCACCACATTAATGGAGGCTGGTGCGACTGGAATGTGCTGACAGCCGCTGACGAAACATAATAAACATTTAAAAATTAATAGTATGAGGTTAGGTAGGTACAATGTAAAAGGATTTCAACATTTGGACGATTAAGAGTAATTAAAAATAGGAGGTAGAATGGAAATGTTGTAAGAAACATTATAAACATTTAAAACTTAATAGTAGGAAGTAAAATAGGAACATAGCAAAAATATTGTTAGTATTTGAAACATAATAAAGAACATAGTAAAAATATTGTTAGTATTTAAAATATAAAAAGAGAATGAGAGGTAAAAAAGATATATTCTATAAAAAAATACTGGAAACATTCAAGACATTTGAGTAGGACTAGAGGTAAAGAGGTTACTGTCCGTCACTAGGGGGGTACCTTTGCAACAAGGTTTGGAGGTCTTCATCACTCTTCACTCTTGCTGGGCGGCGAAGTCCAATATTCACCATGATGACTCCATCAATGGACCAGACGTTGCGTTCAGAGTATGACGTTGCAGCATCCTTCAACAGCTTCAGTCTTGTCCTGGTCAGGTCCTCTCGCACAGTGATTCTAGTGCCCTTCAGCCTCTTTTTGTTGAAGAATAATTCACTGCGGTAGGCATAGCTAGTGAATTTTACGATGATTGGTCGGGGGAAAGCACCTTGTCCCTTCCGGCCAATACGATGTGATCTGTCTATGGCTGAGTCGGACAGATTTATTTTCATTTTTGAGGCTACTTCCTTTATTATTGTATCTGTGTTTTCGTCCTCACTTTCTTGCACTCCAAAGATTCGCAAGTTATTTCGACGACCATACTGCTCGAGGTCGTCGAGCCGGCTGTCATATTGATGTTGCATAGTTTGAATCACTGCGTCCTTTTCTGCCAGGCCCTTCTGGAGATCAGTCACCTTCTTCGTTAGCTCGTCAATGGTATCTTGGAGTGGTTTTGTTGCAGCAGGGACAGCAGCTTTGACAATACTTTCAAGATCATCTCTGTCCATTTCAGAAAGCTTCTGCTTGGAGCGAGTCATGTTGTTGTTGTTGCAGTTTGGCCAACCCTTGACTGCGGATGGTCACTCGTAGGCACCGCCTCCTAAAACTCAGCGTGCACGATCAGTCTTCAGAGGGAAAGTAGAGTTCAGCAGTTGGTACCACTTCAGAGGGCCGTCTAACCTCTACTCAACCACCACAGATTTCGGCACAGAATTCACCAGAACAGCGCACTGTAAGCAGCTCCTATCAATGACAGACCCAGTATGCGTAGTAGGCAATAATGTTCTCACACCAACTCAAGAACCAGTTGAGTCCAACACCTTCAATCACACGATTCGGGACACGCACAAAAACCGCGCTACTCCTCCATGAGAGAGAGAGAGAGAGCTCAAGAACTCTCTGAAGTCAGTACTGAAAATATCGCTTCTCTGCTATGTATAATTCCCTTCATATACCACTTTTTCTCTCACCCACACCCCGTTTAGAATTTTTTTAACTTTGTAATAATTATGAATATATATATATATATATATATATATATATATATATATATATATATATATATATATATATATATATATATATATATATATATATATATAATGTGAATATGAACATTATAAACCATTGACTTTTCCCCAAAATACAGAAGAACTACCATCATGTACTGAATAAGGTACCTGTGTGATGTCTGTAAGTCAAAACGAGAAATTGACTTTTGTAAAATTAAGAAAATTGCAGAGGAAAGCATACAGAAGTGTTCAAAATATTTTTGTTTTAAAATCCCACTTAGGCACACAAGACCATAGAATAATAAGAAGGTCCTCCATTCGCTTGCTTTCCATTGCTTGTAATCTGAAATGTTGCGTGGTGTTCTTGATAATGATGATGGTGGTTTGATACTGCTTAGTATGGAATTAATGGTGTGTATGTTTTCGGGAGGGCCAATGTAGAAGGGGCCTGCTTTAAAAAGTATCTTACCGTTAGGTCCTCTTGTTTTTGTTGTGGTGAGCACAGTTTCAATGTGTCTTCTGGTTACCCCAAGGAGGGCATTGTGTAAAAAATCTACTATGACACCTTTGCCTAAATCCAGGTATGGATGCAATCTAACAAGTGGAGTGAAACCCTTGCAGCCCTTGTAAACCCTTGCCTTTTCATGCGCATTGTTCCTGTTGGCATGAGCCACCCTCATGTCGTTTAACATAAATAAATGTGTGCGACAAGCATTTTGGTTAATGTCAACACCAGGAAATCTAAGACCTACACTTGTATGATGTCCTTTTTCATAACAAAATGTGCACCCATAGTACGCGGAGTAATGGGACAAATTTAAAAATTTGAAACGAGCAGCTGAATCTAAAACAGCTATTAAAGGGATTACCTTGCTGTTATGTGCTATACCATGTCCGTCTGTCCAATTGAAGCCTTCTGTGGAGCCCTGTCCAGGCTTCGTAAGGAACCATGCCTTGGACAGCTTTAGTGGGTGAGAGGTTTTTAAGATAGACAGCTGTGCACTGTTATAAAAAGTGTTGTAATTTAACAGCACATGTGCTGTTAAGTTTGATAGCAACACATCTTGTTGTATAACAAACATGTTGTAGCTCTTGGTGTTGTTTTCTGATGATTCGATTGTATTACAACAATACTTTTGTCGCGTCTTCGATCATGTCTTTGCCAAATTTGTGTTCGCCTCAAAGTGTTGTAATTTAACAACATCCTTGTAATCTGATAACTTTTTTTGTTTAAGGATTGCACAATGGTTGTTTTCAAACAGAAAAACTGTCGAACGAGAACATTACTGTTTTAAATCAGAATTACATTACTGTTTCCAGACAGGGAAGTTGTGAAGAAACAAATGAGTTGTCTATAGATGAATTTCCCGTTCAGGAGACGAACAACACTGTTGTAATTTAACAACATTCCTGTAGGTGATTGTGTTGTAATTTTACAGTGGATTTTTAACAGTGTGGAGAGTGCCTCTCCCCAGTATCTGTGGTCAAGACCACTCTCCTTGATCATTGCTCTCACCTTCTCCATCAGGGTACGGTTAGCTCGCTCAGCTACCCCGTTTTGTTCAGGTGTTTTAGCCACAGAGAACTGTCTTTGAATTCCCTCAGTTTTTAGGTACTGGTCAAAATTATTACTGCAGTACTCGCCACCATTGTCTGATCTTAGAGTTTTTATCTTTTCCCCTGTTTGCCTCTCGACGAGAGTTTTATATTCAACAAATTTTTCAAACACTTGGTCTTTAGTTTTTAGGAGACCGACCATGGTAAACCTGGTCAGGTCATCAATGAAGGTCACTTCACACACATCAGAGTGTATTAATTCTAGTATGTTTTTAGCCCTTGTAGCCTCTCCGTTTGGGAAAGAAGCCCTGACCTGTTTTGACTTCAAGCAAGTGTCGCAGGAGTCAGACAGTTTTAAGGTTTTATCTGTGATTCCATCGACCAACCCAGTTTTTAGAAGTTCTAAGCTGTTTTTACCAAGGTGTCCGAACCTCTTGTGCCATATGTCCATTTCAGTGCTACTTGCTTTTAAAGCGACATTTGGTTGAACCTCTAGATTTAATTTATAAGTGCCGTTACTTTCGAATGTGGAGAGAAGAGGCTTGCCTCTAAAAATTATGTCCTCTTTTCTATAGATTCCACACTTGTTATCTATAAAAACAGTGGCAAGTCCACTTTTGGCAATACTACTGACTGATAGTAAGTTTGAGGTTAAATTTGGGACATATGTCACATTTTGGATCTCACTCAAACCATTCAGTTTTTCAGAGTTTAATTTCAGTGTTCCTGTACCTTTAGTGTGTAGAATCTGGTCTCCGGCACACTCAACAGCTACACTGGGCTGGTTTTTATAATTGTGCATGAAATTCTTATTGTTGCACATAGACTGGAAAGCACCACTATCAATATAGATTTCAAGGTTTTTATTTTTAGAAATTTCACTCTCACAATTGACATTCGTCTTGGCCTTGGCCATTTTCAGGACCCACTTACCACTGCCCTCGTTTCGGGCTCTCTTACCTCCCCGCCTCTCTTCACCATCGTCCCTGCCCCGCTGCTCCCTGCGCCGCTTGTTGCGGGCAATGTTAGTCGGGTTAAAGTAACACCGGGACTCATGGTGGTTTCGGAGGGGATTTTAGCACCACTTGCAGAGCGGGAAGGCGTAGTTGTTGTCATCGCTGTCCTGGTCCTCGGCGCCCTGGTCCCGGCGGTTGTCCTGCTGGTGGTCGCCGCCGCCCCGGGGCTGCCATCGTGTCGTCTGCTGGCCCTGGGTCGTCGCGCCGCCATGTTGTCGTCCGGAAAGGCCGCCTTGCTGTCGTCCGGAAGGGCCGCCATGTTGTCGTCCGGAAGGGCCGCCATGTTGGCCCTTGGAATGATGGCCACCGCCGCCGGAAGGGCCGCCTTGGCGCGAACCGCGACGGTGTGGGTGGCCCACCTTCAGCACCTTGGGAGCGTCCAAAGAGGCCTTTGACTCCTCCTTGACGCCTTCCCGCAGCAGCTCCTCGGCCATCCTCTCGTAGTCGAACTGCGTCGTGCCATCCTGGGTCTCGTGGACGGCCGTACGCTCCAGAATCTGGCACAGACCCCGGTGTTCTGGGTTCACGTGTTCCAGCAGAAGGAACGCAGCCGTTTCCTCCTCGATCGGGTGGCCGATGGCGGCGAGCCGATTTACGAGATCCTTGCTCTCCAGGACATAAGCGGTCAGGCTCTTGTTGCCCTGACGCAAGGCGAACAGCTGCCGTTTGATGGCAGTCCGCCTGTACACCCCGGAGTCCTCGAACACTTTGCACAGTTTCGTCCAGTGACCGTACGCTGTAGTGGACCCCGTCACGTACTGGAGGATCCTTGGCTCGATGGAGAATGTTATCCGTGCTCTGGCTCTGGTATCCAGTTCATAGAGCTCGGACGTCTCATCCGATATCTCAACGGCTTCGGGTGCCTCCTTGATGAGCCCAGCCAGGCCGTCGTTGAAGAGTAGCAGCTCCATGTACATCTTCCACGATGTCCAGTTCTCGGCCCCTTTCAACTTCTCTATTGTAGGAAGTGATAAGGGCTGACGCGCCGGCATTGTGGGTCCATCATCGGCACTTTGCTGGCTCTGCTGGCGGTTGGGTCTTGGAGGCATTGCAGAAAGTCACAAACACGAGGCACACTCCTAACCTCACTTGCACTCCACGACGCACACGAGTGTTCAGTTCGCACTGATTAGGATATTGAAAAACTATCACAGTTTTTAGTATTCAACACAAATCACAGTCGCAGTTTTAGCGGTAGACTGGGCCCATAACCTGTTGTAGTTATTTAGCAGTTCTCTACTAGCAGTTATGTGGATGTTGTGCGATGAAGGCAGGGCAAAGGTAAAAGAAGCACGTCTACACACAGCAAGTACTGGAGAGGAAGTGAAGAGTCTTTTATTTTTATCAAGATGGCTGGAGTCCAGCTTCCGGGTGCATTGATAGAGTGCAGTGATGCATGTACAAGTATTTACAGGCGGTGACTATGATAATTAGCTAGTTACTCTATTTACATGGTATGAGAAATATATACAGCGGGAGGATATGAACGAGAGAACTCCATGTTATGTGGTAGGATTAAATAATTACAATAATTACAACACATTGCTGAGCTGCTGCTCCAGCTGGAGCTGTCAGCCGTCTTTCCGAGTCTTTCTGCAACTGCACCAAAAGTTACATTGTAAAGACTAGACTTCTGACTAGATCCGACGCAAACATCTGTGGAAACTATGACTTGATGACTTGGTATTTCCATAAATAATTGTATTAAACAACTTCAACAATAACTTCAATAATAATCTTAAATATGTACAACAAAGAAAAAACAACGATAAAACAGGAGCTGTTGTACAGCAAATATACACTGTCAGAAATTTTGTTGTTAATTAACAACAAATCTATTGCTAATTTTTTTTCTGACGACAGTTGTTTTTGAACGACAGCAGTCGTTTATGAACAGAGAATGTTGTTGATAAATAACAGTTGGGTTATTCTAAAACAACTTACTTGTTGGACGACAACTTTTCCGTCGTTTCAGTTTTAAACAAAGATGTTGTAGGAAAACGACCATGTTGTTGACAGTTTTGTTGTTTTCGAACAATCGTTACGGACAGTGTAAACATCAAATTTGCAGGGTGGCACAGATTGTCTTGCTTTTCTATTTATCTGACTGTTGTGAAAACCACTTAGAAATATGCATTGAATGCATCGAGTCATGTTTCAGAATCGGATATAATTCTTAAAGGCCCTGATCCAACAAAATAAAATGAAATTGTTAAAGTGCACATCCCGACAATTTGAAACATTTTAAGTTTTATTGCCCTTCCTGATGTACAATGGACCAAGGACCTCTGGAGAGGGCATGAGCGCAATTAATCTTATTTTAAATATTATTCCAAACACACTGATTTGCTAATTTCTTAGATACAAGTTTATAAATTTTATCAGAATATTCTTTGAATTGATTATTAATACTTAATTCACATAACCTCTCCCAATGCCTAACTACTGCCCGTTAAGAAATTAAGTTTCTAAACAGCGATGAAGAATTTTTGCGGGGAATGTGTGCACTTGAACATCTTATCTCAAACCCACCGAACTAATTTGGCCATGTTAGGGAAAAAAGAAAACACAACTAAATAAATAAGGTGAAAAGCAAGACGAATGAGGCAGCCTCATATTTCCTACAGACACTTAAAATTATGGGTAAGAAACGCAGCCACTACCACAAGATATAGTCATTGCCACGTAATTTTTCTTTTTAAAGTAGTGCATCTTTAAGTAATAGTCATTAATGCATAATTGTCGTATTTCGAGCCGTTTAGGGGATCCAGACTCGCCAGTCCCCGTAAGAGAGCACGGAGAAGTGGGGCCGACAGAGGTGCAACCCTGGGAGGTAAGCTGTACCGGCCAGAGAATCGTGGGACGGTTTTGGCAGTTCGTTTTGAGGCAGCAGTGCACAGTCCTCGTATGTCTATTGTTCTTGTCTCGCGGTACCAAGCGAAGGAAGCGGGGACAACTGATGTCAGTTGGACTTGCAGAAGTGCACAAATTCTTTCTAGTCTGGTTCCGGTTGAGGACGCAGCACGACAGCCGGGCATCCGAGATAAGGTTGGTACATGCCAAACCGCGACATGCGGTAACAGGCTATTTAGCTTCATGGTACAGTGGTCTACCTCTTCACTTCTTTCTCGACCGTCTACAGGTTGCTCTGTGCTTAGCCGATTCCACCTGGCACTTCTTCCAGAAGAACCGGAAACTACGAAAAACCGGCTCTTTTGGGGGCTACTGCGTTTTCATAATTAGAGCATTCTACACACTTAATGTCATTGGACTTTTTTGTCCCATGAATGATGCAATTTTAAGTACATCCGTCAGTGATACAATTTTGTGTCCTCCTGGTGATACAAATTGCCTAAGAAAATAGCAATTTGCAATAAGCATAGGACAATTGGAATCACGTGGTGAACACAAATTTGTGTCACCGACGGATGTGCTTAAAATTGCATCATTCATGGGACCAAAAAAAATCCATGCTATTTTGTGGGTAGTTTCGCCGATCGAGGAACAAGAGAAAGAACTCAACCGGAAGCTGAAAGGAATAGGAGTAGGAAGCGAATATGTATTATTCATTTGCCGAAAAGAATTTTGCAACAGGCCAAATTGCTTGGGCAGGAGTGACGCTTCGGAAAACTCTTAAGCTGATAAACGCGAACACGTCTAGCTTAATTGTGATGTGCACTCTCAGTCTCATGTGGACTTTTATGTCTCTGGCTTATAGAGCTTTTTGAGCAAACGTAAATTGTACTATTTTCTCTTTAGCTATGCACAATTTTGATCGTTTTTAAGATGAAATTGAAAATAGATCATTTAGAAATCAAAAAGTACATTGCAATTTGACAAAAAGTAAGGTTTAATGGACTAAATACTCTATATAATGGACAAAAACATGCAAAGCTAAAGAGAAAATAGTACATATTACGTTTGCACAAAAAACTTTTTGGCAAGAGATAAAATGTCAAGACGAGTCTGAGAGTGTAGGGATGCCAGCGCCGTTTCCGGTTTCGTGATCCTTCTTGTTCTTCACGCGGCAACTTCAAGAATGCTCTTTTGGATGAACGGGCGACGTTCGGCCAAGACTTGGGTGTACGCCAGACCTTGTCTTGTCGTAACAGGCTTCGCGATGCTGCGCTAGTTTCGACGATCCAAGTCCGAGGCCCGACGCTCAATCCACCTCGACCTGCGGCGCTTCTTTGCCTTCGGCAGGCAAGGCTTCTTTGATCCGTATTCATAGCTCCGCGATGGACAGGCAAAACGGCATTCGGTTTTCCGTTTCGGGGACCCTGGGCCGGAAGGCATTACACGCCATTTCGGCGGAAACAGACAATTGCCATACATGGAAAGCAGACAGAAGTCTACAATAACGAACAGGATTAAATAAGTTGCACGTCAAAAACGGCCCCTAATTTCCCAGGTAGCCTACTGTAAAGAAAAAGGAAATTTCCAGGGAGCTCCTGGGAAAACCAGGTAGCGTGGCCGTGTGTGTTACACTTATATGCAATGCATGTGTGTTCCTTGTTACCGGTTACAGTTCGCGGAGCGCCGGGCTAAAAGCGCGTCGATTCGCCAACGTACAGGCGTCGTGAGGTTGAACTGTTTCGACCACTCGCAAAAGTCACTGGTTTCATCTGTGCGCTTTCCTCCTTCCGCCTCCCTGCTGCGCACATGGGAGACCGGGAGACTCCAAAGCCAAAGGTGATACCTACGTGAGAGCCATTCATTTCTATACTAAAAGTGTTGCCGAATTTCGGCAAGAAACCAACCATGTCTTAAACATGTCGAGTTAAGAAGTGCACTGCAAATCCAAGTGTGAGACAGTCTCACACTTACAAGTGCATACCAACATGTCTCACGCTTACAAGTGTGAGCCACATTTGTCTCACGCTTGCAAGTGTGAGACACGGTTTGTCTCCCACTTGCTGCATATGGTTCCGTGTACTTGCCACGGAACCCACGCTTGCATGTGTGAGACAAACCGTGGCTCACACTTGCAAGTGTGAGGCAAACCGTGTCTCACACTTGCAAGCGTGAGACAATCGTGGCTCACACTTGCAAGCGTGAGACATGTTGGTATGCACTTGTAAGTGTGAGACTGTCTCACACTTGTATTTGCAGTGTGACACAATATCATGGTACTGCAGGCGTTAGTCGGGGTTTGAGTTATTGAGTAATTGACTAATACGGAAGTACTACAGGAAATACACGGTATCATTTACAGTGATATGATAATCGCACTGCAAATTCAAGTGTTGGATAATTCGACACTTGTAGGCGTAGACCAGTTTGTCCTAAGCTTGCAAATGTCGGCCAGTTGTGTCCGACGCTTTGAAGTGTCGACCCCACTGTGTCCGACGCCTGCACGTGTAAGACACTGTCCTACGGCAAGCTACGATCAGTTTCCTATTGTGGTCCCACACTTTCAGCCGTCGGACATGCTGTGGTCTACACTTCCAGGTGTCAGACACTGTGTGGTCGACACTTCAAAGCGTCGGACATGATTGGTTGACACTTCAAAGCGTCGGACATAAATGGTTGACATACTTCTAAGCGTCGGACATAAATGGTTGACACTTGCAAGCGTTGGACAAACTGGTCTACGCGTACAAGAGTCGACTTTTCCTGCACTTGCATTGCTTGCATTTGCAGTGCGGGTTCTCCACGACGGGGCACGATGTTGAATGCGGCCGGTTGAGGCAAGGGACGGGCGATTCCGATTCGATTCTTTAAGGTACCGATTCTTCTGGTTTGAGAAACGTAGGCGTCGGCATCGATTCACCGCGCGCCTCGATTCCTTGGTATGGGTACTATTGAATTCTTCTCGATTCCTCTCTCGATTCTTGTTAATATACGGGATAATTGGAAAATTCATCGAGTTAAGGTGAGGTGTGGCTGAAAATACGGCCAAAAAAGGTTAAAATGACCTAATTTGATTTCTTCTTTTTTTTTTGTTTCTAAATCCCTCAATTTAATTGTGCTTTGCTTTTTTAAAGTTTTGTTACATTAAGGTAGGGTGGGGCAGTTACTGACGCCTTTTTTCGGTGCCTCTCAGATGCCTGGAATATTGAGTAGGCAAACCCGTTTCAGCCTTAAAGTTTATTTGAACCCTCTACTTTTCGAAGGCCAGAGAGGATATTTGGTCAAAAGTCAATGTATGCCCTAGAAATGCGGCCAAAATAAGGCTTGCAACTGTCAGGAAGTGCCCCGACCCGGGGCAGTTACTGACACTCGCTTCAACTCGACCGGAGGTTTATTCTCGATGTTGAATCGTGTTTCTTGGCCGTCAACTTAGCCAGTTCTGAAACTTTTTGGTGCAAGTTTTGACGCGGAGGGACTTTTTATACTGTTTTAACAGGTTGTAAGGTTTCCTGTTTATTAATCTATTTCTACGCCCCAAATTCATACCAATGCTTTTAAAATAATTTATGTTATGTTTGGAACTTGCCTGAAGTCTTAAGAGTGACCAAAGTATGTTCTGTGACGAAATGTACATGGCTTTGTAAGTAAGTGCCCCAGAAAGCCATTTTTCATTTGATTAAGTACAGTGGAAAGTAGAATAAATATTCTTGAGATGTTTTGTCGCGAAAATAAAGTGAAATCATTGAGTAATCAATGGCAATGATCGTTTTTGATGAAGCCCATACATGCACTGTTAAAAAATTTACTGAATATTCATAATTTTTTGTAAGAAGCCAATTTACTTACTTGCAGTCTGAATTTTTATACTAAAACTTTCATACTACAAGGTCTTAAAATTAAGACAACATGAGTCTTACTATTCAGATTAATATGTAGTATGAAAAAAGATACTCCTAGGTCTTAATTTTCTGACTTAGATGTACGAAAAAAACAGATGATCTCTTCTCAAATAACTACCCAATGGAGAGAGAGTCTCGTTAAGTGATAGTCTCTTCTAATGAAATCCCTGGACGGAGAAGAGAGTCCCAAAAAATGTATTGGTCTATTAGTTTAGGATTTAGCATTTTTAGGATTTAGGGGGGCTGAGCCCCCCCCCCCCCCCCCCCCCCCCCCATATTTGGGCCCGAACGGAGCGAGGGCTGCGAGGGGGTACTCACTCGTTTTTTTCGGGTACACAGAATATGAATATGCGTGAATACTTTTGAATACTAAGAAAATCTGAATATCTCTGAATACAAAAACTTCACGAATATCAAAGAATATGAATGAATAGCTATGAATATGTGCAAATACCTCAGAATATGTGTGAATATGTGTGAATACTTGTGAATATATGTGAATATGTTAGTTCGAGAATGCAGTTTTTCGGCTAGCCGCGAACCAGGATTCTCCTCGGATCTCATTTTTTTCAATAAAAAACGACTAAATATGCGCCCAAGTGTGATACAGAAGCTGTCGCGCCGAATTTTGGACAAAAATCCGACGAAAGAATGTCAACAAGTACTTGAATACCTCTGAATACTAGGAAATACCCGTGAATACACAGAGAATACCCGTGAATACTTACGAATACTTCGAAATATTCCGAATACATGTGAATATCACTGTTAAAAAAAAAGTCTGAAAATTCTGACAAAATTAGTCAGAAGTTATTAACAGACTTTAGGTCTGAAAATTCAGACCACTTAGATGGTCTTAAAATTCAGAACTGGAGAGTCTCACATTTAAGAGTTGGTTGTCTAAAAACTCAGACCTGTATGAAGATTGCAAACATCAAGGTCCATGTCATGTAAAGTACAATACAGGAACCATCTTCTGTGTGTGTAGTCCTCAAGAGAGGACACCTCGAGTAAAAATTGTGTTGAGGGAGAAGATCCTTGTGACTTCTCCCTGACTAACAAGGAGCCGGCCTGCGGCACCCAAGGAAATGGCGACACGGAGCCACCCGCGAGGGGTAAATTAAAATGTGAATTGTTCAACTCCCACACATATTCCGGAGATAAATCTTGCAACAGAGCATGGTTTTTATATGACCGATTAAGTGTTGCCAATTTTAAACTTTTCAATTAGTATATTTTTGCATTAAAGGCCTTTTAAACAGAATGATGTATGTATCACAACATGTGCGCCATCTAGCGGACAAACGAAATCTTAGGTTGGTCTGAATTTTTAGACTTAATCGTCTAAATTTTCAGACTGCACAGGTCTAAATTCAAGTTTAAAGACGCTCAGGGCACAATTTTCATACCAAAAGACTGAATTTTCAGACAAGCAGTCTGAAACAAGTCTGAAAAATAGATTCAGACCAGCAAGTCTGAAAAAAATGGTCTGAATTTTCAGATTTTTTTTAACAGTGATGAAGAATATGTGTGAATAGGTGAATAATAACGAATATTTATGAATATGAATATTCGGTCAGGGACGCAGAATACCTGGAGTGAATACCCCCTCGGAGGGCTGTATTTCAAATTTTAGTGTAGCGCTTTTGGACGCACCAACAGGTTGTACCTGACGTGTCGCAGCAATCCCGCGCGGCACAGCGCTCAGTAATTAGTGTGAAATAGGTCAGAAATAATTAACTTCAGCAAGAATAATGCAAAGAACTATACTATTTTTTAACATTGGTAGAATGCTTTTATCTTGTGGTGAAAAGCCAAAGTAAGCGTTGGCTTAAAGCTCGCTTCGCTCGCACTTTTTGTAGATTTATTTCCATAGAGTAGCATGTCTTCCGTCCATAAATATTTTTCCTTTCCCCTACACCACGGCAAAAATATTTATTAATGCAAAGAGAAAACAATAGCAAATTTTGTATCAAATTTCTTGGACACATTATCATTGTGCATATCAAGAGCGCAGGCGTCCTTTCGGGTTAAAACACGCACACATTTGAAGAACTAAAAAATAAGTTTTTCAATAAAATTTGTGCTCTTTACGTCCTTTTTTGGGGGTGGGGTGAAGGTGGTATTTTCTAGAGTTGAGCCCCCCCCCCCCCCCTCGGCGCGAGGGACTTCCGACGCCACTGTCTTTGGGTCAGGAATCGATTCTTCAAAGAAAGATTGAAAGGAAGGGTCGAGTTTTCAAAGAAAGAATAGATTCCTACGTATCGATTCGTCGTATGTAATTTCCCGTCCCTCGTCGAGTCTGTGGAATGTGACTGTCTTGCCCCACACTGGTAGACAAAAGTACGGTAAAAGTACAGAACATGTCTGGTCATCAACTTGCCTGGACAGTCCGTACTTGCCAAGTACGGGACTTTCTGTACTTTTTTCCGTACCCGTTGACATGAGCGTATATGGAATCGGTACGGACGCGTACTTCGGTCCGTACTTCCGTACAAAAGTACATAAATTTTTTACAGTGCAGATGGAGCTGGACGACCTGCCCGACGACGAGCTGCTGTCGGTGCTGGCCTTGGTGGCGCCGGCCGACCTGCTGCGGTGCCGCGGCGTGTGCCGCCGGTGGCGAGCGCTGGCGCTGCACCCCGCCGTCTGGCGGGACCAGTCCTTCACCTGGGAGGGCCCGGCCGACCGCGCCACCGCCCGCGGCATCCTGCGCTGGGCCCCGTGCCTGGGACGGCTTGCCCTGGAGTGAGTACGGACGATGTGCAGGCCATTTTATCACTCTTTGATGGTTTTGTCTCGGCAAAATAATTCTTTCAGAGTTTCGCATAACGAATTACCAAAAAAGGTACATTTATGTGTCTGTTCAGTGGTCATGTAGTAAACACGTACACTGTAAAAAAAAAAAGTCTGAAAATTCAGACAAAATTAGTCAGAAGTTGTTAACAGACTTGAGGTCTGAAAATTCAGAACTGGAGAGTCTCACATTTAAGAGTTGGTGGTCTACAAATTCAGACCTGTATGAAGATTGCAAATATCAAGGTCCATGTCATGTAAAATACAATGTTGGAACCATCCTATATGTATGTAGTCCTCAAGAGAGGACACCTCGAGTACAAATTGTGTTGAGGGAGAAGATCCTTAGGACTTCACCCTGACTAACGAGGAGCCGGCCTGCGGCACCCAAGGAAATGGCGACACGGAGCCACCCGCGAGAGGTAAATTAAAATGTGAATTGTTCAACTCCCACACATATTACGGAGATAAATCATGCAACAGAGCATGGTTCTCATATGACCGATTAAGTGTTGCCAATTTTGAACTTTTCAATTAGTGTATTTCTGCATTAAAGGCCTTTTAAACAGAGGGAGGTATGTTTCACAACATGTGCGCCATCTAGCGGACAAACGAAATCTTAGGTTGGTCTGAATTTTTAGACTAAATCGTCTAAATTTTCAGACTGCACAAGACTGCCAAAGACTGAATTTTCAGACAAGCAGTCTGAAACAAGTCTGAAAAATAGATTCAGACCACCAAGTCTGAAAAAAGTGGTCTGAATTTTCTGATTTTTTTTAACAGGGTAACGGTTTGTTTTCGCGGAGGGTTTTTTTTTCATCGATAGCGGTTACTTTGTCCATATTCTTCGCCAAGAGAGAGTAGAGGAGACTTCTCAGCTTCTCTCCTACACCTTCCCCCCCCCCTTTTCTGCAGGGAAGACTAAACGTAAAATGGACTTTCCGTAAAGACATTATTCCAGAATTTTCTTTTCATTTTATTGGGTTTGACCCAAAACTATCCGAGCCAAGTTATGAAAATTTTGGCTTTTGTAGTTAAGAAGATACTTAACACGGTAAAAGTCTCGCCTTGAAATCCAAGAGAATTTTGCGATTACCAAGGGGAATTGACGAAAATCAAGGGAGCCCCTTGAAATGAGCTCAAATTCCAAAGGACTCCCTTGGAATTGAGCTGAGATTCCAAGTCCCTCAAAAATGGCCCACCTCGGTTTCCGAACCACCGATCCCTTGGAAATAAGAACCAATCCAAGGGACCCGCATAGAATTTGGTGTTATTACAAGGGACGCCCTTAGAATACGTTTCCAAGTGTTCCGAGGGCCTTGAAATGCCTGCCGGCGGTCACGCGCGGCGTATCTGGGAATGTCAGCTTGTGTTGCAAAATTAACCACTTTGTTCGTAAATTTATACGACTATTGTTATCAATTCACGAGTATTGTTGTAAATTTACAAGTATCGTTGCAACTTTACACAAGTATCGTTGTAAATTTACAAGTATTGTTGTAAATTTACGACTATCTTCGTAAATTTACGAAAATACAGGTGAAGCCTTACCTAGTACAATAATATCATTGCGCTGCACGGTTTAAAAATTTTTGAAACTTCAACATGTGTTCTTAAAATAAGCATTTTTTATTACAGTGGATGGCCTTTTTATTATAGTCCAGCTCCAGCAGCGGACGTCGGGCAGGTCCTGTCGACAACGTGCAAAGTGCGTGACTTGCAGTGCGACATCTTCACTCACAACACGAACCTAATTGTGCAAGTCATTGAAAGGTTTGTTGTCGTGGGGCGCTGGAGGCTCTCGCACTTCCCTATAGCTTCCCTAGAGACTTAAGCGTGTTCCAGCAAGCACAACGTGCAGGAATATTCCACGGCTAACCAGGCATCCCACAGAAAAAAACACGGAATAGTTCTGATTGATTGGTTGCACGGACGAGTTCGTAATTATCCGCAGTATTAGCAGAATCATACACACCAAATGTCATAGGACTTTTTTTGTCCCATGAATGATGCAATTTTAAGCACATCCATCGGTGATACAATTTTGCGCCCACCAGGTAATACAAATTGTCCAATGCTTGTTGCAAATTGCTATTTTCTTGTACAAGTTGCATCACCTGGAGGACACAAAATTGTATCACCGACGGATGTGCTTAAAATTTTATCATTTATGGGACCAAAAAAGCCCCATTACATTTACTGTGAACTACAAGACAGTCTGTGAACAGCACTCTTAATGTCTTACAATGAAATTTGACCTATGTTATTCGTATGTTACGGTGAATTCGGCGCAAGCATAATACGAGGCAATAATTCTTCGTCATACGAATATTTTCAGCCTTTTCATTGTAAGATACAAAGAAAAACCTTCGTAATACGAAGGAAAACTACCTTCATATTATGCTTCCGCCATTACCTTCGTATTCTGGGAAATTTCTTCTCAAGACATTAAGAGTGTAGTTCAGATACGTGTTTTTGAAAGGAGTTGACAACGACGCAGCAATCCACTGCCCTCTGGGGCGGCTTGGTACAGCCCGAAAGCGTCATAGACGGGTCGAGACACCAAACTTTGTCAGAGGTGTTTTCTCACCAAATGGAACGATTTGGCACTACGAAATTTTGTCTCAGTTCAATTTGAAAAAATAAGGGGCAGTCTAGCCACTCGGTGTGCGTGTGCGGTGTGCGGCCTTCAAACTTGACAGCCACTCTACAAACTCAAGTGTCGACATAGTACACTCCACCTGGAGTCAACCTAGCATGTACACTCCACACTGTGGCAAAAACCTACGGAGAAGTCAGTTAATTTTTTTGCCAGGATTCTCTGTTACCCTAAACCCAGTATTTCCTGTAGCCTCCTTACAGTAATCACTGTGCGACGCACAGTATTCTCCGCATACCCGTCGCAGACCCTTGAGGTGCACAGAGACGGCTGTCCTACAGAGAACACTGTGAGTCGCACAGTGAATACTGTAGAGAGGCTACAGGAAATACTGGGTTTAGGGTTACAGAGAATTAGCACAACTTGTTTACAGAGTTCTCTGTGACCTTTTGCCACAGTGGCACTTGGAGTCAACCTGGCATGTACACTGTTGCTCAAGTCCCCTACCTTTTGCATGTAAAGCAGAGCAACAGTGTACTTGTAGGTACACCCTACCTGGCGTGTACTTAGCAGGCGTGCTCCAGCGTGGAGTGTACATGCTAGGTTGACTCCAGGTGGAGTGTACATGCTCGGTTGGCTCCAGGTGGAGTGTACTATGTCGACACTTGAGTTTGTAGAGCACTTAGATTTGCAAAGTTTGTGAGAGGCTCCTGACAAAATCACTTTGCCGGGCTGCTGCACTGATAAAACTTAGTCGTGGTACACTCTAAATGTAATTTGTATTTTTGTGCACAAAAATTTGAACAAAGTTAAACATACAAATGCATTTGCACAATTTTGTGCAAATACACGAACGATTTTGTCCAGAGCTGTGAACAAAATCTTACGTTAGTTTGCACAAAATTGTGCAAATGTATTTGTATGTTTAACTTTGTACAAATTTTTGTACACAAAAATACAAATACATTTAGAGTGTATTGTGCCTTTCGTGAAGCTCATGCGCTCCTTTCTATGCATGGAGGAATTGCTTGAAGCTAACGCTTCAAAAAGGGCGTTTAGTCTTCAAGCGTAGATCAATGCTGGAATGAAGTGCAGAACTACGCCTTAGTTTTACTAGTGTGCACTGACAATGTAGCTTCACGATTGGTGGAGATTTTACCTGTTTGTCACCCATTCTCAAAAATGTATATTTCAGATTTGCGCAGTTAGGACGCCTCAGGTCACTGAAAATCGGAGTCGGTCAGTTCGGTGACGCATGGGAGCAAGAGCTGGGGACATTACTCCAACACGTGATCCAAACGGAAGGTAAGACAGACTTGCGTGAGTGGTGTGGAGTCATCTCCCGTAAAATTGTTATTCCCTTTTTGGGAAGTACCGCCTACTCCCGAAGTGAAGTCCTGATGTAGTCCCGCAAATCATAATTTTCTCGGGAGTTTGGGATGAAAAACGGGATTGTCGAGTCTCGTCGAGTCCCCCCGAGCGCGCTCTGTCTAAACCAAATGTGGACAAGTCCACAATTGAAACGCGGAATTGTGGAACTTTCAGTCTCTACGTCTGGCAGTGCAGAGTTTGTCGCAGTGAGAATCCAAAGGCTATGAATGAAGCGTCAATTGGTGCAATGCATTTAAAGCCGTTTTCATCGCACATGAAGTGCAACACACCTTGATCCAAGGCTATAAACAAAGCGCATATGGTGCAATGCGTTGAGACATCGCACCATACGTGCAATGCCACAGCCACATTGCACTCTACGTGCGATGCGTCTTGAAAATGCCCTATGCTAATACATGGGATGGCATTGCACTTCATGTGGGATGAAAATGCATCGCACCAATTCGCGCGATAAAAACTGCTTTAAATGCATTGCACCAATTGACGCTATATTCATAGCCTTTGGATTCTCAGTGCACACTTCAATGGCACAATGCTAAGAGATAGGGCCAGGGGGTGGCAACGGCCTGGGGAGCGCGTGAAGCCATGCTCGAGCGAGGTGCAGGGGTTACGGCCTTTTCTTAGATTGTGAAATCCAGGCCGTTGTTTGCAAAACGCTTTGCACAGATCAAAAGAGGACAAAATTTAGGGTGCATTAGGCCTAGAAGCCTGTCTGATACCTCCAAGTTCAACCTAACACAAGGGCGAAAACCTTTACATCAACATGCCGAGGACGACGTTTTTCCTACATTTTATGATTTCTCGTGTATTTCGGTGTTTTCACCGCAATTTATTTTTGGGTATGGTGGGAGTTTTGAGAAGGGAAATAAGCCTAATGCACCCTAAATTTCATGCTCTTTTGATTTGTGCAAAGCGTTTTGCAAACAGCGGCCTAGTTCTTACAATCGAAGAAAAGGCCGTAACCTCTGCACTGATGGCGCGACCATGGCTTCACGCTCTCCCTAGGCTGTTGCCACCCCCTGATAGGGCTCTGTGAGCTTCTCCACACTTAAGGTGTGGAGACTACCAACCGCTGCCAACACTGCATTTGCAACTGTGGAGATTTACTCCCTATCACGAAGCGTAGAGTTGTCCACGCTTGGTTTTGACGGTTGTACGCTTCGAGAAGGCCCTCGAGCGTCGTTCTAGTATATTTGAATGTAACGTAGAACTACGCTTCAGTTTTACCACTGCGGCCGATAAAACCCATCTTTAACGTGAACTTCAGACTTATCGCAGAGCCCGTCAAATTGTCTCATGGTTTTTCGTGTTTAGGGTTGCATTCGCTTCACATCTGGATTTTCGACGATAACGATACGCCGCAGCCAGTATTTCCACCCCTTCCGCCGCAACTTGCAGCAGCCGCAGTGCCTTCGTCTCTGCGGCGGCTGCACTACGAGTACGAGCACTCTGGGGTTCTCGACCCCTACCTGCAGCTACTGCTCAAGCAGCACGCCGCCACCCTCGAGGTAGGCACGGACGCTTCTCTGTAAATCAAATAGTGATACATCTCACCATCTGAGGGGTGAGACAGAACTGTCTCACCGAAAAAGGGTGATACTAAAGTGTATCACCGTATACACTACAAATCCAAAGGTCAGACTTCTCGCCACTCTAGAGGTGAGACAAAAAGTCTCGCCAAGTTTCGGTCGGACCTGAAAGTCTCGCCGAAATTTGGTCAGACACAAATGTCTTGCCACAAGATGGCGAGACTTTCTTGTCTGGAAAGGGCGCTACTTACAGCGCGCCGCATGGACGCTAATTAGCGCCTTTTCAGTGGTCAGACAAGAAAGTCTCGCCATTTTGTGGCGAGATATTTGTGTCTGACCAAAATTTGGCGAGACCTTGAGGTCTGACCGGAGCTTGCCATGTTGCCATATTTTGGTGCGGAGTCTTGCCATGTTATTTGCAATGTTAAGGTCGTACACGATTGTATCTCCAAAAATAGTCGTACACAAATGTATCTCCGAAAAAGGGTGATACTTCCCCAGGAAAAGAAGGGCCCATCTCGCTGATGTCTGCCTATTTTTCGGTGATACATTTGTGTACGACCTTATTTCGGCGATACATTCGTGTACGACTCGTTTTCGGTGATACTTTTTGTATTACCGAAAATGGGTGAGACCTCTCACCCTTTGAATTGCAGTGTTGTCCACGGCAACGTCGCCTTGGCAAGGAAGGGGATTTTCCACAGCCAGGGTGGGCCTTAAACTTGCACGCTTAGTTTCTTACGAAGGTGCGTCTTTGTATTATGGTGACAAATGATTCAGGAAGCGGAAGAGGGGAATAACGCCATTTTTCAGGAGAAAAAAAAAGAGCAGGGAAAACTTAAAACAGAACAAATAAATATTGTTGATGATAACAAGTTCAAAAGGCATCAGTTTAATTTTGAGAAAAAAATTCAAAAGTTCCAGATCATTTTTAGACAACCCGGCGAGCTAAGCAGCCGCTCCCAAAGTCAAACTCCCGTTTAACATGATAAAATTTTATCATGATATCAAGATAGCATGTGTACATAGACATAAGAAGTAAAGATTGGCTCATTTATATGCTAGTCAAAGTTCCATAAAGCGACCGCTGTGGCAGTTGGTTATCGTTGTTGTTGGATTATCTCCATCTTTGAGGAGAGCTCTGAAGAGGTGGAAAAAGCTTCCACCACTCTAGCCCTGCGAAATTCAAAGTGTTCAGAACAACCCTGCTTGCCATTGCATGCTTTTTCAGTGCCCGAAATTACCCCTAAAAGTAACAATTTTTTAGTTTTGAGCCCCTATTTACCATACTATTTGACGCAGGTGATTAAAAATTTGACACAGCATGCTCAAAACAAGTTCAAATCGAAAAATAACCTCATGAACCGTTTGTGAACAGTCTCGGCTTGCCAGTCGAAGTTTTTACGCATACACAGAATTTAGGTAAAAAGTGTAAAATAAAAAAATCACTGTATCTCGAAAAGTTTGGATCTGTTTTGGTCTCCAGAGGAATGATAGGACAAATTAAAGTGTGACGGATGCAATGCGAGCAACGGGACAAGCCTCCGATGTCGCCGCTAGATGGCAGCATCATCGCAATGCTTTCGGGCAGAGATGCCCGAGATAACCCCGTTTCACGGTACATAACTAACATGTGGACCAAAAGGTCCATTGGTTCTTAGCGAGGGTTCTGCCACTGACAAATACTACGTATTTTTGAGTGAGTAGTAAGTATTTAAGTGAAATCGGCCTGGCTATTTCTCAACTTACAGGCGTTTGTCTCTCAAATTGTCTACAGACTGGCGTTTTTCAGCTCTAACCTGAGTGAGTGTGGTGTGAGTGTTGCCTGGGCGCGTACAATGAGTACAAGAAGTAGCAGATCCCTTGGTTCTTGAGTGCGCTGATTTTTCCACTTTTATCGAAGGTTTTCCTCCAGGCCGTTGGAGTGTGGACCGTGGACCCGCGCGCGGGCGCCCTGCTGTCCTCCATGCCCCGGCTGCGGCGGCTGGAGTGCCTGCTGCAGGAGGACATGACGGCCCTGGCGCTGCCGGCGTCGCTGCGCGCCCTGGACCTGGACCTGTGCGTCGAGCTGGACACGGCGGCCCCCGCGCGCGTCCCCGGCCTGCACGCCCTGCTGCACGCCGCCGCCTCGCGGCTCGAGGACCTGGTGCTGCGCTGCGGACGCGGCGCCTGGGCCGACGACCCCGAGGTAGGGCCGTCACGAGGGGAAAACAACTTGAATTTTGGTGTACGTTTTCCTTGAAATGCCGTGAAATAACGTTGAAATAGAGTTGAAATTTTGTTGAGATAACGTGATTTAACTTGAAATACCGTGAAATAACTTGTAATAACGTGAAATAACGCTTTAAGAGCGTTGAAATAATGTGAAATAATTTGAATTTGAAATAACGGTGTACAAAATTTCTCGAAGTTGTTTGCCCCTCGGGCCGTCACACTGTAAAAACCATGCAAAGCAAACTATTTTAGAATTATCAAACAAAAAAGGCCTGTTATAACAAAGTGCAATTTGAGCTTACATAAGCTTACAAAGAAAATACTTCGTAATTTACGAACTATTTCTTTGCATGACAAACCAATAGGTTGTATCTTATGCTAAAAATGCTTCGTAAGGCAGTCTTTAAGCGTGTAGTGTTATCGGGTTTCTTTCATTGCCAATCGGATATAATTTGCAAACTCATCGCTGGTAAAGAGTGTTTCCATATCAAAGGAGCACACCTCTAAAGTGACTACTTTTTGTTTGGGCTCAAATTTTGGTGGTCGATGGTCTTTGGTAACATGAACTTCAAGACATTGTTTTTTCGACCTAAGTCAAATGGTTTGGCCTACAGAGCAGGGCGTGATAACTTAACCGAAAATAATTCCACTTTTTCGACAATATCTCCTGATCTGTAAGAGTAATTCCAACAAACTAGTGTTCATTTGAAAGCTGAGAATGCACTGAATTTTCGTTACCTTATGACCCGATGTCATAAAAACACTCCTTGTGACCGATAATAATTTTTGTTACAAAATAACATTACCGGAAATTAATTTGTAACGAAAATTATTTTCGGCCACAAGGAGTGTTTTTATGACGTTGGGTCATAACGTAACGAAAATTCAGTGTATTCTCAGCTTTCAAATGAACTCTAGTTTGATGAAAATACTCTTACCGGTCAGGAGATTTTGTCGAAAAAGTGAAGTTATTTCCCGTTAAGTTATCACGCCCTGCTACAGAGCCAACATCAGTTTAGCGACTTTTTGTGACATCTTAACTTTAAGAGCTCATAGCAACTTAACGAAGGAGTTGCCCTTTGATTTGTGGTTTGACTTGGACCTAAACCATTTAAAAATTATTGGAACTGATCATATGATTCTTAATGAACCAGTCGACTCATTTAGTTTTTTGTCTTTTATGCCTCAGTAGGACGACAGAAAATGACCATTTTTTACGTTCTTTGGCAAGGGTATGAAATGGCGAAAACCACATTTTTTTAAACATATTTTTATCTTGATACGGGGTCATTAAATTACGAGGATCAAGTATTTCCCTTAACCCCACTGTTAAACTACTGAAAAGTTCTAAATTTTTTTAAAAGAATTTCGTATGATGCCCGGACTGGGTGTACACACGTTGGTGTACACACGATTCCCGGAGTGGGGAACCCCTCGTTTAAAATGAAGAGTTGAAAGCAATCTTGAAATTTGTATTCACCCTTCCTTTCCCTAGGTGGTGGAGTTGGTGCGCTGCCTGGGCGGCGCGGGGCCGGGTGCCTTGCGCAGCCTGACCCTGGCGTCGGGCCGCGGCGACGCCACTCTGACACTGCGCCCGCTGGCCGGCGTGCTCCACTGCCTGCCGCGCCTCGCCCGCCTCCACATCGACTGCGTGCCGACGGCTGCCTTCCTGGAGGCCCTGGACGCCGCCGCGCTGCCGGACCTCGCGGTGCTCACCGTGCGCCTCAAGTCGCTCAAGGCCTGCGAGCACAGGTGGGCGCACAGCCCCGAGGTGAGGAAGGTGATGGCCCGGTGCCCGCGACTCCACATCGTCATTCAGTGTGTGCGGTACACTGACGGCTGCCAGTGCAGGTTTTGCAGCATGGCTTGCCACGACCTGCCGCCTATGGGGCGGTGCATTCTGTTCAGCCACCCGCGGGGCTCCGCATCTTGCGATGTGTCACACAGATGGGCCCTCGGCGCCAATGAGCCAATGAGCGCAGAAGTGCGTGTTAATGTTTGTTGAGAATACTGTCTGCACTTGTCTTGATTTTACCAATTTAATGTTTGCCTTCATTTTACGAATATCTACAAGGAAAATTTCTGCTGAGTGATTTGTAGTAAAATAATAAATTTATTGTTCATACTCCAACGATTTATTCGTAAATACTTATTATTTCAAGGGGAAAACAGACCTGACCTAACCTTACCCAGTGTCGCAATGGCTACCCAACCCATTGCCCTTACCCAGTGGAGCAACAGCAAGAATCGGATCTTGTCGCACGGGACAGACCACTTCAACCAATACCCAGAAGTTAAGGACCAAAAGTACGAACTACAACAGCTCCTGCGCATGTGCAGTGCAGATGTAACACCACTTCCTTTGAGGTGGGCGTAGACAGTTGATTCAGGATTGGCGGCTGCTACCCAACCAGCCTAAACTTGTGTGTGCAAGAGGAGATCAAGAGAGGTGTCAGTCGTCTTGGACAGGCTGTCCCAGCCGCAGGCACACAAGTTTAGGCTTGCAACTTACTTACCGCTGACGCGCGTCCTACGACACTCTGCTCCGCGAACACACGTGCTGAGCCAACAGCCTACGGACAGAATATAGGGTACTTCGGAGAAGAGCTAGGGACGGAAGTTAAGACGAAATTAAGAAGAAATAAAAGCCGGACTTGTATGAGAATATAGCTCTGCGGAAGTGGCAGAACGGCGACGCGTCGACGCACACTGTTAAAAATCCACTGTAAAATAACAACACAATCACCTACAGGAATGTTTTTAAATTACAACAGTGTTGTTCAGCTCCCGAACGGGAAATTCATCTACAGACAACTCATTTGTTTCTTTACAACTTCCCTGTCTGGATACAGTAATGTAATTCTGATTTAAAACAGTATTGTTCTCGTTCGACAGTTTTTCTGTTTAAAAACAACCATTGTGCAATCCTTTAACAAAAAAAGTTGTCAGATTACAAGGATGTTGTTAAATTACAACACTTTGAGGCGAACACAAATTTGGCAGAGACATGATCGAAGACGCGACAAAAGTATTGTTGTAATACAATCGAATCATCAGAAAACAACACCAAGGGCTACAACATGTTTGTTATATAACAAGATGTGTTGCTATCAAACTTAACAGCACACGTGCTGTTAAATTACAACATTTTTTTAACAGTGCAGACTCTCATTCTCACAAATTTCGCATACTTTGCTCTTCTTGATTTTTTTAAACTTCCGGTCCAGCTCTTCTCCGAAATACCCTCTTGACAACACGTGGTGGGGTTGCCTTCCTCCCTGATGATCGTCGGCAATACGATGTCCACTTAGCTTGGGCAAGTTTTGACTTGGCGCTTCGTGCCGATGGGGTGGTCCGCGGTTTTCGGGGAAGGGAGCATTGGCACAAGCTCCAGTAACCAACTGACGTTTATTTCACCTACACTTAATCACATTGAGCTAAAAATACAATAGTTCCGCAAGTGATCCAAGCAGCGGAAAAAGGGAATAACTTGACTTATCTCCAAATTCAGTTTTCATTGCAGCATTGTGCCTTAGTACGATTTACATTATTGTTTCAAATTATTTGACATAATTTTATTTGACGTAATTCCTTACAGTTTAGGAGAACATTCACATGGAAAAAGGATTCAACTCAACTTAAACTATTTTACGGTCAAACGTTCATTGGAAAATGGAATTAACTCCACCGAAGTCCACAGGTGTCCATTTAAAAAATTATCAAGAGGATATAACTTGTAGTTTTAGGCATCAATAGTAAAAAGAATCAACTTAACCCCCCCCCCCTTATTTTAAAAGATAAGTTGGAAAAAAGACATAAGTCCAAAAAATACACCACAGTGACAAACCTTTCACGCTGACTTTAGTTCCACTTGACTTCTCTCCAAATTCTACTTCGCCTAGGATATATAAGTTAAGATGGCTCTGTTTTCTATTTTAACAGAAAGTGATAAGTCGCAGAAACCCTCTAGCGCTATAGAGTGCCCGAACACTTTTTATGATTTTTTCAAAATTTTTCTCATGCATTTTGAACTTGTTATCACCTACAACATTCATTTGTACTGTTGTAGTTTTCTCTCCAAACAGTTTTTTGTTTCCACTGAAAAATGGCCAAATTGGAGTTATCCCCTTCTTCCGCTTCCTGGATCAAGTGTACACAAGGGACGCTTGAAGCGCAAGATCTCGCCATGTATCGATCATGACACAGAGTACTGCCGGCTGCGCCACGCCAACCCACACACACTTGCTTGACCCAAACTACACTAGCTGGACCCAACCAATAAAGGTGATCAGTTCCAGTTGCCTTTTCTCGATACCCGAGCCACCCCCTCTAGTCCTAACCCGAAACCAGAGACACAACAATTCTGTGCTCACAGCATGAAATTCACTCGACGATAGCAATCGATAACATGCTTCCATTAAGAATTCGAAAAGTGTGTCAAATTTGGTGCGTCTGAATTCCGAACTCCGCCTGACGCTTTAAATACATCCTTGAAGGATATTCTTATTGCAAACACAGTCTTCTACACTGGTAAAACTAAAGCGTAACTCTATGCTTGAGTCAACGATAATGTTACGCTTGAAGACGTTACGCTTGAAATGAAGCATTCACTAGAAATTCCTCCATGCATTTACATAGAAGTGTAAGCGTAAACTGATTACGCTTGAAAACAGAGGCTAATACTACGGTTCAATTTTACCAGGGTAGGCATAACAGATCGCGTTCTCCAGACCCAGCTTCAAGACCCATCATCAAACTTCGTGGTCAAGCAACCACAAAGCAATTCATCTACTAATGTGAACGATGAAGGTTGTGACAGTCGGCTCCAGGATCTGCGGCGAGGTGGCCCTCGGTCCTCAAGGGGACAGCGGCTCTGCGAAAGAGGAGACGCAACGACGCCCATTGATCATACATGAGCCGCACACGCACACTAAATTGCTATGTAGTTTTTTGTGCATAGCTTTGAACGAAATTGAGCATACGTTTGGAAATGCACGAATTCGTGCGTAGCTAAGCATGAAAATGTGCATTGTTATGCAGCACCACGTGCATTGTTGCGCACAAATCTGTGCGTTCCACGCGTATGCTCAATATCGTGCAAAGCTATGCACGAAAAAACTACATAGTAATTTAGTGTGCGCACTGTTATTCAACGAATGTGACGTCACATTCGTTCGAGTGTTAATTTTGTCACGTTCGTTTAAATATGACGTCACATTCGTTCTAATGTTTACGCACGTTCAAACGAATGTGATACCCTAATTTAACGGCCGTGTCACGTTCAAACAAATGTGACATCCTATTCAAACGAACGTGTCAAAATTCACATTCCAACGAATGTGACGTCACATTCGTTGAATATCAGTGCGCTGTCCACATCCAGACATTGGCAAGACAAGAGTGCTGCGCGAGGTGCTGCGCCGTGTCCCCCCCAAAAAAAAGGGGGGAATTTTGGGGATATTTCTTTTGCTAGTACCGTTGATGCATTGTAATGGTGGATGGATAGTACCAAAAGCTGAGATAATGATTCAAGGCAATTTTGAGAAAAAACAAGACAATTTAGGGACGAAGCATGCCACATTCCAATACATTAATTCGGTCACCAAGAAGGCAACCACTACAACCCACTCACTTTTCTTGATAATATACAACTTTTTGAGGGGAAGTGGAACAGGGAAGACTCGTCAAATAGCTAGAATTATGATTCTCGGGATTAAAAGTATGCGCCTGAAACTACCCCAAAATCGTCTCAAGTTGCCTCATCTTACGGTTAGGGATGAAGGACAACCGAGGACAATGTGTCTCTTGTCGACGCCTCCGAATAGAGTAAAACTTAAAGTGCGGATCCACAATCGGTCTCATATGAACCTTTCTTTTTCCCTCTTGTTTATAAAGTTTTTTGAGCAGACGTAAATTGTACTATTTTCTCTTTAGCCATGCACAATTCTGATCGTTTTTGAGATGAAGGTGTCAATAGATCATGTAAAAATCTAACAGTACATTGCAATTGACAAATATTCAGGTTTCGTGGACTAAATACTCCACGTTATGAGCAAAATCGTGCAAATCTAAAGAAAAAACAGTACCTATTACGTTTCCACAAAATTTTGCAAGAGATTAAAAGTCAACACGAGTCTGAGAGTGCAAAACAACCCTAACTGTCAGTGCAGATCCACGGCAATACCCTTTGTGAGTGCCAAAAAAGAACTATCCTGACTACACATGACGTGAAATTTGATCTCTGACTAAAGTCCGTACTAAAATAGGCAAAAGCAAAACTTTGCCCCTGTTTAGGCAAAAAGTGTTTCCCCCAAAGGCCGCCTCTAGATCCGCCACTAGTTCAGATTGTCTTGGATCTGCCCGGGCAGTTAGGATTGACTTAGACCTGCACCGTTAGTATTATTCTATTAGGACGCGTCGTTCTGTGATATCGATGGATTCATGGCTCTTACCACCCCACTCCACCGCCATGTCCTGGTACCACGTGCCCGGCCTGACCATGAGCGAGGTGGCGCCGGCCGGGACGGTCACCCAGGCCCCCGGGTGGGTCGAGGCTCCCGGCAACGACACCGTCAGGTTGCCAGCGCGGAGCTCCACTTCGAACACGAGTTTGTCCATTTCTCTCGGGAAGAAGATGGTACCATTTGGCCAAACCTGACGAGCAGTGCACATAAGCTTGACTTAGTGGAACATTCACTGAGAATCCGAAGGCAATGAGTACGGCGCCAATTGGTGCAATGCATTTGAAGCCGTTTTCATCGGACCAATTGGTGCCATGCTTTTCCACCGCTCGTGAAGTGCAATGCCTTCCCATGGATTGGCATAGGGCATTTTCGGAACGCATTGCACGTGAGGTGCGATGTCTTAACGCATTGCACCATACGCGCTATCTTCGTAGCCTTTGGAATAACAAGGTTGTTAATGTCTTTGCGAGGAACTTCATTGCTTTACAGATAGCGGCATTTTCAACTGAAAAGCATTCAAATGCATTACAGTATTCGCACTTTACAAGCAGTGAGTGGAACAGCGCTACGGAAGAGCGAGGCCAGCCTGCGGACCCTAGTTTTCCCATTTTTCAAGCCCGATTTGTGATGGATCTCTGGCCTTGCAGTGCCAAGACAAAGCAAAGGCAAAACTGACTCCAGTAGGAGGGAGCTATTTGAATGAAAAGGTTCGGTGCGATAAGTGGACAGGTTCTCCTCTGCAATAAATTATTTGGGACTTTGTACCTCTGGAAATAAGTTGCCGAGGTCCTACGATCACGAAGATTCTTCGTCAATTGAAGAAAAATTTTCGTGAAATGACGATGAACGTTCGTGGATTTACGAAGTCATCGTAATTTATCAAGAATTTTCGTGAAGTTGCGATGATTCCTTCGGCAACATATTTTCCACATGCACTTTTAACGGAGGTATAGAAATCTCCACGTATTTCACTATGTTAAGAGTGAACCGTTGTGTTCAGTTCTCGCTTTCCCGTGTGTAACCCACCTCGCGCCCCGCATCCTGCTGGCTCCAAAACACGGTGCACCGATGCCGGGCTTTGTAGAACAGCGCTCCCGAGGGCGTGCTGCCCATCGTCGCTATTGCCCCGCAGTTCATGGGCCCGTCGCACATGACGAACATGACGTTGGTGTAGCTGTTGTCCGCCCCCCACTGCACCGTGACGAGCCGGCGCTGCCCGACCTCCAGACTGGCACTGGGGAAGGCTGTGCAAGGCATTTGGACGGGCAAAGGCTCACTCCGAGAAGCATTGCACACCAAATTACTATGTACTTTTTTGTGCATAACCTTTGCACAAAGTTGTGCATGCGTTTCAATATGCACGAATTTTATGCGCTACAACGCACACTTTCGTGCTTAGTTACGCACAATTTCGTGCATTTCAAAACGCATGCACAATTTTGTGCAAATCTTGCGCAAAAAAGTACATAGTAATTTAGTGTGTGCTTTGTACCTACACTCTCAAGATCCTGAGATTTTTCTTCGTAATACGAACACAAAGCTTAGTAATATGACAGCACAGCGAAGGTAGTAACCTATGGAGAAGGATTCTCAATAACTTTATGACCAATTTCTTCGTAGTACGAACAAATTTCCCTGTATTATAATACATTTGGGTCGTAGAGTACTGAAAATCAGCTTAGTATTATAACAGCACGGCATTTCTTAGTAGGAAATTGGGAGTGTACGAAGAAAACGACGGCATTGTAAATTGCTTCGTATTATGAGGGAATGCTTCATATTACGAAGGATTTGGCTACACAATACGAAGCATTTCGTAGTAGATTTTACAATGCCTTCGTTCTCTTCGTAGTACGAAGCGATGCTTTGCAAACTTTTTTCTGTGCTCTTAGAGATAACGACGCACTCTTCTTAATCCAAAGGCGTTACTCTGAGTACCTTCTTGGGCGAGACAATTGTGTTTCGCCATTGAAGCGTCATCCATTAAATCTTGCCTTCAAAGAGGCGGAGAACAAAAGTATCGCGAATAACTTGACAATAATTTGGAGTATCGCCCTAGTTAAGTAATGAACTTTAAATAAGTCAAGGGGACTAGTTCATAGTTTGTTGCCGAACTTTGGTGATGGTCCAAAGTCGCCAAGTTTTGGCATTATATGGGTGGTTTATCGCTTCTTTGAAGAAGACAGGACTTTCTGAAATATGCCGTTTATTGGCGATTGTGTCGCCAAAACAGATACTCCAATGTGGCCTTGAGATGAAGAGTGTGTTCCATCCTGCGCGGCACTGGTAAACTAAAGACATCATACACACTACACGCCCTTACGCCCTTACACACCAAATTCGAGGGGTCCTATTCAAATGCTCTTATATCACCGTTTCCGTATAAAAGGTCTTATCTGGTCGTCGCTCTAGCGTGGAGGGTGCCTGCAAGCATGCTCTACCCTGGAGCATGCATGACAAGCACGCTCCAAGGAAGGTGGAGCATGCTTAGAAGCACTCTCTAGGAAGAAGAGTGCTTTTTCGTTGATGTGAAGCCTTTTTAAAGCACACTCCATCGAAGAGAGTGCTTGTCATGCATGCTCCAGGGTAGAGCATGCTTGCAAGCACTCTCCACGCTGGAGCGTGCTTTGAGGTTTACTCCCAGGTGGAGCATGCCATGCACTCTCTTGAGTTACTAGAGTGCTTTGTTCTACCTGAGCAGTACTCCGGGTCGCGGTCGGAGCCGTCAGCGCAGTAGATGCGCCCCGACTGGCACCGGTCGAAGATGGTGACGCACTCGCCATTGGCACATCGAAAGTCGTTGGGGCCGCGACACTCGGTGACATCTGAATTGAATTTAAGAAAAGAAAAGCACTTTTACTTGAAAAAAAAAAACTAAATGAGCTGCACACGGATAAGTATTGACCGTACCCGAGAGCATGACCAAGAAACGAAGACTGTTTCGTGTTCTCTCCAAAGTTAAGCCTGCTACGCAGTACACTCCACGCTGGAGCATGCCTTGCATGTACACTCCAGGTGGCCCAAACTTCCATACTTCAACACCCTTACAAACTACTTTAGAACTTGTATACAAAAGAAACTCGTTATAACAAAGTATTTTGAGTATACATAAGCTTACAAAGAAAATACTTCGTAATTTACGAACGAATTCTTTGTCTCACACTGAAAACTAAAGGGCATTAAATTAGGCCACGGGGTGAGACAATTTTTTTTATCGCCTTTGTGTAGTCTTTTGCAAATATTAAAAGAGAATGCCCATATAAGTTACACTCTCAGACTCGTATTGACTTTTTATCTCTTGCCAAAAAGTTTTTTGTGCAAACGTAATATGTACTATTTTCTCTTTAGCTTTGCATGTTTTTGTCCATTATATAGGGTATTTAGTCCATTAAACCTTACTTTTTGTCAATTGCAATGTACTTTTCGATTTCTACATAATCTATTGACAATTTCATCTTAAAAACTATCAAAATTGTGCATAGCTACAGAGAAAATAGTACAGTTTACGTTTGCTCCAAAAGCTCCATAAGCCAGAGACATAAAAGTCCATATGAGACTGAGAGTGTATATATGACAAAATAAGACACATTAAAGTGAGTAAATAGAAACAGCCCTTATATTGGCACTATGTACACTAGGAGAAAAAAAATGAAGGTTGTGACTGTTAATCTTAATGCCACTCTTCACTGTACGACGAAAGAAGGTGTTGATCGTACCCAGGGATACAGCAGACACTGTACCTCAAGGAACGGAATTCACTGTACCCTGGGAACATGCATTCACTGTACCTCGGAAACTGTTCAGACCAGTGGCAGAATGTTTTCTCACTTAAAATAATGTGGTAGAGCAATTCATGCCAAAATTTGTTGAGAATTTTGATTCTTGCCACAGAACGGTAAGAAATATTTCTCACCAAACTTCGGTCCGATTTCTCACCTTTGAATTTTCAGTGAACAAACTAGGAAGTTTCTACCATGTGGTCAAAACACTTGTTTCAGTTTTAGGCGTGCATGTCTCGGCGGAAGGTACTCACCACCCCACGTCACTTCTATGTCACGGAACCATGTAGAGGGGCGGATCATGAGGCTGCTCGCGTTGGCGGGGACGAAGGTCCAGGCGCGCTGCTCTGGGCCCATTTTCCACCACACCGTTAGTTTGTCCGCGCTGCGCTCAGCTACTATCTCGACGATCTCTGGTATGTCCGAAAAACGGTGGGTGCCTGCCTGTAGGTTGAAAATAAAACTTTCACACGTTCACGCCGAAGGCGATTTGAGGGGAAAAGCCTACATGCCGATATATTTACGATCTGTTCGTGTTCGTTCGGTTCGAATTATTTTTTTTTCAATTTCTGTTTGTGTTCGTTTGAATTAAAACCCACCCTGTCCGCACATCTCTCTTCGTAACATTGCTTTTTCAAATGACAGGGGCGCTCCCCGCCGTTTGGAGATGTGCGAATAGGGTGTGTACGAATTCGAACTAACATGAACAGGACAAATATTTTCAACCCCAACGAATTGAACACATGGGTGTTCGAATCCGAACGAGCAGGGCTCGATCAGTGCTTATTCTCGCAATCGTTTTGTTATCTTTTTATGCTTTGTAGAGCGTATACATGCGCGGATCCAGGGGAGGGGCGACAGGCCTTTTGCCCCCCCCCCCTCCCAATGGCACCTAGATAACCGCCTGAAATGTAGGCAAAAGCCATGCTTTGCCCCTGTAAATAGGCCTAAAGTGCTACTTTGCCCCCCACCCCCCCCCAGGTCACCTCTGGATCCGCCACTGAGCGTATATCGCTGTAACAACGGGATTCCAAAGCAGTGGATAAGACACTTGCTTGCAACAGAGCAGGTTTATTTAAGAAAAGCAGGGTCTTACAATGACCCTCTTGGATTTCGCTGATTTTTTGGTGGTCAGTATTCGTCCCAGGTGGGAGTTCAGGGCCAAAATTTCAGAGCCCAAAAAAAAATTATTTTGGAAGATATAGAGATCTTAAGTTTTCTTGGGACTTTTTGCATTGAATTTGGGATTTTCTTATAGCTTCGCGACCTTTGGTCCGATTAGGTTCAAATTCGGGTCCTAGCATCAAAATTGCATGAGGAACACGATCGTGCCCTCAGATTCGACCTACGACGTTTTTTTGATAGTTATTTTTCACTTTTTCTCGAAAAAATGACCAAAAAAGGTCCCAACTCTTGGAATTTTGGACCTTTAATTTTAAAAATGTTTTAAAACCAGCCTTATCCGATGGAGGAAGATCCGCTGAATCCAAAAAACTCAACCCCAGATTTTTATCACTAACCGTTCCGGAGATATGCCACTCCCAAGTCAGGCAATATATTTTAGGTCCTAATTTCTGTGAGATTTTGCCGAGCTGCTCACTCCCATGTATTGGGCAGTCAGTTCCAGCGACGCAGGCCTTGTGCACTGGTTGGTTGTCTCCAGCGTGCCTTTCTAGCGCCTGCGCCGGCACGGTGGGTCAGATAACAGGTGGAGGCGGTCAAAATCCCGGACGCGATTTGAGCTCCTGAGTCGCTAAATTTGACTCGAACCGAGCGTGTGACCCCACTAATGGATTCCTCGTTCCGAAAGCAATCGAAGGGTCAGGTCAGACGTTCGGTTCCAGTACCATTTCGCGACTTAGGAAACCGACACGCGTCGAGAGTTTCGGCCCCCTGCGCGGTCTTCTGGCTCACTGTGCACTGGTAAAACTAAAGCGTAGTATTACTCTCTGTTGAAACGAAACCGAGTCCGATCCATTTCTGCTATCCCTTTTTCGCTTGCTCGCCATCTGCTCTCAAAATGCCAGAAGATTTTGTCCAAATTTCATGACCTTGAAAATTGCCTAGCCCAATCTTGTAAACTTACCACACACCAAATTTAAAACAACAATTCAGGAATGATATGGAGAGAAGGGATAAAACATGAATCCGTCTCAATAAACAGATTTGCATTAGCGGAAGATTGGCGTTATTGACTGCAAAGGTCTTTCCGTATCAACAGATCTGTCTTCTCCAAGACTCAAATCACGGAAATATATTTTAAAAACAACGGTTCAGCCGTTGGTTTTGGGAACGGTCTAAAAAAGGTACGGTGAGGTCAGAAGGCACGGTGGTGTTCACAGTCTGCCGGTCTAAGATTTCCGTTATGATATGATGATTCCTTTTCACCGTTCTGGTTTTCAATTTCACCGTACCTTCTCTTTGACCTCACCGTTCCTCTTTTTAGACCGTTCCTAAATCGTAATTATAACGCTAGTGGCCGAAAAATAATTAGCGGTACTTTTTCCGTATTAAATCCGAGATTTTTTCTGGCAGTGAAGGAGCTCAAATCGCGTCCGGGATTTTGACCGCCTCCACCTGTTATCTGGCCCACCGTGCCGGCGCAGGCGCTAGAAAGGCACGCTGGAGACAACCAACCAGTGCACAAGGCCTGCGTCGCTGGAACTGACTGCCCAATACATGGGAGTGAGCAGCTCGGCAAAATCTCACAGAAATTAGGACCTAAAATATATTGCCTGACTTGGGAGTGGCATATCTCCGGAACGGTTAGTGATAAAAATCTAGGGTTGAGTTTTTTGGATTCAGCGGATCTTCCTCCATCGGATAAGGCTGGTTTTAAAACATTTTTAAAATTGAAGGTCCAAAATTCCAAGAGTTGGGACCTTTTTTGGTCATTTTTTCGAGAAAAAGTGAAAAATAACTATCAAAAAAACGTCGTAGGTCGAATCTGAGGGCACGATCGTGTTCCTCATGCAATTTTGATGCTAGGACCCGAATTTGAACCTAATCGGACCAAAGGTCGCGAAGCTATAAGAAAATCCCAAATTCAATGCAAAAAGTCCCAAGAAAACTTAAGATCTCTATATCTTCCAAAATAATTTTTTTTGGGCTCTGAAATTTTGGCCCTGAACTCCCACCTGGGAGGACTACTGACCACCAAAAAATCAGCGAAATCCAAGAGGGTCATTGTAAGACCCTGCTTTTCTTAAATAAACCTGCTCAAAAGTTACTTTCTGTGCGTATCCTTGTTTTGTTCGGCCACAAACTCACTCATGCGTAATTTACCGAACAGTTCGTGAGCGACCACTTGGTGTTCAGCCACGAACAAACGAATTCCGTGTTCAGTCCGTTCGTGTTCGTTCTGATCCGAACATGTTCGCCCATCTCTACCGCCGGTCATGTTACCCCTCGTCGGACGCCCGAGTCAGCGCAGCTACCGATGACGTCACCACTGGCACAGGCCATGTAGTGCAGGCCTGGGTCTGTGACGTCTGTGATGTCCATGAAGCCGCAGTTCTGGAGGCCGTCGCACAAGAAGAACATCAACCCCGTGGTCATATGTCTCAATTCCTTTGTGTACCAAATCACAGCAGAAACTTGCTCGCCCACTCTGAGGTTGATGGTAGGGAAGCCTGAGAACATGATCGAAACCGTAAGACGATGAACCGGGGATGAGGATCATAATTTATCCCAGTTTCAGCTCCTTAAAGAGATAGTTCACTTGGACTGTTGGCGTAAATGATCCAGGAAGCGGAAGAAGGGGATAACTCCAACTTAGCCATTTTTCAGGAGAAACTAAAAACTTGTTTGGAGAGAAAACTAGAACAATAGATATTAAGGTTGTAGGTGTTCGAAATGCATGAGTAAAATTTTGGAAAAAAAAAAAAAAAAAAAATGAAAAGTGTACAGTCATTCTATAGAGGGTTTCTGCGACTTATCACATTCCATTAAAATGGAAAACAGAGCCATCTTAACTTAATTTCCTAAACGATGTGGACTTCGGAGACAATTCAGGTGGATGGAACTATAGTCAGCGTACAGTATTTTTTCCAACTCAACTTTTAAATGAGGGGGAGGGGAGTTAGGTTGACTTGATTCTTTTTACTCTAGATGCAAAAAAAAATACAAGTAGAGATAATCATTTTGACAATTTTTCAAATGAACACATGTGGACTCTGGTGGAGTTGAATCTTTTTTCCGATGAGATTTTGACCGTGAAAGGGGTTCAGTTTAATTGTACCTTTTTTTAAATGTGGATTTTCTCCTAAACTGTTGGTAATTGAGTCACATAATTCGAAACAAAGATGTTAATCGTTCTAAAGCCCGATGATAAAATGAAAACTCAATTTGGAGATACGTCAAATTATTCCCTTCTTCCGCTTCCTTGATCAGATGTTCGACCGAAACGCTATGGACTTCTTGTACACTAACTATAAAAGTTTGAGTGCATACGCAACGTACAAAATTAAGCATGCACCACTGATAGAAAAAAGTACAGAAATTACACGGAAAATGTATGGTCAATTTTTTACCTGGACCGTCCGTACCTTGCCAACCACGGAGGTTCTGTACATGTTTTCTGTTGCAGTTTACATGAGATCCTTATGGGGACCACAGAGAACCAGTACGGAGGGTCCGTACCTTTTCTGTACCCCATTTTCTGTACACGCTAAATCTTACGTACAATTTTGTACGAGACATTACAGTTTTTTGTGCAGATGAACTCTTCGTACAATTTTTGTACGAAATCTGCACAAGTTTCCCCCTTTTTGTACAAAATCTCGTACAAAATTGTACGAAAAGTTCATCTGCACAAAAAACTGTGATGTCTCGTACAAAATTTGTACAAAAACATTTAGGGTGTACATTTTCCGTGCCAAAACACGGAATTTTTTACAGTGACCGCAGCAAGCCTGTTACGAGTCACGGTCTGACGCCGTCAGCCTCTGGAAACCTTACTTCCTCGTACACGGCTCGAGGTACACACTAAATGTTTATGTAGAATTTTTTTACGTGTCACTTGCACGATTTTGTGCATGCGGGTAATTTGCATAATATTATGCGTTAAAATGCATAAATTTATGCAAATTTGTGCACAATTTTATGCAAAACGTTACGCAGGTTTAAAATAATGCATCAACACGTCCAAAATTCTACTTAAACATTTAGTGTGTAGTTGTCGACCCCTCGGTACTTGTAAACCGTTTGTTATACTCACTCGAGCATAGACCTGGGTCGATGTTTGACCAGTCGGCACAGTCAGGTATTTTTTGCAAGAAGTAATAATCCGGGTGAGTGCACCGCAACTCCTTCCCGATGCACTCCCCACTGCCGCACTGAAATTCCTCCGGGCCGCATGTCGACGCAGCAGATCCTGTACATAGGAGGTAGCGACGCTTATCTTTGCTCGAACCGCAGCACATTGGGTCAGGAGGCCGTTGCGGCGGCCAAAATCCCGGACGCGTTATGAGCTCCATAGTCGCTAAATGGAACTCGAATCGAACGTGTGACCCCACCCATGGATTCTTCTCTTGGAGAGCAATCTATTGATGAGGTCACATGCTCACTTCAAATCCTCCTCAGCGACTCTGGTTTGTCCAATTGGACAAAATCAGGACAAATTTGTCCATGGGCCATTTGGTAACGCATAAAAACGTTTCTGACATGAGCACAAAATCGTTTATTAATGGTAACAGAAAATGTGCATAGCTATTTGGTATGTGGTGCGTCCGTCATGGGATATCAGTGCTCTCCCGTCCTCAACCTCCTCCCCCCCCCCCCCCATCCACACACAGAATCCAAACGCTATAGCGTCACTGGTGTCATGCGTATGAACCCGCTTTCCTCGCATGAATCGGTGCAATGCTTTATTATCGTACGTTAAGAGCAATGCGTTCTCATGCATTAGCATGGGGCATTTTCAAGACGCATCGTGGCTTTGGCACTACACTCTCAGCGCGCTACTGACTTTTTGGTCAATTTGTCAGTAGTCATCCTAGTAATTTGTGCAAACACACTAACTGACTTTGTAGCTTTTCTTCTGCGTATCAAATGCACATTCTGAGTCATGCATAATTATGCATAATTTCATGCATAAGAGCACACAAAATCAAACTAAATAATAATGCGCAGACCTTTAGTGCGCAGTTATGCAGAAAATTCTGAGCATTGCTTGCGCATGAACACATTGAATAAGATATGCAGGAATTTTTACGCTTTAGAGCAGAGTTATCCTTGCAGTGTTAAAAAAAATTCTAGTTACTTATCGACACTTTTGTTGCTCATTTTTTTAACGACAAGATTTGATTTGGATCGGACAGCTTGTTGGACCAATGTTGTATAGGAGCAAAAAAGGGATAGTTCCACGACAACAAACTTGTAATAATATAATCAACAGCCCACCTTAAAAAAAAAAGTCGTTGACCAACAACCAATGTTTTAATTGCCACAAGTATTTTTAGTCCATGAAAATATTTGTAATGTTTGGGACCAATAATGATTGTGAACTTTTGTCGCTAACTTAATTTTCCATGGTTCTTTCTCTAATAACATCACTTTGGAACAACAAAATAGCTGATAAATCCAATATAACTTATTATCGGTTTTAAAATGTGAAAAATTTCTTACTGGACAATACGCCACCGAGGATCGCCAGGACGAAAAGCCGTTTGACAGTCATCAGGAAAAGAAGTGCGAGTTGATGTGTGCTGAGGGAACTTAGAGCCCAGACAAGACTGAGGGCGGCAAACAGGGTCGCTGCGCCTGCCGCCTTACCCGAAGGCCTTATCTACGACTCACTAATGCCGATTATCTTCCACGCCATGGAACGTGTCTCTCGAAAACAAGTCAAGTATCTCCATGGGTATTAAGAGGGTTTGTTGTGTACGAGGAAAACAGCTCTCTGGCGTACGAACTGTTGTCACGAGAACCTGCGGAAGCCTGGGGTGCGAGTTGTGAGCCACACTCTCAGTCTCATATGGACTTTTATGTCTCTGGCTTATGGAGCTTTTTGAGCAAACGTAAATTGTACTATTTTCTCTTTAGGTATGCACAATTTTGATCGTTTTTAAGATGAAATTGTCAATAGATTAGGTAGAAATCAAAAAGTACATTGCAATTGACATAAAGTAAGGTTTAATGGACTAAATACCCTATGTAATGGACAAAAACATGCAAAGCTAAAGAGAAAATAGTACATATTACGTTTGTACAAAAAACTTTTTGGCAAGAGATAAAAAGTCAATACGAGTCCGAGAGTGCATGACCGCGTCAGCGCCCACCTCCAACACCTCAAGGACATATCTGTGACGACGCCATCTTGGATCTCATCATTCTTGTCGTCACGAGAATCCTCGCTGAAGCCATGGTAGTCATCGGCAGCGAGGAAACTTTGGCAGCTCGGAGATACAAGGAACTCAAGAAAATCAACGATGACGCCCTTGTGTGATCACGCAGATTTGCAGACGGATCACGACAAATACTACAGTACTACAAAAAGTCCCAACGAAACTTAAGATCCCTATATCTACCAAACTAAATGTTTTTGGGCTCTGAAATTTTGGGCCTGAACTCCCACCTGAGATGACTACTAACCACCAAAAAAATCAGCGAAATCCAAGAGGGTTATTGTAAGACCCTGCTTTTCATAAGGGGGTATCCACGTGTATTTTTGGCAAAAATTCGAATTTTATTTTTTTGCCTAAAAAGGTTAAGGGTCCCCCTCATACGGTAGAAGATGACTGAGCACAAAATCCGAATTTTCCTGAACATGGGATGCGCTTGCTTAAAGTATGAGGTGATAAGGGTAAATCCCTCCCGATAAGAAACTTTAAATGCGTTAATCTCGAAACGCTGTTTTTCAAATGGCTTGAGTCCTACAGGCCACAAAAATTGAGATAGAAGTCTGAAACTTTAAGGGTACGTTCCCCCATCTATGCGCTAGGGATTGAACCTCCAAAATCAAATTTACCCCTTTTTTAAATATCCGGAAAAAAAATTGAACATAGTGCCAATCTAACACTTTTTCAAAAAAGGCCAACTCTCTCCTTCAAATTTTTATTTTTTAGAGGTTCAGACCCTAGGGAATCTTGTTGGTCATAACCACCCACCGGCGATTTTTTTTTTCTGATGAGCGGTTTGGTGTCAGGAGCTCTAGCCATTTTCGGCGGTCGTCTCCAAAAAACCTACACCATTCGGAGACGGCCCATCAAATCAACATTTCGATGGAGGAGAAAGAAACTTCAATTATCCGAGAGTGAGGGAAAAAATAATATGATTGTACAAAATTAATTAATTTGTATCTCTGAGCAATGGCGCTCTGTTTTCAATGTCGACACACGTGGAAACCCCCTTAAATAAACCTGCTCTCAAGTGACCCGCGTTACACTGTGATTCAAAATGTGTTGTACACCTCAAAATAACCATGGTGTATCCCTTACCCCTATGATAACTGCGTTGTGCACCTCAAATTACTGTCAGTAATTCTGACCCCAATGAAAACTGTATTGTAAACCGCAGAAAACTGCAGTATGGGGGTCCCGACCCCTACAAAATGTGTGTTAAGTAACTTCACCGCACTTTATCTGCGGTGAACTTAACACACACTCTCAGTCCCATATGAACTTTTATGTCTCTTGCTTATGGAGCTTTTTGAGCAAACGTAAATTGTACTATTTCCTCTTTAGCTATGCACAATTTTGATCGTTTTCAAGATGAAATCGTCAATAGTTCATGTAGAAATCAAAAAGTACATTGCAATTGACAAAAAGTTAGGTTTAATGGACTAAATACCCTAAATAATGGACAAAAACGTGCAAAGCTAAAGAGAAAATAGTACATATAACGTTTGCACAAGAAACTTTTTGGCAAGAGATAAAAAGTCAATACCGGTCTGAGAGTGCAAAATGGCAAAATTCGTCAAATCTGCGTTGAGTAGAACGCCAAAATGTTAGGTCAAATCTACACCGCGGCTGCAGATGCGTTACTTTTGAGACACCACAGATTGAGCTTTACCTCAGATAATTGGGGTAAAAGTAACTCATTTTCAATATCAGTGTAGTTAGAGAGATTTAGGGCGGTCTTCCGTCGGTCATCACGCGGCCGCCGTTTTTTCCCGCTCGCAGCAGGAGCGCTGAGGGTCCCTAGGAGCGCTTCGTCGGGTTCGGTTCGGGTGTGCAAATGTGCCAGGCATCTTCCTGCACGGAGACAGCCGTGGCACCCGGCCCGGGCGCGAGTTTCTGGGAATCCCTCCCGCCTGGGATTGGCGACTTTGGTGGCGACTGGAGCGTGTAAGTGGTGGTTTTGGGCGATTCGGGCCCGTGGCGACTTCTGGCGACTCGAGCGCCATCTCTTGGCGACTCGGCGCGCCTGGCATCTGGCAACACTGCTGAGCTGGACGGCTCAGTGTGACACTGCCCTAGAGCTCTTCCAATGGCGTACCGTTATGTTTGGCCGGAGTCACTGCCGGGTAAAGCACGTTCTCCGCTCGCTGAGGGCCGAGCAGCCGACGCTACGAAATCGCTCAAATCTCGGGAATGCTAAGTCTTTAGGACTAAACAAAACCTGTTCTGTCATCACCTGATTTTGTACTTTCATACTGAGGACACGAAAGATACCTAGGAATAGTTTTAAAAATTCAGTCTGCAAGCGAAAAGCCGCGGCAGTTCAAACAAGTGTACCCGGAGCTCCATGATTTAACTCTTAAATTCACCCGCGGGAGTGAATTCTGTGAATGATATTGCGATAAAATGTTTCGGATATCTTAAGGAACAAACAAGTAACAGAAATCGGGTGGAAAACGCTGACAATACTAAAATATCGCTAGTTTCAAGCATCTGGCAGGCGTCTTCTGCTGGCCCTCAGTGAGCAGGGTTTGCCATACTTCGTGCCGCCTTATTTCGCATATTGGAAGTGCTCTATGCCCATGGGCGTGGTGGTGTCGCGCGAGGCCTGTTTGTGTGTGCAGTGCAGCAGTTCGCCTGGCGTCACGGACGCTCCTACGCATAGTCACCTAGTTACCTATCACTGACCAGCACCAGAAGCCCTTGATTAGGCCTCTTATCAGCAACTTCAGAATGGCAGCCTCCGAGGAAGATCGCGTCATTGAAGTTGAAGAAGACGGCAATGATGAGAAGGAGAGATACTACTCTTCCGAAGATGAAACTTCCGGTTCCAGTGATGAATCCACGGAGAAGTACTCATCGCACCGGACTTCCTCTCCGAGTGAGTCGGACATATCCGAAATATCTCTCATGGTAATGAGAACGCGCCCGGAATTCAACGTGCACTTTCACTGAAAGTAGCACTGACATTTTGGTCAGGCGATAAAGTCTTGACATGTTGTGAAGAGACATTTTTGTCTTTTCAAATTTTGGCGGGACTTCCAGGTCTGACCGAAATTTCCAGGTCTGACCGAAATTTAGCAAGTCTTTATTTCGCCTCTGGAATAGCGAGAAATAAAAATCGTGCAGTGCGCTACGTAGTGCAAGTCAAATTTCGCAAGGTGCGTAAGCAGTATAACCAACAATCACACTAGTACTGAAGCGAGGGGGCAACCACTCAAGAAATCATGTGTTCCCTTGGACGCCAGAAATCTCTGGAAATCGGAAATCTTCCCCTCTAAAAGTAAAAAAAACTAACAAATTTTGGGCTTAAAATCTGTCGAAATTTTGTAAAATCCGTAGAAATCTCTTCCCTCACGAAATCTTGTGTCCCCTAACATACATACTAGGTGGTTACCCCCTCGTACTGAAGTATGGAACATATCCTAGCGCTCAAATTTCCTTTATTGGTTTCCGTATTTTTGACTGCCCTCGGCCTAGCGTAACAGCGTAGCCGTAGTCTCAGGAACCCCTGTATAATTTCGGTTTCGGTATGCAGCAGGAAGTCATTTATGTCGGATAGACCCTTTCGCTCATCGCTGAATGAAGAACAAAAGTAATCCAAAAGCCCGGAACTAGAAGCGCGCCACCTAGCGGATGTTACAGTGAACTTTCAAAAGCTGAACCGCGATAGGGTATTTCCGCGAATCTTGAAACGGAAGTAAGAAGAACACAAGTTAGTGCACAACTTCCGTCCCCTCGCCTGAGGAGAGGGTAGAAGGGGCAGCCATCTCTATCCCCTCTACGGGCGAGGGGACGGAAGTTGTGCACTTACTTGTGTTCTTCTTACTTCCGTTTCAAGATTCGCGGAAATACCCTATTGGTCACGAGCACAGGACTGGATGAAGTTCACAGCATCGGCCGCTGGATGGCGCGCAACTGGTTCCTGAATTTTGATTACTTTTGTGTTTCACTCGGCAACGAGCGAAAGGGTCTATTAATGCACCAATGATGCACTTCCGGTTGGATCACAACAGGCGACACTTCCACCAGAGCGCCAAGAGGGTATTTCCGCGAATTTTGAAATGGAAGTAAGAACGCATGTAAATGCACAACTTCCGTTCCGTCGCCTGAGGGGGGGGGGGAGATGGCTGCCCCTCGAACCCCCTCCTTACGCGAGGGGACTTAACACACATTTTGTTGGGGTCGGGACCCCCACACTGTATTTTTCTGCGGTGTATAATACAGTTTGCGGGTCAGGAATTAACTACAATCATTTGAGGTGTACAACGCAGTTATCATAGGGGTACACTCTCAGACCCGTATTGACTTTTTATCTCTTGCCAAAAAGTTTTTTGTGCAAACGTAATACGTATTATTTTCTCTTTAGCTTTGCACGTTTTTGTCCACTATATAGGGTATTTAGTCCATTAAACCTAACTTTCTGTCAATTGCAATGTACTTTTTGATTTCTACATGAACTATTGACTATTTCATCTTAAAAACGATCAAAATTGTGCATAGGTTAAGAGAAAATAGTACAATTTACGTTTGCTCTAAAAGCTCCATAAGCAAGAGACATAAAAGTCCATATGGGACTGAGAGTGTGAGAGATACACGGTATTTATTCTGAGGTGTACATCGCAGTTTTCATAGGGATTAGGGATACACCAGGGTTATTATGAGGTGTACAACACATTTAGAATCACAGTGTTTTGTTCTTCATTCGGCGATGAGCGGAAGGGTCTATTGCGGGGCACATTGAGACGCATGATTTTATCGTCGGAGTTAAAATTGTTGTATTTGGTGGCACTCCCCTGTCAAACTATTCACGCCGTGGACCGGCTTTCAAAATTCGGTCTCTACTTATTCAGACCGTGATTGCCAATCGTTGCAATCTTGCTCAATGGGTCTTCTAAAAGTTCCCAAAATGTCGCACCTGGAAGTTACTCAAAATGGAGTTGACTGTTTAAAAAATTCTGTACTTCTGTAAGAAAAATGTACAGAAGTACGGATGAAAGTATGGAACATCCGTACTTGCTCCATATGAGCTCATGTAATCGGGTACGGAAAAAAGTACAGGAAGTTCCGTCCTTGGCAAGTATGGACGGTTCAGGCAAATTTGCCAGACATGTTCCGTATTTTTTTCTACCAGTGTAGCCTACCCTCAAGGAAAATAAGCTGTCAAATTGACTTCTGAGATCAAATATAAATTGCTGACACGAGCGTTACATATATATGCCCCAAAAAATTCAGGCATAAGGAAAGGCTGTTTTCGTAATCCGAAAGTCAGATTGTGGGGGTTCAGGGAAGTTAAGGGAGTCATACAGGCTTGTCACCCGTTGGGCTAAAATTTCAATTACACAAAACTGCTAATCATTGAACTTGGCGTTAAATCGTCATGAAGGAAAAAAACGCAGTTGTTGTGAAGTGGCAGTGTGAAGTGCACGGTGCACAGTGGGTCAGAGGACCGTTTAGGCGGCCAAAATTTGGGACACGTTTTGAGCTCCGGAGTCGCTAAATGGAACTCTAATCGAACGCGTGACCCCACGAATACATAGGGAAGGGTGGGGCGATTTCGAGGGGGAAAGCACTCGCGTAATAGTCGGGTCACTCTGTCCGTAATAGCACGCGTAATAGTGTGCGTAATAGTAGCGTAATAGCCGAAATGTTTCAAATTTGATCTATTTTAGGGGTTTTTTGGTCTGTTTTCGGCTTAATTCCTAAAATTTTGAGGCGTAATAGAGCGTTGGTCTATAGGGTCACAGGTTTTAAGAGTGATTTCCCCCTCGGGCGATTTGTAACAGGTCTTTCCATACATTTAAATTCACATCGGTCCCAAACTTGTGCCAGCTGAGGTGTCTGGCCCTTTATCTTGACTTGACGGCTCCATTAGACACTCTGGAGTCCGTAGGCTTCGAGATTAAAGACGCTTCCAAAACCCTTGCATTTGTTACGAATCGCCCCAGCATGGGGTCCTTTGTAACAGCCATGGGGCTTTTCGTAACATCCTTCATATAAATTTAAACTTCGTCGGGAACTTAATCTTCTCCTTTAGTTGTTCTTTGAACGCCCTACCGACGTATTAAAATCGACATTGTATCACTGAAAGCTGTCTTTGGGCGCGGCTCAGCATCAACCGATCGACTGTGTCTACCCTAACGTCACTTTTGTCAATTTCGGGGTATGACATTAGAGTAAGTTGCTATATAAAGCGTTTTGAGCTATGGGAATGTTACGAATCACCCCCGATGCGTGTTACTCGTCCCCAACCATAACTGGACGAAGTCATGGCACCAAATTCCACGTGGTTACATTATGAAAGGGTCACGCTTCGAGGCCTCAACGATACGTTCATGTTGATTGGTACCTAGAGCGCTCTAGACGGTGACTTCTTGGGACTCAAAATCTACGATTTGCCTGTTTTCAGTGAACCCAGTATTTTAGACTCCCTCCAAAACTACACCTGAGCACCGATTACAGCCGTTTTGATTGTTCAAGGACTATCTACTTCTAGCGAAAGAGGGGTCAGACTCAGATTTTCTTCTGCATCCTCCGCTATATTTAATATGAACATGTGTCACGAATCGCCCCACCCTCCAGTTTGAAGAGCAATCCATTGGTGTGGTCACGGGTCACACGTTCGATTCGAGTCCCATTTAGCGATTCCGGAGCTCCAAAGAGTCTTGGCCGCCTCAACGGTCTTCTGACTCACTGACGTCCAACGTCTGATTAACCGCACAAGCCAATGTCAACCTATATGCCTATACTATTTTACTTATTCTTTTTTTTAACTATCATTATCACACTGCTGTTATTGTTACCCTGTTAAATTTCAAAAAAGAATATATTGATGTTTTTTTTTTTTTTAAAAAAAAAGAAAAAAAAAGAAAACTGTGAAGCGGCAGTGTGAAGTAACAGTGTGTCTTTTTTTCTGTTGCAGGCAGGATGGACGCGTTGCCCGACGAGCTGCTGCTCATGGTGCTGAGCCGCATTGACGACGCCCTGACGCTGCTGGACGCAGTCCCTCTGGTCTGCAAGCGCTGGCACCGCCTGTCCCGCGAGCCCGGCGCTTGGAACAACGCCACGGTGTTCATAGAAGGCTGCTCCTACTTCGAAAGCGGCCTCGGGGAGGAGCATGAGAACCACGACGAGATACTGAACGCAGCGCGCATCCTTCTCCACGCGCCGGCACTTCGTCGCGTCTGCTTCGGCTGGTACAGCTCTGCCCCTGGGCCCTTCTCGTGCACCTACGACGAAGAAATCATGACCTCTGCCCTGCGTCGCTCCCAAGCTGAGGTCCGTGAGATTGTGTTTCCGCAGCCCGAAATTTATGAGGGCAGTGGCGGTTTAGGGTACCCTGATGATCCTTTAGACAGCATGAGTTCAGAAGAATTTACCCTCCTCGTCGATTTCCTGTTGAGAAACAGGAGCCACGTCCGGTTTCTGAAGCTGGGCCACATGCTGCAAGCAGGAACCAAGATGTTGCGCGCCTTGGGACAGTGTGAGAATTTGGAGGAACTGCGGGTCATGCTGCCGTGCTCTACTTTTTTCAAGTACCAGGGAGAGCTCAGGGGACAGCGGCTGCCGAAGCTGAAACGTCTTAAGCTCAATTCTTGGTACGGAGTGGACAACCATCGGGCGTTCCTGAGAGACCTAATCGGCTGCGTGGCCCAGTCCGTGCGCCACGTCCGCTGCAAGGAGTGCTGCGAGTCTTCCGAGGGTAAGAACATTTACACAGCCGTCGGACGAGTTTCTCTGTATAGTTGGGCATCGTTTAGGCGGTTGCCATATCGGCTGAGACTCAAAATATAATTGACTAGTGCCGCAATCAAGGGGAAATGCCTGTGAATTTCAATGTACTGTTTAATTGATTTTCAGTTGAAGTTCGATGCATTTCGGGATAAAATAACTGAATTTTAAGAAGAATTTTGACGAATTTTATCCAATTTCAAGGTTTTGGTGAATTTTGGCGTACAAATTTAGCCACAGTGATTTCCCCTTAACCGCAGTTTTGCTCGTGTCCCAGATTCGAACCCTGTTTAGGTAAAAGCAGCCCATAATTTTAATTTTGAGTCTAGTGTTTGGGGTCGTACTCACTGATGACAAAAATTTAATCGATTTTGATGCTGACCGAATCTTGAATTCCACTGGGGTTTAACAGAAACGAATGAACAATTTTTTAGAACGTAGACTGGTCTTAGCTATCGATTTGTGTCGCCACTTCAATGAAAAACGTCCATGACGCACACTATAAACGTCTTACAACGAAATTTGAGCCATTTTATACAGTGAATTCGGCGCTAGGATTACAGTGCAAAGAGAAATTCCTCACAGTAAAAAGTTACGAAGTATCGCTTTGTAATACGAAGAAGTCAAAGGCATTGTAAGTTCTACGAAGAAATGCTTCGTATTATGAAGCAAAATCCTTCGTAACACGAAGCATTTCATCGTAATACGAAGTATTTCTTCCTAATTCAAAGCAATTCTTATGCCTTCATTTCCCTCGTTGTAGCAGATGCTTTGTAGACTTCATTTTACTAATCTTTTTTGAGTTTCCATTGTTAAATACAAAGAAAAATCTTCGTTATACGAAGGAAAGCTACCTGCGTACTATGCCTTCGCCATTTCCTGCGTATTATGGGAAATTTTTTCGTAAGGCATTTAGGGTGCATCGCTTTGTCATACGAAGACAATGAAGGCATTGAAAAATCTTCGAAGATACGTTTTGTATTCTAAAGGAAAACCCTTTGTAAATACAAACCAATTCTATAATGCCTTCATCTTCTGGGTAGCTACGGAGCAAATTTTCTGAAGACTGTTTTGAATATTTCTTCTTCTTTCTGAAGTGGAGGTTGTAATGAAACTCGTACGTTTATTTTTACAAATGGGCCCAACTGCAAACATCTGTCAGATATATGATTTCTTACTTAGAAGAGATGAAAATTTGACATTTTGAAGGGGAAAAAATGATTTGGCACTTTTTGCTCAGAAAGCTCTCAAGAGTTCCCTGAAAAAGTTTTAGGAACTTCTCATGACAGTCTCATGGCTACAGTATCTTTAATACTCTTCTTGTGCACACTATTTTGTCGTAAGAAGTTTGACGTAGTCATTTTTCGCTTTGATTCATTTCTGAAAGATTTCGGCATATACAACTCAAAATGTCTATTACTTAAACAATGGCAAGCTTTATAATCTGAAATAACCCTAAAACTGGTAGATTTTGTACATTTTTGATCGATTTTTGATAGTAAAGTGCTTGCTCTTAAAGATTGTCGCCTGTCATGTCAAGGACATTGTCAGTTGTGTAAGCCGGAATTGTGAGAAAGATGCATTCTTTCTCAAACCGACACTGGTAAAACTAAGGCGTAACGTTACGCCTTTCTTGAAGCATACTGGCTCTTACGCCCTTCTTGAAGCATACCGGAGCAAAACCACCGTATTCCTCCTATCTTAATGCATGGGGAAATTTCCTCGGTACGCTTCAAGAAAGGCATACCACCAGTACGCCCGTCTTGAAGCGTAACGTTACGCCTTAGTTTTACCGGTGGAATCAATTTCTCGGGTCGATGTGGAATTCTGGCCTCCCAAATGTTTAACCAAGATGCTCTCACTAGGAGAAAATCCCTGTAAAATATTTTTGCAATCGGACCAATATTTTAAGAAAAAAAGCAATAACAATTTTCACCTTTTTAAGCGTAATTTAGGGTTCAAAAATTTTAAAGTACCAAAATGCTATAATTAGCTCTCACTCCTCCAATGCTGTTCTCATATGAAAGAGCACATTAAAAAGTAATTTTGAACAAAATTGGAAGCCTTACATTGTAAGAATTTGACGTAATTTCCGTATATCAAATACCGAATCAGGCCCAAAGCATCATTATATAGTCCCAACAAATATTCCAAGAAGCCGTCAAAAATATATTTAATTTGTGGGTTCAGCAACCCTTGTGAGCATCGAAAGGCTAGTTTCAATACGACAAACTTTTAATATCACAACGAACAGTCCAGCTTCAAAAACATAAGCGTTAGACCATTCAAGGATCTGAAATGTCTGCGACAAATATTGATTGTGAACTTTTCTTGCCATAACCATGACTTTCAAAGAACAAAACAGATGATGAATCCAATATCACTTATTATTTTTTCAACAAGCAGATAATGACGAAAGGTGTTCGCACACAACTTACAGTACAAATGGTTGATATCAAGAATTTTGTTCTTCTGCGATAGGTTGTCACTTTTAAATTCAACGGCAATTGTTTCGCTTTGGTTGACTTTCAATGTTTTAGGAAGACTATAATTTCACTTATTTGCATATTTCTGTTATACTATTTTAAGAAGTGTGTGATTTTCTTCGACAGTCGTGCTTGCCGAGCTGTCCCGGTGCGTGGAGCTGCGCAGCCTGCGCTGCGGTGTCCAGGGAGCGGCCTTGGCCGAGACACTCGTGAGGCTACGCAGCCTAACGCTGGTGATACAGCGCGAAGACGAAGACCAACAGGAGGTATTGTCCGCCGCGGAGCGCGCGCTGCGTGCAAGCGGCCAGCTGCAGGACCTCCAAGAGCTTCGACTGGATGGCGGGTTTGACTACGGTGGCAATTGGGACGCTCAGCACAGCCAGGCCCTGGCCATGCTGCTGACGACTCTCGGGACCAAGGCTCCCAACGTGACGCGCCTCTCCACCAGCGGGATACTGAGTCGGCAGCTGCCCCTCCAGAGTCTGCTAGGATTCTTCAACTCCCTGCCCCGGCTTGAGTCCGTCCACATCGACCGGTTCCAGTTTCACTGCCTGTTCGACTTGGCAGAGGTTGAGGGCATGAAACGGATTTCTGGGGAAGTGACTTATCGGAAGGGGGAGGAAGAGAGCTTCCGTGCCGCCCTAGGACAGTTCAAGCGCCAGCGACCTGAGGTGGATTGCAGGCTCACCCAACACGAGTATCCCTTTTGAAGACAGACACGGACTTCTTCGGCTGCTAACTAGTGTTCCAGAGGCTTCGGCTGCAAACTAGTGTTCCAGGGGCAGACTCTTGTTGACAGCTCTCTACAGGTTGATTGCACTGGCCGTAATTAAATAAACGTGTTTACTATTATTTTGAGCGAGTTGATTCCTTCTTTCTTTATCACCCCCAATATACCGCTTGAGACACTTGGCATTCAGGGCATTCTCGACTTAACTCTTAGACTTTAAAGTGCCTTAGCGTCTGAATCGACGGTCAAAAAAATCAGTGCGAGTGCTCTTAAAACTCGCCTGGATTTTTATCTGGACCAGGACGTCATATACTGTGGCAAAAAACTAAGGAAAAGTCAGTTAATTTTTTGTAATGACTCTCCGTTCTCTCAGCCCAATATTTGCCGTAGCCTCTTAGACAAAGTACACTGTGCGACTCACTTCTCCGCGCCCGTCGCTGACCATTTAGGTGCACGAGGATGACAGTAAGTCCTACGGAGATGACTGGAAGTCCTACGGAGGATATTGTTAAAAAAAAGGTTACGGAAAATGTTGGTTTTTGGGTACGGAGAATTAGGCATACTCCAACAGCGTCGCCAGAAGCCGAAGGGCGCTTGGTGGTACAGTCGTCCCTCTATATAAGCACGCAGTTCGAGACTCAATAAATGCTTATATCGAAAGCCCGCGACGCTTTTGCACGTGTTGGCCGGGTCCTCGCCGGAGCTCGGCCGGGTCGCTCAGGTAGGGTCGAGGCAGGGACCGCTGCGCTGTGCCGATTTTATACCGACCCCCGGCTGGCTTGGAGTGCATGTAACGGTGCGAAAAGAGTAGTTTCGGGCGATATAGCGATAGAGCGCACCTTGCACCGCAGACCGAGTCCAATAAAGCTGTCGTCCCTTCGTCAAAATCCGAGGCGCGGGCGAGCTCGGGTCCGGCTCGACCCCCGTGCGTAAGCGGGGGCCGCCACTAAAAAATGCTTATATAGAGGGTGCTTATATAGAGGGACGACTGTACGGGGAGGGGGAAAAGGTGGTACTTCGGGTCTCTTCGGTGGTACGCGTGGGGTGGGGGAAAGGTGGTACATTGGAGACGTATGGTGGTACGCGGCGAGTTAAAAGGCATTGCGCTAGACGTTAACATTGAATTTAGAATTTAGAAATTAAATTGAGAACCTTCACGGCAATTTGATTGGTAAGTTTGCTTGCCACTCCAGTGGCGCTCCGTTTTGAATGCCAAAATTTGGCCTTCTGGGCTTGGATTGGCCTCTTTGAATGCCAAAATTTGGCATTCCGGTGAACTTGGACGCCAAATTTTGGCATTTTAAAAGGCCAATCCGGCCCAGAGTGCCGAATTTTGGCATTCAAAACGGAGCGCCACTGCAGTGGCAAGCAAACTTACCAATGGAATTGCAGTGTTCACGGCAAAAGTAACGCCTGGGATTCCCAGGCGGCGCCTGGAAAATAGGCCCTTTTTTCCAGGGTGCGCCTGGGAATCCCAGGCGTTACTTTTGCCGTGTTGAAATGGCCGCCCGCGGCCCCCGCGAGCTCGGAATAGTGGTACATGTACCACCTAGGTGGTACATCTGGCAACGCTGCCTGTGGCGCCAGAGTGGCAACGCGAGCGCTCCCGTGGGGATATGTGGCGACTTTGCTTCGGTGGCGCTCCGAGCGCGCTCTGGTGGCAACAAGCGAGGTGCTAGCCAGTGCGTAGGAACTCCGGCCGTATAGGATTGTGTTATTTCGCTAATTGGAGGAGCATTAACACCAACATGTAATGATGAAAAAATAATTGAAACTGAAAAGAAAATATGCTTTTGTATAGAGGCGTATGCACTTTAAACTTGCAGTCATTAATCAATCGTTGCCTAACCGCCTATGCTTGTCATGTCGCAGATAATGAATTTAAAGTCCGTTCTTTGTTGGTAGCCCTGCTCCTCCAGTTTGAAACCCCCCAAGCGCCCACCTCCTTTCCCTCATCCTGAGAGTCACCACGCACTGGTGCTAGCAGCCGTAAGAGGGTCTCTAGTCGGGCGTCCCCCCCCCCCCCACCACCACCCTGACGCGGGGAAGCGCGCGACGGCTGCTAGCACCTCGCTTGTGTTGTGGCAACCCTGTGCTGTGCTTTGCTCGGCTCAGTCTGCGTCCGGTAACGCTGCCGCGCGGAGTCTAACGGACGTCTCAGTGAGAAATTGCTCAAACGTGCGGCCTACAGACCCTCCCTGCTGCGTCCCGCGAGGTCTATGTGTCTACACGTTCAGTGCAGCAGGTCGCCTGTTGTCACGGACGCCCCTTCGAATAGCTACCTAGTTACCTATCTGTGAATCTGTGACGAGCACTAGAGCCCTTGAGTAGGCCTCTAACCAGCACTACAGCCAGGCATCTGTCAAGTAAGTTTGTGGGCACCCTCTTCTTCTCCACTTCCTCCTGAGAGGACCATGGTTCTAGTTCATAGTGCTAAAAGAGAACAGTTACTACTTTGCCCAAAGGGGAAAGTAAGGGAACCTTGAAACGATGGACCGGATCTTCCATTAATAATTATGTTACGCTACTTATGGGCAGGGGGTATCTGGTCTGTGTCCAGGTGGTCAGAGCCAGCGTAACGTTACGCTAAACACATTACATGTGACATCACATCTAAAGTCTGACGAATATGACGTCACTTCCGTATCCCACATCGCAATGCGCATTGTCTGAGGGGGCAACCACTCGCCAAACCCTGTGAACTCTTGAGTGGCCGAAATATTCCGCGAAATCTGCTTAAATCTGGTGAAGCCTTACCAAATCCCAACAAAATCTGGTGAAATCACACGATATCCTGTCCAAAAATTTCGACGCGAAATCCCTTCCCTTGAAGAATCTTGTCTACAGCTAAATTCCAAGTGGTCGCCCCCTCGTTATTGTTGGATTTATATCATTAGAATAGTCAAAGGTGTCACTTGCGTAAAGTCAAATGTAGCCGTAGCCCCTTTCCACATTTCTGTTTTCCATCCCTCTACCCTCTACTAACTTATTCAAGACCTTCAATGACTGAGATCTTCATCACATCTCTTCACTGAACTTTTTGAGGAGTCCTTGATTCCTCTCCACTCATTGCAGCTGTTGTTTTTCTCAGGTCAACTTAAGAATGGCAGCTCCCGAGGCAGATCGCGCCATGGATGTAGGAGAAGATGGCGATGATGACTGGGAGAGTTACGACTCTTCCGAAGACAACACTTCCGGTTCCAGTGATGAGTCAATGGATGAGAACTCCTCGGACCAGACCTCCTCTTCGAGTGAGTCGGACGTCTTAGAAACCTCTTCTGTCATGTGCACGCGCTCGTAATTCAACCTGCTCTCCGTAACGCAAAACTTTGCTCTCGTAAATGCAGTTTTCAGCGCCAGTACGCAGGAAATCGTGCATTGTTGAGCAGAAACTTTTGCGCAACGTAGTGCAGGTTGAATTCCGTACGTTGCGTATGCATTTAAATTTACATACTAGTAGTGAAGTTTGTGTGCATGAAAGTTGATGTTTTTCAAATCACTATTCATTCACCCCGTAACGAACTGTTCGGGAAATGTGTAGTGGAGCTAAGATGACGAGCTACTTTGATATTTAAAAACGATAAACCCTTGCTGCAAATCTTGCAGTCATTTAATTTTAACTCATGTTCGGAAGTTCGGAACGTTGCGTAACCAGAGTTTGCGACATTGCACAGAACCTTGTTACTTAAATTAAATAATATGTGTGAGAGAGCCTATTCCTATGCCGGAGGAAATTTCGTAAGCTTTCTTGCATGATAGACTCTGCACTGTAAAAATTTATGTTCGAAATTAACGACGGATCCTTCGGCAAAATAATTGCCATCGGTACCTTCGTTGATTCAGGAAGCCCCTCCTATATTTACAATAACCTTCGTAAATTTTGGAAGATCCTCTGTAAATTTTAGGAGAGCTCTGGAAATTTGCGAAGCATCTTCATAAATTTACAATGACCCGTCGTAAATTTACGGGGAAACTTCGTTAATTTACAAAGAAACTTCGTTATCATTAGGTATGGAATTACCGACGGATCCTACGGGAAAAAAGTTGCCAGCAGTTCCGTCGTAAATTTACGAACGCCCGACGTAGATTTTCGAAGCCCTTCGTAATTTTACGAAAGCCCGTCGTAGATTTTCAAAGCCCTTCATAAATTTACAAGGAGCTTCGTAAGTTCATGATGAACCTTCGAAAATTTACGACAAACTTCCGCTGATTTATAAAAACTCTCCTAGGAAACAAATATTTACAGTGCACCTTTGGACATTCCCAACAACCTTCGGAAAAAGTTCCGTCGTAGGTTCACAACAATTTGTTTACAGTGTGCCATGCTTTGTTGATCAGAACTGCTCTCTAAATGTTATTTTTGTAAATTTGAGCTATGTTCAGTGAATTCGACGCATGCCTACTAAGAAGCAAAATTTCCTCATGATATGAATCTGCTCTTGGGATTCCGATGTAAGGTATATACATAAACCTTCGCAATACGAAGGATAACTACATTCTCATCATGCGCCGTTTCCTTCGTTTTATTAGAAATTTCTTCGTAAAACATTTAAATGTGGTAGACGATTTGATTCAAGGTTGTCCATCGATTTGCACGCTATTTGTTTGTTTTCCGTGACAGTCTCGGCAGCGTCCTGTATCGTGTGCGGACTTGTTTAGTCTGGCGTGTGGCGTTTTCCATTCCCTCCCGTGAAATGTTTTATTTGAACTTGTTTTCTTTTTCTGTTGATCAGACGCCATGGCTGGAACCAGCAGTGCCAGTGCTGCTGACGACGATGAAGGGATCGCTGCGGACCTGACTCAGGTAGGGTGATCGGTCACCATCTTGAATCGCGTTGGAAACTTCTTGATGCCTCAGTAATCTAATACTAAGAGCTGGGTTTCCGAGTAGAGTAATCAATAGCAAAATAAGAAAATGTCGGTCGAAAAAAAATCCCTTTTGATATTTTTTCTCTTTTGGCCTTTTCGTCCTCAAAAATCCCCACGATATGGGAAATTTCATCATGCACTGGTAGAAAAAAAGCACGGAATAAGAACGGAACATGTCTTGTCATCAATTTGCCTGGACTGTCCGTCCTTGCCAAGTACGGAACTTTCGGTACATTTTTCCGCACCCGTTTGCACTAGCCCATATGTAACAGGTACGGACGTTCCGTACTTTCGTCCGTACTTCCGTACTACATTCTTCGGTACATTTTCCGTTCAAAAGTACAGAAATTTTTACAGTGTGTTTGGCAACACTGAATGTGTCCGCAGGGCGGCAATGCGCTGCTGTCGCTGCCGGGCCGCGCGCTGCTCCTTGTGTGCCGCCGTCTGCGCGGCGCGGACCTGGTGCTCCTGGGCCTGGTGTGCCGTGGGCTGCGGGGCCTGACGCGCCGCCCCCGCGCGTGGCGGCACGTGGACTGGCGCGAGGGCTGCTACGACGAGCCGCCCCACAACGTGGCCGTGCTCCGCGTGGCGCCCGCCCTGCGCTCCGTCTCCCCACGCGGCGGTGCCGCCACCCTGAGGCTGCTGCGCACCTGCACGGCGCGCGTCCGCATCTTCGAGCTGGAGAACGAGCAGGATGGCTACACCGACGACGGCGACGAGATGAACATGCGGGACGTGGTGCGAGTCCTCGAGCACTACAAGGGCCACCTGAAGGTGAGTGCGCTGGGAAATCCATGACGCGCTTTGCACACACTCGGACTCGTATTGACTTTTTATCTCTTGCCAAAAAATTTTTTGTGCAAACATAATATGTACTATTTTCTCTTTAGCTTTGCATGTTTCTGTCCATTATGTAGGGTATTTAGTCCATTGAATTTTACTTTTTGTCAATTGCAATGTTCTTTTTGATTTCTACATAATCTATTGATAATTTCATCTTAAAAACGATCAAAATTGTGCATAGCTAAAGAGAAAATAGTACAATTTACGTTTGCTCAAAAAGCTCCATAAGCCAGGGACATAAAAGTCCTTATGAGACTGAGAGTGCACAGTGGGCCGTATGACCGGCGTGGGCGGTGAAAACTCAAGACGCGTTCTAAGCTATACAGTTGCTCAGGGGGACTCCGAAGCTCAAAACGCATCGAGAGTTTTGGCCGCCTGTTAGGAAACTCACGTCGAAAACGGCATGACGTGTGCGTCACGCCGTCATCTGGTGCACCCTAAATTTTGTGTACAATTTTGGACGAGACATGACAGTTTTTTGTGCAAATAACTATTTGTACGATTTTCGTACGAAAATCTGCACAAATACCCTCATTTTTGTTCAAAGTATCATACAAAATTGTACAAAAAGTTCATCTGCTCAAAAAAACTGTTATGTCTCGTACAAAATTTGTACCAAAACGTTTAGTGTGTGTGAATACACCATGCGGACTCGTACGTACAAGGCGCTGTATGCGAAAAGTCATGCCGAAAACCGGCATGACAGGACATTCACGTCAAAAATTAGCGTGAATTTCTGAGTCACGCTGATTTTCGACATGACTTTTCTTTTTCGACGCGAGACCTAATTCACGCTCCTTTACACACTTAATGTTTCTGTACAAAATTTTGTACGCCACATCACAGTTTTTTGTGGAGGTGAACGTTTTGTATAATTTTGAACGAAATTTTGTTCCAAAATGGGGAGATTTGTGCAGATTTTCGTACGAAATTGTACGAAAAGTTCATCTGCACTAAAAAAAACTGTGATGTCTCGTATTAAATTGTACATAACATATGGTGTGTAACGGCACGAAGTCACGCCGATACATTTTCAGTGTGTGTACAAGTCAGGCACGCACGTGGTCTCTTCCAATATTTGAGCAGGCGTGCTTAACGTTCCAACTTGTACGATATTTCGCCCGAATTAGTGAGCTTATGCAGATAGAAGTGTGCGAACAATTTCTACAGCTACAGCACGTAATTGTTTGAGGCCACGTTCAAAATTTTACTGTTCAAATTCATTTTCTGTGAACTGCTTGCAGGTGGTGCGGTTGGGCACGCTCTGGGACGAGAAGGTACTGGACACCATCGATGGCCTCGGCATCAAGGAGCTGTACGTCGGCTCCAGGCTGGCCAAGACGTACCCGGGAAGCTCCATGGCGGTCAAGAAGCTCTCGTTCTGGCAAGAGGTGAGTGCTTGAGTGTACACAGTAAATGCCACGGGACTCTTTTTGTCCCTTGAATGATTCAGATGATGTGCAAGTCGCCAATGCAAATTGTTCGATGCCTATTCCAATGTGTTATTTCATTGTGTAATATGCGTCACCTGGTGGACACAATATTTTATCATCGATGCATGTGCTTCAAAATGCATCTTCTGTGGGACAAGGAAAGTCCCATTAAATTAAGTGTGTATACACGCTAAGAATATTTTCAAAAACTCGACGAAACATCGTCGAAAACGCGACGGGTCCACCAGCAGTTTTTACCGTCGAAGCACGACGGGAACTGGTCACCACGAAAACACACCGTACGAGGTCCCCGATGGTGTCTCCGAGATCCCCCTGACACGGGGACTCCAACGCCGAGGTCGGCGTGCCTTTAGGGCAAGCGGATCCGGAGATACGAGGACGTACCACGAGGAGTCCGTCAAAGCCACTTTTTTATTGGAGGCCAAAAGGGGCTGCGGCCTCTGGCCTCGTTCCCTTTGGATGTCCGGGACTTCTGACTGGGGCATCGCGTCGGTGTGGTCTCGGGTCACCCGGGAACCCTCATTGGTCGACGTCGGACCACCGGTGCGCCCAGGATGCCGATGAACGTGGGAGCTGTGCCGCCATCCGGTTCGTCACGTGTACGGCCCTCACCGACGAGGCTCGTGATGATGTCCCCGAGACTCCTTTGACACGGGGACTCCAACGCCGAGGTCGGCATGCCTCTAGGGCAAGCGGATCCGGAGATACGAAGACGTACCACGAGGAGTCCGTCAAAGCCACTTTTTTATTGGAGGCCAAAAGGGGCTGCGGCCTCTGGCCTCGTTCCCTTTGGATGTCCGGGACTTCTGACTGGGGCATCGCGTCGGTGTGGTCTCGGGTCACCCGGGAACCCTCATTGGTCGACGTCGGACCACCGGTGCGCCCAGGATGCCGATGAACGTGGGAGCTGTGCCGCCATCCGGTTCGTCACGGGTACGGCCCTCACCGACGAGGCTCGTGATGATGTCCCCGAGACTCCTTTGACACGGGGACTCCAACGCCGAGGTCGGCATGCCTCTAGGGCAAGCGGATCCGGAGATACGAAGACGTACCTCGAGGAGTCCGTCAAAGCCACTTTTTTATTGGAGGCCAAAAGGGGCTGCGGCCTCTGGCCTCGTTCCCTTTGGATGTCCGGGACTTCTGACTGGGGCATCGCGTCGGTGTGGTCTCGGGTCACCCGGGAACCCTCATTGGTCGACGTCGGACCACCGGTGCGCCCAGGATGCCGATGAACGTGGGAGCTGTGCCGCCATCCGGTTTGGCACGGGTACGGCCCTCACCGACGAGGCTCCTGATGGTGTTCCCCGAGACCCATCGATAGGCTCCGAGGTCGACGCCGTGGGCGGCGATAGGCTGCCGAGGTCGACGCCGTGGCCGGCGACGCCTGACGCCGTGGCCGGCGACGCCTGACGCCGTGGCCGGCGACGCCTGACGCCGTGGCCGGCGACGCCTGACGCCGTGGCCGGCGACGCCTGACGCCGTGGACGGCGACGCCCGACGCCGTGGACGGCGACGCCTGACGCCGTGGGCGGCGACGCCGTGGCGGCCGATCCGTGAGCGGCGATAGGCTGCCGAGGTCGACGGCGTCAGGCGTCGTCGGCCACGGCGTCGCCGGCCACGGCGTCGCCGTCCACGGCGTCGACCTCGGCAGCCTATCGCCGCTCACGGATCGGCCGCCACGGCGTCGCCGTCCACGGCGTCGGGCGTCGTCGTCCACGGCGTCGGGCGTCGCCGTCCACGGCGTCGGGCGTCGCCGCCCACGGCGTCGGGCGTCGCCGTCCACGGCGTCGCCGTCCACGGCGTCGCCGGCCACGGCGTCAGGCGTCGCCGGCCACGGCGTCGACCTCGGCAGCCTATCGCCGCCCACGGATCGGCAGCCACGGCGTCGGGCGTCGTCGTCCACGGCGTCGCCGGCCACGGCGTCAGGCGTCGCCGTCCACGGCGTCGACATCGGCAGCCTATCGCCGCCCACGGATCGGCAGCCACGGCGTCGGGCGTCGTCGTCCACGGCGTCGACCTCGGCAGCCTATCGCCGCCCACGGCGTCGCCCTCGGGAGCCTATCGATGGGTCTCGGGGAACACCATCAGGAGCCTCGTCGGTGAGGGCCGTACCCGTGACGAACCGGATGGCGGCACAGCTCCCACGTTCATCGGCATCCTGGGCGCACCGGTGGTCCGACGTCGACCAATGAGGGTTCCCGGGTGACCCGAGACCACACCGACGCGATGCCCCAGTCAGAAGTCCCGGACATCCAAAGGGAACGAGGCCAGAGGCCGCAGCCCCTTTTGGCCTCCAATAAAAAAGTGGCTTTGACGGACTCCTCGTGGTACGTCCTCGTATCTCCGGATCCGCTTGCCCTAGAGGCATGCCGACCTCGGCGTTGGAGTCCCCGTGTCAAAGGAGTCTCGGGGACATCATCACGAGCCTCGTCGGTGAGGGCCGTACCCGTGACGAACCGGATGGCGGCACAGCTCCCACGTTCATCGGCATCCTGGGCGCACCGGTGGTCCGACGTCGACCAATGAGGGTTCCCGGGTGACCCGAGACCACACCGACGCGATGCCCCAGTCAGAAGTCCCGGACATCCAAAGGGAACGAGGCCAGAGGCCGCAGCCCCTTTTGGCCTCCAATAAAAAAGTGGCTTTGACGGACTCCTCGTGGTACGTCCTCGTATCTCCGGATCCGCTTGCCCTAAAGGCACGCCGACCTCGGCGTTGGAGTCCCCGTGTCAAAGGGGTCTTGGAGACACCATCGGGGACCTCGTAGGGGGTGTTTCTCGTGGTGACCAGTTCCCGTCGTGCTTCGACGGCATACTCATCGACGGGAACCCGTCGTGGTCTCGTCAAAGATTCGGAGACTTTTTTTCACCGTCGTTGTCTCGTGACTTCGACGAGCGTCCTCGCCGGCTTCGACGGCCACCAGCAGTTTCTCGTCGAAAAGGCTATTTTCGTCGCAAATACGACGTGAGTTTTCGAAAAAATTCTTAGCGTGTATGGCAGTTTGTTAGAGGCGTAGTACGAGAATATTTTGTAGAGACGAACTTTTCGAAACAATTTTAAGTGAAACTGCACATATTCTTCTACTTTTAGTCAAAGTCACGTTTAATCTCGGAATTAGTCTTGACAGCCGGGGCGGGGGGCCTTGGGCCATTTCATTTACCTCAGCACACCCTGAATCCTTATATACTTACTTGTACAGATTTGTGCGCACTATTTTGCTTGTGCGTTGCGATGCATTATATTATGCAGTAGGGTGCGCATGTACAAGAATGTGCGTGACCATGTACAAAAAGAACATAAGGAATTAGTGTGTGAGCACTTAGGCAAAAAGTTTCGGAGAAATCTGCTAACAACTTGTGCTAATTCTCCGTACATACACTGTTAAAAATCAGTCGTAGGGAAACGAACAACTTTCTGACAAGCTCTTCGCAGACAAACAACATGGATCGTATGTCACAAAAACAAGACAAATATCGTAACAAGAATTGAATGACAAGTGTCGTTGTAGAACAGGCATGTGTCGCATGGAATTATTACGGGCAGGTCTTATATAAACGATCAATGTTGTACGAAAACGAAAGTTTTATTTACATGATGATCGAGACAAAGCATTAGCCAAATTTCTTTGAAGATTCCTTTGACGGCTAATTTTATAGTGATAAATAATGGGATAGTATGATTCTAAACCATTGCCCAAAACATGGCACAGTGATGTCGACAAATTTTGCTTTCTGTGTCTTCATTATCATGTTAACAAAACTTTCGTTTTCATACAACATTGATTGTTTACATATTACTTGATTGTTTACACGTACGACCTGATGATCACGATGGGTTGTTTGTAGGCAATTACAAGTTATTCGTTGCGTGAAAACTCTTTTGTCCTACTACGACATTGCCTCCTACAAGCTTTTTGTTTCTAGACGAGTCATGTCGTTAAAAAACTTAGCGACACTTGTGTCGCTAAATTACGACAAAATTTTTATTAGTGTAGAAATGTTGGGTTTAGGGGACGGAGAATCATGGCAAAAATAATTAACTGACTTTCCCAACCACTGCAAAGCCAGTGGTAAGTTTGCTTGCCACAAATTTGGCAAGCGGTTTTGAATGCCAAAAATTGGCAAGCTTTGACCTGAAATCTTCATAAGCTTGCCAAATTTTGGCAAGCTTGGGAGTATTCCGGGCCAATTTTTGCCAATTTTTGGCATTTAAAACGGCTTGCCAAATTTGTGGCAGGCAAACTTACCACTGGATTTGCAGTGACGCGCGCCATTAGTTTTATTGTTCGCTGCTTAGCTTCCGTTTGTTGTTTCTGTTTGTTTGCTTTTCCTAATGGCTTTCCATCTCTTTCCTCAGGCCAGCGGGGAGGTTGCATGCCGCCTGGTGCGCGCCGCCAAGGCGACTCTGGAGTCGTTTCACATTGACAGCTTCCGCATGTACAAGAACCCCGTGGCTTGCTCCCCGGAGGTGGCCACCGACCTCCAGCGCTGCTCCGCCTTGCGCTCGGCTAGCATGCCCACCTGGAAGGTACGAGGCAGCGACACTCTATAGGGGTCGTACTGAGGGGTCCACCACTCAGCTGAGGAGTGTACACAGGATTACCGATTACCAGTGCTTGCCGACAAAAAAAAAAATAATTCAAAAAACTGTAATTTTGGTCAGCAAGGTGCATTTTTTGCCTATTTTCTTAAGAATAACAGGAAAAGTAGCGATACAAATCGGCAACTTTGGCCCGTCCCGTACATTTATACATTCGTGAATTTCGCGAATGATGCACCTGCAGCGTCGCCCTCGCGGCGTCTTAGGTCAAAATGGATATCATTTTCGTCATCAGCACCCTCAAAAACATAAGAAACAACGTTAAACTAAAAAAAATAATTTTGGTCCCCCCGGGATTTGAACCTGGGTCCAAACTTCTCAGATTTGCTCGAAACTAGCACCGTTGGCTTTGTCTCGTCGCCCCGATTCCAAAAATACCCCTACATGCCCTTCTAGCTGTACCCTTTGCCGAGATCCTCCTCCAGCCCATGTAGACCATGATGCACCTGCAGCAGCACCCCCGGGGCTCGGATCGGATTTGCTGCCACCGAGCGGTTCTTAGGGTCACCCAAGGAGGCTGCATACCAAATTTGGTGAAGATCGGACAACGGGAAGTCCTCGGACGGACGGACGGACGGACGGACGGACGAACGGACGAACGAACGAACGGACGCACAGCAAGCATCAGACTATATGCCCGTCCTCCGTATTTATTTTATAAATAATACGGGACGGGCCAAAAACTCACAAAAGTCGATTAAAACAGTAAATATATCCAGTATTGGCATGTGATTACCAAAGATTACTGGACGAAGTGTACACAGGATTACCAGGGTGGTGGACCCCTCGGGTCGTACCCATATTACGTGACCGATTTTAGGCCACTTTTTGACCCCCTCCCCCCTCCTCGTGACCTGGATAACCTAATCTTCTCATGTATTTAAGATAGGGCGTAGTATTTGGCTAGACCCCCTCCCCCGAAATCGGTCACGTAATATGGGTACGGCCCCACATGTCTACTACGAATTTTGAGCTATTCTTCAGTAACGTCGGCGCTAGCAAAATTTCTCCTTCATCTGTATTTTTTTTTTTTTTTTAAATTTTCCTTGGAAGAAACTACCTGTGTATTACGAAGAGAAACTACGCCACTTGCTTCGTGACATGGGAAATTCCTTTGTGGAACTTACAGGGCGTATTTCTGGAGGCCGCTATGTTTCGTTAGCTCCGTTACCGGGGGGGGGGACAAATTTCCATATTTATTGAACAAAGTGTGAACACACTCCACATTAAGGTGGCAAAAACGACCGAAGTATTGTACATTGTGGCACGTCTCCACATTCATTGTTCTCAAAATTTCACAGTGTGTCATCCCTACCGTACAGTTTGCGCGACACGGCCTCACGGACAACCTTTGTGGAAATCGGTCGAAACTTTCGCATGAGTACGACTCGGAGTGATTTTGATTGTATTAGAAACGATAAAAGCCTTATTATTGTTCTGAAGATGTAGATGTAAATGTTGCACATTGTTGATTTATCATAGTACATTGTTCGATATACATCTTCACTTTCAAAATCTACTGTGGTAGTATTTTTGATTTTGGATTTATTCTGGATTCGACTTCTTTGGGGTTCTCCTGTGGCCGACATCATAGCAAATTTTATCGACTTGATCATTTTCATAGCATGCTTGAATCCTTGTGAGTCGGTTCGATTCATCAGTTTTAGTAATTATAATTTAGTTATTTTGTTCGACAAGATTGTGCGGACAAATGTGCGCATTTTCATTGAAATTAACGTTAACAACCCTGTCTCTTTGCCTGATGCAGCCGTCGCTGCTGAGCGCCTTCCCCAACATGAAGAAGCTGTGCCTGTACGAGTTCGGATACGTGGAGCACGCGGCCGTCAAGAAGACCCTGCAGTCTGCGAATGGCCGGAGGAAACGCCAGAAGCTGGAGTGCTTGACGCTGTGCCTGGGCCACCTGGGCCATCGCGGACTCGTCAAGGAGGTGGCGGCGGGCTGCCCGGCCCTGACCACTCTGTGCCTGCGCTACCAGGCCATGGGCGACTGCTCCTACGAGCGCAAGTACCACGTGAGAATCGCACAGTGCACAGACAAATTCCTACAAAGACCTCCTCTTTGTAATTCAAAGAAAACGGCGGCTTCGCAGCCTACGAAGGAAATCGTTTGTAATACAAACGATTCTGTTTGTAATACAAAGGAAAAATACTTTGTAGCCTACGAGGAACTTCTTCGCAGCCTGCGAAGAATTTTTTCTTTGCATTACCAACAAGATAGTTCGTATTGCAAACGATTTTCTTCGTAGGCTGCGAAGCCGCCGTTTTCTTTGTATTACAAAGAGCAGTTCTTTGTAGGGTTTTAAGTGTGTGAGCCAGAAGACTGGCGTAGGCGGTCAAATCTCTATACGAATTCTGAGCCCCAGAGTCGCTCAAACCAAACGTGTGACCCCACCGCTGGATTCCTCGCACGGAGAGATATCTTTTTGTGGGGTCACGCCCCGGGTCACACGTCCGGTTTCAGTCCCATTTAATGACTCTTGATCTCAACACCTGTCTGGGAGTATGACCGCCTCCACCAGTCTCTGCCCCCTAAGCACACTCAAAACGAGAGGGGGATAAAATTTCTGTCAACTTTTCGCCTATACTCTCAGTCTCAAATGTCCTTTTTTTCTCTTGCTTACATTTTTTTTAAGCGGACGTAATATATTCATTTATCTTTTGCTATGCTCTATTTTGATCGTTTTTTAAGATCAAAATGTCAATAGATTATGTAGAAATCAGAGAGTACACTGCAATTGACACAAAGTCAGGGTTTTTGGACTAAATACCCTATATAATGAACAAAAACATGCTGAAGAGCTTCAGAGAAATCAGTACATAATACGTTTGCACCTAAAAGAGTTAAAAAGTCAGTTCGAGTCTGAGAGTGTCAATTCGAGTCTGAGAGTGTATTGACAACCTGAAAAGAAATAAGTAGAAAAAGAAATATAAAACGCCTCCTTCTGTCTGATACTATTCGGCGTCTCCACCCCTTCCAGGTTAACGTGCCCCGAGACTTGCACGCCATCCTGGCGCCGCTGACGCACCTGGAGAAGCTGATCCTGGATGCGGCCCGCGTCCCCAGCAGCGTGTTCCAAGGCCTGGAGCGGGGAGCCCTGCCCAGCCTGCAGGTGCTGGAGCTCAAGTACTGCGGGGTAAGCGAATCCAATCACAACTGTGCAGTAGCTCCTTCGAACGAGATGGAGTATTCGTTTGGAAATGCACGGACTCATGCACGCCCCGTCTCACATGGACTTTTGTGTCTCCTGCTCATGGGGCTTCCCGAGCAAACGTATATTGTTCTATTTTCTGTATGCACAATTTTGATCGATTTTAAGATGATACTATCAATAGACCATGTAGAAATCAAAAAGTACATCGCAATTGTCAAAAAGTGAGGTTTAATGGACTAAGTACCATATGTAATAACAAAAACGTGCGAAGCCAACGCGTAACTAGTACATATTACGTTTGCACTAAAAACCGTATGGCAAGAGAAAAAATCAATACGAGTCTGAGAGCGTGCGTAGCTAAACATAGAAATGTGCATTGTTGTGCAGCACCTCGTGCGTTTTTGCACACGAAAAGGGTGCCTCGGTGAAAAGCTGGAACGGAAGTTCAGAAGAAATCAAGAGAAACAAAGTACGCGAACTTCGTGAGTACTGAGTCACTGTTCTGCTGCTTCCGCAGAGCCGTATTCTCATACTCAAGTCTCGCTTTTCTTGTTTACTTCTTTCGTAACTTTCGTCCCAGTTCTGCTCCGTAGTAACCAATTCTCGCACATCGCGTGTTTGTTCCATTTCATACCAAGCAATACACGCCTAAACTGCATCGTTCTGCAGTGTGTGTACTATTTGGATGACCCCCTTCTCTTCGCCAGACAGTGGAGCGGAGGACCAGCGCAGGCGGTCTCTACTCCAAACTTGTTTTGAGCTCCAGAGTCGCATTATAGTACTCGAATTGGACGTGTGACCCCGCCAATGGATTGGTTTGTGGACACGTGCAGTTCGAGTCCAATTTAGCGACACTGTAGGTTAAAGCATGTCCGGGATTTTAATCGCCTCCGGCCCATTTGGGACCTAGAATAGGATTGTAGGCCTGTGCACTCCGTCTCATAGGGACTTTTTTTTTCTCTTGCTTATGAAAATTTTCAGCTGTTTTCTCTGTAGCTGTGCTCAGTTCTGATCGTTTTTAAGATAAAATTGTGAAAAGATCATGTAGAAATCAAAAAGGACGTACATTGCAATGTCAAAAAGTCAGGTTCAATCACCTACATGCCCTATATAATGAACAAAGTCGCGGAAAGTGCATATTACAGCTGCACTACGAACTTTTTGGCAAGAGATAAAAAGCCACTATGAGGCTGAGAGTGTACGGCCCACTTGCGTGCCATCACTGAACTAACATGTTTTGTCCTTGTCCCGCTGCAGGTGACCCCGAAGGGCCAAGCGGCGTTCGCTTCGCTGAAGGCCAACCGCGCCGGCCTGGTCGTGTCCGGGGTGCCCCGCAAGGCCTGCATGGACAGCGGCGACAACGGCTTCCTCCTCAGCTTCCGCGGCCCGTCAGAGAACCGCTGCAGGAAGGGTGTCTGCGCCGACTTGTCCGACTGCGAGGACGCCGACGACGACCCCGTGCCCGACGAGGAAAACGACGACGAGGATGTGGAGGAGGAGGAAGAGGAGGACTTCGAGTCCTTCCGGCAGCTCCGCCCGGGCGAGAACGTCATGCAGCTCCTCGAACGCCTGGCCGCGCGGTACGTCGACCCCATGATGGACGAGCTGTTGAATGCACCCGGAGACAGTGACGACGATGACGACTAGCCAGGACAGTGGGCAGTCAACGTGGTGCCTCAGTGCGTCCGTGTCTTGGATGGTAACAATTTTCTTACTTGTTTTTCCAAGAAAATGTACCATATAGATAATAATTTAATTTTTGTACTTTCTCATCTTTGTGGTGCCTCAGTATGGTGTGTCTTAGTTCAAGACGGGTACTAATCCTCTGGACTTATGAAAGTTTCCTACCTGGTGTACGTTTTAGAAATTCTGTTTTCTCATCTTCGTGGTATCTCAGTGTGGTGTGTCTGGGTATAAGATATTAACTAATACTCAGTGCTTGACATTTACCAAGATAATGTACGTTTGAGATTTCTTTTGTTTCTTCCTCATTTTACTGGTGGTGTGTCCTAAGTCTAAGATGGTTACAAATCCTTTTGATGTTTCCCTCGATAACGTACTTTGAGATTTTTTTGTTCCTTTAGTGGTACCTCAGTGTGGTGTGTCTGAGTATAAAGATTGTTACCAGTCCTTTGGACTTTTGATGATGTCCTAGGTAATGTACTTTTTAGATATTTTTTTTGGTTTCTTTTTCATCTTGTAACTTCTTATTTTTTTGGTATATTTTCTTTTATTTTCCCAGTGTGTTCAAGCCAAATGTCAATTCTACAATTGTTTTGACCTTTTCTTATATTGTTGGCTGATATTCAATATATTATTGATCGCTATGCAGTACTCGTCTTTGGTGGGTACAAACCAATTGCCGGGGGTCATTTATGTCCTCTTTTCTTTTAATAAAGATTGGTTAGGCCTATGTGCAGCTGAGATCTGTTAATTCATCCCCTTTTTCTCATTTTTCATTTCACCTATTAATGTTTCAGATGATGAAATCATGCTTTTTCAGCTATTTTTTTTATTACACATTTGAGTTTATGGCCTCTTTTTTCTTGGAAGCAGAATAGAAATGGAGTTTAGTACAGCTAAGGTTACAAATTTCAATGTACTGCGCTTGAGACAGCGTTCCATTTTGGTCTGCGCAACTAACATTGAGTGGTTTCATTTCTAAAGAGCACAAGATTTTTCTTGATGTCAGCGATCCGGGCCAAAATATTACCACATGTCCTTCAAGGGTAGATAAAGATGACCACAAATTTGGAAAGTCCTCGGTCAACCGAGTTTCGAGCAGTAGTCAGAAGTGTGTTTTGCGACTTTTTTTTGGTAAAAGTCAACTTTGAAGGTATTAATCAAAAGGAAGGGCTTGAACTAGGGACTTGAAAATTTATAAAGGTCTTAAGGGCTATGAAAAACAAAATTAAGAATTGTTTCAAGAATTTTGAGAAAAAAAAAAAAATTTACATAACTTTTTATTATTTTTTTCTAAATTTCAAAAGAAAAAAATTATTCTTAAAAATTAAAGACGTACCATTTCTTAGTCCTAGTAACTATATAAAATTTCAGCCTGGGAGGAGACTTGGTTCGGGAGCTATGGAAGAAAGCGTAAATTTGTCATCACAGTGTTCGGTGAAAGCACTCAAATAAAATACTAAAATTAGGGTGTATCAGAATGGGATAAATTATGAGCCCAAGGTAGATACAGTGGTCTGATGAGTATCTCAGGGTCTATGTCGAGGAGCCCTGTCATGGCAAGTTTGCTTCACAACTGGAATCGTAATCTAACTTTGTGTCCCATGTGGACATGGTACACTCAGCTTTCATTGTAAGAACTAATTCAGAAACTGTTCACTTGTATTGTCAGCAGACAGGTGAACTTATGGGCAACAACTCAATGCAAGTTTAGGACAACTCACGACAAATTTGACAAAAAGTTTACGTAAACCTCATTTACTTAGTAAATCATGGGACTTTGGTCATAAACCTTCAGAAGTGAATTCGTCTTAATGTGATTGAGTTCTTACTACAAAATGAACGTCCGGTCACACAATTCTTTAACATTGCAAATTTCACTTCGTGGTATTCAAGCAATTCTTTCATCTTTTGTTTGTCTTCAGTTTGTGGCTTCTTGCCTTTGAGCTCACCTGGGTGCTGACAATTCAAGTGAATAATATATGAAATAGATCTTACAATAAAAGGTGAGTGTACCATAAGATGTTAACTTCCAAAGGTTTTGGACCCCATGACAATGATTTACTGAGCCGCAAAACACACTTTTGACCGCTGCTCGAGACTGGGTTGACCGAGGACCTTCAAAATTTGTGGTCATCATATATACTATGTTCACGCGCGAGACTCAGCCCGGTCTTGTAGAGGTGGTGGGGATAGTCGGGTCTTGTAGATGGCGCGTAAACACACTAAATTACTATGTGACTTTTTATGCGCGCCCGCGCACGAAATTAAACAAGCACTTTGTAACGCATGAATTTGTACGTGACAATGCACGATTTAGTGCGCGGGTATGCAGAAAATCGTGCGTTATTGCGCACAAAACAAATGCATGTTTAATTTCGTGCGTTACGTATGCACAAAAACCTACATAGTAATTTAGTGTGAACGCCTCGAAAACTTGGCCCTGGGCTTACTACAAGACCGGGGCCACAGATGGGGTCTTGTAGTAAGCCCAGGGCCAAGTTTTCGAAGCGTTTACGCGCCATCTACAAGACCCGACTAACCTAACCACCTCCCCACCACCTCTACAAGACCAGGGCCAAGTCTCGCGCGTGAACCTAGTATTTCTCTACCCTAGAAGCACATATGGTAAAGTTTTGGTCCGGATCAGTGACATCAAAAAATCTTGCACTCCTTATATTTGGAAACAACCTGAAAAAGCGCTACTGTGAACAAAGTCAAAACCCGATTGGCCGAGATACGTTTCGAAAGATTAAATTTCATCTTTCGTGTTGGCAATTGAGTCTGGCAGCGCCGCCTTTCAGCCTCACCCTCCCCCCTCACCTCCCTCCTTTTCGTCGAGCTGTGGGGAGTGGCGGCGCGTGGTGCCGGAGTCTGCCTCATTACCACTCATTACGTTATAGTCCGAAGAATCGTTCCGCCGCTCTGTCTCTCTCGCCCTCACGGGGCATGACGCAGCGGTGCGAGAGAGAGAGAGAGAGAGAGAGAGAGAGAGAGAGAGAGAGAGAGAGAGAGAGAGAGAGAGCGACGAAACGATCCTTCTGGAAATCAGGAGTGCTGCGGGGCGCGGCGGGAGGGGGAGGGGGATTACCGCCAGGCAGCCAGTGCAACAAGGACGATGGCATTTGGCGAATTCCGCTGAGTGAGCGAGAGAGGCGGCTCGGTCGCCTTCCGCGCGCTCTGGTGGCGACTGGATGTACTCGCTTTCGGGCAATGTGGCAAGCCGGCACACTGATTCCGAGAGTCGTTTCGCCACTCTGTCTCTGTCGCACCCAAACGGGACGCCCCATAAGTGCGAGAGAGACAGTGACGAAGCATGCCGGTGGCTGCGACGTCTCCCTCCCCCCCCCCCTCCCCGCCCCTGCCTGCCCTTGCCCTGCGTACCCTGTGCTCTGCGTCCCACGTCCTGCCCCTGCCTGTCTGAGCTTGCTTGGTTGGGGGGCTGAGTCAGTCGTCAGTCCAGTTGTCCAGTTCTAGCGTCAGTCTGTCAGTCTGCAGTCAGTGCCAGTTCCGGTCCAGTGTCGCGCTGCGCTGCGCCCTCTCCGCGGCACGTTTCTGCGTACCGAGACGTCGGTTCCTGGTTCCTTCCTTTCGCCTGTCGTCGAGTTTGTCGCGGACGGTACCGTACTTGTACTGGAATCAGCGTTGCCAACTGCCGAGCGGCGCGTGGTGGTACGGGGAGGGAGAAAAGGTGGTACTTCGGGGCTCAAGGTGGTACGCGAGTGGTGGGGGAAAGGTGGTACATCGGAGCCCCAGGCCCTGGGGCAACCATCACTGCCACAACAGTGGCACTGCACTTTCGGTTTTCCGCGCCCGGCCGGACCCCTTTTCCGTGGAATAGGTCAGGATCAGGTTCCCCAACGGGCAGGGGATTACCTCGCCCATCTGCAGGGGGCTACGAGCCAGCCCAGGCGCACGGAAAGTTCCCTTTGCTTGCGTGCGGACGTAATCTGGCGGTTTCCCCGAAAAGGTGGTACGGAATCGCCCGGTGGTGGTACGGTGGTACGGGGCCCGAAATAGTGGTACATGTACCACCAAGGTGGTACGGTTGGCAACGCTGACTGGAATTGAAAACAGCCGCGCCCTCGTCGATCCATCGACAACGTTAGGTTTTCGTCCAGTGAAAACAATGGAGTGCCCCGTGTGCTACGAGCCGTGGGATCTGCTGCAGGTCCCGAAAAACATTTAAATTTAGAATGGCAGTAACAAAAACATTGTAGTTAAACTACGATTTTGATCGGCAAATTTCGTTTGATTAACATCGCACATACATCGTTGTAATCCGCCTTCTTTTCCGGTCATTTCGGCACCAGTCGCATAGTCCTGGGGCTTGTTGTTGCTGAACCATGGCCTCTAACGTAAAGTACTGCACTTAGGCCCTTTTCGTTCAAAAAGTGGGTGAAGCCACCACCTTAGAACTTTTAACAAAAAAATAGGTTGTAGAGCACACCGAGCTCTATCAACATCAATAAAGCCCAGCCCTGTACAATTTTGTTTCGTTAAAAAATCATCGAAGACGGTCCTTGGCCTGTCCGTACAGTACATTCAGTCATCCCTGAGCTAGCGGCGACCAAAGGAAAGTTAAACAGCCCAGCCCCACCGGGGGCCGCATTGTCGGAGTGCCGTTCCGGTGTGTTATAAGGGTTCGATCCTTTGTTTAGGTCGTTGTTTCGAGGCTGTTTGCCACACTCATGATGGCACCAAGAAAAGACCTGCATAGCAAATGGTCGCCGCTAGCTCAGGGATGACTGAATGTACTGTAACATGCAGCGACGGCCTGGCCTATTGTCCTCCAGGCGCGCACCCACCCGGACTACCTGCCCGGCCCTGACAGAGACAAGACATGCAGCCTGTCTCTCTCTACTTGTGCCGAAACAGGCTGCATGTCTTGTCTCTGTCAGGGCCGGGCAGGTAGTCCGGGTGGGTGCGCGCCTGGAGGACAATAGGCCAGTCCGTCGCTGCATGTTACTGTCAGGTCAAGGCCCGTCTTCGATGCAGCGGCTCGCAGCTTGGGTAAATTCAGTGGGCCGTTTCGCTTCAAATTATCGCAGAGCAAAAATTCAAAATACCATTGCACTCGCCGTTCTGTAAGAAAGCCGTTTTTGCGAATTTCAAAATCAAAAAATGGCTTGTTTGAAAATTTCCATTTTGGGCCCAGCCTGTCATCGCCGTCGCCTCGGCGCAGTCCATTGTGAAGGAGGCCTCCCATTTTTTCTCTAAAAACAGAGGCGGTCCCGTCGATACTTGAAACCGAAATTTTTCTAGCGCGTCGTTTGACACTTATGGGATGTTCACCACTGTACTCAGTACGACATTACAAATGTTTCCATCTAGAAAATTCGATTTCTGGGGCCACTTTTGCAGAGCAAGGAGTGGGACTCTTTTTAGCTACATTGCACTGTAAATCAAATGGTGATACATCTCACCATCTGAGGGGTGAGACAGAACTGTCTCACCGAAAAAAGGGTGATACTAAAGTGTATCACCGTAAAAAGGTCGTACACGAATGTATCACCGAAAAAAAGGTCGTACTCAAATGTATCACCGAAAAAGAGTGATACTTCCTCAGGAAAACAAGGGCCCATCTCACTGATGTCTGACCATTTTTCGGTGATACATTTTTGTACGACCTTTTTTTCGGTGATACATTCGTGTATGACTTTTTTTCGGTGAGACTTTTTGTATCACCGAAAATGGGTGAGACGTCTCACCCTTTGAATTGCAGTGTGTGCTCAGTGATTCGCAAAGTATACACACTAAATTAATCTGTACAATTTATGTTCAAAGCTTTGAACAAAGTTGCGCATACATAACTTTTGCACTACTTTGTGCGCAGAATCGCTCAAATTAATGTGAATTTTGGCACAAATTCGTGAAAACTTTGCACAAATTTTGTGCGAAACGGAAGTATGCGCAACTTTGTGTAAAGCTTTGTACAAAATTATACAAATACATTTAGAGTGTATGCAACCAAATTCTGTTGAAACTAAAAATTTTGACTTGAGACTAGGACTTAGCAGTTGAAAATCGTCCCCGAACTCACGAAAAGCTGGCGATCTGCTCGGTGCTCGCGCCGTGCCGGTCACTCATCTTGCCGGCCATGAACAGTAAGCCCCCAACACAGGAAGGGACAGGTCGCCAGGTCTGCGGGCAAGTCTGGCCTGTGTGACTGTTCGGACGCTAAATATGCTGTCTGCTCCGCCGGCCTTAACTCCTTTGTACAATTGTTGTACGTGCCCCAAAACAATTTTGCGCATACGTGCTTTTCGTACAAAATTGTACGAAATTTCCCACAAATTAGTGCGATTCTGCGTACAAATTTATACGCTACAGTTCGCATATTGAAAATTGAATGAGACCACGTACAAAATTGAACAAATACTTTAAGTGTGCACAATATTTGTGTATACATTTTGTACGAGATTTTGTACAAAAATGGGAAAATTTGTGCAGATTTTGATTGAAGATTGAACAGAACATTTAGTGTGTCCCCAGTTGTTCTAAACCGAGTGCCAATCTGTGTTCAGGTTTTGTTTCACTCCCCGGTCTCTTCTCTTCGAGTGCCACCTGGCTTCTACACGTTTTGCCTTCGAAGTTTCTGCATGGTGGCCTTGTGTCCTTGGTTCGCGTCCCGTCAGCGTCGCGGCGCAGCTGAGATACGCGGTTCTGCTGAGCCAGCGGCTGGCCGGGAGCAACGGAGAGGCGGACAGACGGCCGGCGGTCGAGTCGCACCGCAGGCTGACGTCACACCGGCCCTTTACGGCGCCGCGGTTTTGTTTTGTCACCATGCTACTGTTTCAAGACGTACCGCCGCCCCTGGGGGAGGGGGGCAAGCATGGCGAATTCGCTCTAAATGTATTTGTATAATTTTGTACAAAGCTTTGCACAAAGTTGCGCATACGTCCGTTTCGCACAAAATTTGTGCAAACTTTTACACGAATTTGTGCAAAAATTCACACGAATTTGAGCGATTCTGCGCACATAAGTAGTGCAAAAGTTATGTATGCGCAACTTTGTTCAAAGCTTTGAACAAAAAATGTACAAATTAATTTAGTGTGTTTGTGCGAACGGAAGCGGCTCCTCGGAGTGCGTGCCACGTGTGTCACAAGCGTGACGAAGCTTCTAGTCCTGTCCGAGCTTTCCAACGGGTCGCATCGCGCGGAGTGACCGAAAGCCGAATTGTAGCGAGCGCTCTCTCGGAGGTCACACCCTAAAGGTTTTTGTACAAATTTTGTACGAGACATCACAGTTTTTTGTGCAGATGAACTTTTCGTACAATTTTATACGAGATTTTGTACAAAAAGGGGGAAATTGGTGCAGATTTTCGTACAAAAAATGTACGAAAAGTTCATCTGCACAAAAAACTGTGATGTCTCGTACAAAATTGAACACAAGATTTAGTGTGAGCGAGCGCTCTCTCGGAGGTCAGTGCACACACTAAATTCCTTCGTACGATTTTTGTACGTGATCTCGCATAATTTTGCGCATGCGTGATTTTCGTACATATTTGTACGTGATTTTGCACAAATTTGTGCGATTCTACGTAGGAATTTGCACTTACAAGTCCGCTTATTAAAAATTGCGTGAGACCACGTACAAAATTGTACAAAAACATTCAGCTCGCAGGACATCGTTTCGGCAGTGCTTTCCGTGCGCGACAGCCTGATCAGACGCCGCAGCCACGGCCGCTCGCGACGTGCGGGCCCACTGTGCAGCCACCGGATTACAGCCTCCTCCACGGCCTCGAAACGGGCGCATTCCGATGGCCGCCCTAAAAATATCCTTCTCGGAAAATGGGTCCGTCGCTGCCCGAATTCAGGTGCACGGTAGGCACGGCCGGGCCTGCTCGACCTATTTGCGGTCGGTGCGGTGTTGCCGGACGGTATTGCGCGCGATCGTGGTGCGCTCGGGCGGCGCCAGCGAGGCCGAAGGGAAGCCGCGCGACCCGAGCGCTGTCCTCCACCACCGACGCCGGCAGCGGCGGTGCAGCAGTAGCAGCGCGGTGCTGACAGCTGCCAGTCCAGAGTCCAGTTCCCGTCAGTGCCCTGCCAGTCTCCTTCCAGTCAAGTCGCTTCTCGTCTCTCGCGCCTCCGCCGCACAGTGGGTCAGAAGACCGCGCCGGTGCCACAAATTCTAGACGCGATTTGAGCTTTCAAGTCGTTACGTGGAACTCGAACCGAATGCGAGGGCCCACAAGATTGCTTCCTACATTGCTCTCCAAACCAGGGATCCCTTGGTGGAGTCATACGTTTAGTTCGAGTCTTATGCAGCGACTTTAGAGCTCAAGACGCGTCTCGAATTTTGGCTGCCTGCGCCGCGCCGGTCTTCTGTCCCACTGTGTGCCACCAGTTTCAGCGAATAGTCGCTCGTCAAGGCGGATTCCATACACGTAAGTCTTTACGGATTCATGGTTCGCGCGCTACGGATAGTTTTGTGCAGACAGATGATTTTAACCGTACTACGAAAGTGTCAGTGCCTTTAAGTTACGCACTGCAAATTATCTGGAAAGACTTCCCGGCCAGACTTAAAGTCTCGCTAAGTTTCGGTCAGACCTGAAAGTTTCGCCAAATTTTAGTCAGGTGCTGTACAGGCGCTAACGGTGCGCCGCATGGACGCTACCTAGCGCCTTTACAGCGAACAGACAAGAATGTCCCGCCATTTTGTGGCGAGATATTTTTGTCTGACAAAATCTCGCGACACTTTCATGGCTGACCGAAACTTGGCGAGACTTTGTCGCACCTCTGGACTGGCGAGAAGTCTGACCTCTGGGTTTGTAGTGCGGACACCTTGTATCACGCTCAAAATCATGTGTACAGTAAAAATATTCTGCATCCGTAGGCTGCTCAAAAATATCCGTAACCTGCAAAGCCTGTATCCCTAAGGACTTCGGTGTGCGCGCACTGCTTTAGACGCTGTCTTTCTCGGTTCCTTTTGAGGCGCCTGTGAGTGTGCGGGAGACAGAGGGACGAAGGCAGCACTCAGAATCAGCCTACTCAAAGTTCTCCGTGTCTTATTTGTGGTTGTGTGTGCTTTACGAGACTGCTTAGCTGCTTAGGGATGATTTTGGGACACGGGGTTAAAATGGGACAGCTGCTTCTCGGACGAGATTTGATATTTGAGAACTTAAACCATGTCAGATGGCGATTCTTTCGTGAAAAGACCATTTGGTGTCACCGAAGTTCGAAACCGTCAAATCTTGTCCAAGATACAGCAGTCCCATTTTCACCCTGTGTCCCATAATCACCCCGACTGACTGTGGGCCACTGGTACTTGGCGGCAGGGCTGATACCCAAACCGAAACAATACCAGGCCGTTACGCCACCAGTTTGCGTTTTAAACTGAGTTTCTAAAACTAAGCGGCTGGAACCAAAGTAACGACCTTCCCTTCGTTTGGAAAGTGTACCGGAGTTTTGTTCCCATATGGATCAAGGTAAAATTCTGCTTCACTGAGTATTGTTTTTTCCGGCATCAAAATAACAAAACTTGGGCCAGCGGAATGTTGAATTAGTCAGTATAGGAACAAAACTCTGGTACACTTTGCACACCAAGGAAAGGCTGTTCCTTTGGTTGCAGCTGCCATAGTTTTCAAGTTTTAGTTAGAAGACAAAACTGGTGGCGTGACGGCCTGTTATTGTTTCGGTTTGGGTATCATCCCTGCTTCTAGCGGTCTAGGTTCGTTGAGTTCGATTGCGGCACTCTGACTGCCCACTTATATCCTTACGGATACAGGGTTTGTAGGTCACAGATAGTTGTGGGCAGCCATAATAGTGGTGCTTATTTGTTCTTTTTTTTTTTTTTTTTTTTGTGGTGGAGGGGTCGGGTGTTTTCTAATACAGATAATGTTGTCTTATAACAGTTGTAAGTGCCCGTAACTTTCGAAACATTTCTTTGTTTCTCACGGGCACGAAAACTTTCGTAACGCGGACATCTCCTTGTTATAAACACAATTGCATTCATATTTTGGTTTTACAAAACTGTTTGTAACCTACAAAGCCTGTATCCATAAGGACTTCAGTGTGTGCCTCATGTTTATGGCACACCGTGCAGCTGTAAGCCAAAGAATCGTTTTGTCGCTCTGGCCTGCTCGGGTCCGTTAGTGTCAGAGCGAAACAGAGCAACTAAACGATCCTTCGGAATCAGTCAGTGCAAATTAACCATGAACCACCGGAAGCAACTTCTACAATGCCTTAATCTTCTTCGTAGTTACGAATCAGGTTCTTCGTAGCCCTTTCTGAGTGAGCAAACCTAAGAATAGATGGCCGGCGTTTCATGCGAGGCTAGTGAACTGGGTTTTGCTGCTGTATGGTGCTCCGTGTGCGTGACTTACTTTCATGATTGAGTCGACCTCCGCAGGAATTGCCAGCCAGCAGCGCATCTTCCAGGCGCTGTCTAAACGGAGTGAACGTGTCGGATCAATGTAGCATGGCAGGCACACTGTTGTGAGTGTGGCTTGCAGGGGCAGTTCCTAGGCAGGTTTACTCCAACGTGCACACTTTGGTTTCTCGAGTCCTCTGGTTTTTGCACTCTTTACGGACAGTTTTGTTCAAACGTACATACAGAGTTCGTTTCTGCAGGTTCCGCAGGATTGCGCTCAATAGGGTACTTCGGTGAAGAGAGTGACCGGAAGTTGAGAAGAAATCAAGAAGTTCAAAGTATGCGAAATTTACGAGAATGAGCGTCTCCGTCGCCGTTCTGCCCCATCCGCAGAGCTACATTCTCATAAAAGTTCGGCTTCTGTTCTTCGTGATGTCTTCTCAACTTCCGTCCCAGGTCTTCTCCGAAGTACCCTATGCTCGTCCTGATGGCCAGTGTATGGCTTCATGTCACAATCATGCACATACGACTTTTGTTGTAGACATTTAAGCCCTATTTTCTCGTCTCAGGACTCTGTGCGTACTAGCTGAACCAGAAGGCGTTCAGCCCCGAGGCGTAAGGTTAGCGCTTAGAACTTGTTTTGGTGTAATTCTTTCCCAAATCGCACAACTTCCAAAATCGACGTCGCCCATTTCAACCAAACTTGGTGGAATTGTTCCTTTGGGTGTCCTTAACACAAAAAAAATGTCAAAAAAAAATTTCTCAAATTTTTTGAAAATTATTTAGAACCGGTCAAAAATGGTTAAAAATTCGCAAATGTTTCAAAGTTGGTCTCGATTGAGCTAATGTGGTTTGTTTTGTGCCTCACTATCGTATTCAACCCCAAACCGGTCAATATGTCCCATTAGGGCTGAAAAACTGCGTTTTAAACGTTTTGTCAAATACCCAAAAAGAGCATCCGAATTTTTTCTTTATAATTTTTTAAAAGGCGCATCTAATAGTCCTCTTACTTGTGGCAAAAAATTAGGATTGTGTTTTTTGATTTTGCTGAGAAAAAAAATAATTCGAGTGAATTTATTGGGGTTGAATACGATAGTAAGGCACAAAACAAACCACATTAGCTCAATCGAGACCAACTTTGAAACATTTGCGAATTTTTAACCATTTTTGACCGGTCTGACTAAATTTTAAAAAATTTGAGAATTTTTTTTTTGATATTTTTTTTGTGTTAAGGACACCCAAAATAACAATTCCACCAAGTTTGGTTGAAATCCGAGACGTCGATTTTGGAAGTTGTGCGATTTGGGAAAGAATTACCCTTTGCCTTGACGCGGTGCTCGCTTCTGGACCGCTCGCGCTGTCGAAGCAGTACACGAAAAAAGTGATGGATTAGATGAACCGGTTCGTCAGTTGGTTTTCGCTCAACGTATGATGTGTTTGTTGCAGCAACGAAAATGTCGTTGGAAGAACTGAGAGTTCGATGCGTCACTATGCACTTGCGGCAGCGAACTTTTCCGCTCTGCTAACGTTTTCGCTCCTCCAATTTTCACATCTTTCGTTCGGGTGAAAGCCAACTGACGGATATTTTCGACTTATTATTTTTAAACCGTGTAGGGTTGCCGGGCTCTGGGGGGCACGGAGGGCTGCCCGTGTGCCGTGTGCCGCCGCCGGCGGACCGGGCTTTCCGCCTGCGGCCCAGTTTTCCGCCTGCGGGCCCTGGGGCCACATGTTCCTGCCTGCCGAAATTGTTCCACAGTTTGCTTCACAATTGTCACATTCAAAACACCTTCCGAAGGTACCTGCGTCTTTGTGGCCGGTGCATAAATCTGAACGGTATGGAGGTTTGAAGAGAGAAGGAGGGAACTCAATCCTGCATCCAGTCGGGCACTTTCCGACGTGTCGTGTCTGCCAGTCAGTGTCCAAAGCATACACTGCAATTCCATTGGTAAGTTTGCTTGCCACTCCTGTGGCGCACCTTTTTGAATGCCAAAATTTGGCATTCTGGGCCGGATTGGCGTCTTAAAACGCCAAAATTTGGCGTCCAAGTTCACCGGAATGCCAAATTTTGGCATTAAAAGAGGCCAATCCGGGCCCAGAAGGCCAGATTTTGGCATTCAAAACGGAGCGCCACTGGAGTGGCAAGCAAACTTGCCAATCGAATTGCAGTGTACTCCGCACAGTACGACTTCACAACAGAGGGCCAAAACCGACATAGCGGATCACCACAACACTTGAAAATAGTCACTGCAGGCAGAGAAAGGAAATGAATGTACAATCACGTCATGCACAGTGTTACTTGGACTCTGCCTTACAGATCGTTTTAAGGGTTTTTAAGCTCGTTGCCCTGAAATACTCAATCACTAGGATTTCATCAGTCGTCGCAATACCCCACCTTCCGGCCTGCTGTGCATGTAATTTTTTTTTTTTTTTGCGTAATAGGAACTTGAAAAAATTTGGACCTTATAATGCAACAGCAAATAGACATTATTACACATTATAAATGCAAAGGGCATGAACTTTAACCTCCTAACTTATAATGAGTGGTGCTTGCGTTTGGCTTTGGCTTCCCTGACTTTCCACCACAAAGATACCTTCTTGTGGGATGGGAGAAACGCATTCCCTGGGACCCGTCTTCATGTTCCAAATTAAATAACAAAAAGCCACAAGCCAAATACTAGGAATGGAGCAGGAAGGCAAAGTCGTATACATCACATCTGCTGCGTAGCACCTCACACACGCACAGTCCAGCCGCGAGGATGAACACGAGTCCAGCCTCTTGTTGATGCTTCACGGATTCAAGCACTGCTGCGGCAAGCCTGCTCTGCACCTCATCCCCTTCAGGGTCTACCTCCTGTTGACGGAGTGCCTCAAGTACTTCTGGCCCCTTCTCCAGGTAGCTGTCCATGATGTCGTTCACCATGTAAATGTTCTTATTTATTTTGACGGCATCGACTATGAGGGCAACAGGTATCTTCGGCTTCTCCTTGGGGCACAAGAAGCACTTCAATTGAGCAGGAGCCTTCGCTCACTTTAGGTGTTTGTACCACCACGACAGACGACCCAGAAGAGACATCCTTTCATCCTTCGCGCACTATATCTTGGTCACCTTCGTCAGGATGGCCGAGAAGGTGTTGGAATCCCCATAACCAACTAGGCACCAAAAATATAAGGTGCTGCAACCTGGATCAAAATTGGAGTAAGCTGACTTTTTCTGAACTGGTAGAGCTCCTTCGTTTCGTTTCTTGGCCGCGGTTGCAGCACACTGTAGCGCCGTGTTGATCGCCCTCTCGTCGGTGGCGGGGAGGTTGATGATGGGGAGCATCTCGATGTCCGTGGCCTGCCGTGAGTAGTTAGTGGACATCCTCATCACCGTCTTCATGAACCCGTTCCAGTAAGGCGCCGGCGGGGCATTCGCCCTCCGGCCGGCCAGGAAGAGGGCGTCCAGCGGCTCCAGCCTCTTGACGTTGTCACATTAAACAATTTAACGCGTTTTAGGATAAAATAACAATAACAATGCCAATAACAATAACTCTAAAATCACATTTACAACACTTCCATCGATGAATCATTTTTTTTTCTACCGCTTCAAAACCTACGGATGGGTCATACTTAATTGTAACATTTCTCTTAAAAGTTTTGTTAATCCTTTTCATATCTTTAATATACTGTGGTCCGTGTGTACCTTCTTCATTGGGGTGTATGTGGAAAATCAGAGCGTGGATCATTGGATCATTGGATCAAAGTCGTCCGGGGGTGATGTAAGACACAGCGTTGCCGGGCCGACTGCGGCCACGCGAGCCATCATCGACGAGTATTCGTCCAGCTCGCACCACACCTCGCCGATAGTCAAGCTGGAGGCCGGCCATCCCCATTCAAGCCATTCATCCACGGCGATGCCGGGGATACAAACCGACTCCATGTTATCCGATACTGACCAGCAGAGGTGGTTCATGTGCGCTCGCGTTCTCCTCATCAACCTCTCACGCACCCACAGGCTCGCCTCCCCCGCCAAAACCTTGCGGAATTGTGGGAGCGAAGCCCGCATTGCCAGCTCAAACAGCTGAGGAGGAGACTTAGTGCCCTGAAACAGAAAATAAAATATCTGACAAGTTTGTTTCAAAAAACATTTCCCTGACACATTAAAATGCGGAACTTCTCTATCACAGCCTCTTTGTAGGTTATCAGCGCCATACTTAAATCGTGGATCTCCTCCTCTCCTTCGACTCGAAGGCTGTGCGTGGCCACGATCGAGATGGCCGAGAAGGTGTTGGAATCCCCATAACCAACTAGGCACCAAAAATACAAAGTGCTGCAACCTGGATCAGAATTGTAGTAAGCTGACCTTTTTCGGTACAGAGAGAAACGGCAGACACCTGCTGTCTATTTTTGTAAAAATCGCCTCAGGCGTATGCCAAGACATTCACTTAAGTGGCATGCTTGGAAATAGTTTTAGTTGACATAGTACAAATATTGCATTGTTTGTTATTATCACTTTTTTTTGGCCCGTCCCGTATTGGTTCATCTGGGTGTGACTCATGTTCTTCAGACACACGCAGACTGCGCAGGTGGCGCCCTCATGTGACAGCTGGATGAGCTCCAGTAGTTTCTTCGGGGTGTCAATGCCGGCCAGTTTAGCGTACAGCGAGGGCCGGTGTATGCTGTCGTAGGCCTTGGTGAAGTCCACGAACAGGATGTACGTGTCCAACCCCCGTTGGCACCGGTGGGCCAGGATTTGGCGCAGCACCAGTATCTGGTCCACCGTTGAGCGGCCCGGCATGAACCCGGCCTGGTACGATCCGATAGCAGCCTGCTCGCGATGAAGTACGAGAAGACTTTGTCCCCCACGCAGAGCAGCGCGACGCCTCTATAGTTGGTGCACTGCGTCAGGTCCCCCTTCTTGGGCAGCGGTGTGATCATACTCTTCTTCCACTCCTCCAGCATGGTGTTGGTCAGCATGATCCGGTGTATGATCAACCGCAGTGTCTGCACCACACGGTAAAAGTGCCGCCTTGAAATTCAAGAGGATGCCTTGTTTTAATTTTCAAGGGTTTTGAGTGAATTTTTAAAGTTGTCCAAAATGTCACCACTAAACAGATATAGATTCGTCTCGACAAGACAAAAAAAAAATGTCAACGCATGTCATGGGTTTGGATATAAAATAAAAAAGTAGTTGAACTTCAAAATTTGTAAAATAGCCAAAAAGGCCAATTTTGGACTTTAGAAGTTAAATAACTTTTTAATTTGCCATCCAAACTTATGACTTATGTTGACACTTGATTCTTTTCTCGTCGAAACGAATCCATTTCTGTTAAGTAATTGTCAATTCGGATAACTTTGAAAGTTCACTCAAACCCGTTGGAAATTAAAACAAGGCTTCCCCTTGGATTTCAAGGCGGCACTTTTACCGTGCACCGTCTCGCCTCCGTGCTGCAGCAGCGGCGCCGCGATGAGGTCCACCCCCGGGGCCGTGTTGTTGAGCGGCCCGATAGTGGTCTCTATTTCTGCACAGGTGGGGGGCGGAACCTCGGCGTCGTTGACGGTCTCCGGCATGTTGACGGCCCCCGCGGGGCCCGGGCACGCACACAGAACCTGTGTGTATACTCAGTACACTCCTCGAGTCGCGTGCTTACAAGCATGCACTTCGAGGCGTGTACTTGCCTAAGCACGCACCTCAAAGTGTGTACTTCGATGAGTACACACTTCTAAGTGTGTACCCAGTGAGCACGCACTTGCAGGTGTATGCCTGGTCTAGGGAAAAAGCATGCGCCTCGCTGCGCTTCCAAGTGCGTGCTCACTGTACACACTTCGAGGTGCGTGCTTTGGCAAGTACAAGCCTCGAAGTGCATGCTTGTAAGCACGCGACTCGAGGGGTGTACTGAGAACACGCATAGGTTTTGTGTGCGTTGAGCAGGGTCTGACCAGTCTGACCAGCGACCAGCGCTGTAGTACCGCTGTTGGGTCAGCAAGCGTCGTGCCGTCCGCCGCCTTGATGTTCCCCGTCGCGCGCATTCCGCGCAGGAGGGATGTCAGGAAGGAGTGGGCACTATGGTCCCCAAGTCCAGATGTGTCTCGGGACACCGGCATAGCCAGGTGAGCCGAGTAGCCCGAGATACCCAGCATGGCCATGGCCTCAATGGGTGAACAGTCCTGTACGAGAGACAGAAACTGCTCGTTGCTGAACAAACTCACTACTTTTGTGACCTCCTCTGTACCGTATTGTGCTACGATTGCTGCGATAGGATTACTAGCGCTCATGCCCAAAGCGTAGGCACAGTGACGAGGCCGTGCTGCGCCCTCGGCACTGTGAGCATCGTGAGCATCCTTAGAAACTGAGCTGTTCTTCTTACACTGGTAAAACAAAGGCATAAAAATTACGCCCTTTAGGGCATAAATACTCTTTTACGCCCTTGCAAGGGCATAATTCATTTATGCCCTTGGAAAGGGCGTAAATGGTATAGGAATCTCAAGCAAAATTTTAATGCCCTTCCTAAAGGCATTAACGATTTACGCCCTTTAAGGGCGTAAATCTTTAACGCCCTTTAAGGGCATAATTTTAATGCCTTTGTTTCACCAGTGTAGGAGGTATTGCAGAGTGCGTTTGGTGAGCTTTCCATGTCGGGTGTGTGTGTGTGTGTGTGTGTGTCTTCTAGCAGCTTCTCTAGCTTCTCGCGGTATTTCTTGCTTTTCTCCTTTTCCCTGAGCAGCGTCACCGCGGTCACCTCATAGTCGGGTGCTAGAGGTTCGAGCTCCGGCAAGACAGAGCTACGGTACAGCTACGGATGAATCACACTCGCAGTCGAACTCACTCGTCACGAGTTCACATTCACACCCCTCACACGTTCTTGACGTCATACACTCAGAGTTCTTCCTCACAAATACGCCGCTGCCACGTGGTGGTTGCAATGTGTTATGCGCGAGTACTCTGTCAGTTCCACATATCCCACATGCTCGTTGCACAAGCAGTCTTTTTGGTGCACTGAATGCCGGGACGTGCACACGAATCCACGCGTCACAACGCACGCCACCCGCCGCTCGGACATCGCACACACGCGGCGCGCGCCACAGCTTCTGGCGCAGCCGTCGCGTGCAGACGGAAGGAAAGGGACACACGCACACACCCACGCGCGCACGCGGCACACCGAGATCCGTTTTGGAAAGAAACCTGTCACTAAACACACAGATTAGCGCACGCGAGATGCAGGAGAGCGAAATAAGACACGCTCACACGCACGCGTGCGCTCACACACACACTTACCCGGCGATGCAGCTGCTGTCACAGCAGACGACAGCCTCTGACAGGCTCGTAAAATGGCTTCAACGCAAAGGCTGTGGGACAGCAACAGTCGAACACAATGTCGCCGCTCACTTCGTTGCACACGTCACACCTCCGTTTTTTGTTTTTTTTTAAATTATTAAAGCAATGCAGTGAACTTGCCCGATGAGCGTGAGCGCTCGTCTCGTGGTAATCAGTGCAGTGCACGCTTTCACACACCCTGTCACGGTGATTGCGGGCAGGAATGTCCCACGGCAGGTGCGCTTCGCAGTAATTGTAGCGGGTACCGCAGTCGTATGACACAGCGTGGAACTTTATAGAGAACCAGACCACTACACGCATAGCGACGGCGCCCCTGTAAATCTGCTAGGTTATTTGCTCTCTGCAGGTGGGGTACCAGGTTATTCTCGTCGTTCGGGTCGGCAGGCTGTCCCGTAGGGTGGTCAAAAAAGACGTGCGCTGCGACGTTGAATGTGTCCTTGCGTCAAAGCAGCACCCGGGCCTGCAGTTCAACACCTTTGAGCAGCACATGAGTAAGAAATCGATTTGGTTTATAATGCGGCTATTTTACGATATAATCAACTTGACGCACCCGTCTCCTTCCCGTGGTGAGTGCTAGCCTTGCTTATGGTAGTGGACAACCTCCTCGTGTTGTCTCTGATGTGGCATCGAGCAACTCCTTCTCCGCGGCCTTGACGGCCTACTGGTCCTCAGCGTCCCCGTGGGGCGGCAGCGGCAGCTTGGTGTTGCCGTGCAGGGTCATGGTCCATGAGCGGTAGTTCCGCAGTAGATGATTTTGCGATCAATCTTCTGCTCTATGAACAAGGCCCCGTAAGGCTGCTTGCAGACCACCTCCTTGTACACGGAGCAGTCGCGATGCCCTGTGAAAAAATGATTGCAACATTAGTATATACTTCTAATTTTATTTTAATTGAAAAAAAGAAAAGGAAAGGAAATTTTTAAAGAGGGGTCGAAAACTCACCTACAAGTCAGTGGTAGCGAACGCCGTGCATCTCTAGGCTGGCCTTGAACTCCTCCAGGATGATAGCAGCCTTCATTTGGCCGCTAGCGTCAGTCTCCTTGAAGTTCTTGGTACACGCGTGCTCCCTCGGCTCCACTCCCCTGTTGCGGTCTAGCGTGCACACAACGCAATGCTTGTTCTTGATGCCGTTGTACAAGACTTTCTTTGTGCAGGCCCCGACGGTGAACCCCTGCAACAGTAAAACGATACGGGATTGGTATCGTGCAAAATGTGAATAGCACTTGCCTGCGACGTAACGAAAAATTTCTTACAATGCCAGACTTGGCGTTGTATTTGGTGCCATACGACCGCTTGCCCCACATGCCGTCGACGATGACGCGAATGTGCGGCACGCCGTCGGGGCCCAGATCGCCGTTCTCCACAGCCAGGCGCCTCTCCTTCTCGCCGGCCTCCTGCATGCTCTTTGCTATATCCAGTGAGGTCTGAGCGGGGAGGCTCCTTTGCCGCTCGGACGCTAGATGGCACCAGCGGGCGAGGTCGCTATGAAAAATCCAACGTAACGTTTGTGGTAGGGAAGCTCGATGGGTCCAATGAACAAAGACCGATCTCCTTCGGGTGATTCGAACAAAGACCGATCTCCTTTGGGTCGCTCGAACAAAGACCGATCTCCTTCGGGTCGCTCGAACAAAGACCGATCTCCATTTCGGCCGATTCTGCACTCGCCATTTCTTTATCTCGTAGTTCTGGTAAATGACATCTCACACAAATAATACTGTACGGGTTTGGTTTTAAATATATTAGACAATGATTATGTTAAACTCGTTGGTCTAGAGTCGAATGGTGTAAATAGTTCTGGGACTTCAAAGTGCACTCGTGGAGAGGTTAGGAAATAGAGATCGGTCTTTGTTCGAGCGACCTAAAGGAGATCGGTCTTTGTTCGAGCGAACCAAAGGACATCGGTCTTTGTTTGAGCGACCCAAAGGACATCGGTCTTTGTTCATAGGACCCATCGAGCTGTTACGGACACGACCTACCCGTTGCCAAACGTTACGTTGGATTTTTCATAGCGACCTCGCCCGCTGGCGCCATCTAGCGGCCGAGCAGCGAAAAAGCCTCCCCGCTAAGACCTCGTTAAGAATGACGCCCAGCGCGGCGCACGCTCTCGCAGGCGTGAGCAGGGTGAGGGGCAGGGAGGGGACGGGCGCGACGCCGCGCGACGCCTACTCTACAAATCTAAAAGCGTACATTGTATGCTCTACCTGGAGCATGCCTGCAAGCACGCTCTAGCTAGCGCATGCCTGCCAAGCATGCACCAAGTGCATATCTGCCATGTACACGCTTACTGGAGCAGACAACTCTCTTTCTCTTATGCACTAGATATATGCTCTAGTAAGTGTGTACATGGCAGGTATGCACTAGTTAGTGCATGCTTGGCAGCCATGCACTAGCTAGAGCGTGCTTGCAGGCATGCTCCAGGTAGAGCATACAATGTATGCTTTTCGATTTGCAGAGTAACCTCACGCCGTCCCCTCCCGACGCCTAACCTCACCCCGTCCCCTCCCTGCCCCTCACCCATAACTTGTACAGGTTTGAGAGAAACGTCGTCAGGGCGTGCCGCCTCTTGTCGGCGTGGTGCAGGACGTAAGACCGCAACCAGGCCGCCTGCAGGAACCGCACAGCGCGGTGGTAGCACCGGACTTTAACGACATAGGATACATTCTTTTTCAGCACGAGAGCGTGCACAGCATAGTTTTCTCGCGGACCCAGATGCGCCACCAGTTTCGTCTCCACAGGCGGCGGCCGGAGGCCCGCCGCCTCATACATGGCCAGCTGCTCCGGCGTCATGTCTTCCCGTTTGAGGTCGAATTTCACAGGTGCGGGAGGAAACTCGCGCCATTTTCCATGAAACTCGGGTGGAAAATCCAACGTCACTTCAACCATGTAGGACACTTCACTATCTTCTGTTGTGAGGGCAAGCCTCGTATCGCCGCGGGTTCTTTGATGTGTTTGTGGTGTAGCGGTGATGTCAGGATTCAAGAAAAGAGGATCGGTTCGAGTAAAGCACAACACAAAGATTCGCAACAACTCGTCACTATAATTCGTAGGTGCAATCGGCGTCAGTTCACAAGTCGCTGGAGAGTCGAGTCCTATTGGCTGCCTAACTCTAAGACTAATCTACCCTGACACAAGCTAACGGCGTGGCACTCCTACCGGGCCGTACTTACTAAGACAGGGAAATCCCGCGTAAAGCATGCGGGACGCCATACCCGGCGGGCCGACGATGTCTGCTGTCACCCGGTGGCTGCGGCGGCGGCTGTCCATCGGGATGGGACACTCGAACTCGCAGGGCAGACACACAGCCCGCGGCGCTGCCCCGACGGCGTACCGCACCGTGCACGTGAGGTGCTGGCACACGTTGACGGGCCCCGACGTGAAGGGAGGAGGCAGCATGGCGGCGGGGGTGGCTGAGTGCGAGGTGCGAGTGCGGGCGGGGCCAGAGGGTGACTGACTGTCCGTTCTTGCACCCGGACAGTGACACCTTGGGGGCCCGGCGATCCCTCCGGTGCAGCGACTAGTGGGGATGGGGGTGGGGGCTGCAGCAGTCCAACCCACCGGGGGAGGGGGAAAATGCAACGCAGGGTGGCACTGTTGACTGGTTGCACTTTGGGTTCCTTACGTACTACATTGCATGCACACTTATTAACTTACTTATCCTACCCAACACCACTTAAAATTAAGATAAAAAAAATAATTTAACCGAGTTTCTTGGAACTAATTAAACAAAGTACTTATATATATATATATATATATATATATATATATACCCTACACCACTTAAAACTAACTTAATAAATCTAACACCGACCTAACCAATGTGAAAATTTTTGTCACAAGTCCTCGTGGCCAGGCCGGTGTGTCCTCCCGGTGGAACGTGAGCTGTCCCACCGGTTCATCGGACCACTCATCTTCAGATTCTGGCGGGCCGCCGTCCACGGCTACCAGCCGGTAGCCCGGGAAGGAGCATGGGCCGTAGTCCCACGCTTCTAATACCAGGATGTCCGGCTGGACGGCCGGGTCCGCCACGAAGTCGCGGATCGGTGCGACAACCGTCTCCGGTTCGTCCCAACACTCTTCCACGATAAGCTGGTGGGGCGCCAGTTCCACCGGCGCACCTGGGGCAGGTGGTGCGGCCAGGCGCGGAGCGTGGCTTTGGCGGCGTCGATCTCCCATCCTTGCGGGCTACTCCGCAGCAACGATTGGAGCTGTTGTTGCTCTTGCCACAAGAACGCCGTCGACACCCGCTCACCGCGGAACACCAGCTCCCCGCGAAGCACCTCGCCGTAGGTACTTTCGGGTAGCGCCGCGGCTGCCACAGCCCACAGTGGCGGCACGGCGCAGCTCGGAGCTAACAAGGGACGCGACATGCCGGCACGAACCGCGAAGACTGAATGAGGAATGGACAGGCAACGCAGGGGATGCGGACCTCCGAATCTCGGAGCAAGTGCATCCAGGTGGGGGTGACAAAGGGTTACCGTTTGTCACCGGAGTCCTCGCAGCGGCGGGGTGCGGGAGGGGGGCGGGGGAGAAAGGGGTAGGGGAGGGCGCCGAGGCACGCCGATCCAAAGCACGGCTCTGGTGCTGGCGTGCGGGGCGACTTACTGGCCGGTCGGCGGCAAGGGCATAAGTGGGACCACTTCATGCCCTTCGAATCGCACTTTCGGCATCCGCGGTCCCGTCTGACGGCGATTAGCCGTCTTTGCGGGTAGCGCGGGGGGGGGGAGGGGGAGGCGGCAATGGCGATTCCGGCTTCGCCTGCGCCGGAGAGTCCACCCGCTCGAGCGGCGGGGGAGGGGGAGGGAGAGGGGGAGAGCAGGGTCGCGGAGGAGGAGAGTCGAGGCGTGCCGAGGGCGCCGTCGGCTCGTACTTAGCCGTATGCAGGGACGGCTGCTCACCCCCGTGTGGCAAGGGGCGCAGCGACGCGGCCGAGATTGTGTTCTCGGAGGTCGCGAACGGGTTGGACGGCGCTAGGGCGGCCGCGGTGGCGCCGACCGATAAGTCCACCGCAGCGTACGCTTGAGTATCGTTCACCTCGAGGGTGGGTAGGCGTGCGCGCGGATGCCCGGCCAGGTAGGCGGAGCCACGGGCGGTTTTCCGCGTGTTTTCTTTGCAGTACTTACAAATACTAAAATTACAATTATGCGTTCTGTCATTTCACCGGGAAGTATGCGGATTGCAGGTTGCCAAAATGCAAAGTGTTGCGGAACCGGCGATACTGCGAGACGCGCTCGGGGTGCCGCGGTGCGGGGTGCAGCGCTGCAAGGATGCAGTCGCGAAAGCATTGACCACTCTTCGATTTGTTATGATGAGACCAAATTTTGAGTTCCTGAGGAAGGGGGGTAGGGGCTGCCAAGAGCCCCCGGACAGCGGCAGCTTCTCGACGACACCTACTTCGATGAACAGAATCTCGGTCACATTCCAGGACGAACCTTCCAGTTTCAGTCGATCAGACGAATGGATCAATTCTAATATGCACTGCTCTGCTTCATGCTCCATGTCCGAACTGGGAAGCAAGTTATGATTGTTGGATCTCAAAAACTTTTCTTGACGTTGCGTCCCGTCCGCGTCCGTCTCGCATGTCGCCGCAACTCTCACCACCACCCACACAACGCAGGAACGCAGGCGTGCAGTCTCAGCAGAGAACTTTTGAACCAAAGCCGGCTTGTAGGTTATGAGAGCCATGTTCAGGTCGCGACCCTCATCGACACCCTCAACAGCTAGGCTATGCGTGGCCGCAGCGGCGGACAGCGCGAACTGTGAATCCCACACGTAGTCGCCCTCGACGACCCCGCCGCCTGTTTGCAGCAAGACACGGCGTCGTTTAAGGCAGTGTTTCATGTGACATGAACGCGCCAACGTGGACCTAAAGTGCTTCCGACAGAAAGCACAGCGTCGCACGTGTTGGGCGCGGGCGCGCAAGGTGTGGAACCGGCGGTGGGTCAGGTACGCCCCGACATGCCTGAAAGAGCGGCAACAAAACTCGCAAACCCGTTGAAGGGGATGCTTAGCTTTCATGTGTACAGGATGCAAAAGTCCTGCAGAGTGGCGCAGTGGAAAGCGCGGAACACGGCGTTGGCGTGTTCGTAGTCTGCATCAGAAATGTGCTTGTTGGTCATTGCGCTGTAAAACGCCCCTTGGGGCGGCAGCTGCTGCTCTGCAAATTTCTCATACTTGTCAATATACTCGTATGGGAAAGGTATCTTCCTGCGGACGCAGTTTCTGAGCAGCCAGAGGTTGGGTGCCGCTATGGTGATGCTGAACGTGATGTACCGCGTTTTGGTGCGCGGAATCAGATCGATCCGGCGGCCCTGCAAAGCTGGATGCCCCACGCACGCAGACCACACCAGATGGTTGTCAAAGTTCTCCGCATTGTGCGCAATGCATGTCAGCGTGGGCGCGCGGCGCCGCATCAAGTTACACCGTTTGCACAGCGCCGCGCGGTAGTTGCAGTATTGCACGTTGTGCGCGTGGTCTGCCACGGGGGGATTCTTCTCATCGAACGGCTTGCGGCACAGGTGGCACCGCGTACTCGCCTCAAACTCGCGCTGCTGCCCCAGAGACATGTGCAGTGCAAAGTTCGGGCGTTTGTCAAACAATTCCGCCTCCAGCGCCACCACGCGGGAAACAAAGTGCTCGGCGACGCCCGTCTCCGCAAAATGCACCATGGGATCGCCCACGCGATTGCCCTCCGAATCGGTCAAGACGGCGGCATAGGCCACCGGACGGTGACGGTGCACTTTGTGCGTGAAGGGCCGGGGCCGCCCCGCCCCGCCCTCGGCAGGGCCGCCAGCCGCCGCGCCGCGCGCCGCCTCGTCGGGGTCCCGGTCAGCGACAGCCTCATCTTCCTCCGCGGCGTCGCGCACCACAACCGGCGCGGGATAAGTCTCAAAATCGTAGTAGAGAATGTAATCCAGTTTCTCACACTGCCACAGATGGCTCCGATTGAAACTGATTTGAGACCCCTCGGCCGGGAACACGGTCTTCTGCGCCCCAAACATCCCACAGGTCTCGCTGTGCGAGTCGCACTCTTGCTGCGACGTGAAGAGGTTGAAGCAGAAGTGGCACGCATATTTTCTGCCGCGGTGCCGCGTCGAATTGTAGACCAGCTTATTAAGATCTTTGACGACCACATAATGTGCATGATCGTCCTCGGACACAAGGAGCAGGGTCACACGGTGGGGCCGCCGTTCCGCGCACGTGTACAGCGGGAAAAACACTTTGTGCTCGTCCACACCCACAACGGTAAATGCGATGTTCGGATTCAACTTCTCAAACCGGCACACATTCTTCACAGAAAAATTTTGGGAAGACATGTTCCCAAAATTCAGCGTGTCATAATAGCGCCGGTAGTGAGTGACACGTTCCGCGTGGGTGCGGACAGGGTGCAACGCGGCCAAAGTGCTCCAGCGGAAACACTCCCCGTCATTGGACTGCACGTTGATCAAGCCGAACTTGGAGTTCCGCAGAAAAGCGGGCAGAACAACGTGAGCGCCGCCACCCAGCACCGTCTTCTCGGCCACATTCACCTCAAGAAACAAAACTTCAGTGATGTTCCACGATGACCCCTCCAGTTGAATCTTGTCGGCAGCATGTATCAGTTCTAAAATACACTGCTCGACCTCATGCTCCATGTCGGACGCTTGCAACAAACTGTGGTTATTGGACCGCAGGTACTTTTCCTGCCGTTGCAAACCCTCAGCGTCCGTTTCGCGAGTCGCGGCAACCCGCGCCACCAGCCAGACCACACACGCACGCAGGCGCGCGAGCTCAGCAGAGAACTTCTCGACCAGAGCCGCTTTGTATGTGATCAACGCCATATTCAAGTCATGGCTCTCCTCCGCTCCCTCCACGGGAAGGCTGTGCGTGGCCGCGGTGCCGGCCAACGCAAACTGAGAGTCCCACAAATGGGGCCTGGCGCCCTCCCCACCACCGCCGGACTGCAACACGACGCGGCGCCGCCTCTGGCAATGCTTCATGTGACACGAGCGCGCCAAGCTGGACTGGAAATTCTTCCGGCAATACGCACAGCGCCGCACATGCTGAGCGCGCGCGCGCTGCGTATGACGACGACGATGGACAAGGAAGGCGCCCAGCCGGCGAAACGAGCGGCAGCAAAACTCACACACCCGCTGGAGCGGATGCTTTTGTTGGGTGTGTCGCTCAATGGCCGCACGGTGGCGCGTGCGGAACGCACAATGCTCGCACTGGATCCACGGCGCAGTATTGTGCACAGACGCGACGTGCCGGCGCAGCTTTTGTCCGGAAGCGAAGGTTTTGTTGCACTGCTCGCACCTTCTGTTGGGGTGCGACCTGACGTGCGCATCCAAGTGCACTTGCGACTTGAAAGACCGACCGCAAGGTGCGCACGCGAACGCGGGCGGCGCGTGCCGCTGCTTGTGGCGGCGAAGCTGCGCGCGTGTCGCGAACGACCGGCCGCAAGGGCCGCACGGGAACGGCATCGTCGGCGACGTCACTCCTCGCGCGCGGACCGCGGCAGACTGCGGTCGGCGGCCCCCGAAACGAGTCGCTCCCACTCAGCCGAATTCTCACTGGGCCGAATGCCCAATGAGCCGAAATGTCACAGGGCCGAATGGTCACGGAGCCGAATATGATCGTGCTTGTGCTCTTGCCACGTGTCACTCGGCCGAAATCCCACACAACCGAATTCTCACTTGGCCGAATCTGCAGAGCATCTTTCAAAGTCTGCGTTTCGTGCCACTCCGCCGAATGCTCGCGGAGCCGAATTCCCACTTGGCCGAAAGCAAGTGGAACAAACTGTCGATCCCATTCAACCGAAATCCCATTCAGCCGAATGCTGGAAAACCGAGTAGCAAGCAGTTCCCTCGTGTGCTTGTCTCACGGAACCGAAATCCCACACAGCCGAAATCTCACTCAGCCGAAAAGTAGTGGGGGTGCAGTGCAGTCGCTCGCGGAGGGAGGGGGAAAGGGAGTCCTGTCCTTGCGGCCGGCGGCGGCACTACCCCATGTTCGATGACAGATGGGTTGCCTACCTTCCAGGCGTCTGCGTCTCTACGAACTTTGTGAAGACATGTCAGTACGAGTGGACAATTGTTATCAACAGGGTTTTTCGTTTCTTTCGTGTGCTTTGGATACTGCATACAAAGGAGAAAACTCTAGTAGGCTTCAAGAATAGTGCGGTATGTCCCAGTTTCGTTCGAGGTTTAAATGTTATATTGATTAAAACCTCTTCAATGTTAAACTTGAGACGTGCGACAACTACGGATACCAGCGGAGCGGAATGATAGAGACGCTTAAATTTAAATATAGGCCTTCTACAGCCCGAGATTTCCGGCAGTCGCACTGCAGTCCGCCCTTCTAATGTGTCAACACCAACAGGCTTGTGGGTTCTTTGTGTCGCGTGTCGCCAACCTCCTCGGAGCGGTTCCTACGATGCTCCGGGCCGACTCGGTAAAAACCGTCGACCTGGTTCTCGCCCGGGAGGGCGGGTACGCGGGTTGCCTGGATTGCCGGGTCAAAGTGAGAGCCATACTCTAAGGATCTAGGTGCTTAGTTCTATTGGATATTTTAATGCAGCGTGGCTGTTAAAACGTAAACCTCTCGTTTCTTAAAATGTACTTTCTCTCAAATGAATTGCATTTAGGATGCGTTGGTATGACATTAATTGTTGACGACAGTGCTTTGAACTCAAATGAGTTTGACCAGGCTTCAGGGTTCAGTTTTAATAACTTACTCTGATTGTGGCAAAAAGTGCGCTAATAATTTATTTTGAGCAATTTGACAAACAATTAAACAACGAGACAAGTCAAGCGATAAAATAAAGAAAAAATAACAGTGCTGAAAAATGTACTACACTAATTAACACTTGAAGAAGGCTTCATAAACTTAAATTTATTGCTACAAATACCATAAGACATCATTTCTCGCAATGCGGAATGTTAATAGGCACGTCCTATGCACGGCCCGCCTTCGCCAGTCGGACTGGCCCACTGTTGCCCACCTTCTCTGGGAATCCGGGAATGTAACGTCACGTTCGTATAAACGTGAATCGTGTCACGTTCGTTTGAATAGTATGTCACATTGTCGTTTGAAGATGAATGGGTTGTCCCGGGTCTGGACGAGGCCCGATTCACGTTCCAACGAATGTGTCATAGCATTCAAACGAACGTGACACGATTCACGTTTAAACGAACGTGACGTCCCGGATTCTCAGTGTTTGGAAAAGTACAAGGCTGATTAAATGAAAATTTGGACACCCATGACAATGTCAGCCCTGCACACTGGGCACTGACTGCGTTGACCAGCCCGCGGGTTGGTGAGCCGGTCCATGCAAGCCCCACAAAACTCAAGGTGCCCGCATGGGACCGGTGCGTGCGTTTTGAGGTTCTCCATGCATACTAGGCACTCGTTTCCTGCAAAAAATTGTAACACCGCGGCGCGAGTGGGCGGCGCGGCGCGAGTGGGCGGCGGGGCGCGAGTGGGCGGCGGGGCGCGAGTGGGCGGCGCGGCGCGAGTGGGCGGCGGGGCGCGAGTGGGCGGCGGGGCGCGAGAGGGCGGCGGGGCGCGAGTGGGCGGCGCGGCGCGAGTGGGCGGCGGGGCGCGAGAGGGCGGCGGGGCGCGAGAGGGCGGCGGGGCGCGAGTGGGCGGCGGGGCGCGAGAGGGCGGCGCGGCGCGAGTGGGCGGCGGGGCGCGAGTGGGCGGCGGGGCGCGAGTGGGCGGCGGGGCGCGAGAGGGCGGCGGTGCGCGAGTGGGCGGCGCGGCGCGAGTGGGCGGCGCGGCGCGAGTGGGCGGCGGGGCGCGAGAGGGCGGCGGGGCGCGAGTGGGCGGCGGGGCGCGAGTGGGCGGCGGGGCGCGAGAGGGCGGCGTGGCGCGAGTGGGCGGCGGGGCGCGAGAGGGCGGCGGGGCGCGAGTGGGCGGCGGGGCGCGAGCGGGCGGCGGGGCGCGATACAACTTCATGCCTAGTACATATTTTGAGTAAAACTACACTTACTGATGAACGTCCACGTGCCTGGTCGATGAACTTGCATCCGCTCTTGCAGCCGCTGATGATAGCTTTCAACGAAATTGCTGGTACGGTGCGGGGATCCATAGACAGAAAGGACCTCTGGATCCATTCCATCGACCCACGTGGCTAGAGGTAAAACAAAAAAATGGCGTTAAAGGACAAACATTACGCATTTTGAAAGAATTCTTATATAGACAGAAAAGTGCTGTGCCCTACCTTCGACGTAGTCCAAGAACGCGCCCAGGTCCAAACCGTTGTGGTCGTGGATCCGGCGAATGACATCAAAGCCCTCCCGTATGCGAGCGAACGGCAGCAATGGGAGTGCGAAGCACATGTGCACAATCTTGCGTGCCCGTGAGGTTTGCCTTACGTACGCGGTCAGCCCCATGACCTTGTATTTCCTCACCAAAGCCTGTGGAATGTTAGAAAAACAGTATTGGTTAAAACAGGGCAGTGAATTTTTACAGGCAAAAAGGGGTGGGGGTGGGGAGGCCCCCCTCCCGAACGGATTTTAAGTAGGGCTGTGCGGTATACCGGTATTCAGGTATTGATACCGGTATTTTTTTATACCGGCAAGGCGGTATGGAATTACTCATTCACTCGGTATACCGGTTTTCCACTTTTACCGGTATTGCGCAAAATACCGGTAAAACTAGGATACCGGTATATCGGAATACCGGTACGATATCCGTTTTTTTTCTGTACCGGTATTCCCGACTACCAACTCAAACTACGGAGAATTCTATGTCACGTCTCCTTTTCGATACGCGTTATATATAAAACGTTGATTACTATGTGCCATTTGACTGTTTTAAGTTTTTATTTGCCAGTGACGTTATATTTAACGTTTTTATTAATAAAAAAAAGGTTTTGTTTTATCGGGTTTTTTTTTATTTGAAAAACCGCAATTTTGAAAAATACCGGTGCATTTGGCAAGTATTTTGATCAATACCGGTATACCGGTGTCAACCGGTACACCGGTATCAGAGAAGATACCGGTATATCCAAACCCCGGTATTAATACCGCTCTACCGGTATGATACCGGTACATTCATTTACCGCATACCGGTATCGAAATCCTCATACCGCACAGCCCTAAATTTTAAGTAAGGACGTATGGCAGGGCCAGCAGGCAAACGCCGCGGCGGAGGTGGTGGGGACCGTCCCGAAATTGGGACACTCTTGACGCTAACCAGATAACACAGGGAAAATGGTCAGTCCAAACTGGATGCGACAAAAAGGGGATTGGGGGGCGGGGGAGGGAGCAAAAGCGAGCCTCAAAAACATGGCGAAATTTATGAACGGTCCCCAGGCATCAGTGGGCCGGCTGTGTGGGCCGTGTGGGCGGACAGGTGGCTTCTCTCAGAAGGGGGAGCAGAGCGTTGAATATCTTACTTGTATGTAGTGGAACCAGCATGCTTGATGTCCTGTAGTTGGCAGAATAGTCCTTATAGGATCAGCTAAAGCCGCTTCAAAGTCTGTAACTATACGAAGCGGCGCGAATCCCGGAGCCAGCTCCTTGAGCCTTCGGAAGACTGCCTCGTACGCCTGTTTGCTCTTTGACTGCATAAGAGCAAACGCAACGGGAAATAGCTGTAACGTAATGAGAAATTTGTCAGGAAAAAACTGCAGTATCACATTTTTATTAAGTGTTTCAGAAATGGATAAACCGCTGTTTACTTAACCGCACGGAAAAGGCACGGAAAAAGCGGTTAAGGACGTTAGGGTGGCACTGTATTCTGAGCGTGGCCTGTGTAGGCTGCATCCTAGGCTGGCCGGAGCGAGGGCGGCTGAGGCCTGGGTCAGGTAGCCCACCAGACCCGACCCTCGACGGACGCATATTGTTTAGCTAGTTGGGCGAGACTATTGCGGGGGGAGGGTGGAGGAGGGGGTGTGAAGAATGAATGACTCCACGGCACGAGCGGCGCGAGGCTCGATCTGGCTCTGGAGTGCACCAGGCGGCGTGGCCTCAAAATCTCCGTCTCCTAGCAAAATTTTTCCAAGTCTTAATTTCAGTCTAAAAATTTTCAAAATTTTCAAACCGTACCAACATGTTTGTCCAAATAGGACCATTGTTTCTATCTACATGAAAGAAATACATTTTTTTGGTCGCTTCTGATCCTCTTTTTGGGTCAGAGGTTCAGTAAATGAACAAAATGGGCCCAAAATCTCACCCGTACACTGTCACAGTTTTGAGTTGGAACTGGCGTAATAAATTTGACGTATGATCAAAATGAAAGCAATTATGTGGCGTTTACTGTTTTATTTGTCAAGTGAACGTCTACAGTCAGGTACAGTTTTTCGGACATAGTGGCACGGGTGTTATAATTGATATATAATTATACAAATATACAAATACGCAAAGATACAGAAATATATAAATTATACATATAAATAAATTATAAAATAAATATAAAAGTAAATATAAAAGTAAATATAAAGTAAATCTAAATTATACAAGTAAAAACACATTCAAAAAGATGAGGCCCAATAGGTTTGATATGTACAAATTTACAGCAAATTTACATTATTTCTGAGTCCAGAAATTTACACCTAAACAAACTTAACACTTTAACAACTTATTTTTTCTTTTTTACAAGTGACTGTAACTGAACAGGGGGGCTCCCGACGATCCAAGGGGGATCCTTGCAGGTGAGCCCCCGCTGGTTCCTGTTGATGCATCTCTCCACCAACACACAATCACGGAAAAATCTCTCCAGGACATCCACATGTTTTTTCCACTTGCTTTCGTCCAGGGTGATTCTCTGTACAAAGAAGTCCGTTTCTGTATATACAATCAGGTCGCAAAACTGGCGCTCCGTGAGCGCCAGTTGCCCCTGGATTTGTACATAGAATTTGTGGCCGGTTTTTAATTGCATAGTGCCGTCCTCCTTGAGCTCCAAGCAAATATCCGCCATTTTTTTAGCCTTCTCGCTGTCCGCTGCCTCGCTGTCCGAGCCCGTGGCCCCCGATGCCTTGGACCGCCTTCGCCTGAGCGCCCTCTCCTTGCTCTTTTGAGCGGCCTCCAGGCGCAGGCGAGCCTTTTCCTGCAGGAAAGGCCGAAACTGAGTGAAGGGGGCGATGGTGTTCGGGTGGATACATTTCACCTCCAGAAGACCGTCGTCCCCAAGCAGGCGATCGGGGGAGGTGCACAGGAACGGCCAGTCCTTGTGGATGACGAGACCGGACTCGCGCACCTCCCCCTGCTCGTTGGCGGGCAGCATCGGCAGCACCTCCTTGACGTACTTGTCGACGGCGGTGGCCTCGTTGTGGTTGCCATACTTCACCGCGTCATTCGCTCCCAGGTTTGTGTTGGTGCCATAGACGAGGGCCTTGACGAGGACGTGGCACGGCGTCGTTTTCTTCCGATTCACCACTTCGTAGAAGCGCGTGGAGGGAATGACCAGCCGCCGCAAGCGGTGCCACTCCTGGCTGTCGGACTGGCCGCGGGTGGCCTTCTCCACGGCGGCGCGCTTCTCGGCGGTGTTCGAGATCTCGAGAGTTTTCTTCCATTCCTCCGCCATCTTGTTTTTCAAGTCCTCGCCGGTGATGTCAGGCTTCTCGGCAAGCACCTCCTCGGCAGTCTTGCCAGCGTGGTCTGAGTAGAAGGGGTCTGGCTTCACCCCGCGGCGCCTCTTCTTAGTCGGCTCGCCGTTGGCCTTCTTCTCGGCGTACCGGAGTCGCTTGCGGACCGCTTGCCTCTGCCGCCGTTCGCCAAGCATTTTGGCGCGTTTCGGCGTTCTCTTCCAGTGGGCGCGCAGAGGCGAAACCATCCAACCGGGGCCCCTGGAGTGGGACAGGGTGGCCGCCGTGATTCGCACCTCATAGCCGCGCCCCTTATGGAAGGCAATCCGCTTCGCCCCGATCAGCTTGGCGACCAACGCCATGAAGCGCTCCGCGGCACACACAACGCCATATTCAAGTCATGGCTCTCCTCCGCTCCCTCCACGGGAAGGCTGTGCGTGGCCGCGGTGCCGGCCAACGCAAACTGAGAGTCCCACAAATGGGGACTGGCGCCCTCCCCACCACCGCCGGACTGCAACACGACGCGACGCCGCCTCTGACAATGCTTCATGTGACACGAGCGCGCCAAGCTTGACTGGAAATTCTTCCGGCAATACGCACAGCGCCGCACATGCTGAGCGCGCGCGCGCTGCGTATGACGACGACGATGGACAAGGAAGGCGCCCAGCCGGCGAAACGTCCTGCAGCAAAACTCACACACCCGCTGGAGCGGATGCTTTTGTTGGATGTGCCGCTCAATGGCCGCACGGTGCGGAACGCACAATGCTCGCACTGGATCCACGGTGCAGTATTGTGCACAGACGCGACATGCCGGCGCAGCTTTTGCCCGGAAGCGAAGGTTTTGTTACACTGCTCGCACCTTCTGTTGGGGTGCGACCTGACGTGCGCATCCAAGTGTACCTGCGACTTGAAAGACCGACCGCAAGGTGCGCACGCGAACGCGGGCGGCGCGTGCCGCTGCTTGTGGCGGCGAAGCTGCGCACGTGTCGCGAACGACCGGCCGCAAGGGCCGCACGGGAACGGCATCGTCGCCGACGTCACTCCTCGCGCGCGGGCCGCGGCATACTGCGGTCGGCGGCCCCCGCCACCCACAGCGCGACGTACGACTCAATGTCGAGACAAACTGGGTGGATGTCGGGAGCGCTCAAAATGCCGTGCATCTCCCATTCAGCTCGGTCAACACCAGAATAGGCCCCATTCAATACGTCACGGAGGCGCTGCGGCCATTCACGCGTCAAGGACTCGTCCGGGCCGTGCGAGTACCATGCAGCGAGAACCACCGCGAGTGCAGCGCGCTCAAATTCGTCCTCAGTTGCGTCGTCAATTTGCAGTAGCGAAAGTGTCACGGCGTCCACAACCCAAACACAGAACGGATAGGAAAAGCCAGTCTCACCAACCCAAGCCATTCACGAACGGAGAACACGGCGCGCTGCGCCCGAGACAGCCGCGCGTCAACACAAACAGAGACAAGAAACAGACGCACGCGCGCGTTAACACGCTCTCAACACGCAACAAGCGCAACACGACACCCCGCCGCGAGGCGGCCAAAACGACTCCAAGCACGCAGTGGATAAAAAACAAAAAAAAAAAAAAAAAAAAATAAAAAAAAAAAAATGAAAAAATGAACGCTGAAATGTTGGATCAATTGGGAGGCGGGAAGGGAGGATGGAAACCCACACGCAATTTCACAGGGCAATGGATCGGCTTACCGGCGATGATGGCGACAGCGACAGCGAGCACGACGGCGGGACGAACACAGGCGTTGAGGTACGCATCACGATCACACCATCCACTCCGGAGCAGCAACAAGGAATGATGCGACCGTGCCAATCGCGAACATCCCTTCAATCGCAGATCAAAGTCGCGCGACGCGGCAGGCCGGGGGGGTGAGGGGAGGGCAAGGGTTCTGCAGCCCCCTTGGCGGCGCCAACGCACGGAGCGGTGCAGCATGGCGCGCTGCGTGTAGGTGGAGGGGGGCCCCACCCGAACAGAGCAGGGATGCATGAGGGATACCTGGCGATACACCGCGCGCAGACCTACCCCGCGCGCAGACCGGCGCTACTCCACGTCGGACGCCGGTAGGCAACCCTATATCGGAAAAGCCCCGCCCACACACACCACGGGCACCCCACCACCGCGCCGCGCCGCGACGGGCGCCAAGCAGCACGGCCGAGTGAGGTTAGGTTAGGTTAGGATAGGTTAGGCCAGGTTAGGTTAGGCCAGGTTAGGTTAGGTCCCTTTCACTTTCGGGGGGTTACGCCCCTCTCACTTTCGAGGTTACGCCCCAGGACACGACAACGAATTCAAATCTCGCGCCACAGACCCCTCCTCCCGCCCCCCGCCACCACCACCACGAGACGGTCCGTGTACAACTAGGCCTGAACCCTGATCCCCGAGCGCCGAGCCGAGCGCGGGAGCCGAGCGGCCGTGCCGAAGTCGGCGCTCTCCGCGCAGCGCGAGGGGGACGCCTTGAAAGAGACTAGCCAAGATACATGATTCGTGATTCGGTTTCGGTTTGGAGGCTTCGGTTTCGGTTCGATGAAGCAGACAGCAACAATCGGTGTTGTTGGTTTGCCGGTTTGAAATGTTACTTTTCATCGTGAAAATAACTTAACGTGTGTTCGTCAATTTGTAGTCCTGATAAAAAGTGTGACTTCTTTTGCCATCTGCATTGCATTGTGTCTTGAATCATGAAGAGGGACATTTGACAAAGATAGAGGATACCTTAGAGGCGAATTGTTTCATTAAATCATTAAACAACAGTACAAACAAGAAAATAATATATGAAAAATAACAATTATCACAGATTTGATGGCTGGAAACAACAAATATATAGTTTAGTAATTACAAATTTTAAGAAAACAATGCTATACATACATTTTTCAATGGCTAGAAACACAGGGACATTACAAGTTTAAGATACACATAAATATTCAACTATTAACCAAAGAAGTGGTAAGTAAACACTTTGCCCAAAGGTATATGAACAAAAAGAAATGTTTTGTAACTACAGGATAAATTAATTTAGGCATCATCGAGTCATTAAAATCTAAACAAAAGAGCACATCACATTCATAAAACTTTTGATCACTATTTATCAGGTTAAAATAATAACTCAAAGTCATCCTCATTTTCAACCAGGGTTTCTAGTAAGTTCCTTTTCTCTTCATCTGTTGGTTTGGTTATTGTGTTTTGTTTTTTTTTCTCTTTTATTTCTGACTGATCTAAATCTGCGTTGTGGTGTTATGTTGGAGTGACTAGGTGTTCTGGAATGAGTGGGTGTCTGAGGATGACTTTGAGTATTTAATTCATCAATCTCTCCCTTGTTGCAGATAGCTTGGGCCTTCAGTAAAAACCTTTCTGCCTCTTCTGCCAGCGCCAGTGCTACATCTGAGGAAACATTTGCAGCCAAGCCCGACACCATTTCCAACGCTACTTTTAATCGTGTCTGGGCTGTAACTGCCTCTCCAACATGCACAGAGGGAGTGTGTGCCCCTCGCACCACTGCTGCTGCCACCTGCTCAAAGTACTCAGGATTGTCATTTTGAGTGATGGCGATTGGAGGCTCCTCAGATTCTTCTGGCTCTTCTAGTGCCAACAGGTCTCGCTTCTGTTCATCTGTTCGGAAACGGATACATGCATGAACATGCTTACACATGTTACCTTGAATCAGGCAGTTGGGACATGAACAGTTGATCTGATGGATGCATACTCTGCACAGAGGACAGCTGAGGGGACATCCAAGGCATTCACTGTTGCTAATTGTAACAGTGTATGGCCCTCTGCCCGAAGTTGATGACTCCACCAGCCACTGTCCAGGTTCAACTTTCTGTATCATGGCATCAGTTACCTCTGCACTGCGCTGGTGGCTCCTCCCAATTTCCTTCATCCGGTGTGTAGGCTTGTTCTTTCCTATTCTAATCAGACGGGCAAACATTAAATTTCTAGCAAATACCATCAAAATAGTGATCAATTTATCAACCCTTCTATTATTTTTTCCCTTCATATAATAATATTTTAAAGTTTTATGAATGGATTCTAAGAACATGTTTGTATTGAGCCCTAAACCAAGTCTAAAGCAGAAAGCCCACAACTTGCACCGAGAAGAATACTGCTTAGAAAAATAGGCCCCAAATTCTCTCGTGTCAGGATCAGAATTGCAGCGATGTTCAAATGCTGGAAGAGCCTGTAAAAATGATTCCTCGTCAGTAGCCTCCAACAATGTCCTACAGTATTTATAAATTTCGGCTTGCTTCATTGGGTCTTTAATTTTGGACAGATTCTGCTTCCAGTTATGGTCGATGTGCCAAGTGCACAGCAGCTGGTGTTGGGGTGGTGACATCACCATGGACCATGCGTTGACGTAGGCTGGAGCATCATCACTCATGAAAACCTGGGCTTTGATGCTTCCTACCGCACCTTTCACTGCATCAAAGAAGACTGCCATGACCGTGGTGTCAACACGAGTGCTTGTACAAAAGGCCACTGGAAAGGCAGCTGCATAGTCATCAATGGTCGTGAGGGTGGTCAGTAGGAAGTCATGTTTTGTTGTCCCGTGAGTACTGTCAATGAGGATTTTGTCTGAAGTGAACCGGGATATTTCTTCTTTCTGAAATTTTGTCATAATTACTAAAATGAAGTCTTCTTTTTTCAGCCTTCCACTTGGATCTTCTGTATCTTGCTGTTTATAGTACAGAACAGGGCTTTCTATGCCCAACCTTGATTGTTCTTGAACCCAGAGGTGAGTGCTGGTAGCATCATCACTATGTGCTCTGTCAGCATCTAGCTTAAATTCTCTTACTATGTTTCGTAGGTCTTGCTTTTCAGTGAGATGCAGCCGTGCAACATCTTCTAAGCTGGAAAGTGACTCTCTTATTTCATCAAGAATCTTATCGAAGGGCACGCCAGCCTTGATCTTTCCTGCCAGCATTTGCCTCTCCTCTCTGCTCAAAGTCTGGTACTTGATTGAAGGGACGTGGCCAAAGTGGTCTGGCTGGTACTCGACATTAATTGTCCCATTATCATTTCTTCTTGCTATCATTCTTGCAGGACAAGTGCTCCCCAGCTTAACTGAATCCTTCCAAACAATCTTGGTTCTTGAGTCACATGCCCTGCTCTCACCACTCCGATGGCAATGAAAGTAAGTAATATTTTCTTTTGAAGTCCTCGCAATGAAGCATGACTTAGATGGGGCTTCCTCCTCAACTTTCCATCTTTCAAAATCTGCAAATTATTATAATCATTGTTATTTTTGTTTTTCCATTTCTTCCAGTAATCAACTCCCCCTCAGATACTAGAGCAACTGTACAAGCTACATGATAATTGAAGAATGGAAAGTTACTTCAATTTACCTTTAAATGTGTCGAAGCAAAAATGTTGGTGCGACGCGCCAGCGCGCAGAAGGTAGCAGGTCACCGTAACGCAGAGCTGCTCGCCGCAAGCGACTCGTGCACCCGCCTTTAGTAGCTTAGCAGCCAAATGGTTACATGATTCACCACAACCAGCTTCACAATTGCACCAACCAGCAATAATTTCGCCATCTAGTTTGACAAGAGCCCAAGGGCGGGTAGCACTCACATTGATTGACATGATAAGAATGCTTAACTCGACCCAGACAAATAACATAAGCATTGGGAAGCTTGTGGAACCGTACATATGGAACCCAACCATCATTAAGAAATTTATAAGCCATTGTTGACTGATAATTTTGTAGTAATATATACTTTAGGTTAGGGATCTTTTTCAAGAAGGACACGATGTTCAGAGATTCAGATTTATATTTATTCACGTCTGTACTGGACAAGACCGCGAGACACAGTGACACTGGAAAAGGAACAGAATAATAAACAACATGGAGACTCCAGCAAGATGGAGATAGTATGATAAATTAGAGAGAGCCAGTATGGGAAATTGACACCCCTCTCAATTTTACATACTCTCATACTCGGATTTGAGTTACCTTGGATTACGACATAAGCCTAGATCCTTTTTATGATTACAAACAATTCAACAGAAAGTCCTTTAGTCATAATATCAGCGGTTTGCTCTTCTGTTGGCATGTAGGTTACTGAAATAATATTTTTATTGTTCAAATCTTTGATAAAATTATGTTTAACATCAATATGCTTCATTCTTTTGGAGTCCCAACCTTTTAAATTATGAATGCAAGCCTGATTGTCTTCATGCACTGGCACTGGTATGGCTTGATGTAAGTCTGGCACGAATAATTCAGATAACTGCTTCAACCACAGCATTTCAGGGGCATTAACGTACTCTGCCTCTGTGGATGATAATGCAACCGATTGTTGCTTTTGAGTTCCCCAGGCTGCGCCATGGCTAAAAAACAGTCTTAAACTCTCAAATTTACAATGGTAATAAAATATTCACAATAGAACAACTAAATAAATTAAATATGGCAAGGTAACAATTATATATCTTACTCACGTCAGCACAAGCCTATAGGGACAACCTGGAAGAGAAAGAATTAATCTGCAGGTAAATCAGACATGGGAATGATGGGGCCAGATAAATTACACAAGGCACAACAAACCAATACAACATCATCAATACGAGCTCCAATCTCCTTAGAATACAGTACAAGATAGTCGAAGTTCAGTGTTTGCTTGAAGAAAAATACTTATTTCTAAGTAAACTGACAACCCTCTCCACATGAATACGAACATTTGTTGTAATATCAGGTATTTTGGGTGAAAAAGGAACTCAGTTCTTCGATGCACTTTGAATTAATTTCACTTGCTCACACACAACCAGTACTATCAGTCTCTAAAGTTTTGTCTGGGCGATACCCTATGCGCGAGAGACTGCTCATAAGGAGACCGTTGAGAATCTCTCGTGCATGGGGTAGTTCTGAAAGCGGAAACAACCACTTCTCCACCATATACATAGTTGCCACATACACTTCTCAGAGTACATAGTTGCCGCTTACACTATGAGAGTTTTCTTCTCCATGTATGAGAAATTGCTCATATCTCAGCATTAGCTATTCTTCGTGATATTTCAACATCTTCTGCAGATAGCTGGTTTCGCCCAAGCATGAAGGAGGGAGTGACAACACGTGCTTGCATTCGGCCAACACATTCATTAATATCAAATCCACGGTCAGCAAGTACCACATCACCGGGAAGTAAATTGTTCAAAAAGTGTGGACAATTTAGATTGATAAATTTGTCTGATGATCTACCTCCAAATGCTTTGAAAATGTAGGAGATAGTTCCTTGAGGAGTAATTCCTAGGAGAAACTTCACTGTGCTGTGGTGTTTATATTGTGAGTCAATTTTAGCCTCAGTTAGAAATCCTGAAGGATTTTCACAAAATTCTTCAAAGCAGTCGATCACTGCAGCAACAGATCTACCAAACTGGTCTTGAAAACACTGAGGCAACAATCGTCAATAAACCGAGTGAAATCACTGAGAATGAAAGAGTCTTGATCAATACCCAATTTTGGGTGAGGAACACTTTATAACCCGAATTTAGGTGAGGAAGGTTCCTCGCCCAAATTTGGGTGAGGAAGGCTTCCTCACTCAAATTTGGGTGAGGAAGGGATATCAGCTACCTGTATGGCAACATACTATTCTCACCCAAATTTGGGTGAGGAAACCTTCCTCACCCAAATTTGGGCGAAGAAACCTTCCTCACCCAAGTCTGGGTGATAAAGAATTCCTGACTCAAGATTTTAGTCATGATCATGACTCTTTCATTCTCAGTGATAGGAGTGAGTGACCCACGCAGGCCTCTTGCGCTGTCTTCGGACGTAGCCGGGGGGTCGAGCGCACTCACTCAGCGTGAAAGAGGTGGTAAAGGTGCGGAAAGCCGCTACTTGAGTAGCGAGCTCGTCCTTTCCGCGAGCGATTGCGGGGTAAACATGGTCAAGGCTGTTGCTCTTGCGCTGTCTCACGACGTAGCCGAGGCACGCGTGCACAGTAAAAAGTCTACGAAGCATCGCTTTGTAATGCGAAGAAAACGAAGGCATTGTAAAATCTACGAAGAAATGCTTCGTATTATGAAGCAAAATCCTTCGTAAAACGAAACATTTCTTCGCAATGCGAAGCAATTCTACAATGCTATTATTTTTTTCGTAGTTACGAAGCAGATTCTTCGTAGACTTTTTAGAGTGTGGGGTGCTGAACAGCCGCGGGGTCGTTTAAGTCAGGGTTTTGGGTGAGACAGTCACTTAGCCCCCCCACGCCGAGTTGCATCTCAACCCGGAACTTCCAATTTGCCCAATTTTCTTCACCGGTGAGGGGCGGAATTTGAGGAAGATTCCCCACAAGGGTAGCAGTGGTGGCAGTCTCCATACTTCCGTCTGCAGATTGCTGGCTGTGTTGCCGGCCGGTTTGTTTAGGAGGCATGATGGAGGTTAAGGTCCGAACCACGAGTCTTGAGCACACACAATAGCACTTATCACCAATCACTGTAAGTCACTTAGTTTTTCACAGATTTTTGCGCAGATGGGTTAGTGGACCTGGGCCCTTAACCTGTTGTAATTATTTCAGTGATTTCTACTGGATGATAGTGGATGATGGTTTCAATAAAAGGATGAGGGACGAAAAAGATGCTCTCAGTGCTACGGTCAGAACGGAAGTGCGTATATTTCAATATGGCTGCTGGAGCTGGAAGTGCGGAAGTGCAAGTGAAACAGTGACATTTGCAGGGCAGGCGGTGACTATGATAATTGGTACATTACTCATTAAGGGCAGTATGAGAAGTTTACATAAAACATAAAAGTAACTTATAGGTGGATAAAGTACGAACAGTCCTTTTCTGAAAGAAAGTACCTTGCAAGAGAATAATCGGATTGCCATTTCCGACTTCCACTGCTGACTTGCACTCCTCTTCAGATGCCTGGATCTGAAAGATGAAAAAAGGTCAAGCATTGCAGAGAGGCTGACTCAATTGAATGCTGTACCTGCTTCAATGTACTTACTGGTGCAGTAACTACCATTGCTGAGAATTTCTCCGTCATGTACGCACAAATGAGAGGAAACACAGCAGCGCACTGATGGGAGCGGCGCCTCCCAGCAGTGCATGCCTCCTCCATCTCTCTGAGTAGTTTCAGCATAGAGGATGCCTGAGCTGAGAGCTTGGTCCGGGCACCCTTTATGACAGCCTCCTGATCTGCCCAAAAGCGCTTCATATACTTCACAATATCAGGTGTTCGGTCACCCAGCCTGTTGTGGAAGTGAGTCACTGTGACCCCTGTGAGTAACTCTGAATGTATTAAGAGGAACTTCCCTAAAAAGGAAAAAAAAATAGTAACTATCGAGACCACAAACAACATAGATTTAGTTTGTAGTAAACTCACCGTTCGTGAAGATTGGCCATTGGCTAATAAACTCTGTACCCAATGCAGAGAAAGGCCTGGTTCCAAGTATGTCGTGCCTTTGAGTGGAGAAAGCGTCCCTGAATGCTATTTCTGCAGCCTGGCCCCAGTCCTGGTTCACGTGCAGAGCCTTCAGGGCCTCTCTCTTAGCAGTCTGGCTTTCCACTGTCTCACCAGAAGGAAGGGAGGGGGCGTAATTCGTGCATCCTCCAAAGCTGCCTGAGACCGCAAGAGAGCAGGACAGGTCCCGGCCTGCCTGTCTTGTGAGCCACCGTGCGTGTGGCGCTAGTGCGCCCTGCCCGCGCTGCTCCATTCACGGCGTGGATGGGAGCTCGCTGCTGCTCTATTGAAGGGACGCTGGAAGGGGACCGTTTTTGGTTGGCGGAGTGTGTTAAAGACACGTTTCAACTGTGGTTTATGTCTACGTTGGAATCGTGTTAGGAGTATGTTAAAAGTGTGATTCATTTCTGGTCGGGGGACCATCCGTAAATCTGCCGGCTTGAGGGACCATACGTATATTGGCAGGCAAAGGGGACTATCCATAAATAGCACGCGTTTCAGAGGCATGCGTCCAGAGGCAGGTTATAAAATTGGTTGTGGGTTGGATCGGTGTGTGAAAGAAATCTAGCCAGGCCTCGACGGTCCTCAAGATTCAGGTTCAGAAGTTTTGACATGGTCGCCACATGCTTCCTTAAGGATCTTGATGTGATATTGTCAGGACGCTCTACCTTGGCTTCAAATGCAAACTTTCGCAGGGCTCCTCTAACGTTATGAAAATTTTTAGCAGAGCGATTGGCAAAAAGATAAACATTTCCTGGAGGGATTCCAGCTGCAGGTCTAGACTCCACCAGTTTTTTCAAGTTCTGTACATGTACAGGTGTCAGAAGGACAGGTACCAATTTGTCGTTTTTTCCAAGGGTTTTTAAGAGCTTCATACTCTTTGCCAGTTCTTGTTCCCCCCTATCAAGCACATTCAGCAACTCTGGGTCAATATCACAGCCCATATTCAAAAACGTATCTAATTTTATGGCATGAATTTCGTTTGCCCTCTTACAATTAAATGTAATGATTTGGCACATTAGTATTTGGGCTAGCTGGTGATAGTACGATGAAAAATTTTCATCTTTATACCTCAACCATTTAGGGCTTCTTGTTTGTTTTTTTTTTCAATCAAATATATGTGGAGCTTGTGCAGGCCCTGTGCTAGGGGAAGACCCAGAGGCTTCTTATTTCTGCCATGAGTTATACTTCGCCTGGCAAAGTGGGCTACATCCTCCCTCCAGAACTGCATCACTTGCATGCGGGAACCTCTATATTGCCAGATACTCTTTTTCCTTGAGAATACTAGTCAGGCAATCCCTCCGCAGCAGTTCAGCATATTTTTTTAGCTCATAGCCAAGTTTCAAAGCCAATGTTGGTCTTTCAAAGTACCCGTCATTTGTTTTACCACAGACCCTCTCAGCAGCATTAACAAGATTATCATACATGGTTGCATCAATCAATTGCTCCATATTAGTGATCTGGCTTCTATCGTTACTTATCTGATTGAAAAGCCTGGCCATGTCACGCAACTTTCCTCCGACATAGTTAAGTCTTCCAGGGTAGAACGAATGAACTCTCCACAGCCTCTCGTAGGGATTTAAAGGCGCTTAATATTACCCGTAACTTTGGTAAGTAATATTGTAACTTACCGTAAGTTTCGGTAATTTAGGGTCATGAAAAACATAGCAAAATGCGCCAAAAACTGATGATTTCGGTCAAAAACATCGAGTTTTCTCAATTATGACGCTTAACTTTGACTTCCTTATACCTGGAAAAGAAATATTGAACGATATCAGCCGGCCGGAGATTCTAACTTTGAAAGGTCAAAAACGACTTCAAAAGGCTACGCTTGAAGTGACCAGCTTGCTATGACGCATATCTGGTTTTCATACATTTTCTTTCACATAAATCATTGCTTAACTTCTTCCAAATCAAAATAGCGGCCTAGAACATCAAGTAAATTGAGTTCCAAGATAGATCATGACGACATTTCCCCTTAAAACTTGGCTTTTTTGCAAATGACCAAAAATACCGTAATATTACGGTATAATACCAATCTTACCGTATCTTACGGTAAGGGTTTTTTGTTACCGGTATTTTTAAATCCCTAGCCTCTCGCCTCAACTGATCATGAGATCATTTCGAAGTATAATTGTAGAAAAAATACCTGCTTTCATTCCACTTATAACTTCTTTCCGGAACTTTTCGTCCATTTTGCAAGTTGTAGGCATCAACATCTCCGCCTCTTGTACCACATTCCTCCGTTTTTTGACCAAGGAACTGGATGGCTTGGGTGTGTGGCAGTCCCTGCGAGCGTGCCGGGCCAGGTTATTTCTGAGCACAGGTTTGCCGCAATCTGGGCATACCATAAGGAGGCCCCAATACACGAACGCGGGCAGACGACCTGCATGGTGCGCAAGTTTTGCAAAGACTGTTTAGAGGGATATTCCCTGACAGCGCGGAGCAAGCGAAAGAGGACTGCGCATCTCTGCAATTCCTTCTACTGCAAATTCTGAAAAGACATAGTCTTTGAAAAAGAGGATGCTCCACACCGCTGCTACATGCTCCCATGGCAGGAGCAAGACTTGGACGAGAAGGGGGAATACCTCCGTATATTTGATCCACGAAGCGGAAGAAGGGAATAACTGACTTATCTCCAAATTGAGTTTTTTCTATATTGTTGTTCTTTAGAATGGTTGCCATGACCACACAAAATTATTTAACTCAATTCCAGGTAGTTAAAGAAAAAATCAACATGGAAAAAGGATATATCTTGACTCGGCTCCTTTTACGGTTTCAACCGAGCGGAAAATAGAGTCAACTCACCCGATGTCACAGGTCTCCTTTGAAAAGCTTGGAAAAAGGAGCTAACTCAAGTTATATCCTTATGCATGCCTAGGACAAAGGAGTCAACTCAACTTGTGCCCTAATTATCCAATGGCATTTGGAGACAAGTACGATTGTGTTTAAATATCACAATGGCATTTGGAGGCAAGTGCTATTGAGTCTAAATGTCACAGTTGCAAAAAGAGATAAGTCCATTTATACCATATGAAGCCAAAAAGCTTGAAATTTGATGAAACTCACAGGAAAATGGATTACATAGCGAAATGACGGCGACACTTCGTTAGCGAAAGCAGCCCACAGTGTAATCTCAACACAGGGTAGGCCTCCACTCCAAGAATTGTGGTTTGATGCCGCTAATGCAAACCACAACGGGACTATCAGGAATTTTAAAAGGATGGAACAGGCAATGGGAGTAATGAATTTGTTGAAAATACAGGACGGCACCGACAATGAGAATTATGAAATATTCGAACCTGTATCCGGGGTTGGTGGAGGTGCGGGGAGGGCGAGTAGCCGCTGCTGGTGTTGTCGCCTTTCCGCGCGGCTGTAGAATCTCTTGGGGCCGGCGGCTGCGGTTCCGGCTCCGCGTGCCTGGGCTGCCGCGAGGAGCACTAAAAGATCCTGTACGCGGTTCCGCTCCCTTTGTAGTTCTTCCGCCTGTGATTTCAAGGCGTCCCTGGCGCGCTGGAGCTCCGCTGCGCGCTCCTCGTTTGCAGCGGTGGCGGAGTAAACGAGCGCGGCCACCTCGGATACCGCTGCGAGGGCCGTGACGCCCAGCTCGCGGACCGAGTTGACGCGTCCGTTTTCCCCGGCGACTTGCATGTTGCGCACTGCCAACGTGAGGGGGCGCACGAACCCGCGGATGCACTGCCATTCAAAATGAGGTACTTTTAACCCATTTATCTGTAGGGAGAGCTAAATCTGCGGTGTCTCAAAAATACCGCACCAGCAGCTGCGGTGTAGATTTGACCTCACATTTCTGCGTTATCATCAACGCAGAAAATTAGAATGGACCCACCGCATTAATATGGAACTTTATATTGCCTCAACGCAGAAATGTGTAGTGCAATGTAAAAATACGAGGAAATTTGACAAATATACGTATACGTCCTATCCGTCCCTGATCTATACCCAGTATGCAGTGGAACGCCTTGTCAATAACAAATTGATTGCTCGTATTTACTATTCAGGTGGAGGCGTATCAGAGACAACAGGGGTATGGTCTAAATTTCACTGAATTCTTTCGTAGCCAATACAGATAAAATGACCAAACCCACAACTCTACACTATTTTTCTAGGAAACCTATAGGGGAACCGACAATATCATGCCAAATAAATAGAAACCTTTTCACAACCCGCAATGGTACAGAATCGTTTGGGCGCATTAGTCAGACAATTTGAAACCAATTAATAATTTGAATGAATATACACTTATTCATGAGGTATCTATTTTTGACTGTTACATGTGAGGAGGAGCTGCACCCATCTGCTTGCTTGTTGCCTGCCGCCTGCTGCCACTGAAGTCTTCCTTGCTACCCGCTTTCCTGCTGCTCGAGTTCAACCTTCTGGCAGCCTTACTGCTGCTCGCTTCCCTGCGTGCCTGCTTGCCTGCTGCTTTGACTGTGTGATAGATGTAATCCAAATCCAGCTCTGCGCCCATTTAAAAATAGTCTTTGAACAAAATAAATAATAAGAATATTAAAAAAATACTATTTTAGCATTGAAGTATATATTTCTCTGCGATCATCATTCACAATTCCTCATCAGATGTCACAAAAGCCTCTGATATAAAAATCGAGTGAACTGCAAGGCAGAACTATAATGTTTGCTGTCAGTTGTCATCTGTACATAACAGGTGTCAATCAATTGGTTATTTCACAAACCAATGACAGAGGCTGTAACAAAAAAAAAAAAACATAAATGAATGAGAAGAAAAAAAAGCAGACCTATTTAACTGTGTTTTACTTACCACTTTTCTGGAAGCATACTGAGTGCTGATCAGTTAATATTTCCATTAGAACTCAAGTAGTGTTATAATTAGTTAGTTGAGATGTAGAGTTCATTCCAATAGGAGTAGATTAGATTCTATTTATCGGCTTGGAATAGTGAAGAGTCCTGACACAAGACAAAGAAAGGTTAACATAAAATGGATAAATCAAATTCAATTGAGGGTTTGATTCCAATACCTGGAGAAACCGTTCATCAACACGAACACAATCATGTTCATCTCAAAACGATAAGACACGTCAAGACCACCTGTTATAAAAATCCATAAATAATTGAGAGGAGAAAACTAAAGAGGAAAAAAGGCCAAATATTTTTAAATACATCAAACTTACCAAAATTTTGAAAGCGCTCTAAGGGATGTTGAATGAACATTTCAAATAAATTTCAACTAGTCATATAACTTGCATCAGATGTAGAGTTCCATACTTATTGGTGCAAAATACTTTTGATTCTCATACCTATAGGAAGACCAGAAGTTCAGAACAGTGACAGAGCTTCAAAAACACAAACACAGACAGGTCAATGCCAAAGTTTACATCCAAAAAATGTTACCATTGTGTGTAATAGTCTCAACAGCTGAAGCCCAAAATGGGCGTCTTTCAGAGGGCAGCACAACTTCGGCAAAAAAGTGACTACTTCCAGTTTTACCAGTGACAATGTCGGTGCTTCAGATCTTGATTGGTCCAGACAGGCAACTTGAATCATTTACCTAAAACAGAACAGACAAAAATAAATCAGGGAAACGAAAAACCTTAAGCAAACAGATAGAACAACAACACTTACCATGAATTAAGCTGGATGTTTCATTACCAATGGCTTCCCAGCACGAGTAGTGCATTTCTCCTTTCAACAGTGGTTCTGGAGTTGGCGCTTTAGAATCGCATGAGACTTTGGTTTCTTTGATAGATAAAAGCGTTTCCATCAAGGAGCTGGAACAAAAAATAAGACACAGGCAATCAAGCAAAGGTAGTTTAGAAATTAAAAAAGCAAAACTTGTGTTAAAAATTATTACCATTGTGTGTGATAGTCTCAACAGCAGAAATCCAAAGATATAACTGTATCACTTTCAAGACACTTTCAAAACACAGCATGGAAAAGAAGTAAACCATCTGAAATTCTTATTCAAAGAGATAAGACGTCTTCAGTCCAGCTGTAATAAAAATACTGATGTTAATAAAGAGCAATAAGTTTTTAACTGTTGCACTCACTCTAATTATGGCAGCACCATTTATAAATCTCTCATAAGATGTTCCAAAAGCCTCTAAAAAACACATTAAGTAAGCTGCCTTTCCAGAAAAAAAAACAAAAAAACAAATACAAACAGATGAGTTGAAGTCTGGCTGCAATCAAAACATTTCATTATTTGGACAAAGCAACAAAAAAAGGAAAGATATTTTAAACTGTGTTCATCTTACTGATGTTGTGGAAGCAACTTGAATTATATTTGGTTATCATCTCCAATTCTTTTGATGCAGTGGAGGAACTCAGTTGAGATGTACAGACCGGTGGGATAAAAAAAATAATCATTCTTCTGGTGGGGTTCTATCAAACTTAGGAAGAAATCTGAAACAAGATAGGGAATGCTGAGCACACAACTAAAACACAATAAATTAAAGATTGTTTTTTAATACCCTGGGGGAGACGGGAAGCTCCAAGCTGAGGACACGTTCACCTCACCAACAGACGACGAGTGAATTGCATCTTTATCACAAACCAATGAGTGAACTGAGATTTTGGCTGTAATCAAAATACTTAAAACAATGAGGGAGGGTAACAAAGAACAGAACAATATTTTAACTTTAAAAACCTCACCAGTATTCTGGAAGCAAGTTGAATCATGTTGAGGTTCCAAGTCCTGTCCAGCTCTGTTGACCTAGAGATTCCAGTTCCTGCCTATGTGGAATGGATTAATTGTTTCTTCTAGAAGTGCTGGATGATGTTCAACAAGAAACCTGAAACAAGATATCAGACAACTAAGAAACAATAAAGTAAAGACTATTCAAAAGTTCAAAGATTAAAACTCCCTTACATCTGCTTAAGGTTTAGGTTGCTAGGAAAAATTAAAATCATTCGATTCAGAAAATCAAGAGCCAACGTTATGATTTCTATTTAATCCCGTGCTGAAAAAGGGAAGCTTACCACAAATTCACTCGAGCTTGCCCCAACTTGACGTATTGTACGTGACCAGTTATGGACACATTTTGGAGTACTCAGGAAGAACCACTTTGTTAAGATGTCTTCTAACTTGAAGGTTACTGAAGTGCTAAAAGAAAAGTTTACATATTAATTACACGGTATCATCGCTTGTAGAAAATGAAGTTATAGCTAATAAACTCACAACTGGAGCAATCCTGCAAAAACCGTACAGGTTAGGGATCATGGCAAACTCCCCAAATACTTTTTCTTCGCTGGATACACGATTTGAGACGCAGACAAATTAACAAAATCGAAGTTCTTTTCTCTAATTTGGATGAAAGAGCGAAAGCTGATCACGAACATTACTAGCCTTTTTTTTACAGTTGCTTTCGGAGCCATCACCGACTCAAATTCACATGTGAAAGTCTCGATGGTCCCTACTTTGAGAAAAGTCGCTCAAATCAGCGCTTGTAGTTGAACGTCATAAGCTCAGGAGCCGAGGAAAATACTAATCGCAAGGACTCTGATAGTACCAGTGACTACACGAAATAGTCACAAATGATAAATGGTAGAAGAATTTGTTTACATACATTGGTGCACCCATGAGAGAAGGGCCTCTCATGGTGCACCGCACCTCAACCTTCCCCCTTCCCAAAATCCACCTGCGAATCAAACAACAGACCTTTGGGACCATAATAATCAAATCTGAGAATATTCAGGCAGAAATGCCGCTTTCCTTGCACTCTAGAAGACATTTTCTAGTCAAATCGACAGCTGTCACGCAAGATGTGGCTAAATTTTCCGTCAATTCCGAGGATAACGTGATACGCAAATGTTATGTGCGACTCCCTGGAGGCTTCGACTCCTCCTCCACCCTACTCCATCCATGAAACGCGTTGCACAGGGAGGCGGTCCAAGTCCCGGACGGGTTTTGAGCTCCAGAGTCGCTAAATAGAACTCGAACCGAACGTTTGACCCCACCAATTGATTGCTCTCCGAACGATGAATCCATGTGGTCATACGTTTGGCTCGAGTTCTGTTTCGCGATTAGAAGATTCTGAAGCTCTAAGCGCAGCTAGGGTTATGGCCGCCTGCACCGATCTACTGGCCCACTGTGCGTCGTGTCTAAACAAAAACAATGAAAGGAAGCTTCGAAATGGTATTGAATTGTGTAGGTTTAGGTAGGTAATATTAACAATTTTTTATTATGTGATGTGGTTTGAGTTTATTTGTATTAACTGACTTATGGTGTCAATTTTTCCTATTTGCCTAAATCTGCCTTCAGTAAGTGCTTTTCTTGGTTTATGTCGTCTGTCTGTACAGGATCTCATGCTGCTATCTGCTCGTCTCGTCCATGACGGAATGGCTTTGTTGTCTTCCTCCCCCACTGCCAGGACTCCACCAGGATTCAACCTAACCAGATGGGCAACTAGCACTGGTCCACAGAGCAACAAGTGCTTTGGTGGGGACATGGACGACTACAGAAAACCTTCTGACACCTGTAGAGAGAAAGGTAATGCAGATTACTCCTTATTTCAGTTCAAAAAAAATAATGAGCATTGGCCACTTACCAGTTGACTAAGTCAGATACTTTCTATGACCAAGCGGAATAGCATATTTCTTTCCATAGCTGCTTATGCCAACTATGTTGTGAGGGAATCGTAGCTTCTCAGGGTCTATGACCACCTTGTCCGATGTTGAACGTACTTCATATGCATTCAAGCATTCTTCCAGACCTACTGTTTCCATCTTATGGCATACAAGGGCAAAGATTGTGTCATCTACCTTAAATGCCCTTATTACTTCTGCGAAGAGTGGAGTTCGAGAAGTGTCATCAATCAAAACAATGGAATCCTTTTTGTAGGTGGCACCATGCATTTCCAAGGGTCCAATTTCTACTAGTTCCTTTGCTGAGTTGTGGGCTTGTCTGAGAGCCTGTAGCACTGGATCAGTGGCTATGATAGGAATGGTCATTTTTTTGGTGTACTTATGACCTTGGTATAAGAAATTTTCTTTCATCATTTGGTGGCACTGGCGGGTTTGATGCCGTCTTGTTACGGTGAGCAGGATGTCAATATAATTTCTTATTATTCTTGCAATTCTTTTGAAGAAGGCATTATGTCCTTCGAAGCGATAACTTGCTTGTTGTCGGATGACTCCGAAGAGAAGAATCTGCATCCAAAAATGATGTAAAAAATGTATCTTTGCCATTGTAAGGTCACGTTCTATTTCCAAAAGGAGTTTATGAAATTCAGAAACTTTTCGCTTCATTCTGAAAGCATCACTCTCTTTGAATGAATAAGCCATCATAAAATTCATGAGTCTGTTGCTTTTCAACATCAAATCTTGATAGTTTTCCTCTCCTAAGAAACTCAATTTGTCATTTGTCTTCATTGTCAGAACAAATGGCATCAAAACAGCCAGACTTCTCATTTGTGCTGCAGTTTGGCGCAAGTTTTCTTCCAGGTGCTTTTCTGTAATGTTGTCTGATGGTCTGTCTTTCAGAAGAAATTGTGAAAAATGACGAATCCTTGTATTAATCAGTTGTGTTTTCATTTTGCCGCTAGATTGTACGTGCTTCAACACCAGCCTGCAAACCATTCCTTGTACGCCCTCTGGACCGACGTGCATGATGTCTTGCACTAAACAAGTAGTCACATCAAAATATGGAAATGACATCAGCACACTCCTGTAGTTTACTCCAAACATCACTGATGGATCATTTTTGTCACTTTTCTGTTTTGAATTAGGTTTGTATTGTTCAACTGCAATGACATGTTCTTCATGAGTGGCTTTAGTTCTCATCTCAAATACATCAATGTTTGTTTCTGTCAGGTGTTCCGGGTTTGGGGCAAGACAGTTTCGACATGGTTTAGAGGCAGCCACACTCTCCTTGAAACCGCCAATGCTGCCTTGTGCTGGAGTGTCACCAACTGCACACAGTAACATTCCATGGAATGTGCGCTGCTCACCAAGAATATCAAATGTTACTCCCTCCTCCGATGCAAGTTTTACAAGACCATCTTTTAAATCTTTCAAGATTGGTTCCCACCCACACTGTTTCAGTGTAGCTGTTTTCACAGCTGCCAGAAGATTGATAGAAGTGTCAACAGATCTCAACTCTGGGAAAATATTTCCAAGTGTCCAGAAAACAAATACTGTGTTGTGTTTACCTGTTCTTGCACTTAAGCCTTCTACCAACTCAAGACCATCTTGAAACAGGACTACAGCCAGTGCTTTAGGATCCAGTATAAAAACTGGATGGTTTCTGTAGAAATCACCATCCAGTATCGTATTGAAGGTCCCTTGCTCATGGGGTAAAGGATTGTCAACGCAGTGAAGCACATCCTTACACATAAGCAGCCTCCTCAACTGTGGAAGGAACGGTACAATGTATACTGTTTGATAGTCTTCAATGACAATTTGAAGCCCGCGCAACTCTGGTCTGGATTCTATAGGTATCTTCTTTGGTAGAATCAAACCTCCTTCTTCTAGAAGGTAGTTCTCCAAGTCTTGCACTCCTTCAAAGACAGAGCAGCCAGTGAGATTTCCAATAACTTCTATCATCTCCTGAACTGTCATTTCCTCTCTGTCCCCAGCTGCTTTTATCATTCTTTGCTGTAAAATAAATTATTGAAATACTTTAAGAAATAATGTTTGCTTAGTGCACTAAGATATTTTAAGTGTTGCAAAATTTAAAAAAGAAACTTAAAAAATTATGTCCCTAGAAGTTTGGTAGTTACCTGAATTATATTGATGAAAGTATCTTGGATTCCATTGACACCAGATATGACATTGTCAACCAAGCGCTGTGTTGCATTGCATTCCTCTCTAATATATGCTAAGAATGTGCCTGCCTGACTTTGTAGCACTTCTTCTAAAGATGCCTCTGAAATAAGTTCATGTTCCAGTTACTTTAATAAAAATTATTGTAGCTTGATATCTAGATGTCCTGTCATATTAACATGTTAGAGAAGAGGGTGGGAGAGATTTTGTTACTTATTATTTTATGTTATTAATTATGCTTTAATTTGAAAGTCATGCTCTATTATATTTGGGAGATTCTTTTGCTTTTGCCTCCTAGCACAAATTAAACTGAAAAAAATTATATTTTAAGAATTATGTGTTCAAAGTTTGAAGTGGTGTTTTTTTTTATCTATATGTTTTGCTGTTTTGTCCTGAATCTTTTACTTCATGTAATATTTTTAGTGTGTATAATTTTCTATTTTATAAGATTTTAACGGAAGTTGAGGCATTGTTCAGTATATCCTTTGTTCGTTTTGTACCCTTAAAAACCCTTATTAAAGAAGTCAGAAAAATTGGTACCTTGATTTTCATCTCCCTGACCTTCCAATTCGTCCAGAGCTTCAGCGCAATCCATTGTTGAGTTAGAGTCAGAGTTCATTTCAATTTCTTCATCTAACAGAAAAGAATGTAGATTTTCAAGAAAGCGTTTCTTTTGATTGAGAGAAGGTAAATTGAATTATTCTTAAGTACCTGGGGGGTCACCATCTTGAAATGAAGGTTGAGATATGTCTATTTCAACATCTGGCAGGGGGACACTGTGTGACGTAGAAGCTCCTAAAACGTAATGAGAAGAGTTTTTAGCAGGTGCGTCGTGCAGAAAACACTTATGGACCCGAAAATCAGGATCATTTGTGGTCCAAGCATTTTCAGGTCAAATCCCTGATGGGAAAAGGGGGAGGGGAGGGGGGAAGAGAAGTTTGCGGCTGCTAAGAAGTCACTTGTGATACATAAATGATTCCTGTGGAATCTCCACAGACAGGCTAAATTTGGTGATGAGCGGTGGTGGCTTCTGATTCTTACCTTGGTTTTTACTCCTGTCCAAGGGTCGTAGGCAATTTTGTTTGTGCTTTGTAAACAATGCAAACGTCATGAACTTTCTTGAGCAAAAGGTACACTCATAACGCACGGCCGTGTGGCGTAGCTTTCTGTGGTATCGCAAAATGTGACTCGCCAGTTCCTCATGGGTTTGAAAATTAGAATGGATGCACTGTGGGCAACGCATTTTACTGTTCAGTCAGGATGTGAAAACAAACTTTGAACCACTACCTCCATTTCAAAAGTTTACCACGGACTCCGAACGGATACGGGTCAACAGCACCAACCCACACCTTGAAAATAAGGGGGATACTATCGACTGCGTACAACGTTTTAGAATGAATCCAATATAGCTTCAAATATCGTTTTTATAATAGTTTTATGGAACTATTCTCGTAAAATTTTAACCAATAACTATGCTGCAGTCCTACTTTGAACATTTGATACGGTTGGCAGCGCTGGCGCATGAACTGCGGGTGCGTAACTTCAAGCGACCATTCCGCCATTTCGCCTCAGGTTTCAAACGGTTTTCGCTGGCAAGTCGGAAAACTTAGTTAGAGGAAAGCGAGGAATTCAGTGGAAATTTGTGTCGACAATGGTAGCAGTTCATGTTTTAGTGAACGTTGAGGGGCGTGAGTTGGTCCTGTATTTGCCTGATAACAACGTCTCGACACTAGAGCGAGAATTTGAGGAGATGTGTAAACAGGACAAGTGCTTGCAGAGGCGAGCTTTAAAATACATGCCCACCTTCAAAGCGCACAATCAGTTTTTCGGGAAACTATTGGAATTACAGAGATCGCAGCCAATCCGTGATAAAGAAACCATCCACATTGGATGGACTGAGGTGAGTCTCACCATCTCCCCCCTCCCTCTCCCCTTTTCCCTTCCAGCACTTTGGCATCGAAATATTAGTTTGTTGGTTGTGCATCTCCATTTGCTTTCTTTTTTGTTACCACTGTAATAGAAATTAACAGTTTGATAACCTCTTAGTTGCTCTACATAACTTTCTTGTCTGAACAATTTCCTATTTTTTATTTTGTCTCCTTCAGCTTCCTGACGGACTGACCAGTGACGACTCAGACAAGTCTACGAGAATTAATATTCAAGAACAAGGGCAACCTACTGGAACATTATCATCCACAGAAGTAAGTTAATTTGAAAGTCCAGTAGCTAGCAATAACAGGACAGTTTACAACAGGCGGATAGTAGATTAAATTAAGAGTAAAGAGGTATTACGATAGGCATCTTCTGATTCATACACAACATTTCCAACTTCTATATCCTAATACAATGATTCTGATTCCACAGGGTGCGTTCCATCCTGCAGGCAAGAAGAACGAAAGCTCACTCCCTCCTACAACAAGCAACATAGAACAACGACCAAAATTGGGAGAAATTACAAACGCAATAGTAATGTGACTTAATCCCGTGGTGTATAATCAATCATCGATTAATTAAAAAAGGCTTTGTTCACAATCTTTAATTATAATGTTCTTGTTTCTCATACAGGTGCATGCTCCAAGCAAGGATCAATCAGCACCAACCAAATCAATCAAAGGAACAAGCACTGATCGAAATACATTCAGACCAAAGCCCAGTTCAAGCAAGAATTTATCATCTGAAAGGTTACAAGGATCAAGTTCAAGCAAGTCATTGTTCTTAAATGATCTGGACCAAATTGAAGCGTGTTCAGAGGGCAGTAGTGACAGGTAGGTCAATGATAACATACTTGAAAAAATTTAGGTACCAAAGAGCACACAGAAACTCCATTTTTTTGTTTTCAGGGAGAGTGGGAGTGAAGATGAACAACTTGACTTCTCTGAACTGAAGGAGTACTTTTTGCCAGAACACTGGAAAAGCCTTTCAAAATGTGAGAAAAAAGCTTTCCTCGCAAAGTACATGAGGCATCAAAAACTGGTGGATTCAGGCAAGTAAATTTCACTTTCGCTTTGTAAATGTTTTGACTGAAACAAGCGCAACTGCTACAGCTTTTTCTTATTAATTCTCAGGCCTTGTCAAGACACCATTTCCATCACAGAGTGCAGATTTTAATCAAAGTGCAGTAAAAGGAAGGGCTCATAATTCTGCTTGTGACTCCAGCTTCACAGCAAATGTAATTATTACCTTCATTGATTTTTTTAAATCATTTTCATCAGAAAACCTAGGTGTTTCCATGCCATAAATTTGCATCATTTTTCTTTCTTGCTGAACAGCTCACATTCTTTCGTTAATTTCAGGAGAGAGGAGAAGATGACAGTGACTCGGACGAAAGTCTCAAAGGTGATGACAACTATGTCCCAGGGGAGGATGACATCGCCAATGACGAATCATCTGATAACAGTCAACCGTCTGCAAAGAAATCGAAAGTAACATTAGAGAAACAGCAGGGTAAAGTACAGAAGAGAAAGAAAGGACCCCATCCAAAACCAGTTAGTATGAATAATTTGGTTTGATTATCTGACATTATCAAGAGTCTCACTGAATTATTCTTTTTATGCAGACAAGACGAGTATTTGGGCAGGTGCTCACAGAAAAGAACTGCATCCCCAAATTTTCAGCGCTGGCAGAAGCTTCACTTCAAACAGATGAGCCGGATATGAGACTTGTATTACTAGAACTCAGGGCCCATATAAATGGTATTTTGGGGAATAATCTCCCAACAAGGGCACAGTATAGGGTGCTAGCAAATGCTCTCATTATAAAATATCCTATCCTAGCTGATCCTGATAATTCTGGCGGATATGTAAGGACATTTTGACAAAGTTTTAAAGATAGTTTTCTTCTGTTTGTTACTTTTAATAACACATAAAATTTCATTAAATCTTTATTCCAGGAAAACATCAAGTCAAAAGTAAGCGCTTCTCTCAGAGGAAAAAAGAAACATGAAAAAAAAAAATTGGAACTGGAAAAGAAGAAATTAGAAGCCGCACACAAGACAAACTCATCAGACCAGCTGAGCATAAAAATGTGAGTCTCTAATTAGAAGCTTCTCAGCTGACATTTGGCATATATTGATTATTATTACTTTATTCAATACTCTGCAGTGTTTCAAATCAAACTGAAGAGGAGGAGGCAGATGCAGAGCTAAGAGACATCCGAGATGTCTTCAGCTCCACGCCTCACATTCAACTGCTCATTCGGAAAACAAGGGATATTCGATACAAAAAATTTGAATCTGCAGCTGCAAAGACTGACCTTGAAGAGAAAAGAGATGCAGCCAAGGATATATGGAGTGCATATCCCTTCTACAAAAACTCTAAGCTTGTAAGTCTCACAAATGTATTTTCCTATGTGTTTTGGTTTTGAGGTTTCTACAGCTATAAATAGTTTTCCCAAACATTTGAGTTGACAAATTGTATCTTAATAACCAACAAGGCTATCTCTTTTCTTTTCTAGATGGTGTTTGAATATAGTTTAGTAATTAACTTAAGTATTCTTGAAATAAAAGACAATTTCCAGAAGCATATGAATAAGATAAAACCGTTTTACGAATTAACGGAACAAGCTACTGTTTGTCAGGAGATAGAAATGCTGATAAAAGTGTTCAGTGACATAACACCTTCTCAATTGCGGAACCCTGACAAGATTACCCCTCCAATTCAAATGATAGATGTAAGAAAATTACACGTGTAAGCCATTATATTGTGCCCACTTCAGAGTTACTTACATTGTCATGTTCCTCGTGTTGCAGCTAATAGACGCTCAAGGACCACAACATGTAGCCACCAGCCACAGTTTCCATTCACCATGTGTACTGGTGGTAACCGAATTGAATGAAGATGGTGTTGAAATTGCAACCAAATCCTTCCTGAAGATGTATGATGTGGTCACTTCTGAAGCAGTACAGCCCTCGGCCTTTGAAGTAGCCAGCCAACTTATTGCACCTTATTTTATAGAAGATATAGCTTATCCACCAGCTTACAAGAGCTTTCTGCGGCTCTTAGAACTCATGTTGCAAGACTCTCTTAGTCTGAACACCATGCGATCAAAAGCTCATGACACCTATGGCAAATTTATGAGAAAAGTTGGCTTACTTCAAACAGCAAAGGTTTAGATTCATAGGAATGTGTTGCAATGAACTGTGTTCAAGTCAAATCAAATTGTAATACACGAATTTATTACGATTTAATCATAATTAAATTCACAAGATTTTGTTAAAAGAAAATTGTTTACCATGATTTTAAGTAACAGTGAGCTCAAGGGTAAAGTCAAATTAAATTGCAATAGATGAATTCATCAAGATTTAATCAAAATTAAATTCACAAGATTTTTTCAAAGAAAATTGTTCACCATGATTTTAAGTAACAGTGAGCTAGTAAAGTTCTCATTTAGTAAAAACTTGTAGGCATTATTATGTAGCAACCACCCATATAAAAAATTATGACTGGATAAAAACCAGCACACATAACTACATGAGAAAAACATAGTCATAACAAAAATGTCCTTGCTAAGTGTAATGGCTCCAGCAGTAATGATGACATCAAACATACCATTCTTCAAAGGACACTATACACCACTGCCAGCTCTGGAAAAAAACAAGATATTCAAAAAATTAATGTCAGCGAGTAACTGTCAACAGGAACACCTTGATCCTTTCAATAAAAACACAATGCCATAGCAGTGTGAGTAAAAACACATTATAGTAGCATGACAAAACTGAAAAACTTTTGAAACCAATGGCCTGATTTTGCTCTCCTAACACACTTCTGCATGGATCAAACTGTGAGGGTTGTGAAGGCCAAGTAAAACAAATAGAAAACTAGAAAACAAACACCCTAGTCTGTCTTTAACTATGCACAAAGAAGGGACATTATGTAAAAATATTTACTCTGATTGGTTTTCAACATTTTTGTCAAAATTTTTAACTACTCCAACCACCTGAATGATATTGTTTTAAAAGTGTCACAGTTTTCTCAAGATAATAAAATTCTAGTTAATATTAGTAAGTAAACACGTAACACAGTATACCAATGGTTTTACCTTGTAAAGATAGCAAGAAATTGTTCCTGTATGCAGACAGCAGAAGTCTTACATTCCCCGCGAGGAGAAAAGTGATTCTCTAGGTTGGAGAGGGGCCAAGGGCAGTGATGGGACAATGACTGGAAACAGTGTGGATGGGAAAAAAGGTTACCCAAGTCCCACTGAAACAAACCAACAAGAAGAGTAAAAAATAACACCTGGAGGCCAAATCTTTTAGAGTCAATAAAGGCAGAAGTCTGGTACTCACCTCAGAGAAGAAAGCAATGCTCTGGAAACTGGCACAAGAACAACAACGATGAAAGTCAAGCAGGGTCGTCACTGGTGCTGTTTCTCTACACACTTCATTGCCTGACTCGAGGATTCTTTGCTCGCTTGAACTATTTCTGTAGTTCTTGCAAATTTTACTAATGCATCTGTTGGAAAATGTAATTTTTGAAGATGAAATTAGAAAGAAAATAGTACAATTAAAACTATGTAATGTTTGCACTGTATCTTACCCGCTTTGATTAATAATGAGTTTCAAGCCAATCACTGAGGGAAGCAAACAGAAGTAAAGGATCAAGAAACTTTTTCCGTCCAAGTCTAATAATTTGGAAGAAAAGTACCTGTAACAGCAGTTCAAAACATCAGTTGTTATGGGCAGGATTTGCCTCCGGAAAGCCCGCCAAGTACTAGAACAAAGCAACTACAAATTTTAAAAAGTATTTTGTTATTATACCTGTAGGACCAATAACTCTGGTGTTAATTTGAAGGAGAGACAAAATGGAGACAGCTGCTTAATTGTCACCAAATGTTCCAGTCCGGTTGTTAATGGTTGTTGGTGGCATTACATCTCGTCCCACAAATTCTGATCAATTAGTAGTTTGCAGCGCATGAAGGCCTAAAGACAGATAAATGAAAATAATCATTGGATAAGCAGAGCCTACGAGCACAACGTAGGCGATAGCAATTGCATCCAATAGCATGTACTAGAAATATTCTCTGCATCCCACAGTTAATTTAATAATTCAATCATTCATTAAATGTGTGGTGTTGGAGATTCAAACTTACTTTGGGTTACTGATGAGTAATGGCGTTGTTCCTCCATTTAGGAGAGACAGGATGCGGTGGGATGCAGAGGCAAATGCACCCTTCTAGTGCCAGCAACAAAATAGAGAAGTCTGCATCCCTGAGTTTGATCTCTGAGGAATCCAACCTCAACATGCAGCACACTTGTCTGAAACACAATTTACACACATTTAACAACTTGCTTTAAAAAAATACAGCATCTTAACACAAATCCAGAGCTAAGACAGAGCATAAACCCTCAGTTGCACACTTTTACACAGAAAATTTGAGTGTAACTACTAAAAAATGAATTAATTGTGGGCCTAGCTGGGAGAAGGTTCACTGCCCTGCCATAGAAAAAAGAAACGTCTCATAAAGAGAAACAGTGAACAATGAATGTTTACTTCTATGACAACATTCTATTGGTAAACACTAAAAAATTCACTTCTCCATTTCCCCATAGATAATGTCAACAATCATTCTACAACAGTAGTTTTCGAACCAGGCAAAAAGTGACCCGTTACCTGTACACACTGCCACCTAATCTATTATCTCCAACCAGTCATTGGATGTAGAGTTGTCAGCCCTCTCTGTGCTCCACCCCACAGCTCGTTCACCACTGAAGCCGCCTCAAATCCTGAGACAACAAACAATTCAGCAAATTAGGAAACAGTGACGATACGAGCAAAATATTCAGCAGCAAGCTTGCTAAGCTATGAAGACAAGGTTATGTCGCAAACAATCACAAAACAAATCAAGGAAGCAGAGTGAAAGCAAACGTGACGCAAAGAAACGAAGGCACGGTAAGCATGTGAAGGTCAGTAAAACGTTCAAGCAGTGCATTGCACAAGAATAAAGTGGCTTGATGGTAAAAAAAAATGCAAACCACGACTCACTTGTGAGGATTGCGGGGCGAGCCAGAGCGACCCAAACAACAACATAGATGGGCTGCGTTCGAATCGTCCCTATCTGTCCCCTCCCCACCCCTCCCGCTTTACCACGCCCGCGCTCGAGAGGCGTTAGCCGCGCGATGTGCCCCGTTGCACCAATCGAAGTTCAAGGTTTCTCCTTTCCGATAGTTAACTTGGTTTTTCGAAAAAGGACATCCTCTGCAGCGGCAGCGGCGCCGAAACTTTGGTCGTCTCCGAAAACCACTAACAGTGCACTTGCTTCAAGCCCCTACCCCCACCCCACAAAACAAATGCAACAGCTAGCGTTATTGGCACCATGTTTGCATTTACAGCCGGCTTGCAGCCGGTAAAGACTAATTACTTTTATGGTTTGCACCCGATTGCGGTGTCGTTCGTTTTCATCTGGCGCGCAGCCGTGTTTTTTTTCCTTTTTTTTTTTCTTGTAAGCTTTGATGTGATGGCCGCAGTAAGCTGTTGTTCAATCCATCCCAAATCTTACATGCCGGGCCTGCTGTGGGCCAGAAGACGGGCAGGTTCGAGTCCCATTTAGTGACTCTGGAGCTTAAAACGTGTCTAGAGTTTTGGCCACCTCCTCCAGTCTCCTGGCCCACTGTGCAGTGAGAAGCTAACAGGCATGACCAGTGTTGAAGAGGGATAGAGGGATTGCTGCCAAGAAGAGGTTAACATCATCATTATGATGAAAATTCAGTCCGCCACTGCTTGACTTCAGCCTAGATGAACTGGAACCATTTAGGAAATAGCCTCAATGTGGCTAGCCTCATTGTGAGTAAATACACCAGAAGTGTTAATTGGAGAAGCGAATGTTCCATGTCTCAACTCCGCATTCATGCCAGTAGAAACATTTAATGGCATGACTGCTGTGTTGAGACATGGAACGGAAACTAGAGCGTCCCTGTTTTCCTTGACAATGTGGATCAACTCATTGCTGAACTTTGTTTGCACACCATGTTGCATTAATTCTGTAGACACGTATACCATCTTCTTATGCAAGACCTTAAAAAAATTTATCGAACCTCTTCTCATGTTATTGGTTTCTTCATTTACCGTTTGTAAGATCACAACTTAAAACTTACAGTGACATTTTCCAAGCTGTGTACTTTGAATAAACACATTTACGTTACATATTTCTAGTGCTTCAGCTGCTTTACCATAGCAGAGTGCAGTTGATGTACTGCAGTTTATATTGTGTCACACTTATGTGTTGCATTCACCGCAATTAAATTGTGGTGAGGTTTCTTAACGCACATTGTGTGGGGGTCAGGAGCATATTATAGTTTACTGCGGTGTACAACACAGGTTTCATTGGGGTCAGGAATTTACTACGGATAATTTGAGGTGTACAACGCAGTTATCATAGGGGTGAGGGATACACCGCAGTTATTTTGAGGTGTACAACACATTTTGAATTACAGTGTGGTCGGCCTGTTTGGTAGTGGCCCGCGGGGTGGTGGCGGTGGTGGTGATGGTGGTGATGCCGTACGCCGCGGTGGTGCTGGCGGAGGCCATGTTGAGGTTGGCGGCGGCCTCGCCGAGGCTGTCGGCGGCCCTGCTGTGGCCGACGGCGTTCTCGTTGAGGCTGGCGGCGGCCCTGCTGCGGCTGACGGCGTCCTCGCCGAGACTGGCGGCGGTGTTGCTGGCCCTTGGGGAGATGCTGCCGGCGTAGCCGCGAAGAGGTCGCGTACCACCGTCGGTGTTAGTGAGGGCAAGGGTGGCCCACACATGGCGTCCCGGAACGTGTTCAGTGGCGACCCGAACAACAGTACGTAATGCATTACTTTTGAAAATACGTATTCATCAAATTTCAAGCTTTTCGGCTCCATTCGGTGTAAATGGACTTATCTCTTTTGCAACTTTGGCATTTAGACTCAATTACACTTGCCTCAAAATACCATTGTGACATTTAGACACATCCGTACTTGTCCCCAAATGCGACAGGATAATTTGGAAGCAACTTGAGACAGCTCCTTTTTCCACATGTTGTCCTTGAGTTACCTCGAAATCCCATCGAATTTGAACGAGGCAAGTATAAATGACTCTTTTTTCTACTTCGATGCAAGGGAGTAACTCACAGAAACCCTACACAGAGTAGTCTGGTACTTTTGAAAATTATCAGAATTTTTAGTCATGTTTTAGCGCACCTGTTTTATTTCACTCCGCACTTATGAATAAGATTTTAAAAAAATAAAACTAAGAAAAAAAAACATGGCAAGGATCATGACAACACTCGAAGTGAGCCGTTTTAAGTAGCATTAGGGAAAGAAAAAACAAAATCAATAAAACGCTTACATAAGCCAAAAGCGCACCTGTTTCATTTCACTCCGCACTTATGAATAAGATTTAAAAAAAAAAAAACTAAGAAAAAAACATGGCAAGGATCATGACAACACTCGAAGTAAGTCTTTTTAAGTAGCATTATGGAAAGAAAAAACAAAATCAATAAAACGCTGACATAAGCAAAAAACGCACCTGTTTCATTTCACTCCGCACTAATGAATAAGATTTTTAAAAAATAAAACAAATAAAAAAATAAAAAATAAAAACACTGCAAGGATCATAACAACACACTAAACTGAATACATATACAAAATCAGCACGGCGGCGAGGGCCGCCACCGCCGTTGCCACGGGCGCGCGGCAGCCGGCCGCCCGGCTCGGCGCGTGAGAGGGCACGACCCTCCGCGACCCGCTGAGAGGCGACGCGCCGAACCGCCGCGTTGTCAGGACACACCCGGCGGGCACGGTGACGTCCGCCCGCCCCTGCAACGCGAACTTCTCGGCGCCGCGGCCCGGGCACCGCAGCACGCCCACCACCGCCGGATGTTGGGCCACGATCCACTGGCGTTGGTTGGTGGGGCAGGATTGCATTGGTGGTGTTCGTGGCTGCGACGGTGCACCACACTGTAAAACCATGTGTGGACAACTCCGCACTTGAAACGTGGAGGTGTGGAATTTTCTGTCGTCACACTTGGAAGTGCGGAGTTTGCGGTCTCCACACTTCAAGTGCGGAGTTCTCCACGTTTGTACCATGCTAAGGGATTAGGGGCTCGGCGAGCTACTCCTCACTTGAAGTGTGGAGACTGCAAACTCCGCACTTCCAAGTGCGGAGACTTACTCCGCACCAGGAAGTGCGGAGTTCTTCACACTTGGTTTGACAGTGCAGCCACAGGGCCACGGCGCAACACTGGCCGCGGTCCGCGCACGGCTCGTCCGGGAAGACGGTGGTGTTGTCCCGGACGTTCAGCCGCATGGCGCGGCCGGCGACGCTGACGCTGGGCAGGGCGGTGACGAGGAAGGCCTCCCGCAACGCGTAGGTGCGATGGGGCACCTCGATGGTGACGGCTGCGGCAGTGATGGTCAAGATGTGGTCGTGCGTGGCGCCGCTCTCGTAAGGGTGCGCGCGGCGCCCCGCATTCTCTGCCGCAGCCGTCGCGTTGGCGTAGGCGGCCCTGATCAAGGAGCACGTGAGGAAAAAGTACTCGTACTCGACCCCCTCGGCGATGTTGGTACCGAGGCCGTCGAGCTCAGCGAGCTGCTTCTCGATACAGTTGTACTGCAGTCGCATGAGCCAGACGGCTCGGCGGGCCATCTCCTCGATCAGGGCGGGCGGGGTGGTGTCCAGGGCGTCCTGCGCGAGACGCAGGTCTCGCGCATCGACGCCCAGGTTTTCCGGCAGCAGGATGGTCGTCGTCGGGGCGCCCTGCGCCGCCGTGGCGTTGCCGACGGTGGGCCGCCCGCGCAGCAGGAGGGTGGCCCGGTCGCGGAGCTGGGTGTGGCTGTCCCGCGCGCTGTCGCAGACGGAACCGCTGGGCAGCATCGTGCAGGTGCGCTCCAGGATGCGGTCCGCGACGGCGAGCACCTGCTGCAGCTCGCGCGCCCCTTCCGTCCGCGGCATGGTGAAACGGAGCCAGGTGGGCTGGTCCACGACGGCTTGCAGGCCCAACTCGTCAAATAGTCCAGGCAACCAAGGTTTCAACCTCAAGCAAAATTGTATAAAGCTGAATTTTGGATATGTTGTAGAGCTCAACGCACTGAATCGCGGAAATTTTAGTCTACCCCTCTAGCCCCTGTGCGTCACGTTAAAATTGAACAGAAGGGCCTAAGTGCACGAATGTACGTTTAGGCCCCTGGCGCGCTGACCAGTTAAGCTAGGAGGATGGGATTGGTGTCAAAATAAAGGGAAAAGACTGGTGAACAGCGTAGGTAATCGGCAGCTCTGTCACGCCTTTGGAAATATCCACAAATTCAGAATTTGTTCAACTGACGATTTTAACGATTTTTATATCACGTCATGTTTTCGAAATGAGCCGGAATCAAACAAAATGTCCCCAAACAAACGCTGTGCGCCTGTCCTTCAGCTTGGCAACGGTATCCTTACTTTTACAATAACTTGAACCAGTGTTGAGAAAATCTACTAGAAGTGACGCGGTGCGTCGTCGCCTGCCGACGGGATTCGCGCCGGCAGGCGGCTGCGCTACGCGCCGCCACGCTCCCCCCACCACTCCCAGCCGCTCCGCGCCGCAGCCGCCTTCGCAGAGGCAAGTGCTGTCTCTCTCCCTCCCCGTCCAGAGCCGTGCATCGGACAAAGCAACTACCCGCTCGCTTCGGAAACGGCCCGCTGCAGCGCGCGCGCATTCAAACTGCCTGTTTGTTGATTCTGGATGTTTGAGGGCTAAAAGAGGAGCATTACACACAAGTATGGTCAGATAAATATACAGATATATATTTTGAAACAAATAAACAGTTACAATGAAAACAAACATTAAATAAACCAGCTGCATTTTAGATATTTTAAATCAAATCAATAAAACAATAAAGATTTTACAACAAATAAATAGTTACAATGAAACCAAACATTAAATAAACCAGCTGCGTTTTAGATATTATAAATTAACTCAATAAAACAATACATATTTTACATACTCGTTTTAGTTTACAAATTTATAAATTGGAACTTTACAGATACTTATACTACTTTACAATTTTACATTCCTTGTTTAGCAGCTGTTCTTCACGAAACAAATAGACCTGAACGGACAATCAAAATTGAAAAATTAGACCAGTATTTTGCCTTAAAAAATGAGCGGAGAAAAAAGTGATTTACGCCTTACCTCAGTCATCAAAGTCGTCGGCGTTGTGCTCGGTGTTTTTGCACTTGTCGCCTCTGCAGTAGCTGCAGGCCGGTGAACACGTATATCCGCCGGCCCGGCAGGAGCAGTTGGAGCCTGCCCTGCACCCCTTTTTGCACCCGCACGACACGAGCTTCATCAACTCTTCTGGCGCCGGCGGCAGTAGGGAAGGAGTAGGGACCAAGCTGTTTGGCCCGGCCTGCCAGCCCCAATCAGTGGGACACATGGCATTCCCCAGCCACTGCTGGACCTGCAGATACACGCGTAAGCTGTGCTGCCTGGCGCCCCCTGATGTCGGCGGCAGTTCGGCGAGTTTCGGCGTCTTGTTCTTGCCGGTCTTGGTGTAGAATGCATCGACGCGCAGCTCGTCGAGGGTTGTTCTTGGAATTCCCTTGGCGGGCTTGTTCACTTTTCACTTTTTCCAGGTCGGCTGGTTTTCAACACAAAATGCAGTCTTGCTTCACTTCGAAATCCGGTGCCGCGGAACGCAACACAGGGCCCGCACCTTGCTCCCCTTTTCGTTGTTGTTGACAAAATTTTCTGAAGTTCACGTAGTTTTCCCGGCAAGATCGATGAAGCAACGCACTTTCTTTCCCCTCGAGTTTTTCAGCTATGTGGTCGTGACCATAGGATCTGCTCATTCGAATGACCGTGGCTCGTCCAGCTCGCTTCACTTCAGTCCAGTCACCCCTTTCATCGCTACACTCATCACAAATTGCACAGGTGTCACCAGGATCGCGGCAGGGCACGGAAGCTGCTTGCCGCCGCGGCCGGCCACGTTTCGCCGGCATGGCGCCCGGTGCGGGGGCGGCACTACGCCGCTGCGCCACGCAAAGTCACTCGCAGAACCCACAGATCGACACTTTCACTGAACCCTTCCACAACACAAAGCACTTTGCAGGTGGCGTAGAGTAATCCAATAGACGCACAGGCACAACGCACCACAATCACAGTAATCCAAGGGAAGTCGGGGAGGGAAGGCCCAGAGTCCACGGGCAACGGCCCGGTGGTCCGCGCATCGCGCCACACGGACACTGTCACTTGCAGTAGCCCACAACACAAAATCACTTTCACTTGTACAAGCACTGCACAGATGCACAATAAATCGAAATGAGGGACGCAGGCGCGAAACTGAACGGCATGCGGAAACGCGGACTCGAGGCAAAAGTAGCTCTGTGCTTGCATGTGCTGTATTACACAACATGAGATTGGAAATTAATTTGCATGATGTGGAAGTTGATCCGGAAGAAGTGGCACTTCATCGTCAAGCTCATCGACCCAACCCAAGAGACGAGAGAGATGACAATGATCAGCCTCTGACTATGAGGGCTCAAGGGGCAAGGGTTCAAGAGCGACTAATAGCCAGGCACTTCACTTAAAAGTGTTTGGAGCTCTCACTGGAAAGTGCCCGCCGCTTTTGGGAAGGAGAAAAAAATATGCCCGTCTTCGTGTATTTACTATTTTTACAACAAGGATAAAAAGGGGTTGCTTACGTGTTTTAGGAGTTGCTGCTCCCTAACTATGCCTCGTATTGACTCGGCTGACTGTGATCATCTTCGTCTGACCCCTTTCAATATTCGTAAAATGAAAATGGAAGGAGCCCAAGTTATGTGATATTTTCTTACTGCCCTGCACTTTCTGAATTATTTTGACCATATTCAATGTGTGATTGAATAAAGAAAGAAAAAGACAATATTTTTTGTATTTTTATTTTAACTAGAGTTGATTCAATTTATCTAATAACAGAGTCGTTACATCTGTCATTTTTCCATAGGCAGTCATAATTAACTCATCATTTTGAGCTTGCAGCTCAATCCGCCGCTGCTCATTGGCAGCCTGCAACATCGCTGCATCCCCCTGCTTCATAGCAGCTTCTGCCTGCTTTTGCGCAGCATCTGCCTGCTTCATAGCTGCCTCTGCAAGAAGCTGCAAAAATATAAGAAACCAATTAACAAACTTTTGGTTGAACTCTGATGTTAAATTCCATGTCACTCATGAAAAGTAAATTTACCTGCATCGCTGCAGTCTGGTTACCACACAGCTCCTGAAAGTTTTTTCTTGCAATCTCTAATTGCACCCCAATCCTTTCTTTACCTGGAGTTTTGGGATTCTTGGGCTTTTTGGGAGTTTCTGTATGTAAAGTAAAGTAGTTGTAATAAAACAAAAGGAAGAATAAAGACTTTACTCCACTTGCAGCTACTGTTAGTTCACATACTGGTTTGGGACGCAGTCTTGTTTCTTCTCAAAAATGGTTCAGTACCACTCGTGGTTGCCTTAGGCCGAGTATTTCCCCATCAACCCATTCCTCGTTACCCTCAATCGGATTGTCTGAATTACCTGAAAGAAAAAGTTTGAGACAATTTTGGCTGTAATTGATGACTCCTAATCTTCAAATCAAAGCTGTAATATTTTCATACTTACAAGGTGTGGATTGGTCATCCAAACCTTCAAATTGATCATGTTCCATTTCTAATACTAGCACTTCTCCATTTGCAAGTCTCTGCTGCAGCTCCTGGCAACGTTAAAAGAAAGAATTAAGATAAAAGAAATATTGTTGTTGTACAATGTTATTTTTTCAATACTTCATGAACCTACAGTTTCTTCCACTAGGGTGTCGAGCACCCCACTGCCCTCTGTATACTCCGTCCCATAAATTGCCACCTTTTTCTGCTCCAGCTCTGTCAGTGGTGGAGTCGTCACCTCTTTATTCCCTGTAGCTGCTCGATCCTTACGGATCCCAGCAGCTTTATTTGTGGCCTTCGATTTAATATCTCGCCAGCTCTGTGCAGTTACAAACACTTATGAATTTCTGACCAGAAACCAACTAAGGATCACATATTGTAAGGTACACTAATACAAGAATACTAACAGTTTGCCACTGCTCCACCTCTTTCTTCCCGCCCAACACATTAAGCAGCCCAGCCAGCTCCTCCCACATCTCCTCCTTCGTCGGGGTCCCATCGTAACCCATTTGGGCTCCCCGGGCAAATCCTTGGTGCTCACACATGTAGCGAATCATTTCTTTTGTTTGGGCAGCATTAATTCTGCTACTGCGTTTTGACCTGTTGATTTATAGAGATATTCATTAGATCCTAAGAAACACTGATGCACTTTCCCTTTTTCTCATATATTTGATAGATTCCTACTTTACAGCATCATTTTTTAATGAAGAGATAGTTAATATCATAATCCAAACTGAGACAATTGGTGCACTTTGAACTCCGTTCAAAAACAATATTTCTACACACTAAACGGACAATTTTTGTACCTGCTAGTTGCAGTTTTTTGCACATCAAAATCCTAAGACAAAATTGTATCAGAGCTGAGACAAATTATATTTACAGAGACAAGAGCCAAATTGTCTTTGAATTCACATGGGCACACAACCAACAAAATTGTGGGCATTTAGTGTGTAGCTGCTGACAATATATAGGAGCTACTTACTTCCCAGACGAAACCTGGTACAGTCTTTTCCCCGTTTGAAGCCCGTTGGAAGTGCGTTGTAACTGCGTTGTGAGGTTTTCAACGAGGTTACGACAGAGTTCCAACTTACTTCAACAAACTTTATTCCGTTTGAAACGCGTTGAGGCATACGGGCATTAAACGCACTTTGAGCTGAGGCTCGCAACAGAGTTTTGACGGGTTTTCAACGGCGTTTCCTCCGTTTCAACTGCGTTGTCGGAAAGCGAGGTCAAACGGTCTTTGCTCCGACCAACAGAGTTCAAACTGGGTTTCAACTGGGTTTCCTCCGTTTCAACTGCGTTGCCGAAAAGCGAGTTCAAACGGTCTTTGCTCAGGGGCTACCAACAGAGTTCAAACGGGTTTTCACGGCTTTTACTACGTCCACAACCTTGTTGAAGAAAAGTGGGTTCAAACGCACTTCGATCTTAGTCCACTAGCGGAGCTTCAACAGTCTTCCACGCTTTTTTTGGCGTTACAGCTAAGTTCAAACGCACTTTGCTCTAGTTCTCGTGACGGAGTCGAAACAGGCTTTCATAGGATTCTTATCACATTTCAACTGCGTGTAAGAGAGAGAGAGAGAGAGAGATTTGATTTGATTTGATTTATTGGTTTTTAAGGGTTTACATGAAAGCGCTAAAAAGCACCACTGGGCATGTAGACCCGCCCTCTTAAGAAAATATAATCAGGTAACAGACAAAAAAACATATAAATCTATGGCACTAAATACAGAACTATTGATATGAAGTTAAGATAAGGCACGAAACACAGAATGCAAGTTTACATTGTTGCACGAATGATCTTATCAATGGTGTTTTTCATGACATAAGGATTTTTATGAACAAAGTTGTACAGTTGCAAATCGTTCCAGATTTTGCTGGACTGAATTAGGAAAGACAAGTGAAATTTTTCAGTTCTATGAATGGGGATAACTAGTTGCAATTTACTGGACCTAGTGAGACATAAGTTATTAGAGGATGTGAATTTAAATTTATCAAACAAATATGATGGAGTTTTAGTGACAATTATTTTAAATACCAATATCGCGATTGCTAAAATTCGTCTATCATGAAGTTTCAAAATGCCAAGGTCATTATAGTAGGGCGTGATGTGTTCATATCGTGATGCTCCAGTGATGAATCGAACACATGCATTTTGGAGTCTTTGTAATTTTAGATTATTACCATCAGAGATATCAGTAAAAAGTACGGAACAATAGTCTAGATGAGGCATTAGAAGCGATGACACTAAGGTTTTCCTGATATTTGGTGGGATAAAAGAGACTGAGCGCCTTAACTGAGCTAATGACCTGAAAACCTTTTGCACTAGCAGAATACATTGTTCATTCCAGCTCAAGGTTTTATCAATTATTACACCTAGATTTTTCACAGAATCGCTGAAAGGTATTTCACACGCATTTATAGTAAGGGAAGGAAGAGGCAGGCTGTCCAACGAAGTGAGAAACCTTTGCGTCCCTAATATAATAGCTTGAGTTTTGGATACATTGAGAATTAGATTATGTTGTTCACAATAGTCTATTATATTGGATATATCACATATCATTTTGTTGAGACTGTTCACGTAATCTTTTAATGGGAATTGAATGTATAGCTGAATATCATCCGCATACATTACATAATTACAATGCAGCAATACTTGTGGCAGATCAAACAAATAGATCAAGAAAAGTAACGGGCCAAGCACACTCCCTTGCGGTACACCTGTTATTATATCAGCCCATCCTGATTTTTGGTCATGAGACACAAACACTCTATGACAACGCTGAGAGAGGTATGAGGAAAACCAATTGATGACTGATTCTGAAAATCCTAATATTCTCAGCTTAGTGCACAGGAGGCCATGATGAACACAGTCGAACGCCTTACTGAGATCCAATAGTACCAATAATGTAAGTAGTCTTTTATCAATAGCTCCACGTATGTCATCAACAACTTTGATAAGTGCAGTGATTGTGCTGTAACCTTTTCTGAACCCTGATTGATGCTCAGCATAGAGGCCATTATCTGACAGAAATTCTGAAACTTGATCGTGCACTAATTTTTCTAACACCTTACCCATTACACATAAAATACTGACCGGCCTGAAGTCTTTGCTCTCAATAGGATTGTCAACCTTAGCAATGGGAATGATATTGGCATATTTATAAATAAATGGAAATATTCCATTCTGCAAACTAAAATTAAAAAGATGGTCCAATACAGATAATAAGCCAGGTAAACATAGTTTGATAAACCTAATTGGTACATTATCAACGCCTGTAGCTTTAGAATTTATTGATTTTACAGCTTTTATTATATCCCCGGGTAGTGCATACTTAAAGTGAAACTTATCAGAATTTACTATTTTTGCGTTCCTTCTAAATGTACTTTCATATAGTGAGATAGTTTCATTAATCAGCGTTTCATTCCTAATAGTTGAAACGGAGGCATAGTGCTCATTTAAAGTATTCACATCAATCACGAGGTCTGCTGGTTTATTTTTAGTCTTACCAAGGTTCATGGATCGGATTGTATTCCAGATGGCACGAGAGTCTAGCTCAGAGTTGAACTTCTCATAATAGAATTTCATTTTTGCACTCCTAATCATTTGTTTGACCCTATTTCTTACTTGTCTAAAATTATTTAGATCCTCAGGGCTTTTGGATTTATTGTAAATTTTCCTCAGTCGGTTCCTAAGTTTTATTTGTTTACGAATACAATCAGTCATCCAAGGAGCGGAGTTGTGCTTGAAGGTCTTCGATTTTACAGGGGCATGTTTGTCCATAAGTTCAGTTACTATAATGTTAAATTTCTCAACTTTACTATCTATGTCCCTTTCATTGTATACAAGGCTCCAATTGGCACTGTTAACATCCTTCAAGAGATCTTCAACATTTATTTTCATAAAATTCCTAAATGTTACTTTCTGCTTACTGTTGCATGGAGTGGCAAGGTCAAAGACAGAAAATATCAGGTCATGAGCAGAAAAGCCAGATGCTGGTGTCTGGCCTGATCCTAAAAGCCTTTCCGGACAGTTGCTGCATATTACATCTAGCAGTGAGTCACACGTTGCAGTGTGGTATGTGGCATCAAAGGGTACACAATATAAATTACATAATCTCAACATCTCAGGCACCACCACAGCATCATCCCCTCCACGCCCAAATCCAGCATTCAAGTCACCGCACAAAAATGAATATTTATATGATGGTGAGTACATATAAAAATCATCCAAGAAATCCACTACATATCCTCCTTTTGGTTTTCTGTACATTGCTGACAGAAAGATTTTCTCCGTGCCAATTAAAATATCTAGGAAAATATAGTCTGGTTTTGCATAATCACCATTAGACACTGACAGAACCTTAACTGGATATGGGGTCTTGACAAACACCGCTACACCACCTCCTTGTCTTTCTGATCTATTTGCATTGTATACCTTATATCCTGGGAGCACAAAAATTTGTTCATTATTTTTAAACCAGAGAGAGAGAGAGAGAGAGAGAGAGAGAGAGAGAGAGAGAGAGAGAGACAAGCCGCTCGGTGTCTGGTGCCGGGTGCGAGCGCCGGACAAAAGGGTTCAGCCGAGCGCTGGCGGCCAAAATTATAGACACATTTTGAGCTCCAGCCAGAGTCGCTAACTGAGACTAGAACCGATACGTGTGACCCCGCCAATGGACAGCTCTCCGAGCGAGTAATCCATTGGTGGGGTCACTCGTTCGGTTCGAGTCCTGATCAGCAACTCTGGACCTCAGAACGCGTCTAGAATTTTGGCCGCCTGAGCCGGCCATCACCTGGCCCACTGTGCGGTTGGCTCATTGGTCCACCAGGCCGCCGGGCGTAGCCGCGGCCAAGATGCCTGAGATGTCCGGACACTGTCAAGCAGCCTATAACTTGGGCGGAGACCCTTCCTTTTCTTGAAGGGGTAGTGGGATGAACCATCAAACTAAAATTCAGCCAATCATGAAAAACTCCGTGGCTTTTTTTTTTTTTTTTTTTTTAATTAAAGTGATAGTTAGAAAAGTGCCCCATCATGTGTAGAAAATTTGAACCAATATCCAGATGTATGAAATTGCTCTGCTATGAACCAGAAGTGAGGGTCTCAACTGCAGTTGAAGTCAAGCTGATGTGTGTTCAGGTGGGGGGACCTACATAATGCAAACAAGACCAAAAAATGTTGCTAAAAAAGACATATATTTTAATGTTTTTTTAAAAATCCAGTAAAGCTAAATCTATTCTACTGTACAGCCATAAGGAATACGACAAACATAAGCATCACCACCTCTTCTCCTAAAAAGAAAACATGGTTCATGCTCTCAAGCCGAATAAAAACATGATCCAAAAAGTGTGTTACTTTATGCATTGTATCATAAGAAAGTGTCTCATGTTTAAAAATAGGCCTTCTACTAACCTCAATTTTTTGCACACATATAAGTACTTTTTTGATAGCTGGAATGTTGTAAATATGTTTAATCAAAACACATTGTCCTGTTACAAGAAAAGCACAAGAATCATTGTTGTCCTTGTTTACGCTGTACCCTACAGTTGTATATCTTTGGCGGCAGTAGACTAGTTTTTGATACAAGAACCCAGAATTAAAATCACCGTAAACATTGCATTGTGAAATTTGTAACTTTTCTCCCTCAGTAAAACTATGAAATTGAGGTGATCCCATAAGAATACATTTGTCACTTGCACGAACACAGTTTACACGCTTTCTGTGGTCTAGCAGCTTTTCAGAAAATTCTAAAGTTCTTTGGGACTGAACTACATTTTTGCACAACACAGGAAGAGCTTTAAAAACTAGGAATTTACGAGCAAGCTAAAAAGCTGCAGCGAAGGGACTTTTGCAATTTTCAACGAGGAATTTATTTTCAGCTTCACATGGGAAGCTGTTGTGCCCCCATATCGGGCCAAAATTAGTTACACATTTACAAATGTGAGACAACAGGTGACAATTGTATGTCATATTCTCCTCCCCAAAATACTCTTGAAAGAAAAAGGTGTATGTCAGAAAGAGCCTATGAGCCTCGCAGACATCTTCAAATGTTACTGGCTTTTGAAGCAATAAGAACGTGGCCTTACTCAACATTGCTATGTGCCTGACGTACTTTTCCTTAAGTATTCCAGTAAAGCATGGAATACAGTAAAACAGCAACCACGATTTGAATTCACTGGCTTTCCAGTATTGCAAGTCTTTAAATAATCTCAGTTCTCGTATAACAGAAGTATTACTTTGTATAGACTTAATTCTCTGATCTATAGTAGCAATGATATGGTCTTTGCCCATCATATTCTTATCCAACCCTACCCACATCTTTTTGTGGGTATTTGCTAGAATTAATTCCATGTGGGTTTTTACAACTCCCAGAATTCCATGCATGTAATCAACAGTACAAGAAGATATAGTAAAGAAGTCAAGATTTAGTAATGTAGATGCTCCTTTCACCCCTCTGTGCGGGGTTATCCAAAGGATTAATTAAGGGATCTAGTTTGTTTTGAAAAACTTGTACTAAATCTTGTTTCCAACTCTCATCAGTCCTTTCTGCTGCAGGCACAGAAACCAAGAACCGAGGTCCTCCTCTGACAGATTCTGATTTTTGGTAACAAAAAGTGCATCCAAAGTATGCGTGATGTGTCTGAAAATCTAACATTTGATACCTAGCGACAGAATCCGCAACAAAACATAAGGGAATGACAAGACTAGTAACTGGTTTATTGTCATGCATCCAAGAAATGCCTGTCTGAGATAATTTGTTGGCCTGGTTTACAAAAGGTTGCAAAAAATATAATTGGTTGGGGTCTTTAGACCCAGCATATACTGCAGCCAAGATAACATATTTACTCCGCTCTTCATACGGCAATTCATTGATAGTAATATAAATAGGCCATATGGTTTTATTGGATTTACCATAGGCAATACCATCCGTAAAATAGGTATATGAAAAATTGTAGGGAGAGGACAATACACCCTCACCCAAACTCAACACTTTGTACAACTCTCCATCATAAATGTCACTGAAAACACCAGGTTTTTCCTCCCTATTAAGTCTATAAGTCAATAAATGATTGACAAAATTATCATCTTTTAAAAAGGCTTGAATTTGAGATTCTATAGATAATGAAACAAAAAAGTTTGAAGGTTTGGAAACAAGAATTTGTTGAGAACACTCAGGGGTTGTACATACTTTTATTTTGTCAGTGCCTCTTTCTCCGAGGTATGCCTCACACTTATCACAAAATATGTGATACTCGATATCTTTATCAGGATTTAGATTCAATCGTTTGAGATAAGTTTTATTACACTGAGGAATCTTTGCTTTGCTAAAAATAGTTTTGAACATTTTTAAAATGTCCACTTGAGTAACCCAGCACAAATTATGTCTTACTCCTAAAGTAAGAGTCATAAACAATATTTCTTCAACAGTGGTGTCTGTGCAAGTACACAAAGGAACACTATTCAAGCCACGAGCTAATCCCTCCCTTCGTCTCTGATCATCTTCACTTTCGTGTTCACTTATTTCAACACTTTCTTCCAAAATGCTGTTTGGATCCGGCAAGGGTGACGAAGGCTGGGGAGAGGCACATTGAGACGGCAATGAGGAACTCGATTCACATGCAGAGTCGGTGTCATCAGATGTTGAGATGAGTTCAGTTCCTCTTTCCGTCTTTCGCTTCCTTCGCTTTCTGTGCTTCTTACGAACAGGCCGCTGCATGGGTCCAAGCTGCAACAGAAAAGAACAGCATAAATTAAAATTGGAAACAGTCAAATTTTAAAGTGTTAGTGGATATTAACGGCAAAATACTTATTTCTGCACCGCGTGGGCGTAAACCCTCCTGGTACCACCTCAGAAACTTCTTTCCAGAAAGTAGCGTTGGTCGCCTGGCTCTTGTTTGCTGCCTTCTTGCGGATAACATTTGTGATGAGGACTTTCGCCTGCTCGTCAGTCCAGTAGGCAACTTCTTCACTCTTAACAATTGGTGTGGGATGATTGGGATGAACAGGAGCAGCAGGATTGATGATGGGATTGGACGGAGGGGTAGGGACAGGAGGGGTAGCAACAGGAGGGGTGGGAACAGGAGGGACTCCAGACAGTATTTTCAGTTTACCTTGCTTAATCATGGTTTGAATCTGTTCGGGAGTAAGTTTGACCTGTAAAAAAAAGGATAAAATTAGGGTACAACACACATAACAGGATAGTTTCCTAACACACATGATGAACATAACCTATACATAGGTTCAATTGATAGATTTTAGTACTTTAATGGCCATGAATTTCTATTACCTGTGTTAAACGTCCGTTCATTGCGTCTCAGAGACAATATTAACAACAATAAACAGAAAAAAATAAAATAAATCTCTCCAATCTCAACTCTCAACAATCTCCACTCGCAAGTTATAACTTGTCCAGTCGTGTCTGTCCAAAACGGCATTCCCCCTCACAGCCTTCTCCTGGCACCACATCTCGCTACTTCTTCCTCATTTCTTGAGCAAACCACGCTAGACCCACGCCCTCTGGCGTGGTCCTCGATAGTCGACTATGGTCGGCGACTATGAGCAAAGAAACGCGCGCCGCACCGACCATGGTCGACCATGGTCGCCATAGTCCCCCAATGGAAAGCACCCTGTGACTTCCAGCAGGTCCCAGCGCGGTGGGGGTGTCGGCGAGTCAAACAGCGGCAGACCCCGCCCCCGTATCTCCTGGTCATCGGACCAGTCCCACCCGCTCCAATACCCATGGTCGTGATCGTCCGGCTCGGTCGCGGTGGACAAGGAGTGAGACTCGGCACTCGCCGCCTCACACTCCAAGACGGCGCCCTCAACCCCCCAGAAGGGATCGAAGAAATCCCATATATCATCAAAGGTGTTCGCCGGCAGCGGCGCCAGCGCGTCTGCTGCGGCGAAAAGGTCGTCGAGCTCCGCGGACGTCAAGGTTCCATCTCCATCCCAAAAACACTGAAAAATGAATTAAAAAAATGAAAGAATGGGGCCTGAGCCGGCGCTGGCGCGCTCCCGTGTGATTCGGTTTCCATCTCCCTTCCCGTCGTGGACAGTGAAATAAGCATCGCAAAACTATGTACATGTTTTTTTTATTTTTCTGGTATTTTCATCATATTGTTGTGATGTGCAAGTACTCGCATTCCATGCGGTCTGTCCCCACACCTAAACACATACTCCAGCAGACGACTCTCTGCCGATCTGCGCGTAACGCTTCCCTCACTGCGCGCAGTAGCGCATGCGACGAGCACGCGTCCGCGCTGCCCCTAGCGGCGGACGCGGTAACTAGGCCGGCCTGGCGGGCCGCGCGGCAGCTACGACTCGGCGCATCGGCGCGACAAGGCAGTTGCACCCAGACCGCTCTTCCTGCAAGACCTGCGTGCAGCTACTCCCCGCGCTCCACGCTCCCATCTACCAGATTGCTACAACTTGAATTATAACCGACTCTTGTCCTGAACAATCCTCTCTCATTTTCCCTTAAGCCTCCTTGCCGCACTTTAACAGTGGTGGCAGCGGTTTAAATCGGGGAAAGGGAGGAGAGAGTCTTAAACTCTCAAATTTACAATGGTAATAAAATATTCACAATAGAACAACTAAATAAATTAAATATGGCAAGGTAACAATTATATATCTTACTCACGTCAGCACAAGCCTATAGGGACAACCTGGAAGAGAAAGAATTAATCTTCAGGTAAATCAGACATGGGAATGATGGGGCCAGATAAATTACACAAGGCACAACAAACCAATACAACATCATCAATACGAGCTCCATTCTCCTTAGAATACTGTACAAGATAGTCGAAGTTCAGTGTTTGCTTGAAGAAAAATACTTATTTCTAAGTAAACTGACAACCCTCTCCACATGAATACGAACATTTGTTGTAATATCAGGTATTTTGGGTGAATAAGGAACTCAGTTCTTCGATGCACTTTGAATTAATTTCACTTGCTCACACACAACCAGTACTATCAGTCTCTAAAGTTTTGTCTGGGCGATACCCTATGCGCGAGAGACTGCTCATAAGGAGACCGTTGAGAATCTCTCGTGCATAGGGTATCGCCCAGACAAAACTTTAGAGACTGATAGTACAGTACATGTCCAGTAAGACAGAGAGTTCTGAAAGCGGAAACAACCACTTCTCCACCATATACATAGTTGCCACATACACTTCTCAGAGTACATAGTTGCCGCTTACACTATGAGAGTTTTCTTCTCCATGTATGAGAAATTGGCTATTCTTCGTGATATTTCAACATCTTCTGCAGATAGCTGGTTTCGCCCAAGCATGAAGGAGGGTATTGAAATTAGGTTTAGGGATTTAGATAAATGATACCAAGATATATTTCTATCAAGATAACTAAATAGTTTATTATCTGGTTGTGATACACTTAAAAAGTAGAACTCAACCGTCAGTAGTGTGTTAGTCCGCACCACATCTCACAGACCTATTCGAAGTACATCTCCGCGCATAAAAAGTAGTCCAGTCACAGTATGAGAAATAGTAAAGGAATAATAGAAATACAATGTATGAGAAATTGGTCATTACAATATCCCTCCTCAATTTCACAATACAACTAATTTTTAAAAATACAAACAAGTACGAAATAATAAAGATTATCTCACAAACAAGATACATGAAATGCCAAAATATATTAATATATCATGATGATAGAACATGATTAATGAATAATCCTGATTAGAGAATAATACTTCAAACCTAGAGAAAAAAAATATTAGGAACATACAATTATTCGAGAAAAAAAAACATAGCTCACAATGAGTTAATCAAAGCGAACTTAAAATCAAGCAAATCATAATATAAAGTATAGGAACATAATAATAGGAACTTCAGTAGTATACCCAGGGTATTCTTGCAGCCGCCATTTTTATGGGACATTCTTGCAGTCCGCCATCTTGGACGGGTGTAACCTAAACCTAAGTGGGACATTCTTGCAGTCCGCCATCTTGGACGGGTGTAACCTAAACCTAAGTGGGACATTCTTGCAGTCCGCCATCTTGGACGGGTGTAACCTAAACCTAAGTGGGACATTCTTGCAGTCCGCCATCTTGGACGGGTGTAACCTAAACCTAAGTGGGACATTCTTGCAGTCCGCCATCTTGGACGGGTGTAACCTAAACCTAAGTGGGACATTCTAGCAGTCCGCCATCTTGAGCGGGCCTAACCCAACCTAATGATGGTACATTCTTGCAATCCGCTATCTTAGGCGGGCCTAACCCAACCTAACCCATCCCCTAACCCAACACCTAAGCAAGTCTGAACCTGGATCAGCCCCTCGGGATGGGACATCCTAACATGACTGGATCCGCCCCCCTCTGGATGGGACATTCTTGCATCTTGAGCGAGCCTAACCTACGCAGGTCTGTACTTGTCTGCCGCATCGTAGCGAGTAGGAAAAATATCTGCCGAAACCCGGGATCGAACCGGGGACCTTAAGATCTTCAGTCTAACGCTCTCCCGACTGAGCTATTCCGGCTGGATACTAAGTGTGTGTTTGAGCACACCTATGAATGTGGTCTTTTGTAAGGGGCCTAACCAGCATCTCCCCTGCGCCGGGTGGGGGTGTGTGGGGGTGGAGACAGTGGGACTTTAGCAGCACTCGAGTAAATCGTCTGGGGTGGCGAAAACCTCAAACACAGTCATCCCCAATTTGAGGATTGACGTCCACGCAGTCAGCCCAAGATAGGTCTGGGAGAACTGAGGGACTCCATCCACCTCCTTGAAATTAGCATCCCTCTCAACGAGGATGAAAGGCTTATCGCGCAGCATAATGTAATGAATCACGTGTGACTGCGTGCGATCATAGAAGCCGAGGTGGTCCTGCGTTTTCCCTGTGAGGTGGCGGGTAATTTTGGGGACCAGCCACTGTCTCTCCAGGTAGAACTCCTCGAGCTCTTCAAGACTGTACTCGTCTTGGAGAAGACCTCTTTTCCAGATCTGGACTGAATCTGTAGATTGCGAGGCGACCAGTTCTTTCTGGTTCCAGTAGTTGAGCATAAAGCGGAGCGATTCCATCGTGACGACTGACGGGCGCGTAATGATACGCGTGACTGGAGCGCTCGCCCTTTTATACCGCAGCGCTGCGACGCGCGCGCCCCCTGACGGTCAAATTTCAAACTAGGTGTCGCGCATGCGTGTGACGACACCGCCCGAAAATAAGCAGGGATACCACACACACCATAAAAAATTTCCCGTTAAATTTATTTTGTAATTTTTTTCTTAAAAGTTTTTAAAAAAAAATTTTTCTTTTAAATTTTTTTGTAAATTTTTTTCTTTTAAAATTTTTTGTTAAAAATTTTTTCTTTTAAATTTTTTTTGTTAAATTTTTTCTTTTAAATTTTTTTCTTTTAAATTTTTTTTCTTTAAAATTTTTTTCTTTTAAAATATTTTTCTTTTAAATTTTTTTGTAAATTTTTTTCTTTTAAAATTTTTTGTTAAAAATTTTTTCTTTTAAATTTTTTTGTTAAATTTTTTCTTTTAAATTTTTTTCTTTTAAATTTTTTTTCTTTAAAATTTTTTTCTTTTAAAATTTTTTTCTTTTAAATTTTTTCTGTTAAATTTTTTTCTTTTAAATTTTTTTTCTTTTAAATTTTTTAAAAATAAATTTAAATTTTTCGTTTACTACTTTGTTGTACTATGGCGTCTGTGGGGAGGATGCAAGGTTTTTTGTATCCAAACATCCGTTTAAAAAGTCGTCGTACAACTTCATCATTTTTTTCTGGATCAGTAGTAAAATGTTTTTTAAGAAATTGATGTAGCGAGATGCCGTGTGCTCTGTGAACCAAGAACAGCACGCAATACTCGCCACACACTTCTGAATCAATAGCCTGAAGACTTTTATGGTTATAAGTCCATTTTTTACAGAGTCTGTTCATGAATTTCTTGTGGTTGGGAACAAGGGGAGGCATGCCGTAGGAGTCCCAGTACTCTCCTTCGCCATTTTTGCCGATGTAAAAAGCAACCCAGTGCTGACCCGGTTTAGTGATGGGGTCTGTGTTGGCAATCAATAAGGCTGGGCGTTTGTGGAGATATCGGGGGAGTGTGTCTGAGGCAAAGACGCCTTCAAATAAGGGGGCAACATGTTTATCTTTTTTCATGAGTGTATCTAGTGTAAGTCCGTCCATTTTTTAGACGTTGTAATCGACCACGACGTTTCGATGTTTGTCAATCTCGATTAGATTTTGGAATTCGGCATACACAATGCAATTTATAGGTTGAGCAAGGGGTACTGCGAACTTCAGCTCAAGACGAAGAGTGCCTTGTTTCTGGAGATTCCAGTGGGGTTCGCTGGCCGAAAGGTCGGGGGACAAATCGAAACAGAAGAGTGTGTTTCCACCTGGGTAATCAGAGTAACTGATATTGTTCCCTTCATCTTTCCAGTGAATGCCTGTTCCACAGAAAAGGGTGTTGTAGCTTTCCATGTACAGTCCATTGACAAAGTCAGGGGTAAGGGGTTGGGAGGGGATGGGGTGACCATCAACCATGAGGCTGAGGTAATTGATATTAAAATGTTGGAAATTAAAACCGTTTCGGGCGTAATCGCCATTGAAGGCTCGATTATCTACAAAGCCAATTATGATTCTTTGGGGGAGTTGGTTCATGAACAGATTGTCCAAATTTTTGTCACGGAGTCCCTGAGTGATGGTGACTGTTTTGATGTCAACGCGATTCACAGGGTATTTGGCTGGTGATTTTTCAAGGGCCTGAGCGTGAGCCAGCATGATGGAGGGGGAAATGGCTACTTTTCTGACGTAAAGGGTAGCGTCAAGAAGTTTGATGCGCTCAGTACCAGCAGTGGACATGAGGGTAAAGGCGTCTCGGTTTCGAATGAGTTTGATTCTCAGTTCCACATTGTTGAGCAAGAAATGGTCTTGATTGAAGAAATCAATGTGAAGGGGACCCATTAATTCAAATTGACGACTGTTTGCTGTGCGTGATCGTCGCCACGCCAGTCCAAGGTTTTGCTGACCATCGAGAGAATCGAAGTGGCCAGGGGTGTCCTCGTACCACATGCGTTGAGTCATGTGGGACTTTTTGGCCGAGGCGTCATAATTCATGAGGGACTCAATGTATGCTCTGTAAGCGTAGGTCATGCTTGAATGACTAATGACCTTTTGATTGAGACTCACATCGACTTGGCTCCAAAGAGCGTGTAGGGGGTAATTGATGGGGACTGCATCATTCTGATCGTTTGCTACGATGTCTGTACCATCAGCCTTGACAATTTTGGCTTTGATGTACAGAAGAGTGTGTGCAGGGTCAAGATATTCATGCCCAACGCCAGGTATGGAAAATTCGACTGTGTTGGAGGCATCAAGGGTGGTCAGGGGTTTGTAAGGAACCCAATGGGTGGATTCAAGGGAAGTTTGGGTGGGAGGGACCATCCAGAGGTCCAATTCAGAGCGGAGACACTCTGATGAGGCCGTGTGCATGAAGGCCATTTTTTTTTTTTTTTTTTTTTTTTTTTTTTTTTCTTTTTTTATTTTAAGTGAGTGAGAAAGTCAGGGCTAGAGGTGTTACCCTTCCGAGTCTTTGCGACGGAATGAGGAGGGCGTCCTCGACGTGGCCTTTTTATAGCTCCAGAGCCTGCCATCTCGTCGGCTTTCCGTTTAACCTTATTTGCCAGCGTACCCGCGGCCTCCCCCGCGCGTTTGTTCAAACTACCCCGGAAATTCTGTCCGCTTGCAACATCGGCTAGGACGTGACTGCCTGCCCGCGCCGCTTCTTTACCGACGGCTACCGCGCCGCTACGGAGGATAGGAAGGACGGTTCGGAAAAGCCCACCGAGCCAGGAACCAATGCCGTAACCCTTCTGGAAGGAACTCCCGGCATAAAAATGTCCGGAGCCTCCGCCGGCCTGGGTGAGATAATAATTTGTAATGTGATTTTGTGGAGCCATTGTTACGAGAGCCGTTTAAAGTGAACCAGCAACGTTGACGTTCCGAATTGGAATGGCACGAATCGGCCCGCGTGGTCCCTTATATCTATCTGGACCGTGTCGAACGAGCGCGTGTTCAGGTCGAAGTAAATGGGGTGCTCGCAGTGGAAAATAGTCATACTGCCAAACCGCGCATTTATATCTACAGGGACCGTTCTGAGAATGGGGGCCCTTGTGTGACCAATAATTTGGTCGGCCAAAATATCCATGTAAATAAAGAGCTGGGAGGGGATCCCTAAACTTATTTCCACAGGCTTTACCCCTAAAATTTTTTCGTTTGCAGGGTAGGGACCATGGTGGTCCAATCCGAGCTGGAGTGCAAGGCGTGGGGAGAAATGGACTTTCATATCAGCTCTGTCGGGCTGAAAGGGGCGAAACTCGACACGATGGTCAGCTGTTTCTGACAGTGGCGGGTCGCCTTCAATGTCATTGTTTAAGACAGACACCGCGATGCTAACAGCACCAAGAAAATCGGCACTAGTGGGAAAGCAACCAGGTTTGACGAAAACTGTGTCCACAGAGTCCGGCGTCAGTAATGTAATTTCGTTTTCGCCTTCAAGCACCTGCGCTATGGTGTTGGGGTAATGCAGCTCAATGAGAGCGGCCTGCCACTGGCCGTGTAGCTCCATTCGCTTCGATAGCTCAATTTGGAAATGGGATGTTTTGTTTTGGGGATAGACATCAGGGCTACCATTGCTTGGCAAATGTGCGTAAAAATCCATTATGTTTTGACTAAATCTGAATCTAGAATCCAGGAGCGACTTTTTTCAGGATAACCTCTCCAGTGGACAAGGTGTTGCTGACTGCCCTTTTTTCCTTTGGACCGCACTATATATGCGATTTTGAAGGCCTCGGGCTTCGTGACCTTCTGCAACTCCATCTCATAAAACGTCCCCTCAATTGGATCGTGATCGAGATCCTCCAGCCTGTACACCGGCAACGCATGAGGAATGACCTGAGTGACTTTAAATATTTCCTCGGACCAGTTCCATGTGTAACCCTTCTCGAACTTTTTTTTCTCTCGACTGATTCGGACATGATCACCTAATTTAAACTTGGTCTTTTTGTTTGTGAGTTTCACTCCATGGTACAGGTTATTATATACCTCCAAAACTTTATCTTCCGTCACATCCACGGGTCTCATTTTAATGGACCGATGTTTTGTGTGATTGTAAGCATCCACTATTTTTTCCAGTGCACCATCCACATAGCAATAATTTTCAGTGGCAGTAAAGTATCTGAACAATTTTGATTTTATTGTTTTTTGCCAACGTTCCACTACCGCGCATTTAATGTCAGGGTTGTTTGTGTGAACATATTTGATGTTATTCTTTTTCAAAAACTGCTGTAGTTGCTTGTTTTTGTACTCCTTGCCGTTATCACTGAAAAGGCGAACAGGACGTCTAGGAGTCGTTTTGAACAAAGTTTCAAACCCCATGACAATGGAGGGAGCCGACTTGTTTTTAAGTGGAATCGCCCAACCATATTTTGAAAACACATCAATGACGCACAAGACAAATGTGTGATTAAGGTTATCTTTTTTAAGGGATGTTAAGTCTGTCAAATCAGATTGCCAAGACTCGTCTATGTTATCTGCATAGGTCACATTACGAGGAAAGTTACGTCTGTAGGGCTTGTGCAGTGTGTACGCATCTTCTCCCTGGAGATAATCGTCTACTTTTTCTTTCTTTTTTCCTGTAGCCTGCCAGAGTTTCCAGGCCGAGCTGTAGGAGGCAGGGTGCTTGGGGTCGTGAAAAACCTCACCAAGTTTTCCAGGCATGTTTTTTTGGGGGAGCTATCTTTTTAGTGCGCTTAATTTTGGGGTTAATTTTTTTGGTGTTTCTTTTTTTGATTATGGGGGAAGGGGAGGGAGAGGGTAAAAAAATGCCACCACCACTTTGTTTGGCTTGGAGAATGGCTAATCTCCTCTTATCGTTACCTATCAATTCTAGGGGAATATTAAGTTCAGCTAGGGCTTGAATAAAGTGTGTGATACCCTGAGGCTCAAAGTTTTTTCGGAAACGGGTCAGATCAGAGATCAAATCAATAATATTAGAATGGGGAATAGCTGTTCCTTTTAGAGAGACTACACCGTTATCATCCCACGTGACGGGTGAACCGCTCACTGCTAAATAATCATGAATTCTCAGTGCTTGCTCTTTATATGTCTTTGGGAGAACGGAAGCCAGCTGCTGTCTGAGAGCAGAGGATGTGTTTTGTTCCTCTATCTTTTCATCTACCATGGGTTCTATGGCAATGGAAAGGGGCTTATTTGACTCTCGCGAAAAGTGGAGGTAGCGTTGGAGCGCCTCATTGTATTTTTTCCATTTCTCAGAATCATCAGCATATTGCTTTCGCATTATGTAGTCCATTTCAGTGTCGAGGGCGTTCATCTGAGTTTTAGGGGAGGAAGTGGGGGCGTCATGAAGTCTAGCCACACTGTCGTGTGGAACTAGAATCATTTTTTTCACGTGATTCATTGGAAGAGGCTAGGCAGCACAGAGGCTACAGCAGAGAGGAGGAAAGGGAGAAACGATCCACCGTGTTGAACCAAGTGGTTTTTCTTGGTTTTCCAACCTTCACCTTTTTGTGCTAGTTTCCTCAAAATGTTTCGATAAGCCCTGAGTTTTTTTCTTTGCTCTAGGGTGAGTGGAATATTTCCCAGGAGTAAATTGTCTACAATCTCACAAATGGCAAAGATAATGGACTTGTCAGATGCCTCAAGAATAGCTTTACGAAGATTGGGTTTAGCAGACTGGAGGACTTGCAGAACGGCTTTATGCGTCTTAACGCTAGGAGCCATCATCAGCAAATGATCTACTGGGGCTCCAACATCTCCCTTTTATACTTTGCTTTGGGGATGTAAATGACACAGGACTCGTCGGGGAAAATCTTGGTTCGAATCCTGAGATGATCCAACTGTTTTGGTTTGAAATCAAACAGGATGTAGGTGTGACCAGCCTGTGTGGCATCCTGGTACGCTTCAAGAAGGGCTTTCCAGTGTGTGGGATCCACTTGCAAGCAAAATGTTCTTATTTGGGCCAAGTCCCTTGAGGACTTAAAGATAACGATGTAGTGGGAGTTTAAACTAATTTGTCTAAGTCCATCGGGAAAGAGGGCTTGACTGAGGAAGAAAATGGACAAATTCCGATGATGTGCCCCTTTTATGAAAAATTTAAGGAGTTCCTTACCATGAGATTTAATTTCGTCCAAAAAATCATCAATTATCACTAATTTCGGACCTTCTCCTGAAGGGTGATCGTCCAACATGGGCAGTTCCTGCCGAAAATCAACAACAGCTTTAAGCTCTTCATAGAGTGGCTGCCATTCTGAATAATAAAATATAATTTTTTCAAAGGCAGTGTCAAACATAACCTCTCTGTTTTCAATCAGTTTTTTCATAAAGAAAGTCTTGCCAGCACCAGTTCCGCCCACAATAAGGGCAGTACAGGGATGTTGGAACCTGAGATCCATATCAAGGACTGAGTTCATGCCAACCAGCTACTTGGCTTTTATAGGTTATGGGGCCTGACCAGCTCCCCTGCTCCGGTTGGGCCTGCCTGCTTCTCCCTTGCGCCAAACTCTCTCCCCGGCGGGGCGAGAGCGCGTGGAGCGCGCCGGGCTTGACGACAGTCCAGGACTGCCGCCGCCACCAGGGGCACTCACACACACACACTCTCTGACTGTGCCGGGGCGGGACGCCTTGGCGGTAGGCAACGCGGCTCACTCGCGTGCTTGGCGGTCCATGAGTGGCCTACCTCCCAGGCGTTTCTTTCCCTTTCTGCATTCAAACACGAGTGGTAACGGGCCGGCCTGCTTCTCCCGTGCGCACTAAAGGTGTGGGGGAGTTAAGCATCTCCCAGAAGATCCAACACCTCAAGCATCTCCTGATCTTCCTCATCCTCCTCCCCAAAGGCATTGTAGCCGTGTGGCACAGTGCGTGCCATGTCTACTCTGCGACGTTTTGTATTTTTTGCCTGCCAATTCTTGGAGGTGGAACGAGTGACTATCTTCCATTTGGGGAGGCGGGCAATTTGTTTGGGAATGGGGATGGTCATTTTTTCACGGTCTCCCAGGACCATGGCTTTGAGGTTATCAAACGTTACCAGGTCATCACACGACTGATTAATGGTGATACCTCTGACCTTAATACAGACTTTAAGCTGATTGACATCTCCGCCCACAGCCACTTTATAGGCGTAATTCTTAGGTCCCCCTGCCACAAACTCTGTAATAAACGAGTTTGGGCCATAATCTTCAGTCACCTGATCCGTAAGGTCTCCAAGGTGTGTGCCAAGGGGCAAGTCGGGCTCACCTAACCTAGAAATGTACGCCACACTGTCAGTATCACAGTAAAGTGCCCTTTGACCCACGAGGTCAAGGTAGGAATAGAGCTTAAGACGACCCAAACAGGTCGTCCATGCAGCATGAAGGAGGGAGGACGTAGGGAGAGACTCTTCGGAGTCTTCAAGGGGCTTGTAGGATACTTGGAGACACCCTTCATTAAGATCAATCAAACCGTTTATTTCTTTGTGTGGGTCAGTCACCAATTTCATGAGTTCCGCGTAGTCATACACTAGAAGAGTCTTGGGGCGGAGCGTTTTCTCCCCAAATTTCCCCCAGAATGAATTGAGGATAAGTTTAGACAGTGTTCTAAGAGCGGGGTTTTTCTCCATTTTTGTGGGGTCGATGACAATGCCATCACATTTTTTAACTTCAGCAACGAATTCATCCTTGTGTTTTTGTGATTCACACCCCTCTGGCCAGCCACTGGCTTGGATTTTTAAAGCCATAAATCGGCGGACATAGGCAGAAAGTAAACCGTCTTCCCCTGTTTCTGGATTATATTTCATAGTACCAGGGTACTGGTATACTTCATGAACTCTGATAAGAGTGTACCCCTTCTGGATCGCCAATTTAAGCTCAGGAGTGCACCATTCGTTGGTGAGTTGCCTTTCGGAAGGGTCGTGATGGCGACATATCTCTGTGTTCTCTGTCTCCACACACGATCGACAAAGAGGAAACATTAGTTTGCTATTACACTTGTATGGCAGGACTGGGAGGAACAAATCACGAGGAGGCAGGACGGTGCATTTTACAATTCCATTCCATGTGTCGATGTGGGGCATGTCGGGGTCACCTTCCAGGTAGATTTTCGGATGACCTTGGGGGTAACAACCCCTTAAATTCGCATTCGGGTAACTTGACACGATGTCCGCCATCTTGATTCTTTCTCCTATGCTCAGTTCGGCCTTGTGATAGTAGCGCATAGCGTTGGTGCGGCCACCACACAGGGCTCGTCGCAGATTGAGGGGAGGGGAACGTGAAGTGGGGTATGCCTCAAAATATGCCATAACTTCGGGATCCTTGAGGTCATTTTGCCATTGGCATTCCCACTTTTCAATGACAGTGTATCCCGCACGTCGGAACATGGACGTCAGCCTTAGAGTTGTTTCATAGCGATTGTCACCCGAATCACCAGTGGCGGGATAATGTTGGGGGCATTGGTGCCAGAAATCACCATGGAATTGATAAATTCGTTTCTCTACTGAACCGTCAGGCTGGGGAATTTCGACATAACCGTCAACACGACGTCCCATAACAGAAACTTCACGGTCCGTGTAAACGGTGCTTATTTTTTGACCGAGTTTATACTGCTCGTAATCGAGCCACTGCAGGGCCATGTGGGACTGCTTGCCCCTACCATGATACCCGCCTGCGGGGACGATGCCTATTTTGTTGGGAGGGAGGAAGTTTAGGCGATAAGCCGCCATGCATGCGGAACTTAATGTAATACAATGAAACATCGGATCAAAGCCTGCGGTCTGTGCAAAAAGCTTTCTAAAAGCTTGACAGGCTTGCCTTAGAATAGTGACGTCACTAACACAGTACTCTATCAGTTCCCTCTTGAAGTTAAAAACATATTTTTTAGCCACTTGGTCATCGTACCATTTGTTGAACTCATCAGCAGCCTTGGACTTCATTGTACTAACACAGTAGTATTCACGGTCAGGGAGGGGGCCCTCATAGTCCGGTTCATGAAACAAATAGGGAAAATAACCTTTCTTAAGTTCGGTAAGACCAAACGACTTGGGCATAGCTGAGAGGGGCATGGGCATGAACATGAGAGAGTCGATAAACTTCCATGTCTTCAATTTCATACAGATAATTTTAGCACCCTGGAGAGTCAGATCGGGTTTGAGTTTACGTCTGATCAACTCCTGAAGTACGAAAATACCATCATATGACTTGGCATTATGAGCAATAATCAATAGCTCAGATTTAGCGGGGAAGGATTGGAGGTAATCTATAAATTGTGACATAACATTGAGGTTAGGGTTGTCTAAGTTGTGGAATATCTGTTGTCGTGTCTTACAGACAGTGCAGAAATAGTTGTTGTCAGGGATGTCACTGCATTGGTCACAGATCGTATGTGATACAAGGAGGGTGGGGATGTGTTCGAATGTGCCCGGTTTGCCTTCTATTTCTGTGTCCTGTCGACTCTCAATATCATATACGATGGTGTGATAAGACCATTTCTCCTTTTTCTCACGAGGTGACCACGGCTGCATATAGCAAAGGTGGTTTTCCTGTACATACTGCTTACAATATGGACAATGTACGAAACCACACACATGCCGATGGCCACCATTTCGAGTTGCGTAACTCTTTTCACATCCTACACAGTAGTGGAATGACTGACACTTTGTGTAGGATGTGCCGGCCAATTTTACGGTTTTGTGCTTCTCAAAACACTCGTCACCTGCAAACTGATGCCCGCAGTCACCGCAGCGCTGTAGGGGATCATTGTGGGGAGTAGATCCGAAGCAGCGCCAGCAAGAGCCTTCACAGCGGTGATCGACCTTATTGTGGAAGAAGACAGCACACTTTTCACATTGATGGTCATATTCGAATGCACGCAGGGGATAAAGTATGGCAGAAAAATGGGCATTGTGGAGGAGGAGGTGAATATTTTTGCGTCCTGCACTGTATTCTCCCTTGAAAACACACTCTTTCCCTTTTTTGTCGGTGTAGACACAAAGCCTACAATTGGGGAGGACATCTTGCAGTTTGCGGACTTCATCCAAACCGCAAGGTTGATTGGGATTAATACCCGACATCTCACACAGTTTAAGAGCCTCATTACGTTGGGCCGCTGAATCAGACTTTTTGAATCGACAGAAGGCACTATCGTTCATTCCGCCCCTTGCCATAGACACGACCACACTGCGTGTCAAGCACATGTTGTCTGTGTTTTTGGGTGAGAAAATGGTTTTTGAGGCTATTTTCCTCTCTAGCCATTGGTCAATGGATTCATTGGCAACTCTAAGAGGTCTCTTACCCCCGGGCTCAGGTGTGGGAATGTGGATGTAGCTCACTTTGAACTGCCCGTTGGCCATAAAAGTCTGGTTCGAGTTTAAAACTCGCGCCAGTTTGTCAAGGACGACACGTCCGTTGAGCTGATCCGTGCGCCGGAGACTGAACCAAATTGGATTTTCAGTGCTCTCGGAGTTCTGAATTTCGAGTATCACTCGATCGTCATCCTTGGCCTGGACGGCCTCACGCTGTCTTTGCAGCATGGAGTCAAATAATCCCTCCATAACCTCCTCTGAGGGCAATGTAGCGCCAAGACCCTTAATTTGTGCCGTCTCCTCGCGGAACGTGGTTTTGAACCGGGTTAAATGGCGTTCCCGTGACTCCAAGATCTCTAGGACCGGTTCGGGTTCGGGCTCCGGTTCCGGCTCGGGTTCCTCCTCTCGCGGCCGTTTAGCGCTTTCCGGGGACGGGGCAGGGGCTGGACGGGCCGGGGATTGAGCGCGGTCAGTGGGCGCCGGGGAGGTAGGCAACTCCTCCTGCACGGGTGCTGTGTCGGCCGGTGGCGCGGCAGGGCGCGAGGGAGAGGCGGCGCGGGGTGGGGAAGGCGTCCACGGTCTCCAGGGGCGGGCCGGGGCGGAGCGCGCCGGGGGTGTGGCTGGGCGGGACGGGCCGGGCCGCGGCGGTGATGAGGGGCGTGCCGGGGTGACGGGGTGTCGGGGCGCGGCGTCGTCGCGGTGCTTGCCGGCACCCACCATGGCCAAGGCCATGTCCCTCGTCAGCTTGGCCTGGCTGTCATAGGCCTTGTACCCGGCCTCCAGGAAGGGAACGACCCGAGGGTCGGACCTCTCCTCATTGGTGGCCTCGAGCAACGCCAACAGGGCCGTGGTGTACGCTTCGGCGAGCTGCTCTGGGGTGTAAAAGCAGCCATGCTCCCACTCCTCCAGTATGTCCAGAAGGACAGATGGCAAGGCTGCCATGTCTTTAAAAAGACAGTTTTCTTCTTAGCTGCGACTCTTCTTGGGCTGCGACTCTTCTGCTGCGACTCTTCTGCTGCGACTCTCTTCTGCTCGGACGACTTGACTCTGCGACGCTTGACGATGAACTGACCTCTCGGGGACGGGGCGGCCGTATTTATCCTAGCGCGCTAGTTCCCAATTTGGCCGTCAGGGCGCGCTAGTGGCGCTGGCGCCGCAGCGCGGCGCCGGGTGCACTGTGCTCTGATTGGTCCAAAATAGTAATTTTGACCAATAGAAACGCACCGCGCTTCGCGATGACGTCATTGATACAATCATGTTCTAGCATGCACGCACTTTAGTGTGCTGCGAGCGAGTCGGCCGCGCCGCAGCCCCGCGCCGTCACCTCATTGGTCTAAATTCATAATTTTGGCCAATCAGAGTGTGTCTAGGGTTGAGAGTTCCGAGAACTCCAGACACGTTAAAACACGACAGTAATTCCGCGAGCCGCGGCGTATGCGGCATCATCGCCGCGGGCCCTCGCCACTTTTCATTGGTCTAAAATAATAATTTTAGCCAATGAGAGAGCAGCAGAGCTTAAATCGACTTCAAACTTGCCGCGCAGGCGATGCACTCCACCGCTGTGCCGTGATTGGCTCTTAATTATTATTTTCGGCCAATCAGAGCGAAGCACCTGAGAGTTGCCAAGTTCGGCCGCTAGGTGGCAGCACCTCCCGGGGGCGCGCGCGTCGCCACTATAAATTCGAGTGTTCAGACCTACAGGGCATAGTCTATCACTTGCCCTTGAACCGTTCACACCGCTAGAATGTCTTCCAAGTCCACTTCCACTCCCACAGCGCATGATGAAGGAGATAATGGTCCTGACACTATCATAACTCAACTTGGTGGAACTACTTGTGATGCTCAGTTTGTCAGAGACAAGAACAATCTCCCCATTATCAAAGAGTTTGCAGTGTATCTGCCGGGGTTCAGAGTAGATTCTTACAAAGTAGTTACCTTTGCCCCGCCCTATGAAAAAGAACAGCTACCAAAGAGAGTGAGAAAACAGAATGATTTTATTGCCAACAAAATACATGGCCTTGAATGGAACGATGGAGAATTTGCTTACAAAAATATCCATCATATTTTGTGGACTATGACTTATAAATACAAAGTATTGTATGCTAAAGGCTCTGAGAAGGTTAAAATTCTCCAATCACATTTGCCCCATCTCTTGGTAAAAAATATTGAAACCCTAGGATGTCCCTCCTTTCAAAACCTCCCACTGTTTGATGCACCCTGTGAAAATGAAATTCACACCAAATATATAAGCAACACTTGTGCCTCAAAGCAAGCCAAAAGACTTGGATTATGGCTCCATTTCTATAAGTGTTCCCACAAGTGAATACGTGTTCCTATGTGTGAAGTGCGAGGAGTGTTTAATTGTTCTAATTAAAAAAAAAATGAAAAACCAAATACAAAACTAATAAAATGAAAAACTAAATACAAAATGAATAAAAGGGAAAAGGAAAATAAAAAAACAATAATACAACAAAATTGTCCTTAACTTTTTTTTTTATTAAAAAAAACATTTAAAAAAAAAAAAAAAACATTTAAAAAACAAAAAAGCCTTCATTGGCTTTAAGGCCAGTAGATCAGCTCCTGAAACAGACAATCAGATAGGATGAGTACACTGTCAAACAGTTCCCTAGACCCCTCCCCCTTCAGTGAAAAAAATTCTAAGTCCTACTCCCCTGAAAATCTTTCTTATTTTCCCTAAATTAACATTCAATCCAATGTATGAGTTGTTGCAGAGCCCTTCTACAAATATCAAACTTATTCGAGTTACCGCAACTTGGGCGAAACAAGGATTAAAAATATTGTGACAACACCAAACATGAACACATAAAACTGAGGTTAGGGTTACTATTTTGAGTTAATTTGATAATGAAACTAATGACTTTCAATGTATTTATGCTTCCCTTTAGTGATTTATGACTCGCAATGACAAAACCAACTCAAAACTAACTTCGCTGAATTGGACGAGTGAACTGAAGTGAAAATAATACAAGTCCCATACACTCCTTGATAAATCTAATGTTATGATGAATAAAATAGCACTAAAAGATATTTATTTACCTTCCTCTAAATGAGATTAACACATTTTTGAATTTCCAAAGTCCTAGAGGTGATAAAAAAAGTTGGAACCTTTTCTGAGTCCAGAGACGGACCCAGCCAAGTTATGAGATTGAAGCCTACACTCACTCCACCACTAAAACCATGGTATGATGAGTTAGATAACACAAAATGATAATGAAAGATCAAGCAGAGCTTCAATAAAAATAACTCCAATAAAATTTCAGAGTGACAGACATATTAGTTCTGATAAAACTCTCTCCGAGACTTTGAGCGATACATGCAAAAAAAAAAAATAATTGAAAACGAGTCAGTCTGATGATGAAAACATCCAAAATACCTGACAATTTTTGGTGACTGAAGGCTGACTTGAAAAAATTAAAATAAATCATAATGAAACTATGCATAGAATACTTACTCAAACTGCTGCAGCCACTGCACCACTAGTTGGGGGTGGCGGCGGAGGTCCACTACGACGCTCCCATGGAGCCTTCGGGTTGTTGCATGTGGGGCCCCTGCCCCTGCCTCTGCCTCTATGAGCTGCTTTGGGACGGAGTCCACCTCTGCGCACGCCAAGAGGCCCCCGAGAGCGACTGCCACCCCTGTTAGCCGCGAAGACATCACGAGTGCACACACCAGCCAGAACAAAGGGATGTCCCCTCGGTCGGGCTTCAAAGCGCGGTGTGTGCACCCGTGGCGCCCTCGCCTCCCACTGTGGGTTGAACCGTGGGGGTCTAATAAGGGTTGACAATAGGGGGCGGGGAGGCTGATCCACCGGAGGTGCTGGACCGGGATTAGAGCACCGTGGGCCAAGTCGACCCCAAACACCCTAAAAACAAAACAAAAAAAAAAAAACACACAAAATAAAGTTAAATGATTATTTAGCAGACTGAAAAATTACATATAAAACCAAACTTACACTGCACGCTGCGCCCTGCTTATCATGAATTGGCTGTGACACAGACTGGACAGGCTGATCAAGTTGATTTGGCTCAATGGTGCTCTCAGCTTGTGCCACTACTTCGACAGGCTGATCAAGTTGATTTGGCACAATGGTGCTCTCAGCTTGTGCCACTACTTCAAGCCGTTGAGCAACCTGATTCAGTCTATGAGTGATTTCCTCTTCCGTCTCCTCAAGAGACATATTCATAAGTTCCTTTGAACAATGGAAACAAATCATTAAAGACCCATGATAAAAGACATGACCATTCATTTACATTTTAATAATTTCACACTTACTTCCATGGCCTTGTACGCATTGTTTTCAATTATAGAGGAAGTCCAGCTGCAGTCCACATCCATCACAGGCGGTGTGGGTGGAAGAGGGGATGGGGGGCAGCTACCCCAATTGGAGACATACTTTGGGACAGCAGGATCTGCATGTCCACCGGTGTCGAACATCTCGGCTGAAAAACACAAAGTCATGTTAGTCGAGTGTATAGAATTTTTTTTTTAAAAATGACTAACCTTCCTCACTTATCTTCTCGCTTTTTATTCTTCAATAAAAAGAAGACTTAATAAATGAGCAAGGTTTTTTCAGAGATATTCACATTGTATTCTGTCGTTAAGCATTTTACGAGACCAGAACATCAATACAGTGTGATTACCTTAAGTTCGATTCACAACCAATGACGAGTGTGCATAGGGGAAAAAACCCTCATTGCACACATGACTTACTCAAAATAAAACCCGACTTCATTGGTTGGAAACCCATCATATAGTTGACACTTGGATCACCTGAGGGAGAAGCCTTTCTGGATGTCAGAACCTGATAAATGGTGTGCGAGAAAGACAGCACGCCAAGCAGCAGGCAAAGCCACAAGTGCACAGATAAAGCACTAAGCAATTTTTAAGCAAAGACCTCACGAGTGTGAGAACCATAGACGAAAGAAGGGGATGTAAACATTTATGAAAGCAACAAGTTTCTGCAGGGCATGGCACGCCCAAGCAAGCAAGGCAGGACACGGCACACCAGGCACTGGTCCATGACCTAGGCCACACACACAGAGGGGAATACACCCCGAGACGACAAACCATGCTTAAATCGGAACGTACTCACTTAGTATCGATCCACTAAGTCACACTGTACTTAGCCATCGATAATTAAGTCGTAAAATATAATTCTGAAACGTGAAATGGATGAAAAGTGAGATGAAGTAAATGACTCAATAGCGACATCAGTGAGGTTAGAATGGCCGACCGGCCCACCATCGACACACCGCAGACGGCCATTTCACGCCGAAAATAAGATTCCGATGCGAAAATCACGCCACGGACGCTACAGATTGCTCCATTTCAGTCAGATGAAACGGAGAACAAAGCGCGGGAAAGTGTCATGGCGGACTGGCTTGACCTAGGCAAACAGGATTTTCTGACTTATAATTTACTCACCATCTCCTCATCCACACCCTCAAAAAGAGCACCCGACACATCGAGGGATATAGTATCCCCTGTCACATTCTCAATATCCACAAAACCAGAATCTGACATCTTGGGACGAGGGCCGAGACACACGCGACGATGACGGACGCTGGAACCAAAGTGACGCGACGCTTCGCGAAGGATCTCGCCCAGCTTCCGTCCGCACGGCACGGTTCCGGCGGCTCGCGAGGGGGCGCTGAGCGGAAGAGAGGCGCGCCACTTCCTCGCGCTAATTTTGAACAAGATCAAAATGATTTTAACTTGCGCTGCAGTGCAGGGGGTTCCCGCAGCACGGCAAGGTCGTCGTCGACGTCGTGGTGGGAGCCTCGCGCTGCCGCCGGCACCAAGGTGACCCACTTGTTGATGTCAAAGGCCTTTCCCCACTAGAAAACCGGTTGGCGACGTGGTTCCATTGGTGGCCGCTAGATGGCGCGCTCGGCGCTGTGCGCATGCGACGCTGCGCGGCAGTCACTTCGCTCCGCCCACTGGCTTACGGCGCGAAAATTCAAACGCGGCGCGGCACGGCACTCCCGGTTCGATCCCGGGTTTCGGCAGATATTTTTCCTACTCGCTACGATGCGGCAGACAAGTACAGACCTGCGTAGGTTAGGCTCGCTCAAGATGCAAGAATGTCCCATCCAGAGGGGGGCGGATCCAGTCATGTTAGGATGTCCCATCCCGAGGGGCTGATCCAGGTTCAGACTTGCTTAGGTGTTGGGTTAGGGGATGGGTTAGGTTGGGTTAGGCCCGCCTAAGATAGCGGATTGCAAGAATGTACCATCATTAGGTTGGGTTAGGCCCGCTCAAGATGGCGGACTGCTAGAATGTCCCACTTAGGTTTAGGTTACACCCGTCCAAGATGGCGGACTGCAAGAATGTCCCACTTAGGTTTAGGTTACACCCGTCCAAGATGGCGGACTGCAAGAATGTCCCACTTAGGTTTAGGTTACACCCGTCCAAGATGGCGGACTGCAAGAATGTCCCACTTAGGTTTAGGTTACACCCGTCCAAGATGGCGGACTGCAAGAATGTCCCATAAAAATGGCGGCTGCAAGAATACCCTGGGTATACTACTAACTTCTGTTGGAACACTTCCGAATAGATCTCACATTTACCCATCTCTTTTCAGGTCACACATTCCCAAAGTTTGTCTATGATATTTGAAGACATCATAAGCTAACCCTTTAGTGAATACATCTGCCTTTTGTTCACCAGTAGGAACATATTGTACCGAGATTACATCCTTGTGATACAAATCCTTAATGAAATTATACTTAATATCTATATGTTTAAGTCTCTTCACATTCCAGTTATTCAGTGCATGAATGCATGACTGATTGTCTTCAAAGACAGGCATACTTTTGTCCACTTGTACACCTAATTCATTTAACAATTATCTTAACCACAAAAGTTCAGATGTAGCAGTTGCAAGTGCAACAAACTCTGCTTCTGTTGAAGAGAGTGCAACACATGTTTGTTTCCTGGTCCCCCATAATACAGGATCCCCAAACATTTCTATGACAAAACCTGAAACTGACTTCCTTCCTGGATCATTAGCGAAGTCTGCATCTACATATAAACTTAGAGGTACATCAGAATTTGCTTTAAACCACAATCCCCAAGTTTAAGTACTTTGAATATATCTCAACACTCGCTTCAGACCTTTCCATTGAGTTTGTGTAGCATTTTCCTGAAATTAACTAAAGAAGTTTACCGACATACAAATATCTGGTCTTGTTGCCATACATCCATACATCAGGCTACCAATCAATTCCCTGTATGGCTTTTCTCCAATAACTTTAGGAGTACTAGTCACATCATAACTTGGCTTTATCTCCAAAGGAGTCTTTACTGCTGCACTAGAATCCATTTTAAATTTTTCCAATACTTTTTGCAGGTAAGCTTCTTGACTCAAATACAATCCATGCTCATTCCTTGTTATTTTCACTCCAAGAAAATATGATGCTTCTCCTAGATTCCTCATCTTAAATTTATTCATCAATTCTGTTTGAAATTTCATTAATAGTTCAATCAAATTACTGGCAATAAGAATGTCATCAACATATAGTAGCAAATAAACTACTCCATCCTTTTCTTTCTTTATGTACAAGCATTTATCTGCCAAGCACTGAGAAAAACCAATGGATTTTACTGTATCATCAAACTTTCTGTTCCATTCTAATGGAGCTTGCTTAAGACCATACAAGGACTTTTTGAGTTTACATACTGTATTTATAGGAACTTGAAGACCTTCAGGTGGATACATAAATATTTCCTCCTTTAGGTCACCATTCAAGAATGCATTTTTAACATCCAATTGATTGACAAATAAATTCTCTTTGTTTACCAAACATAAGAATGCCCTCAATGTTACAAGCTTTGCTACAGGTGCATAAGTCTCACTATAATCCACTCCTTGTTTTTGAGAACACCCTTTTACTACTAGTCTTGCCTTGTATCTGTCAATTTTTCCCTCTCCATTATACTTTAACGCAAACACCCATTTACACTTAATCGGAGATTTGTGATCTGGCATAGAAACTAGATTCCATGTTTCATTCTCTTCCAAAGCTTGCAATTCTTCTTTGACTGCTTCCAACCACCTGTCTTTATCAGATCTCTCCATTATATCTTCAAAACACAGAGGAACATCATTACAGTGATCCATTGCACTTACTGAAGTTTCTGTCTCCAAGAACAAACTATAATCTAGTTCGTTAGTACCAGCCCTAGTTGATACAACATTAACATACTTAGCAACATTGACGAGTGTAGCATAATCTTGTAAATATGCAGGTTTTATTCTAATTCTAGTACTTCTCCTAAGTTTACAACCACTCTTATCCTCATCAAATTCTTCAATTTGTGGAATATCAGCCTCAAGATTTTCAGTACTTACATCACTCTTTTTCTCCTCATGTACATACTCTTTGTCATTGAAATCTACTACAATTGGTTCAAGGTCCTCCTCATCGTCTTCAATTACTATTGGTTCATACACATCTGTTGGACTAAATTTTGTCCTCGTTTCATCAAATACAACATCTCTTGCTACAATTATTTTTTGCTCTTCCATTGACCATACTCTGTATCCATTGTCACAATATCCCAACAAAATACATTTTTTGCTCCTTGAATCAAATTTACCTTTTAATTGTTCTTTTGGTTTCTTCACAAACACAATACACCCAAAAACCCTTAATTTAGACAAATCTTGCTTGCTGTTATACCATAATTCAGCTGGAACCTTCTTCACATCAATTGCTCGAGTTGGACACCTGTTCAACAGATAAACAGCAGTCAATGTAGCTTCAATCCAAAACCTTTTACTCAGACTACTGCCCAATAACAGGCAACGAGCCTTCTCCACAAGACTTCTATTATATCTCTCAGCTACTCCATTGTTTTCTGGCGTTCCTGGAATAGTAAGTTCAAACGCAATTCCTTTTTCTACACACAATTCTTTCATAGAATTACTAACAAACTCCGTTCCATTATCACATCTAAAATTACATATCTTACGTGGAAAACGATTTGTAACTCTGGCCTCATATTCCCTGAAGTATTGAATAACTTGTGATTTCCTGGTCAATCCATAAACAACAGCAAAATGAGTGTAATCATCTATGAATGTTAAAATATATTTCACTCCTCTCAGGCCAGTAGGTGATATTGGACCACACAAATCACTATGTATTCTCTCAAGAGGTCTTGTAGCTCTGACTCTACTTCCACCAAATGGACGTTTAGCTTGCTTTCCTTGCACACATATATCACGAACACTATTCTCTTCACACTTCAATTTTCCAATTCCTTCAACCAAACCACTCAGTTGTAACAGTCTCTGACTACCAATATGTCCTAGTCTTTTGTGCCAGATATTTAATTTTTCAGCATCACCTGTCAACATTGAAACATCCGAATGTTTAATATTCAACCATAATACGTACAAATTACATTCCCGTTGACCAAGTGCAACCAGAACTTGACCATACTGAATATAACCTTTTCCTTCCCAAAAAGTTATTTTGTAACCTTGTTTCTCAAGAGAAGAAATTGAAATCAAGTTATGAGATAAATTTTCCACAATCAATACTTCTACTTCCAAATTTCTGATTTTACTATTAACTTCTGACTGACACTCAATACTTCCTTTAAAATGTGCTTGCAATTTAGTATTACTCTTAGCTACTTGAATGAGAACTGGTTCACCCAATCTTTTCTTGTTCAGTACAGGAACATCAGTTTTAACCAGATGTTTTGATGCTCCAGAATCCATAATAAACATTACAGCAGACCCCTCCTGAACCTGTCCAAACAATACATTTTTCTCAAAAATTGGACTGTTAACAGTAATAGTTTCAGTTACCTCAGTTACTGTAGACTACAGCTGTCTCATCAAAATCTTCCTCATCAGCTTCAACCAAGTTTGCAGTTTCCAGTTTCTGTTTCTTTGAAGGAGAAGCAGTAGCTGAGTTTGCATGACCATAACCTCGGTCACTGTTGTTTTGATTGCCGTTGTTGCCACCACGGTAACCTTGATTTCCACGGCCTCGAAACCAGCTCCGCCCACGGCCATCTTGATTTTGATTCTGATGCTGTCCTCCTCGACTGGAGTTGTAATTAGAGAAGCCGTGACTCTGTCCACGGCCCGTGTTGTTCCAATTTCCACGAGCTCGTCCACCGCGTCCTCTAAATCCAGAACGTCCGCGGAGGTTAAAGGCACCCCCACCTTCTAACCAGCAGTCACTCTTTTTGTGACCCCTCTTGCCACAGTTATTGCAATCATTAGGAAAATAGGGAGCTCGCTTTGTTCCTCTTGCAGTAAACGCAACACTTGGTAGTTTGTTTGAATTTCCTGATACATTTCCAGATACCTTCTTTCCTCCATCTGTTCGAATTAAATCAAACTCTTCCACTCGTAACCTCACCATGTCCAATGTTAGTTGGCTGTGATCCAAAGCTTGCAAAGAATTCACCACAGATTCAAACTCTGTTGGAAGTGACCACAAGAACTGCAAAACAATTCCAATTTCATCCATATTATTTCCACACAACTTCAACTCTCTGACCAACTTGTCAAACCTGACAGAGTATTCAACAAGTGTCTCTTCTTTCGGTTTATACTTCAGTTGATGAAACTGTTTAGATTTAACAATTCTCGAACTGACTTGAGTTTTAGAAAACCTTTCATTTAACACCTGCCACACTTCAAAAGCTGATTTCTTTTCTTTCACAACTTCTAGCACTTCATCTCCCAATCTTTCAATGATATTATTTTTGCACTTTTTATCCTTTTTGATCAGTTCAAGCAATAACTCTTCCTTTCTCTTACGAGCATTCCCACCATCTGTAGGTAATATATCATACTGCTTTGATAGTTCTTGAAAATTCTTCTCAACCAAATCTAACAAATCTTCCTTTTCCAAATATATTTCCATTCTAAACTTCCAATCATTGAAGTTTTTCCCATCAAACAATGAAATCTTTGTCTTTTCATCAGACATCTTTAACCAACCTATACCAAAGGTAAAAAAAAAAACAAACAATTATTTAGAGTTTGAACATGTACTCCATTTAATATCTGTAGCACATATAAACGCTTATTTCTTATCCAAGGAATTACAACCACACTCACCAGTTAAAACTGGTATTACAGTGAATTATGCCCACCCGGTTACCTCTGGGATTATGGCCACACCCACCAGACAAAGCATTCTGGTATTACAGTGAATTATGCCCACCAGATTCAAACAAAGAATTCATTTGGGGAATCTGTGGTATTATAGCCACATTCACTAGATTATTTCTAGTATTACAATGCATTACGCTCACCAAGATTCCTTTATTTTTACTCTTTGTCTGGGATTACAAGCCACATCTACCAGAGACTGGTATTATGATGGATTATGCTCACCAGATTATATTTTCTATACATATTAATATTTTTATTTACCCTCTATCAATGTTTCACTCAGTACACACTTTAAACTAATAGGAAATGCTTTTATCTCAGAATTTTCTTTGTTCTCTCATGTGAAACAAAGGATGGGAGGGAAAACCCAAAATGCACAAGCTGCACCTGCCCATTTTGCATTTCATGTTTTTAAATAAAATACTTACTTTTAACAAACACTACCAATGTCAGAGATCACTGGGCCCATAACCTATTGAAATTAGGTTTAGGGATTTAGATAAATGATACCAAGATATATTTCTATCAAGATAACTAAATAGTCTATTATCTGGTTGTGATACACTTAAAAAGTAGAACTCAACCGTCAGTAGTGTGTTAGTCCGCACCACATCTCACAGACCTATTCGAAGTACATCTCCGCGCATAAAAAGTAGTCCAGTCACAGTATGAGAAATAGTAAAGGAATAATAGAAATACAATGTATGAGAAATTGGTCATTACAATAGAGGGAGTGACAACACGTGCTTGCATTCGGCCAACACATTCATTAATATCAAATCGACGGTCAGCAAGTAGTACCACATCACCAGAAAGTAAATTGTTCAAAAAGTCTGGACAATTTAGAGTGATAAATTTATCAGATGATCTACGTCTAAATGCTTTGAAAATGTAGGAGATAGTTCCTTGAGGAGTACTTCCTAGGATAAACTTCACTGTGCTGTGGTGTTTAGATTGTGAGTCAATTTGAGCCTCAGTTAGTAATCCTGAAGGATTTTCACAAAATTCTTCAAAGCAGTCGATCACTACAGCAACAGATCTACCAAACTGGTCTTGAAAACACTGAGGCAACAATCGTCAATAAACCGAGTGAAATAGGAGTGAGTGACCCACCCAGGCCTCTTGCGCTGTCTTCGGACGTAGCCGGGGGTCGAGCGCACTCACTCAGCGTGAAAGAGGTGGTAAAGGTGCGGAAAGCCGCTACTTGAGTAGCGAACTCGTCCTTTCCGCGAGCGATTGCGGGGTAAACATGGTCAAGGCTGTTGCTCTTGCGCTGTCTCACGACGTAGCCGAGGCACGCGTGCACAGTACACTGTGAAAATTTGAGTCGTCACTTGATGACAATTTCAAGGCTAATTTTCCTTACAAAAATGTCATCAACGCAATTGATGATATTGTTGTCACGCCCATGCAATAAGTATGGGAGCTTTGGTGAAAATGTCATCAATTTGTGATGACATAGTCATTATTTGAAAGTGATGAAAATATCATTTACGATTTTGTCATAAAGTGACAACAAATTTTCACAGTGTAAAAAGTCTACGAAGCATCGCTTTGTAATGCGAAGAAAACGAAGGCATTGTAAAATCTACGAAGAAATGCTTCGTATTATGAAGCAAAATCCTTCGTAAAACGAAACATTTCTTCGTAATGCGAAGCAATTCTACAATGCCATCATTTTTTTCGTAGTTACGAAGCAGATTCTTCATAGACTTTTTAGAGTGTGGGGGTGCTTGGGGCTGGCCGATTCGGAAAGCCAACACACGAGGGGTGTCCTTAACACTACTGGGTGTTCAGCTCGTTCGGTCACACGCGTGAAAGGAGTGAAAGAGGGTAAGCGCAGGAAACCAGTGCGCCCGCGTCGTCCTGCGACGTCGCGGATGACGGGTTGCCTTACCGCGAGTGAAAGGGAAGGTGAATAACGGAAAGCCGACGCGTTACCGCGTTGAGCTCGTATCCACCCCGAGTGTTCGTAGTGGAATAAACTCAATTACAAGGAAAAGAAGTTAACAGCTAAAAGTTAGAGTTAACACAAATTGTAATTATGACCCGTAGAAAGTAGACTAGTAAAGCCTGATAAAGTAAACTTTTCACATTATAAGTTCATTCCACTATGCAGCAACATGTGTGCCTGATAATAAACCTTAAAACTTAAGTATTTAAACTAGTGAGGCAAAGCCAGTCCAGCAGACAACTTCACGTGAAAATATTCCCCAGACATTAAAATGACTCCGGTGAAACACCACCATTACAAGACAGTAATGTTACCACTCTGCGACACTTCGAATTGCTGTGACTCTGTAAATAACAATCAGCATTTGTTATAATGTTTCCTTTGGAGCAAATTCTATTAAAGAGGATTAAGATTGACTTAATACCTGATGAGTTTACGGGTTGAGGATTCGTCGGGAAATAGGATGGACTTCAGTACGAGTGAAACCCTGGTCCAAGTCCTTGCTGAGGATTTCCAAGCGGGTAGCTCACACGCTGTTGGTCACTTGCCTGTTGCTGAAAATGTTGTTGCTGTTGAACATGTTGCATTTGTTGTAGCCAAGCACCTGAAGGAAGTAAGGAGATTAGTCCACAAAGAAAACCCTAGAACATCACAAAAAAAAGATGAAGACCATACTCACCTGGGGGTGTTACATGGTTGATGACAGGCCAACCATATTTTGAAGGTGATGCAAAGACAGGTGATGGTCGAGTCAAGTATATATTCCCCTTACAGTAAGTTACCATTGATGAACTATTGAGAAACTATTGAGCCGAAAACTATTGGGAAACCATTGGGAAATAGTAATTTGGCTATAGTTTACTATTGGAGTGTAACCATTGGGAGTGAGTGGGTCCTCAATAGTTTACTATTGAGTGTCCAATGGTAAACCATTGGTAGAGCCACCCTAGGTAAAATTTGTTAATAACAAAAATTGTTTTACACAGAATTAAACTTCTATTTATCATAGATGGCAAATATTACAAATTGACAAGTCATAGAACACTGATTTATGTAAACAAATAACACTAATGAAAAAACGACTCATATAAAAAATACACATACAACTAAATCAGTCAGCAAATATTAAAATAATACATTTACAATACTGAACAATACTGAACAATACTGAACAAAATAGGACATAAGAATCACAAACAAGTTAACAGTAACAAATGGAAAGGAAATTATTATACACACTATCAGTCAGCAAATATTAAAACAATACATACACAATATACTGCTGAACATAATACTAAACAAAATAGGAAATAAGAATAACAAACAATTAAACAGTAACAAATAAAAGGAAATTATTTATACACACTATTATTTGGATTTGCACGCATTATTGCATTTATTCTTAATGGCTTCTTTAATTAGTTTAACTTTCGAATCGTCACCACTCACAGAAACTTTGGCAGCCACATGATCTGCAACAAATATTTATAAAACACTTTAGAAAAAGGAGAAACTTAATGGAGAATTTAACCAAATATTAACATATATATAATGTGTGTGTCTTACCTATAAACGCCTTCACCACATTTGGGGGCAGTTGCGATGTTTGAGAGTTGTGGGCCTGCTTAAAGTTCGACGATTTACCAGTAAGGGAACAAGTACGTAGCTCCTCCTTAGTAAAGACTAAGCCACATAAGGAGGTGGCATATTTACTCATCCCCTTACTGGGTCTGAGCAGCTCTAGATGAGAGGTTTCCACTGGCCTACCCCCAATAAAGATGCAGGAACTCTGGAAAACATATGAAACCTTCAGTGAAGATTACAACTGAAAAGGTGTATTATCATTAAACCAAAAATTACTTACAGTATCTGCTTGTGGTGTTGAAGGAACCTGCCCATTCCCTTCAGTTTCCAAGTCTACTACCACCAAGTCTGGGTCACCTTGGCCCGTCTGTAAAAAGGAAACTTAAATTATAGTTAACTCTTCAAAAGAAAAATATATAACGCATTCGAATAAATGCTAGTTTAATTTGTAATCTTAAAAAGTTTACTCACTGCAATAACAATTCCTTCAGTAGGCAGAGGTTCATTAATGACTTTCACAGCCAGGACCTCTTCCCTATAAAATAAGTTGTCAGAAAACAGCTGTATTTGTCTGTGTGGGCAGCAAAAAAAAGGCCCTTGTTTCATCTGATTTACCTCTTGTGTGTCAGTAGCAGCACCTTGACCAAGGGCACCAGCTGCATCAAGCACATCAACATCAATTGTAGGCTCAGTCTTAATGATATCATCTACTAACTTGATCTGCTGACAGAAAAATGTTGAGTTACACAAAAATCTCTCCAGAGCTTAAATATAGAAGGTCGGGCCATTCTTGTTTTAAAAATTAACTCTAAATTTTAAATGGCTAGGATAGAGAGCCAAATCTTGTTAGTAAATTGACATACTTCTGGTTGTTTCCTAAACATTAATTTAACTATCAAAAATGACTGAGGCTTCGATTATATTACAATTTTCTTTGGTGAAAATGTTTGAACTACTTTCGGTATTGGCTTGCTAAAATTTCCAATACTATGTCATACCTTTTCCTTAGCCTCTTTTTTAAAAAGCCCACTGGCAGGGACTTTGCAGTGCTGGGTAGTCTGTGGGAAAGATCTCTAATTAGTGCCATCATTCTCGAAGACAAATTTTTATATAATTTAAAACAATAAACCTATCATTACCTCTATTTTTTGGCTGATGCTGCTACTCTTACTGCTGCTGTTCTTGTTATTGGTGCTACTACTGCTGTTCTTGTTGCTGCTAGTGCTGATATTGTTGCTGCTACTGCTGTTCTTGCTGCTGCTACTACTGCTGTTCTTACTGCTGCTGCTGCTGCTCCTGTGTCGTGCCAGCCTAGACTCCATGTCTTTAAGAAGGTCAAGGACCCTCGATCCAGCATTTAGAGCACTCTCTGCATTTTCAGACATTTTGGGGATTTCTGTTAATAAGAGAGGACATAGACAAATATTTCATTTGAGACATTAAGTTAAAAAAAGATTTTGTGATCCTGGGTTTACATACTTTCATTGGCTCGGATCAAATTCCGCAGCCTGGAGTTCTCCTTCTTAAGGGACGCATTACTCCTCTCCAGACTGCGGATATATTCTTTCTGGTCACCTGCTTTGTCCCCGCTCTCATTATGTGAGTCGTCCTGAAAACAAATCGAACTATCAGTAACTTGTTTGCCAGCATGCACTTAATACGGCAGACTGCAAATGAAATTTACCTCATAAGAAATAGATCTAGTTACCAGGTTTTGAACGTGGCTCAGCACTTGATCATCGTTGGGGCCTTATCGAGCCTTGAGTGCTTTTGATTTAGTACTTGGAGTCTTCTTTTTTGAGGCCTTATTTTTGCCACTGATGGTGGATGCAGGAGTATTCTGTGAATTGCAATGGAATATTATGCATGCTCTGAAATAGGTACTATGTTGCCGCAACATTTTGATCCCATACCTCATCCGCTGAATCATTGGAGTCGGAGTCACTTTCCAACTTCTTGCGCTTAGCTTGGCGCCTAGCTGAGCGGTCCATGACCAAGAGGCCAGTCTCCTCTTTCCTCCTGCACTGCTCATTCATTTCCACGATGGCTAAAAAAACAAAAGTATTGCAAGTGAAAAATTAATTTTCATTCACCGAATAATCTTCATTTCTTAGAAAAGCGCCCGCATTGCAGGACAAAGGACAAAGCAGGACTAACCTCCACGGGACAAAATCTTGATGGGGATCAGATCCCATTGGTCCACAGATTTGTGAGAAGCCTCCAGCAGCTTCTTCATCTTCTTGGCATCTGGGATGCGGCCCCCGAAGCCTTTTGGCCACCAAGCTTGTGTAGGTTCACTGCTAACAAGGGCCTTGCCCTTAGCTAGGTCGAGAACAGGCTCCCAAGCCTCATAGCCGACGCCGATGGGCCCTTCGTTCTCGTTGACGAATTCAACGACCATAGCTTTGTCGTTGCTCACGTTGGAAAGATGTTCAAAATTGAAAGGCGCCATCGCACAGGTGAGCTGGATGCGGTGGAGGGGGTAATCACAGGTAAGCGGCGAATCAACGGCGAGACCTGCGCAGGTGTCCTCAGGTAGCCCAAGCAGGAATGGAGTGAGTAAGCGCGGGAATCAATGTGACCACCACAACAGGGCCTGCGCACCCCCCTGTTATTGGGTGCGTCATATTTAAAGCGTCACTCACCTGAACGTTCAAAATCAACTGATTAAATTCTTGGAATGATAATATTTAGTCTTCTTGTGCCCAGGTGTGTACAATATAAACAAAATAATTTGTACAGGTTTTTTTTTTTCATCGTGCACTGGCCAACTTTGTACCAACTCTAGCCGTTTGTCACTATCTGACGTTTTCCATTTTATTCCCATAATTTCAAACCTAATAGGAATTAAAATGTTTAGGAGTGTTTCAATGTTTTATTATTTATTTATGTAATCACTTTTAGACCAGAACTTGCAATTAAGGGAAATGACGACTTGTGGCAGCTTCTTGCCCGGTGTAGTGGTACTGAGTTGCGAGTTATGGCCGCGACCGACCAGACGACAAACAATACTATTGTTTGTACCGAGTTTTTATAATATTCCGACCTTAAACAACATGCGCCGAGGGCCATACTTCAGATATCTTTTCGATCGTAATGTGCCAGTACCAGACGCTACTCTGCGAAGATGGAATAACGATAATAATTACCAGAACAACGACAATGAAAACAACCCAGTGCTTGAAGTTGAGGTTAGTTAGGCCACAGCATCTTTCCAGTACTGCACTTTTCCAAGCTATTGGAGTAACATGAAAATTACAATGTGCTTTACTGGGTTCAAATATTTTGTTTCAGAACAACGCTGATCCGCCAGGTATCCTCGAAAATGAGCCTGGCCAGGAGTCTGCCAGTTCATCTGGTCGAAGCAGCCCTCACAGTGAAATGCATTTCTCGAATTCCTCTGGACGCAGCAGCCCTCTTAGCAACCAAGACACCTCTGGCTCTGCAATGTCTATTCAGTCAAGCAATATTTCAGTGTCAGATGTTTCTGAACAAGATGCAGAAGATCTAGAAGACCGCAACAGTGACGCAGAGTCACAGCCTGGTAGTGGAGTCTCTGATAATGACAGTGATTTAAATGATGATAGTGATGTGAACAATGAAAGTGATTTCAATAATGATGGGAACAGTGATGGCAGTTCCTCTGCCGACAGTGATGCGGACAGTGACATCTCCCATGATGAAGAGGCAGCTAATGACAGTGACGACAATGATGACATCCCTCCAAATCCTAGAGTCCCGTTGTTCCCAGGCTGTCGCATTACTCTTGAGGAAAGCCGTCTGCTTATCATGAGTTTTGCTCTCCGGTTTTCAATGAGTGAATTAGCAATTGAACATCTTCTAAAAATTATAAACTGTCACCTTCCCGAGGATGAATATGGCCCGTTCTACATGTTCAAGAAGCACATTCCTGCTCCTCCACTGGTGAATGTGGAATATCTGTGCTCAGAAGATAATTGTCAACGAGTAGTGCGATTTGAAAATGGTGCAGACAATGTGCTTTGTGAATGCGGAGTTATGTGTGACCAAAAGGCTTTAAAGAAAAATGGGCATTACTTTTTAAGATTACCATTAAAAACTCAAATACAGGCTTTGTTTGAAAATAGAGAGGTGTGTGATGCTTTAAGGTGGGAAAGTGAAAGTGATGTTATTTGTGGGAGAGTATATCAGGCAGGTGTAAATCAAGGTTTGATAAGAAAAAATTATGATATATCTTTGCAGATTAACACAGATGGGATCCAGCTGTTTGGTTCTTCCAGTATTCAAACATGGCCCATTCAGGTGGCTATTAACGAACTGCCTTTCAGGCTTAGAAATCAAAATATTATGTTGTGTGGTTTGTGGTATGGTCAAGGAAAGCCTAATATGAATTCTTTTTAATTACCTTTTGTTGAGGAACTTAATGACCTGCATGTTAATGGTGTACTGTTGCCTACAGAGCCACCCAGGCTTGTAAAGGTACATACGCTTGTATGTCCTGTAGACTCCATGGCTAGGGCTCCACTTCAAAATTTAAAAATATTCAGAGGTGAATATGGGTGCCCAGCTTGTTTGCACCCTGGTGAGGAACATGTAGTTGGGATTAGGGGTGGTAAAACAAGACTTTATCGGGGAGGTATACATCATTTAAGAAATGCTCGTCAGCATCGTGAAGATGTAAATGCAGTTGTGGAGCGTCGTGGGAGGCGGAGGAGGGGTGAGAGGGATGTTGCCATCCGAGGCATCAAGGGGGCTTTTGTGCTCATGACACTTCACCTTTTTGATATAATAGACTCATTTGTCTCTGATTATTTACATTGCGTTTTGTTGGGTGTGGTCAAAACCATGTTTAAATGGTGGACTTTAGGAAGGAATCAGAATAAAGATTTCTACTTTGGAAACAAGGGAAAACTGGATGCGATTGATGCTGTGTTACTGAGTATCAAACCTCCCTGTGAAATTACCAAAACTCCTCAAACTATCCATAACAGCAAAATTTGGAAAGGACATGAATGGAAAAACTTTTTGCTTTACTATTCTTTGCCTTGTCTGAAAGCAATTAACTTTCCCTCACAATTTTTAAAGCATTGGTTTCTGTTAGTGTATAGTATGTTCTGCTATCTTAGTGATATTGTTACACCTGAAAAGTTTGATACAGGCAAGGCAGCTTTGATGAAATATGTTCTGACTCTTGAGGAAGTTTATGGTACTCCTGAGTTAATGAAGTTTAACACGCACCTGTTACTTCACATTCCTAGATCTGTCAAAAATTTTGGCGCGTTGTGGGCCTCTAGTACATTTCCTTTTGAACATTACAATGGTACTATAGGAAAAATGTTCCGATCATCGCAGGCAGTACCATTGCAGATTTGTAAAAATTATGTGAGGCTTCAAGGACTTAAGGAGGAACTTATTAAAATAAATCGGGACATTCGCATTCCAAACTGTATGAAGAATATTTTAGAATCACTAATAAGTGGGAAAAAATCCAGGCATGCACAGAGAATTGGCAGAGATTTAGTGTTGATAGGTGCTTCACGGTTTGGTGCCCTAATGGTAGAGCAGCTAAATGTAGTTGAAAACCTCATCCATGCTCCTGTCAATAACACTAATGTGCAATTCTACGATAAGTTCATCTTTAAAAATGTGAAACATCATATTGAGGACTGTCCGGCATTAGAAAAGAGGATGAACTGTGTTGTGCAACTTGTTAACAATAATTTCATTTCCATCTCTCACGTTTTAAAAATATGCACCATAGAACAAATCCCCAGAACCTTTGTGGTAATTCTAGGGTTTAAATTACTGCCAACAAATGACACATTGATTGAAGATAGACAATTGGGTTTGTCATCAGATTTGTTTTTGACTGTTGTTGAAAAAAGCAACGAATGTATTGCTATTTTACCTCATGACATTGCCAGAAAATGCATGTTGACATTTTATCTAGGGGATAATCGTAAGTTTTGTTGTTACCCATTAGTTAATTTAGTTGAACGAGACTGAATTTTTTAAAAAGAGTCAGTATATTCAATGCAAGACAATAATTCATTGAATAAGAAAAAAAGTAAATTATTGACTTGCATTGTTTTTTGTTTTTTTGTAAATATAATTTTTTTACAAAAGTAGTACAATAAATTTTAAATTATGAAAAATGAATTCATTCAACCGTTTTCTCTCATCTACTCAATCATCACTACTCACCTCAACTATTGGTCATCCCAGTAGTCCTTGCCCCACCACACCCAATAGTAAAATCCACTAGCCAATAGTTCACATCAATAGTATCCTAAAGCTCAATGGTTCGCCTCAATAGTTAATATAGCCTCAATGGTATTCTGGACATCATTACTATTGGGCTCAATGGTGAACCATTGGCTGGTCAATAGTACACTATTGGCTAGCTAATAGTTTACCATTGGAACTCAATAGTTTACTACTGAAACCTAATAGTTAACTATTGGTTGCTCAATGTTACTTTTCTGTAAGGGTCACTGTAAGGTACAACAAAGAACTTAATTGCAGTCCAGACTAACAGAAATAAAAGCTGTGTCAAACTAAAATTTTCTTGAGACGGAGATTTATCCTGAACTATCCACGAAGACTTTCACTGGAGATGCCACAACTTTGCTCGGTCCAGCTTTGAGGCTAGTTTCAGAAACATCTTAGGTAGGAGTCACTTTTCTTCTTTCTTGTAACTTTTCTTTGCGCGTGGATTTTCTATGAACCTGGCACTTTTTTCTGTTGATTACTCTATTGAAGGTGGCCACTGATAGAATCTTCTAAGCCTTACCTACATTCCGGTTGGCAAATCCTACAACATTTATTTTAGAAAAGTTAAAAAGTGAGAAACGGTTAAGTGCTTGCACTGTATGAATTTTGATGGACTGCGGCCGACTAGCGACATACGTCGGTTTTGACTTCAATGAATTTTGAAGAATTTTAAAGAATTTCTTGAACAATGTGAATTTTGAGGGACTTTAACTTGGTTTTAAGGGTGTCTACGTATTTTGGCGTACAAATTTTTCAGAGTTATATCCCTTTGCATGGTCGTATTTTGTTAATGAATTGTAAGTTTTCTTGTTTTTCTGTTTCAGACAAATTGAGAATGTCAGCCCCTTACAAACGGCAGCGGCCAGGCCAGCAGGAGCGGCGCCGCAGCGCCTCCGGCAGCAGCGGCCCTGGATCCAGCTGCAGCTGCGAGATGCAGGTGGACCACGCCTGAAAGAAACTTGGCGAGCACCACGGGAGGATGCAGAAGATGGAGGAGTTGGACAAGCAGAGGAAGGAGTTGGAGGAGCAGAGGAAGGATTTGGAAGAGCAGAGGAAGGAGTTGGAGGAGCAGAGGAAGGATTTGGAGGAGTTAAAAGGGGTGGAAGTGGTGACGGGGCTTGCACCCTCACCCTCAGCCCCACCCTTGAAGGACGAGACAGATTCGGAGATAGACGACAGGCTCATTTTATCTTTTCCCCAAGAACGCCAGGTTGGGCCGGAAACAATTTATGAGTGCCAAGAAAATGGAGTTGTAAGTATTTGATCTGCTTCAGCTTTATTCTTACTATACAGAATGCCTTCAATAATAATAATAATAATAATAATAATAATAATAATAATAATAATAATAATAATAATAATAATAATAATTTTATGTTTGTTTCAGGTTAAATTCTCTAGAAAGATGTCAAAAAGTTTTTGATGAAAAAGTAAGTTTATCCTTTTTGGCACATACAATTCCATAGCTGTTAGGTTTACAAAGGCCTGCAAAGACTAACTGTTCTACTTTTTTTTTCAGGGTTATTTGGTAATAAATTACCCTTCAAGTTGAATGTTCTGTGATCTCACTGACCCGTCAAGAATATCCTTGCCAGTACACACAGTTTACCCCTATAAATGCAATAGGGCCAATGAATCAAGAGTCCTGCAGAAAATCTTTGAAACAACACAATTTGCAGTAGAGTTTTCAGCTCCTGTTTCTGAGCAGGGGAAGGAGACATGCAGGATAGTATTATTGTCACACACTGTGATTTCAAACGCTATGAACATAGCGCGTATGGTGCAATGCATTGAGACATCGCGCCACACGTGCACTGCCATAGTCACATTGCACCTTACGTGCGATGCGTCCCGAAAATGCCCTATGCTAGTGAGGAAGACATTGCACCACACGTGCGATGCAAAAGCATAGCGCCAATTGGCGCGATGAAAACGGCGTCAAACGCATAGCGCCAATTGACGCTATATTCATAGCGTTTGGATACTCAGTGCACTTCTTGGGTGGAGTCTTTTCTTGATTTTTTCTTCGGTACAACCTATAATTGGGTCGTGGCTGTACTAAAGTAATAGAAATTAATTCTTAGACCTACTGCCCCTTAAATAAATTAATAAGCTACGCCAAGATGTATCTGAAACAATCGTTTGATTAATAAAAGAACTTTAATACAAAAGAATATCAGAACATTATGTTTTTCCAATCCCTGTTGAAAGAATTAAGGAAATACAACTCTCATCCATCCAAGTACACACACCTCAAAACCTTCGCTCCAAAAAGAGTCTCTAAATGTACAGTTCACAAACAAGATTATGTATACAAAAGCTTGTAAACAGACAAGCAGACGATGTTTACAAAATAATGTAAACAAACAAGCAGACGATGTCCACAAAATTATGTCAATTAACAAGCAGACGATATTGACAAAATTATGTAAACAAACAGGCTGACTTTTTTGTTGATTGTTTTTATTTACTGAAGCAGACGACAACACGATTCCACCAACCCGCCCTCAAATCCCCCGTACACCAAGTTTTAGTCCGATAGGCGAAACCGTTCAGCAATGAGACAGTTCAGTTTGCACAGAGTTTTTCGATTCTGACCCACTGTGCGTCGGTCTGGGTTCTTCCTTATCCATCCTTATCCTTCTCGCAGCACAGATAAGGTGGGCAGTGAGGAAAATTGCCACCCTATTTCAAGTGGACGCTCTTTGATATCTGGTTCATAGCCCACACAGGCAGCCGACAAATGAGGCTTGGTGTTCGAAATGACGTGAAAACTGCACGTCAGTTTGAGCATGGCAAACACTGAAAATTTACGCCCAAACGAATGTGACTAATGGCACTGCTCTGTAATATGACGTCATGTGACGCAAAAGCAGCAGGTGCATTGTCACGTTACGAATGTGACAGCCATGTACTGTCACATTTCAATGCGACAATCAAGGCATGTCACATTCAAACGAACTTGACTAGTAAGAAAGTCACAATATTGGGGTGTGACACGGCATAAGTATTGGGTGCCATGTGTCATTCGTTTCAAGGTGCTCATCCGCCTGCTGATGGGCGATGTGGTGCGTCGCGTTCGGTTGACCGCAGGTAACTTTTTTACTGTTTGTCACGCTGAAACTGACATGGAAGCTATCACTTGCAAACCGAGAGAGAGAGAGAAGTCGAGGGGGAGGGGGTGTTCAGACATCCGCGTACTACACCCAGTACACACAAGCCATGAAATACGCGTGATACACGATAATGAAATACTGCAATACTGCTTTCGGGTCAGAAGCGACAAAAATTGTACGGGATTGTACACACACGATTCCTCGAAGTGTTTACTCTCACCTGCAGAGGTTATCTTACACTCGTTGGCTTTCAGTGTTCGGTCTGGGTTCTTCAATATCTTATTTTCACAAGGCGTGTCAGAGACAAAGTGCGCATTGAGGAAAATTGTCCACAAGTCTGACGCGGACGCTCCTTGGGATCTGCTTTATAAGGGGTATCATCAGAAAGGCCTTGTCAAACGCGCTCGCTCGATATTGACTTCGCCACAGCTTCTGCACTCCGCAATGGCTTCTCCACTAATTGGCATGGCCATATTGGCCTGCGCTCTTACAAGTATTGCGGTACGTATCCATCAAGGGGCCAGTCTAGTCTCGGCACTGTCTTATAGGGGGATTAAACCCATTTGAAGCTATAAACGTCTTTAAAGATGGTGTCCGAAAGGAACAAAAGAGGGTTCTTAACATGTATTGTTTTTAAATTTTATACTATGTCGCAAGTGTAAGGTTTCCAAGCGTACCCTAACATGAGGTAATGAAGACAATTTCGGGTTGTTGTTAGATAATTTTGGGTTCACATGAGATCCCCTCTTAACCCCCAATTGGCCACTTAGAAGGCAACCATTTCAATACATTCAGATTCTCGATAATACAATTTTTCGACGTGAACTTGCGGTCTTCTGACCCACTGTGCACCGATTAGCAGTGAGGAGAGCTCAAAACCATGCACTGTTAAAAACTAATGAAATTCAATGACGTTTTTGTCATTAATTTTGGCAAAGTATCACTTTTTGCCTACTTACAGGGGTCAAAGTAGCGCTCTTTCAGGCGGCTATCTAGGTGGCTTGGGGGGGGGGGGTATGTTATTCAAGGCTAAAGCAGACCTAATATCTGACTTCTAGCTGATCGATAGTCCAATGAAGACGCAGATAACGGTCTCCCTTTTCACGGTCGGATACATGATTCGATGATTCATTGAGAGGTATACCCAACCTCGCGTATATCCAACTTTGAAGCGTCCGACGGGACAGAGGGTGACTCTTCCAGATTAACATTGCTGGGCAATTCCCTTCTAGTGAACTTGCGCAACAACTGGATCCTCCGCTGTCGCGCTTTGAAACGCCAACGACAACACTCCTTAAATTTTTAATCCCAGTTTGGGTATCGTGCAGGTCCACGGAGCCCCTGTTCATTCTCTATCCAATTCAGCGGACGGATCTCTTCGAAACGGAATCGACATGATTGAAGCAGTTGAAAAACGCTACGAAAAAGTGCAGAACGACGCTTCGCAACTGCAAAGCGATCTACAAGCAGCTGTAAAGGTGCGTGCGTTTTTTAATCAGCTGTTTATGCACCAATGACCGGATGTTGACGTAGACCACACAGAAAACGTGTTCCCTTTACGGGCAAATTTCCAAAACTTTGCTTAGGCCTACTTTACTTTTTGGCACCTTGGCCGCATTACCAAAACCATCCGGTTTTCTACCCTGTTGCATGAACTCATACGGCTCAAGACGGACGTTCCCGAGCTTTCCTCTGCAAACTGAAGTGTGCACATAATACACTCGTATAAAAGCGTGCTTGCGAGCACACTCTTATTTACAGCGTACTTGCCATGCACACGCTAAAATAGAGTGTGCCTGGCAAGTACACGCAAAATAAGAGTGTACTACCTGCAAGTACACTTAAACTAGCCCATGCTTTTAGATAGGACTACTCGAGTGTATTTAAGCGTGTACTTGCAGGCACACTCTTGTTAAGCGTGTACTTGCCAGGCACATTCTATTTGAGCGTGTGCCTAGCAAGTATGCTGTAAATAAGAGTGTGCTTGCAAGCATGCTCTTATAAGAGTTTACTATGCGCATACTTCAGTTTGCTGAGGCGTTCAGTGCATTTTCCGTTCAAAAGTACGCACGCTTAAAACCTTGAGCATATGTATGGTACCAACTAGTTTCACAAACGAAGAAACAGTTCGTACCTTAACGAAGTTCTTTTTTTGTAAGCTAATGTATGCTCATAATACTTTGTAATGACAAGCCACTTTTCTCCGTAAAGCCTAAAATAGTTTGTAAGGTGTTTTGAGTGCGTATTTTGAGCCTAATACCATATTTACTGTATGCAGGCTGGTAAACTGACTTATGCCGACATAAACTCCGTGAACACCGACCTGGTGAACGACGTAACCAAGGCGATCACTATCAACGCAAAGCTGTATGCCGCCGTCAGCAACTGCGTGAATGTCCCCTACTTCCTCATGGACAGTTGCTACCAGAGCGCGGCTCTATCCGTCATGGTCGATGTGATTAATCTGGAGACGGCGTTCCAGATTCACAGCGTGGCAGCGCAGCGGCTCCTTGATCAATGAGGCGGACCTGCCGTCGAGTCGTTCCTTCGTGTTTTCTCCATCTAATCGTTCAAAAGATCTTATCCTACCGTTTCCGTTTAAAGGATCTTATCTGGTGGTTTCCGTATGGAGAATCCTTTCTTGAACGCAAGCAACAAGTTTGCTAACTTGGGACGGTGTGAGCGCAAGCGGGACAGATTTCCACAAGAACTTATGGTTTCTTTCATCTTCAAGTTGATGTGCATTACACCACGATCCTTTTTGATTAGTACCTGTGTCAAATGATCAAACTAAACAAAATTCACTTGCCTTTTTTTACGATCAACATAAGATTTATTATTCGGAAACGACAAGATAAGACTTTTTATACGGAAACGGCAAGATTCGATCTTATTTATTGGACCTCGAATATTGCCAGTCAAGGTCTCGTGAAGACAGCAGCCACATTACTTATGTACTTATGGTTCGTTTTAAAATATAATTGTCATACCCACAGTGTTTTCCTGCATAACCTTAATTTACTTCATGGAGCAAGTCCAAAAAAGAAAAGCCACACCCAGGTAAGGCAAGTAATCCAGCGTAAGCCGGGCTCTCGGCGTACGTTAGGTCCAAACTGGCCTCAACAGCTGCAAAATCAAAATAAATGTAGAATGAAAAGAAAACTTTCTCGGCAAATTAGGCCTTATTCGGGTGTCAGGGAGCGGACAGGCGCGGCTCCAGACTAAACCTGACGGGGCACTGTCAAAAAAATTCTGAAATTTCAGTACAATGTCAGGCAGGCAGGCCACTTATGCACCCTAAATTTCATGCTCTTTTGATCTGTGCAAAGCGTTTTGCAAACACCGGCCTAGGTTTCATAATGTCGAACAAGTGCGTAACCGCTGCACCTCGCTCGAGCATAGCTTCACGCGCTTCCTTCGCCGTTGCCACCCCCTGGTGGCGGCAGTGACGACTTGGCTTGTCCAGGGGGTGGAAATAGCCAAGGAGATCGTGACGCGATGCTCGCGCCTTCGGTGCAGGGGTTACGCACTTCTTCGAGATTGTGAAAACCAGGTCTTTTTTTTCAAAACGCTTGGCACAGATGGAAAGAGCATGAAATGAAGGGTGCATTAGGCTAATTGCCTTCCTCGATACTTCCTGATTTACCCTTAATAAATTAAAGGGTTTTCACCGAAAAACAAGAAAACTCGAAAATTTGGGAACAATCTTGGCCGCGCCATCCCAATGTAAAACTTGCCTCCCTTGTGTGGGCTAAATTGAGGGGACTCAGGCAGGCCACTAGGCCTAATGCAACCTAAATTTCATGCTCTTTTAAAAATTGCACAGCGTTTTGCAAACACCGGTCTAGTTTACATAATCTCGAACAAGTGCGTAACGGCTGCACCTCGCTCGAGCTTAGCTTCACGCGCTTCTTTCGCCGTTGCCACCCCCTGGCTTGTCGCTCGCTGCGCGGGTGGTGGATTAGGGACTTCTCCGCGCTCCACAAAGCCGTCAGAGCGGAAGCTTCCTGAGTGGCACGGTTAGACCTTCCCCAAGAGACGGGAGGGTCTCTACCTTGTCCTCCTGCGCGCGGAGTGGGTCTGACTCCAGGCAGAAAGGTGAAAGACACCACGCGGCAAAAACGGTACCTGGTTTTCCCAGGATATCTATTGTAGTTAAGACATAGGCAATTTCCAGGACTTCCGGTCAAAACCAGGTCCCGTTTTAACCGTGCACTGGCGCAGGGTCGAGTGGTGGTGGGTGGGAGTCGCTGGCGGAGGGGTGTCTGTGCAGGGTGTCTGCATTGAGGTCCGCGGGACCAAACTAAAGATACAATACAAAGAGGCCAAAATAAGAACACGTGCTTGCTGTTTTTGAGGTTATTTAATTGTAGACCACATAGTAATGCTTATTAAATGCAAATAACAAGAAAATGTTTGCTTCAAATGCGGGAAATTCAATACTGTGGACAACTTAGAGTAGAACATTTTCTGTCCCCAACCACAGAACAACAACGCAAATTAACTATTCCAATGAAAGACATAAAATACTGAATCCGGTAAGAGGAAAGCTTACTGAGAAAAACAAAGGGTTCGTTTAAGAATAAAACACTGGAGGGTTTATTTTAGCGCAGACATTGTCCAATCTTCCACGACACAGTTTCCTCACAGATGCGCGGATTGTGGATCTGAACCGAGCACATTCACCAGTCTGAAAATCTGAATCTGAATCTAGCCCTAGACGACGTAGAAGTCGGAGTCACTGTCCTCGGAGTTCTCTTCGTCACTCCACCAACCAAGCCCAGGGCAGTCTCCACTGGTCCCACACTCGTCGCAGTCGGAGCCGTCGACGTCCAACTTGACGTCGACGTCCGGCATTTGAAGGGCGAACTCGTTGCGCACCGCGTTGAACTTCCGGCGCCACCCCGCGGAGAACCTGGCGCAGGTTTTGTAGAAGTTAACACAAAAGATTAGGGGTCGTACCCATATTACGTGACCAATTTTAGGCCACTTTTAGACCCCCTTCCCCCTCAACGTGACCTGGATAACCTAACCTTTTCATGTATTAGAGATAGGGCGTAGTATTTGGCTACACCCCCCTCCACCCAAATCGGTCACGTAATATGGATACGGCCCCTAATTGGGATAACGTTTACGTTGATTGCAGTGCCGTAAACGTTAGCACGTTAACCTTACACTCTAATGTCTGACGAAGAAATTTCCCAGAATACGAAGGCAGCTTTTCTTCGTATGAGGCAGGTTATTCTTTAAACCTTACAATGAAAACACACAGAAAAAAAATCGTATCATTAAGGAATTTTGCTTCGCATTATGCTTGCGCCGAATTCACTGTAACGTAGCTCACATTTCAATGTAAGACATATACAGTGTAATCAATTTTGAAAAATTGACGCGTTAATGTTAATGTGTTAGTATTAATGTCGGCAACCCGTTAATTAACATAAAAAACCCTCGGTAGTTCAATTTAATGAAAAAATGTTCGCAATAACGTTAATGAAAGAGTCATTAAGGTTATCGCGTTATAACGTCATCTTCTTTGAAACATAAATACGTTAACGTTAATAAAATATTGCACTGGGAAAAAAAGGCATTCAAACCATGCCTTTGAAGAGCGTAAACGATTTTACGCCCTTTAACGGCGTGAATAATTGATTTATGCCCTTGGAAGGGGCGTGGATAGGTAAAGGACTTTCAGGCAAAAATTTTAATGCCCTTCGAAAGGCACGAAGTCATTGTGCCATGTAAGGGCACGAAAGACTTGTTATACCCCTTGGGGCGTAGTTTTTATGCCTTTGTTTTACCAGAGTGACGCCGCCTAGCCGTTCATTAACGTCTACAACACTGACCTGGCGTGCTCCCCTCGGCAGAGGGAGACGGCGGCGGAGCGTAGCGCGGGGGTCTTCATCCGCAGCAGAAGCGCGAAGGCGCGGCGCACGGCGCCGACGGCGTTCTGGCCCACTGGCCGGGGTTGGCTAAGGTCATCCTGGAAGTAAGGGGAAATATGCTCGAGAAAAAATTCGCACGCTGAAATTCCAATGAATGAATTTCCCAAAGTCGAGGAATTCATCGAAATTTATGTGAAAGTCTGGTGAAAGTCATCGAAATATCGCGAGGGCCTATTCAAAAAAATTTATCTTACCGTTACCGCGTACTGAATCTTATCTGCAACGCAAGCGAATTTCGCTGAGACATTTGAGACAGCTCTACAAAGCAAAAGAGTTCGTGATGTAATTTCACACTATGAACGGTCATGGTAACCAACAGTGCCTGTGGACATTGTCACGCTTACTTTCTTATCCGTCCCAAATGATCAAACTTTGCTTGCGTTTAAAATAAGATGTTTCGCACGGGAAAGGTAAGAGGATCGTTTGCATAGGACCCCTCTCTATCGTTTTGACAATTTTACATGATTTCACATAAATTTTCTTAGTAAATTCTGTGAAATTTGCAACAAATCATGAGAATTCAACAAACTTTACACGAAAATTTTCCCTAAATTCACTGAAATTTTGACAAATTACTGCAATTCATCGAAACTCATTGAAATTCGCCAAAAATCATTGCAATTCCTAATAAAAAAATAACAGATGTTTATAAAAAACAACAAAAAACAACACCGAGATTTAAGTGTTTTTCCCCTCACTGAAAACTTAAGTGAGTACTCAGTACACACATAGAGCACTCAAGTGTGTACTGAGTGAACACATGAAGCACTTTTTGGAGTACTGAGTGCACACTTCAGGTTTCAGTGCTTGCCTGGAAGGCGTTGATAGCCACTCGCTCCACGCCGCGCAGCGCCGCGCACGCGTCCTTGTCGGAGGCGACGGGCATGTCCACCTCGAGGACGCGAAGGTTCGGCGCGCCGCGGACCAGGTCGCCGACGAGGCCGCACGGCACCTCCGGGTCGTCCGTGTCGCGAGGGCAGCGCGCGTGGAGACGGAGCTCTCGGAGCTCGGGGAGTCCGGCGGCGAGCTCGCCGTCGTACGCCGCGCCCGGCAGCGTCGTCAGCTCCAGCTTCTGCCGGCGCACAGTGGCAGGGCTGTGAGATATCTCGATATATCGAGGTCGATACGATATCATTCCAATATCGAAGGGTACGATATTCGTTTCTGAATCACATCGATATATCGAGGGCTCGATATATCGCGATATCACCATATCACTCGCTTCACGATATCCATTATCGACCCGATATCTTGCGATATTTCGTACGGCTGTGCGATAAAGGATTTTCATTTCGAATCGAATCTAACCTTTTTTTTTTTACTAGTGTATAATAAGAGAATGTAATTTTTGATATTTTAAGACCCAAACATCGGCGGGTTTTGAAAAAGTCACAGCGAGTTTCCATCACAGAAAAAACAAAACGTGGTCCAGACCAAATCACTGGTGGGTTTGCCCGCATCAGTTTATGTGGTCTGGACCACGTTTGGAGTGCTCTGGAGTGGTCTAGACCACGTTTGGAGTGCTCCTGTGTGGTCTAGACAACGTTTGTTTTTTCAGTAATGACTCTGACTCAAATTTTCGCGTGGAATCCGTGTCTGGCCACCTCAAGATCCGGTCGGAAGCGTCATTTCGCGCCAATAAGCTTTATGTTTATTTCCCGATTTTGACCGTTTTGACCCACCGTGAGGCGGCGCATCCGCGCGACGGCGGCCAGGCAGGCCCTGCCCTCGGCCTCCGCGGCGAGGAACAGCCGCAGCTCCCGCAGGTGTGGCTGCCGAGCCAGGAACCGCGCGATGGACGACTTGGGCTTCTTGGTGGCGGGTGGCTTCCACGCTGGAAAAACAGAGGCATAACTATGCTCTTACACTCTCAGCGACTCGAATTGACTTTTTATCTCTTGCCAAATTTTTTGGGGGCAACCGTAGTATGTACTATTTTTTCTATAGCTTTGCACTTTTGTGTTCATTCACTGCAAAAAATTCCGTGATTTGGAACGGAAAATGTACGAATAATGGGGTAAAGAAAGGGTACGGACCTTCTGTAATGATTCTCTATGGTCCCCATAAGGACCTCATGTAGACTGGTCCGGAAAACATGTACGGAACCTCCGTGGTTGGCAAGGTACGGACGGTCCAGGTAAAAAATTGACTAGACATTTTTCGTGTCATTTCTGTACTTTTTTCTATCAGTGTTATATAGGTATTTAGTCCATTAAACCTGACTTTTTGTCGATTGCAATGTACTTTTTGATTTCTACATGACTTTTTGACAATTTAATCTTAAAAACGATTAACATTGTGCATAGCTTAAGAGAAAATAGTACAATTTACGTCGCTCAAAAACCTGAATACGAAAGAGAAATTGAAGTCTAAATGAGACTGAGATGGTAGGGTCAGTTGGGGTAATTTTAGGACACGGGGTAAAAACTGGACAGCTGTTTCAGGGACAAGATGGAACCACAATAAAAACGTCACATCTAGTATAGCAGCACTGAGAATGAAAAAGAACTAGGAATAAAATTTAGGGTGCGGTATTCTTAATATACCTAACCTTAGTATACCTAACCTAACCTCACCCTTATTTGGGTGAGAATCTTTTAATAACCCAAATGTGGGTGTTGAAGGCTTCCTCACCCAAACGTGGGTAATAATACTGTGTAGCTGTAGCTGGTACTTGGTACACCCATCATTGCCTAAATTTGGGTGAGGAAGCTTTCCTCACCCAAGTTTTGGTGATAAAATGATTCCCACCCAAATTTTGGTGATAAAGTATATCGCCCTCAAAATCAAGACTCTTTCATTCTCAGTGAGGAGTTATATCAAGTCAAACCTTGTCCTTGTGACGGCTGTCCCATGTTAACCCCGCGTCCCGAAATAACCCCAACTGACCTCCAAGAGCGTCAATCGAATCGTTTCACGCCTTAGCAAGGGCATAGAATTTTGCCAAAAATGTCCTGTATCACTCACGCCATTCCCAAGGGCATTAAACGATTCACACCCTCAAAGGGGCGTGAACGACTGTTTGTCAATAATGCCCTTTACGGGCGTAGTTTTTATGCCTTTGTGTTACCTGTGGGAGTTATCTTGGGCAGCTTGGCCACCCACCAGCCCTTCTCCAGGATGGTGACGCTGTCCCGCACCGCTACACTGCTGAAGCGAAGCGCGGCGCGTAGCCGGCAGCGGTTGGTCGGACCGTACGGCCCGTCCGGTGCGTACATCCTCCGCACGAAGGCCTTCCGGATGAAGCTGCGCCGGGCCCAGCCCGCGTCGATCTCCAGGGACCTGAAGGTACACTGCACGTAAAAATGTGGGAAGTACAAGAAAGGTACGACAAGGGGTGTAGGGAAAAAAGGACAACGGTGACTGTGGAGAGTACAATCAGATTAAAAGCACAACGTCACTGGGACCCATTATACTTTGCACAGTTATCGTTGTAATTTGTACAAAAGTTGTTGTAATTTGCATTTGAAAATCACAAAAAAAAATCTCATTGTTTGGAACATGCTCAAACAGCATGCACACTGTTTGAGCGACGTTGCTTAAGGTGAGGTGTGGGTGAAAATGCTGATTCTTAACAGATTTTGACAGAGAGGTCTGAAATTTGTTTTGGGGCTTCTAAGACCCCTATATTACAAAGAGATAATGCTACATGCTTCATTTGTTTTATAATAGCAGGTTTGGTAATTTCGTTTTCCGATAAAATGTACACTTTTTGTTTGTTTTTTTTTTGCTTTTTTAAAAAGTTTTTATTTTTGAAAGAGAACAAGGCCTGTTATTAAGAATATCTCTCTGTAACTTTGTGCCCTATATGCACGGTGCTCTTCACCGTGCCTATATGTAAAAGTGCCACGACAAAAATTTGGGGCAAGACAAATCAAAAGGGTTTGGTTAGGTTAGGTTTCGGAGTCGAAAAAAGATATGTTGAAGGAAATTGAGCGAAGTCAGTTGCATGACTTAACATTTTTGAGTAACAATTCACTGACAGTTATGTATAGAAACTAAAAATTCGAAACTCAACTCAATATACAGATTTTTAACAAGCAGATACCAGACAAATCAAAATAAGGCATTTTAGCCGTTTCTCGCCACATTATCACCCACACCTTGCCTTAAATCCTCAATTGTATCAAATTCAAGATTTAAGCAGCTTCGCGTGTATGGGAAAACGTTGTCGCCCTCACTGAAAATTATTTCAGACGTTGCAGAGCCGTTTCCGCTCACAAATGGAGCGGGATGCCGGTCACTACAACTGATAGTAAAAATCCGATTAATCGGTCATCAGTAAATTCCGTCAGCTGGGGTAATACGAGACGATTTAGGGGTCAAGTGAGGCAATACTAGGTGAGCGCAGGACACCTCTCCCCCATGAATTACTGAGGAGGTTACCACCAAAACACATCTACTTCACTAGATGATAGTACCACTTACTTCGATAACTTACCCGCTACACTGTGGCAAAAAACTACAGAAAAGTCAGTTAATTTTTTTCCAGGATTCTCCGTACCCTAAACCCAGTATTTCCTGTAGCCTCCACACAATATTCACTGTGCGACTCACAATATTCTCCGCATGCCCGTCGCAGACCATTGGGGCCAAGTGCACGGAGACGACTGTAAGTCCTGCAGAGAAGACTGCGAGTCGCACAGTGAATTGTGAAGAGGCTACGGAAAATACTTGGTTTGAGGTACAGAGAATTAGCACAAGTTGTTCACAGAATTCTCTGTAACTCTTTGCCACAGTGTAACCGTGGGATTAACATAATGCGTAAGACGAATGACTAAATGGTCTCGATCATTTACGAAATACTTCAATTCATCGCCGCACGCACTTTTGGACTCGTGATGATTTTTTGTTTCACAACGTATTGACGTTTTTCCACATTAATGAGCTTATTAACATTTTTATTTGTAACAGCAACATTATTACCAATTTTGAGTTGACAGATCTGTTAAGCTTCTTAACGAAATCCTATTAATGTGCACAAACGTCAATGATTATTAATAAAACGTCTATTGTAGGATGAGAGTGCGGCAAAAGTAACACCTGGAATTCCCAGGGGCATCATGAAAAAGGGGCCTATTTTCCAGGCGCTGCCTGGGAATTCCCGGCGTTACTTAAGCCGTGCGAGGCCTACCTGGCGGCGGGCGCGTACCGCAAGATGCGCGCCTCGTCGGCGACATCACTCTTGACCTTGAGCCGCACCCCGGCCCAGGACGCGGGGTCGCGCGCGACGCGGCACCAGCGTTTGCACACGAGCGGCACAGCGTCCAGCAGGGTGCGGCCGTCGGTCAGCTTGCTGAACACCAACGTCAGCATCTCGTCCGGGAGGACGTCCACGGTGGCGCTGCGCTTAGCTTCCAGTCGAAGGGACCTCCGGGGGCCGTCCATGATGGAGGTCTTCAGCGGTATACTGAAATGAAAGAAAATAGGATTAGTACTATGTACGAATGCGGCACTCAACAAAGTCTACGATGCATATGCTTAGTAACTGCGAAGGAAATGCTGGCGTTGAAGAATTGCTTCGCATAATATGAAGAGACGCTTCGTATTCCGGAGGAGTTTGCTTCATAAGAGGGTAGGCTCACCATAAACACTAAAATTTGGGTTTTGAAAACATTGTTTTTTTTTCCCAACTTCTTACGAGGAATGTTGTTTTTTTTTTATTGAAAAGATCACACTGCTCTGAACATTTTGTTAAAAAATGAGTTCTGTCTATCCACTTTCGCATGGCTTTATAGGCATTTCAAGAATACGTTACAAAAAAGACGAAGGTTCAATGCGCGCAAGGTTTTAAAGCTATCCGGCAACTTTTTCCAAATCCGTTTGTCTCCCCTGAAACCAGACACTTGACTTTACAGATAAGTTACTTCAAAGGAGCTCTGGCCCAGAATAATAAACGGAGATAATCAAATGCATTGCCGACCAAGAGTGATACTCCAACTTACTGTGATCGAAAATAAGTCAAATCAGCGAGGCTGGCTGTTATTTTCCTTGGTGATATAACGACCTTCATCGGTGATGACAAGAAGTATCACTCTTTTCCGGTCATGCATTGAAGTATCGCCCTTTTTTCGGTCATACATTTTAGTATCACCCCTTTTCGGTCCCACATTTTAATATCACACCTTAGTTGGTCAGAAGCCTCACCTTTCTATTTACAGTTTGCCTAGCACCGCACGTAGCAGTGTACGTATTAACACCGGCATCGTGAAGCATGTTACGACAAGACGTGTTCTTGCGAATACCTACCGTCAGGGTGTGCGGTGCAATCTTAACGGACATTATTTTTACAATGTGGGCGATCTCTTAACCGTAGTTAGTGATCGCACCCATTTGAGCGTAAGTTGCAAAGAGTATTGGTTTTTGTAAGGCCGGAAGTGATCAAACCAGTACTTTGGCCCTTAAGAAATTTACGTTACATGTATTTATTTTTGGTTCTTGTTACGGACACAAATGGAGGGTTCAAAGGGTGATTGGATCACTTCCGGTTACATAACCGAAATTCAGTGCTACCCGAGTTTCCTAAAGATGGATCAACTATTGCGATTACTTTTACCGTCCGAGTGATAAGGCAGAAAAAGAGAAAATAATTTTCGTTAAGTTCGTTTGCCCTGCTTACCGTGTTTCGTTGAGTCTGTGAATTCCAACGAAGATCGCGCGACAGGCGTAGACAAGACAGGTTAAGGGTCGGTGCAAGTCAGGCAATCACTATGAGAGGACTTCCGGTGCGAGCGCCGTGCGCAGACTCGCAAGGTAATAGGAAAATTTACCCGACGGAGCAGACGACAGGAACTTAAGTGAGGAAAAACGGAAGTCAGAAACGCACTCCAGCATAGCCGACTACCGATAGGGTACTTTCGTGGATCCTGAACCGGAAGTAAACAGATGCCATGTTGGCGGAAGAAGATCATAACTTGGCTTTGATAAGAGATGATAGTCAAATGCATCGGCCACACTTTAACATATCAGTCGATTGAAACTTATTTTCAGTGCATTTTTGTGCCTGCGGTATTATTAATACAGCTTTGTTTTATTTTGAAAGCCCTAGAGAAGTTAGGTTTCGGCCAATATGGCGTCTGTTTGCTTCCGGTTCAGGATCTACGAAAGTACCCTATTGGGCAAAGACTGACGCAACGAGGCGAGTGATTTTAAGATCCTGGGTGACGCTTTGTAAGAGCTGTGAATGAAACACGCTCACTGAATCACAATCACTCTCTCCGAACCCAAATTCGGGGGAACAATCTGTTTACTTAGAGGCACTTTTTTTTTTTAAGAAGTCCGATCGAGGAACATGAACATGACCAACATGCATGGACACTCCAGGTTGGCGCATGCTTGCCAAGTACACGCCAGGTAGCGCATACCTGCAGGACGCAGTTGCCCGGTCTAACCCGCAGGTATGCGCCACCTGGCGTGTGCTTGGCAAACATGCGCCAACCGTGCCAGGCAAGCTCTAGGTGGAGTGTACCGATGCAGGCCTGTCGGACCTGGCGCAGGGCCTTCCGGGCGTGGGAAATTTTGACCCGGGAGCAATGGCTTCGAACCGGGCACATTCGGCTAACGGCCGGGACAATCTCCGTCTTGTAACAGGATCTTCGGGGAAAAGAGTCCCTCGCAAGCCTAACTCCGGCAACTACTCTGCAAACTGAAGTGTGTACATAGCACACTTTTATTAGAGCATGCTTCCAAGTACACTCTTATTTACAGCATACTTGCCAGGCACACGCTAAAATAGAGTGTACCTGGCATGTACACGCTAAATTAGAGTGTAACTGCAAGTACACTTAATCTGGCCCATGCTTTTGGATGGGACTAATCGAATGCATTTTAGCGTGTACTTGCAGGCACACTCTTATTGAGCGTGTACATGCCAGGCACACTCTCATTTATCGCGTGCCTAGGAAGTATGCTGTAAATAAGAGTGTACGTGGAAGCATGCTCTAATTAGAGTGTACTATGTACACACTTTAGTTTGCAGAGTAGCGAGCAAGTGAGCTCAACTGCGGGAAAACCCCCCGGGCGCCTCTCGGGGTGTTCGGCGGTGCCCTTGCTGGGTGCTAGGCACGGTGAAGAGAGACTCTTTACACCGTGGTGCTAGGTCTGTCGGCTGGCAACCAGGGTTGCCAGATAGAACGTTTTAGTGTTTCCACGCTCTCCCTCCCTAGACCGCCGTTGCATAGCAACGCGAGCTAAACAACTCGCAGGTATGCTGCATACTGGAAGACGAGCCGCGGGTAGGTTTTTTTGTCATATCTCGTAAACCGTTTAAGTTAGATGGGTATAGTAAGCGAGCCGATTGTAGTTCAAGCAGGGATCTACATTCGGCTCTCTTACTGTACCCGCCTATCTTTAACGGTTTAGGAAATATGGCCGAAAAACCCTCCCGCCGCACGTTGTCCAGTATGCAGCGTACCTGCGATTTGTTTGGCTCGGGTCGCGAGGCAACGGCGGTCCAGGGAGGAGAAGCGTTGGAACACTACAAAGGCATATGGAGCGCTAAAGCGCCAAATTGGCGCTCGGGAGACCCGAGTGGCGACTTCGTGGTATCGGTGGCGACGAGTGGTGTCAGGGTTGCCAGGTGTGGCGACTCATCGCCAACTTGGCGACTTGAGGAAGTCATGGTGACTTGAGTTAGATGGCGACTTGATTTTTTTTTTTTTTTTTTTGCGATTTTTCAGTTTTTGCGAGATAATGACGCTTTTCGGACGTACTCGCGGCAGGTTGGCGCTCCTGAGTAGGCACTCGGCGCGGGACATTTCCAAAAGCAGCGAGCGCAGCTGCTTCTGACGGGGGGGGGGAGCCGGAAACTTCCCGGGTTAGGCTGTTGCCCCCCCCCCCCCCCCCCGCACCGGAGGTGAGGGAAAACCCTTTCGACTGTTCGGGTACTGATTGGCGCGACTTGAGTGGCGACCCGACCGCCACCGTGGCGATTTTTGGCGACTTGAGCCCGCGGCGACCTGAGCGCACCCTGGTGGCGACTTGGCGCGCTCGGGACCTGGCAACTCTGCTGCTGGCAACCACTTGCCGGCGGTGGTGGCAAGCCGGCGGCGGCAACCTTACTCCTCATTATCGTCGATTTCATCGTTTCCTTGTCCTGGTCCGATTCCTGTTCCACTCTGCAGAGGCTCCAGTGTGACAGCCGTGGTTTGCAGTCTAAATCTCACAAGGTACGTTTCGCTTAGGCACCTTCCTGCATTAGGGTTTTTGTGCTGTGGAAATTGAAGACGCCATCCTGACCGGAACCTAACCTCTTTCGGGGTCTCTAAAATGATCCAAGGGGGATGTAGGGAAATATATGCATTGCGAACAAGTTTCAAACGATCTTTATGGAATGTTACTTAATTGCTCCTATTATAGTCATTAAATATCTTCACACTTAAAAGCCCTACATAGAATGCTCTTTGTTATGCAAAGAAAACGGTAGCTTCGCAGCCTACGAAGGACATCTGTTATGTTTGTGATACACAGGAAAAATCCTTCGCAGGCTGCGATGATGGTCTTCGTAAGCTATGAAGGACTTTTGCTTATCAACTTAACAACTTTGTCTTTCGACTGCTGTTTTCACTGTTCAACACTTTTTATTCTTTGTAACAGGCCAGACATTGAAGTTTTTGTTCTAGAAAGACCACATTTGGGGGTGGTCTTCAAAATTGAATGCTGAAGAAGGCTAAACATCCAAAATTGAGATCAAAAAACTATTTATATCTATATTTAAACATTAAGTTGCAAATTTAATGTAAAATTGAGAAATCTCAAATAGGTGGAATGTTCGACAGAAACAAAAAATCAAAATCAATTAGACATTTCCAAAGTGGATGCTCGGCCCTCCTCATGTTTCCTAATACGTACTATATTTTAAGACCAAGCGACAGTATTTTTTCTGAAAGCTCTGAGGTGTGGAGACGGTGCAAGACTTAAAATTGTACTTAATTGTATAAATCTCAGGAACCATTAGGTCTACACACCTGATACTGGGCACTGAGAGCACTCATAATAGGACCTTTTTATTTCTCTTCCTTTTGGAAGAGCATTTAAATATATCCTGAGAGTCCAATACCATTCATGCCCTGCCGGCATTGAACGATTTACGCCCCTTAGGGCGTAGTTTTTGTGCCTTTGCTTAAGTGTTCTCTACTATCTTTTTTTTTTAGAGCAATCAAACCTCACCTACACCGGCTACAAGGCAATACGATGTCGGTCACAGCTCAAGGCCCTCCGATGTCAGCGCCGGCCTCAGTGGTTCAACATCCACCATCTTCCGACAGCCCTCAACCATCGCGACAGACTGCAACGCCACCACCTGCTCAAAGTCAAGTAAGTGACAATATTTTATAATAAGTAAGTGATAATATTTTCCTCTCCCATGATTAAGGTTCTGTAAAGTGAAAAATATGTGACAAAGGTGTATCAATTTCCTAAATAATTGTTGCATCATGGTTTTTTTTTTTTTTTTTCTCTCTGGTTGTCTTGTATAAGATGAACTTCAAACCAAAGTTGGGGCACCTAACTCCTATTGGTTTCTGAGTTATTAAGGTTTATGTAACAAATTCAGTCGTTATGGCCCCAATTTCTTCGATGAACCAATAGTTGTTGAGACCTTTTTTTTTTTTTTTTTTAAAAAAAAGTTCTTGATTGATTTGCCTATAACCAAGCAAGACTGGATTCTCAAAAAACCAAATTTTAACTATAGGGTCTTTTTCAGAAACGAATAAATTTAAACCTAAATTTGACCAAAATTGTCAAAAAAAAAAAAAAATTCAGTTGAGAAATTGGTCTCAGCAGATATACATTCGCACCAGATATAATCCCACCAGATATAATCCCACCAGATATAATTCTCACCAGATATAAATCCCACCAGATATACACTCTGATTATATCTGGTGGGAATGTATATCTGGTGAGGTAACCCCGTGAAATTTTTTAAAGGCTAGCCCATGTATATATTATTCAGTTCAGTTTTTGCTACCCTGTTTTAATTTTCTTTGGGCTTTTATACATAAAATCACATATCTCCCCAAACTTTTTGGTTCATCGTAAGAAGAGTGTTTAGTAAACGACTAAAATGAGACCAAAACCTCTGTAACTTTGGAACGAATACGAGTTGGGAGTCCAGACAATTTCTGTAACAGTTTTTCATAGTGATCACTTAAACCACAAAAAAAACAAAGCACTGCCACCCATACTTTGGAAGATGTTTTTTTCACCTTACAGTAACTTTGAGATAGTTGACTATCCCGTATGGTGCCGGAGGATTTAACTATTTGTGTCTCAATGTTTTCTAGACCACTTTTGCACAGCTTACAGCGCAGGAGAGTTATGTCAAAGAGAATGAACAGTTTGCTGCTACTTTCTTGCGAGCCACCTACGAAAATGTTGCTGGTTCGCGAGTAGAGGAGAGTGAAGTTTATAATAAATACCGCAGTGCCTGCGTCGAAGCCGGAAGAGAGGGGTCGATTCCTCCTCATCACTTTCCCGAATGTGTCAGGTACGATAAGGTTCCTCTTGTTACATATTAATGCTGTGACTTTAGAATTTTAGTACCACTGATCTTAATTTCCAGAACTGTCTTCGGAGTAACGCCTGTCCCAGTAACGAAGCCGATTATGCATGCTGGAGGCGTAACATTCATCAAGCAACATTGCTATGAAGGAATAATGCCTAAAGACCTAAAGGCGTCACCTGCCAGAGACAAGGTACAAGCAGATCTTTTGACCAATCCAGGGTGTTACCTTTGCTATGTCAATCAATGTTATTAATCCACCTTAATGTCCTGCAGATTGAGTTCTCCAACTTGGGCGACGATGTACTGCTACTTATCTTTAGTCACTTGAAAGTCCGGGAGCTGCTGCGGTGTCGGGCCGTGTGCCGCCGATGGAGAGACGCGGCGTTGCATCCGCGTCTCTGGCGGAACAAGGGGCTTTGTTACTCGTAAGTTTTGTTGCATCTGCCTCACTTCAAAAACGTGTGGTTCCCGAGTTCCCATGTGTTACACTGTAATTCTCGGACGCTCTATTCAGGGAAATTTAAAAATGATCCAGTAAGGTACCTCTGTGTCTAATTTGAACTATTTCGACCATTTCTGTCAACCTCGTTAACCTGGAAAAGAAGGGACCAAGTACTGAGGACATGTGTACACACGGAGCGTTTGCACGAAATTAAACATGCGGGGTAAATGCACGCATGCGTGCGCAACAACGCACACTTTTGTGCTTGGTTACGCACAAGTTCGTGCGTTTTAAAACACATGCTCAATTTTGTACAAAACTTACTCTACAGACTTAAGTGTGTACACAGCATGCTTCAGGTTGAAGCATGCCTGCAAGTACCCTCCACCTGGAGCCAACCTGGCATGTACACTCTCACGCTGGAGCATGCTTGCCAAGTACACGCCACGTTGGAGCATGCTTGTTAAGTACACGCTAGGTGGTTTACATGCTAAAGGAAGGGGCCTTCCGCAAGAGTGTACCTGCAGGCTTGCGTCAACCTGGCGTGTACTTGGCAAGCATGCTCCAGCGTGAATTGTACATGCCAGGTTGGCTACAGGTGGCGTGTACTTTCAGGCGTGCTTCAACCTGAAGCATGCTATGTTCACACTTGAGTTTGTAGTATGCACAAAAGAAGTACATAGCAATTTAGTGTGTAATAGCCGAGAACGAGCACTACTTTTCCGATCTTGATATCGAGTTCGTTTGAACATTCATTTATATTTTCTTGTTTCGATTCGCAGGAACATCGCAGAGGCTGGCGCTGTTCTGCGTTTGGCGCCCTGCCTGAACATCATCAATCTGCTTTCTTGCTTTGGAACATTTGATAAGTACGGCGTCCTTCTCGCCTCCACAAGATGCGCCACTTCTGAACTCCATGTGGACCTCTCCACAACAGACGCACTCTACGTTGCATTGATTGTTGCCAGGTATTTACAGGTTGAATTCATCGGGAGGATTGGAATACGATAAATCTCTTGCAAAATTGAATCCATTTTGCGAAAACTCTTTAACAAGTTTCATGCAATACTTTATTTTAGAGGCACACCACTTTGGGCTGTACAAACAAAAGAAATTTGATATAACAAAGTATTTTGAGCATACGGAAGGTTGTTAAGAATGCTTCGTAATTAACGAACTATTTTTTTCGTGCAACAAACTAAATTGCTAGTATCTTGCATGTACTCAAAATATTTCGAAAGGTTTTCAGCGTGCATAATTAATAGGTTTCATATTTTTTCTTGTTCATTAGGCAAGCGTCACTGGGCCGCTTGAAGAAAGTTCGTTTGCTAATTCACGACGGCAAGGACAATTTGTCGAAGTACAGGCTCCGCGCATTGCTTCAGCAATTGCTCATCACTCACGGTAAGTCCCCTGTCAACAAGACTTTTCCCTTTCACACCACAGCTGGGATGCCCCTAGGCAAACGATTAAAAACCTGTTTTTTTAATTATTTTTATTTTTTTTTGCACTAGGGTAAAAACTATTCATTTTTTCGTGCAAAAAATTGTGTTACAGTTTATGCAGTATTGGCCACGTACTTTCAGTGTCAAATATTTCAAGGACTTGCAGAACTCATTTCACAGCATCCACAAGAATTTTTAACAATAAAAATATGTTTTCGCAGCTCATTTGTATTGTTCTCAATGGTAAAGGACATATGACAATTTACTAAATAAAAGTAAAATTTTTACAATTGAAGGCAAATGTCTTCTAAACTCAATTAAAGAGCCTTGTTTTGTCTATTTTGGCTTTATCTTTTAAAATATTGTTGCGCTGACTAGCCTCATTTTAAAAAGATTCCAGCATCTACAACTCAAAATGCTCATTACAATATGACCATTGACAAGCTTTTTCAACTCTTTAAAACGTGTGCATTTTGCACATTTTTGTTTAATGTTGGTGGAATTCTTGCTTTTAAAGGTTCTCTGTAGTAATAGACATTTTGAGTCGTAGATGCCAGAAGCTTTTCAAAACGTACTAAAAAAGTGTAAATTGGCAAGACCAACCTTGAACATAGTCTGCGCAAGAAGATTTTCAAAGACAATGTATGGTCAAAACAGGCAAAACAAGTCTCTTCGACTGGGCTTAGAGGATGTCATGTGCCTTCATTTGTATGTCATATATCGAGAACTTTACTAGTGATTTTGAGTGCTGCGAAAACATTTTCCAACCGTTTCTTAAAAGTGCACTGTAGGCACAAAAGGTCTATAAGAACCCACAGTTTTTCAAAACTCTGCGAGCCAATGTTTGTATAGCCAATTCAATGTGCAGTTTTTCATACAAAATATGCATGAAAGATCATTTGCACAATAAAGTCAATTATGAATCTCAATAATGACTTTTAGTGTGTAGTACCCTAAGTAACAGGTCAAAATTTACACATGAGCACACTAATGACTCTCCCCTGGGGAATGACCCTTTAGAATGATGTGAGCGAACGCCAGCTCTAAGTATCTTATGTTTACAGGACTGGAATCAGTGGACCTAGGGACATTCTTTCTTGAGCGTGTCGGTGACTTGAGTGACGTCGTCCTTCCGGCCCTTGCAAGTGCCGCGCAACATGAAGTCCCGGTGCCAGCGTCACTTCGAGCTTTGTCATGCGGTGAATCATTCCCCGACCCCTACTTGCACCTGCGCTTGGAGTGGCACGCAGCCACTCTTGAGGTAAAAACGCGGGCATGCAGTGCCCATCGTGTGCATAGGCTATGAGCATAGCACACTAAATTACTATGTAGTTTTTTCGTGCATAGGTTTGCACGATATTGAGCATACGCGTGGAATGCACAGATTTGTGCGCAACAACGCACGTGGTGCTGCATAACAATGCACATTTTCATGCTTAGCTGATGCTTAGCTCACGAATTCGTGCATTTCCAAACGTATGCTCAATTTCGTTCAAAGCTATGCACAAAAAACTACATAGCAATTTAGTGTGAGCGCTGATTGGTGCAATGCGTTTCAACCCCAGCGAAAACCTAGGTGTGCCCTCAGTACACAGTGCATTGCATTTATGTACGCAATTTTAAAGGGGACCGGGGTGAAGTTTTTTGTTAGAAAATTGTACGAAAAGTTCATTTACACAAAGAAAAACCTGTGATGTCTCGTAAATGAAAGAATATAGTTTGAACACTTTCTTAATTTTTCTCTTTCCTGCGCACGTAATGGTTTTGTACAAATTGTTGGAGAGACGTCACAGTTTTTTGAGCACATGAACTTGTCGTACAGTTATGTTTGCGATTTCACTGGAAATGCTATGGTCGGACACATGGTCAAATAATGGCGTGACAGGAAATTCACGCAGAAAAACGGCATGACTTGTGAGTCACGCCGTCATGTGGCGTGAATGACAATGCGTATTAAAAGAAAAGTCACGCATAAAACCGGCATGACAGTAAATTCACGCCAAAATTTGGCGTGAATTTCTGAGTCACGCCGTCATGTGGCGTGAATGACAATGCGTATTAAAAGAAAAGTCACGCATAAAACCGGCATGACAGTAAATTCACGCCAAAAGTCACGCCTGATTTCTGAGTCACGCCGATTTTCGGCATGACTTTGGGGTCATGCCGTTTTTTGGCGTGACACTTTATTCACGCCCCTGAAACGGCACGAAGTCACGCCGATAGATTTTCAGTGTTTGCATTAAATGGGGAAATATGTGCAGTTCCGTACTAAAATTGTACGGTAGGTTCATCTGCGCTAAAAACTGTGGCGTCTCGTTCAAAATTGTACGTGACTTTTAGTGTGGACAATATCTAAACCTCACTCCTGACTGTCTCTCTGCCTGCTAGGTGGTAAAACTAGAACGGGCTGTTCCCCGCGCCGCGGCCCTGCTCTCCGCCATGCCGCGCCTCCGAGAACTGCACTGCCCTTTGTTGGAGGGCATGGAGGCCATGGTGCAGTGCAAGGCCCTGCGGAACCTCACCCTTGACGTGACGGTGGACGAATCCACGCGACCGCACCTCCCCGGCGCGGAGACGTTTCTCCGAACCGCTGCGACGCACCTGGAGCACGTGCACCTGTCTTACGAAGAGGGCGAAGAGCGTGCGGATGCCGTGAACCTGGTGCTCAGCCTCGGGGCCGCAGGGCAGGACACCGCAGCGCTGCGCAGCCTCGTTTTCTACTTCGCAGGTTATACCTGTAACACCCCACCACTGCAGCTGAGTCCGTTGACTGCCATCCTCGGCCGGCTGCCGCAGCTCACTGCACTCGACATCGGCCGAGCGCCGACAAGCACCTTCCTGCAGGCGCTGGACGGCGGGGTGCTGCCGAATCTCGTCGAGCTGAGCGTGCTGACGCCGGCAGGTTTTTGCCAGCACAGTTTTGCGCACAGTGGGCTGATCAAGAGGGTGTTGCGGACTCACCCGGGGCTGCACATCACGCTCGCGGACGACGACCTCGACATGTGTGAGGAGGAGGACTGTGATTTCTGCGATGAGAACCCGTGCCACTCGGTGCCAGATTACAAGCCGTGTGTCGTTTTCAGCCACCCGCCGGAGAATAGCTGTGGGGTCAGTCACGATCCAGATGGCAATTATTGTGCACTCAACATCGACCTTTCAGAAGAACAAGTTGAAGTCGACGAAGTGTAGTGTTCCTTGGAGCCGCGTGAGAGCTCATTAGTCGGTCTTCAACCAGGGCATGGCAACGCGGCACTTTTCAGAAGCCCCCTGCGATACACACTGAATGCCTTTGTATAGATTTGTACGTGGTCTCACTCAATTTTGCGCCCACGTTCTTTTCTCGCACAAATTTGTGTGATTCTGCGTACAAAATTGTACGACAAATCGTGCGGAATCTTGCTACTGCACAGGGCTACCCACATGTTCGGTGTTGCCGACCCTGGTTCAAACCGCTCACTCCTTTGCTCCATATTAATGCTTGTTTTAGAGTTCAATTTAACCAGTAAGAATATGTACCGTCTAACTAAGCATACGTTCCACCTTTTAAGTTGCGCATTTGGTGAAAAGAATTGTTTTGCCACTTCAGTAAGCTGTTGTTTTGTGTATTCTCAATATGAGAGAGTATAAATTCGGTAAAGACCGACGAATGAAGATGATTTTGTGTTTAGAGAAAGCATCCATATCGTGTATTTCAATTGCCTCCATTGGTTTTTGGTTAATTTTCGTAATCAGTTTGAGCCTATTGTACTTTCAGTGGTTTGCGCTCCCGGGTTCGGAACGAAACCGTAGATTCCTTTTTTTCGGTTTTTGGATAGAAGTGACAATGAGAATGAAGGTTTCCTTTACACCGAACCGTTGTTTAGCAAGGAATTTCGTTCCAATGTATGTCAAGTCTGACAATGCATTGGTTTTTCTGTGGGAATATTAATGACATGGTGTTTAGCCCATTGCCTTTTATTTTTATTAGATTTTACGTTTGTTGTATGCTGATTGCTACTCATGGTTACATTGAGTGGGTTGCAACTACTGTTTAAAATATTATGATATTTTGTAACATCACGAGCGATCCCTATGAATAAATCCCAACGAACTCCTTTCAGTTCTGCTCCGTCTCTTCCGCCACCTTTGAAGCTGACTTATCAGCGGCCATCGGACATGACGTATCTTCACTGGATTTACCGTGTGACTTATTGCGCTTTGCACATTGTTAAGTGTCTGAAAATCTACACTAAATTTTTCCAACCAAGCTGTCTGAATCGTGAATGGAGGCATGAGTTAGAATTTTACACCTTGTGGCCTAAAAATCAAGAGTCTGAAATTATAGGGGGCGTGGTTCAAACTCTCAGCCTTGATGTCTGGAAAATGTCATTTGTGGCAGGTCTGAATTTTCAGGCTGTGAAACCGGCACACTTTGTAAATGTTATTTACTAAATGAATTTTGTACGTGGTGATGCATGATTTTAAACCTGCGTAATGCGTAACGTTTTGCATAAAACTGTGCACAAATTTGAATAAATTTATGCATTTTCACTTCCACGCATACTATTATGCAAATTCCCCGCATGCACAAAATCGTGTAAGTGTCACGTTCAAAATTCTACCTAAACATGTAGTGTGAGGCGTAGACCATTCTTCTCCGGCTTCCGCGCACGCTGGCCGCTGGCACGTGGCACGCCGTATTCTCGCAGCTGCAGCAGATGCGAGCGTAGTTATTGACTTATTTTCATATGATAGATTTGTAATAAATTATTCGTAAGATTGTGTGTAAGGGTTCTAGGAACGTTTTAGTGTAACTGAAACTCCGTTTGGCACAAACCATGTAAACGTGAGTAGTCATCGACAAACGAAGCCCGGCTTTGCCTGCGGCTGTACTCCGCCCTCTTTTCCAGGACCAATCTCTGTAATAACGACACTTATCAGAGCGACAGTTGCACTAAAACGCTAACACACCTCTCTTTACGATATTACGAAGCGTATTTTCCGAACCTATTCCTTGAAAGTGTTAAAAGAACCGAAGTACACACACCGCGCCTGTGGCTCGTTCCTGCTGGAGCGGCAAGACTGCTGCAGCGTTGCCACATCGTGCGTGGAAGTTTTGGAAAAGAGGTGTTTTACGCCTTCATTGTCTGGTGAAAGGCAAAATGAGATTGAGACTGCGTTTAAGAGTGATGGACTCTAAATTGTCAAACAGTACTAGAAAACTTAGGTTAATTTAAACCAACAGCCGGACTCCTCGGTTGAAAATCGGCCTGAACTCTGCAGGAACTTACGCGTCACGCTTTCCTGGCTGCGGCCTGGACTAGGACCGAAACCGCTGCCCGAGCATCCCGAGTCGAGTCGCTGTCAGCCGAGCCAGGTAGGGCGAGCCGAGCCGGTGCTTCCGGAAAATCACCGCTGGCCGGCCGAGCCTACCTGCGCGGGGCGATGGGACAGGGGTGGGGGTGGGGGGGTTAATCTCTCGGCCACTCGGGATTTCTGGACACTTTTGTGCCGACTTTGCGCCGCGCCAGTGTAAGTCTGGCGGCGACCCTGGATTGCCGTCCTCGCCCGCCGCACGCTGCAGCCGTTCGATCGTCGTGCCAGCTGCCAACGCGTGGGCTCTTGCTCTTGCCTCCGTGAGTGGCTGTGGTGAGTCTTTCTTTGGTGTAGCGCCCCTCGCACTGTTAGCAGAAAAATTCCGCACAGCATCCAGATAATGTTTGTACAGCCGTACCGAAGCAACAGGTACAGCACTCTTAAAACCTTACGAAGTATTTTGAGCATACATATAACAAACAAAAATACTTTGTTATACGAAGAAATAGTTTGTAAATTACGAAGTATTTTCTTCGTAAGCTTATGTATGCTCAAAATACTTTGTTATACAAACTACTTTTCTTTGTAAGGCCCGAAATAGTTTGTAAGGTTTTCTCAGTGAGGATTCGATTCGACACACCCCACACTAAATCACTATGTACTTTTTACGTGCGAAGCGTTTTCACGAAATTAAACATGCAGGGGAAAGGCACGAATTTAGGAGCAACAACGCTCCTTTTTGTGCTTAGTTACGCTCAAATTCGTTCGTTTCGAAACGCACGCTCACACCCCAACAAAGAAAATTCCTAACATCCCTAACTAAAGGGATATTTTGCGGCCCCTTCATATAGGGAGGGCTAGGGGCCAGTCCCTATGGATAGGGACATTCCCCTTGCCAAAGGGCCGCGAATTATTCCTTTAAGTAAGGGACATGCTGCGACCCAGCTCTAAATCCATATGGATGTATGGATATAGTGGTAGAGAATAGTTTTCTCTAAAGAGCTATTAGTGCTATTACGATGTCGAAATCGAAAAGTGCCGAATGACGACGGCCCCCTACTGGGCGACCCCCACCGCTCCGCGACGCCATGGTCGGCGGCGATTAGCCAGTCGGGTCCAGCCGAACGGGTGACCGAGTCCAGCCGGATTAGCGTCGCGCGCGCCATCTCTTGAGCGGTAGGGAAACCCTATCACGCCCCAATACTTGCTACCGCGGCGCGGGCCTCGTGCCGCCACCGTATTCCCTACACCGTGATACCAGGAAAGGGTGGAAATATTACCGCCTTTCGATTTGCTGTGCAATTTTGTACAAAGAATAAGCACCAAAAAGTACATACCACTTTAGTGCCCCAAAGAGCTAAAATCGTTGAAATGAATCACCAACCATAGAATAATAGGATTCCTCTCAATGAGATGAACGAATTATATCATCACATGACATAACGAATTTCGACATAAGCGCGGTTGTTAGCGTTGCCACGTCAATCAATTATGAACCTGAATGTCCTGCAGATGGAGCTCTCCAACTTGGGCGACGACGTGCTGCTACGTATTCTCAGCCTCTGCCACGTGAGTGCCCAGCAGCTGCTGCGGTATCGAGCTGTTTGCCGCCGATGGAGGGACTTGGCGTTGCATCCGCATCTCTGGAGAAACATTACCGTTGACGGTCATAGTTTGTGAGTTTTGATGCATCTGTCGCACCTCGTGCACACGTTAAGTAGAGGTTTTGTCTCGGCAATAGGCGATCAATTTCGTTTGAAATTCATTCATGTCATCTTCTTTCGATTCACAGGAGCACTTCAGAAGGCGGCGCGGTTCTGCGTTTAGCCCCCTGCTTGAAGTTGCTGTCTCTTGATATTCAGAATTTTGATAAGTACGGCCTCCTCCTCATCTCAACAAGCTGCGCCATTTCTGAACTCGAAATATCCTTCCCCTCTGAAGACGCGATGTACGTGGCACTGGTAATCGACAGGTAAGTACACGGAGTAGTGTGTACGCCGGCAGACCGTGTCTTTGTCTTGTGACGGTCTCCACACTCCACGCCTGAAGTTTTCACCTAACTTGGCCTGCAGCGCTAGTCTGCCGTCGGCAGGGTATTTTTGCTAGACATCGGAATTACATCAATAGAAGACATGAGTGCAAGTCGAAACAGATTTAGCCTTATCTCCAGTCCCAAAACTAACTGAGATATTGTAAAGAGCCTATGCTATCTTCTTCATATGTTTTCAGGATTAATTTACCAGAAGCTGAAGGCTGAAATTCTTTTGAGGGAGAAATCACTAAATGTGGAACTGAAACCTCACCAACTCAGGAACCAAAGAGTTGGGGGTCCTTACTTTGGGCTTAAAATCATAAAAGCATCCTAACATTCAAAATCAAAAGTGCTGCATATTTAATATTCTTTAACTTATCAGTTGCCTTAAAATTACTCGCTTTTAACAATAACTTGCGCACTTGAATGTCCTTTGCCTTAAATTTTGAACAGGTTCGAGGAAATAGTGTTAATTCTTTTTCGTGTTGTTCAGGCAAGCGTCTCTTGGCCGCTTAAAGCAAGTTACTTTGGAAATAAACGACAACAAGGAGAATATGTCGAAGTACCGTCTACGTGCATTGCTTCAGCAATTGCTTCACACACACGGTAAGTGTCATTGGGTTGCTCTTGAAATCCATGCCAGGAACACGCTGTTTTAAGCACACATCCAGTCCATAAGGGATAGGGAGTAAGGTTAGGTGCGTATTTGGTGGGTTCTAGATTTCGCCGCCAATAGAAGATGGTACAGATCTCACCGCCTTCGCAACACCACGTTTGCCACCATAAACTTTGGAGTGCTCGTGATGTGACCGTGAACTCTGCATTTTGTTTTTTTACAGGATTAAAATTCCTCGAGCTGAGGTCAGTTCCCTTTAACAGCTTTAAAGATGTCGAGCTTCCGGCCCTTGCGAACGCGGCTGAATATCGAGTTCCACTGCCATCGTCTCTGCAAGATTTGTTGTACAATGGATGTCCCGACCCTTACGCACACCTGCGCTTGCAGTGGCACGCGGCCACGCTTGAGGTAAGGGGCGCACTGGTAAAACTAAGGCGTAATATTACGCCCTTCGTGAAGCGTACAGTTTGTACGCCCTTCTTGAAGCGTACAAGAGCTTATGCGCTCATTTCCTCCTATCTAAATGCATGGGGGAATTTCCTTGAAGCGTAGTTGTACGCTTCAAAAAGGGCAGAGAGTCTTCAAGCGCAGTTGTATGCTTGAATGAAGCGTAGAACTACGCTTTAGTTTTACCAGTGGGCTGGGGCTCCATAGGGCTACCATGTGACATTGGCTTTTTCGGGACAGGATCTAAGCAGGATCTAAGACACGCGAAGGTTTCGGGCCTGATTGCTTTGGGAAACACTGAGTTTTTCTGTAAGAAAGTATGGACCTCTGTGCACATTAATGAGCATGTTAACATTTTTCTTTGTTTTATAAACCATATTATCAATTTTGTCTCGACAAATCTGTTTAGCTTCTTAACGAAATTCTGAATGTGCACAAACCAAGGGCGGATCCAGAAACGGGTTCAAGGGGGGGGGGGCGACGCCCCCATCGCCCCCCCCCCCCCTGGATCCGCGCCTGGCACAAACTTTAATGAATATTGATAAAATGCCCATTGAGGGATGAGAGTGAAGCATTGCTAAAGAAGGTTTTAAGGCTGGAGAAGAACAGGATTTCTTAAAGTTTCTCTGCCTGCTAGGTGGTGACCCTCTACCAGGCTGTCCCACGCGCAGCGGCCCTGCTCTCTGCCATGCCCCGCCTCCGCGACTTAAACTGTCCTTTGTTTGAGGACATGGCGGCTGTGCTGCAGTGCAAGGCCCTGCGGAGTCTGATCCTCGACGTGACGCTGGACGAATCCACGCGACCGCACCTGCCCAGTGCGGAAAAATTTCTACGAACCGCTGTGACGCGCCTGGAGTACGTGCAGCTGTGTTACGAACACGGTGAAGAGCGTGCGGATGCCGTGGACTTGGTGCTCAGCCTCGGGGGCGCAGGGCAGGACACCGCAGCGCTGCGCAGCCTCGTGTTCCATCTCAGAACTCCCACATTTGTTCCGCCACTGCAGCTGCGTCCTTTGACTGCCATCCTCCACCGGCTCCCGCTGCTCACCACACTCGATATCGACGGAGTGGCGTCGGAAGCCTTCCTGGAGGCGTTGAACGGCGAGGTGCTGCCGAATCTACTGGACTTGAGCATGTGGACGCCCGACGGTTTTTGCCAGCACAGGTTCGCGCACAGTGGGCCGATCAAGAAGTTGTTGCAGACTTACCCGCGGCTGCACATGAGGCTCGCGGAAGAGGACACGGCAAGGTGTGTGACCTGCGATTTCTGTGAAGGGAACGACTGCCACTCTGTACCAGGGCACACGATGTGTATCGTTTTCAGCCACCTGCCGGATTCCAACTGTGAGGTGGAGCACGATGAAAACGATGAATTTGAAATCTTCATTAGCCTGTCAGATGAGCAAGTTGAAGTTGACGATGAATAGTCTTAGTCTTGCGTAGGGCCACAAGCTCAAAGGGATTTGAACTGTCCACTCCCTTGCTCCAGTGCAATTTCTGTTTTTTTAGTCCAATTCAGCCATTTAGGGATTCTTTGTAAAGACTTGGCGTAAGTTCCACATTTCCAGTTCCACCTTTTTTTTTTTTTTTTTTTTTTTTTTTTTTGAAAAAAATTGTTTTGCCACCTTTGATTAGTATGTTCGTACTTGGTTGTTTCTGGCCTCGAAACGTTATGAGAAAATCTCATCTTTTGGAAATACCGGTAAAGGAACATGGTGTCTTGAGAAAGCCTTGGAAGCGTTTACTTCAATATTCTTTATTGGTTTGGATTATTGGTAACTTTTCCTTTTCAGTTTGTGCCTTTTGTTGACACGTTAAACCGTTGTCTCGCAAGGCATTTCGCATCGATGTGTGTCGAGTCATTGCTGATTCTGTCAAAATACTGTCCACACAGGTTCAGTCTTACGTTTGTTTACATTTCTGTGCGCTGATTAGTGTCTCATGGTGATATTGTGTGGGTGGCTATCACTGGTTGAAATGTTCTCAACTTTGTAACATCACGAGCGAGAGATCCATTTGAATAAATGGTAACGGACTCGTACTAGTTCTGACTTTCGGTTTTGATCCTTTTCTTCTGGTATAGCGATTTATAGTTATACCTTTGAAGGAAAAATATCGGTGTAGAGGTTTGCATACTTGAAACTGTTGGACCTGTCCAGTACACTGTCAGAAATTTTGTTGTTAATTAACAACAAATCTATTGCTAATTTTTTTTCTGACAACAGTTGTTTTTAAACGATAGCAGTCGTTTACGAACAGAGAATGTTGTTGATAAATGACAGTTGGGTCATTCTAAAACAACTTTCTTGTTGGAAGACAACTTTTCCGTCATTTCAGTTTTAAACAAAGATGAAAACGACCATGTTGTTGACAGTTTTGTTGTTTTCGAACAATCGTTACGGACAGTGTATCATAATATCTCCCACTATACCACAAAAAGGTTCATTACTAGCGTCTCAGACCACCGCTCCTTTCAAAGCTTTAACTTACCATATATATCTTCTTACAGGGTACAATATTTGCTGTGCACCAGAATACGACGCAGCGTATACGTGTTGCTTGTCTCCGCAAAAGTTCCACCGACTGCCGCCACAGTATGGAAGAGGGGAGGCCTGCCGTAAAAACTATTTCGGGGCAAAGGGGGTGGGCCAAGTCGTCAGAACTTGACGCAATGCGACTGTTGCCCATTCTGTCGGGAAATTGATAGTTGTAGCATGACAAGAAAGCAGGGCCTGGCACCGCAGCCTTGCGCAGCCCTGTTCGTCCGCGCTTCCCCACTTCGGAACACAGGCGCAACCGTATGGCACAGAGGGCGAGAAGACCGGTGCAGGCGGCCAAAACTCTAGACGCGTTTTGAGCTCCAGAGTCACTAAATAGAACTCGAAGCGAACATCTGGCCCCACCAATCGGTTGCTCTCTGAACGAGGAATTCATTAGTGTGGTTACACACGTTCGGTTTTAGTCTCATTTAGCGACTCTGGATCGCAAAACCCGTCCGGGGTTTTGACCGCCGCACTGTAACCAGATGTTGTGAAATGATGACTGTAATCGTCACGATTAGCATTGTGAAATGAAAAAAATTCTTGTAAATTTACAGGTAAAATCGTAATTTTACAAGTTTTCTCATTATGTAGCAAAACCAGCAGGTAATTATCTTCCTCTGTATTTTTGTAAATTTACGAAGATAGTCCTTAATTTACAACGATAATTGTACATTTACAACGATACTCGAAAATTTACATCAATACTCGTGAATTTGTGACTATACTCGTAAATTTACGAACAAAGTGCAGTTAATTTTGCAACACAAGCTGATCGTAAAAAAAATTAACTGCTATTTTATCGTTATCTTACAAGAAAAAATGTGAAATTCACAACAAAACTCGTGAAAATTGGAACTTTTCAAAATTAGTTTTTCTCCTTTTTTTCGCGTGAGACAAGCTGAACAAGTAGAGACATTCAATAGACGATCTCAAAACTTTTACAACGTTCTTTGTTATCTTAAAACCACGTTGTGTTCCAAAATTAACAGGACTTTTGTCGTAAAATTACAACTTTATCAGGAACAGTGCGGCATTCACCGTTTTTCTGGCCGACTGTGTGTGGTCCTGAGAGCACACAGTCGGAGGACCGTCCACATGTTACGTCATCACCTTTCGTGAAAGTTTTGACTCCTCCCTCTACTTTGTCATCGTTGCGTAACCTAACCTACCATACTTTGAGCATAGGACGCAATCAAAGCACATTGTAAAATTCCTGTACTTTTGTACGGAAAATGTACAGAAGAGTATAAGTACGGACAAAAGTACAGAGCGTTTGTAAGTGTTCCATATGAGCTCATGTAAACGGTTACGGAGACGGAAGGTTCCGTAGTTGGCATGGCAAGTACGAACGGTTCAGGCAAATTGTTGACAAGACATGTTCCGTACCTTTTTCTACCAATGCGCGTTCCCTCCTAGGTGCGATTACGTGATATGTGGACGACCCCCAACACTGTCAACTCGCTCCGCGATAACGATGCCATGTTTGCGTTTCCCTCAAGAGACCTCCTCCTCGCCCGTCGGCTGACAGTCTGCGATCGAACTCTCAATATCCATGACGGAACGCCCACCCTCTGAGCGCCTTGGGCCTGTGTCAAACCAAATGTGGGGAAGTGAACACTGTGGACACTGCGAACTGTGCGCACTTTCGCGCCTGTGATTTTGCGATTGACCGTGGTCTTTATGGCCTGTTGTGATCATTTCTTACACCGTAAATGTATAATCGTACGAGTTTTTCACATGGTCTCATTCAATTTTGGGCGTAGTATGAAACTTTTTGTTACAATAAGTTCTTAGCATCGCACATACTCGTGCGAAACTTTATTCAAGATTTTGCAAACGCACGCTTGCGGAAAAGTGTGTAAGATTTTGTCTGAAAATCGGTTCACAGTATTGTTGTTTACTGTTCGGAGTGATAAGTAAGGCGTGAACCGTGACTTCAGAAACAACAATGTTTGAATTGTGCCTCAGTATCATTGATTACACACAATGCCGTGATAATTAAAAGTTTCTTACCTGGAACGCAGATTCTTTTGAGCATTGACACAGGTTCATATGACAAGATTTGACAACAATTAAAGCTGTTGAGTGCAAAATAAGATTTTAAACGTTGCTCCGACTACAATGCGAACCAGTTGCCGAAATACTTTAAGAATTACCTACCAATGATAAACATAATTTTAAAGTTGATTAGAACGTGACTCGGGCCGTGAATTACCTACGATGTCAGGTGGATCAACATTCAAACGAATGTGACGTTGTAACGAATATGACGTCACATACGTTGATAAACAGTGTGCTGTCATTGTGCTGCAAATGAGAGGGTAATACCACGAATAAACTGTTTAAATCGGAGCTTGAAAGTGAATCTGGCTTATTCTCAAACTACTTGAATTTCATGCCATTTAGTTTCACTGGTAAAACAAAGGCATAAACCTTGCGCCCTAAGTGGCACAACAAGTCTCTAACGCCCTTCAATCACTGATAGAAAAAAGTACAGAAATTACACGGAAAATGTATGGTCAATTTTTTACCTGGACCGTCCGTCCCTTGCCAACCACGGAGGTTCTGTATATGTTTTCTGTAGCAGTTAACATGAGATCCTTATGGGGACCACAGAGAACCAGTACGGAGGGTCCGTACCTTTTCTGTACCCCACTTTCTGTACATTTTCCGTACCAAAACACGGATTTTTTTGCAGTGAAGGGCGTAATGACGTAATGCCTGTCGAAGGACGTTAAAAATTTGTGTGGAACTGGAAGTCCCATACTTATTCATGTCGCTTCCACGGCCATACACACTTAATTGCTATGTACTTTTTTGTGCATAAGCTTTGTACAAAATTGAGCATGCGTTTTAAAACGCACAAATTTGGGCGTAACTAAGCACAAAAGTGTGCGTTGTTGCGCACGAATTCGAGCATTTCCCCCGCACCGCATGTTTAATTTCGTGCAAACGCTCCGCACGAAAAAAGTACAAAGCAATTCAGTGTGTAGGATTCACGCCGTTGCAAGGGCGTGAAATTGTTTACGCCCTGTAAGGGCATAGTCTTTATGCCTTTGTATCGTCAGTTCAGCAGGTGCTGCAAGACGGAAACAATGTTCCGACGTCTGTCAGTGGCGTTGGCCTTCGTGGCTGCAGTCGTGGTGCCGTTCCCGTTCGGGAAAACAAGCCGCTGGTGAGAACTTCTGGGCATTGATCAACTCCTTCAAAGCGATAGAAAGTAACGACATCGCACATTTATCATAATTTGACTTCGTAGAACACACTAAAAAGTCTACATAGAGTCCGCTTCTCACCGCCTTATTGCAGAAATTCTTTGCATACTACCGAAGGAATGTTCATCACAATGCACTCTCAGATTCGACACTGACATTTTGTTAGTAGCACCTTCAGTAATTTGTGCAACAATAATACGTAATTTTCGCTTTTGTAATAATTAGTTACAAATTTGTTAGCACTTATTGACCAAAACTTTTTCCTAAATAATTACATAAATTAAATTGTACGTATCTAAGAAGAAACTACCAAATATTATTGCTGTAGGCAGTAGTACCTGGTTACTGACAATAAAGTCAATAAGATGCTGAGAGTGTCCAAAGCGTCTTTTTCACAGATATCACAATCTTTGCTCGAGCTAATGATGCACCTTAAATTCCCAAGTTCATCTTCTGTACGTGGTCTCGCACAATTTTGCGCATGCGTGGTTATTCGTAGAAATTTGTTGCTGATTTTGCATGAATTTGTGCGATTCTACGAACAACTTACGAAAAGTTCGCTTGTTTAAAATTGTGAGAGACTGCGTACCAAATGGTACAAATATATTTAGTGTCTGTTGCGTGTGTGCTAATTGTTTCGAGGCACACCGGACTTCGCCCCGAAGCCATGGTGCTCGGCATAGCCATTCGGCACTTCCCCCGGGGAGGATTGGTCGTGATATTCGACGACGTCGGGGACGCCCACGCTGCGGCCAGGGGCATTCTTGAGGCCGGTGCGTGGCCCGTCATTACACTTTCGTCTTCGTACAGGTCAGACACTGCAAAATGGGCCAGCAGATCGGCGCAGGCGGCCTGAACCAGGGGGTGGCAACAGCCTAGGGAGAGCGTGAAGCGATGCTCGCGCCATCGCCATCAGTGCAGAGGTTACGGCCTTTCCTTCGATTGTAAGATGTAGGCCGTTGTTTGCAAAACGCTTTTCACAGATCAAAAGATAATAAAATTTAGGGTGCATTAGGCCAATTGCCTTCCACAAAACTCCCACCTTACCTAAAAAAAAACTGAAGTGAAAACACCGAAAAACACATAAAATCAAAAAATGCACGAAAAACCGCGTTCGCGCCATGTTGATGTAAAGGTACTCACCCTTGTTTTAGGTTGAATAGGAAGTGTCGGACAGGCTACTAGGAGACCTTCACCTAACCTGCACCCTAAATTTTATACTCTTTTGATCTGTGCAAAGCGTTTTGCAAACAACGGCCTAGATTTTACAATCGAAGAAAAGGCCGTAACCCATGCACCTCGCTCGAGCATGGCTTCACGCATTCCCCAGGTCCTTGCCACCCCCTGCCTGAACTGTAGTCGCGTTTTTAGCTCTAGAGTCGCTAAATGGGACTCGAACTAAGTGACCTCACCAATGGACTGCCTGCTCCATCGAGGAATCCATTGGTGGGGTCACACGTCCGGCTCGAGTGTAGCGACTCTGGAGCTCAAAACGCGTGGAGGACTACTTTGGGAGTAAAATATTGTCAAGTTTTTGGGGCGTGACGAAAAATTGCACCAGAACGTCTACTTTTTGGGGTCTTTCGGGCCCCCCTTTCCACGCGAGTAAAAGCAGGAACCCTACACTGAAAAGCCAAACGTGATCTAGACCACACACACTGATGGTCAAATGAGTGCCATTTTGACCGGATCAGTTGGTGAGAGACCACATCAACAAATGCCGTCAAAATGGCACTTTATTGACCACATCAGTTGGTGTGGTCTACACCACGTTTGGTTTTCCAGTGTATATTGCCGAGTAGCATAAATGCAAAGTTAAGTTGGTCTCTAACGGCAGGGCGCCGCGTCGGCGCTGGCTCGTGCGGCATCGTGCTGCCTGCTTCGTCCTCGTCGGCGACCATCGCCGCATTTCCAGCGTGCTGGACGGCCTCCGAGACGACGCGCAGACCTGGTGGAACAGTTCCGCTCTGTTCCTGCTGGTGCTCCACCGGTCGCACGACGTCGCGGAAATGCATCGCTGGATGCTTAGGATGCAAGTCACCAATGTGGTCATGGCCCTGCTCCCCGAAGAGGAGCCACCACCACGAGGGGTGACCCACAGTAAGATTTAGTGTTCAACGAATGTGGGAATGTGTTGGAATGTGCAGGATTTTTGCTGTATTTGTCACACGTGTTGCCTACTTACAAGCATTTTTGCCTCCAGAATGTGGGAATGTGTTCAAATTTTGTACGATGAATGTGGGCAGTTGTTCCCCCATGGAGCCACCAGGTGCTGTCTGAGAGTGACGCACACACACTACACTTAAAACTTCTTGCCGAAGAGCTTGTTATAAAGTTTCATCCTTATTTAAAAACGTGGACATTATATTTCAGGGATGCGATTCACAGATTTGCAGTTAAGAAAGTTCATAACCAGTTTTAGCCACCCCTGCAGTTAGGATCGTCTTGGATATGCACTGACAGGATTTTTCTGTTAGAAGGCGTTGAGTTAGGCACATTCGAATGCGTCGAAATGCCTCCATTTCGTCACATTTGACACGCGCAGTACAGGGCATAACGTGAGTGTTTACCTCACAGCCCAGCAGTGCGCCTAATGACTTGACTCCGAGGGTTACCCACTCCGGGAATCATGTGTACACTCAACCTGGGAATCCTTCGTCATTGTTTCGAAATTTTATTAAAAACCCTTGTAATTTTAATGGTATAACGTCGTAGCAATAGTGTCCCAAAACACTAAGAAACAAAAAAATTTCTTCCAATATCCCGAGGGGTCCACCACTCTGGTAATCCTGTGTACACTTTTCCCAGTAATCATTCATAATCAAATGCCAAAACTGGGTATTTTTACTATTTTTATCGGCTTTTGGGAGTTCTTCTTACGAAAATACACTGTAAAAGTGGGGCTGCCTTGTAAGGCAGCCGCTGTCGCGTTCCAAGACTCTAGACGCGGCTGCCTCACGTCTACTAGCCCTGGCTGCCACGCTCCGCCTTGCAGCCCCGGCTGCTTCGGGTGAAGTATCAGCCTCGGCTGTAACGCGGAGCTGTAGCAGCAACGGAGCAGCCACGCCTGCCACAGCGGCCCCTCCCCCACCCGACGTCTGGGCAGCCCATTCTAGCGCGCGCAGCAGGGCTGTCTGTCAGAGGCGGCAGTAGGTACTGCAAGGGTGTTTTAGATGCGGCTGCTGCACAAGGCAGATCAGCCGGGAGTATCGCTGCAGGCCTGTCTGTCAGAGGCGGCAGTAGGTACTGCAAGGGTGTTTCAGGTGCGGCTGCTGCACGAGGCAGATCAGCCGGGAGTATCGCTGCAGGCCTGTCTGTCAGAGGCGGCAGTAGGTACTGCAAGGGTGTTTCAGGTGCGGCTGCTGCACGAGGCAGATCAGCCGGGAGTATCGCTGCAGGCCTGTCTGTCAGAGGCGGCAGTAGGTACTGCAAGGGTGTTTCAGGTGCGGCTGCTGCACGAGGCAGTTCAGCCAGGTGAATAAAATAAAAATTTAGAAAATTAAAAAGTAGCAAAATTTATTCTAGCATGCAAATTTACTTGGGTTCAAAGAAGTTAATAAACTGCCGAAAAGTTTGAGGATTCTTCTTTCTGTTCCTCTTGTATTCTGCACTGTTTGATGGGGGGAATCCGCAAACATGCTCCCCGAGAAAAGTCATAGTCATAGCTACGCGAGCAGCAAACTGCAAGTCAAATACATAACAAGCGCAAAGCGCGGCACACACAGCCTGCACCACCGTCTCTATTACTACAGTTATATTTGCACCAGAATTGGGCATCAGCCAACCGTCGGTCCCGTTTGTCTTGACGAGGGCAAACGCGCCCGACAGGGCACTCATCTGTCCATCGACTCTCACCCACTTGCTGACTTGGTCCTTACCGTGCACTGCTGGTAGTGCAGCAAGGACATAAGCCAATTTCACTGTAATCAAAGGAGAGCATGTCAGTCAATTACAGTTCATGAGTGCATAGCCATAGAACCTCAGATCATGGCCCTCACCTTCAGCTTCGGCCTCGGGCGACAGGTTGGATCCCAGTATGTTATTCAGCGACTTAGTCATGGGCCCAGCCCTGCCCTCGTTCATCAAATGGGGTATGGCTCTGGCAATGCGTTCTGGAGTGAAATAATCTCGAATGCGTCTCTCTGCGTCCACATGCAGAAAGCGAATGCAGTCATGACCAATCTGTAACAATGGACACGTGTCAAAAGAATTAAAAGACAGTACGAAGCATCTTTTATATCACAAGCATTACTGAGATACTTACATGGAGGGCATCACTGAAAGGAGGAAACATCTCGATGACCTCATGCACAAAGTTATGGTCAGCCACAAGTTGGCGCCTAACTTTCTGCCTGCAGTTCATGTAATGGACTACGACGTTGTTGTCCATTGGGATTGTGTTCCACTCGTCAATCATAGCCTCCCTATGAGGTTCCAGGGAAGCCTCCTGCTCATCGGGATCAGAGTTACACTCGATGACATTTGCTTTCTGCAACAAACAACCGGGCATTGTCTGCTACAGCTGGCTGTTGCAGTAGCCAAGGCAGCCATGCATGCCTCTTTTCAGACAGGCCTAGCTGCAACGCAGTTGTGAAGCAGCCAATTTGGCTGCTTCACGGCTGCGTGGCAGGCACCTTTTTGCCGTGTAGGCAAAAAATGCACGTTGCTGGCCAAAATTATAGAATTATGTCAGAATTTCTTTAGGTAATCACTGGTAATCGGTAATCCTGTGTACACTCCTGAGCTGAGTGGTGGACCCCTCGCAATATCCTCACTTTTTCAATGGGATTTGTTCAGGAATCGTGGGAATCCGGTATCGTGTGTACACCAAAATAAGAAATGGGTAACCCCTTGCTTGACTCCTCTTCGAGCAGACGCAGTGCCGCTGGTGTCCGTGCTGCCCCCCAACCAGGCCGTGTGCCTGAGGCGCCTGGTCGAGCCCACCCGGACCGACACGTGGCTGCCCGACAACGACACCTTTCTTCACGACCAGGTCTGACGGTGGACTTTCACTCTCACACTGGTAGAAAAAAAAGTACGGAAAAAGTACACTGAGAAAACCTTACAAACTATTTCAGTCCTAACAAAGAAAAGTAGCTTGTTATAACAAAGTATTTTGAGCATACATAAGCTTACAAAGAAAATACTTCGTAATTTACAAACTATTTCTTCGTTTAACAAACTAAATATAGTTTGTACCTTACATATGCTCAAAATACTTCGTAAGGTTTTAAGCGTGTACTGAACATGTCTGGTCAACAATTAGCCTGGACTGTGCGTCCTTGCCAAGTACGGAACTTTCGGTACATTTTTCCGTACCCGTTTGCACTAGCTTATATGGAACAGGTACGGACGTTCCGTTCTTTCGTCCGTACTTCCGTACTATATTCTTCGGTACATTTTCCGTAGAAAAGTACGTACAGAAATTTTTACAGTGCAGCGCGTTACGGACTTTTCCCTCATTAACCACATACTCGCTTAGGCAAACATAATGCTTAGTATATTTTAAGTAAGGAATATGACCAATTTGCTTTGTAAAATTCTTTACAATGGCTAATTGTCAGTACACTACTTAACAATTCATAAGCAGTTCCTTAAAAAACGGGAAGTACGTATTATGGTTGCACAAATTACTTGGATAACTATTGACACATTGACCAAAAAGTCAATAGGTAGCGCGCTGAGAGTGTTCCATTTGCACAATCCATGTTTGGGTCAGACCAAACATAGATAATTAAAACTGGTTAAATTTCTACGCCCTGGAAATTTTAGAGCACTGGTTTTTAAATGTTCAATTCTTGAGGAAAGGTTGTCTCTGTGGTCATCTCGATGTGTGTCGCAGAAAATTTAGCATGCTTGGCATCGTGTAACTCCATGCTGCGCATATGCATTTGTAAGTGTGTTCTTCCCAAGCATGCATTGGTGAGTGCATGCTTGGCCAAGCGTGCGTTTGTAAGAGTGTCACTGCAAAGCTAGTGGTAAGTTTGCTTGCCACAAATTTGGCAAGCTGTTTTAAATGCCAAAATTTGGCAAGCTTTGACCTGGAATCTTCAGAAGCTTGCCAAATTTTGGCAAGCTGGTGAGTATTTCCAGGTCAAGCTTGCCAATTTTTGGCATTCCAAACAGCTTGCCGATTCTGTGGCAAGCTAACTTACCACTGGATTTGCAGTGGTACTTGCAAGCATGCATTTTTAAGTGCTGGCTAAGTAGACAGTTAGGTTTGTAGTGTTCACGTTCTATCAAAGATGACGTCACATTCGTTGAAAAACAGTGCACTGGTCTTCAGACACTGGTCATGTTGCAATGCTCGGCCTCCAGGACCATCTGTTCGTGCCGCGCGGCCAGGAGGATTGCCGGCGGTGCGGGCTGCGGGTGGCGCGTGCAGCCCCTCCCGCCTTGTACGTGGCGGAGGGCCGCGTGTACGAGGAGATCTTCCTCGCCATCTTCCAGCACCTGGGCTGCGACCTCCGCATCAAGGACCTGCCGCCGGGATTTGACGACCTCGTCCCCATCAACGAGAGCGAGCGACTGCCAGGGGCCTACGACCTTGTGATCCGGGGTCACGCCGACGTCGTCCTACGGTACACTGTAACAATTTGTTGGCACTTTAAGACGACATTGTGGATGGTAATTTCATCACTTTCGAATGATGACAATTCCTTCACAAATTGATGTCAGTTACTCTACAAACTCAAGTGTCGACATAGTACACTCCACCTGGAGTCAACCTAGCATGTACACTCCACTTGGAGTCAACCTAGCATGTACACTCCACCTGAAGTCAACCTGGCATGTACACTTCACCTGGCGTCAACCCGGCATGTACACTGTTGCTTAAGCCCCCTACCTTTTGCATGTAAAGCAGAGCAACAGTGTACTTGCAGGTACACCCTACCTGGCGTGTACTTAGCAGGCATGCTCCAGCGTGGAGTGTACATGCTAGGTTAACTCCAGGTGGAGTGTACATGCCAGGTTGACTCCAGGTGGAGTGTACATGCTGGGTTGGCTCCAGGTGGAGTGTACTATGTCGACACTTGAGTTTGTAGAGTACATCATCGAAGCTCTCATACGGCATTGCATAGCCCTGACAACGATGTCATCAATTGTTTTGATGACATTCTTGTGAGAAAAATTAGAAAAGTCAAGTGACAACCAAAATTTTCACAGTGTACTCATCACTTACTCTGCTGACTCGAGTGTGTACGTGTGCACATAGCATGCACTTACACCATAAAGAATATGTTCTTGACGTGAGCGACCGAGCGGGGGAAAAATTCAATTTTTTTGTACGATTTCCATTGAAATAACGTATTTGAAAATAACGTGGATTTAACGTGTAATGACGCTTAAATAACTTGAGACAAACTTGAAATAGTGTGCATTATGTTTCCATGTTGTTTTCCCTGACTAATTTTGGTGTACGTTTTCCCTGGAAATTACGTAAAATAACGTTAGATGACGTCTACTAACTGAAGTGTCTACATAGTACACTCTTATTTACAGCATGCGTCCAAGCACACTCTTATTTAGTGCACTATGTACACACTTTAGTTTGTCGAGTAAATAACTTCGGATACCGTTGAAATAGCGTGAAACATTGTGAAATAACGGTGTACAAAATGTTTCGAAGTAATCGCCCCTAGTGAGCGATCGAGGGGGGCACAACCTTAATTCTGATGTACGCTTTCCCTTGTCATAGCGTAAAATAATGTTGAAATGACATTGAGATAACGTTGAAGTAATTGAAATAATGTGAAACAATTTGAAATTGCGGTGTACAAAATTTTTCGAGATTTTTTGCACTTCATGTTCAATTCACACGCTTACCTTGTCCTAGGTACGGCAGTCTGACAAAGAACCGTTCAGTTAAACTTTCGCCGTCCACGTACCTGGACCTGCATTCTATCGAGGTGTATGTGGGCGAGAAGTTTGTGGGTGTGGGATTATCCACGTCGCTTGAGCTCACGGTCATCATGCTGCTGGGCGTGGCCATGGTGGTCAACCATTTTCAACTAGCATTCCGGCGTCATTGTGGCCTTCCACACGTTGGCGAAGTGAAATATTGCGGTATGAATTCAGCGAGGAACGTCGATTACTACTAACCTACACGAACGCTTTTGTTGTGCTTTAAGGATTAAATGAAGTTGCCATGTCCTACGTTGTAAATGCTTTGCGTGCGAAGGCAATGCGTTGCACTGTTAAAATAAATCTTGCAAATTCTATAGAATTTCCAAGTCCCATTTTCTCCTACACATATAGGAGAACTTGTTGAGGAAAAACTTGCCTCAAATCTTTGGAATATTACCAAACCTCCATTATTCCCGTTGTGCGGAAATTTCCGATAGGTATAGTACAAATAAATAATTTTATTGAAAACGACGACCCTGAAAATTTTTAACGGAGCTTCGCAAGCACTTTACGGGTTCTTCCAATTTATTTTTAACTGTGTGTGAAGAAAATGGAATAAGCAAAACATTCTTGGGCGCAACGACGCAAATTAAGGAAATTTCCATCCACACCCAAAATAACTGACTTCTTGAAAAAAAGAAAATAAACTTTTATTGTTTTTTTTTTTTTTTTCAAGAAACATTTTCTTAGACCAAACTTTCTGGTACAAAGAAAAATGTTCTTGAATCAAATTTTTTTTCTTGAAAAGAAAAAAGGAAAACAAAAAATTAAGAAACCGTTTTCTTTTGGTGCAATTCAGACGTGGTGCCATCCATGCTGTCCGCCTGGTCTCTGTTCGCGGAGCAGTCCCCACCGCGCAAGGGCAGGGCCTTCGCCTACTGGGACCGCTTGCTGTGGCTGAGCCTGGCCTTTGGGGCCGTCAGCGTCAACACCTTGCGCCGGTCCGTGTACGCCACCAACGCCATGCGGCCGCGGTTCGTGCACATGACCACAGTGGACCAGCTCATCGCCGACGCCGTGCCCGTCGGCGCCCACGACGAGACCATCTACGAGGTCTTCACGGACGAGCAGGAAAGCGGGTTAGGCGGGCGCGAGGGGTGATTTAGCCACACTGGTAGAACTGAAGCGTACAACCAGTTTTACGCACGCTTTTGTGCTTCGTTTCGCACAAATTCATGCGTTTTAAAACGCATGCTCAATTTCGTACAAAGCTTATAACCAAAAAAGTACAAAGCAATTTAGTGTGTAGACCCTTCTACTGTGTAATACTCTACAAAAATTGTACCACCCCCCCTCTCACCCGGGCAGCCGCGGTCACCTGCCCGCCATGGTGGACTGCTTCACGGACACGCACAAGTGCCTGGAGGACCTGGTGCGCGGCGAGGGCCGGTTCGCGCTGCTGCTCAACGCGGCCACGCTCCACGCCAACCTGACCGGTGTCCAGCGCAGCCGCCTGCGGACGCTCAGCGCACCCTTCTACGTGTTCCCCGTCACCACCTACTTCCTCAAGGACCACCCGCTGGTCGAGGCCTTCTCCATGCAGGCAAGGGGAAATAGGCTCGAGGAACACTACACACTAAATGACCAGGGACAATTTTTGCATCCAGCTGGATGCGGTTTTAAGCACATCTAACTTCGGACAAATTTGTATCTAGCTAGTCACGAATTGTACATAAAGAGGCACAATATTGTCCATCAATTAATTCACAAATATTGTCTCGTGTTCGAAGTACAATATTGTGCCTCTTTATGTACAATTCGTGACTAGCCGGATACAAATTTGTCCGAAGTTAGATGTGCTTAAAACCGCATCCAGCTAGATGCAAAAATTGTCCCTGGTCATTTAGTGTGTATACACCGAATTTCAATTCAAATTCACATTAACTTTCCTCGCAATGCATTGGCATTCACCGAAATTTATGGAGCCGACTTGGGTGAAAATCATCATCGAAAAATTTGGTATCGTTGAAGTTCATGTATTTTTTCACATTTGTCACGCAGTTACATGAATTTTCTTAGAAACTGCATTGGAACTCACGAAATAAATTTCGTGAGCTCCAATGCAATTCCTAAGAAATTTCATCGAAATTCGTAAAAATTTATACCTGGTAATACTAAAGCGCAGTATCACCCCCTGTTTCCTAGTGTAATCAGTTTACGCCTCTGATCAAGCGTAACAGGCTCATCCGCCAAGATTTTATCAAAACTCATCGCAATTCTTCAAAACTCATCGAAATTCATAAAAAATATACACCGAAATTAAAGCCTTTTCCCCTTGCATGCAGGCCTTGCGTCTGCAGAACGCCGGCATCATACGCTACAAGTTTGGCCGCTCCTTCGCGTCCACCGCGCCCCGCGGCTCCGCGAACATCGCCGGCGCACCCAGGAAGCTCAAGCTCTGGGACATAGCGCCGTGCTTCAACGTGTTGATGATGGGCCTGCTTGTGGCGCTCGTGTGCTTCGTCGCCGAGCTGGTTGTGATTTTATTGCGTTCGAAGCTTGTATTGTTGAAGACTTTTCTACGACGCACGCCAGGACACGTTCCGTTCCGTCGTTGCGATGCTGCACCCAGGGAGAAGAAAGCAGTCCAAATGACCTCAACATGACCTCAAAATGACGGATATTTGTTCAGATTTGGTCTATGTTTGTGTTCAAGTGTCATCACTCGACGTCATTTAAACCGGATTCTGACTTCATACCTGTTCTCTTTGGACATTTCTGACGCGCAGTCTGACACAACTCACCCGACCTCACGAAGAATACTTTACCTACGCTGGTTCAAGTAATAACGAAAAGAAATTGTTCCCGAAACACATAATTTAAGTTGAACGTCTCCTTCTGTCTTCTTTTGTTCTTTCGTCCTCGTTAAGAAAGCGATCCATCGGTGAAGTCACGCGTTCGGTTCGAGTCCCATTTGGCGACCCTGGAGTTCAAAACGCGTCTAGAATTTTGGCCGCCTGCGCCGGTCTTCTGGTCCACTGTGCCTCTGTAAAGAGATTTGAGAGGAGGACCATTTCGCAGAAGCGCTTCAATCGGATCAGGGACGTGGCCTGTGCCAGGTAACATCGGTCGAGCCGTGGTGCACGGGATCTTCGTTTCTTGGAATGGCTGCAGGCAAGCTGGAGTTTCCGGAATTGGCCTCCACTGCGCGAAGGAGAAAGACCGGAGGGGGTAATTCCCCGGCCAGGTGGGGGTTTTAGCAGTGGAGCGAGCACACTACCGGGTATGCGTCATTTCCTCCCTTCTGTCTTTGATTTTTCGGCCCGCCCCGCATTTATGAAAAGATAACACCGAACGGACATTTTGTATGATGCGCGTTGTGCCCTCGTCCGTCCGAAAACTTTTCTTAGTCCGATCTTCACATAATTTGATATGCTCACGGCAAAAGTGCCGCCAGGGATTCCGAGGCGGCGCCTGGAAAATAGGCCCTTTTTTCCAGGATGCACCTGGGAATCCGAGGCGTCACCATTACCGTGCAGCCTCCCTGGGTGACCCTAAAATACGCCCGGAGGCAGCAAATCAGAATCGAGCCCCGGGGTGCAGCTGCAAGGGCACCATGGTCTACATGGGGTGGAGGAGGATTTTTGATTACCTTTGTTCTTACATAGACAACCAACTACTATATACTTAAACTGCTCCATCGGCCAGCGAAGTCTTACGCCGCTCCCTGATTGGTCGAATAATCAACGCTAAAATAATAGGGTTTAAAACCAAACTTTTGCTTGATCAGTCCGTGCAGTTTGCAGATATCTATGTTCCTACCGTTTCGGTTTGGAGTGAAGAGTCTTTGTTTTGATAGAAGCTAGTAATAAGTATCCGAGTAAGTGATCTTGCGTCGAGAGGTTGCCGCTCGACCAATCAGGGAGCGGGGTACGGACCAACTGAGCATTTACAACCAATTTTTATCAATGCCGAGACTCGTAACTCAAAAGCAGAAGGCAGGGAGATATATTAGCAGGCTGAAAGGACTGACCAGACTTAAAAAGACTGACCAAGCCGAAACTACCATTTGTCAAGTTAAACGCGCCGGCCGTCTGGGCAGGGAGCAGTTAGTCTATGTGCATAGTTGGTTGTCTACACTCTAAATGTATTTGTATAATTTTGTACAAAGCTTTACACAAAGTTGCGCATACGTCCGTTTCGCACAAAATTTGTGCAAAATTTTACACGAATTTGTGCAAAAATTCACACGAATTTGAGCGATTCTGCGCACAAAGTAGTGCAAAAGTTATGTATGCGCAACTTTGTTCAAAGCTTTGAACAAAAATTGTACAAATAAATTAAGTGTGTATGGTTCTTTACTCGGCAGCGACTAAAAACGTCTATTTGGGCGTTTTCGAACTTCTGAGAACCTGGTTGCCTATGTTAAATCCCGCGATGCTCGAACCACTTTGGCGACTGCAGCGCGCTCTGGTGGTGACTTGGCGTACTGGGCACGGGCCATTTGGCATCGCTGCTGCGTAGTAGAGCTGCGTACTCCGTAGGGCACTGCGCGCTGCTGAGCTGCAGCACGGCACGGAGCAGCAAAGTGGCTGCAGTTTCATGCAGGTGCTCGTGTGAAATGGCTCTTTTGTTTTCGTCCGTCGCTCATTGCTCCAGTCAGTCCCTGTAGCTTTTCACAGTACGGTACGGCTCAGCGCAACGGTCGTCTTGCTCTCTCCTGCACGGAATAAAGAACTTCCACGGCCCAGCACTTGTCATCCGACAAACATCATGAGTTAGACGAGTGGGGGCGAAGCGAGTTCGACTTGGGGCGACGCCAGGATAACCAAGGATATTTCACCTGAGGAACTGCACCAATAGTGGATTATTGATCTGATCGGAAAACATCATTCCATGCTGCGGTGAGCACAGGTACAGTGCAAGTGCAATGGTATAACTGTTATTGTTTCCTTTTCGGTGCGTGTTTCACGCTGAAACGGGCTTTTGTAACCCGTTTTGAAGGTTGAACTCTGGAACACAGGAGGCCGGTCTGCCCGTAATGGACCAAAAAACGTACTACATTCGTTTGGAGTCAGATGCTTTGAAAGAAGGTTTTCATTTGTTGATGGCACATTAATTTCTGAAGTAGTATTTTCTCATCGGCCTGTTTCGTGCACCGAACGGCCAAGTACTAGTTTTCAAACCCTTCAGACTGGTTCCACTGTGTGAATTTGTTCAAAATATAGAGTGCTCATGGTAATTGACAACATGTTTAAGCTTAGATTACACGCCAACGCCAATTTCTAGGCGAGGCAGTTTTTTTTTTTTGCCATTAGATACCTAAGCTAGGTAGAAAGCAAAGTTAACTCTTCAGATGCAAAACTTTCCTAAAATTGTTTACCTCTCATTTTCCTCATCTTCTCCAAGCCTCTCTTGCGTAATAATTGACAAGTATTTTAAAGTTACTGTCAGGTGATTTTTTGATATCCTAAAAGTATTTGTGTTATTAAGTTCATTCTTTACCAAAATTCAATTACTATTAGATAAATTTATTCCTCACGTTAGAGGCCTCAACTCCTATCAGTTTCTGAGTTATGGAGGTTTAAGTAAACTTTTAGTCGTTTCTCCTCAATTTTCTCAACATAGGAAAAAGGTACCCTACCTCCAAATTCTGGCAATTTAACCTTATGTAAGAAAAAAAGCAGCATTTCCACACTTGGAAATGTCAGCCCAGAATAGTTTGTAAATTGTATTTTACAATGGTTGTTTGCTACTTTTCTTATACGTTAAGGTTCTTGTAAAGCAAAAAAGTGACTGTTAAACATGTTTAAAAACTTGTGTCAGATTTGTTTATGGGTAGAAGTTCCTCTCTATTGCATAAGCTCTCACTTTTATTTTAGTTTTCGATATATGGATGTTTACGTTACCTTACAGTTGTCTCTAATTTTCTTTCTGTCAAAGGAGAGGGTTCGCAGCCATCACATTCTAGCAAAGTTTTCTAGTTTTGAATTGGAAAAAATAGCGTTGCCTTTCTTTTTAATATCTCTCCTTTAGTTTTCCTGTACAACCAAAATTAAGAACAAAATAGGGCAAAATCTTTCCAAGTTGGAAATAAATGAATACCTCAGTACCTTGCTCAGTACAAGAGCTTCTGGGGCATATTTTGGGCTAATGATTTCCTCTGTGCTTACGCTGTCTTCTTGTAATGTCTTTGAAGTTCCAATCGCCAAAATCTGAGATTTGGGTACTGTTTCCTTTTCCGGGAGGAGAATTTGGGAGAGACGATTAGAACTTAACGTAATCCTTTCCATCTGAGAAAGTTATAAGAGTCGAGGCCCCAAACTTTGGGAAGAAATTCATCTGACAGTGTTTGAATTTTAACAGAAAAGTCAAATATTTCTATGACGTACACGTTTTACTTTACGGTATCCTTAAGGTGAAAAAATAGTAGTTCTGACTTATAAAAGTCGAGTTTCTGTTTTTGACGGTTCTAGACTTAAATTCTTTGTCTATAAGGGAGCAAGAGCGTTTTTCATAATTTTAATGGTAAGTGCTTTGAATTTTATCATCCATTCAGCTTCAGTTTAATTATTTAAATTCAACTTTGTCTCTCGACTGTTGTTTTCACTGTTCGACACTTTTTGTTCTTCGTAGCAGTCCACATCTCAAAGTTTTTGTTCTAGAGTGGCTAAATTTAGGGGCAATTTTAAGAATTGTATGCTGAAGAAGGCTGAGCATCCAAAAATAAGATCAGAAAACTACTTATATCTCTCTGAAGCATTCAGTCGCAAATTTACTGAGAAATTGAGAAATTTCAAATATGTGGAATGTTGGACAAAAACAAAATTAAAATCAATAACATAATTCAAAAATGAAGGCTCAGCCCTCTTCATCTTTCCAAATACTAAGTTTTAAGACCACGTGACAGTATTTTTTCTAAAAGGGTTGACCTTTGGAGACTTTGGGGTAAACAACTGAAAAATGTACTTAAATGTAAAATTCTCAGGAACCGTTGGGCCTACAGACCTAATACTGGGCACTGAAAGCACTCATAGTCGGACCTTTTCAGTCCCCTTCTTAGAGGGATGGTAAATAAAAACTCTAGGCTTTAGTATTTTCACAGGACGGTCACCTTAAACTGTGTTTCCAGTATCTTTCTATAAAACCTCAGAGTTGTTGCCTAAAATTGTAAGTATGGAAATTTTGGTTCATCCCATGAAGTATTCATCAAGCAAGCACCAGCGCCTAATCATAATGTTACCTTTAGGGGTGGTACGTGGATCCTAGACCGGAAGTCACCTGACACCATGCTGGCGGAACTAGACCACAACCTGACACAGGTGCAAGACAGTAGTGGTGTTCAACGAACGGCGGCTTTTAACCTCGGAAGTTGTTATGAATGATTTCAAATTCATTTGTGTCTCTATTTCGCAATTTGTGCTTTTGGCCAATATGGCGTCTTCTGACTTCCGGTTTAGAATCCAGGTAAGTCGCTTCTCCCTATACCCTTGAAATCTGAACAAATATTAATGACCTCGTAAATATTTGCTCATTAGAAGAATTGCTCATTCTTCAATATTCATTTCATTCTTTGCTGGGTAACGTCAAAATCTTAGTCTGCTGTATCAAAATGGAGATTTGACTTAAAATGCATCAACAGGGAATAAGTCAGTCCCATCCGGGTGTTCTATCAACCTGAATGTCAACCTGAAGGATAACCAGCACACAACTTCGGGAGGCAAACAAGGATGAACTTCATGAATGTGGCAAAATTACCCAAAAAGCGCAAGTACGATCCGGCAGAAATAGAAGAACCCGTTTTTGAATCCAAACCTTTCATGCAGGTAACATCTCATTCGGCTGACGTATCTTTAGAATCCTGTCACCTCAATAATTGCAATGATGTTCTTTCTTCCTAAAGTGTCATCCCTTCTCTATGGCGTCCACTCCTTTTCCATTGGTTACGCCATCTGTACCTGCATCCCTGTCGAGTGAAATGTCATCGTCGTCTCACCAGCCGCAGAACACGGCGTTTGCTTCACCACATTGCAAGGCTGTGGACTTCTCAGGATTCAAGAACAGTTCCCAAGTCACGACTTTCGGCAGTGCCCATCGGCCACTCATTGTGTCACCAACTAAGCTGTTGCCAGTCCTCCGGCTGCAGAAGAAACAAATCACCGAGAGGAGTGGTAGCTACGGTAAAAAGTATTTATTTATTTATTTTTTTATTAGTGGTGATGTGTTAAAGGCGATCGGTGCCAAAACATCACGTTAGGCCCACTGTTAGAAAAAAGTACAGAAATTACACGGAAAATGTCTGGTAATTTTTTACCTGGACCGTCCGTACCTTGCCTACCACGGAGCTTCTGTACATGTTTTCCGTACCACTTTACATGAGATCCTTATGGGGACCACAGAGAACCAGTACGGAAGGTCCGTATCTTTTCTGTACCCCATTTTCCGTACCAAAACACGAAATTTTTGCAGTGGGACGTGTGTGCTTCCTCAGAACTGGGCCCCCATTTTTTCTCTGCAGCTTCCCACCACTTAAAGAATTTTCTTATAATTTTTTTAACGCTTCTTCACATATAAGTTTATGGTCTGGCGATGGTTTTTGTATTTTTTTTATTTATTTTTTTGGTGGGGGGGGGGGGTGGCAGGTGGAGGGTGTGTTTGTGAAGAAATGATGTTTTCTACTGTCTGTAATGGTGGCCGTCTAAAGGCAGGTGTGCCTGCGAAAGCGACAGGTTATAATTGAATGGCATGCCAAACAAACAAAACAATTGGTAGCGTCAACTTATCAAGAATTAAAATTTGTCTTATTTTGTTCGGATTGTTTCAGATTTTTTGTTGTAACGAATACCGAATTACTAGTTACGGTGTTATTAGTTGGAGCTGAGGCAGCTTCGTGCATGCTCCAAATTTTAATTAGGTTTTAAATCTGTCCAAACTCCCTCATGGGAACGGTCATTGCAGCATCAAGACGTAACACTCGTTTAGACGTGAATCGTGTCACGTTCACTGTTATTCAACGAATGTAACGTCATATTCTATAGAATTTGAATTTTTCACTTTCGTTTGAATACGGTGTCACATTCGGTTGGACATTACACGGCCGTTTTAGAAGGCTGTCACTTTCGTTTAAACCAAACTAACTCGACAAGATTCACATACCATCGAATATAACGCCACATTCTTTGAATAACGGTCGGACCTATCAATCAAGGCCTTCCTTCACGTTGTAACGAATGGGACATGATTCGCGTTCAATCCAACGTGATTTCACGTTCCTGAAATTCCTGAACGAGAGTGTGCAAGGAGCATCACCGGACCAGGATTACTCTGTGAAATTCAATAGAAATTCAATTCCTTTGAGTGTGCTCTTTGTGGTAAAATTAGCGAACTGTTAAAAAAATGGGATTGACGTTTTTGAGAAACAACATTTCGGGTCTTGGTTTCTATTCTTATTCTGGATTCGTCTCTTCGTTTGCAGGTATCAGCTTTAATGATCAACCGGCCCCCCTGTATGCATGGGACACATTGCTGCCTATTATCACACGAGCACCTTACCGCGACAGTATTCCTTCATATCCAACGAAGCCATATCTGCCACCATATCTCTCATCGGTAATTGCAAGTTTTTAGTGCTTCGTTTGAAGTACGGATCGCCTTCTGTAGTGGCTTACAAACCTTGGCAGATAGGGCATTCTAGTCGTCACCGATTGAAGAACAAGAGGTTCTGGAAACCGGAAATGGCACCGGCACACTCCGGAAACCTCACAAACTATTTTTGACTTAACAAACTAAAGTATCTTCCTATAACAAAGTATTTTGAGCATCCATAAGTTGGGAAATTCTTCGCAACTTACAATCTCTTTCTTCGTGTAAAAAATACGTGCTTAAAATACTTAGTAAGGTTTAAGCGTGCAGCCTAAACCTCACAGATTTGTTCGAGTGCATTAGGTCAGAGTTTTCTGAAGCGTCACTTTTTCAAAAGCAATTAAGCCTGTTTCAAATACTTGATGGCTAGAGAAAGAAACATGTTGGTCAGAATCTATCGTGAACCGGGCTCCGGGCTTTTTACCACTTACTTACTCCCTTATCTCTCAGCTTCCGTTTTCGTTCTTCCTCTTGTTCTTCCACCGGCGACGATAAGAATGCTTTAGTGTCATTCGTCATGATAAAGCTGAAAATGATGTACAGGATGAAGGTGAATATATGGACGGCAGTGGTGATACAGAAGATGATGATAGCCTGTTTGAAGCAGAACCTCCCACACTTACCGCTGATTCCCATGGCACTACGGGTCCTGCTGCAGGGAAAAGACGGACCCAGTCTCTCAGCGCCCTTCAAAGTGACAAAGAGCCTGAAAATCCTTCTGAGGTTTGTTTTTGATTTGAACTATTACACCAAGGCTTTCTGACCAGTTCTATAAAACGTCTTGCGGGTTTGTTTTTTCAACTGCAGTCGGCTAAGGATAAAATTCGTCGCCCAATGAATGCATTTATGATATTCAGCAAGCGACACAGAGCTATGGTACACGAAAGACACCCTAATCAGGACAATCGCACTGTATCGAAAATCCTAGGCGAATGGTGGTACGCCCTTGGAATTGAGGGAAAGCAAAAGTACCATGAGTTGGCTTCAGAGGTATGTTTCGAGGATTCTGTATCTTTCTACATCCAACTTAGTTTTAAACAAATAATTTGGCCTCTACAAAACTTTTTTTTCCTTTTTTTTTTTTTGGTAAAGGTGAAAGAAGCTCATTTTAAGGCACATCCAGAATGGAAGTGGTGCAGTAAGGAAAGAAAGAAGACGTCCGCAAACTCCTCAGGCTCGCTGAAATTTGAAGCCGGCCAAAAGGAATCGGCTGCTGAAGGTGGCAGTGAAGGCGGTTCACATTCCCCGCTTTCAACCAGTGCTGTCCCTGCTGTTCTTGTGACTGCTCAGGAGGATGACGTGGATCAGGTTTGTAAATAACGCTGTTTTGTGCACTTCCTACCAAAAACAAACCTTGTTTTGTTTTGTAGATGAATATGGTTTTTTCTCTAGGGAGGCGCACTACATTCTCCGCATGTAAAAGTGAAGGTGGAGGCCGACAAAGAAGATTCCTCAGATGGCCCATTGGTATGCACAGTTCTTTTCACTTATCTTTATTATTATCTCTTCTGCATTGCTTATTCAACTGTAGGACAAGTATACACTTGCAGGTGTTAAACATTTTGTCCTACTCTTGCAAGTGTCGACCTGTCATATACTACGCCTGCAAGTTCCGACCACCCCTTGCCCTGCGCTTGCAAGTGTCATTCACTGTGAATGAAAGAGTCATGACCATGACTAAAATTTTGGGTGAGAATTTCTTTATGATCTAAATTTGGGTGATTATGCTATGTAGCCATATAGGCAGCTGATACCCCTTCCTCAGGAGTCCCCAATCCGTTTTGTTTGGTGTGAATGGGGCCCGGCCGGGTGGACTGGGCCACGTGCCTGCTCCGACCCTCGAACAGGTCTGTTGCCATTCCCTAACAAAAGGGACTGGGGATTCAATATCTCGGATACAATTTTTTTTAAATTTTCATAAAAGTTCATTTTGAAAGGGTGGTGGCGTTATCAGGTCTAAAAGCTATGAAATTGAGTGAAAACGAGAAATCGCTTGGACAATTTTGACATCAAAGCATGGGACACTTTTTAAGGGTATAGAATCAATCAGCGCGCTTCAAAACACATTTTGGCACTAATTTGTAAAACCGTGCATTTCGAGCCAATTCCTGCTGCACTTGTGCACTAAGCCACCACCGGCTGACGCGGAATCGGCTGGGACCGCACCGAGCCTCCTCGCCGGACCCAGATTGCTCTCCAAGCTTGGAAACCATTGGTGGGTTAACACGTTCAGTTCGAGTCCCATTTAGTGACTCTAGAGCTGAAAACGTATGCGGGATTTTTGCCGCATAGCTGGTCTTCTGACCCACTGTGCCACAGCCTGCCTTCGCCGCGCTAACCACCGAAAAGTGGCGTTTTTCGGCTCGGCGTTTAGAAAACTACGGTCTCACCGTTCAAGATTTTGACTTTAAATTTGGGGAGGCGTTCGGGACTATGCACTATGCAAGTAGGACTATGCACGTTCGTTGACCTCTTTCGGATATTGTGCCGGGGAGTCGAGCTTCAGTGGTCTCAGTTTCCCGAGCCGATCACAGCAGTAGGCAAACAGGCAATGTCGGGCCGGATTTGATCACACCGGAGGCGAACCTGGTGGCCTGGTCCATTGTTAGTCTGTGTACCAAGTTTGAAATTTTTCGACCCCGCTGTTTTCGAGAAATTGCAATTTTCATTTCGGTCTGCATCGGCTTCCCGCCCGGAGGCCTTGCCAGTGGCTGACCTGGAGTCTCCTTTTTATTGAACTTTTCATACCTGCAGGTAATTTGCGAAGAAACCGCCGATGAAAACAACATCAAGTATCCTGAGAAGGTGACCGATTCCGATTCTGAGCCACGTAGTGACGTCGAACCTGTTCTTGAAAAAGATGCGACCCGACAAGGGCCGTCCAGTCTCGTTCCTGGTGTGGACTCATTTTCACCATCAATTACCACCAGGTTAGTTTATTCGAAAAGTGGTAAAACCGCTTGCTGGCATGAAGGAAAAAGCCTCTTACAAGTGATGTTTATTCTTTGTGTGTCTTTGTAGCGTAACACAAGATGACGTCGATACCCCTGCTAAGCTGCATGGCTCCATTGACGACAAAGCAGGCCCCACAGAGGACGTCGCTCAGCCACAACGCTCTCCGGTAAACCCTACTGGTGTCCCCACCTTCCAGCCAACTGGTGGCGAATTTAAAGTAGTTTCAAAGGGTGTATATTTTTATACCAAATTGTTCACGAGAACCTCCACTTCACGTTGGTCTGTTCTAAAAGTACCGGTCATGCACTTGTTTTTAAGATATTTGAAGTTTAAGTTTGGGTATTATAACATGGGATCTTGTAGGAGAGCAGCTGAAGGGTCACGAAAAATTAATATCTTTCAGTTTGTTTACGGTGAAAAGTCTTTAAAAAACTAAGCGGTGCACTCTCAAAACCTTGCGAAAAATGTGTTCGCATTACAAACTTTTTAGTTTGCAGCTTGCAAAGAATTTGGCTTGATTGTATTACGAACTGGTTGTTCGTAATTTTGCGAACAATGTGGTTGCAATACAAACAGGTTGTTTGCAAATTGCAAAGCACTTGTTCGCAATTTGCGAACTAGTGATTTGCAATACGGATGCGTTCTTTGCATTACAAACAAGTCAGATTCTTTGCAAGCTTACAAACACAACGGTTCGCAAGGTTTTAAGAGTACCTGTTTGTATTATAAACCCTTACAAACACATTGTTCGCAAAATTGCGAACAACCAGTTCGTAATACAAACAAGCCAAATTCTTTGCAAGCTGCAAACCAAATAGTTTGTAATGCAAACACATTCTTCGCAAGGTTTTGAGAGTGTGTGGATTCATTATTTCATTAGGAACACGTCGGTGTAAATGGAAGTACTTCTTCATGTGCTAATGATGGAAATATTTATAGTTCAAGAGCGAAAAGAGGTTCTGATCGGGGCCGCAGCGCTAGCGGCGCGTGCTCTCAAACCACTCGAACATGTACAATGCAATGTTGTTACTTCTCAGCAATAACTTCTCAACAGTCCAAGGCCGAAAGGGCGGATGGAAAACAGGGCTATTGCGAAGGAACAAGGGAAATTTGCGCTTTCGAAAGTCTACTTAATACGATTTTGCGAGGATACTTGGGGCCGAGGAACATTGCCAACCCGACGGCCCCAACTCGGACTTCTGTGATGAGCACAATATCTGGACACAGAAGTTCTTATTGCACATCAATTTTTTTGTCGCGATCTATGATGTTTTAATAATTTGAAGGAATGATTTCGGCCATCGTTAGACTGTGATGAATGTTTTTACAAGTATAGCCATTTTTGTGTTCGGAGATTCTCGTCAGGACAAAACCTAGTCAAGTGCAGACCTTTTTTCGCTCTAAGATAATTGCTATTTAATATATAAGTCGTAATAAAAAATTAATGAAACTATTCTAAAGCCAAAATAAATTAGTTTCAGAACCAAGATGAATATTTTTTACATAATTGCGGAGTATTTTCAGTCGGTTTCGCAGTGGTAGAGTTATGCACTTGACTAGGCTCTTTAGCTATGAAATTACTTAAAATCAGTGCCAATATCACCGAACGTAAGTCGGTTTGTTCGTGGTTCACTGAAAACTTAAGTGTGGTCCACTGAGAACTGAAGTGTGTGTACCGAGTAGAGCACTGAAGTGTGTACGGAGTACAAACTAAAGTGTGTACTGAGTGTGCCCTGAAGTATGTACTGAGTACACATAAAGCACTGAATTGGGTACTGGACACTTAATTTTTCATTGTATTCTAAGGTGACATTAGCGTTTTGCAGTGAAAGTTATAATATATTGTGTTGTTCTAACATTATCTACAGGTTGTCAAGCCACCAGATGAGGAAAGCTGTTCGCAAGTTTCCGAAAACAGTTCATCTAATCCAAACCGAAACCAGCAGTCTTTGACCTTCGCGTGGAGTGGCTCGATCGTCACCACATCCGATTGCTCTTACTCCAGCTCCTCTTCCCACATCAGACCCACCCAACCACTGGTAGGCCCTCCTCAGGTTCAATAGGTTAATTGGAAGGAGAACTGGGACAGAAGATGAGAAGAAATCAAGAAGAAGAAAAGCAACATTTGTCTGTGAGAATATAGCTCTGCGGATGTGCGCTGATAGTAACGAAATTCACAATCTTGGTATTTTCTTGATTTCTTCTCAACTCCCGTTCCAGCTTTTCTCCGCAGTACTCTTTTGTCCCGTGGGGGCAACCACTCTTGATGAGTGGTTTCACATGATTTCTTTCGGGAAGACATTTCGTTGAATTGCCACAGATTAACACCCAAATATTGTTTGTTCGTTTGCCTTGTTCGGGGAGGATTTCGGATTTCCAAAGATTTTGGCTGCTCAAGTGGACAGAGGATTCCGCGAGTGGTTGCCTCCTCGTATGGTAGCCACCAACGTGGTGGTCAGTCTGAAGGCGTCTGTAGATCAAATGTCGTTACTTAAAGTCGACGCTAAAACGACGCCGAATTCACTTATTTGTCAAAAAGAATTCCGGTTTTCACTTTTTAAGCAGGGAACAAGGCAAAGGCAATTGTTCTCTCATTGAATTTTATTCTTTTTTAAAGCCTCCCTCCAAACCAATATCAAGAAAACTGTGTATGTATACACACGGCTTGAATTTTGTTTCTCTGTAGGAACTTCCAGAGAGTGTTCCAAAAATGCCGACTGATATTTCTTCCCAGCCTACCTCAAAGGTTGGACCTCAAGAAACGAATACTTTCGTGCTTGCACCGACCCCTGCACAGCTAGGCATTGCTCCTTTGCAAAGGAGACAATTATCTGGTATGTTTCATCCCAAGTGCTACCTTCCTTACTTTCGAAGGTCACAAACTTTGCGCTAACTCATTCTTTGTCTCGTTTTTAGATACTCCTACATCCAGTGCCAGTATTGTTGATCATAAAGAAATTAACTATAAGCGTGACAATCAGATCTCATCTGTGCCGGAAATTCTGAAGACGCCCTCTGAACCTACCATAATCGGAAAGACACAGCCATCCAATATGCTTGACAATCAGATCTCATCCCTGCCGGAGATTCTTAAGACGCCACATGAACTTAGCATCATCGGAAACGTACAGTCATCGGAACTACCGTCACCTTTACCAGCATCCAAGAAGAACTTCTTCCGAAAGCTTGTTGATGATGGCATGGAGGAAGTTCTGGAACAAGTTAACTTTGCTGAAAAGTTTTCATCCTTACCGCAATTTCAACCTAATGAATGTCTGTCGCCCAGTGCTATGTCTGTCACACCCATTCCAACGGACAGGACTGTGGCGTCAGATGGCTCCGTCCCTCCCACTCCAAAGTCAGGCAAGCTTGTTGGCAACACATTCTTCGGCCCCAACTTCAATCCTGATGTATTTAGTCGAGGTATGATATGAGATCGTGAGGATTACTTAAAGGGACATGTCAGTTATTTTTTCACCTTACCTCATCTCTCATCTCTTTTGTTTAACAATCTGAATCCCTGGGGGATAATGAACTATTGGATATGCTGATAGGAAGAGAGGCTCGTTTTTGACACTTTATGTACGTGAATTTGACGTTACTGAACTTTGCGGAAAGACACGGTCCATAGTAGCACTTCAAACCTGATTGTTGACTAACTTTTTAAAAGTTTGTTTCTATCTTAGTGGCGTGTAGGGTCAGTGCGTGGAAAAACTGGACAGGGGCAGAACTGAACTCCTGGGAAAGGCGGTCCTAATTCTCGCCCGGTTCGAAAATTGGGCTGAATTGCATCGAACCCCACGTGACATCTATTTTTGGACGGAGGGTTCAATTTTCGGACAGAGGGTTCGATGTTCGAACCCCTCACCGGCTTTTGGCTCTGTGGCCTTTCGCAAGAGAGCGCCTGGAGTGAATTTTATTGGGTGCAATCTCGAAGTTGTCCAAATTGTCATCAATTTACAGAAATGCATTCGTCTTGACAAGACAAACAAAAGACGTTCACACGTTATAAGTTTGGGTGGTCAATTAAAAAGTTACCGAGCTTAGTCCTACATGGCTATTGTACACACTTCGAAGTTCAATGACTTTTTCATTTCCCATCCAAACGTATGACTGTGTTGCCATTTTTTGTTCGTCTTCTTGAGACAAATCTAAATGTGTAAGGTGATGTCTATTGGGTAAAGTTTGAGAATTCACTCAAACCCAGCGAAATTCGGACCGTACGAAGCCCAAAATCGAGCCCGCATTTTAGAATAACGAACCCTAGAGATAATTGCTACGGAGTCCGATTCTCGAACCGAGATGGGTTCGATCCGAGGGGGGAATAACTTCCCACATTCATTGTACAAAATTGGAACACATTCCCACATTCTGCAGGCGGAAACGCCTATAAGTAGGCAACAAGTGTGACACATAAAGCAGAAATCTTGCACATTCCAACACATTCCCACATTCGTTGTACACTAAATCTTTCAGTGGGTCACCCCTCGGTTCGATCCTATTTCTGTTTTTCGAGCCCATGTTGGTTTGATAATCGAACCCTCTTCTATCTGTGCACCACAAATTTTACTTCAAATACCGTATGCACAGGCAGAACAACCATCACAATTTGTTCCGTGGCGTCAGAGGTTCGTTACATGATAGTTCTTAAGCCTGTGCTTGCGGCATTTGAAGAAAAATATGGGGTGTTCAGTTCTTCCCGGTTCAGTTTTCCCCGCACTGACCCTAATGCTGTTTATAACACTTAAAAGGTTTTTTCTTTACAAAATAAATAAATTTTAGTGGCATGGCCAAGTTTGTTTCGAAGAATAACAGTTTCCATTCAAATATTTACTTTAAATCCACTTTGCAAGGGTTCTTATTTGTTTCACATGATGATGAGTGTTCTTAGGAAAATTATTTGTCACCCTGGGATAACTGACAAGTCCCCTCAGTGGTTATATGTTAAATCGATTTTTTGTTGCTGTTCTTTGATCAGGTGCCGAGCACAGTGAAAAAAAGGAGGGTACCACTCCAAAGACACCGAAAACACCAGGGACTGGTAAAGAGGCCGAGAAAGGACACCGCAAGCTCCTTGAACAGAGACGCAAGCTAGTCGTACAACTTTTCAATGAACATGGCCTTTTCCCTACGACAGATGCCACGTGTGCTTTTCAGGTCAGTACCATCGATGTATTCCTATCTGTGTACAGGAAACTTTTACTTTTACTGAAAACAAAATCCTTCTACAGTTTCTTGACTCAAGCTTTTGTTCTTTGTCTTTAGAGCGAGCATAGCGATATCTTCCCAAACAAAACCTGTCTGCAGTTGAAAATACGTGAAGTCCGTCAGAAATTGATGGCTTGCAACAAATCCCCAGGAGGCCCGTTAAACAGTCCATTGCGCTCCGGTTCAGAATCAGCCTCCACCACTCCTGGTGAGTCATGATGGACACTTATGTACAAATTCAATGTCCAAAATACTATTTTGGCAGAGGATTGGTTTGCAATAATCATAGAGAATCTGCTTAACTGTGGGGTCATATTCACGTCTAGAACTGATTTCAGGTTCTTCTTCTCCAACTCCCAATCAAAATAGCAACCCGAGCCCTGCAATATCCACGCCAGCTTCCTTAGGTATTTGCTCCTGATAGCGTGGACCGGTTAATTTCTTGCTGCGAGACCTAGATACTGCCCCTTTGTTAACTTTGACAACCTTGCCTCATCCCTTCAATGTTACTTTTATGTATTTATCATTATCTGTGCGATGTTTGTATTCGTTGTTTTTCGCTGCAGTGCCAGTGTTCAGATTGATGTGATACACTTCTAAAGCAAAGGGCACACTGCACAAGCATTCATGTTTTCGGTAGGAATTTTGCATTTTCACATGTAACTTTTAAAAAATTTATTTCAGTAATAATATTTCAGTTTCACAAGTGAAAACAGAAGCATTAAGTTTTACTGTATTAGGCTGATCCAGACTTTTTACTTCACGTGTCTGTGATGCGGCTTTTATTGTTTCTCGTTCCACACAGGGCAGGCTCGCACCTTACCTGTGACGATCGTTTTGGATCAACCTTTGAGACCCAGGAAGCCAAGAGAGGAATTACTCCTTGTGGTCCATTTAATCTTTTTATTACAAAGCGTGTTGAAAAAATTCTACGAAGAATAAAATTTTTATGATGATTATTTGAGCAAGTGTTACTATTGTCACATTATTGCAGGTAGACCCTCAAGATCACACCTCAGTTCAATGCTTCAAGAGTAAAGTTGGGGCTGACCGTTTACGTCAAAACACATTCCGTAGGATACTGCATTAATAAATTGCCAAAATAGGTATTAAAAGCCTCTCAACTGTATTTGAAGGCAGGTTTTATGTTCAAAATTTAGTGCTTTGGTTTTTGCCGTTACAACACAACGAATGTTTACACTATTAGGACCTCTCCTTAAGTTAATGATGAAGTTTTAAGAAGTGATCTACTCTCTTCTTTCATAGAAGGAATGACACTTCAATGTGATTATCGTAACTGCATGGAATGCAAGAAAGCTTAAAAACCATAATATGTACACATTTGCGGTTTGGGGTGTATCACAGTTGATCCCCTTTCAACTTCTCCCCGACCACTTCTTCCCCGTCTCTGCCAGGGCGTATTTAATTTCCTGCTCTGGTCGAGAGGGTTCACGCATTTCATTTCCTCGCCTCCCACTCAACTCCCCCCCCCCCCTCCTCCCTGGCAGCGGCGCCGCGGAGGGAAGCTGCTGCCGCGCGGACTATCGCCGTGAGGCGTCTGAGGCCATTTTTATAATAAACAAATTTGGTATCAATTTTAAAAAAGGAATGGAAGGCATTTCTTGAAAAAGACCTTGTAGCTTTAGTTTTCTGGCTACAGAGGTCATTCTTATCCGAAAATGTTTGGAAAGAAGAACTCTTTAAATATCTGAATAGGTTGTTTTTTCAGGAGGTCAAAATATCTCTTTACACTGTGTTAAAACTTACTAGAATTTTTGTTTTCCTCTCTATTTTCGATATTTTCTCTCCTTGCATTTGGCTCGCAGTTTGTTCAGGTCTTAATCAGCAAATCTTCCTCAAAAACGTTTGATACCTTACTTTTGGAGTGTTGATATCGTAAAGAGCATGTTGGTGGAGGACTACATCGACTTTAGTTTTAAGGTATTTTGGCCACGTTGGGTGGTTCTTGACCCACTGTGCGACGCCGGCCTAATTCCCCTTGTTGATAATGGTGGCGCTGAGGATGTCGTCTTGCGACATGTCCTGGTCGCCCCAGCCCCACACATCGTTGCCGTGGTGGTGGTGGTCGTCCCCGTCGCCGTGCGCCTGCTGGGCGTACGGGTGTGAGCCGTCGCCCGTCCTGCACACGCGCTTCGCCACCATCTCCTTGGACACGGTCTTGAGGTCGTAGGCCCAGCCGATACGCGAGAAGAAGTCGATGGCGGCCAAGGTGGAGTTGCCATTGTACTTTCCCAGCTCGGCCGCCTTGTAGTCCCAAGGAAAGACGTGGTGGTAGTTGTGCCAGCCCTCGCCGAAGACAAAGTGCCCCACGAAGGCGTTCTCGGTGGGGGAGATGGACCTGCGGACACAGGGGTGGCCGTCAGGACAGGCAGCCCGACGCACAGTGGGCCTAAAGATCGGTGGAGGTGGTCAAATCCCGGACGTGTTTTGACCTCCACAGTCACTAAATGGAACTAGAACCAAATGTGTGACCCCACCAATGGATTTCACCTCAAACGAGGAATCTATTGGTGGGGTCACGCGTTCGGTTCGAGTCCGATTTAGCAACTCTGGGGTTTTGGCCGCCTGCGCCGGTCTTGTAGCCCACTCAGCGAGGAGCAGCGTCATGTCTCGATGGAGGGCAGGACGGCGTACTTGTCGACGGGCCGCATCCCCCACATGTGCGCCGCTGAGTTGACGAGCCAGGTGCCGTGCAGGGTCAGGAAGTAGGACACCATGGCGCACGCGTACCACGACGCCCAGCCGCTCTCGCCCCACAGCTTGACGGGCACCACGGTGGGTATCACGAAGGCGAGCAGGGGCATCAGCACCATGTAAAACCTGCGGCGGGGAAGGACAAACAATAGGAACGATACGGACACGAGCGCGGAGGTCTAAGGGCAGGTCCCCAGACAAAAAGATTCGGCGCCCGTTATGGGCACGGCCCAAGCATGCGCGGGCTCAGCACGTGCATAGGCTGGGCACATCTGAGCATGGCGTTGGCAGGTGCGGGTAGAGTCCTCTAGTGGGAGAGAAACGCAAACCAACTGAATTTTCCATACACTGATCGCCAGCCACCCTCGAAATACTCTTTACTCTTTGTCGTACTTCGGCCAAAACGGGGAAAAAGTTGCGCGTTATTTTTCATACAGGGGCCAGAACCTTGCCCCGCGCAAGGGGCGCCTGACTTCAATAATACTCCGTACACGACATCAATAATACTTGAATAATACCGATAATACTGATAATACCAATAATACGATAATACTCAATTTTGTGTCTATTTCATCATTTGAGTCTCTAAGTTTTAATTAGGATCGAATCTTATTGAATCAAAACCATCCGAGTAGTCCGAAAACCGCGTGCGCGGAAGCAAACGCAAGTAAAAGAACCCGAACGCACCCAAATCCTCACCGGTGCCTGGAGGGTTGCCTAGCAGCGCGGCGGCTGCTACAAGTTCGGAGTGTGGGTAAACGCAGTAAGCACACTGGGTCTTGCTTACTCCGAGGCTTACTCCCGGCAAGACCTAACCTAACGGACTCCCGGCAAGACTCCCATAGGCTTAAGTACCCTGAAATTCACGGTGTTTTATCGCACCGCTAATACTCCAAAAATACCTACTCTGCCAGCTGAACTGTATACATTGTATGCAGTAAATACTGCGTACATGCTATGTATACAGCAAATACTGTATACATGCCATGTATACAGCTAATGCTGCGTACATGCCCATGTATGCAGTAAATGCTGCGTACATGGGATGTACACACCTAAAAAATGCATAGGGTTTATAGGCAGATCCAGCTGTATACATGAGCATGTACGCAGCATTTACTGCATACATGGGCATGTACGCAGCATTAGCTGTATACATGGCATGTATACAGTATTTGCTGTATACATAGCATGTACGCAGTATTTACTGCATACAATGTATACAGTTCAGCTGGCAGAGTATGTACTTCAAAAAAATACCGATAATAATAGTACTCCGTACACGATTCAGGAGAGTCATCGACCCCATCCGCATCTGCCTGTGCCTGTGCCCGCATCAGCCCGCAACTACTGCACTATGCGGGCCGCTACCGTAAATCCCGGTGGCCCGCATCTGCCCGTATGCGGGCACAAACTTCGGCCAGCCCGCACCTGCCGCACCTGCCCACGCTGAGAGTCCTACAGTCGCTATGCCCAGATGTGCCCTATGCCCGTGCTGAGCCCGCGCACGCGCCCGTACCCGTGCTGTGCCCAGATTCGCTCGGGTTGTGCCCGTAACGGGCGCAAAATTTTTTCGTTTGCGGTAGTGGCAGGAACACGCACTTCTTCTGGAACATGACGATGGGGTCGCGCTCCAGGTCACTGAGGTCTATGCCGGCGCCCTTGATGCGGACGTCGGGGTGCTTGCGCACCAGGAGCCAGCCCATGTGCGAGATGAAGAAGCCGCGGCTGGCGTTGTGCGGGTCGGCGTCCGTGTCCGTGAACTTGTGGTGCACGCGGTGGTCGCGCACCCACTCGTAAATGTGGTTCTGCAAACAAATACCGAGTCACTGTGACGAGCGTTAGCCCCGCAGCGATTCCGAACAGTGCTTCGTCGCTCCGCCTCAAGGGACGCCTCATGAGTGCGAGGGAGACTGTGCATAGAGTCCTATACTCGAAATTCCGCTTCCCTGAGTTTTGTTTTTTTTTTAAGCCCCAAAAATAATAAAACTAAGGGAAGCGGACGTTTGATTGGGTCTATAATATGGGAACAAAACTCCGGTACACTTTGCACACCAAGGAAAAGTCGTTCCTTTAACCGCTACAGTTTTTGAGTTTTAGTCGTGAACACAAACTGTCAGCGTAACGGCCTGTTTTGTTTCGGTCTGGGTATCATCCCTGCCGGTCCCTTGTGTTGAAAGAGCAGACGCCCTACGCGCGAGGGCTTACCCACTCCGGGAATCATGTGTACACTCAACCTGGGAATCATTCGAATTTTTTCAAAATTCTATTGAAAATCCTTTGAATTTCAATGGTATATGTCGTCGTAATCTTGCAATAGTGTCCAAAAACACAAAGAAACAAAGGAATTTCTTTAAAAATCCTCACTTTTTCCGTGGGATTTGTTCGGGAATCGTGGGAATCCGGAATCGTGTGTACACCAAAACAAGAAGTGGGTAACCCCTCGCCTACGCGTCACGACGCCACTGACCTGGAAGGCATGGGCCTGGCACAACATGAGCAGCGTGCGGAGCTGCCACTTGGCCTTGTACGCGCGGTGCGCCCAGAGGCGGTGGGCGCCGGCGGTGACGCCGAAACCGCTCAAGCAGATCATGAGCACGACTGCGGGCAGACACGCAGGTTAGAAAGCACACACGTTGCACACTATATTTCAAATAAGAAAGACTGGAAGCGACCAAGCTTGCGGGTGGGCCACGGTCAAGGGGTTCCTAACCGAGCCGGCGAGCGCACACTGACCTAAAATCAAAAGTGACTTTTTGACTTTCTTGATTTTTTTAAAAACTTTTTTGTGACTTTTTGATAACCTTTTCGATTGTTGCGTCTATTTTGCCTTGGAACGTTTTTGACTTTTAGACCTTTTAATGACTTTTTGACTTCTTAATGACTTTTTAATTGGTTTTTGACTTTTTAAATTACTTTTCCACCAGCGTATACTGACTTTAAGCATTTTTAAAGGCTGTTTCGTGACTTTTTGAGAATTTATGGTGGTTTTTCTGTTACTTTTTGACTTTTGTGACTTTTTGGACTTTTAATGACTTTTTCACCCGCGTACATTGATTTTCGCCGGTTAGGAACCCTTCGACCACGGCCCGCGGCGTGCGGCCGCCCAGGGCGGGCCAGAGAACGAGCGCAGGCGGCCAGAACTCTCGATGCGTTTGGGGTTCCAGTCGCTAAATGGGACTCGAAACAAACATGTGACCCCCGCCAATGGATTCTTCGTTCGAAGAGCAATCCGTACTCTCTAAATGTAATTGTATAATTTTGTACAATGCTTTACACAAAGTTGCGCATACGTCCGTTTCGCGCAAAATTTGTGCAAACTTTTACACGAATGTGTGCAAAAATTCACACGAATTTGAGCGATTCTGCGCACAAAGTAGTGCAAAAGTTATGTATGCGCAACTTTGTTCAAAGCTTTGAACAAAAATCGTACAAATTAATTTAGTGTGTAGGTGGAGTCACACATTCGGTTCGGGTCCTATTTAGCGACTCGGGAGACTCTGGACCTCAAAACCCATCCGGACTTTTGGCCGCTTGCGCCGGTCTTCTCGACCACTGTGCGGCCGGTACTCACTCCACAAGTAGGATAAGAAGTGCAGCTGGCCGGTGAGCATGAGGTGGAGGCCCCGGACGGCTGCGTAGTGCAGGTACGCGAAGATGAGTACGTTCCGCCAGACGATCTTCCAGGCGTACACTGCAAGAAAAAGTGTGGATAGTACAACAAACGTACAACAAAAACTGTACAATAAAAGTACAACAGGGATTGTAGAAAGTACAACGAGAATTGTACGAACCACAACGAGGCCTGGACTGCACAGCACTCGTCATGCCGGTTCCATTGTACTTTGTACAACAATTGTACAACAATTGTTGTACTTTGAAAGTACAATAAATTCCTGATAAAAAATTTGCCAGTAATTTGTGTACTTTCGTTGTGGTTTATTCTTGCAGTGGAGGGGTCCGGCTGGGCCGTGGCGGTGGGCGGCATGGCTGCCGTCGGCGGGGCCGGCTTGGCGACCATCTGGGCGAAGGGCTGGGCGACGGGTGCCATGGACGGCCGCGGCGACGCCACGCTCGCCATGCTGGGCAAGTGGTACTGCTTGAGCGTGGCCGGCGGGGACACTGCGGCCTCCGCCTCGAACATGGTCGTCGTGCTGGTTAGGTTACACTGTTAAACATCCGCTCTAATATTACAACACAATATCCTCCAGGAATGTTGTTAAATTACAACACGGCTGTTTGGTGGCTGAACAGGATATCTATCCAATGGGCAACTCTTTTGTTTCATCACAACTTTCTTGTCTGAAAACAATAATGTAATTGGGATAAAAATCAGTAATGTTGCCATTCAACAAATTTTCGGTTTATTAACAACGATCGTGCAATATTTAAACAAACAGTGTTGCCATATTACAAGGATCTTGTTAACTTACATTACGATAAAGCCAACACAAATGTGGCCAAGTCGTAATTGAAGACTCGATGGATGCGTTGTTTTACAACAATCGATTCATCATAAAACAGCACAGGGTGCTGCAACATGTTTGTAATATAACGAGATGTGTGAGAAAAAAATTATCAGCAAAAATGTTGTTGATTGACAACAGTGTAGGCGCCATGTTAGCTGTGCGCTACGCTGGAAAAGAATGCGCGTCGCGTATGAAAAATACTGCTGTCATTTACAACTCTGCACTCCGCTGGCGCGTCATTTGCCCGGCTTGCTCTGCTCGGCTGAGCGGGGACTTTCTTCGGCCTCCGCGTGCTAGTGTCCTATAGAGGTCCTCCCAATGCTGACGTCACGAAGCTCACTGAGAGGCAGAACCGCGCGAGGATTCTGTGGTTTAACTACATTTCAGAATGCTAATGTAGACGGCAGTTGGATCTGGCAGCAATAATGCAGTTGAAGGACAGTTTCTGTCCACTTTAAAGCACGTCATTGACTGCAGCGCACAATACAAAATTGATGACACTTTGAATGCAGTTTAAGAGTAGTAAAGAACTACAGAAAGGAACTGCAGATAAACCACTGCAGCTTCAATTGCAGTTAAACTACTGTTCCTCCCACGCAGGGCCCGGGTAACGCAACGCGAAGCGCTCTGCAAACCAAAGTCTGCGCATGACACGACGCTGTGTTAAATGTGTGCCTGCGTGCACTCACCTATACTGCAGCTTGCACTAGCCTCCAACGCGTCCGAGAATCGAAGACCGGAGCATGCAGTTCTCGCCTCGTTACTGTTCGCACAAGGTGAGTTCATTCGCTGTGCGCCGTGCGTCATCTGGGCGGGCTGGAATACATCCAACGGAGGCCGCCCCGCCGGGAAAGGCCCAGGCCCCAAGCCCTACGCCCGCGACACTTCAAAAACGCCACTTCCCATGCAAATTGTATCAATGCGTCACAAATAACAGGAAAAGTTGCGATCCAAATCGGCAACTTTGGCCCGTCCCGTAAATTTTAAATTTGAGAATCAAGGTTGGGGTCCTAATAGACGCCATTTTCGTCATTGGAACCCTCTAAAACAAAAGCATCAACGTTAAACTCACGATAAAAATTTTGGTCCTACATACCTCACTGGGATTCGAACCTGGGTCTGAACTTCTCCGATTTGCTCGAAACCAGCACCCTTGGCTTTGTCTCGTTGCCCCGATAAATAAAAAAAAAATAAAAAAATAAATAAAAGGCCCTACCCAGTCAGAATTATACTATTGAAAAGATGACGTTTCGATGTCGATCGCCTCGAAAATTCGGGGACATCGATTTCAGAGTCGAAAAGTCTCAGATGTCGACTTGCAGGAGAAAACAATGAACAGCCTTTCTTTACCTTTGACATGCATGTGGGGGACTGAATTTGCCTATTTTAACTTGTAGTGTCCCTCGTCACCCGAAAGACGTCAACGACATCGATTCTACGTCACTTCTATTTCGATGAGCCACTGAAACAAAAATAGCCTCCATAATGGTGTTGTGTCCAAAACAAATCAACTGGGTTCACAAAATGTGAAAAGATTGTAGTTTCTGCTAATTCTGTGAAAATAAGTCTTAGAAACTTACGCTAGCTCGATTCGCTTGCCGGCCCTACTGACCGGCAACGCCGACGCACGCTTGCTCGGGTCAGTCCGCGAACCGAGTGTACTCTGCAAACTCAACAGTGTACTCAGTACACTCTGTTCAGCGTGTACTCATAAGCACACTCCAAAGAAAGTGTGCTCAGATGAGTGCAGGGTCATTCCATGTGAAATCGACAAGGTTCAAATCGACCAGTGCTCCGATTTTGATGAAACTTGCAGCGATTGTTGGTCTTATGGTCCCATTGAAGTTGCCAAAATATTTTGGTCGAAATGTCAAAGGGGTCTGAGTAGTGCACGATTCAATTTTTTTCACTTTTTGTGAATGGGTATCCGTTTTTTGCGAATATCTCCGGAACTATTCGTCGTACGACAAAAATGAGTACACCGTTGGAAAGAGGAGAAAAAACTGAATAAAATCAAAAAACAATTTTTTTTTTTTGAGAAAAAAAATTTTCTCTTTTACTAAACTCAAACTTTCAAAGTTATGTTTGAAACTGTTCCCCTTCATCAAAATTGACATGCTATGGCTCAAAAAGTAGCTTAACCCTTCCCCTAAACGAAAATGTCAATCATACAAAGTACTTTTTTTCGTTTGGGAGAACGAGCGATTTCCGTGGACCTCTGCACTGGATCCGGGCCTACCCTCTGCCTGAACGGTGCACAACGGCCCGGCGCTGTGGCACCGCGGTGTCCTGCCACCCACCCCCATCCCTTTCCGCAGTTCCCAGAGCAGAAGTAGGGGCGCCTGGAGGGTAGGCCGCACCCCGCACGCCGCCCCGGGCTCCCAGGGTCACCGCCCAGCAGGTAGGCAACCCTTCCTAGTCACCCCGAGCCTTGCTTCGTGGCGCAGCCGAAGTGCAGCCGAAGTTGATGCGAAAACGGCATTCCCCCCGACGGTGCTGCCAGTGTTTGGGCTGCGGCGACAAGACGAAGTTGTTGTTGTTCCTTTGTCTTGGTTTGTTTACTTTCTGCACCGACTACTTGTTGGAGTAAATATTTTTTGAGCATTGACTTTGAGTCGATTTTATGCCCTGAAAAGGTCCGTTTTTCTTGTTTACGAGTTCTTTCTCTTTTTTTAAAAAAATCTGATATTATAGGATTGTGCTTTGGTTTGATGACGCTTCTTGTTTTATTTTGAGGTTTGGTTTCTTTGTGGTTCAGGTTCCCCCTACACAATGGGCCGAGCAGACACCAAGAAGTGCTTCCTGAGAAAGGTACAACATCTTCCTGATGTTGGTGCCTGCTCTGGGGATTTCACTGCAAGAGCCAGCCTATCTCCAGAAAGGATTCGTTTGCTCAAGATCAGAAGTGGCTGCAGGAAGAGTTTGCAGTATGTTTGTGATGGACATTTCACTAAGTTCATTCACCGCTTTGAAGCACACCAGAAAAACTGCTGTCTTCATCAGTCAACATCTGTTCATGATGGCCCTCCAGCCAAAAAGAAAAAAACTGGCACTCCTCAATTGCATGTTATTACACTCCAAATGCGGGACAGTGCCAAAACTATTGGACTTGCTTTGGTGCCCGGCAAGAAAGTGTGTGTCAAGTGCAAGATTGACCTGAACGCTAAAATCAAAGCTGCTGCAAAATCTGCCGCAGAAAAGGCTGCTCAAGAATCTTCAAGCAACGCTCCTGACCCGGCTTCAATTTCCAATCCTCCTATATTTTCATCACCTAGTGTAGGGTCAACTTTGGTCCCCAGTGATATTACAACTCCCACTGTACCTGCTGATGGAAAGGCTTCTCAAGAAGAGTTTTTTCAGGAGAGTATTGATGGATTAAATACTTGGCTGTCCTCTCTTGGATTCTCTCCTGTTAATGAAAGGAAATTAAAGACTCAGAAGAGCTATGGGCGTAAAGTTATGAAGAAAATAAGAGCAGCGCTGACAAAATTTTCTGATCAACAACTAACTGAGGACGAAGATGCAGCATACTTCAGAGAAATAATAGGCCAACTACAGCAATTTATTGATTGTCATCCCCAGCCCGATAAAAAATTATTAGCTTTATCAGTTGTACCAAAAAGTTGGAGCATTTCCAGGATTGAAAGCACATTTGGGGTATCCAACTACATGGCGAGGAAAAGCCGTCTACTAGTGCAAGACAAGGGTATTCTGTGTGGCCCGGGTCCTAAAGTGGGACGCAAACTTTCACCTGAGACAGTGGCGCTGATCACCAAATTCTACTACAGGGACGATGTGAGTCGGCCTCTCCCTGGAGCCAAAGATGTACTGAGTGTTTTAGTGGACGGGAAGAGAGTGAAGAAAACTAAAAGACTAGTGCTGTCTACTCTCAGTTGCTTGCATCAAAAGTACAAAAAAGAACACCCTGATCACAAAGTCTCTTTAGCTAAATTTTGTGAACTGAGACCAAAAGAGTGTGTATTAGCTGGTAGTGCCGGGACTCATGTGATTTGTGTATGCACCTATCATCAGAATCCAGAACTTATGTTTGAAGCGGGAAATCTAAGTGAAGCTGGATTAGAAAATATAAAAGCGTGCAAAAAGTTGCTTTTATGCTCAGAGCCTAGTGAAGACTGTTTTTTTCGAAGATGTAATGACTGTTGTGATTCCACTGTTTTACAGGAAAAATTGGAAGTTTATTTTGACTCAGAAATGATTTCCACTGTGGTTTACAACCAGTGGGAGTCCACAGACCGGGCAAATATTGTAACTTTAAGTAAATCTACTGATGATTTTATTTCTGAGTTTATATCGCAGATTGAAAGTCTCATACCCCATGATTTTATTAGCAAAGTGCAAGCAAATTTCTATAAGGAATCAATTGAAAATTTAAAAGATGGTGAAGTTGTTGTTAATGTTGACTTTGCAGAAAATTTCTCCTTTGTTGTACAAAATAGCTCCCAGGGGTGGTACTTTAATAATAAACAGGCGACATTGCATCCCTGTTTGATTTATTATAAAGATGCAGAGGGCAAAGTATGCCACTCAGCATTTGTTTTGATATCAGATCACTTGGACCATAGTACTGCTGCAGTGCATACATTTCAGAAAAAATTGATCCGTCATATAACTGAGGACCTCAAGATAAAGCTGGCTAAAGTCAAATATTTTTCAGACGGTTGTGCTGCTCAGTACAAAAATAAAAAAGCTGCCGCCAATGTATGGTTTCATGAAAGGGATTTCGGAGTACCTGCAGAATGGCACTTTTATGCTACGAGCCATGGAAAAACTGCCTGTGATGGTGTGGGCGGCATGATCAAACATACTACAATGTTGCATTGCCTACGCTTAACAGCAAAAGACCCACAAATTACAATTGCCTATGATTTCTATGATTGGGTGTCTAAAAACATTCAAGGAGTGACTGCTAAATGGGTTCCGAAAGAAGAAGTTATTGAAAATGAAAAGGCTTTACTTGTGAGATTTGAGACAGCTTTTGACATTGATGGAATCAAATCCCACCATGCTATAATTCCTAGAGTGCCATCAAAGGATATCTTACTTAAGTTGTATTCACAAGATACAAAGTTTAATATTAAGAAGATATGTACCAAAGAATTTGAACTAGACTATAGTGAGGTAAAAGGATTTGTAACATTTACAGAAGATGAAAATTCCTGGGAGCTAGGCTGCGTATCTGAATTCCATGAAGAGGATGAAAACTTTTCGGTTGAAGTTATGGAAGCTACTGGACAACCAAGAAGTTACAAGTTTACTGATATTGTTATAGTTGTTAGTCTACATGACATTGTTAGTCTAGTTAATCCGTACTTTCAAGCCAAAGGGACAATTGTGAAACTTCGAGTAAGTGATGCTAAAGCAGCAGATGTAAAATTAAAATCTAGGAAAAAAAATATGTTTTGAAGCAAGGTATAACTTGCAGCTACAGTTATACTACTTTAAAGGTTCAGAGGAAGGTCAGATAATTTTTATGTATAAAAACAACTTTGAATAAACACCCAGCATTTTAAAATTTGTGTTCGATTGAAATTTCCTAACAATTTGAAAGAAATCTCAGTCTGGTAACAAACATTTGACAATGTGCAACACAAACTCTCGCCTATGGCCATACTGAAAATTTGAAGGTCAAGAAGGAGATGGAGTAGGGGGAGGGGACAGGGGAAGAGAGGTAGTCACGTAGGATGAGTTGCCTACCTGCTGGGCGGTGACCCTGGGAGCCCGGGGCGGCGTGCGGGGTGCGGCCTACCCTCCAGGCGCCCCTACTTCTGCTCTGGGAACTGCGGAAAGGGATGGGGGTGGGTGGCAGGACACCGCGGTGCCACAGCGCCGGGCCGTTGTGCACCGTTCAGGCAGAGGGTAGGCCCGGATCCAGTGCAGAGGTCCACGGAAATCGCTCGTTCTCCCAAACGAAAAAAAGTACTTTGTATGATTGACATTTTCGTTTAGGGGAAGGGTTAAGCTACTTTTTGAGCCATAGCATGTCAATTTTGATGAAGGGGAACAGTTTCAAACATAACTTTGAAAGTTTGAGTTTAGTAAAAGAGAAAATTTTTTTTCTCAAAAAAAAAAAATTGTTTTTTGATTTTATTCAGTTTTTTCTCCTCTTTCCAACGGTGTACTCATTTTTGTCGTACGACGAATAGTTCCGGAGATATTCGCAAAAAACGGATACCCATTCACAAAAAGTGAAAAAAATTGAATCGTGCACTACTCAGACCCCTTTGACATTTCGACCAAAATATTTTGGCAACTTCAATGGGACCATAAGACCAACAATCGCTGCAAGTTTCATCAAAATCGGAGCACTGGTCGATTTGAACCTTGTCGATTTCACATGGAATGACCCTGCACTCTGATGAGAGTGTACACTCTCATTAGAGTGTACTCAGATGAGTACACACCTACGCACGCCGAGCAGTTGATGCAGCTGTAGGCAAGGGGAAATAACTTTGAATTTCAGTGTACAAATTTTTGAATTCCACATGAATATCGGATGAATTTCAATGAATTGCAGCCAAATTTCTATGAATTTCGATATGAATTTCAATGGTTTTCGGAGAATTTCTTTGAATTTCGTCTAATTTTCATGAATTTGGAAGAAATTGGACTAAAATTCAAGATTGACCATGAATTTCGGTGTACAAATTTTTTTGAGTTGTTTCCCCTTGACTGTAGGTGTGTACTCATCTGAGTACACTCTCGTGGGAGTGTGCTCATGAGTACACGCCCATGAGAGTGTACTTGTGAGTACACGCTAAAGAGAGTGTACTGAGTACACTGTTGAGTTTGCAGAGTAGCCTGGCCTAGCCATGCAGGGGTTGGGGGACAGTCCAGCTGCCGCCAGCGTGCTTGAACCAGCCGGAGCGCTGCGGCTGTAGTCGGCGCAGCCGGTGCTGGTGACAGCGAACTAACTGCACTCACCATCGCTGTCGCGCGACAGCGATCGAGTTGTTACTGCGCTGACTTTTTGGTCAATTTATCAATAGTTATCCAAGTAATTTGTGCAACCATAATACGTACTTTCCGTTTCTTATAGAACTAATTAGGAATTGTTAAGTAGTGTACTGACAATTTAATTTTGTTAATAATTTTACAAAGCAAATTGGTCATTCTTACATAAAAAATACTAAGTATTATGCTTTCTTAATCGAGTACATATTTAATGAGGATGCCTAGGCACCCGCCGGACGCGATGGCTCCGAGCTACGTGCATTCTGAAACGTGGACCACGAATGGTCCACGCAAGGAAACATGGACCAAGTGCGGTCCACGCTTTACAGTGCTGAACTTCTCGTGGGCAGGCTACTCTTCCAGGTGTGAAACACAGCTTGGTCGACGTTTCCTAGCGTGGACTATTCGTGGTCCACGTTCCTCACAGTGGACCATCGTGGTCCACACTTGGATTAGCAGTGCTCTTGAGGCCGAAACGCGTATAGAGTTAAGGCCGCCTGCGTCGGTCTTCTGGCTCTCTGTGCTACGTACCGAATTTATTTGTACAAAGGAGTTTTGTGTGTACTGTCTACACTGTCCGTAACGATTGTTCGAAAACAACAAAACTGTCAACAACATGGTCGTTTTCATCTTTGTTTAAAACTGAAACGACGGAAAAGTTGTCTTCCAACAAGTAAGTTGTTTTAGAATGACCCAACTGTCATTTATCAACAACATTCTCTGTTCGTAAACGACTGTTGTCGTTTAAAAACAACTGTTGTCAGAAAAAAATTAGCAGTAGATTTGTCGTTAATTAACAACTAAATTTCTGACAGTGTAAGCTAGTTCCATCCGTGTGTGCTGCGATTACGCCAGCCGGGTGCTTTTGGATTGACGCGGTAAACTCGGCCCTGATGCTTAGGCACCCGCCGGACGCGATGGCTCCGAGCTACGTGCATTCCATCGACCGCCGCAAACATCGCCTTCCTGGGACTGGATTTCCTGAAGAAAAAAAAAAAAAAAAAAGGGTCCCTCGCTGGCCCTCCGCAGGTAAACAAGAGTCGAAGCGGGCTCCCCAGCAGGAAATTCCCCAGGGCGCGTTCGGGCGAGGGGTGACCAACTGTAAGATTTATTGTACAACGAATGTAGGAATGTGTTGGAATGTGCAAGATTTCTGCTTTAATTGTCACACTTGTTGACTACTTACAGGCGTTTCCGCCTGCAGAATGTGGGAATGTGTTCAAATTTTGTACAATGAATGTGGGAAGTTATTCCCCCCTCGCGTTCGGGTGACTTCAGGTGTCGCCGGACGGTTTCCGGCGCCAAATTGGCGCTCGGGGGACCCAAGTGGCGCCAAAGTGGTGCCGAGTGTCGGTGGCGACCCGAGTGGCGCTTTGGCCTCGCGAGTGGCAACTTCGCGAAATCCGTGGCGACCAGTGGCAATTAAGCTCGGCCGGTTGCTGTCTGTAGGGGCCCTCTATGTCAGAGATGCGCACGCTTGACTGCTGGAGTTAACTTGGCGATTTTCGCCCCGTGCGAGACTAGCACTGCGAGGCCCCCGCGGCCGGGCGGCGTCCCCCCTCCACCTCCACTCTAGCCTCGCACCGGGCGGTTTTCCGCCCAGTTCACTGTCGACCAATCAGAAGGCCGGATTCGCGGCAAGCGTGCGCATCTCTGACACAGAGGGTCCCTAGGCTGCTGGCCCGGCCGGCGGACTAGGGATTATGGACTTTTCCGCCCTCCCCGGCCGGCCCGAGCGGATGTTTCTAGAATTGCGACGCGAACGCCTGGGTGGCGACTTAGTGCAACCGCACTACAAATCCAAAGGTCAGACTTCTCGCCACTCCAGAGTCTCGCCAAATTTCGGTCAGACCAAAATGTCTCGCCACAAAACGGCGAGACTTTCTTGTATGACCGCTGTAAAGGTGCTAATTAGCGTCCATGCGGCGCACCGTAACTAGCGCCTTGACAGCGGTCAGACAAGAAACTCTCGCCATTTTGTGGCGAGACATTTTCGTCTGACCAAAATTTGGCAAAACTTTTGGGTCTGACCGAAACTTGGTGAGACTTTATTTCCGGGTAATTTGTAGTGCTGTGGCGCCGGAGTGGCGACGCGCGCGCTCTGGTGGCGCACTGGTTTACACGGAGTCTGGCAACCCTGTCCGGGACATCGGTCGAGTTCAGTCGGTCGCCGTGGAAGGGTTGCCAGACCGGGCGCTTTCGGGTCCCTTCGGGCGCCGAAGAAATTGCCTCGAGCCCTTTCGAGCGGGCTCGGGCGCCTTTCGGGTGGAAGCGACCGACATGGTAGGTCTCGGCGGTACTTCGGGTGTACTTCGGGTGCTCTTCGGGATCTCTTCGCCAGCGGTCGGGTCTGTGGGGCCCGCCGTGTCAGGCAACCCTGAGGGTTGCCATAGGTGCGGTGACTTGAAGAGGTCTTGGCGACATATTTGGCGACTTAAGTTTGATGGCGACTTGATTTTTTTGGACGATTTTTTTTTGGCAATATGTCAGTTTTTGCAGAATAATGACGATTTTCGGACGTAGTCGCGGCAGGTTGGCGCTCCTCAGAAGGCACTCGTCGCGGGACATCCCAAAACCAGCGAGCGCAGCTGCTTCTGACGAGGGGGAGCCGGAAAATTTCCGGGATGGGCTGTTGCGGGCTCCCTCCGCATCGGAGGTGAGGGAAAACCCTTTCCACTGTTCGGGTGCTGATCGGCGACTCGAGTGGCGACCCGACCGCCACGGTGGCGACTTTCGGCGACCTGAGCGCACCCTGGTGGTGACTTGGCGTGCTCGGGACCTGGCAACCCTGTCCAGCCTGCGTCCTGTTCGCCCGCGCTGAGGCCCACTGCAAGGCCACTTGCAAGCTTTGTCCCGAGTGTGTTGGTCTTCGTCTGCGCTTCGCTCGCTGTCCGGCTCCCACTTCTCAAGCAACTCTGTGTGGTCTAGTTGTCCAGGACCTCTCATCTACCTTACCAGCGTCATCAGCCCATCGGCACGAAAGGTACGAAGCGTCGTACTACCTACAAACTCTAGTGTGAGCGCACTATCAGAATCGTCTTGACTTATTATCTCTTGCCAAGAAGTTTTTTGTGCAAACGTACACGGTAAAAGTGCCGCCTTGAAATCCAAGGGGATGCCTTGTTTTCATTTCCAAGGGGTTTGAGTGAATTTTCAAAATAGTCCAAATTGACATCACATTACAGAAATGGATTTGTCTCGACAAGACAAACAAAAAATGTCAACACATGTCATAGGTTTGGTTGGGGAATATAAAAGTTATCGAACCTTAAAGTTTGTAACATAGCCAAAAAGGCCAACTTTGTACTTTTGAAGTTAAATAACTTTTTAATTTGCCATCCAAACTTATGACATGTGCTGACATTGTTTGTTTGTCTTGTCGAGACGAATCCATTTCTGTAACGTGATGTCAATTTGGACTATTTTGAAAATTCACTCAAACCCCATGGAAATTAAAACAAGGCATCCCCTTGGATTTCAAGGCGGCACTTTTACCGTGTAATATGTACTATTTTCTCTTTAGCTTCTCTGCAAACTGAAGTGTGTACATAGTACACTCTTATTAGAGCATGCTTCTAAGCACACTCTTATTTACAGCATACTTGCTAGGCACACGCTAAAATAGAGTGTGCCTGGCATGTACACGCTAAATAAAAGTGTACCTGCAAGTACACTCAAACTGGCCCATGCTTTTAGATAGGACTAATCCAATGTATTCTAGCGTGTTCTTGTAGGCACACTCTTATTTAGTGTGTAAATGCCAGGCACACTCTATTTCAGCGTGTGCCTAGCAAGTATGCTGTAAATAAGAGTGTGCTTAGAAGCATGCTCTATTAAGAGTGTACTATGTGCATACTTTAGTTTGCAGAGTTTGCACGTTTTTGTTTATTATATAGGGTATTTACTAGTGTTTTGGGGCTGACATTATATTTAGTTCACCTTAGAAGAATCCTGCCACCATTCGTTAAAAAAAATAAAAAATAATAATTTTTATATTAGAACTCGCCTTACAATGACTTAAGTTCTCGAGTTTGTACCTTACTTCTTTATGCTCAAAGTATACTTCGCAAGGTTTCCGTGCGGCTTACAGGTTTTGAAAGAGCATACCTATGGGTCTCGGCCTTTTGCAGTAGTGGCTGTTCTTATTTTTATCGTCGCAGTTCCATTATGTAACATTTATAATATGCTAAGTAATTTATTGTTTATTGTTTGCAGAACAATGAACAGTACAAAGAGAGGCTGATTGCTTTGGTTGTGAAACTTCACGAAATTGATGTTCTGAAGTTTGGTGACTACAAAATGAAAAGCGGAGTGCAATCGCCGGTTTATTTTGACCTACGCCTCATCGTTTCGTACCCTAAAATTTTGGTATGTTGTGCATCTCATTATTTTGCCATTCGAATTGTTTATTCGTTTTTGGAGGTTGTGTTATCTCTTTTTCTTTTTTCTTCCAGGCGGAGGTTTCAGATCTGATTCGTGAGTTGGCGAAGACCTCATTAGAAAACTGCGACCACGTTTGTGGTGTACCATACGCAGCATTGTCCATAGCCACTCTTGTTGCTGTTGGCTCGGACAAGTCCATGCTAGTTCGACGCAAGGAGGCTAAGGATCATGGAACAAAACGAATGGTCGAAGGCTGTTACAAACCTGGTGATACCTGCGTCATTGTGGAGGATGTTGTAACAACTGGTCTCAGCATCGTCGAGACTGTTGGGGTAAGATAATCGTTAAAATCTTGTTACTTACGTTCCAAGAAAATTATTTACTTATTTTTGGGACCTGTAATTTACCTTGTTTAAAATTTGTCTTTCAACACAGGATTTGCAACGTGAAGGCCTAAAGGTAACCGAGTCCATTGTTGTTGTTGATCGCGAACAAGGTGGAACAGAGCATTTGGCCTCTCAGGGTTTAAAGATGCGTAGTCTGGTTTCTCTTACAGAGGTGAGGCTAATTTTTTCAGGGCAGTCACCTTTGGATTCTTTAAATTTCTTATAACGTTTCATCCGAATTTTCAGATAATGCATATATTACATGCAGCTGGGAAGGTTGATGAGGCAACAGTGACCAAGGTGAAGACCTATCTCAGAGAGAGCCGAGTTGGCAGCCCATCAGCCAGAGTGCCTGCCTTCCGCGGTATGTTTCCTTCCACGATAAAATGATGACTGATTACGTGATTGCTTCGATCTTCTAATTTTGTGTCTTCCCTCAGCTGTCAAGCAGACAACGGATGAAAGACTGAAAATGACCTTTGATGCGAGAGCTGAGAAGTCTACGAACTCGATGTCTGCCCGATTGTTGCGGCTGATGGCAACTAAACAGACTAATCTGTGTGTCGCTGCTGATTTAACCAGTTCAGCTGCGGTCCTGCAATTGGCAGATGCTGTTGGTCCCTACATTTGTATTTTGAAAACTCACGTAGACGCACTCCATGACTTTTCTGGTCAATTTGGACCGCGGCTTCAGGAGATTGCGAAGAAACATAACTTCTTGATCATGGAAGACAGGTAAATTCCACCTCACGCAACATGTGTTTATGTTACCTTATTTTCTAAATAATGCTTTCGGTTAAAATTTGTAATTACTAAATTGTGTCTTCAGGAAATTTGCGGACATTGGGCACACCGTCAGCTTGCAGTATGGTGCCGGCATTTTCCGGGTAGCTGACTGGGCACATTTCGTGACAGTTCACCCACTTCCAGGCCCCAAGATCATCGATGGTTTTGTCAGCTACCTAGAGACTCACGAAGCAAACTTGAAGGACCGTGCCTGTTTCATTGTTGCTGAGATGAGTAGCAAGGACGCTCTTACCACAGCTTCATACCGATCTGGTAATTACTCTATTCTGTGTTTTTAGTAATTTCCGAGGGGGTATGCACACTCGCGTAATCGCCTGCACGTACAGAGAAGCAAAAACCAACGAAAAAGTCAGTTAAAAAAGACCGTAAAAAAGACACGGTCTGGCGTACACCCACCTTGTAGCCTTTCTATGGCGTATTTACACCATTATTATAGAGCGTGATACAGGAGTCCTCGAGCTGGTCCCTATTAAAGGAATGTGCTTGATTTACAGTATTCTTCTTGTTTTTGTTGCAGAGGGCGTAAAACAAGCAGAGGCACGAGTGGATTTTGTGGCTGGAGTGGTGAGTCAGTCAGGCACTGGGATATCTTCGCCAGGACTCATCCAACTGACGCCAGGTGTGCGTGTCCAAGATAACCGAACGCCACAAAGTGACTCCGATGGCTTGGGTCAGCAGTACAATTCACCTCACCATGTCATTCTGGAACGGGGTGCCGATGTAGCTGTCGTGGGACGAGGGGTGACCGAAGCCCCCGACAGAGCAGAGGCCGCCCGGTTGTACCGAGACTTACTTTGGAAAGCTTATTTGCAACGTGTGGATGCATCTTAAATTACGGGGCTTTGTACACAGAATTTGTACAGAATTTGTTACATAAATTTTAACATTTGTGAACATGTGACATGTTGTGAGTTAAAATGGAACGGTGATCGTTCACGAGAAAATCCTGTTACTTTTATTAAAATTACTGTACAAGATGATGTTTGGATTAGTTTTTATTTATGTTAAGATTTTAATTATGTTTCATAAACCTTTTTGTTTATTAAAGAGTTCCCAAATAATATGTCACTTTCTTTTATGTGGCTTCCATCCTGCTGAAAAATGTCGCTTAATGGTCGCGCGAACTTACTAAATCGCATATTGTGAGTTGTTCTAACGTAACTCAATAATAAAAGTTGAAAAAGAAAGCGGGCAACCCAACGTGCTTCGAAATCTTTCCGTTGACATGCAGAGGGGCGGCCTGAAGGGCTGCCTAGCTGCAGGCGCCTCTCCCCAAAGCCAGCTTTACTAGGGCGGGTCTTGTCCTCTTTGTTTACGCCAACTTACAAATAGTGCTTACCTCACTGAGAATAAAAGTCATGATCATGACTAAACTTTTGGGTCAGGAATTCTTTATCACCCAAATTTGGGTGAGAAAGGTTTTCTAACCCAAATTTGGGTGAGGGCGGTTTCCTCCCTGTGGGGGGCTATGGGGGCCTCAACTGCTATAAGATTGTGAGCTATGAAGGTTAACGTTAAGTCGTTTCTCCCTAATTTTCCGAGAGGAAAAAACACGCACACCTCAGATTCTGGTAACTGACCCTTCTAAGACAAAAGAATGAGAAAGCGTTGGCTTATTTAGAAATCAGCCCAGAGACCGTAAAAGCCTTTTTACTAGGATAAATTTTAGTTATCGTCAGTTTGAGAACAAAGTATTCGTTCCGAGAGCCTCTAGGGGGGCATAGGTAATGGAATTCCAGGCTGCTTTGAAGGGTCTAAGAGCGAAGTGGCTGTCAAAGATTTCACTAAAATATTTTTGTGTGGTTTTAATTTGTCTAACATTGACGAGCGATTTTTCCGAGGGTGAATCACTCTCCGTTCTGGTGGGGCACTTTTTTATAGGGTGCTGAAAATTGTCGGAGACATTTACTGTGCACACATGGCGAGGTGTCACTCACTCTGGGAACCGTGTGTGCACCCAGTTCGGGAATCATTCAAGATTCATTCAAAATTTAATCGAAAAGCCTGAAAGTTTCAATGTGAGGTCATTCTTTTCTTGAGGTGGTGACACAAACACTGAAAAAAAAAAGACCACTTGAAAGGCACCAATTTATTTGTCATTGCATTAGAACCACAATAAACGTGGCGGGTAATCTCAGTTAAGGTGAATTATTTAGCAAGAAGAATAAATATGAATGTAAACTTCATTTAAGTGATTATGAACTGCACGTGTTTGATTACCACAGTTATTCAATTCTTTAACAGCCAAAATAAGTGTAGAAATGTCAGTTTGATTCAAATGATCACAAACTTGTCCAACAACAACCGTGGCGGGTAACTCAGTAATTGAACAAGTGAAACGCAAATATGAATGGAATTGTCAACAGATTTGAAATGATTACAACCTTAAATTAAAATAAATAATGAGATCTGCACTACTTCTAAATAACTAAAGATGAGGCCCCACCCTGTGACCTTTGGTCACGCTTTACAGAAACGATTACCATTAAAATTTATAAAAAGGTGGGTTAAATAAAGTCTTTTTCACTATGTGTAAGAAACATGAACAATGAGAAAACAGCTGGTAAGTTTGCGTAAAGAAAACATTAACAATAGCAAATCAGCTGGCAAGTATACGTATTGAAAACATTAACAATGAGAAATCATCTGGCAAGTTCATCATCCGGAGCTAGTGTCGATGTAAATTTCAAAGCCAGGCAAGTCCGGGAACAGATCGTCAACCACGTGACTCACACCGCAGCCAGACCCCCTGTGGCTGAGCAGCAGGCAGGGCAGGCCGTCTAGCACGTCTTCGTGACAGCGGTTGGACTTGCAGAAGCTGCAGTCGCCCTCAATGCATGTATCAACGATCTGGATGAAGACATGCAGGCGCGGGTACCTCTTCATCACCTTCCTCATCCGCTCCTCTTCGACGTGCAGACAGGAGTGGTGACAGCTGCAGTCACGCGGCATGCGGATGTCCAGCCGCTCCAGTGCAGGCACCACCTGCACAGTGGGCCAAAATCCCGTTCATCATCATCATCGTCTTCATCATCACTGTTAGGTGCACACCAAATCCGTATGTACTAGTTACGCACGAGTTTGCACATGCGTTGTTATGCATAATTTAATCATAACTATGAATAAATTATACGTCGTTATGCATTATGTTATGGAGAAGCTTAGGCATGTGCAAAATAATCGTTCATAACCATGTACAAAAAAGTGCATAAGGATTTAGTGTGTGAGGGCGGTTAAAACTCTTGACTCGTTATTTCGAGCTCCAGAGTCGTTTTACAGAAAACGGTTTGAACGTGTGGCCCCACCAGTCGATTTCTTGTTCGGAGAGCAATCGACTGGTGGGGTCACACGTTCAGTTCGAGTCCCCATTAGTGACTCAGGGCCCAAAACCCGTCCGGGATATTAACCGACTCCACCGATCTTTTGACCCGCTGTGCGTTGGAGGTGGCTAAATCTCTGGACGCGTTTTGATCTCCAGCGAGTCGCTAATCAGAAATGGAACCGAACGTGTAGTCCTCCCGAAGGATTCCACGTTCGGAGAGCAATCGATTGGTGGGGTCACAAGTTCGGTGTAAGTTCCATGCAGCGACTCTGGACCTCAAAACACGTCTACACACTAACTTGGTATGGGCTTTTCAATGGATAGGCTATGCAACGGATATAGCATGCCCTTTAAAGTGCACGAATTGGTGCGTAACTAAGCACAAAAGTGTGCGTTGCATTTCTCACAGTTGGGAGCAATCGCTTTGCTCGAAAAAAGTACCGAGTAACTTAACGTAGGGTATGGATTTTTAGCCGAGGGGACATGCACTTGCGTAATAGTAGAGTCACTCTGCCCGTAATAATGCGCATGATAGTTCGCGTAACAGTAGCACAACAGCCGCACCAAGTATTTTGAGCATGCATAATACAAACTAATTTACTTTGTTGAAGTTGTTCGTAGATTACGAAGTATTTTCTATGCAAGCTTATGTAGGTTCAAAATACTTTGTTATCACACGCAGCTTTTTTTTGTTAAGCCCAAAACAGTTTGTAAAGTTTTCTCAGTGCGAAATTATCAGGATTTTACATATTATTTGGTTATTTTGAACCGTTTTGGGGTTATTGTGAGCTATTTTAAGCTGAATAGCGGCAATTCCGAGGCGTAATTGAGCGTAATAGTCGTAACATTGGTTGAGAATGCATGCCCCCTCGGTTCTAGCCGCCTGCCGCCAGTCCGAGAGGGCAACTACTCAAGAAATCATGTGTCCCCTTGAGCGCTAGAAATCTCTAGAAATCGGAAATATTCCGCCAAAATAAGAAAAAAAATCAAGCAAATTTTGGGCGCAAAATGGGTCGAAATCTTACGAAATCCGTAATAATCTCTACCCTTACGAAATCTTGTGTCGCCAAAAATACTAAGTGGTTGCCCCCTCGCACCAGTCCCACAGTTACCTGGCCGTCCAGGGCCTCCAGGAAGGCGTCCGAGGGCTCGCCGTCGATGTCCAGCCTCGTTAGCAGCGGCAGCCGGGGCAGGATGGACGCCAAGGGCACCAGCTGCGGCGAAGGGCTATCGGACTCGTCGGAAACGAAGGACTCGCTGCGACGGGTCTCGTGGTCGTACTGCAGCATCACGAACTTGAGGCTGCGCAGGGTGGTGACCGAAGACGGCCTGCCCACGCTGAGCAGCAGGTCCACCACTTCCGGGGACGAGTACGGCGCGTAGGTGATGTGAAGGTGCTCCAGGCGCGCGGCCGCCGAGCGAAGCAAGGCCCGCGCCCCCGGCAGGCCCCGTGCCACCTCCGCCACGTCGTCGAAGACACTCAGGTTGAGCTTGAGGTGCGTCAACGAAAGACACCGCCGCAGTACCTGCGTGATTTTCAAGGGGAAATTACTTTGCATTTCGGTGTACAAATGAAATGAATTGCTTCTACTACTGAATTTTGAGAAGAATTTCGGTGAACTAATTAATTTTAGTAAATTTCAAATTTTAGGTGGCAAATTTAAACGAAGTAATTACCGAACTAAATTTTTAACGTGGTGATGCATGATTTTAAACTTGCGTGACGTTTTGCATAAAATTGTGCACAAATTTGCAAAAATTTATGCATTTTAACGCATATTATTATGCAAATTCCCCGCATGCACAAAATCAAGCAATTGACACGTACAAAATTCTACATAAACATTTAGTGTGTACGGCGATAATTACGAGCGGGTTACCCACTCCAAGAATCATGTGTACACTCAACCTGGGAATCATTCGTAAGTTTTTCAAAATTTTATTGAACATCCTTATTATTTCAACGGTATGTCGTCGGTCCCAAAACACTAGGAATCAATTAAATTTCTTCAAATATCCTCACTTTTGCCATGGGATTTGTTCAGGAATCGTGGGAATCCGGAATCGTGTGTACACCAGTATAAGAAGTGGGTAACCCCTCGGATAATTACCCACCTGCATGTCGGCCAGCATGGGGCAGTGCAGCCTGCGCAGGCGTGTTAGGGAGGCGAGCAGTGACGTCAGTCGCGGCTTGTCGGACGACACGCTCACGTACTGGAAAAGAGAACGCACAGTGGGTCAGAAGACCGGTAGGGGCGGTCAAAATCCCGGACAGGTTTAGAGCAGAGTCGCTCGCTGTAAAAAGTCTGCGTAGAATCTGCTCCGTAACTACAAAGAAAATGAAGGCATTGTATAGAATTGCTTCGTATTGCGAAGGATTTTGCTTCATAATACGAAGCATTTCTTCGTAGATTTTACAAGGTCTTCGTTTTCGTCGAATTGCGAAGCGATGCTTCGTAGACTTTTTACTGTGCTTAATGGGACTCAGACCGGACAGTGACCCTACCACTGGAAACAGTCATAAAAAATTGTACAGATGTTGTGCGATCCTGCGTACACATTTTTACAAAAAAAAATAAAAAAAAATGCGGGGTCTTTGCTTACTTCCAATGTATCCGCATGCCACTTCAAAAGCAGGTCCAGGTAAGGTTGCAAGGAGTCCCGACACTTGAGTCGTCTGAGGGACGCAGGCACTGGCACCCTCTCTCCGATGACATCCAGAACTTGCTCATCGTCGAATCTCAATTTCAAGTCCATTGATTCCAGTCCTGCACACAAGGAAATACAAAATTTTATCTTCTGACATGATATAAGTTGTTTTCAGGATCATACGAAACCATTAACAGCTAGAATCGGTTTAAGATCATTGTTTTCTTTGCAAGCTTATATTCGCTCAAACTACTACTTCTGTTTGCAAAGCTTCACATAATTCAAAAAGTTTAGAGAGCGTGCAGCGCGTGAGAACACTAAACTTGTTAACAAAATGCGAGCTTAACAGCTCAGAAGGCGAATCGGAGACGCATGAGTACACACTGAAAACTTAAGTGTGTTCTGAGAGTTCAGTTTAATTTCGTACAAGACGTCACATTCTGTACAGCAGATACATTTTTCGCCCAACTTTGTACGCGACTGTGCACAAAAATAGAAAAACATGTGCAGTTATCTAAAAAAAAAAAAAGTTCATCTTCAAAAAATACTGTGACGTCTCGTAAAAGAGTGTTTTTAACACACTAAATGATGAAATGATGAAAGAGTCATAATCAGGACTAAAATTAAGGGTGGGGTATTCCTCACCACCAAAATTTGGGTGAAGAAACAATCCTCGCCCAAATTTGAGCGATAAAGTGTACCTTGCCCAAAGTTCGGTATTGATCAAGGCTCTTCCATTCTCAGCTCATTTTGTGTGAACACTACATGTACTCACCGGGAGTCTGGCATATCTGCAGGAGCAACGCACGGAGTCCGAGACCAACGCCCCTCCAGAGTTCGCTGCCACGCCTCAGGCGCAGGTTAACCTTCTTGAGCCGTCCAAGCGTAGCCTGCCTGAGAACATGATCAAATAAAAATCGTGGCTGTGGGGCACAGCCTTACTCTGCAAACTCAACAGTGTACTCAGTACACTTTCTTTAACGTGTACTCACGAGTACACTCCCATGAGCGTGTACTCATCATGAGCACACTCCCACGAGAGAGTACTCACATGAGTACACACCTGCAGCTTCATGTACTGCCAGGCGTGCTTAGGTGTACTCATCTGGGTACACTCTCTTGGGAGTGTGATCATCTGAGCACACTCTCGTTGGAGTGTGCTTTTGAGTACACGCTGAACAGAGTGTACTGAGTACACTGATGAGTTTGCAGTGTATTCACGGGGTCACTTCAGCCAGTGTCCACAGTCATTCCAACTGCAACACAACCACCGTCAATGTTTTTCAATTCAAAATATATGGAAAAATTTCGCAATAACAGTTCAGCAATGTTGCAATTACGCCTACACGGAAAATGCGATCTATGAAGTATTGCAAATATTTGCAGTGAATACAATCAAATTTTAACCTTGTTACAGTGAATTCGACGCAAGCATAACAGCAGGAGAAATTTCTTCACAATACAAAGAAAAACCTTAATAAAATGCTTGCACCATTTCCTTCGTATTTTGAGACATTTCTTCGTAAGACTTTTACAGTGTGGTAATGGCAAAATACTGAATCTAAATTATTTAACCCCACGGTGCTAGAAATCGTTGGACTCACACACTAAACTCTTGTGGAATTTTTTAATGCATAATTATGCACTTTTCATGCATAGTTATGCATGCACAGATACATACGTAAGGTGTGTATAATATTATGCATCATTGTGTACATTTTGTGCATCTTCTTGCATAAAATGTACACAGTGATGCATAATTTTATACACACCTTACGTACGTGTCTGTGCATGCATAATTATGCATTAAAAACTCCACAAGATTTTAGTGTGCATAACCTAAGTTTTATTTGCAAATATTTTTTAGTGAAAATGTAGCAAAATAAACTCAAAATTTGGCAGTAGTGTTCGCAACAATTTGTGAGAACATAATGCGAACTAAATTTGTTTTTGATTACGGAATTTAGTTTGGCTTTTTTATGTTAGGAAAAAAGAAAAAGCTCCATCTTACGCACTCTAAGAAGTCTAGGAAGAATCTGCTTCGTAACAACAAAGAAAATGACGGTATTGAAGACTTGCTTCTGCCTCCGTTTTCTTCGTATTGCGGAGCGATGCTTCGTAAACGTTATGCTGTGCGGAGGAAAAATGTTCCCAAAAATATGTTTGCACAAAATCCTTTTCATTATAAGTAATGGCGGTCGTTTCCATCGTATTACTTCTAGAGTGGAAGTACCTTGCAAGTATCAGCGCAACTAGCATGGCCTCCGTAGCATCGAATACGAGGGTGACGTTGGAAATGGCGGTCGGAGTGACCAGAAGGACGTCCCACGCATCGTCGTGAAAAGAAACATCCATCCGAAGACAGTGCAATCGTGGCACGAGGCGGAGAGCGACAGCGAGGAAGTCGGTGCTGCAACGTAAACCATTGTTGTAGTCGATGTTTCTTAACGGTGACCCAGCACAGTGGGCCAGAGGACCGGCGCGGCGCAGGCGGACAAATATCCAGACGTGTTTTGAGCTCCAGAGTCGATAAATGGGACTGGAGCCGAACATGTGACCCCAACAATGAATTACTCTCCGGACGAGGAATCAGTTGGTGGGGTCACACGTTCAATTCGAGAGCTCAAAACACGTCCAGTGTGTTGGCCTCCTGCGTCCACACAAAATTTTGATGTATAATTTTGTACGTGACATTTGCACGATTTTGAGCATGCGGGGAATTTGTAAAATATTATGCGTAAAAATGCATAAATTTAGGCAAGTTCATGCACAATTTTATGCAAAACGTAACGCAGGTTTAAAATCATGCATAACCACGAACAAAATTCTACATAAAAATTTAGAGAGTCGGTATTGTGGCCCGCTCCGATTTAAACGCGTTCAGTTGTTGCATTTTAGTTTGTGAGGTCAACGCAGTGGGCTTTACCTCATGAAAAAATGGATATTCTTGTCCTTCCAAAGCATTGGGTGAAGTGCCAACTCTCTCCACCGGCGGCAAACGCCACGACTTTCCAGCAGATCACCTTCATCCAGATGACTCATCACTTGAAGCAGCACATGGTCGGGTAGAGCGTTGAGGTCCATCTGCAACAGGCAGATGCAACAGGGAGATGTCAACACGCTGGAGGTAACAAATATGCTTGCGTGAGCTGAACAGGTTAGTGGACGCCCATTAATAGAGCATTCTAGGCGCTCCTGATCGAATAAAAGATGACAGATCCCGTCAACAAAACCAGAATCCGGATAAGAAAGGAATGCCACAGAATGAATGAGTCCTGATCAATACCGAATTATGGGCGAGGTACAATTTATCACTCACATTTAGGCAAGAATCATTTTAAGACGGAAATTTGGGTGAACCTGGTTACCTCGCGCGAGTAGGGTACTTTGGAGCAGCGGCGACAATAGAAATTTCATCAGTGGGCGCGAGCCCTCGCAGGGACCAAATGACTGTCTATTCCCTGATTCGTTCGCAGAATAAACCGTTGATAGCTGAACATGCCTTTGAGGTGCAGGTGCAGGTGCACAAATATAAGGGATCGTCTGCGTAATATTGCGGTACACGCTTAAATGCTTAAGTAAAATTTTGGTGCGTTGTGATGCATGATCCGACCTTGCGTAACGTTTTGAAAACAATTGTGCTGAGATTTGCACTATAGCTCAAATTTAGCAAATTCCACGAGTGCGCAAAATCGTGCAAGTTACACGTACAAAATTCTTCAAGAACATTTGATATGTGCGATACATGGGGGAGGGGGGGACCGGGGCTGAGTGAGCCGAGCCGGCGAAGTGCCAAGAAAATATGAAACGCGGCGGATACCAAGGCGTCGAGTGAAAAGCGACGCTAGTTAACGTCATGTACTTCTGCACTCAAGAAGTTGATCCAGCGTAACATTCTTCTGAACCCACCGACCCACCTTGGATGTTGCGGTAGCGACGAGAAACGAGCTTCAGCCTTGACAGTGGTGATACATCCACACCACTCAGTTTGGAAGCTTATTTGGTGTGGATGCAGTACAGCAGCTCTGGAGATATCGAAGATTCTATTGAGATCCAGCTGGCACGTGGCTTCTCGATCTTGATGGAAATCAAGCCACTGGTTGTAGCGTATAGGCGCGGTCTACGTCGCCGAATCTGAAATCGGTGTGCAGCATGATCGAAGAGCGAGAGCCGAGGAGATTCGCCAGGACTGGTGCACTTCACAGCCGCAATGGCACAACGCCGTTCCTCGCTCAGGTACACACTGAATGTGTATGTAGACTTTTGTACGTGCAATTTGCATAATAATATGCGTTAGAATGCATAGATTTATGCAAATTTGTGCACAATTGCATGCAAATTTGTGCACAATTTTATGCAAACGTCACGCAGGTTTAAAATCATGCATTACCACGTACAAAATTCTATGTAATCATTTCGTGTGTAAGTTCCCTCGCGTGCACGAACTCCGAACGTGGTTTTGGGGCGAAGGTTACGGCCTATGTTCGGCGCCAAATTACATCTTGTCGTAACAATAGGGTATTGCAACACCCTCCCAGAATGGAAGAACTAGAGAAACTGAAGTTAAAAACGGCAGTTTATATGAGAAATCTACGCGTCAAAGCTCATACACCGCGTACTGCTGTTTTTAACTTCCGTTTCTCTTGTCCTTCCTTCCGTTCTAGAAAGGCGTTGGAATACCCTATTGTGAGTGTTGGAGTTTTGGTCTGTATGGGTGCCTTATACGGAACGTGGGGGTAACACTTTGAGGTATCGTGTACAGATGAAGGTGGTATTTAAAGTGTGTTATGGCATTGAAATGCTATAATTTTGTCACAGCATTATGCTCATCCTCTCCTAATTTTTAAACCTGTACAATCATTTTTTTAAAAAAATTTCCAAAATTTGGAAGAATGGCGTTTTAACAATACTTTCCACATTTCGCTCTCTTGTTTTAGTTTTACTTCACTTTTATTTCCTAAGTTTTAGTCATTATGTGTAAATGAATCGCGTTTTAAATTGGACCCATTTGTGACATGGTTAAGTTTGAAGGTGCGTTGATTTGTGTAGAATTATCCAGGCAGGAGAAATAATGATTCTGATATCGGGAAAGGCAACCGACAGGTTGGTTTAATTATAGTACACAGACAGCACATTCAACGCAGTTAAATTAGACAGATAAAATAAAACTTGTTAAATGACTCAAGATAATTAAAAGTAGTTGAATGAAACAAGTTAAATGATCCGAGTTAAATGAAACTAGTTAAATACAGCAGGTAAATGAAATGAAACGAGGTACATAAGACAAGTGACGGAGGCAGACTCGTCACTTTCGGCAGACGCAGATGGCGTTCTTGCAGCTACCGCCCTTGAATCCTCTCCCCAGGACGAGGCAGTGCGCCGCGCAGGCCGCGTGGTTCGGAGTCACCCACTTGGACTGGAAGCTAAACAGGTCGCAGGTGGCGCGGGCCTGGCGGTCGGCACGGCCTGGAAGCGGACGAAGGAATAGGAATATCACGGCACTGCCATCGCAGCGTGGTGGGTCAGAAGACCGCAGGCGGCTGAAACTCAACCCACGCCACTCTGCACTGTAAAAATTTCTGTACTTTTGTACGAAAAATGTACCGAAGAATATAGTACGGAAGTACGGACGAAAGTACGGAACGTTCGTACCTGTTTCATATAAGCTTGTGCAAACTGGTACGGAAAAATGTACCGAAAGTTCCGCACTTGGCAAAGACGGCAAGGACCAGGCAAATTTTTGACCAGACATGCTCCGGTCTTTTTCCGTACTTTTTTCTACCAGTGTGGAGTCGTTTAACAGGGCTCGAACCGGGCGTCTGACCCCACCAATGACTTCCTCGTCCGGAGAGCAGTCCATTAGTAGAATCACACGTTCGGTTCGAATCCAATTTAACGACTCGTAAGTTTTGGTCGCCTGCCGGTCTTCTGGCCCACTGTGCGCATTGTAGGACAAGTAGTTTACATCCCAGGCCGAGGACACTTGCAAGTGCTAAGCGCTCCGTCTTTCACACTTAGAAGCAAGTTTAATCAATAGTAATTTGTCGTTGCAGAAGCTGCGTCCTACGATTTGAAGAAAGTCGGTAAGGTTTTCGAAGTGTACCTTCGACGTAGGGCTCGGGCACCAGCAGGGCCTCGGCATCCGCTGCAGGGTCGGCGTCCTGGGGAATCAGCGCGACGGGGCTGGCCTGTGCGGAGGACGTCAGGCTGGCCACCATGACGGCCACGGCGAAGACGGCGAGGCTGCAGCAGGGATGAACACGCATGGTATAAGGGAAAGTTTCGTCTTGGACAAATCAGTTTTAGTCATTCAATACCCGATATAGGTCACAAGTTTGTGAGTATTTAGAATAGACAAATGGTTCTCTTAGAATCTTTGAAGATTGAAGTCAATTAATTTTTTTGAAATAAGATTTTTGTTTTGGACCGAAAAATACGATGACCGACGCCAGCGTACAATGGGTCAAAAGACCGGTGGAGGCGGTCAAAGGGGCTTAGAGCTCATGAGTCGTCATGAAATTGGACTCGAACCGAACAAGTGACCCCACCAATCGACTGCTCTGCGCACGAGAAATCCGTTGGTGGGGTCACACGCTCGGTTTAGTCCCCTGCAGCTACTCTGGAGCTCAACACACGTCCGGGATTTCAACCGCCTCCACGCCCAACCACAGCGCCTGCAGCAGAGAAGTGCTGCTCAGCGCGCGCGGCAGACCGATGGGTTGCCTAGCCGCACGGCGGCGTACCCAAGAACTTGAACTTGAGAGGCTACACTGCCAGAAAAAGTCACGGTTTCAATACGGTAACGGTACCGCTAATTATTTTCCGCCCACTGGCGTTGTGATTACGGCTTTGGGAACGGTCTGAAAAATAGTACGCTTAGGTCAAAGAGATGGCACGGTGAAATGGTAAGCCACAATTGTGTGATCATCTGACATAACAGCGTATCTACCATGGGTTTACCATATGACATACGTTGTTACGTCTGATCTCCACAGAATTGGTCGTCCGTCATTTTGGGCCTGGTAACTGCCATACTTGCATTCTCAGCATGACAGACCGGGGGGGGGGGGGGGGGGGAACCAAGGCCACGTCTACATTGATCTATGGATCAGACCCATTGGATCTGCAAGCTGAGCTGGGTTCATGACGCGAAAATGACCGCGCCCTCAACAACAGTCCCCTATTGTAGACTGAACTGGTCAAAACGCGGCCAGGGTTATGGTTGTCTGCGCCGGTCTTCTGGCTCACAATGCGTCGCTCTCCCTCCCTTAAACGCGATGGGTCCACCACTCAGCTCCGGAGTGTACACAGGATTACCGATAACCAGTGCTTACCTACTTAAAATCTCAAAAAAAAGTCGCTAATTTTAGCCAGATGAGATCATTTTTAGCCTATTTTCATTAGAAAACCCGCAAAAGCCGATAAAAACAGCGAAGATATTCAGTTTTGGCATGCGATTACCAATGATTACTGGACGAAGTGTACACAGGATTACTAGAGTGGTGGACCCCTCGCTTAAACGTGCCCTCATCAGGCCAGTACTCACACGGCGAAGCTCTTCATGGTGTCGATGGCGAGTGCTGCTTCGACGCTGAATGCCGCTCGATCGGTCCATGCCAACTTATAGGGTCCCGGCCGATGGCCCCCTCCCCCTTCCGTTTTTCTTGGAAGCCTGCCGCGGGTCGCACAGGCTGCCGGCCTGCCAGAGGGAGTTCCCCGTCTCCGTGCCGTCCTGCATGTCAGACGTGCTCGCCAGGCGTTAAAGCACAGAGTGCATATATGAATATTGCATTGCACCGAGACTGAAAGAGTCGTGACCTAGGTCATGACTCTTGAGTCAAAGCAGGACAACGAGGACAAACATGTTATGCGCAAAATGCCATCGCCCAACCTAGCCGAATCTCAGGTGATTAGGTATCTAGCCTAGGCAGCTGATACATCCTTCATCGCCCAAACTTGGGCAAGGAAATGTTGATTGTTTGGGGGCTTCAATAATCTTCACCCTCATTTGGATGTTGCGTTGTTTAAGACTCTTCTTTTCTCAGTAATCAAAACTCTTTCCTTGTATCGTAGTAGCAGAGCGACCTCAAAGCTTTTTTTTTTTGTTTTGTGAAAAAATCAACGAATGCATCGTTGCAGCAATGAGTTCAAGCTGCAACGACACTGTCAATTTTTTTTTGTCTTTTTATGACAAAATTTCGGATGATTTTTTATCACTTCTAAATTATGTTAATGTCATCGCAAATTGATGACATTTTCATCGAAGCCCCTATATCTTTTGCATGAGCGTGACAAAAATGTCATCAATATTTTTGATGACATGCTTGTGAAAAAAAAATTAGTCTTGGAATTGTCATCAAGTGACAACCAAAATTTTTGCAGTGGCGTTGCGCCAGCAACCTTTCCGCTCGTCTAACAAAATTTAGCTTACTGGACCGAACAAATCTTTTTTTGGAAGAAAACCAACCGACACCGACACACATCTGGACTTAAGAACAATTTTTCCCGTGTTCCATGAATTTCAATGAAACCGCTAAAATAAATAATCGGTAGCAATTACGATTTTTTTTTCATACCTTAGTTTTACGTGTCTTTTGGGGTGTCCTATTCATATAGAATGGAATGGAACGGAGAGTCCGTGTAGGGGCCAACTTTGTGGGTAGCTACAAAGCGTCCTAGCGGCCCACACTCTCAGCGCGTTACTGACTTTTTTCTCATTAACTACGTACTTGTTTAAGCAAGCATAATACTTAGTATTTTTAAGTGAGTATTACCAATATGCGTTGCAAAATTATTAAAAAAACAACCAAATTGTCTGTACACTACTTAACAATTCATAAGTAGTCCCTTGAGAAACGAAAAGTACGTATTATGGTTGCACAAATTACTTGGATAAGTATTGAGAAATTAACTAAAGTCAGTAGCCCGCTGAGAGTGTAGTTTTTCATTCAACCACCGAAAGTCCAAACGCTATGAACATAACACGTATGGTCCAATGCACTATGAAATTACACCATACCTGCTGTGTCAAAGCGTCTTTGCATTTGCAACTTACTTGCGCTGTGTCCCGAATGTGCCCGATGCAGAATGCATATATGGAAGGCATTGCACTTCACGTACGATGCACAAATTCACCGCCAATCCAAGTGGAGGGCAAGTGCACACTTGCGGGCGTAGACCATTATGTCCTGCATACCCTCGCAAGTGTCAACCAGTAATGTCCTGCGCGCCTGCAAGTGTAGGCCATAATGTCCCACTTTACAAGTGTCGACCAGACTGTGTACTTGCAAGCACGACAAATCAATGGTTATCGATCGTCCAACAAGATGTGTGGTACGCTTCTTGGCGTACGGCACGGTGTGGTCGACTTTTGATAGCCTCAAACACGACTGGTCGTGGTCGACACTTGCAAGTGCACGACATTGTGCACTGCGTTATTCAACGAATGTGACGACGTATTCGTTAGGATGTGAGTTTTGTCACGTTCATTTAAATATAGTGTCATTTTCGTTTGAATGCCGTGTCACGTTCAAACGAAAGTGACATCGTATTCAAACGAACGTGACAAAATTTACATTCTAATGAATATGACGTCACATTGGTTCAATAACAGTGTGGTCCACGACTGCAAGTGCGCACTTGACCTATACTCGGATGCTGTTGAGGTTCAATAACGCATTGCACCAATTGACTTTGACTCTACACTCACATCATTTGGATTCTCAGTGAAGCATTAAAAAGCAAAGCTTGCGTCTAGATTCGAGTAAAAATGGTTCTGTATTTACTTATGGTGTGCGAAGTGGCATTTTTCAAAGTCGAATCGAATCGAATTTTTTTTTTTTTTCCCCGAATCGAATCGAAGCAAAAAATGAACTGGAATGAACTCAGTCGTGGACAAACTTGCAACTTGGGCCAAGTAAATGTTCTTAAAATCACAGAATAATTGGATTATGACTCATTTAAACGTGTTTTGCGTAAATTATCAGGGTAAAAGAAAAATATTGGCAAACATGGGCGGGCTCCACATTTGAATACAAACGAAAGGTGACCGGTTTTCTGAAATCACCTAAATCCGAATCCTGTTCCTTCGAAATCGATCCGAATCGAAGGTAGCGTGATTCGATTCAATTCGGATTCGATGGCTTCGCACGTCACTAGTATTTACAATGCAGCTCTTTTTTGTAAATGAAAAGTGCGAGAAAAGCGTGAGGTTGCGCGGGCCTGTCCACGGATAACTTTCTTTCTTTCACGAGCACGCCGGTGTGTAGTGTACAGTGCTTCACAGCACCGCGACACAAAAAGAAACCTTCATTGGTTCATTGGTTTGATAACACCAACATACAGCTGACAAGGCTAAAACTTGTGTTGGGATGAGGTTTTTCCCGCGCGGAAGGATCAGTAGTTCAAATTGCAGCTGAGAATTGTACATAGATTGTATTTTGTAATGTAGAAAAATTTCAGTTAAACTAAAACTGAAGCAGAGCCTAAGTATCTTCGACACAGCTCTTAATTATGCAGAACTAGTTATATGAAGATTGCAGTGAAAGTGCAGTCAAGTGGCTGCAGTTAGTATGTAGTTGGAATGCAGTTAACTGCAGTTTCAACTGCAGTTATCTGCACTCTAGCTGTGCCTAAACTGCCAAAAAAGTATTACTTTTTTAGGACCTTTTCAGTTAAACTGCAGTTTCGGGCCCAGTTTTCAGACAGTTTCAAAATGAAGCACGTTTGCTAACTTTTGAAAAATAAATTCAATTTTGAACCCAAGTAACCCCATTGCAAGGTCATTTCGGTGAAGAATGATGATGTCCTGATGTGGAGTTGAACCCGGGACGCTGCTTCGTCGATCTGCCTCGCTGCCAACTGCGCCACGGAGCCGCCTGCGGGAATGGTGGTGCGGCGTCGATGACTACAGACCGTCTCGCGCGTATTGCAATGCAACCGAAACTGCAGTTTACGACTGCAAGGGATACTGCACGCGGGGCTATGCTCAGCTTTTGCATTAGAATTTCCTTCTTAAGTGTTACTGAACTCAAGTTTAAAAGTGCACTTGAGGCAACAGTTCACATTTGCAGTGCAAATGTATTAAAACTGCCATTTCGACTGCACTCTAAAATGGAGACTAAGACTGTAGTCAGATTTGGCAGAAATGAGCAGTCATATGACAGTTTTAAACCACTTTAAAACACACTTACTTGTGCAGTTGGTACTTCAAAGTTACATATGCTTTTATAATATTTTGAGCGCAGTTATCAACTGCCCATATTGAGTGCAGTCAAGCCACTACAGTTTCATCTGCAGTTTAACTTCTGATCTTTCCGCGCGGGTTGGCCCGTCCCGTATTATTAAAAGTACGAAGGACGGGCATATAGTATGATGCATGCTGTGCATCCGTCCGTTCGTCCGTCCGTCCGAGCAGTGGCGGAGCCAGACTGCCGAGCTGGGGGTGCGCTGACCTTTTTTTAGGAGATTGCCCACCTAACAGAAGGGGGGGGGCGTAATGAGAGTTGCCTACCTACAAGGCGCTTAGGAGTGAAAGTGAAATTTAGTTTTTATTGGTCCTCCCAGTGGCGGATCCAGAGGCGGCCTTTGGGGGGGGGGGCAAAGCAGCACTTTTTGCCTATTTACAGGGACAAAGTATCACCTTTTGCCTACCTTTCAGGCGTCTATCTAGGTGCTATGGGGAGGGGCAAAAAAAACCTGCATCCGCGCCTGAGCCCTCCTCAACCTTAACCCAGCATCATGCGGCGGTCCTTTGCCGCGCAGAAGGTGGCCACCAGGTCGTCCTCCTTCAGAGGCTTAGCGGCCATGAACAGGAGAGACCTTGGGAGAGACTCCAGGCGCTCCTGCCCCATCGTGCTGCGCAGCTTCTTCTTGACGTAGGCCATCTTGGAGAACCGGCGCTCGAGGGTGTAGGTGGACGCCTAGGACCCCCCCCCCCCCCTCTTTTTCCGTTCTCCTCGGATCTGGACGTTTCATAGGGAGACCGGAACCGAGCTGGGGGGGGCTCCGTCACTGCGTCCGAGGACTTCACGTCGTCCGATCTTCTCAAAATTTGGTATGCAGCCTCCTTGGGTGACCCTATGAACCGCTCGGTGGCAGCAAATCCGATCCGAGCCCCTGGGACGCTGCTGCAGGTGCATCATGGTCTACACGGGGTGGAGGAGGATTTCGGCAACGGGTACACCTACAAGGGCGTGTAGGGGTATTTTTGGAATCGGGGCGACGAGACAAAGCCAACGGTGCTGGTTTTGAGCAAATCGGAGAAGTTCGGGCTCAGGTTCGAATCCCGGTAGGGTAGGACCAAATTTTTTAATCGTGAGTTTAACGTTGTTTCTGATGTTTGAGAGGGTGCAGATATCGAAAATGACGTCCATGTGGACCTTGATCCTTGAATTTGAAATTCACGGGATGGGCCAAAGTTTCCGATTTGCATCGCTACTTTTCCTGTTACTGGTTGTTAGGTTTGTCAATTATAGGTGTGAAGTAGCCTTTTCGCTTTTCGAGGTAATCATATTTTTAAGGGCACGAAGTACCCTTACAGTCTCACGGTGACTAGGGTCTTAGCCTTGCCAGTATTTGTTTTCCAGTACTATACGGCAAAGGGTGTTTTGCCCCCCCCCCCCCCGGAACTGAGGCTTGCTGAAAAAATCGCGCATTTGCCCAGTCATTGACTTGTGGGCTTACTTCGTTTTCGCGTTTGCGTCGGGCGTCGGGCGTCGGGTGCCGTCGTATGTTTTATAGAGAGAAAGAACCCCAAAAAGAAACTTTTTGAAGTCCTTTGAGTCCTCGTCCTTGTCCGCGCGCTATGGGACGATTTTGCTTTGCGGCAGTGGCAGTCAGCTCTCCTAGTATGACGCGTCCCCCCCCCTCTCTGCCTTCTGTTGACGCAGGCCGTTGGAAGGACAAGGAGAAATCTAGTTGCCGGCCCCTGAAAGTAGGCAACTCACTATGTTTGCCCCGGGGGGGGGGGGGGGGGGGGGACGGACGTCCAGATCCGCGCCTGGTCCTACAGAGGGAGTCGCACAGTGAATATTGTAAAGAGGCTACGGAAAATACTGGGTTCAGGGTACGGAGAATCAGCACAACTTGTAACAGAATTCTCTGTAACTTTTTGCCACCATGTACTTCTCCGTTTGAGAGCAATGGACCCTCGCTTGCGAACAGGTCTGGCCCGCTAGGTGCCGGAGACGGGGAACTCCCTCATGCAGTCCGTCCGTCTGCGCGACGGGCGTCGCGCAGCGTCGCGCTTCCACGAACAACGCCGACGGGAGGGGGCCGCGCACCGAGACCCTATAAGTCAGAACGGACCGATAGAGGCAATGTTGCTAGACGTACCGCCTAGGCGGTATTTGTCAGGCGCGGATCCAGGGGGGGGGGGCGATGGTGGCGCCCCCCCCTCTACTGAAAATAGAAAGGTCAGATTTCTGACCCTTGAAGGGGTGATACTAAAATGTTAGACCGAAAAAGGGGTCATACACAAGTGTATGACCGAAGAAAAGGTAATACACCGATGTATGACCGTTGTGAAGGTCATAAACAAATGTATGACCGTTTCGAAGGTCATACACAAATGTATGATCGAAAAAGGGTGATACTTTTTTGTATCACCGATGAAGGTTGATGTATCCCTAAGGGAAACGAGGACCTTTTTTCGGTCATACAATCGTGAATGACCTTTCTTCGGTCATACATTTGTGTATGACCTTTTTATTGGTCATACGTTTTGTATTGCCGAAGATTGGTCCGATGTCTCACCTTTTGAATTACAGTCCCCCCCCCCTAAAGGCGGCGAAGCCGCCTGAAAGGTAGGCAACTAGTCGCACCTAGCCCCTGTAGCTAGGCAACTTTTGCGACATCCCCCCCCCCCTCCTGAAGCCGCGTCTGGATCCGCCCTTGGTATTTGTACCGCCTTGTGGGTCTCTGTACCGCCATACCGCCTTACAGGTCCAGCGTACCACCTTTTCACAACCCGCGGACTAAGCTTGTTTTTTTGTCACCTACACGTTCCGTTAAACAGATTGATCAAAATTTGAACGGAAATTGCATTTTCAAAAATGAGCCAGGCTGGGGGATTACGGCGCTGTAATCCCTACCTGAGCGGGCCGCCTAAGCCGCCGGCGAGTCGGCGCTCCGGCCGCCCGGACTCGCCCGGAGCAAAAGTGGTGGGGATGGGTTCAGGACAAATAATAAGCCCCAGAACCTGGACAAATAAGGAGACTTTACTGTACCAAATCCTACCCGGCCGGCCGCCGGCGGCGTACCGCACTGTCGGACTCGAAGCCGAGTCGGTTCACACTAAATTACTACGTGGGTTTTTATGCGCTCCCGCGCACGAAGCTAAACATGCCCTTTGTAACACACGAATTTGTACGTGACAATGCACGATTTAATGCGCGGGTGTGCAGAAAATCGTGTGTTCTTGCGCCCAATTCTCTGCGCAACGCAGTGCATGTTTAATTTCGTGCGTTGCGTATGCACAATAACCTACATAGTAATTTAGTGTGTTAGCATGGGACACACGAGTCGTGCCTCGGCCACTCGGTTGAAAATCGGGCGCGCGAGGCCCCCCTCCACCCCGCCTACCGCCCTCTGCCCTCAGATAGCGCCTTTCCGCCGCGACCGTACCGCCTTCCAGCGGCGAGAGTCTGGCAACCGGCATTCAGCGTCGCAGCAGCGTTCGCCACCGACAACATGAAGAGCCTCGCCTTGTGAGTACTGGCCTGACGCACAGTGGACCAGAAGACCGGCGCAGGTGGCAAAAAAGCTAGACGCGTTTTGAGCTCCAGAGATGCTCAACAGGACTAGAACCGAACGTGTGACCCCACCAGTGGATTCCTAGTCACTGATAAAACCTTATGAACTATTTTAGGCCTTACAAAGAAAAGCAGTTTGTTACAACAAAGTATTTTTAGCATACATAAGCTTACAAAGAAAATACTTCGTAATTTACGAACTATTTCTTCGAAATTCTAAATTCTAAATTCTAAATTAGTTTGTACTATGTATGCTCAAAATACTTCGTAAGGTTTTAAGCGTGTGGCCCAGAAGACCGGCGCAGGTGGCCAAAAAGCTAGACGCGTTTTGAGCTCCAGAGATGCTTAACAGGACTAGAACCGAACGTGTGACCCCACCAATGGATTCCTACTCGTTCGGACAGGTGGGGTCACACGTTGGGTTTGAGTCCCACTGAGCGACTTTGTAGCTCAAAAGCCATCCGGGATTTTGACCGCCTGCACCGGCCTTGTGGCCCACCGTGAGGCGTAGCCTTGCCTGGAGCGGGTGCGCCTAGCGGCTAGGCAATCCCTTCGACCGCCGTGTACGTTTGGCGGCGCTGCTCTGCTGCCGGCGCTATGGTGGGGCCTCCACGCAGCCGTTCACGCTTAAAACCTTACAAAGTGTTTTGAGCATACGTAAGGTACAAACAATTTGTTAAAAGAAGAAATAGTTTGTAAATATCGAAGTATTTTCTTGGGAGCTTCTGTATGCTCAAAATACTTTGTCATAACAAGCTACTTTTCTTTGAACAGACTGAAATAGTTTGTACAGTTTTCTCAGTGTTCGTTTCTCTTCCACTCGCTGAACTGACGCGTAGTTGTACGCTCCATTCAACCATTTAACTACGCTCTAAGAATTTTCGCTTGAAAACAAAGCGTGGCGAAGAAAGTCTCCCTTGCGTTTACGTAAACGGCAAAAGGCACTGGCAAGTTTGCTGGCCACAAAATTGACGAGCCGTTTTGGATGCGAAAAGTTTGCAAGCCTGGCCCTTAAATATTATCTCCAGCTTGCCAAAGTTTGGCATTGAACGCCGCCGAAACCCCAAATATTGGCAACCTTATAAAGCTATACACGCTAAGAATATTTTCAAAAACTCGACGAAACATCGTCGAAAACGCGACGGGTCCACCAGCAGTTTTTACCGTCGAAGCACGACGGGAACTGGTCACCACGAAAACACACCGTACGAGGTCCCCGATGGTGTCTCCGAGATCCCCCTGACACGGGGACTCCAACGCCGAGGTCGGCATGCCTCTAGGGCAAGCGGATCCGGAGATACGAAGACGTACCACGAGGAGTCCGTCAAAGCCACTTTTTTATTGGAGGCCAAAAGGGGCTGCGGCCTCTGGCCTCGTTCCCTTTGGATGTCCGGGACTTCTGACTGGGGCATCGCGTCGGTGTGGTCTCGGGTCACCCGGGAACCCTCATTGGTCGACGTCGGACCACCGGTGCGCCCAGGATGCCGATGAACGTGGGAGCTGTGCCGCCATCCGGTTCGTCACGGGTACGGCCCTCACCGACGAGGCTCGTGATGATGTCCCCGAGACTCCTTTGACACGGGGACTCCAACGCCGAGGTCGGCATGCCTCTAGGGCAAGCGGATCCGGAGATACGAAGACGTACCACGAGGAGTCCGTCAAAGCCACTTTTTTATTGGAGGCCAAAAGGGGCTGCGGCCTCTGGCCTCGTTCCCTTTGGATGTCCGGGACTTCTGACTGGGGCATCGCGTCGGTGTGGTCTCGGGTCACCCGGGAACCCTCATTGGTCGACGTCGGACCACCGGTGCGCCCAGGATGCCGATGAACGTGGGAGCTGTGCCGCCATCCGGTTCGTCACGGGTACGGCCCTCACCGACGAGGCTCCTGATGGTGTTCCCCGAGACCCATCGATAGGCTCCGAGGTCGACGCCGTGGCCGGCGACGCCTGACGCCGTGGCCGGCGACGCCTGACGCCGTGGCCGGCGACGCCTGACGCCGTGGCCGGCGACGCCTGACGCCGTGGCCGGCGACGCCCGACGCCGTGGGCGGCGACGCCGTGGCGGCCGATCCGTGAGCGGCGATAGGCTGCCGAGGTCGACGCCGTGGCCGGCGACGCCGTGACTGTCCAGGTCCACGCCGTGGCCACCGATAGGCTGCCGAGGTCCACGCCGTGGCCGCCGAGGTCCACGCCGTGGCCGCCGAGGTCCACGCCGTGGCCGCCGAGGTCCACGCCGTGGCCGCCGAGGTCCACGCCGTGGCCGCCGAGGTCCACGCCGTGGCCGCCGAGGTCCACGCTCCACGCCGTGGCCGCCGAGGTCCACGCCGCCCACGGCGTCGGGCGTCGCCGTCCACGGCGTCGCCGGCCACGGCGTCAGGCGTCGCCGGCCACGGCGTCAGACGTCGCCGGCCACGGCGTCAGGCGTCGCCGGCCACGGCGTCAGGCGTCGTCGGCCACGGCGTCGCCGGCCACGGCGTCTCCGTCCACGGCGTCGACCTCGGCAGCCTATCGCCGCCCACGGATCGGCAGCCACGGCGTCGGGCGTCGTCGTCCACGGCGTCGCCGGCCACGGCGTCAGGCGTCGCCGGCCACGGCGTCAGGCGTCGCCGTCCACGGCGTCGACATCGGCAGCCTATCGCCGCCCACGGATCGGCAGCCACGGCGTCGGGCGTCGTCGTCCACGGCGTCGACCTCGGCAGCCTATCGCCGCCCACGGCGTCGCCCTCGGGAGCCTATCGATGGGTCTCGGGGAACACCATCAGGAGCCTCGTCGGTGAGGGCCGTACCCGTGACGAACCGGATGGCGGCACAGCTCCCACGTTCATCGGCATCCTGGGCGCACCGGTGGTCCGACGTCGACCAATGAGGGTTCCCGGGTGACCCGAGACCACACCGACGCGATGCCCCAGTCAGAAGTCCCGGACATCCAAAGGGAACGAGGCCAGAGGCCGCAGCCCCTTTTGGCCTCCAATAAAAAAGTGGCTTTGACGGACTCCTCGTGGTACGTCTTCGTATCTCCGGATCCGCTTGCCCTAGAGGCATGCCGACCTCGGCGTTGGAGTCCCCGTGTCAAAGGAGTCTCGGGGACATCATCACGAGCCTCGTCGGTGAGGGCCGTACCCGTGACGAACCGGATGGCGGCACAGCTCCCACGTTCATCGGCATCCTGGGCGCACCGGTGGTCCGACGTCGACCAATGAGGGTTCCCGGGTGACCCGAGACCACACCGACGCGATGCCCCAGTCAGAAGTCCCGGACATCCAAAGGGAACGAGGCCAGAGGCCGCAGCCCCTTTTGGCCTCCAATAAAAAAGTGGCTTTGACGGACTCCTCGTGGTACGTCCTCGTATCTCCGGATCCGCTTGCCCTAAAGGCACGCCGACCTCGGCGTTGGAGTCCCCGTGTCAAAGGGGTCTTGGAGACACCATCGGGGACCTCGTAGGGGGTGTTTCTCGTGGTGACCAGTTCCCGTCGTGCTTCGACGGCATACTCATCGACGGGAACCCGTCGTGGTCTCGTCAAAGATTCGGAGACCTTTTTTCACCGTCGTTGTCTCGTGACTTCGACGAGCGTCCTCGCCGGCTTCGACGGCCACCAGCAGTTTCTCGTCGAAAAGGCTATTTTCGTCGCAAATACGACGTGAGTTTTCGAAAAAATTCTTAGCGTGTAAGTGACAACTTCGTGGCTAGCAAACTTGTAAGCTATTTTGCTGTGATGTGAAACGGGGAACTGAATTAGGCTTCGGGTTCTACCAGTGTGATGAGTGTGTGCGTGCATCCCTGCTGCAGCCTCGCCGTCTTCGCCGTGGCCGTCATGGTGGCCAGCCTGACGCCCTCCGCCCAGGCCAGCCCCGTTGCGCCGATTCCCCAGGACGCCGACCCAGCAGCGGATGCCGAGGCCCTGCTGGTGCCCGAGCCCTACGTCGAAGGTACATCTCAAAAACCTTGGCAACTTTACTCCGGCATTGTGCTACAATGTCACTGCTATTTAACTAATATGACGCCATATTCGCAAGTATGTGAATTTTGTCTCACTCAATTGAACGTGACACGGCTGTTTACTTAGGATGTTACATTTGTTAGAACGTGGATCAACATCCAAATGATTGTGCATGTGCATGGCAGTTAAACCGAGGGGGCAACCATTCAAGAAATCATGTGTACCCTTGAGCGCCAGAAATCTCTGGAAATTGGAAATATTCTTCCAAAAGAGGCATAAAACAAATAAATTTTGGGCGTAAAATCGGGCGAAATCCGACGAAATCTCTTCCCTTATCTTGAGTCCCCAAACATACCAAGTGGTTGCCTCCTCGAGTAAAACGTTCGGTTCGGAATACGAAGAAAACGAAAGCATTGGACTCTCAGCCTCATATGGACTATTATGTCTATTGCTTATGGAGCTTTTTGAGCAAACGTAAATTGTACTATTTTCTCTTTAGCTATGCACAATTTTGATCGTTTTTAAGATGAAATAGTCAATAGATCGTGTAGAAATCAATAAGTACGTTGCTATTGACAAAAAGTTAGGTTTAATAGACTATTAAATACCCTGTATAATAGACAAAAAAGTGCAGACCTATAGAGAAAATAGTACATATTACGTTTGCACAAAAAACGTTTTGACAAGAGATAAAAAGTCAATATGGGTCTGAGAGTGTGTAAAACCTACGGAGATATGCTTTATGAAGCAAAATCCTTTGTAATACGAAGCCCTACAACCGACCTCCCTGACTCCACCGACCGATTTTTTTTCGTGTTGCAGCTCGTGCCGACCGCCAGGCCCGCGTCACTTGCGACCTGCTGAGCTTCGAGTCCAAGTGGGTGACGCCGAACCACGCGGCCTGCGCGGCGCACTGCCTCGTCCTGGGGAAAGGATTCAAGGGCGGTAGCTGCAAGAACGCCGTCTGCGTCTGCCGAAAGTGACGAGTCTGCCTCCGTCACTTTTCCTATTTATTTATTTTTACTGCTCTGGCCTTTTAGTGTTTAAATAAACTTCAGATCGAATCTGTGATGCTCTTTGGTACAGTATCCGTACTGGTCGTGTTACGGTGTTGCCTCGTCGAATCAGTCTCGGTAAACGCACTGTAAAAATTTTGGTTGTCACTTTATGACAATTCCAAGACTTAATTTCCTTACGAGTACAAGCATTTAAAACGATTCATGGCTTTTTTGTCACGCCTATGCAATAGGTATGGGCAAATGCCTGATAACACAAAATTGATAAGGCGGCTGGTCGAGCGTTGCATATGAGAAACTTGTCCGTACAGAACATTAAATAGACAAGGGGTCCCTCACTCAGAATTTCGGTGTACACAGATTGTTTGGTTGTGTTAGATTCTTTGGAATTTTAAATGATCTTGTCGCGCTATTTGCCCACTTACAGGCGTTTTTGTGGCAAGATTGTGAGATTGTGTCCTCCAAGCGTACACAGATTGTTTAAGTGGGGGACCCCATGTAAATAGATAAATCAAAATTAAGATTGTCGTGAAGTTAACCACGTTTTCACCGTCCGTATCATCTGCTTTCACGTTAGCGTTAACGTTTTTTTTGGCATTTTTTACTATGACCCCAAGGAGAGTTGTCATAATGGGAATCGATGGGAATGAATTTTAGAAAGTTGGGCAAGGTCTGTAATTTTGATTTATAGGGAGAACCACGTGTTATACAGAAGTTCTTTTGCCTCCACTGTAAATTGACTGAAGTGGCGTCAATGACCAAAATTAATAATTGCATAGGTCTATCTTATGACAACTATCAAACAAATTAGGCCTCATAGAAGTCTCCATAACCAGAAATCAAGAAACTTTCAAACTTTCAAGGTACCAATTTCATCAAAATTGACCAATAAATGAAATTCCGTTGAAATTATAAGAATTTTCGTTCAAATTTCGAAAAAAAACAAAAAAACTACGAATGATTCCCAGGTTGGGTGTACACACGATTCCCGGAGTGGGCAACCTCTCGTAGGATGGTCTTGGATCCGCACTGGCAGTTAGGATTATTGTGTTAGGACGCGTCGATTTGAGAATTCTGTAGAATTTTCAAGAATACCACGATACGAATCCCCAAACTGGCATTTTGTTGCAAATCTGATTTGGCCCCCTGGGTGACGGATGAACGGGAAACTCCGTGGGGAACTCCCTCTCGCAGTCTGAGCGACGGGCGTCGTACTTCCGAGAACAACGCCGAGGGGAGGGGGCCTTGCACCGAGACCCTATAAGTCGGAATGGACCGATCGAGCGGCATTCAGCGTGGCAGCAGCACTCGCCATCGACACCATGAAGAGCTTCGCCGTGTGAGTACTGGCCTGGCGTCTTGTCCCTTATAGATTCCAAAAGCCTTTGGACTTCAGGATAAGTCCACCGTGAAAAAAAAAAAAATGATGAAGGCAAGGGCTATCAATTCTAATGCCAATCGGCACTGTACTACAATCGACTGCGCGCTGTACACTGTGCGGCGGACGTGACCTTGCCTTCTGCGCCGTGAGGCTAGGCAACCCTGCCGGCCGCCGTGTGCGTTTGGTGGCCGCTGCGTCGGCCTTCACGAAGACGTCACTTTCTTTTCTACTCGTTAAACTAAAGCGTAGTTGGACGCTTCATTCAAGCATCCAACTGCGCTCCAAGACAAAGACTCCACGCTCTATGTGAAGCGTACAGAAGTATCCCATGCGTTTAGTTAAACAGGATGGGGCACTGGCACGTTTACTTGCTACGAAAATTAACAAGCCGTTTTGAATGCTGACAACTGGCAAGCTTCCAATTAAAAGCATTCAGAATGGCTAGCCAATTTCGTGACCAGCAAACTTGCTTACGGATTTGCTGTGGGGTAAAACGGAGAACTAAACTACGCCTGAAGAGAGGGGAAAAGTGCGCTTCAGTTCTATCAGTGTAATGAATGTGTGGGTGGATTGCTGCGGCAGCCTCGCCGTCTTCGCCGTGGCCGTCATGGTGGCCAGCCTGACGTCCTCCGCCCAGGCCAGCCCCGTTGCGCCGATCCAACAGAACGCCGACCCTGCAGCGGACGACGAAGCTCTGCTGGTGCCCGAGCCCTACGTTGAAGGTACACCTCAAATACCTTGCGAATTTTTCCCAGCATTGTGTACGACGACATCCCTCACAAAAAAATTTACGTTCAATTGACAAGTATTGTTTTTCGAATCGCAATGGTTCGCAACGTTACGAACTTTTTTCCCTTTTAACTTCTTGGAGAAGCGAAGAGAACAGTTCGTGACACAAAGCCAGAGTATACTTCGTACGCACTGCGAAGTTGTTTTTCTTTGCAAGCTTACAAGAGTGGACGGAATCACTTACCAAAGGTGGTCTTCTTATTGACAATGACATGCCGACTTTTGACGCCACTGATAGGCAATATTTCCGATTTGGACGCAAACATTTCAGGGTTTATTCCCTTCAGAGTTCGTTCTTGAAGTCGTCTAGTTCTAGGTTTTTAAGGCTGCTCTAAAACTAATACGGTATTATCAGGTATTATTTCAAAGCCAATTTGCGCTGTGACAATATGTTCCTTAAAATTTTACACGGAATATAATTCCATGCAAATTCTCACTTCGTAGGAAGAGAAGTGCGGTTCACACCAAATGTATTGGGCAATTTTGTACGTTGTCTCACGCAATTTTCAACATGCAAACTTTTTCGCACAAATTTAAGCGAAATTGTAAAATTATTAGTTGATCCAACCGATGTGTCGGTTGGTTTTCGCCCGATCTTACGTTCTGGCAACGAAAATTTCGTTTGAGGGGAGGAAGATTTCGCTGCTGCAACAAATTTATTGTTGTGGAAGCGGATTTGTTGGTTGCCTCAGCGGACAGGTACCCCCGGCATCGGTCCGCTGCGGCAACCATCGAATCAGCTACCGCAACAATAAATGTGTTGCAGCAGAAATTTTCCTCCCCTCAAACGAAATTTTCGTTGCCAGAACGGAAGATCTTTGACTGGGCGAAAACCAACCGACACGTCGGTTGGATTAACTAATTATTTTTTTCCGTGTACAAAGTAACTAAGTGTGTTCATACTATTCCTTTGTCCGCTTCCAGGCCGTGCCGACCGCCAGGCCCGCGCCACCTGCGACCTGCTGAGCTTCGAGTCCAAGTGGCTGACTCCGAACCACGCGGCCTGCGCGGCGCACTGCCTCGCCAAGAGGCAGGGCTTCAAGGGCGGCCGCTGTGAGAACGCCGTCTGCGTCTGCCGAAAGTGACAAGATCTGCCTATGTCGATTATAGATCATCGGACATGTTAGCGTCTACCATGGGTTTCCCAAATGCCGCACGCGTTGTTACGTCCGATGTCCACTCACTTGTTTCCTTATTTATATGTTACTGCTGTGGCCTTCTCGCATTAAATTAAACTTATGATCCAATCTGTAATACTCTGTGTTATATCATGTGTTATATCCTTTATCCTTAGTTTCTCTGGTCGCTTTGCGGTCTTTTTGACGTCCGATCTGTCTTGGTGCCGGAATTCTTTTCTTACTGACTTGCGGAACACGTGTAAGAGGACGTTTTGCAGAATGGTGGTGGTACCTTAGAAGGTACTAACCAGCCACCTTTAAGACATACACACTCTCAGACCCGTATTGCCTTTTTATCTCTTGCCAAAAAGTTTTTTGTGCAAACGTAATATGTACTATTTTCTCTTTAGCTTTGCACGTTTTTGACCATTATATAGGGTATTTAGTCCATTAAACCTAACTTTTTGTCAATTGCAATGTACTTTTTGATTTCTACATGAACTATTGACAATTTCACCTTAAAAACGATCAAAATTGTGTCCTCCTTGTCGGGTGGTTTTAAGGCAAGCAATACCCTGCCGAACATTTTCCTTTTAATGTTTTCTTAAATTTGTGACGGCCACAAAACCGCGGGCAAAAATTTCACAGAGTACGTATCTCGCAATATTGCGATATCGCAGCGGCCCGCGACCGCCACTGCTGTCATTGCGGGAAACACGGATTCTGCTGCGGCGGCATGTTTCCTTTTCCCGGCCGTGACGAAATACGTTGGGGAAGCCCGTCTCACAGTGGGCCGGAAGACCGGCGCAGGCGGCCAAAACTCTAGACGCCTATTGAGGTCCAGGGTCGCTATATAGAACTTGAACCGAGCGTTGGAACCCAACACTCTCAGACCCGTATTGACTTTTTATCTCTTGCCAAAAAGTTTTTTGTGCAAACGTAATAAGTACAATCTTGTCTTTAGCTTTGCACGTTTTTGTCCATTATATAGGGTATTTAGTCCATTAAACCTCACTTTTTGTCAACTGCAATGTACTTTTTGATTTCTACATGATCTATTGACAATTTCATCTTAAAAACGATCAAAATTGTGCATAGCTAAAGAGAAAATAGTGCAATTTACGTTTGCTCAAAATGCTCCATAAGCAATAGACATAAAAGTCCATATGAGACTGAGAGTGAATGGATTGCTCGATCAGCGAGCAATTCATTGGTGGCGTCAAACGCTCGGTTCGAGTTCCATTTAGCGACCCTGGAGCTCAAAACGCCTTCAGAGGTTTGGCCACCTGCGCTGGTCTTCCGGCCCTCAGTGCGTCCCCGTCCATTGCCATGGCTTCAAGATGCGAGGAGGAAGGATTCGTTTCAGCGTGACTTCGCACTTGTACGTGCGAAATCGTGGGTTTGAACAAACTCGTCATATCAGACACCACTAAAGTGAACGCGCGGTCAACATGCCGAGAGAGGTACATACTAAATGTATATTGTACCTTATTAGGCACGAAGTAGCCTTATAGCCTCACCGGGGTTGGGTTTTTTTTTTTTAGGCACGAAGTAGCCTTATAGCCTCACCGGGGTTGGGTTTTTTTTTTATTTTTATTGTCAGTCTGGCCCCTTATGCAAATCCGAAATTTTCTATACGATTTTGATGAGATTTGGCAGAGTGGTAGAACTTTGTATCCTGATTTCAGTGGTGAAATGTGGTTGAAAAGTGTAGGGCCAATTTTGAGAAATTTTGAGTTGAAATCGCCGTTTCCATGGCAAAACTCGACTCGTCAGCGAAAAACAGAGGGAGAGGGGGGAGCCGAGCCACCGGAAATGGAATCCGACCAATAGCAGCGCTCCTTTTCGCCTCTGTACAGCTTACACCAAAAACGCTCGCTCCCTTGAAAAAGCGCGTTCGAATCAAAATTGTCTTTTACTGCAGCTAGAAGAGCTCCAACAATGGTATAGACGTTGTTTTCGAACGTGGCCATTTGGATCGGCCGGTCGGTCGGTGATTGTTGGCCAGAGTGTCCCGCGCCGCTGCGCGCAGGCCCTGTTGTTTTCAGAAATACCAACCCTATATGTTCCAAACTCTTTGAATCGGAGTGAAATAGGACATAAAACTGCGTGCCTGTGCAAATGCATTAGTGAAAAAACTATCCCTAACGTAGTTTGAGTGTGACTATAAGTCCCTTTTCGTAAACAGTGGGCGTGTAGCTGCACCTTGTAGCGAGGTTTGATGGTACTTCTGAATCTCAGACGAAACGATCTGGACATGGGGGCTGTGCTTTTTTCTAACCTTAAAGCTGGGTGAACTGGGTGAACTGGACTATTTTACTGCACGTTTCTGTGAATAACATGTCCTTCAGGTATTATGAGACTGTCTTAAATGTCTGTTTTTGACACAAATTGATACGCAGCTGGTCTTTACGTAAGTTTTAGTATTATTTATAATGGCCTGACAAACATAAACAGAACTACACACAACGCAGTCCTAGCCTTAGTTATCTTTGTTAAACCAGAACATAAATGAAAATTAACTTCGTGACTACCAGGATTTCGTGAAATCGTATTTTTTTTAATTTAATACATAAATGAGGGACAATATTATCATACTGTGCTTGGTTACTGACAAATTTCGTACGTAACTTACACTTCGACAAATACGTCAATACTTATGAACTAAAAGTCTACACACTAAATCCTTATGTAGTTTTTTGTACATAGTTATGCACGATTTTGCACTTGCGTTTGTTATGCATAATATTATACGTTGTTATGCATAATTTATTCATAACTATGTATAAATTATACGTTGTTATGCATAATATTATACAGAAGCATACGCATGTGCAAAATCGTTCATAACTATGTACAAAAAAGTGCATAAGGATTTAGTGTGTACAGGCGTTTAGTGCGTACGCATCATGAACACACCACAATCTATGAACAAGAGCTCTTTATTTGTTGGTAAGCCTCAGTCAATGGGTGTTGTTTTAGTTAATGTCGATGGAGCGGTTGGTGTGGTCTTCCGTAGGGCTCTCCGTCGTACGGAACTGGATCAGAATCACGAGATAGCTCGCAGTTGCAGCAGCAATCTTATCAAAGAAAAAGAAACACGTTTCATCAGCTGCTTTGCTAAAACAGACCTGATTCGATTGACAGTAGTTGTGGCAGTTCATACCGAACTTATTGTTCTTCTGTTGATGTCCCAAAATCCACCAGCTGATACGTTTATCTCGTTCGAAGCCACGATTTCCCGGAAAATGTTTATCTGTGGAAATGTCAATTGATGTTTTCATGCGGATATTTCATATTATTTTGGTTACTAATTATGGAACTTTCACTTCATAGCTGATCCGCACTTCGTCCATGGCCGCTTCTCCAATACCAGCGCTTCCGCTGTACCCCTCCAAGGGCTTGAGAAAGTTTTCACTGACCTAAAAGGAACAAAACAAAAACAATAGAGCAAACTAGAGAACTTCTGTAAGTATGGCTCGTCTCTTTACACACTTTAAACACAACTGCCTACTTAGTACACACTCACAATGCATGGTTGCAACTCGGCAAAAAACAGTTCCTGGTTTTCCCAGGTAGTCTTTGGTGAAGACATAGGTGATTCCCAGAGAGTTGCGGGGAAAACCAGACACCGTTTGCGCCGTGAAATACACATTTACGCGTGCACCAGTAAGAGTGTACCTTGCCAACTATGCATTTGTGAGTGTGTAGTTGTAGGAGATAAGTACGTCACATGTTGAAACAGACCGCAGTCACTGCGCGATGCGCGGAATCACAGACGAGAAGAAGGAGGCAGAAGAAATGAGACCCGAGGATCAGTAGTACGGTTCCCCGTCCCACCTTTTCGAGAAAAGAATTTTAAGTTTTTCATATAGAGTCCAAATCTCAGTATTCGTTATGAGTCATTGCTAAGTTCGCAGATGAACACCACAATCGATCACATTAAGGGTTACTAGTCGCAGAGGAGTTTTAATAATTAGTCAAGTCATGCCTTTAAACATTATCCTACTGCACATTCGACTTATAAGACATAATGTACTGTTTGTACTAGTTTCCCCATAACCCCTGAACTCGTGCTAGAAGCAATATGTGTGTTTTTGCTGCACTCCTGGTATGTAAACCCCCAACCTAACCCCCAATACCTGTCGTTCTAAGAAGCACACGAGACAGAGGTACGCTCCCAAGGTTGTCATAAGCAGGACGAACAACAGCACGTAGAGTGCAGTGAGTGGCATCACAACCAAGCCTCGGGTCAGGTCCCGGAGCTGTAGCCAGGCGCGGCGGTACTTCAATATCTGCCGTGGGGACGGGTGCTGAAGAGCGAGCTCCTGGATGGTAAAACAAATATTTAACTCGTGTTAAATCAGAATCCAGACAAGCAGTATAGTTTCACGGATCGTGGTACACTCCCAATTTCCTACTGATAAATGCCGTGCTGTTATAATAATAAGCTGATTCACAGAACTCTACGACACAAATGTATCATAATACAAAGAAATTTGTTCGTAATACGAAGAAATTGGTCATAAGTTACTGAGAATCCTTCACCATAGGTTACTATTTTCGCTGTGCTGTCATAATACTAATATAAGCTTTTTGTTTCTGTCACGAAGAAAAAACTCATTAGGATCTTGAGAGTGTAACCAGTAGTTGCAGTAGTGTATTGTGGGCTAGGAGGCTAGGAGTCCGGTGGAGGTGGTCAAAATCCTGGACGGGTTTTGAGCCCCGGAGTCGCTAAATAGGATTCGAACGGGTGACCCGCACCGATGAATGGCTCTCCAAACGAGGAATCCACTGGTGAGGTCACACGTTCGGTTCGAGTCCAGTTTAGCGACTCTACAGTTCAAAACGCATGTGCAGTTTTGACCACGGGGAAATAACTGTGAATTTCGGAGTACAAATCATATGAATGTTGGTTGAATTTCGATGAATTTCGGGTCAAAACTTCTGAATTAGAACTTCGATGAATTTCAATAAATTTTTGTATAATTTTTAATGTTCTTGGGAATTTTGGTGTACATATTTGGCTGGAGTTATTTCCTATTGGTTTCAGGCGCCCGCGCCGGTCTCCTGACCCACTGTGCAGTGCGATGCACACTAAATTCTTATGTCCTTGTTTGTACATAGTTATGCACGATTTTGCACATGGGTTTGTTATGCATAATATTAAACGTTGTTATGCATTATTTATTTATATCATGTCTAAATTATACGTTGTTATGCATAATATTATGCAGAAGCTGACCTATGTGCAAATTCGTTCATATCTAGGTACAAAAAAGTGCACAAGAATTTAGTGTGTGCAGTGGTGCAGTGCTACTCGCCTGGACGAGGCACTGTCGAAGTCCGTTGGCGAAGTTCTTGACGCAGTGCGGCTGGATAGAGAGCACGAAGCAGATGCTGATGAGCAGCAGCACGACGTGGTTGTGGATGAAGACGTGTGAGTAGGAGCCCCCTTCGCTAGCGATGATGCGGACGTACACGGTGGCGAGAAGAGGCGACAGCACTGTGATGATAACGACCGCCATCCAGGCCAGACACACGGTCCAGCGGCATCTGGACCGCGCGGCGCAGGGCACGTTTTTCTGCACAGAAACCGAAACTACGCTGAATCGATTCATATTTTAGTGTTAACTATAAGAACCAGTGGACACCACGGCGGCATATCCACAGTCAGGCTTCTTGACCAACCTCAGAGTGCGCGGTCTACTTTGAATTTGTAGCGTATAGTTATGGTAAACTTAAGCATCCAAACATCGGTTATTAACGCCAACGTCTTTCGTTTTTAATGGTACTTCTCGCTGGATTGATTAAACGCTGGAAATCTAAATGGATTCGGAAATTTTGACCGCTTCCACCGGTCTTCTGGCCCAATGGGCACCGAAAGACATACTTGTGAGTGCACACTAAATTTTATGTACAATTTTGTTTGAGACATCACAGCACACTAAACTCTTGTGGACTTTTTTAATGCATAATTATGCACTTTTTATGCATAGTTATGCATGCACAGATACATACGTAAGGTGTGTATAATATTGTGCATCATTGTGTACATTATGTGCATCTTCTTGCATAAAATGTACACAGTGATGCATAATATTATACATACCCTACGTACGTTTCTGTGCATGCATAATTATGCATTAAAAACTCCACAAGATTTTATTGTGAGGTTTTTGTGCAGATGAGCTTTCCGTACTATTTTCCTACGAAAAACTACACTTACTTCCCTATTTTTGTTCAAAATCGCGTGCAAATTTGCACAAAAAGTTCCTCTGCTCAAAAAAACAAAAAACAAACTGTGACGTCTCGTCCAAAATTTGTACAAAAACATTAAGGTGTGTGCTTACACTCTCAGCCTATTACTGACTTTTCTCATCAGCAAACGCATTCCTGTGAGCACGCATTCTACTAAGTATGTTCGTCTTAAGTATTTAAATATTTCTTTGTAATTTGTTTGAGAAAAGAAAATATCAGTGCAGTAATTAGCAATTGCTAAGTAATACGTAGAAAAACTTCTAAGTATCATGGTTGCGTACAGAAATGCGTCTGCTGAGAACAAGTCCGCGGAACAAGTCAGTGAAGGGAGGCGGAGAGTGTAGACAAATCCCTTCAAGGATGCTACGAGGGGTCCACCACTCACCTCAGGAGTGTACACGGAATTACCGATTACCAGTGATTACCTTCAAAAAAATCTCAAAAAAAAAAACAATAATTTTAGCTAGCAAGGTGCATTTTTTGCCTATTTTCTTCAGAAAAACTCTCAAAAGCCGATAAAAACAGTAAAAATACCCAGTTTTGGCATGTGATTACCAAAGATTACTGGACGAAGTGTACAGGGTGTAAAGTCTAACGCGTAACAGGCGAGCGGGTTGCCTATGCTCGACTCTGCGGGCGCGCCCGAACGGAGCGGTGGTGTTTGGGGTGGAGATTGCGCCCCTGCGCCGCGGTTCGCGCGGTTTTCGCGGCATAGCGGCTTCGCGTCACTGCCACGTCTCGACTCAACGGTGTCGCGAGGCCGCGAAACCGCAAAACCGCGGCTCCAGGACTTCAGGACTTCGCGACTTCGCGTCACCGCGGACGCTCAGGACTCTAGGACTTCGCGGTGTCGCGGGCCCGTGATCCTTAAAGTCCTGGAGTCCTTAGCGTCCGTGGTGACGCGAAGTCGCGAAGTCCTGAAGTCCTGGAGCCGTGGTTTCGCGGCCTCGCGACACCGTCGAGTCTAGACGTGGCAGTGACGCGAAGCCGCTATGCCGCGAAAACCGCGCGAACCGCGGCGCAGGGGCGCAATCTCTTCCCCAAACTGCACCGCTCCGTTCGGGCGCGCCCGCAGAGTCGAGCATAGGCAACCCGCTCGCCTGTTACGCGTTAGACTTTACACCCTGTACACAGGATTACCAGGGTGGTGGACCCCTCGGGATGCTCACCATAAGGCCGGCGCAGAGCTCCTCGTTCCACTTGATTTGAGAGATCTCGAACCACATCAACGGCTGCAGCAGGATGCCGGCCGCGTGGCAGAAGCAGATGATGGAGTTGAAGCGGGCCTGCAGGGTGGCGCTGGGGCTCACCAGCAGGGCGTAGCGATCCTGCAGCATGAACTTCGCCGACCACAGCGCCAGCGCCGCTACGCCCAGGCAGTACACGAGCGTGGAGCGCAGCGGGTGGAAGGAGATGCGAACTACATCCCGCAAAAAAGAATGACTTGTTGCGATGAGGTGGTCGTTTGCGATAGATACGCAATTTTCTACTGAGAAATGCTGTGCTATAAAACTGAGCTATTTCTCAGCACTGAATGATGAAAAAGTATCATAATTCAGAGAAATACGATTATGAAGGAAGTGGTCATGTTACTGAGGACCTTCCTCCATAAGTTACGAACTTGGCTCTGCTCTCTAAGCTCTTAGTTGGTATTACAAAAATCTTAGAAGGAACTTGGGAGTGAACAATGCCAAGTGCTGTGCCTGCACCCTAAATGTTTTTGTACGAGCCGTCGCAGTTTTTTTTGTGCAGATGAACTTGTTGTACAAATTCATACGCGATTTTGTGCAAAAGTCAGGAAATATGTGCACTTTTGTCGGACAAAAGTTGTACGAAAAGTTCATCTGCACAACAAACTTCGACGCCTTGTACAAAATTGTGCAAGGCATTTAGTGTGTGCGAATAACTAACTTGTATTACGAATGCGTTCTTCGCCAGCTTACAACTAATTAATGAGTGCGCAAGGTTTTAGGCAAGGATTCACATTAAATGTCGCAAATGTCACGCGTTGAAAGCATGTGACAATACTATGGAGGAGATTTTCTCCTAGTTAAGAGTCTTCACTCCCGATTTCCTACTGAGAAATGCTGTGCTGTTATAATACTAATCTGATTCTCAGTACTCTACGACACAAATGAATAATAATACAGAGAAATTTGTTAGCAATACGAAGAAATAGGTCATAAGTTACTGAGAATCCTTTACCATAGGTTACTATCTTCTCTGTGCTGTCATATTACTGAGTTTTTTGTTTGTATTACGAAGAATAAGCTCAGTAATTGATAGAAAGTTTGTATTTTACTGTCACAACATTTGTAAATAATGAGTTTATAAAGAGGAAAAATAAAATAAATGATGAATTCTTGTTGCTCAAAATGTAAACGAGCTTATTATTGTTGTTTAGGCATACTTGTACTGTTTTCTCGTTATATTGTTATTTACTGTTGCTCACTTGCTTAAATAGCCTAATAAAAGTGTTCCTTTTAAACAAAAAAAGATATTGAGAGTGTTTAGGGCACTGACTCACTGGGACTGCAGGTCACAGGCAACAGGCCGACGGCGGCCATGGCGCACCCAACGGGCCACAATTGGGCGAACATGCCGTGACCGCCAAACATGTCCCGTTCGGGTGCACATGGCGACTTGTCTTTGCTCTCGGACTGTAACACGGAGGCTGGTTCGACCTCCGATGGCCTCGTTGCCCAGGTCAGCGCGTCAGGCGGCAAACTCGTCCATGAGTCCTGCCAGAAAATTAAGAGTGCCGTCAACCGGAACATGACACTTAATCTTCGTCGGTTTCTTGTACAATTTGATGGCTCTCCCCTCTTAAAGTAAAACAAGATCTTCTTGAGTCTTTCATGAGGACGAAAAGACTTTAAATTTCTTAGTGCGATACAGAACGTGTACACAACAGACTGAAGTGAAAAACTTAACTCCTGCTGTGTTTACACTGTGAGGCCCCACCAATGGATCCTCGTTCGGAGAGTAATCCACTGGTGGGGTCACACTTTCCGTTCCAGTCCCACTTAGCGACTCAGTGGCTCGAAACGCGTCTTGAGTCTCGGCCGCCTCCAACGGTCTTCTGGCCCACTGTGAACTGGTTCCTTCTCACCTTCTCCATGACTATTGTCGCCACCTGGGCTCGGCCCATGGTGCCTGCGTGCCTACTGCTAGCCGGCGATCGAGCGCGAGGTTCACGACCCGTCGTAACTGTCGACAGTGAGGGCAGCGTTTTATCCACCAGCTCCAAGCCTCATTACCCGTGCAGACGAGTCGCTAGGGACCACGACCATTAGTCGATCGACCTGACCCTACGCACGACATCAAGCGCACTGCCGGATAACAAAATGGAGCTCTGGGAGAGCACTACAAAGGCAGAGGGGAATACATGATTCACACTTGTTTAGGTGCGTGGCCTTCCTTACAAAATTATGCGCATGCTCGCTTTTCCTCCAAATTTTGACGCCATTTACAAATTTGTGTGATTCTGCTTACACACTAAATTTATTTGTACAATTTTTGTTCAAAGCTTTGAACAAAGTTGCGCATACATAACTTTTGCACTACTTTGTGCGCAGAATCGCTCCAATTCGTGTGAATTTTTGTACAAATTCGTGTAAAAGTTTGCACAAATTTTGTGCGAAACGGACGTATGCGCAACTTTGTGTAAAGTTTTGTACAAAATTATACAAATACATTTAGAGTGTACAATTCTTTACGAGAAGCACGCATGCGCACACTCTCAGAATCGACATTGACTTTTTGTACATGGTTTTGACATTTTGTTAGAAGCACCTGCGGGGGAGGGGGAACTCGCCCCTCTCCCAAATCTGATAGGGGCGCCCCCCCCCCACTTTGAGCCACAAAAATGATATTTCAAGCTGGATGGGAAAAATGACAGAAAAAATGCAAATCCATAAATTTTTCGCTATTAGCTCGCATTGCTTTGCGTTTGTTCATTTTCTTCCGACAATTTCACCGTTTGTCTCGCTCCGCTCGCCAATCTCGCGTGTCATTTTGCTCTAAAGATGGTACAAGTTATGAAAAAGCGGAAAATGGGTGAATTTTTGCTTCTAGCTTCTGCTTTGCTCGCTGGGTTTTGAACTTAAATAAACAAGTCTAAACCGGTTTAGGGTTTTGCCCCTTGAATGTAGGCAACCCAACAAACACTTCTTTTAATTCCCCCCTCCCCCCTCCCCCCGGCCAGAAGGTACTTCCGGCGCCAGAAGACGAGCATCATCAGCGCAGATGATGCTCGTCTTCTGGCCCGCTGTGAAGCGCCTGTGAAGGTCGGGTATGCAAGCCCGCAACACACCCGAGTGAAACGGGCCGGCCTATCCCAAGTTCGCAGGCGTCTCGGAAGGCATGGCTAGCAGTCTGATGGTGGTAGAAGCATGTACCTTAAAAGGTGGTTTCTTGAACGAAAATTACATACTTGGCACAAGTAAAGTTTACTTGGAGCATTCAACCCAACTCTCGTAGTCTGTTAATTACATCGATAAAAGAAACAACATTTCGAGCGTTGCCAACCCAGTGAAAAGTTTCCATGCGCGTTTGCTTGGTGTAAATTGTCCCTTTTCAATGTCAGTGGGAGGTGATGTGTCGTGTCGCCGCCTCGTCAAAGCGATTTTCCTCGGAAGATAAAGTACGCCACATGTTTGAACGGTCGGTTCATTGCTCCTGCGACGCGGGTCGAGTTTGCGTGAGCAGGCCCTTGGCGTCAGTCTGGGCCGACGCTTCTTGCGCGGCACGCGGCACCTGTCGGACACTGCACACTGAAACTACACAAATTCCTGGCAATTTTTTTAAAATCAGGAATTTATTGTACTTTCAAAGTGCAACAATTGTTGTACAAAATAGGACAACTGTTGTATAAAGTACAATGGAACCGGCATGACGAGTGCCGTGCCTCGTTGTGGTTCGTACACTCCCAATTTCCTACTGAGAAATGCCGTGCTGTTATAATATTAAGCATATTCCCATTACTCTACGACACAAATGTTTCATAATACAGAGAAATTTGTTCGTAATACAGAGAAATTGGTCATAAGTTACTCAGAACCCTTCACCATAGTTTACAACTTTCGCTGTGCTGTCATACTACTAAGCTTTTAGTTTGTATTAAGATGAAAAAGCTCAGTAGGATCTTGAGAGTGTACAATTCTCGTTGTACTTTTCTACAATCCCTGTTGTACTCTTATTGAACAGTTTTTGTTGTACTTTTTTTGTACTATTCACACTTTTTTTTGCAGTGCATGTTGATTGACTGTCAGCCATGCAGCAAGGTGAGAGCCACGCAAATGTCGATACGAGGGGGTATGCACACGCTAAACTCCTTACGGACAGCATGTGCCCGTAATACAAACAGTTATGTGCAAACACAATTTACAAATGGACTTACACTGAAAAATCAAACGTGGTCTAGACCACACCTACTGATGTGGTCAAATGAGAGCCGTTTCGACCGCATCACTTGGTGAGGTCTTGACCACATTTATGTGGTCATTGCATGGCATTGCATGGAATGACCACACCAAACGTGGTATAGACCTCACCAAGTGATGCGGTCAAGACGGCACTCATTTGACCACATCAGTTGGTGTGGTCCAGACCACGTTTGTTTTTTCAGTGTAGCTTGTAATGTGGATGATTTGACCCGTAATTCAAAGGTTAGGTTAGGTGTCCATAACGTACAAACGAAATCATCCGCAAGGTGCGGACGAACAGATCTTTGAATTGCGGGTACAGTCATCGGTGTTATAAGTTAAATCTGTAATTAAGTTTACAGTGGACTCGAAAAACCTGTGACCCAACTATGACGTCTATTGCGCGGGCAAGGGAAAAAAACAACAAAGAAGGTATTATTCAATGAATTTCTGTTTTTGAGCGCACTTTTACGCCAGCTCTGTTTTAAGGACAGAGCTTGTCACCCGACTTCAACGCGAGTTCATACCCCCGTGTCAGAAAATTAACATCATGATCGAGATTTCACTATAATTTAGCGTAAATACATTGCCCCACTCAACTTTTGGCCGGGGGGGGGGGGGGGGCAAGCAACGTGCACCATTGGCCTACATTTCAGACCTAACCTCTCAGAGTCGTTAAAAATACATTATTTAGAATCCATAATGCGTGGCTCGCCCGTAACCCGTAACAAGACTAAGAAATAGCGTACAATACATCAGACTTAACTTTCCCATCCAAGCAGCCTCTTGTCATGCAAACATACTACATTTAAAGCAATCTTTAAAACATTTTTTTTTATTTTCTTGAAGCATTTGAAAGGTCGAAATAAGTCATCAAGTCTATAGCGTCCACCTCGCAAAATATGCAACTTTCTTGGATGGATTTTCAATAAATTCGAGCCTTAGTGTAACTTTGTATCTACGAGGATGCAATAATGATGCAAATGAATAATTAAATCGAATTTTGTTTTCGTAGGCTCTTGTAATAAAAATAAATAAATCTGCGAAATCCCCTGGAGGGTAGGCACACTGTGAAAATTTGTTGTCACTTTATGACAAAATCGTAGATGATATTTTCATCACTTTCAAATAATGACTCTGTCATCACAAATTGATGACATTTTCACCAAAGGTCCTATACTTATTGCATGGGCGTGACAACAATATCATCAATTGTTTTGATGACATTTTTGTAAGGAAAATTAGCCTTGAAATTGTCATCAAGTGACGACTCAAATTTTCACAGTGCAACCCACGTCACAGACGAAATCCCCCCCCCCCCCGCACGACAACAGGTTGACGGCCCTGTGCGAGGGCACTGGAAGAGGCAACGACCCTCAGCGTACGTGCGCAGCGAGGCATGCGAGGCGGTCGGTAAATTCGGGCAGCAGGGGAGGGGGGGGGGGGAAGGCAGGCATCAGACCTCTGACGGATTGCAGTGCTGTCTCTCGCACTCAACATTAATAGACCTGACAGTTTTAGTGCGGCTAGGGGGGTTGGTTACTCCGTAACAGATACCCATATTTAGGCAATGGGGGCCCCTGCAGCATATTAGAGTGTGACTACTCTTCTATTTTTAATATCTTTAAGATGTAAAGTCAACACGGTCTTGACCGGTACAGTTTAATGGCTTTGAGAAGAGACTGAGAATTCCAATTTTGTATTTACGAACTGTCCCACCCCCCCTTCCTGAGAAGTTGATCAGAATTTTTTCGAAAATTTCTCAAGTTATGGTCTTAAGAATGAAACGCCTCGTTACCGCTCCGTTTTTGGCCTGCAATTGCTCTTTGTAACGTACCCGGCGTAAGTCTTTACAGCAAAATAATCACAATAATTATAGAGTGGAACAACTAAGTAGAGATCGATAGAGATTTTGACATTCTACTTACAATTTTTTTTTATATGAAAAGAATTATGTAAGCATATTGCTTGCGCCGTTCTTGGGCAAATGTGGGAAATATCTTCGTATGACGTTTAGCGAGTGTGCCCAAAAAGTTTTATTAAGACAAATAAAAACTGTAATTTTTACCAAAAACTCTGTTGAATATGTATGAACTTGTCAGAAAGCGTCTACGGTGAGTCCTCAATAATTCAAGCTATTTCATTTTGTCAACAACACCCTTCAACCCGCGGCAGAAGAACAAGTCCTCGCTGACGTGGAGTGGTCGGGACGCAAACCGCTTGCGCTGCTTGTATGGGAGTCCCTGTGCGTCGCCCTTATGCTCTTCGTGAGGGCCGGCCTGCCCCTGCTGGTGGTCGTGGTGGGCCCGCTGCTCCTGCTGTGCCCTTCCACCTACTGGCTCGTGCTGCCGGTCCTCGCCTGGACCTTCTTCGACAGGCACACCGGTTCCACTGGAGGTCGGAGGTTGGTACACGGATAAAACCTTAAGAAGTATTTTGAGCATACATAATACAAACTAATTTTCTTTGTTATGCGAAGAAATAGTTCCTAAATTACGAAGTGTTTTCTTTGTAAGCTTATGTAGGCTCAAAATACTTTGTTATAACAAGCTGCTTCTCTTTGTAAGGCCTGAAATAGTTTGTAAGGTTTTCTCAGTGCGGATAAAACCTTACGAAGTATTTTGAGCATATGTAAGGTACAAACTAATAAGTTTGTTATACGAAGGTATAGTTCGTTAATTACGTATTTTTAGGCACGAAGTAGCCTTATGGTTTTGTCTCAAAAACGAAAGTATGGCCCTTTATGGCAGCTCTGAGATTTTCTATACGATTTTGATGATGTTTTGCAAAACGTGAGAACAAAGCACAGTCATTTCACTGATAAATTCTGGTAGAGAATCTTCTGATCAATTTTGAGAAATTTGGAATTGAAATTAATGTTGCCATGGCAAGGCTCGACTCGTCAGTGAAAAATTTGGGAGAGGGGGGAGCCGAGCCACTCGTTTGTACATGTCATGCCAAAAATACTAGATCCCGTAAAAAAGCGCGTTCGAAACAGAACTGTTCTTCACTGGTGTTAGAATGCATGCAATAATAGGAATAATGATGTTTTCGGATGTGGTCATCTAGATGGTCGCACCAAAGTATAATTGTTGGGTGGGCTGTCCATTGCGCATGCCTAGTAGTGTTTAGAAATACCAACGTGAAACGCATATTAGTTATACCCAAAGTTATAAAAGCATCTATAAGAAACGAAAGTAAATTTTCTATTTATAAATATTGTTTGATAAAAATATAACTTAAACTAAGGATATGTGTCCTAATTTCAATGAATTATTAGAAAATTCATGTATAATTTCTTAGATAGTGAGTGCAATGCGGAGGAGTGCATTTCCGTGTACAAACTGTCGGTGTCGGTCCGACCAATAGCAGCGCTCCTTTTCGCCTCTGTACAGCTTACACCAAAAACGCTGGCACCCCTGAAAAAGCGCGTTCGAAAGAAAATCGTCTTTCACTGCAGCTAGAAGAGATCCAACAATTGCATTGGCGTTGTTTTTGAACGTGGCCTTTGGATCGGCCGGTCGATCGGTGATTGTTGACCAGAGTGTCCCGCGCGCCTTCGCGAAGGGGCTTTTGTTTTCAAAAGTGCCAACCTCAAATGTTCGTTACTCTTTGAATCGGAGTGAAATAGGGCATTAAACTGCGTGCTAGTGCACATTCATTTGAGAATAAACATTTTCTAATGAAGTTTGAGTGTGACTGTAAGTCCCTTTTCCAAAACAATTGGCGTGTAGCTGCTCCTTGTAGAGAGGTTGGATGGTACTTTTGAATTCAGATGAAACTATCTGGACACGGCCGTGATGCACTTCTAACCTCAAAGTATTTAAAAATTGGTGAAATGAATTATTTTACTGCACGTTTCTGCGAATAACTTGACCTTCATGTATTATGAAACTGTTATAAATGTCTATTTTTTGACAAATTGACACGCAGCTGGTCTTGTACGTAAGTTTTGGTTTTATTAATAATGGTCTACCAAACATAAACAGAACTCCACTCAACGCAGTCCTAGCTCCGCTTTATTTGTTAAACCAGAACATAAATATGAAATTAACTTCGTGACTACTAGGATTTTTTGAAATCGTATTGTTTTTAAATATGCCCCCTTTCAGTGCTCTCTTGTTTTCCTCTCTTTTTTCTATCTCCAAAAAAAATTATAATTTAACAATAAGAACTTTGTTCTGTCCTTACTCTAGCGCTTCACTTGTCTCTGTTCTGATATTTGGAAAGATCCATGCCCACAAGCAGCCATTAAAAAAATTTACCACATGGTTTCATATTAAAACTGGTTGGAGAGTTAAACTTCCCTTCGGAAGAGGAATCTTCCAACCTTACCTCGGACCTCTTCCTCATCGGGTACCTCACACATACGTTAGTAAGTGTAAAATTGTTGGTGACATTTATTTTGATGTCAACAAAAACAAGTTTTTTTCATTTCATTCAAATTCATAACACTCGCGGAAGTATCATTCCTGTGAGGATTTTTACCGAGATGTAGGCGATAATTATACAGGGCATTTTATTGGGGGACGTTCACTTCTCCTACCTAAATATTCGCCTACCTGTCTGATTCGCCTACCTAAAATTCGCCTACCTAATAAAAATATTGAATAAAAAAATTGAATAAAAATATTGCCATATTTCGCCTACCTAAAATTCGCCTACCTAATAAAAATATTGAATAAAAAAAATTGAATAAAAATATTGCCATATTCCGCCTACCTAAAATTCGCCTACCTAATAAAAATATTGAATAAAAAAATTAATTTAAAAATTGGGCACATTTCGCCTACCTAAACTCCGCCTACCTAATAAAAATATTGAATAAAAAAATTAATTTAAAAAATGGACACATTTCGCCTACCTATTTTTCGCCTACCTATGTAAATCGGAAAAAATGTTCGCCTACCTCGTTTTTCGCCTACCTAATAAAAATATTTAATTAAAAAATTGAATAAAAATGTGCGCACGTTTCGCCTTCCGGCGAAAAATTTCTCATTAACCGTTTTGTCGCTATGGTGGCCCCAGTTGCAGAAACGTCCCTCCCCCCGCCGCGCTGCGCCACGCCTCGCGAGGTGGCCGAGCAAGGCCGTGCAAGAGGAGAGGCGTCGTCGGGGACCCACGACGGCCTTCCTCCTGCCCCGCCGCGCTGCGCCACGCCAGGTGGCCAAGGCCGTGCGAGAGGAGAGGCGTCGTCGGGGACCCCACTGCAGGAACGCGCATGCCAAGGTTGGCGAGGCGGCCAAAGAGGGGCTGTATTTGCTGTAAGCAAGCGACGCCTTGAGCCTACGGGCCGCATCTCGCGTCACTCAGAGGCTATGACCGAATCTGTTCACCGGATGGTGAGAGGAGCGTCATCGGGCACTTCTTGTGACTTTGTAACTACGCGTCGGCCACGCTTGAATTGGAGCCTGCGACGGCCTGCGTTGTCAAGTTAGTGATTAACTGTGCCTCTCCTTGTTGTCCTCCGTAGTGTATTCCTTTAGGGGGTGAATAAGGGAGGTGCAGGTGAGAACGACGCACATAAACAGCAGCGGGTCTAGCGTCTCATCTTTATCGCCGAAATAGACGATACCGAAATGCGATGTCGTTGTTTGTTGTTGTGCTCTCCTTACCCGAGTACTGAGTTCGAGGTCCTTGAGGTAGGCCGGCCTGTCGATCAGACCTCGTCGACGGTTTGCCTGCGATGCGGGGAGCCGCAGGTGAGTGCGGTGTGCACCGATATCCCCCGCATGTAGCGTTCAAGCATGCGGCTTCACTTCAGACCGCCCACAACACCCGACCCAGTTGCGTCAAAGCGAAACCGTGATTAACCATTCGCTTGTTCCTCTGCGCCTCATAATATCACTACGTTTACGACGGCAATCGTTAAGATTTGTCGGCCTGGTCCTTCGGATTTCAGGTATGTGATGTAGAGGGCACCCATAAAGCGGTACCTCCTATCAACAAACGCTCAGCATGCCGAATCCTGGCTGAATCCGCTTATCTGTGGGTGCCGTGAAATGAAACCGCTTAGCAGCAGCACCTTAAAACATAACCGCTCACCTCGGAGCGCGCTGGACAGAACCGCTTACCGTCTCAAATACGGGCGGCGGCTACCAGATTTACATTGTTCTTCTTATGCACTGAGTCTTTATTTAGGCCGAAATAATTAATCACATGTTATCGTCTGCATCAGAACTTTGTTATTCACCTAAGGTTTGCTTCAAATGTGCTCCGGATCGGCTGAAATGAGCGTAAATACGAGGGGCAACATAACCTATCCAGCGCCCGGCCGCGCGACGATGTGCGGGTCTGTCCAGAGCGCTCCGAGATGAGCGGTTATGTTCCGAGGTGCTACAGCTAAGCGGTTTCATTTCACGGCACCCACAGATAAGCGGATTCAGCCAGGATTCAGCATGCTGAGCGTTTGTTGATAGGAGGTACCGAAAGTACAGCAGGGGTGTGCCAGAAGACCGTTGAGGCGGCCGAAATTCTAGACGCGTTTTGAGCTCCAGAGTCACTAAATAGGACTCTAATCGAACGTGTGACCCCACCAATGGAGTCCTTGTCCGGAGAGCAATCCATTGGTGGGGTCACACGTTCGATTCGAGTCCCACAACAACAAACAACGACATCGCATTGCGGTATCGTTTATTTCGGCGATAAAGATCACACTAAACTCTTGTGGACTTTTTTAATGCATAATTATGCACTTTTTATGCATAGTTATGCATGCACAGATACATACGTAAGGTGTGTATAATATTATGCATCATTGTGTACATTTTGTGCATCTTCTTGCATAAAATGTACACAGTGATGCATAATATTATACACACCTTACGTACGTTTCTGTGCATGCATAATTATGCATTAAAAAGTCCACAAGATTTTAAAGTGATGAGACGCTAGACCCGCTGCTGTTTATGTGCGTCGTACTCACCTGCACCTCCCTTATTCACCCCCTAAAGGAATACACTACGGAGGACAACAAGGAGAGGCACAGTTAATCACTAACTTGACAACGCAGGCCGTCGCAGGCTCCAATTCAAGCGTGGCCGACGCGTAGTTACAAAGTCACAAGAAGTGCCCGATGACGCTCCTCTCACCATCCGGTGAACAGATTCGGTCATAGCCTCTGAGTGACGCGAGATGCGGCCCGTAGGCTCAAGGCGTCGCTCGCTTACAGCAAATACAGCCCCTCTTTGGCCGCCTCGCCAACCTTGGCATGCGCGTTCCTGCAGTGGGGTCCCCGACGACGCCTCTCCTCTCGCACGGCCTTGGCCACCTGGCGTGGCGCAGCGCGGCGGGGCAGGAGGAAGGCCGTCGTGGGTCCCCGACGACGCCTCTCCTCTTGCACGGCCTTGCTCGGCCACCTCGCGAGGCGTGGCGCAGCGCGACGGGGAGGAGGGTCGTTTCTGCAACTGGGGCCACCATAGCGACAAAACGGTTAATGAGAAATTTTTCGCCGGAAGGCGAAACGTGCGCACATTTTTATTCAATTTTTTAATTAAATATTTTTATTAGGTAGGCGAAAAACGAGGTAGGCAAACATTTTTTCCGATTTACATAGGTAGGCGAAAAATAGGTAGGCGAAATGTGTCCATTTTTTAAATTAATTTTTTTATTCAATATTTTTATTAGGTAGGCGGAGTTTAGGTAGGCGAAATGTGCCCAATTTTTAAATTAATTTTTTTATTCAATATTTTTATTAGGTAGGCGAATTTTAGGTAGGCGGAATATGGCAATATTTTTATTCAAATTTTTTTATTCAATATTTTTATTAGGTAGGCGAATTTTAGGTAGGCGAAATATGGCAATATTTTTATTCAATTTTTTTATTCAATATTTTTATTAGGTAGGCGAATTTTAGGTAGGCGAATCAGACAGGTAGGCGGATATTTAGGTAGGAGAAGTGATATAGACCCATTTTATTTTCAGTTGGAGCACCTTTGTCAGTTGACAAAACGGAGAATCCAACGAAGGAACAAATTGAAGACCTGCATGAACAATACGTCGAGAAACTGAAGCAACTCAATGATATGTACAGCCCGAAACTGGACACAGGCAATTTTCCATTAAACATAGAAAAGTGAACACCAAGGAATGCTGGCGCACCCATGATCACTGCCCCTTCTGTCTAAACCATACGATAAGTCTCAAATTCGGACTTGTGCAATAAGTCAGTAGCTAGTATGTTTGCTCAAATTTACTGCAAGAAAAAGTGTGAATAGTGCAACAAAAGTACAACAAAAACTGTTCAATAGAAGTACAACAGGGATTGTAGAAAGTACAACGAGAATTGTACGAACCACAACGAGGCCTGAGCTGCACGGCACTCGCCATGCCGGTTCCATTGTACTTGAGGCCTGAGCTGCACGGCACTCGCCATGCCGGTTCCATTGTACTTCCTACAACGATTGTTGTACTTTCTACAATGATTGTTGTACTTTGGAAGCACAAAAAATCCTGATAAAAAAAAATTGCTAGGAATTTGTGTTCTTTTGTTGTGGATTTTTTCTTGCAGTGTTGCTTGTACAGCTACGCTGCAAACCTAAGGGATTACACCAAATGTTTTTGTACAATTTCGTATGTGGTCTCGAACAATTTTCAACATGAGAACTTTTTCGTACAAATTTGTACGCAGAATCGCACAAATTTGTGCGAAATTTCGTACAATCTTGTACGAAAAGCACGTATGCTCAAAATTGTGAGGGCACGTACCAAAATTGTACAAAGGAATTTAGTGTGAACTGAGAAGGACTAAAATTTTGGGCGAGGACTTCTCATCACCCAAATTTGGGTGAGGAAGGATTCCTCGCCCAAATTTGGGTGATAATACCGTGTTGCCATATAGGTAGCTGATACACACCAAATGTTTTCGTACAAATTTTGTACGAGACATCGCAGTTCTTTGAGCAGATGGACTTTTCGTACAATTTTGTACGAGATTTTATAGAAAAAATGAGGAAATTTGTGCAGATTTTCGTACGGAAAGTTCATCTGCACAAAGAAATGTGATGTCTCGTACAAAATTATACATAAAATTTATTGTGTACACCCTTCCTCACCCAAATGCGGGTGATAAAGTGTTCCTCGCCCAAAATTGGGTATTGATCAAGACTCTTTCATTCTCAGTGTGTACGCAAATAAGCGTTAAATGAAGTAGCAAAACGCTCAGAAAGCAGAAACGCCGCTTAGAGTCCCTCTGGCTCTGCAGCGCACAGTGTTCACAACCGTTGAGGCGGTCAAAATTCTAGATGCGTTTTAAGCACCAAAGACGCTTAGTGAGACTCGAATCAAACGAGTGACCCCACCAATAAATTCCTCGTTTAAAGAGCAATCCATTGGTGGGGTCACACGTTCGATTCGAGTCCCATTAAGCTATTCTGCAGAGCTCCATGGAGCTTAAAACGCGTCTGGGATTTTGGCCGCCTAAACGTCTTCTGACCCACTGGACACCGTCAACATGCCCCCTGATGTGTTATCAGTGGAGGTCGCTGGCACCGTAGGTCAAGTCTGACGCAGGTGGCGTGGCGGGCGGCGCGCCGCAGGTAAACAAACCGTAATATACCGATTGTTTACTCCTGTCACTGTTATTCAACGAAAACGACGTCAAATTCGCTGGAACGTTAATTTTGTCACGTTCGTTTGAGTATGACGTCACATTCGTTTGGATGTTGACGCACGTGACACCCGAATGCACTGCAAATTAAATGGAAGGACGTAACGTCAAAATACGGCGAGACTATAAGTCTTGCCAAGTTTTGGTCAGACCTGAGCGGGTCGCCAAAATTAGGCGGGACAAAAATGTCAGGACAAAGAAGAAGACAGGTTTTTTTGGTTGGAACACGGTAAAAGTGCCGCCTTGAAATCCAAGGGGATGCCTTGTTTAAGTTTCCAAGGGGTTTGAGTGAATTTTCAAAATAGTCCAAATTGACATCACGTTACAGAAATGGATTCGTCTCGACAAGACAAACAAAAAATGTCAACACATGTCATAAGTTTGGATGGCAAATTAAAAAGTTATTTAACTTCAAAAGTACAAAGGTAGCCTTTTTGGCTGTTACAAACTTTGAGGTTTAATAACTTTTTTATTTCCCATCCAAGCCTATGACATGTGTTGACATTTTTTGTTTGTCTTGTCGAGACGAATCCATTTCTGTTACGTGATATCAATTTGAACTATTTTGAAAATTCACTCAAACCCCTTGGAAATTAAAACAAGGCATCCCCTTGGATTTCAAGGCGGCACTTTTACCGTGATGGGGGGGGGGGAGGGAGTTGTAGGCGGGCGGCCTACATAGTAGGTGTTTTGTTAATAACGTTCAAAGGTTAACCAGATATTTGGTATTTTTCACTAGACGGGCACTAACTACACTCTCAGACTCGTATTGACTTTTTATCTCTTGCCATAAAGTTTTTTGTGCAAACGTAATATGTACTATTTTCTCTTTAGCTTTACATGTTTTTGTCCATTGTATAGGGTATTTAGTCCATTAAACCTTACTTTTTGTCAATTGCAATGCACTTTTTGATTTCTGCATAATCTATTGGCAATTTCATCTTAAAAACGATCAAAATTGTGCATAGCTAAAGAGAAAATATTACAATTTACGTTTGCTCAAAAAGCTCCATTAGCCAGAGACATAAAAGTCCATATGAGACTGAGAGTGTAGACAGGGTTTTTCTTATATTCTTTTATTTGTTTTTGAAGGGATTTAAGTTGGTTCCTATTTTACTGCACATTGTGGCCAATCAAACTCAAATTCTGGTAACATGAACTTACCTTTTTGTCAGTGTATAAAATGCGTAATAAAGAAAGTAGAAAGCTTGGATAGCCCTTCGTTTTAGGCGGTACACTCTCAGCCCCGTATTGACTTTTTATCTCTTGCCAAAACGTTTTTTGTGCAAACATAACATGTACTATTTTCTCTATAGGTCTGCACTTTTTTGTCTATTATACAGGGTATTTAGTCTATTAAACCTAACTTTTTGTCAATAGCAACGTACTTATTGATTTCTACATGATCTATTGACTATTTCATCTTAAAAACGATCAAAATTGTGCATAGCTAAAGAGAAAATAGTACAATTTACGTTTGCTCAAAAAGCTCCATAAGCAATAGACATAATAGTCTATATGAGCCTAGGCTGAGAGTGTATTACGCTAAAGTTTTTGCGTTCTGCGGCAACCAGGGGAAATTAAGGTAGTTTTCGTCCTCGGCCTCTGGCAGAGACAAAGCAGGTTCAAGCGGATGTGCAGCAATAAGCCGTTAGAAAATGTGTCAACGTCGCATCAAGTGTTATGACTCATCATATGTCGAAGTCGTCTGAACGTGAGATTGAACATGACCGTCTGGTCGTCTGTGTGCAAGTACGTCGCAAGGCCGAACGGCCGATAACGAAACAAGTTGGTATGATGCGGCGGCTGGGGCTGGAGCTGGCGAGATAATTAAAAATAGACTCAGTGGGAAAGGAGATACGTCGGTATGCATGTATTTTATTTTTATTTTTCCCAATAAAAGCCTCTAATAAAAACTATCTCTTGTGACACAATTTCTTTCAGTTTGTGGTTTCTTGGCATGTGAGGTGCGAACCTGACCCCTCCGGCCGGGGTATTTCCGGTCGCAGCGTTTGAACCGCTCAATTTTGAGGGGTAACGTAAGCGAGCCGATTGTTCCTTGCAGACCAACGGTCGGCTCGCTTAAAATACCCTTCTAAATTGAACGGTTTAGACGCACTCTCAGCGTCTTACTGACTTTATTGTCAGTAACCAGGAACTATTGGCTAAAACAATAATATTTAGTATTTTCTTCTTAGATACGTACAATTTACTTAATGTAATTATTTTTAGTACACACTAAATTACTATGTACTTCATCGTGCATAACCTTTGCACAAAGTTGTGCATGCGTTTCAATATGCACGAATTTTATGCGCTGCAACGCACTCTTTCGTGCACTCTCAGACTGTTATTGACTTTTTATCCTTTGGTAAAGAGTTTTTTAAACAGCAATAAAACGTACTATTTCCTCAATATCTATGTAAGATTTTGTTCGTTATATTGACTTAAAGTCAGTTTGCGGTTGACAAAGAGTCAATACGCAATTGATTTAAAAAAAAGTCATTAATTGATGACAATTTAGTCTTTATAGTGAACAATACTGTACATGGTTACAAATGAAATACTACATAATGCTGTTTAAAAAACTAAGTAAGCAAAGGATAAAAAGTCAATAATTGAGAGGAAAAAGTCGATACGAGTCTAAGAGTGTGCTTAGTTACGCACAAATTCGTGCATTTTGAAACGCATGCACAATTTTGTGCGAATCTTGCGAACAAAAAAGTACATAGTAATTTAGTGTGTACATAAGTACTGACAAATATGTACACAACTGTTACAAACGCGAAAAGTACGTAATATTGTTGCACAAATTACTGGAAGTGCTACCACTGAGAATGAAAGAGTCATGATCATGACTAAAATTTGGGGTGAGGAATTCTTTATCACCCAAATTTGGGTGAGAAAGGTTTCCTCACCCAAATTTGTGTGAGAATACTATGTAGCCATATAGGTAGCCGATACCCCTTCCTCACCCAAATTTGGGGGAGGAAGCCTTCCCCACCCAAGGAAACTTCCTCACCTAAATTTGGGTGATAAAGTGTTCCTCACCCAAAAATGGGTATTGATCAAGACTCTTTCATTCTCAGTGACTGACAAAATGTCAATACCATGCACAAAAAGTCAATTTTGAGTCTCAGAGTGCGCTACGACTGAAAAACCTCGGCCGGTGGGGTCGGGTTCTTTTCGCTCACATATTATCACTGCACGACCAGCGCCGCATTGTTGGTCTCCATTCTCCTTGGGATTAGGGCCACGCGTGATAAATTTCTTGATGAAAAGTGAAACGCTTGTGAAACGTCTGTATCCGGGCACTGAACTGACTTGGCAGTGTACGCCGTAGGGGCGGTATGATGCCAAGTCGGCAGCTAAATCACCACACTCTCAGACTCGTATCGAATTTTTTTTCTCAATTATTGACTTTTCATCCTTTGCTTACTTCGTTTTTTAAACAGCAATAATATGCAGTATTGCCTCTGTGACCATGTACAATATTGTTCACTTTAAAGACTAAATTGGAGTCATCAATTAAGGACTATTTTTGAAGTCAATTGCGTATTGACTCTTTGTCAATAGCAAACTGACTCTAAGTCAATATAACGAACAAAATCTTACATAGATATTGAGGTACGTTTTATTGCTGTTTCAAAAACTCATTACCAAAGGATAAAAAGTCTATTACAGTCTGAGAGTGCAGCCGCTATGGACGCACATGTTGTTTGTTTGTATTCCACAAATAACCGGCCCGTCAGTACCTCCCTCCTTCTCCTACTCTTCCTTTTTCTTCTTCTTCTTCTCCTCCTCTTCCCCCGCTTCCTCCTTGTCCAGTGGGTCTACGTATTACCCCCTCTCCCGTACTGATACTCCGCGGCAGCGGTGCTCTCTACGCGAAGACGTACTACTGACTGATTGCACGAGTCGTTTTCGTTGTTCTGTTTCCCTCGCACTCATGCGGCGTCGCGTACCGGGGCACAGTGGGCCAGAAGACCGGTGAGGCGATAAAACTCCCGGACGCGTTTTGAGCTCCAGAGTCGGTAGATGGGACTTGAACCGAAAATGTGACCCAACCATTGGATTGCTCTCCGAACGAGAAATCCATTCGTGCGGTCACACGCCCGGTTCGAGTCCCATTCAGCGACTCCGGAATTCAAACCGCGTCTCGAGTTTTGGCCGCCTGCGCCGGTCTTCTGGCCCACTGTGACGCGAAACTGAATCTCGGGATGAGCCACCCTCCTTAGCGGCTCGCGGAGCCGGTTTGTCTTCTTGGCGGCAAAAGAAAACCACGCCGGCCGCCTCGTCAGACACAGCGCGACCGGCAGCGACGCTGGACGATCTAGCCGGCGTGCGGCGCGGATTGAGACTGTCGCCGTTGTGGCAACCGTGCATCCGAGTGCCATTGAGTGAACGTGTAACAATCGTGGGAACGACAATTTGATGACGTGGTCTGAACTCTGCAAGATACCCTAGACATTATGAACTTTGTGGTGTAATTTGATTCAGAGCAGTGCCCGAGTTGGCTTGGATCCAGTTCACCATGTCGTTTCCCTCCGTGGCCGCCTTGGCCACCGCAGCCGTGCTCCTGTGGGCTGGAAGCTGCACAGCCGGTGAGTACAAAGGGAAATAATTTTGAAGGTCGGTGCACAAGTTTTTGAATGCCACATGAATTTTGCACATTAAATTTCGGGTGATTTTCAGCGAACTGCAGCGAAATTTCCTTGAACTTCGGTAAACTGCGTTGGTTTTTTAAAAAACATGTTTGAGAGTTTCGTCCAAATTTCATGAATTTTGAAAACACTTTACTAAAATTCAAGATAGCCAACGAATTTTTGAGCGCACATTTTTTGGAGTTGTTTCTTCTTGGGCGAGTACAGGGGATCATGTCGGAGAAAACATTGCGGGCTGGGGGTTCCCCCATGAGCCGGATCATCGCCCTACTTTTCTCCGCGAGATCGCCGTAACACTGTGAAAATTTGAGTCGTCACTTGATGACAATTTCAAGGCTAATTTTTCCTTACAAAAATGTCATCAAAACAATTGATGTCATGGTCGTGACGACCATGCAATAAGTGTAGGTGCTTTGATGAAAATGTCATCAATTTGTGGTGACATTGTCATTATTTCAAAGCGATGAAAATATCATCCACGATTTTGTCATAACGTGACAACAAATTTTCACAGTGATGTGATGTGCGTATGTCAAAAGGCATTGCTTTCTACTACACACTAAATAACTGTGTAGTTTTTATGCGCGCCCGCGCACGAAATTCACTGAAAATAGAAAGGTCAGATTTCTCACCCTTAAAGGGGTGATACTAAAATGTTAGACCGAAAAAAGGGTCATACACAAGTGTATGACCTAAAAAAAGGTCATACACCAGTGTATGACCGTTGTAAAGGTCATACACAAATGTATGACCGTTTTGAAGGTCATTCACAAATGTATGACCGAAAAACGGTGATACTTTTTTGCATCACCGATGAAGGTTGATGTATCCTTATGGTAAATGAGGGCCAGCCTCGCTAATGTCTGACCTTTTTTCGGTCATACATTTGTGTATGACCGTTTTTCGGTCATACATCCGTGTATGACCTTTCTTTGGTCATACATTGGTGTATGACCTTTTTATCGGTCATACTTTTGGTATTGCCAAAAATTGGTCAGATGTCTCACCTTTTGAATTACAGTGTTAAAGATGCACTTTGTAACGCACGAATTTGACGTGACAATGCACGATTTAGTGCGCGGGTATGCAGAAAATCGTGCGTTATTGCGCACAATTTTGTGCACAACTACACTCTAAATGTATTTGCATAATTTTGTACAAAGCTTTACACAAAGTTGCGCATACGTCCGTTTCGCACAAAATTTGTGCAAACTTTTACACGAATGTGTGCAAAAATTCACACGAATTTGAGCGATTCTGCGCACAGAGTAGTGCAAAAGTTATGTATGCGCAACTTTGTTCAAAGCTTTGAACAAAAATTGTACAAATTTATTTGGTGTGTACAACCAGTGCATGTTTAATTTCGTGCGTTACGTATGCGCATAAACCCACATAGTAATTTAGTGCGTAAGAAAATTGTTCAATATTGTGTTCCGTTCGAAGTCGGAGGTCTCCTAACTCTGTCCGTTCCTCTTGACGCGGGCACACTTCGGCATGGTTTGCATTGCCCGTGTTATCGTGTATTGGTTTCCCGCGTCTTCTCTCCGCTTGACACTGCAAGAAAAGACCACAACGAAAGTACACAAATTACTGGCAAATTTTTTATCAGGAATTTATTGTACTTTCAAAGTACAACAATTGTTGTACAATTGTTGTACAAAGTACAACGGAACCGGCATGATGAGTGCTGTGCAGTCCAGGCCTCGTTGTGGTTTGTACAATTCTCGTTGTACTTTCTACAATCCCTGTTGTACTTTTATTGTACAGTTTTTGTTGTACTTTTGTTGTACTATCTACACTTTTTCTTGCAGTGGACTTGAGCCGTCCTGCAGACCGATTCCGAACAACAGTCTGCAAACTCAACAGTGTACTCAGTACACTCTGTTTAGCGTGTACTCACAAGCACACTCTCATCACAGTGTACTCAGATGAGCACACTCCAACGAGAGTGTACTCAGATGAGTACACACCTACAGCTGCATATAATGCCAGGCGTGCTAAGGTGTGTCCTCATCTGAGCACACTCTCATCAGAGTGTACTCATCTGAGTACACTCTCGTTGGAGTGTGCATATCTGAGTACACTGTGATGAGAGTGTGCTCAGATGAGTACACTCTGATGAGAGTGTGCTTGTGAGTACACGCTGAGCAGAGTGTACTGAGTAAACTGTTGAGTTTGCTGAGCAGTCGTTAGGTCTCTCTCGCACCTGAGGAGCGGTCCGTGATGCACAGTGGGCCAGAAAACCGCCGCAGGCCGCTAAAACTGTAGAAGCGTTTTGAGCTCCAGATTCGCCACGTGGGACACGCACCGAACGTGTGACCCCACCAATGGATTCCTCGCTCGGAGAGCAATATATTGGTGTGGTCACACACTCTAAATGTCTATGTACAATTTTTGTTCGTGCCCTCACACAATTTTGCGCATACGTGCTTTTCGAAAAAATTTGTACGAATTTTCGCACAAATTTGTGCGATTCTGCCTACAAATTTGTACGAAAAAGTTCGCATGTTGAATATTGTGTGAGACGACGTACAAAATTGTAAAAATACATTTACACACTAAATTACTATGTAGGTTTTTGTGCCTACGTAATGCACGAAATTAAACATGTTCTACGTTGCGCAGAAAATTGTGCGCAAGAACGCACGATTTTCTGCATACCCGCGCACTAAATCGTGCATTGTCACGTACAAATTCGTGTTAAAAAGTGCATGTTTAATTTCGTGCACGGGCGCGCATAAAAACCTACAAAGTAATTTAGTGTGTAGTATGCACGTTCGGTTCGAGTCCTATTTGTAGCGACTCAAGAGTTCAAAACACGTCCGGAATTTCGACCGTCTCCACACCGTTCTTCTGGTCCACTGTGTGATGGTGCGAGAGAGAGAGACAAGGAGCTCAACACTGCGGAATTGCTCTGCCGGAGGCACCGCAATTATCCAGTTCTCGCACGTGACGCACTAAGAAAAACGTGGCGCCGCACACGTGACCAACAAGCGTGGCTCCTCTGACGTCAAATCATTTGAACTATCGACGCACGTCTGTTCGATCGTGCGCTTGCGAGTCAAATTGGGCACGCCGAAAATCTAAGTACCGTGAAACGGGGTAATTTCGGGCACCCGGGGTAATTTTGAGCATCTCTGCACACTAAATGTTTTTGTACAAATTTTGTACGAGACATCACAGTTTTTGGGGCAGATGAAATTTTCGCCCAATTTTGTACGAAATTTTGTAAAAATATGGGGAAATTTGTGCCGATTTTCGTAAGACAATTGTATGAAAAGTTCATCTGCACGAAAAACTGTGATGTCTCGTACAAAATTGTACATAACATTTAGTGTGTGCCCGAAAGCATTGCGATGATGCTGCCATTTAGCGGCGACCTCGGAGGCTTGCGCGCATCGCATTCGTCACACTTTCAACCGTCGGATCATTTCTCCGGAAACCAAAACAGACCCCAACTTTTCGAGATACAGTGATTTTTTATTTCGCACTTTTTACCTAAATTCCGTGTATGCGTTAAAACTTCTTCGGTAATCCATGCCGTAATCACGTAATCCTTGATACAATTCTGCCCTTTTTTAACCTTTTTTTAACCAATTTTAATCAATTTTACGCGTAGTCCCTAGTCAAAGTTCCGTAATCCCGTAATCTTGTGTACACTTGAAATGTGAGTGGCGGCCCCCTCGAAAATTACCCCGTTTCACGGTACGCAGTCAGTACTTTCGTGCCGAAAGTGCGTACTCAGCACGCAATTTGGACTGAAGTGCTGTGGGTGAGTAGCAGAGACAAGACCTTGTCTATGTAGGCGGAGAGGATACAGAGTCTGTCTCACGCTGCACAGTGTATACAATAAATGAAAATTGGGCATGGTTTTCAATTTTGAGGTATTGTCTGCTTGAGAGTTATTCTCTTAAATTCTAATGGCGATACGCTGTGCAGTGCAACCATAAAATGGCAATAAAAATTTGTTGATGGTGTGGAGATCAATTGTCAAAACGTGTCGTCAACAGAGATGATACCCAACCATTTTCAACATAATACGAAGGAGAGATAGAGAGAGAGAGAGAGAGAGAGAGAGAGAGAGAGAGAGAGAGAGAGAGAGAGAGAGAGAGAGAGAGAGAGAGAGAGAGAGAGAGAGAGAGAGAGAGAGAGAGAGAGAGACAGACAGACAGACAGACAGACAGACAGAGAGGGACAGAGAGAGAGGGACAGAGAGAGAGACAGACAGATTTGATTTTGATTTGATTTGATTTGATTTGATTTATTGTTTTTAAGGGTTTACATGAAAGTGCTACACCCTAAATGTTTTTGTTCAAATTTTGTACGAGACATCACAGTTTTTTGTGCAGATGAACTTTTCGTACAATTTTGTACGATATTTTGTACAAAAACGGGGAAATTTGTGCAGATTTTCGTACAAAAATTGTACGAAAAGTTCATCTGCACAAAAAACTGTGATGTCTTGTACAAAATTGTACATGAGATTTAGTGTGTAAGAAGCACCACTGGGCATGTAGACCCGCCCTCTTAAGTAACTATAACAATAAACGAGTAAAACAAGACTTAAGTAAATGGCACTAAATACAGAAAAAATTATTATAACGCAAAGATGGCACACTAAAGACAGGACATGGATTCACACATCAGCACGAATGAGCTTATCTATGGTAGTTTTGATAGTATTGGGATTTTTATGAACATAGGTGTACAAATGCAGTTCGTTCCAAATTTTGCTAGACTGAATTAGAAAAGACAGAGAAAGAGAGAGAGTGAGTGGGAGGGAGTGGGTTTAAAGCTCCCAGCAGCCGCGCCTTTTAAAAGTGACGTCACCGGGAAAGTCGCGATTCGCGACAGAAATGTGTGGATTACCCGGCCGCGGCGAAAAGGTCAGCTCGTGCGGATGTTCGCCTCGATTTGGCGGAACCTGTTCTTTTGCTCGCGTACGTGCGGCATCGTAGGCGTGGCGGCCGCGGCCGGGTCCCCCAGTGACTCAGTCAGTCGTAGATGCGGCATGAGCGGCGCACAGTAGGCGAGATGACAGGCGCAGGCGGCCGAAACCGAGGGGTCGACAACTCTTATATTACCTCGTACACAGTGGCTATGTTACCTGTATATTACATGTATATTACCATGTAATATATGCACATTACCACAATTTTGCCTCTATGAAACGTCTATATTACTATATATTAAACATGTATTACCTGCAGAGTCGCTGAATGGGATTCGAAGCGAGCGTTTGACCCCGCCAATGAATTGCTCTACGAACGAGGAATCCATTACGTATTACGTATGCACGTTCGGTTCGAGTCCCATTCAGCGACTCTGAAGCTCAAAACGCGTCTTGATTCTTCGCCGCCCGCGCCGCGCCGGTCTTCTGGTCCAGTGTAATGCAGCTTGAGCGGCGTGGAATGCAGAAGGAGCAATTCCGAATACTTGGTTTAATGCTTGATCCCTCTCTCTCTCGCACCGATGCGAAACGGCCCATGAGTGCGAGAGCAACAGAGCGATGAACGCACTGGTCGGATTCACATTGAAGGAACACGCGGTCGCTCTGAGGAGTGCTGGGACTGGACACTGACGTCAGACATGTTAATGTGAAAAAGGTCGCATTTCTACACGCAAGGCGCGTAACTGAGCTGCTCAGAATGACTGCTATGCACGTTCAAACGTGCGAACGTTCATGAGAGATGTGTGTACGCACGCACACCGTGGGTTGGAATTCCTGTCACAATTGCCCTGTTTGCCAAGGAGTACCAAAAAAACTGAAACTGACAAAGTTTAAAAAAGTGAAGTTTTATTTTATCTTGACTGATTCTGCTTTTACAAAAATGAACGCCCTGACACGACAAAGCTACGCTGACGGTAATGAGGTCCTGTTTTTATTTCAGAGTCTCTTCACTTGGTGTTTTGTTTGTTTTTTCCAGTTTCCAACGAGACTCGTGACGTCACTAAACCACATTCATTTCCTTGTGGTTGACAGAGTTTTTCGCAACTTGTTTGCAAACAAACCGACAGTGTGCAAATGTTTTTCGGTAGAAGTAAGTTCGATCGGAGTCGCCAAGTCGGAGATTGTCCAGTTCGTCGCGGTTCAGTCGCAAAAAATATCGTGGGTAGTTTTGAGGTTGCGACCCTAAACCGAATTTTAAAACGTTTTGCATTTAAAAAAAAAAAAAAAACAAGAATTTTTTGCCAACATTTTACATTTTTTTCTTAACTATTTTCTAAGTAAATGCTGAGAGCTGAACTGCAATTTGATTTTCTTGCAATTTACACAAAACAAACGATTTATGACGGAAATACCAATGATTGTTTTTGTTTACATTATGACCTTCCTTATGTCGCAACCGAGATGACTGAGAGCGAAGAAGGCTTGACTCGACAACGATTTGTCAAATTCCTTGCAAATGCCTCGCCGACGTCCGAAACAAAACATCAGTACGGCGGCACGGCAAGGCACGGCAACCCACGACATGGGACGCACAGTGGGCCAGAAGATAGGCGCAGGTGACCAAAACCCTACACGCGTTTTAAGCTCCAGAGTCACTAGAAAGGAGTTGAACTAAACGTATATGACCGCAACAACGGATACCATTGGTGGGGTCACACGTTCGGTTCGAGTCCCATTTAGCGATTCTGGAAGTCATAGCCCGTCCGAGATTTTGACCACGTCCTGCTCCGGTCTTCTGGCCCACTGTGCACGCCACGGCAAGGTCGCTGCCACCGATTACTGTCATTACCCACCCGCCTTGGGACGGCTGCATCGTCCAGCGCTAATAGCATTGTTGTCCTGTCCAGGCAGGATTGTTATCGTTCGTTGTGGTCGGTCGGTGGCTCTTCGGCTACTGGCCTTTCGATCTTTCCCTCGAATCGGGCGTTCGTGCCAACTTGAGAGCAAACTCGGGTGCGCATCTGTCCCGGAAATAACTCTGACAAAAATTGTACATACATATTCATGAACACACATAAAGTTCAGTTAGCTCTTAAAAGTGCACGGAGTTGCGCAGAAATTCTTTGAAATTCCAAGAAATTTTCTGAAGATTATCGAAAACAGACGACTTGAGCTAGCCGAAAAGAAGAAGGAAGGAAGAAGATTTTCAAGAACAAGGCAGCCACCCGAGTAAAAATAGAAGGCTGCAGAAAGGCTGACGAATGGCTGACGCATGGCTGTATGGACCGTTTTTTGGCTGTATGCATGGCTGCCGTGGCTGCGTTGCAGCCATGTCGCAGCCATAGCGACGTCCTGGACTTGCAGCCATGCACGCTGCAGTGGCTGGTCTGGCTGTTTCACGGAGCGCTTTGGCTGTGAAACGCTTCAGAAACTGCGCACAGAAGCCTTTTGGCTGCCCTAAGCAGCCTATAAACGCTGCCACGCACAGCCAACTTAGCTGCAGTGGCTGTAGGCTGCGCATCGCAGTGTGTTGGCTGCTGGCGCCAGCCGTGCCGCTGCTAGCCGTTACAGCCATGTAGGCTGCCATGGCTGTAGGCTGCGCGTCGCAGTGTGTTGGCTGCTGGCGCCAGCCAGGCCGCGGCTGGACTTTACAGCTATCTAGGCTGCCATGGCTGTAGGCTGCGCGTCGCAGCGTGTTGGCTGCTGGCGCCAGCCAGGCCGCGGCTGGACTTTACAGCTATCTAGGCTGCCATGGCTGTGGGCTGCGCGTCGCAGCGTGTTGGCTGCTGGCGCCAGCCAGGCCGCGGCTGGACTTTACAGCTATCTAGGCTGCCATGGCTGTGGGCTGCGCGTCGCAGCGTGTCGGCTGCTGGATGCAGCCTGGCCATGGAAAGGCCGCTGAAGCCATGAAGGTTGCCACGGCTGTAGGCTGCGCGTCCCAGCGTGTTGGCTGCTGGCGGCAGCCGGGCCGCGGCTAGACTTTGAAGCCACGTTGGCTGCAAAGGCTGTACGCTGCGCGCTGCGCGTCGCAGCGTGCAGGCTGCCAGCGCCAGCCTGGCCGCGGCTGCACTTTACAGCCACGCAGGCTGCAATGGCTGTAGGCTGCGCATCGCAGCGTGTTGGCTGCCGGATGCAGCCGGGCTACGGCAGGACTATACAGCCATGTAGGCTGCAATGGCTGTAGGCTACGGATTGCAGCATGGTGGATGCTAGCGGTATTCAGGCAACGGTCGTACCCCTTGATTAAAGGGCGATAAAAAATAGAAAAACATAGAATGGGTGCGTGGTATGCTGATATTTGAGTTGAATACGTTAACATACATAAGCCGTGCAAGTTTCGTAAAAATCGGGAAACTTTTTTGTTATCTTTGATATCTTGGGAACGGTAAATCCTAGATGAGATTACTTGGCAGATTTGGATCTGGAACGGTGTTGGGACCCTAGAAAATCTACTAAGGGCTCCATAGAACTTCAAAGGGCGTAACAGGCACCCTCAAAGGTCGTCATGGGGACCTTCATGTACTAAAGAGTGAAGCCTAGTAGCGATATGGATGCTGCCGATGGCATCCACGAAGCTGCAGGATGCGGCCGAGATGTAGCTGTGACCCGCAGCTTCATAGCTGCCGGGGGCAGCGTGGCCCGGGCGAAAGAAGGCTGCCTGCAACATCCTGAAGGCTGCGGGGTGCAGCCTAGAGCAGTGCCTCGCAGCCTCCAGGCTTCCGGGGGCAGCGTGGCCCGGGCGAAGGAAGACTGTCTGGGGCATCCTGAAGGCTGCGGGGTGCAGCCTAGAGCAGTGCCTCGCAGCCTCGTGGCTGCTGGGGGCAGCGTGGCTCGCGAGGGAAGGCTGTCTGGCGCATCCTGAAGGCTACGGGGTGCAGCCTAGAGCAGCGGGGGCAGCGCTTACTGGGCTCCAAAGGGACACTTCAGTGGCTGGCAGGTGCAGCCAGAGAGGCTGCACCGGCTGTGGATGGCTGTATTTTGGCTGACGTATGTCCGAATACAGCCAATGTCTGCAGCCATCCGAGTTCCATCCGCGCGTTGTCAGCCACCTGGAGGGAGCCAGCCTGCAGCCAATCTGCAGCCTATAATTTTCTCTCGGGGCAGTCTTGCAACGGGAGAGGAAAAAAAAACATTATAACCTTATTCATTTCAACAAAGATTGTGGTGATACTCGAAGTTTTCAAATCCATTCCTATAAAATTAGGGGAAATTTGCTTAAGTTTTGTTGTGCTGGACGAATGCGGGACGTGCCCGGCGGTATTTTGGCAATCACTCTGAGCGGACAGTGTCGACTGTTCACAGTCGATATCCACGCTGCGTCCCCAATGTGCCGGGAGGGACGCCAGCGCGTGGCGACCATAGGCCAGGCCGCATGCCACGCGTGCGTGGATGAGTGTGAGTTGCCTATCCCCAAGGCGCTTCACTCAAAACAGTCGACGAAGCATCTGCTTCATAACTACGAGGGAAATGAAGGCATTGTAGAATTACCTCGCAATAAAGAAGCATCGTACGAGGGATTTTGCCTCATAATACGAATCATTTCTTCGCAGATTTTACAATCCCCTTTTTTTCTTCGTATTAGAAAGCGATGCTTCGTAGACTTTTTACTATGTTGGCACTCTACGTTTCCACTCCAGCATGAGTCACCTCTTGCAAATTGCCATAAGGTGTTCTCATGTCGGACTCGATGAGCGTTCAGGACCCTCTACATTCTCAAGATCTGCTGAGCTTTTTTTCTTAAAACGAACGAAAAGGAGTCCAAAAAGGTCAAGGGCAGAAAAATTTCGTGACATATTCTTAAAGTCTGCCTTCTTTTCACCGTAGACGATTAAGGGACGCTTAGAGCTTAAACTGTCTTAATTACTGTGTAGCTCTTTGTGCATAGCTTTGCATGGACATGGGCATACTATTTGAAATGCATGAATTTTTGCGTAGCTAAGCATGAAAATGTGCATTATTGGTATGCAGCACCACGTGCGTTGTTGCGCACAAAGTAATGCATTTCGCGCTCGATTTCACGTGTATGCTCTATGTCGAGCAAAGCTATGCACGAAGAAACTCCTCATTTAGCGTGAAGGGAGGAAATTCAGAAGGCTAGCTACCGTGCCAAAGACGGCTAGGGGCCCCAGCTGCTTTCATCCATGAGTGGCTCTAAAACAAGCCCCTACACTCTGGCAAAAGAACTACGGAAACGTCAGTTCATTTTTTTGCCAGGATTCTCTGTAACCCTAAACCCAGTATTTCCTGTAGCCTCTTTACATTATTTACTGTGCGACTCACAGTTTTCACCGCTTGCCCGTTGCAGACCATTGAGGTGCTCGGAGACGACAGTAAAGTCCTGCAGAGAATACTGTGAGTCGCACAGTGAATACTGTAAAGAGCCTACAGGAAATTCTGGGTTTAGGGTTACAGAGAATAAGCACAAGTTGTTTACAGAATTCTCTGTAACTTTTTGCCTCAGCGTACTTTTCATAGGTTTGAACCTGATCAGCGCAGACACGCACTCTCAGACCCGTATTGACTTTTTATCTCTTGCCAAAAAGTTTTTTGTGCAAACGTGATATGTACTATTTTCTCTTTAGCTTTGCACGTTTTTGTCCATTATATAGGGTATTTAGTCCATTAAACCTAACTTTTCGTCAATTGCAATGTATTTTTCGATTTCTACATGAACTATTGACAATTTCATCTTAAAAACGATCAAAATTGTGCATAGCTAAAGAGAAAATAGTACAATTTACGTTTGCTCAAGCTCAAGCTCCATAAGCAAGAGACATAAAAGTCCATATGGGACTGAGAGTGCGGCGTTTCAGTGAAAAACGGATGACTGATGACTCAAACAAAAGGTCTTTTTCCCCACAGCCAACTGCCCACCGCTGAGCTTCAAGACGGTGGACGCCGAGTGCCGCTGGGTGATGGGCCGGCCTGTGGCGTGCAACACGACGTGCGCCCCCGGCACCAGGGCCTTCTTCTCGTGCAAGCCGCTGTACCGCCTACCCCTATCCGTGCGAGCAGTGAGTATGCAGCTCAGTGCACTCTCAGAATCCACACACCCTAAATGTTTTAGTACAAATTTTGTACGAGACATTACAGTTTTTTGTGCAGATGAACTTTTCGTACAATTTTGTACGATATTTTGTACAAAAACGGGGAAATTTGTGCAGATTTTCGTACAAAAATTGTACGAAAAGTTCATCTGCACAAAAAACTGTGATGTCTCGTACAAAATTGTACATAAGATTTAGTGTGCATTGACTTTTCGTACATGGTATTGACATGTTGTCAGTAGCACCTCCAGTAATTTGTGCAACAATAATACGTACTTTTTGCTTTTTTCCTTATTATTTACAATTTTGTTAGTACTTACTGACTTAAAAAAAATTTCCTAAATAATTACATGAAGTTGTACGCACCTTAGAAGAAAATACTAAATATTATTGTTGTAGGCAATAGTACCTGGTTACTGACTATAAAGTCAGTAAGATGCTAAGAGAGTGGGCCGAGGACCGGGGCAGGCGGCCAAAACTCTAGACGCGTTGTGAGGGATTCTTGAAAGCTGTGAGGGCTTTCAGGGCCAGGATTTTCACCACCTCCACCGGTCTGCTGGCCCATTTCGTAGATACTGCACCAGAAGCAAATAGACGCCATTTTGGCCGAAGAAGATCAAAACTTGACATGGAAAAGACGCGATGACGCGATAGTCAAATTTGTCGGCCACCTATTGATACACCAGTCGTTTAAAACTTATTTGCAGTGCATTTGTGTTCCTTGATCAATATTTGTTCAGCTCTGTTCCATTTTAAAATTCCAAGAGAAGTAAGTTCCGGCTAACGGCTTCTGTTTGATTCCGGTTCAGGATCCAAGCAACTACCCTATGTGTATCGCAAACCCCCTCCCGACCGTTTTCCCTTGGATCCGCGCCTCATTTGCAATTATTGGGATATTCGCGTTTCAGAACGCGGCGTCTGCCGCCTCAGCTGCCTCGGCTGATTCAGATACCCGGATCAGCACGGACCTGGACGACATGGGAATGGAGTCTTCCATGTGTCGCGAGAATGGAAATTGGTCTCCTCTGCCATTCACCTGTGTTCCAGGTAAGATATCCTAAGGTGGTTTTTGGTATATTTTGAGGTAGCCTGAAATATCATCCCTTTGTGAAATCTTCTGTCTCCACATTTTCAAGTGCAGAGTTTGCAGTCTCCTCGCTCCCACGTTAGCAGCATGCCTATAGCTAGGGGTTCTGTGTTAGTCCACTTTTTAAGTGTGTAGACTAGTGGAGACTGTAAACTCTGCATTTGCAAGTGGAGATTTATTCCACACCACGAAATGTGCAGTGTTGTCCACTCTTGGTTTGACAGCTCTGGTTGTTCCTAATAATTCCTAGTAAAAAGTCTGCGAAGTATCGCTTCCTAATTCGGAGAAAACGAAGGCCTTTCAAAATCTTCGAGTGAATGCTCCGTATTATAAAGAAAAGTCCTTTGGAATACGAACCATTTCGTAACTACACGGCACTGATAGAAAAAAGTACGGAAAAAGTACGGAACATTTCTGTTCAGCAATTTGCCGGGACGGTCTGTACTTGCAAAGAACGGAACTTTTTGTACTTTGTTCCGTGCCCTTGTACATGAGTTTATATGGAACACGTACGGACGTTCCGTACTTCCGTCCGTACTTCCATACTATATTCTCCTGTATATTTTCCGTACAAAACTATAAAAAAAATTACCGTGGAGGCAATTCCATACAATACCATCATTTTCTTCGTAGTTAGGAAGAAGATTCTTCGTAGACCTGTTCGTTGAGAGTTTCAAGAGGACAACGTTACTCTCTAAAAGGCATTTAACTTTTTTAAGAGATTTATTGGAAACAAAATATTGTTTAATAACTCTGTAATCGTGACTTTGCTGACACTGTTTTGCAGAGTGCGGTCGCCTCGTCGGCAACGGTGAAACGCTGATCGTTGACGGCAAACCCGTCAACTCCCCTATCGAGTACCCTTGGCACGTGGCCGTCTACGACAAGCTATACAAGGGCGGCATCACTCAAGTGTGCGGGGGCACGCTCGTAACAACGAAATTCTTCGTGTCGGGTAAGTGCACTGATAAAACTGGAGCGAATTTGAAGTAAATCCTGATCCACTTCGGCCAAAATATTGCACTAATCATGAATCTTTAAGAGTAAGCATGAGGCAAGGGCGCTCTTGTCTCGGTGGAGAAAGGTACTCAAAAATATGCCTCTCTGGGAACACCATCCAAGAAAATTTGGTCACTCAGAAACAACAGTACTAAGATTTCCGCGAAACTGACCAAGGATTTGTGACTTACACAATTATATCCTGAGTTACTTCTGCTGAGAGACTACCTGAATGTATGAACACCAGTGGTGTGAAAATCCCTCATACATCACTTGTTCATTTCTTCAGCTGCCCACTGCTTCGTTGCGAAGTCCACGGACGTTGCGATGAGACCTTCGGCAGACTTCGCAGCCGCCGTGGGCAAGCTGAACCGGGAATGGAACGCTCCAGAGGAGGCAGCCCAAAGACGAGATGTAAGTACATTTAAGTACTTGTGAGTACACGCTGAATAGAGTGTACTGAGTACACTGTTGGGTTTGCAGAGTCGTTGCGTTACTCAGAGGTTCTATCTTTTCTACTGAAAAAAAAAAAACAACAAAAAAAAACAAGGAACCATAGTCTTAAAAGTACACCTGAAAAAAAGTGGTAAAAAACATCGTTGTTCAAGATGGTTTATGATATAAAATGAGATATAAGAACCTAAGGTTTCTTCGTCACATTTTCCTAATTCACTACGCTATGAGTTTCTGTCAAAACCCAACAGAAAGATGAATATGTCTGTAGAGTATGAATAAGAAACAGTAGAAGAAGAACAAAACAAGGAGTCAAATGAAAGTTTCTATGAGAAATGAACCCTTCGGATGAGCGCCAGCCAGACCTAATCCACCGCGTACGTTTCTCACACTCTAGAAAGTCTACGAAGAATCTGCTTCGAAACTACGAAGAAAATGAGGGCATTGTAGACTTGCTTCGTATTACGAAGAAATGTTCCGCATTACGAAGGATTTAGCTTCATAATACGAATCATTTCTTACTTAATTTTACAATGCCTTCGTTTTCTTCGCATTACGAAGCTATGCTTCGTAGACTTTTTACTGTGCAAAGAAACTTCGATCTCTGACTTCCGTTCCGAAAGATTGGGTAATATGATACAATTCTAGGTTAACGTAAGATTTACTCTCAACCCCAAAATTGGTTACTAAGCAGGCTACACTGAGAATCCAAACGCTATGAATATAGCGTCAATTGGCGCTATGCGTTTGAAGCCGTTTTCATCGCGCCAATTGGCGCTATGCTTTTGCATCGCACGTGTGGTGCAATGCCTTCCTATGCTCTAGCATAGAGCATTTTCGGGACGCATCGCACGTAAGGTGCAATGTGACTATGGCATTGCACGTGTGGCGCGATGTCTCAATGCATTGCACCATACGCGCTATGTTCATAGCGTTTAGAATCACAGTGTACCACTAAAGTACATTCACTATCCTTGATGATAACATTTTTTGACGTGTCGTTTGCCAGGGAAGAGTCATTTCAATGCAATTGGGACTAAATTCTATAGATTAAAATGGTGTGTCTGAATCACCCCGCAATTGTCTGAAATAACTCCTGCTTGCGGTTTTCGTTTGTCTTCAGCACCGAGCAGCCACTGTGAAACCAAGTGTGGAGAATAACGGTGAAAATCCAATTGTGGGCCACGGATCAATTGTGGGCCATTTCTTCGACGGGCCGCTAAGAGTCCATGAATGAGCGAATCGGTTCCAATTTCGATGTGGGTCTTCCCTCAACCTTCCTTTGTCACCTGAAACAGCGCGGACGTCTGAGCGACGACCACACCGCCATCTATCTGGGTGCAAAGAAAGACAAGGAAAATTGGGCCTTTCCGAGGGCAAGAAAAAAAAGGATGTTTTTCAAACATTTGCCAAAAATCGAATCATTAAATGAAGGAGAACGAGAACGCTCTTGCTGATTTAGGTTTATATTGAGTGACGGAACACTAAGTCAACGTAAGTTGGGCCAAAATTGTACAAGGCGTGATGCGCGGGTGGCATCAAAAAATACTGACCCACAATTGGTTCTTAAAATCAATTGTGGGCCAAAACAGCCTGTTTTCAAAACAGCCGCCGCTCAGTAAATAAGGACGATGAACCGGACTGCTACGCTGCAAAACGTAGTCAATGGATCATATTTTAACGCCCAAAAGCTACTTTGTCTTCTTGTTCAAAATTAATGCCCAAAATAAGGATTTTAAAAAAAATTACCCACAATTGATTTTCTACCTACTCCTCACCACGAAGTGTGGAGTTTTCCACACTTTTGGCCTGACAGTGTGGGCCAGAGCTTCAGAGCTTCTTTTGGAGCACCCTCTTGATGGCGTTTCCTTTTGCCAGGTGCTCCACATCCACACCAACGGCTACGGCGGCGCGCGCCTCAACTTCGTCCGCGACCTCGCGCTCGTGGAGTTGACAAGGCCGGTGACGCTGACGGCGTTCACACTGCCCGCGTGCGTGGACTGGGGTCACCAGGAAAAACTTCGTGGTGGCGACGTGGGTGCGGTAAGTACTGACTTGAGAACCACCCAGCAGTGGACGGTTTTGGGTCTTCTTAGCAAGTCGAACGGTCTCCATTGCTGCCGGCAATTTTCGTGTGACAATTTCCTGAACACTTAGTGTGTACTGAGTACACACTTATGTGTTCTATGTGTGTACCCAGTACACACTTAAGATTTCAGTGTGCTTTCTGCACGGAGTTAATAGTAATATTATTATTTATCTTTAAAAAGTCTGAAATATTACGTAATTTACGCTTTCTGAAAAGCGATTCCCCTAGAATATGAGCTCTGTTTCACGCTTTGCTCTTTTGGACCGGAAAGCCTCGTAGTTTTGAGCAACAATGAGGCTTTCGCAGCAAAATCGCGCAAAACAAAAAAGCGCATGAAGTCGGCGAAAAAAAAGGGCGGACTACGTAGTGAGTTGCTGGTTACGTTCACACTGATATTCCTAATGTGATAAGTTTCATACAATTTGCGGCGATAAAAAGACTAATGTGATTCCTTCATAATACGCATATTATCGCATCTGTGACAGCAATAAAAAATTTATCGCATTAAAAATGCAATAAGTCTCTTAGGTTTTGGCCGGTCTGGGCCGAGATCATCACAGTTTTGGTGTGATTGTGATTGGACTACGCTACTTAAGTGATAAATATGCTGATGCAATACAATAATCATCGCACTTATAATGCAATAACTTTTTCATGGCGCCACTAATGCAATAAAAACCTTATTCCTTATTAAATGAGTTAATTATTACACTCAGAAAACCAGTGCAAGGCAAGCAAAAAAGTTTTAAACGAAATTTGATCTTTTTTCCCCTTTTTTTGTAGGTCATAGGATGGGGAGGCTTCTTGAACGCACCTGTGAACCGCAAGCTGCACGCTGCCGAGCTTCCCTTCGTCCCAAAGGAGAAGTGCATCGACACAATCCCGGCGAGGCTGGTGCCGTACATCGCGTCCAACGACCGATTCTGCGCCGGCGTCATCAACGGTCAGTTCCGCTCTGCGCAAATTTTTGTCCTTGATATGCTAAATTCGCACAGTGGGCCAGAAGACCGGTGGAGGCGGTTCTTACCACGTATGTCTGTCTGTATGTCTGTCTGTCTGTCTGTCTGTCTGTCTGTCTGTCTGTCTGTGTGTCCATTCGACTGTCTACGTGGTTGGTCTCTAATTCCTGCAGCAGGTCGTCCCGCACAGTGTGCCAGAAAAAAGCGCAGGCGGCCAAAACTCTAGACGCTTTTTGAGCTTAGGAATCGCTAAATGGGACTCGAACCGAACGTGTACCCCCACCAATGGATATTGCTCTAAGAAAGACCAATCCATTGGTGGGGTCACACGTTCGGTTTGAGTCTTATTTAGCGACTCTGGAGCTCAAAACGCTAGAATTATTGGCCGCCTGCGCCGCTCTTCTGGCCCACTGAGTCGCGAGCATGGCCTTGACCGGCCTGCATTATGTTTTCTGTGTCACGACTGGTGATATGTAGTGTGCCAAATTACATCTTGTGTGTGCGTACCTTTGCGTTTCTTGAGAAATATAGCGCTTACGAAATGTGGCCTCAATTAACACTGGTGAAACAAAATCGTTTTTTTACGCTTGTTCATCAAACTGCACCGGCCCCAACTCTCGTCTTAGAGGAAACTTCCCCGTCACGGAATGTTCCTAGTGTTTTGCTCAGAATACCGTCCCAAAGTTCAATAGGAGGCTACACTACGATTTCACTTTATTCTCAAGTTAATGTTCCACGCTCGATAACTTTGCAGGAACCACAGTAGCACACGGAGACAGCGGTGGCGGACTGGTCTTCCCCAACAAACAGCGCAGGTAAGAAACAAGCCAACAAGTTTGCTTTCAAATTTCGTGGAAAATCCATCGGCAGTGTTTGCTGTGTGAATTCGAACGAGACATTCCAAACGAAACAAAAAATTTCGAGGGGTCCACCATTGTGGCAATCGTGTGAACACTTCGTCCAGTAATCATTGGTAATCCACATGTCAAATCTGGATTTTCTCTCTTTTCATCGGCTTTTGGGGGGATTTCTCAAGGAAATAGGCAAAAAATGCTCCTAGCTGGCCAAAATTAAAGGTTTTTTTTTGTTCTTTTTTTTTTTGAGAAATTTTGTAGGTAATTACTGGTAATCGATAATCCTATGTACACTCCTGAGGTGAGTGGTTCACTCCTCGAAACATTTATTGTTACATTTCTTTGGTAAAACTTAAGTGTAAGCTTGTATGGCCCTCTGTTTTCAGGCGCAATCAATCATAACAGGCTTATTCGCCCCGATTTCCCCCATGTAAATGCACGGCGAAACTTCTTGCCTATGCTATAATTCAATCGTAACAAAAATACAGTCACGCTATGAAGTTGTACCGCAGTGTTGCCAATCTTCTCAACAAGAATGAAATACTAGCCAGGGGAAGGCCTTCGGCCTCGATCCAGAGCTGGCTTTTTTTTGCAGATGCAAACGCACGTTATCCTATAGAGCTGCACCTATGGAGCTTGGCCTAAGCATACATATATGAATATAGTAAAAGTAAGAAGAGGAAGATACCTCTAGTAAACTAAAGGTATCGGTTGGGGGGGGGGCGACAATTCGTTTATTCTAAATCATAAACAGGGTGCTTCGCTTCGCTCAGCAAATGACGTGCTGATACATTTGACTCTGTTTTGCAGGTGGTTCTTGCATGGTGTCGTGTCGGTCGGAATGCCCGAACTGCGGACCTACGCTGCCTTCACCAACGTGTCAACGTTCTCCCGTTGGATGGCGGACAAGATCCAAGACGAGGAGATCCGAGCGGCGGCGGCTGAGCATCACGTAAGTACAATTGTGTACACTGCGGCAAAAAAAAAACTACGGAAAAGTCAGTTAATTTTTTTTGCCAGGATTCTTTGTAAGCCTAAACCCAGTATTTCCTGTAGCCTCTTGACAGTATTTACTGAATGTTTATGCGCTTTTATTGTCCATGATTGTTGCCATATTTGTGCATATATATGTTATGTACATAGTTGTACATAAATTTGGTACAAAATTACAAATATTAAAGTACAGTTAGGATATAATGTGCCTTGACGTATGTATTAAGTCGTACATAGCTATATGCACAAATATGGCAGACAAGAAAAGTACATAATCATTTGGTGTGTGTAGGGATGGTAAAATACCGCGGTATTCTATGATTTAGTATTTTTAATGAGTTTTAAACCGAATAAAATACTAAAAAAAATGCCGTTTTAAAACCGTAAAATACCACGAAATTCAGAAATCCCGGTTTAATACCGGGTTCAAAACCGTAAAATACCGAAAAATACCAACCAATTAAATACCGGAGCCATCCCCAGGTGTGTGTGCTCATCCTAGCTTTTCCCTGAAAACTTTCCTGGATTCCCAGGTGCCGCTGGAGATCCCGCTGGAGTACACAGCCAGCGACCTGGACGAAGAGCACCGAGTGGCGTACCACCGCGAGGACGTGGGCCTCAACCTGTTCCACATGCACTGGCACTACTTCTACTTCAAGTACCTCAGCCCGCCCGAGATGAGGAAGATGGACCGCCGGGGCGAGCTGCTTTTCTACATGCACGGCCAGCTGATAGCCAGGTTGGTTTACACACTAAATGCTTGTGGACTGTTTTGTACACGCCTATTTGGCATACACTGCAAAGCCAGTGGTAAGTTTGCTTGCCACAAATATGCCAAGGTGTTTTGAATGCCAAAATTTGGCAAGCTTTGACCTGGAATTGGCAAGCTGGTGAATATTTCCAGGCCAAGCTTGCTAAATTTTGGCAAGCTGTTGAGTATTCCCAGACCAAGCTTGCCAATTTTTGGCATTCAAAACAGCTTGCCAATTCTTTTGCAAGCAAACTTACAACTGGCTTTGCAGTGCATTTGTGTGTATGTGAGTTATGTGCAAATTTGTACATAATTTAGGTACAATTTTGAAAATACTTCAGCACAAAATGAAAGTATTGTCCATAATACATAGCTTGAGTATGCAAAAAAAAGTTCAGAGTTATGGACCAAAAAAGTACATAAACATTTAGTGTGTACACACCACAGTTTAAACAGGACACTGTACGGCAAAAGTGTCAAATGGGATTGCGTTATTGTCATACGACATCCCCACTGGGAGCTATGCACTTAAAAAGCACGACAAGCTGCTTTCTTAGAGTCGCAAGTAGAAAAATCAATTCGTTGATTCCGTTGCAGCAAAAGAAAATTTGATTGTGTTTGGTTCAAGAACCATCTGTCGGCGCAACAAAGAAATCCCAAAGAAACATATATTTTTTTAAATATCCACTTGATTGTGTTGCTTTAACTTGGTCTTTGTTGCGCCAACAGATTGGTTTGTAACATAGTCATTATTTAAAAAAAAAAACTTCTGCTCTCCTGGATTAAGCAACCAACAGAACCCGTGAAAATCTTTCGTAAAAGTATCCGCATGAGTTCTGTTTGTTGTGTGCGGTGGCTTGAAATACTTTCTCCATCTTTTTCAGATACAACGTTGAGAGACTGAGCAACCGTTTACCCCGAGCGAAGAAGCTTGTGCTGCGTGAGCCAATCAAAGAGGGGTACTATCCTAAACTTGACACTCTGGTAGCGTCCCGCGTCTGGCCCGGCCGTCCGCCCAACACACGTCTACAGGTTGGTTTTGTTTGGTCCGTTTGAACCCGGTTCCTACCCTCACAGTAAAAAGTCTACGAAGCATCGCTTCGCAATACGAAGAAAACGAAGGCATTATAAAATCTACGAAGAAATGCTTCGTATTACGAAGCAAAATCCTTCGCAATACGAAGCATTTCTTCGTAATACAAAGCAATTCTACAATGCCTTCATTTTCTTTGTAGCTACAAAGCACATTCTTTGTAGACTTTTTTGAGTGCTCCGAAAAGTAACTGAACGTAATTTTGCCATAGTAATCCCATACGTGCGATATGGTCGTGACTTGAATAGAACGCGGCTGAGAAAGTACCTTTCTTCGTGGTTGTGGTGTGTGGCACGCCCCAAATAGTAATTTGATTTGATTCGTGATTCTTAAGGGGTTTACATAAAAGGGCTAAGAGAAAGCCCCTCAGTCAACATATACCCCGCCCTCTAACATTTTATTTTATTTTATTTTATTTAGAGAGAGAGAGAGAGAGAGAGAGAGAGAGAGAGAGAGAGAGAGAGAGAGAGAGAGAGAGAGAGAGAGAGAGTGCATCTGTGTGGGTGTCCTGTCCCTTGTGACTCGTGTTCCGTCATGCTATGTTACCGTATTCACCTGTTGTACCTTTTTTGTTATTTTAGGACCTTAATCGAGATGGCATGAAAATTGATATAGAAGATTTGGAACGCTCGACTGCCCGCATATACGACGCGATAGCCATGGGTTATTTGTCAAACGTAAGTTAGCAGACATCGATTTTACAAAAAGTTTCATCATTTCGCAACATGGACGTATGCCTCCCAAACTTTTTGGAAAAAAAAAAAAAAAAAAAAAGGGGGTCAATTTTACCTGATGACGTTATTGCAACAGGAAAAGTTCTGTGCTCGGAGACAAGCGCCTTTTTTATGCGTGTTTCACTTTCCGTTGTATTGTATTTCATTGGACCTTAATCAGTTGAGAAGGGGTGGATTGAAGTAAATTGACAATGTAAAAACCTTTTTTTTTTATCGACATGTGTGACCTTTCATGGTGACGTCAATGATGACGTCATTGATCGGTTAAGATTTGATACATCACATCGTAAAGTCAAGTTTGTCGTTTGCGCTGCTATTGCCCTTGTTAGTGGTTTGATATTTAATCGTGATAAGAATGTTCGCAGGCAACGGGTGGCATGGTACCCCTGACGGAGGAAGATGGTGCAGAGTTGCTGGCCAACACAATCGAATCGACCTCGCTGTCTCCCAACGAGAAATTGTACGGAGAATTGACAAATTTGGTAAGTAGTTTTGAAAAAAAAATGCTGTCCTGTATTAATCATGAGCTGAAATAATGCCCTAGTTTCCCAAAAGTCGTGTCGATAAAGCTTAACCCCTGGTGTCGGAAGTGTGAAGCTCGGAAGCACTGGACAAATCCTTTTCCATTCCTTTCAGTACTCTCACTTGCCCCTCCCCTCACCGTTATTCGACGAATGTGACGTCATATTCGTTAATAATGTGAATTTTGTGACATTCATTTGAATATGATGTCACATTTGTTTCAATGTTTATCCATGATCAAACAAATGTGACATTCCAATATAACGGCCTTGTCACGTTCCAACGAATGACATCGTTGGACATCGTAAGCAAACGAACGTGACAAAATTCACATTCTTACATTCTCAATTCCCATTTCTATTGTAAGGGCCAGTGTGCATGCCATGATCACATGTAGAGCTTCATTCCTCATTCCATTACGATTGCTTTACAATAAATGTGGCGTGCACGCTCAAGTGTTATTACACTAACTCTGGTTGTTTGTCCCTCGCAGGGCCATATCCTTATCTCACTCGCAGCCGACCCGGAGAACCGGTACCTCGAGTCCTTTGGCGTGATGGGGGACGCTGCAGTGTCGCTCAGGGACCCCGTCTTCTACCGCTGGCACACGTACATTCAAGACATTATGTACAAGTACAAGGACTCCCTGCCCAGCTACTCCCAGCGTGAGGTACCCATAACGATCAGTTAAGCCTTGAATTGTGCAAAGGGTTACATGTTACCACAAATGTAACCGTCGTATACTTAGCCTTTTTATGGATCGAGATAATTCCAAACTTGAGTGTTTGCACCATTTTCCAGCTTGGCTTCGATGACGTGGTTATCCGCGGAGTCGACGTTTTCGCGGAGAGCACCACCCAACCAAACCTATTGTCGACCTACTGGCAGGTAAATACTCTTTCATCCTTATTTCTCACTCTTTATACTACGAATGAAATGAATGCTGATGTGAGGCCTAGGTTCAATATTAGCAAACCTCATCGCATGGCAAAAACCCCAGTAGTGGTGAGAATACGGCGACCGTGACCAGGACGAGTAAATTGTAGTGCGAAAGACGCCAAAAGTGCTTGGAAACCTTGTCATGGAAAATTAGTTTTCACAGACCTTTGGAATACCTGGGAGCATCCTCTTGTTTTACACATTGTCTCCATTCCGTGCGCGTTCCCTGAAAATTATAGTTTGTTCGCTAAGACGCACGCATGAGTTGACAAGCATCTGTTATTTCGTCAATTTTATACAAATAGCCGTCCTTTAAAAGCCCTAGGATGGTAACCCAATCTGGTTTGAGAGTTGCCTATTTTCGTTTGTGCGAAGTGAAGCATGCTGCAGTCAGTTCTATTCTATAATGTTTATTTAGAATTTTGTGCTTGGCGATGCATGATTTGAAACCTGCGTCACGTTATGCATAAAATTGTGCTCAAATTTCCATAAATGTATGCATTGTCACGCTAATATTATGCAAATTCCACGTTGGCACAAAACCGTGCAAGTTACACGTACAAATTTCTACATAAACATTCAGTGTGTAAGATGCTCTGCTATGTAGCGTGAATATTCACGCAATTCTGAACGCATTAGTATGATAGTACGTATAATTGATGTCGTCTTTTCCAGGCGAGCGACCTGATGCTTTCCCGCGGCCTGGACTTTGCGCCTCGACCGCCCGTGTACGTGCGCCTGATCCACCTGCAGCACAAAGATTTTTCCTACAACATCCAGGTAAGGCCTTCATGCTACGAAGCAGATGCTTCGTACACTGAGAATCCAAACGCTATGAATATAGCGTCAATTGGCGCTATGCTTTTGAAGCCGTTTTCATCGCGTCAATTGGCGCTTTGCTTTTGGATCGCACGTGTGGTGCAATGCCTTCCTATGCACTAGCATAGGGCATTTTCGGGACGCATCGCACGTAAGGTGCAATGTGACTAAGGCATTGCACGCGTGGCGCGATGTCTCAATGCATTGCACCATACGCGCTATGTTCATAGCGTTTGGAATCACAGTGTATCCTGTTTTTGAGTGCACACTTGAGTTATTCTTACGCACACTTGTTACAGATTGAAAACAGAGGCAACAATCGCAAGGAGGGCTACGTCCGAATCTTCATGGCGCCCGATGTTGACGAGCACGGCAAAATGATGTCCTTTAACGACCAACGTCGCGTCATGATCGAAATGGACAAGTTTGTTGTCAGATGTAAGAGCTGCTGATGAGTGTGCAAATGGTAGTCTCAAATGTTTCGCGTTTAGTGACATTCGCTGGAGGAAATCGTCATTGGTCAAGTGCATGTTAATTGATACAATGTTAATGAATGTGACATCTTATGAAGTAAACTGGACAGAAAATGCCCAGTCAAACTCTGCTCATGAGTTATCTCTGATGGAGACGACTGTAAGTCCTACAGAGAAGACTGTGAGTCGCACAGTGAATATTGTGAAGAGGCTACGGAATATACTGGGTTTAGGGTACGGGAAATTAGCACAAGTTGTTTACAGAATCCTCTGCAATTTTTTGCCACAGTTTGTTAGTGCGTGCCTGGCAGGCATGCGCGAGCTAGAGCGCGCTCTTGCAGACACGCTCCAGCTCGCATACAATGTACGCTTTTCGATCTTTAGAGTACGTGGGGAAACTACGAACCGTTTTTTCCGGGTGCCACGAAGCAATCCTACATTGCCTTCATTCACTGAAATTCAAAGGGTGAGACGTCTCACCAATATTCGGCGATACAAAAAGTATCACCGAAAAAAAGTCGTACACGAATTTATCACCGAAAGAAGGCCGCACACAAATGTATCACGGAAAAAGGTCAGACATTTGCGAGATGGGCCCTTGTTTTCCTGGTGAAGTAGCACCTTTTTTCGGTGATACATTCGTGTACGACCTTTTTACGGTGGTACATTTTAGTATGACCCTTTTTCGGTGAGACAGTTCTGTGTCAACCCTCAGATAATGAGATGTATCACTATCTGATGTGCAGTGTTTTCTTCGCAGTTGCGAAGCACACGCTTGAAACCTTGCGAAGTATTTTGAGCACATGTAAGGTACAAAGTATTTAGTTTGTTATGCGAAGAATTAGTTTGTAAATTACGAAGTATTTTCTTTGTAAGCTTACGTATGCTCAAAATACTTCATTATAACAAGCTGCTTTTCTTTGTAAGGACTGAAATAGTTTAGAAGGGTTTCTCAGTGCAGATTCTTTGTCCACTTTTTTGAATGGGTGCTTGACCATTTGTTGTTCTTTTCTAGTGAAACCGGGCATGAATGTAGTGCGACGTCAGTCTGTGGACTCTTCCCTGACGATTCCCTTCGAGCGGACCTTCCGCAACCTGGACGCCAATCGGCCTGCCCACGCCGGCAAGCGCCGCGACGAGTTCACCTTCTGCGGCTGCGGGCTGCCCCAGCACCTGTTGCTGCCCAAGGGCGACACCGACGGCGTCAACTACAACCTCTTCGTCATGGTCACCGACTACGCTCAGGACAAGGTGGGCGGCATCACAGCTAGGGGTCGTGCACGAACCAAGTGACCCAAGGCCACGCTAAAATGTGTCACCGTACACCCTTAAAACCTTACGAATCATTTTGAGCATACATTATACAAACTAATTTACTTTCTTATACGAAGAAATATTTCGTAAATTACGAAGTTTTTTCTTTGTAAGCTTATGTAGGCTCAAAATACTTTGTCATGACAAGCTACTTTTCTTTGTAAGGCCTAAAATTGTTTGTAAGGTTTTCCAGGGGGTTGCAACGGTGTAGGAGCGCGTGAAGCTATGCTCTCCACGTCTGCAGGGGTTGCACACTTCTACGAGATATATGAAACTAGGCCTTTGATTGCAAAACGCTTCGCGCAGATCGAAAGATAATGAAATTTAGGGTGCAATAGACACATTTGACTTGACGAAACTTTCATTCTAAGTGGAAACACAACAGAAAACGTTTTCATCACGCTGGCGCTACCGAGGTTTTTCCTTCTTAATCTGATTTTTTGCATTTTTCGGTGTTTTCACTTTATTATATTAAGGGCTGAAAAGACAGTTCTGGCTGGTACCATGAGCCTATAGCACCCAAAATTTTATCTTCTTTCGATCTATGCAAAGCGTTTTGCCGAAAATTGTATAGTTTCGATAATCTCGAAGAAGTGCGTAACCCCTGCACCGAGTTGGAAAGCATGGTTTCACGCGCTCCCTACGCCGTTACTGCCCCCTGGGGGGCATATATGAAACTAGGCCTTTGATTGCAAAACGCTTCGCACAGATCGAAAGATAATGAAATTTAGGGTGCAATAGACACATTTGACTTGACGAAACTTTAATTCTAAGTGGAAACACAACAGAAAACGTTTTTATCACGCTGGCGCTACAGAGGTTTTTCTTCTTAATCTGATTTTTTGCATTTTTCCTAACCTAACCTAACCCCCTGCTGCCCTGTCCCCTACGCCAGGTGGAGCAGACACTGCAGGGCTCGTGCAACAAGGCGCACAGCCTGTGCGGCGTGTTCCAGGGCCGCTACCCGGACAAACGTCCCATCGGCTTCCCCTTCGACCGGCGGTCGCCGTCGCACGTGCGCACGCTGCGCGCGTTCCTGCGGCCCAACATGTTCGTCCAGGACGTGGTGGTCCGCTTCAAGGACACGGTCGTCCTGGCGGCGCGCAACGTGACCGTCTTCGGCACCGAGAAGGACATAATCAAGTTGCCGACGCCGCTGGGCGTGAGCTCCAACCGCATCCCGGACCGGCAGGCGTGGCGCGAGCAGCAGCAGGCCCAGGACGACGACGGCGGCCCCAAGCAGTGGCAGCAGAAGCACAAGCGGCAGGAGGAGCCCGTCGGCGGGCAGCAGCGGCCGCAGCAGGGCCTCGCGCAGCGGCAGCCGGACCGGCGGGACCAGGACAGGCGGCGGGAGCAACAGGTTTGGGAATAGATAATTCCATGCCCTGGTATAGATGCAAACCGTAAGGGAGGGTGGGGCACTTCGTAACAGAATTAGGAAATGTCAATCCGGGTTGTTAACGTTACTTTTCAATGAAATTGCGCACATTTATTTAAACAATTTGTATTAAAAATGATTTTGAATAGAGTAGACTCACAAGGGTTCAAATATTCTAAGAAAATTTTCGGTTTGTTGAAATTTGTGATGCTGTTGGCCACAGGAGAGCGTGAAGTCAAAGTAACGAGTGCCAAAAAGTAACGAGTAACGCCGTTACTCGTTACTTTTGACTTCTCGTCCACCTTTGGCCAACAGCATCACAAATTTTGTCAAACTGAAAATTTTCTTAGAATATTTAAACCCTTTCTACTCCAAGAAAGAACTAAAAATAACAATTAAAAATATTTTTAGCACAAATTGTTAAAATGAATGTGCGCAATTTCATTAAAAAGTAACGTTAACAAGCCTGATGTCAATCAACTGCACTTTTCAAGACCGTGTCGTATAGCGGCCCAGAAGACCGGCGCAGGCGGCCGAAACTCTACACGCGTTTAGAACTCCAGAGTCGCTAAACAGGACTGGAACCGAACGTGTGACCCCACCAACATGTTCCACCAAGCAGTTCATTGGTTGGGTCGCCACACGTTGGTTGGAGTCCTGTTTAGCGATTCTGGAGCTAAACACGCGTCTTGGGTTTTGGCCGCCTGCGCCGGTCTTCAGGCCCGCTGTGTGTCGACTGCAAATCGTTAGAATCCTTGAAATAGACGATAAGCCACACTCTAAAGTTCTTCAGGAGCCTTAATGACGTGAATATGGGTGCTTATTACGAACTGCCCATTGCTACTGCCCCACTCTCCCTTCACTGTATGCTTGAATCCACTTGAGTACGCTTGAAGTTGTTACGCTTGATGTGAAGCATAGACTAGAAATTCCCCCATGCATTTGGGTACGGGAAATCAGTGGATGAGCCAGTGACGCTCGATCTCATGGGTAACTTTTAACGCTTTATAATAAACATGGGATATTACTCCGCTTTGGCTTCACCAATGTGAAAAGCTGGAAACAGCTCTTGATTGTATGTTTTGACTGATTGGGAAGTTGAAGTAATTAACGATCTAATTGTAAAGTCAAACTTAAACATTATGTGATTATGTGATACAAGCGTCGAAAAATTGATCCTGGAACTACGTTATATGTAGGTGCCACGAAACCTTTAAGCAAGTCTTTTATTTTGTGTATATATTCTCCATGCCCTCATTTTTAAACATGCCATGACAATGACTTAAGTAATACTTATTGCATTTTTATTACTTGCAATTTAACGTGTGCTTCTGTAAATAAAAGCTTTATCATTTTTAACAGTACTGTTTGATTCATTATTTTACATATGGGACCGTGACGCCGGACCCAGCCCCATATGCTGTCCCCAATTTTTTCGGTATCGCGTTGCAAGTCCGGCCCTGAACCTGAAAGCCTGGAATACAGCCACCCCTCTCCACCCGCCCTTCTTTATTCCGTATGAGATTCGTTTTCTAAGTACCTCAAGTTTCTATTTGACAGGAACAATTAAAGCGACAACAGGAGCAGCAACAGATTCGGCAAGAGCAGCTTCGACAAGAGCAGCTTCGACAAGAGCAGCTTCGACAAGAGCAAGTTCAGCAGGAGCGACTTCAGCAAGAGAAGCTTCAGCAGGAGCGACTTCAGCAGCAAGTGTGGGAAGAGCAGCAGAAACAGCGACAGCAGCAGGATTGGGCGGCGCAGCAGCAGGACTGGGAGGAGTACCAGAAACGGCTGCAGGAGTGGCAAGGGCAGCAGAAGATCCAACAGGATCGCTGGCAACAGCAGCAACAGTGGGGAGACTCGAGTGCGCCTGCTAATGTCTTCTACTTCTCATGATCTCGCTATGAACAAACACTTTGCACAATTTGGCACTCTAAGTATCTCACAATGTTCTATGCTACTTTGCTGTGTTCCAGCGAATTTGGCGCAAGACGAAATTTCTTTTTGGGGTTTCATTGTGAAGTACAAAGAAAAACCTGCGTAATACGAAGAAAAATTACCCTTGTACTATGCTTGAGCTGTCTCCCTCGTTTTATGGGATAATTTTTTTAGTAGGCATTTAAATTGGGCACCACCATACTGCGAAAATTTTCGGTCCCCACCTGATAACACTATCCTTACAGGAATGTCATCGAACCAGATGATGGTATTGCTATCACTCCCATGTAATAGGTATAGGCGCTTTGATGAAAATGTTTCCAATTTGTGATGAAATTTTCACCATTTCAGGGTGATGAAATTTCATCGAATATTTGGCCCGTTGGTCTAAGAGACAAGAAATATGTAAGCGTAGACCTCATTGAGCAACGATAGCGCACAATAAAGTTTGTAGGCAGTTGAATAATTTTGGCCACCAGCGTGTCAGGTGGCCATCCACTGTCCACATGTACTTCCTTCGATGCAACAGAAGCTGCCAAACACGCCCAGCATAACTAGATTAAAGAGTGGACTCAACAGTACAAATTTGAATAAAACCTACCACAGTGCGTACTTTGCCAGTGGTACGGGTTTATAGTAATAAGGAAATAGATAGGAGAGGCCGGAAATAGCACTTCAACCGGACGGTAAAGTGGACTATTTTGAATTGGAGCTCTTCTATTTTTACGGGAAACGATATATATCACGTCTGACTTGCATACTAGATTTTTAAGCAATTGTAACCAACTCATTTTAGGTATTTCTTTCCTTAAGTCTCATCCGGGGTGGTCCTAAACCGTTTATGCTCCCTTTCCTATTTTTGTTTACACTTATGAAACGTTACGTACTTTGCTTGTAGAGTATATATTGCGTGGGGCATGTTTTCCTGCACAATTTAATATGTTAAAATATTTATTTTTATGAGCTCTGCAATCAATTCGCAAAATGATGGCGGAGTGATGACTTCTCAAGTTATGTAGAGTGCACTACAGTCGGTACAATACTAAATGAAAACGGTTGAGGGCTTTATAAATCAAGGTGTTTGACAGTTCAACTGTAACACCATAAAAGATAGCGACATGTTGAACAAACTGACCTCGCAAGCTGTTAGGCTACTGCAGTGGCTAGTTACATTATAACTTTTGTATTAATTATTATTAAATGTGGTGTCAGGTCTATGTTAAGTTGAAAATCGGATTGAATAACCAACAGAAGTTGGAAGAATTTACATACGGCTGTGAAATAAATCTGTATTTATGCCCACACATCGAATAGATTTTCCAATCCTGAAACACCTTGCAATGTTTTCTTCTTCTGTTTTCATATCTTTTCAAAGTATTTAGAAAACCTAACCTTACAGGAATTCTGCTTTGAAATTTTTGAATTGATCGTAGAAATATTCTTCAAACCATTAAACTAAAGATCGCCACTATGACGTGCCAAATGGGTGGTCTTCCTTCCCACTGCTCCACTCAGAGCAATGGCGTCAAGAACCGAGAACGAAATGCTGGCCAAAAGAAAAAGGAAACTCACGATTTTGCCCCTCTTTGAAAAGGCAAAAGTTAAAGAGTTCCCCTCATTGGGTCCCCGACACACTCATCGAACAAGTCCAATCTTGGTGTGATAGTAGTACCGGGTCTAAGGAGTACACTAAGGAAAACGTTATGTTGCTTGGGGATCGAACTTAGGCCCTTTCTGGTGGCTGTCACAACCGCAGCGCTCTGAGCCACCGAGACATTAACATGAGATTAGTCCGAACTTAGACTGGTGATACCGGATTCCTCTTTGAGCGATTGTACTGGATGTGCGCAGTAAACTTAGAAAATGGTTGTGTTGCTTGGGGATCGAACCCCAGTCCCATCTCGTGGCAGTCACAACCGCAGCGCACTGAGCCACCGAGCCATCATGGCTCTTATCGATTTTGGGCTCTTTGAGCGAATATACTGGGTGTGAGAAGTAAACCGAGGAAAATGTTGTCAGGGTCGGGAACCGAACCCAGGTCCTTTCTTGCAGCGGCCAAAACCGCAACTCCCTGAGCCACCAAGACATCACCGTAATCTCCGTCCGAACTTTCACTGATGATACCGGATTCCTCGTATAGAACTTACACTGGGTTGGAGAAGTAAACAAAGGAAAATATTGCCAATCTTGAAAATCGAACCCAAGACCCTCTACAGGGTGGCCACTACCTCTGCGCTATGAACCACCGAGATATCTGATGGTACCCCGCATGCGGCGCATAAACTGTGACAAGTGGAAATGGGTTCACACAGGACTAGGGAGAGGCGTCCGTTGGGTTGCCTAGCCGGCAGGCTGTGGCAGTTGGCTTGCCTACCCGGCAGGCTGTGGCAGTTGGCTTGCCTAGCCGACAGGCTGTGGCACTTGGCTTGCCTAGCCGGCAGGCTGTGGCAGTTTGCTTGCCTACCCGTCGCAGACCCTTGAGGTGCACAGAGACGGCTGTAAGTACTACAGAGAACACTGTGAGTCGCACAGTGAATACTGTAAAGAGGCTACAGGAAATACTGGGTTTAGGGTTACAGAGAATTAGCACAACTTGCTTACAAAGTTCTCTGTGACCTTTTGCCACAGTGTAGCCGCCACGCTGTGGCACTTGGCTTGCCTAGCCGGCAGGCTGTGGCAGTTGGCTTGCCTACCCGGCAGGCTGTGGCAGTTGGCTTGCCTATCTGCCCGGCGGTGTAGGAGTGACTCTTCTTAGAGAGAATTACAACGGTGTTTGATTTCTAGCAAATGATGCAACACACAAAACCAAAAAGAAACAATCTCTGTTTTTGTGGATTTAGGTTTTTATCTCATTGGCGTTTTACTTAACACCTATTTTTGGAGTATGATGTCCATCTAAAAGTCTGCAGCTGCTAACTATAAATAAAAAACAACAAGCATGGGTCAAGAAAAATTTATTCAACTTCATTTAGATCACCTTGCATCAAATTGCACCTGGATGCACACTTCTTTAAATTCCTTACAAAGAAAGGCTATGCAGTCATATTATGGTGCGAAAATCGTTTGTATTACAGCAGCAATAAGCCACTTTGTTAGTCACTGACAAAGATTTCGACTTCGTAAGTTACGGAGCTTGCGCAGCCATAAGTCGAAGATTTTGCAACGAAGCTGTGTACAAGATTCTATCACTTCCCAAAAAGTGACCGTGAAATGGCCAAAACGCGAAATGTCATCGATGACGGAGGCGGGACTTAAAATTATTTTTTAAGGTCACGTGACTTTTAAAAAATGCCTTGAAGTTGCTCAACATTTAATTCTCGTACCAAACCTAACCTTTTTCTATCAATTGGATTTCTCAGCGACGGTCAACCACACTGCGACGTCACGATGACGTCACCCGCAGGTCAGGCACCCGTGGCACGACATAGGGCTTGTTTCCATGATACGAACCTACTCGAGGAACCCTAACCTAACCTTTCCGTGAAGTTTGGGATTAACGATTGCTATTGACTCATGTGCTCGTTAAACGCCGCCGTGAGACAAGCGCAAGGCCAAGAGGATTAGGAGAGAAGTGGGGAGAGAGAGAGAAAGAGAGAGAGAGAGAGAGAGAGAGAGAGAGAGAGAGAGAGAGAGAGAGAGAGAGAGAGAGAGAGAGAGAGAGAGAGAGAGAGAGAGAGAGAGAGAGAGAGAGAGAGAGACAGACGGACAGACGGTCAGTGAGTGGCTGAGTGAGAGTGAGAGAGAGAGAGAGAGAGAGAGAGAGAGAGAGAGAGAGAGAGAGAGAGAGAGAGAGAGGAGAGACGGGAGGAGGGAGAAAGAGGAGAAGATAGGGGGGGGGGCGTGGTCCCCTACTTGAGCCAGGACGCCCATTCCAAACTGGAGGTCTCTCTATCTCGCACTCATGGCATGACCCGGCGGGGATCCGAGAGAGAAACCTCCGGGGCCCGCCGCCGCTCGGAACTCGGAACCCGCCGCCCGCCTGCCAGCCACTGAGTCAGCGAGTCGCTCCGTGGAATCCGCTCCGCCAGTGTGCCTTCCGGTGGGCCGCGGCACCGATCGTGGGGCCGGCCAGGCTCCGCGACGTCGACGGGGAAGCCCCTCCTGGGTGCAGGCGTGGCCGCTGGGCCATGCAGCACCCTCACTGCCTCGGAGGAGAGCACCGCGCCGAGTCGTCGACGAGGACCTCAGCAGCACGGACGGGTGAGTGCCGCACGAGCCGCACGCAGAAAAAGGTTTGGTGCAGACAACTAGAAATACAGCCCAGTCAACCGAACTGTGCGGTTGACTATGGCATAACGAAACGTCTGGGTTGGTGGTACCGAACTGGACGCGCATCACTGGTAAAACTAAAGCGTAGTTCTACGCTTCATGCAAGCATACAACTACGCTTGAAGACTCTACGCCCTTTTTGAAGCGTACAACTACGCTTCAAGGATATTCCCCCATGCATTTAGATAGGAGGAAAGGAGCGCAAAAGCTCTTGTACGCTTCAAGAAGGGCGTACAAACTGTACGCTTCACGAAGGGCGTAATACTACGCCTTAGTTTTACCAGTGATTGCCCCTTCGCGACGTGTGCCACACGGTGGGCCAGAAGACCGGTCGGCGTGGGCAGCTAAGACTCCCGACGCGTTTTAAGCTCCAGGTCGCTAAATAAGACTCGAAACAAACGCGTGAACCCACACTCTAAATGTCTTACGGTGAAAGGCTGCACCAACATATTATGATGCAGATTTTCTCCGTAATACGAGGAAAATTTTTACAAAATATCTGTAAGGTACATAGAATTTTCAAAGGTCTGTTACAAAGGCAGCTGCACCACACATAGACAATTTTCTCCATAATATGGAGAATCTTTACCATAAGACATTTACGGTGCACCCATGGATTGCTCTCCAGACGAGACCTGGAGCAAAAAAACCCGTCGCCAGTTTTAGCCGCCTGCGCCGGTCGTCTGGTCCACTGTGCTTCGACCGCGAGCTAGCGAGTCTGTAGGTTACGTAATGCACAGTCACTCGTATAGTCTTAGTGGAGGCTCCGGAACGTCGGCGCTCAAATTCAGACGCCGAAAGCGCCACGTCGATTGCGGATCCAGTGGTGGATCCAGAGGCGGCTTTTGTAGAGTAGCACTTTTTGCATTTTGCCCACTCACACTAAAAATTTGTTGCCACTTTATGACAAAATTGTGGATGATATTTTCATCACTTTCAGGTGATGAATGAAAACTCCATCGCAAATTAATAACAGAACTTTTCATCGAAGCTCCTTTACTTATTGCATGGACGTGACGATTGATTGCTGCACACTGGTGAAACTAAAGCGTAGTTCTACGCTTTATTCAAGCACTTACGCTAGGAGACTCTACGCCCTTTTTGAAGCGTACAACTACGCTTCGAGGAAATTCCCCCATGCATTTAGATATGAGGAAAGGAGCGCATAAGCTCTTGTACGCTTCAAGAAGGGCGTACAAACTGTACGCTTCACGAAGGGCGTAATACAAATCCGGAGAATACTTCGTACTGCAAAGTACTTTTCTTTGCAAGCTTTTAAGAATGTACGAAGCATTTCTTCGTAATACGAAGCGATTCTACAATGCCTTCATTTTCTTCGTAGTTACGATGCGGATTCTTCGTAGGCTTTTTTGAGTGCTCTGTTACAAAGCTCAAATTTCATTGTGAGATCTTCAGAGAGTTTGCACAGCAAATTCAAGTGTGAGACAGTCTCACACTTACAAGTGCATACCAACATGTCTCACGCTTGCAAGTGTGAGCCACGATTGTCTCACGCTTGCAAGTGTGAGACACGGTTTGCGTCACGCTTGCAAGTGTGAGACACGGTTTGTCTCACACATGCAAGCGTGGGTTCCGTGGCAGTAAAGTACACGGAACCATATGCAGCAAGTGGGAGACAAACCGTGTCTCACACTTGCAAGCGTGAGACAAATGTGGCTCACACTTGTAAGCGTGAGACATGTTGGTATGCACTTGTAAGTGTGAGACTGTCTCACACTTGGATTTGCAGTGTGACGAAAACAGATATTTGAAAGTCAATCGCCACTTTTGCGTCCGAAGGACCATGCGTGGTGCGGGGGCGGCGGCGGTCCGCATCGCAGCTCGGCGGAGTGCAGCGCCCGGCCGGTCGCAGGATGCAGCCAGCACGGCCGCTGGTGGGTCCGCGCAGCCGGCCTCGGAAGCGACAGAGAGGTCACCGCTGATCGGTACCCAGAGAAGCTCCTACCTCGATCACCACGTGTACGTGCCTGAGGCGGACTCGGTAAGGCACACACTAAATGTTTTGAAGAAATTTGTACGAGACGATGGTTTGTACACATTTGCAGGAGACAATGGTTTGGGCAAATTTGTATGAGAGAATGTTTTGTACAAACTTGTCCGAGACCTCGCAGTTTTGTTGGTTTTTTCTTGTGCAGATGAACTTTTGGTGTACAATTTTCGTGCGAAAACTGTTCAGATTTCCCCATGTTTGAACGAAATCGCGTACAAATTTGTACGGAAAGCTCACTTTCATAAAACAAATGCGACGTCTCGTACAAAATTTGCATTGCCATTAGCATTATATTCATACAGATGCACTTTCACTACAAATTTTTGGTATGCAGCTAAGTTTGCAGTTCTCACAAATCACCGCAACATGGGGTGCAATAATTAAAGTAATGTAACATTTTTAACATTGCTAGTTTTTGAAATAAATTTCTTCATTGCATTTTTTTTTAACCGGCACCCGGAATTATCGCAAACCATTTAACTAACATTTTTATTGTGAAATGTGGTCAGCGGGTGTGACAACTACTTGCATAACAGTCGTTTCTTCGTTGCTTCGCCATAACCTCTTATTCATTTTTCTCTTGCACAGAGCGCCTTCAGTTTCCGCAAGCTGTGGGCCTTTACGGGACCTGGATTTCTTATCAGCATAGCGTACCTTGATCCTGGAAATATCGAAGCAGACCTCGAGGCGGGGTCTCTAGCCCAATACAAGGTTTGTTTCAGCGCCTACTAACCGTATCCATCCATTACTTCAATACCGCAGTCCCCAGCAAAAAAAAAAAAAAAAAAAAAAAAAACGGTGACGTGAGCTTTTGAACGCAAGTTTGTGGCAGGTCCTTATTGCGTCAATTATCTGAATACTACGCATACATACTGACCCAGTCTGACTCTACACACTTAATGTATTTGTACAATTATGTGCGTAGTCCCAAATAATTGTGTTAGACCACGTATGAAAATTGTACAAATGAGCTTAGTGTGTGTGCTTTTACACGCCAGTGGGCTAGAAGACCGATGGAGGTGGTCAGCCCGGGCAGGTTTTGAGCTTAAGAACTGGAAAATGGGACTTGAACAGAACGTGTGACCCCACCAATGGATTGCTTTTCGAACAAGGAATCCATAGATGGGGGTTACACATTCGGTACGAGTCCTGTTCAGCGACTCTAGAGCTCAAAAAGCGTCTAGAGTTTTGTCCGGCCTTGCTGGTCTTCTGGCCCACTATGCGCCTAAGGCCAAGGGGTAAAAATGAGACAGCTGTTTCAGGGACAAGACTTGACATTATAGGACTCCTGATGTACAAAATAAGATGTTTCAATAGTAAGAACATTTGATATGACAGGAATTCTAAAATGTCACATCTTGTCCCTGAGACATCTGTCACACTTTAACCCCATGTCCCAAAATGACCCCAACTGACCCTTCGTTGTTTCTGCAGCTGCTTTGGGTCGTGCTATGGTCCTCGGCAGCGGGACTCCTCCTGCAGCGTCTGGCGGCCCGCCTCGGCACTGTGACGGGGCGGCACATGGCCGAGCACGCGCACGACCAATACCCGCGGCCGGTGCGCATCCTGGTGTGGCTCATGATCGAGCTCGCCATCATCGGGAACGACATGCAGGAAGTCATCGGAACTGCCATCGCTTTCTACCTGCTGTCCAACCGCATGTAAGTTGTAAGGGTAGGGTTGGATGGGGGTTATTTCACGGAAAAAAATCATTTGTTGTAGAGATCAGATTTCGCTATGCTGAATTCGATACCTACAACCAAAAGCTGGTTGCTACGACCGGCCACTTGTAAGAGGACAACTGAGCTGGAGTTTGTTATCCTAGTGGTCGGTCGTAGCAACCAGCGTTTGGTTGCAGGTATCGACTTTTCGATTGCGGCTATCGAATTCAGCCTATCGGACAAAGCTGATCACCACAACAAATGATTTTTTTTCCGTGTTGGGGAGACGCGGTAAAATTGGGACAGCTATGTCAGGGGCAACATTTGACATTTTAGAACGCCTGACATACAAAACGTCATTTTCACAATTAAAACATCATACCAGGTCGATTAAGAGTCCTTCCGTGTCAATCTTGTCCACGAAACAGCTGTCCCATTTTAACCCCGTGTTCCAAAATTACCGCAAACGAACCTACTTCAGAAAGGACCTAGAAATCAAGATGAACAAAGTATGGGAAATTCACGCGGAAATTCATGACAATGGGCGCCTACGTCGCCGTTTTGCAGCTTCCACGGAGCAATTTTCTCTTACTGCTGGCTCGGTTTTATTCTTTTAAGTTTCTTCTCAACTAGTCCAGCTCGTCTCCGAAGTACCAGCGTTCCGGGCACCTTCGGAGAGTTGTCTCTTAAACTTATTTTTTGAAAAATGTTCCTTATTGCAATGTTCAGGAAAGCTGAACAATTTGCAAGTTGGTAGGTTAGTAAAATTTGATCGAACGTAGGAAACAAAAATCCTGCTCACAATCGGTGTTTACGATCATTTTAATGTGACCACGGCTGTGCTAACGTTCTTAGTGGGCTTGAAGGAACAAGTTCGGTACCACACTGAAAAATTATATTGTTACTTACAAAAAAAATAGGCTTTTTTTTAAAAAAAAAAATAAAAAAAATTAAGTCATTAAATTATTGTGTTTATTCTGTGTCACGCCCGTGCATTCAATAACCTCGGTCATCATTTTCATGTGATGGACAGTTATCCTTGATTTTGTCGTTACGTGCAAACAAATGTTTTTGTCAAATGTTGAATGCGCCCTGTCTTCTGTTGCAGCATCAAGGTGTGGCAGGGCGTACTCATTACTATTTTCGACACGTTCACGTTCCTCCTCATCGACAAATACGGAATGCGGAAGCTGGAGCTCTTATTCGCAACTTTTATCGGCATTATGGCCATAACTTTTGGTTACGAGGTTCGTATGCTGCTGTGTGTTTATAAACAACAATAGGCAGCCGCCCGTGTTGTTGGAATTCATCCTAAAACGTTGAGATCAAGACCGCACAGTGGGCCAAAAGACCGGCGCAGGCGGCCAAACCTCTAGACGCGTTTTGAGCTCCTGAGTCACTCAAAGTCGCTCCAACTTAACGTGCGACCTCCAAATGAGGAATCCATTGGTGGGGTCACACGGTCTATTCGACTCTCATTTAGCGAGTCTGGAGCTCAAAACGCGTCTAGAGTGTAGGCCGCGTGCGCCGGTCTTCTGGCTCACTGTGGGCCGTGGTTTTAAAAATTCATCTCGAAATGTTGAGAACGAAACCGTGTAATCTATGTTTCTGTTCTAGTACGTCGTTTCGGCTCCGCCTCAAGGCGAAGTCACCAGAGGCGTTGTGCTGCCCTTGTGCGAGGGATGCGGCACGCCGGAGCTACTTCAAGTCATTTCGATAATAGGGGCCATCATGGCCCCTCACAACCTGTACCTGCACTCAGCACTAGTCAAGGTGATATAATTGGCTTCCTCAGACGGCTCTGTGAGCAGCATAAGTTTGCCCTTCTCGGCCTTATTGCACATAGTTATGTACAATTTTGTATGAGTTTGTATTTAGTGCAGATGAACGTTTCGTACAATTGTCGAACGGAAATCTGCACACATTTCCCCAGTTTTGCAAAAAAAAAAACAAAAAAACATAAAACAAAAAAAAAAGAAAGCACACAAATTTGCACGGAAGGTTTATCTGCTAAAAAAAAAACTGTGACGTCTCGAGCAAAATTTGTCGAGAAACATTGCGTGTGTGCGTCTGGGTCCACTGAAAAGATCGCAGTTACCAGGATTCCGTAACTCATTTCGAATTCTTTCAGCGTTATTTACATTGGAATTAACCTGTACTGCAACGCGATAGTGTGGGGTACCGATAGCCAGTAGGACGTATTTTTTAGTATAAAAATGTAACGGTTAAGTCTACCATTGGGGTGTGTGACTTCCCCCCGCTATACTGCGGCAATCGATTCTTCCCCGCACTGACCCTAACCATGTAAATAACGCTTCATTGATTAAAATATACACGGTACAGAGCCCTGACAGTAATTCCTGTTTTAAGTAGTACAGTCAGTATTCAGTGACCTCAAGAGGTATTTAATTATGGTATAATTGCACGCCTTTTTTGTTCGGGACAGACTCGTGATATAGATCAAACCAGACGAGAAGATGTTCGCGATGCCAACAAGTACTACTTCGTTGAGACCAGTATCGCTGTCTTCGTGTCTTTCCTCATCAACTTGTTTGTAGTGTCCGTTTTTGGAGAAGGCCTGTATCTGAGAACTAACCAGGAAGTGGTGCGTCTTACATCATTTTCTACATCAAAGTACTCTCGTACTGTTTAGTATACAGTGTATGTATAGGTGCACTCCCTTTTAAGTGTCCTAATACTTCTGTTTTGTTTTTTTTGTCTTTTTTTTTTGGCAGAGAAACGTATGCCTGGCCAGCGGTAGCGCCTACGCAGATACATTTCCGGTACGTACGCGCACAGTGGGCCAGAAAACGAGGGGTCCACCTCTCAGCTAAGGAGTGTACACAGGATTACCAATTACCAGTGATTACCTAAAACAATCTAAAAAAAACCCTATAAATTTGGCCAGCTAGAAGCATTTATTGCCCATTTTCGTAAGAAAAACCCCCAAAAGCCGATAAAAACAGAGAAAATATCCAGTTTCGGCATGTGATTACCGATGATTACTGGACGAAGTGGACACAGGATTACCACAGTGGTGGCCCCTCTCCAGAAAACCAGTGCAGGCGGCAAAAACTGTAGACACGTTTTGAGCTCCCGAGTCGCTTAACAGGACTGGGACTGAACGTGGGAGCCCACGTAGATTCCTCGCTTGGACGGAAATCCATGGGTGGGGTCGTTCGGTTCGAGTCCCATTTAGAGACTCTGCACCTCAAAATGCGTCTGGAGTTTTGGCCGCCTAGCCCACCGTGCGTAACGAACTTTGGAAGGGGCTATTGAGGTGTTAGTAGCTGAATAGGCCCTTCTTCTGATTGCCCCATAATTTATCTTTCCTTACATACTCAGGATTTATCATGTTCGGGTCTGGTTTATATATTTTCATACCTTCCTGACCCTCAAAATATGTTTCGATTTCAGTATTAGATAAAGAAGCTAAAATAGGGATTTCACCGTGAAAAACAAAATACCCTCCTAGGTTTGCAGTTGAAGAAGAAATGTGTCACGTTGTTTCATTGTTAGAATATCATCGAGGACGAGTCGACTGTTATCAGTAGCCCTGTACTCCAACGTTTTAATGATTGATCGGCATTTCTTCGCTGCAGAACAACAGCGATATCGTCCAGGCAGACATGTATCAAGGCGGTATTTTCCTCGGGTGCAAGTTCGGCGTCGCGGCTATGTACATCTGGGCAGTCGGACTGTTCGCGGCGGGTCAGTCTAGCACCATGACGGGCTGCTACTCGGGCCAGTTTGTCATGGAGGTATGGTTCACTTTCATGATTCAACAGACATTTTATTAATAATCATTGACGTTTGTGCACATTAATAGGATTTCGTTGAAAAGCTTACCAGATTTGTCGAGACAAAATTGATAATAATGTTAATTAAACAAATAAAAATGTTAATAATCTCATTAGTGTGCACTAAACGTCAATACTTTATTTTAAAAAAACCAAAAAAAAACAAACTCCGTACGAGTCTGAGAGTGTTGCATCATTTATGCCCTTTAGTGCGTAGTTTTTATGCCTCTGCATTATTGTGAATAAGATTAAGTGTCTGACTTCTGTGGACATCGGACTAACAACGTATGTCGCACGCAATTACGCGCGATTACGCATAACCTATAGTACACCACAAACTTAACTGTCTACTAAGCATGCACTTAAAAATGCATGCTTGCAAGTACACACTTACAAATGCATATGTGTAGCATGGAGTTATACGGCGCCAAGCATGCAGCTGTGTGTACTTGCCATGCATGCATTTGTAAGTGTGTACTCACCAAGCATGCAGCTGTAAGTATGTACTTGCCACGCATGCATTTGTAAGTGTGTTCTCGCCAAGCATGCGTTTGTAAGTGTGTGCCAAGTAGACAGTTAGGTTTGCAAGGTAGATACGCTGTTCTATCATATGCTTACACACTTAATATGTCCCGTTCCAGGGCTTCCTCAACCTCCAGTGGAGCCGCTGGCGTCGGGTGCTGTTCACCCGCACGCTGGCTATAGTGCCGACGCTGTGGGTGGCGTACTACAGCCGAGTGCAGGAACTATCGGTCATGAACGACACTCTCAATTCGATCATGAGCGTACAATTGCCCTTCGCCCTTCTGCCCCTGATCGCCTTTACAGCCAACAAACACGTGATGGGAGAGTTCGTGAACTCCGTGTAAGTAGGCTTGTCCCACAAGTAGGCTTATACTAGGAGCACTTCTGATATTCTTTCAAACAGGATGTATATTTAAAACATTTTCTAGCCAAGGTTATTTTGACTTCGGAAATTGAGCCAATCGACGTGTTGGTTGTAATAACTTACACCAAAGTCCAAGGTGGTGCTTCAGTTTTGGCTATTGAAGCCCAAATCTTTACAAGTGACCATAACTGTGAATCTCATAATGCATAGACTGGTTAAACTGAAGCGTAACTGTATCCTTGAGCCAGGCGTAAAGTTGCGCTTGAAGACGTCACTGCAAATCCAAAGGTGATACTTTTAGTACGTTTTTTGGCGATACAATTGAGTATCGCCAAGAAACGGCCTTACCGAAATATCATGCCTTCAAAATGGCGATACAAAAAAGTATCGCCAAAATTTGGCGATACTTTCGAGTACCGCCCAAAATCTGGCAATAAACAGTGAAGTAGTCCTCTTGAGTTGTTCAAAGTTTATTACAAAATCTTGGCAATACTCCGAAGTATCGCCAAATTTTGGCGATACTTTTGTGTATCGCCGTTTTGAAGGCATCATATTTCGGTAAGGCCGTTTGTTGGCGATACTCAATTCTATCGCCAAAAAAGATACTCAAGTATCGCCTTTGGATTTGCAGTGGTTACGCTTGAAATGAAGCAAAGACTGCACATTCCCCCATGTATTTTTAAAGAGGAAAGATGGAAAGTTATGCTTTATTTCAAGCGTAAACGAGTTACACCAGGGGTAATACTAAGCCTTAGTTTTACCAGTGTACACGTTCCTCGTTGAGCACTTAACACCATGGATATTTAAATTGTGTTTGCCCATCCAGGCCTTCGACGCTGTTGGCATTGTTGTTGTCTGCGGGCATAATCTCGGCCAACACGTTTTACGTCGTCCATGCACTGCCCGGTGGAGCGGTGTGGATTGCTCTCTGCACAGTACTGGGGATTTTCTACGTCAGTCTAGTTGCCTACCTAACCCTTCACATGCTGTTCAGCATGGGCCTTTTCCGGCAATTAAGCAGACGGGTGGTAAGTTCTCCCATTTTGCCCCCCAAAAAAATTCCCTACTTCAGTAAAAAAAAAAAAAAAAAAAAAAAAAAAAAAAAAAAAAAAAAAAAACAGTTTCAATTAACTTGGATGGAATCCCAGATACCAAAGTTAGGGGCTGAGGTTTGAGAAATCACCAACACGTGAAAAGGTATCAAAGAGCGGCTAGGTTTCGGAGGCAATTGGAATCTTAATTATGACCCGTAGAATGACTGTATGTTTCTGATGTTTCAGTTTGTGATGAAATACATCTTCTCTTCGCCCCTGGTAATGGAAAATCCTCTACCCGAGCCGGCAGATTCTACTGAGGAGAAATTGTACTCCAGCAAGACGACAACAGACTCGTCTGCTACACACCATGTGTACCCTTAATTTAAGATATTCATCTTCGTTCATTCGTTCCAACCTAAAACGAGAACGTGACATATGTTATCTCAGGAAGCATGCAGCGGCTTTGAAAGTGAGATTCTATACCGATTTCTCGTCATTATTCGACCCCCACCCCACCCCAGATGAACTAGCAGTTTGAATGTATGTAAAAACTTAATGGATTGTAAAACAAAGCAAACACACGCGCAGAGCAGAAGAGACATTGACCACATTGACCACCTTCCCTGTGGAAAGTGTTCAAAAAGCGTCCCATACGTGGACGTGATTGCGGTGAACTAACAGTGAACTATGCATTGTTTTATAGAGCAAGCAACGATTTATTCGCTGAATCATAGACAATAACATAAATGAACGAAAACCAAAACGAAACATCCTCGGCAATGAGTGAAGTTGTACTACACTGTTAAAAATGAATGAAATTTAATGACATTTTTAACATTATTTTTCATTAAACGTCATTATTTTTAATAACACCTACACATTCATTAAATTGTAATGAAAATTTCACTACCTTGGTCATAAAATTTCATGACAGCAGCCATGTAGTGAAAGTTTCATAACATCATGTAGCCTGTAATGAAATTTTCATTACATGTCATTAAATTTTCCAAGAAATTTCAAGTATGACATAAAATCATACAATTTGTTCTGGGTTAAATGTAAGTTTCCTCATTCTCTTTTAAAATTGTATTGAACGGCAGCACGTATTTCTTCCGTAATATCGTCCATTCCTGCGTCACATGCCGAACCTGTCATTCGAAGCTCTGCCGCCAGGTGTCGCATAGTACACGGGGATCGCTCTCAAATCCGTATTTTGCATCTAAATTATCTAAATTGAGGAGATATTCTGAAATTTCTTCATGTTTCATGCAGAACGCTTGATTGTTAAAATAATAGCTAAGACTTTAGGGGAAAAGAATAATATTTGACCTGACAAAATAAGTTTCTCTGATGTTGCTCGATGGCGTCTACGGGCTGCGTTCAGGTAGGGCAAACGCCTGATCTCCCACACTCAAGCAGCATGTGCTTCCGACTTAAGACATTCTGAGTCGTTAATTTTTACCTGTCCTCTGTTGTCAGAGAAGTAACCCTCACCCAAACCAATCTCAGATCGAAACCAAAAGTTATGTAGTTTGCGTCAACTTTCTTCATTTTCATTACGTTATTGTCATTAAATTTTTCATTACATTCTTTCATTACACTGTAATGAAAGTTTTAATAACATAAATGTAATGAAAACTTTAATTACATTGTAATGATTATAGCTTCACTACAATGTAATGAAAATGTAATTAAATTTTTTTAACAGTGTAACTGAAACGCAGCTTCTAATTTGCAACTTATCTCAATGTAAATAAATGTCTTTAAGAATAGGGGACAGGTTCCAAGGTACTGGAATCAAACAAATTTTCTCCTAACAAAAGGAGGAAAAAAACTATTGGAGTAATATGGCTCTTTCACAAGGTTTTCATAAGAAGACGGTTACTCAAAGATAACTTGAAGAGACTGCTGATAATTGTCTTGCACTTAAAAACGATAGAATCACTAGTGCACAGATTTATCTAGCAGGCTGAATTATTCTTTTATGAAATTGGGCATTGGGGGCACCCTTAAACAATGTGACATAGGGACTGATCAGAACAAAAACGGCACTGCAATCGCAGTTAATTACATATCCTGCACCACACTGACCCTAAACAAAGGATATGATCAGAGAACTACACACCAAAAATAACCTTCCTCTTCACAATGAATAAATCAACGAGGACATGCTCAGTAAACGATATTTGAGCATCCCAAAACAAATCAATAGCAACACAAACAGAAAATAAGTCCAACCTAGCGAGTCCGCAGTAACATTTTATAGATACACAGAAAGATCCTCTCTGAGTAGCAAATTGCCTTTTTGTCCTAAGGAAAACATGGAATCATCTAAGGAAGGCAGTGCAATGTGCTCTTGAAACTTTTTACGCAACACGAAATTAGAACTACTGTCATGGGCCAAGAAAGCCAAAACAAGATCTTCGTATGACAGGCCCTGCATAAAGTGCTTATTTTGTGGCCAGGTGTAACCTTCAATTTAGCGGCAATGACAAAGATACTTAATACAAAATGTATGTGAACAAATTTTGTCTCCAACTGGGAACATTTTTGTGCGTTACTAAATCTGGAGAGAAAATTGTAACCATCTGGCGAAAAATTGTCGCTGAACGGTTACAGTTTTCCAGCAAATTTGATAAAGCACAAAATTGTTTCTCGTTTTAAACACAAAATGCCCATAGACGTTTGATGATGACTTAACATTTGTCAGTGGCCTCATCACATGACTGCTCAAATACACTGGCGAACAGAATTTAGACCGACCAACTTAGCACTCCGAATCTCTTCCTTAGATCAAGTCCTTTACGCGCGTTGGGAGGGCGCTTGGGAAAGCGTCCACACTTCATTCACATTAAGCAGGCTTCTTCTCAATGTGGGTCTTGCTGTGCTTGACAAGATGAGATTTCTGGGAGAACTTTTTCCCGCACACTTCGCAATCAAAAGGTTTCTCCCCAGTGTGCATCCTTGAATGCTTTTGAAGATCGGACGCGAAGCGAAACTGCTTGCCGCACTCTGTACAGGCAAATGGTTGCCCCTTGCGGTGTGCTGCGCGGTGCTTCTCCAGGTCTGCCTCGGCATCGAAGGCCGCTCCACACTCCGCACACTGCAAGGCGCGGTCCGTCCCTCCGTCCCCAGCCGTGCCGCTGGCGTCGCTGCCTTCAGAGGCAAGCAGGACGCTGGCGTCGATGTAAAGCCACGGTCTTTCGGCGGTGGCCTCCGTGAGTTCTCCTGCAACCCGGATTTCAAAGATCAAGAAGAGGCAGAAAACAAGCGCAGGTGGCCAAAGCTCAAGACGCGTTCACACTAATTCCTTGATAGAATTTTAGTACGTGGTCTCGCACAATTTTGCGCATGCGTGCTTTCCGTACAAATTTGTCCGTGATTTCGCACAATTTTGTGTGATTCTACGTAATTTTTACGAAGAAGTTCACATGTTTAAAATTGTGTGAGACAACTTACAAAATTGTACAAAAACATGTAGCGCATTTTGAGCTCTTGAGTCGCTGACTGGGGCCATGAGGGGGTCGGGTAATAGACTGGCAACGGGAGCTTCCCGGAGTCTATGCTGAGCGAAATATAAGTGACAATTTCATCGACTCAATATGCGATTTTTTAAATGACTCGGGCAAATTTGTAAAGAAGAATCCTAAAAATATGCACCAGGGCTCTCCGGCGTGGCGCTACTCGATTCGGCAGGGTGCAAGCCACGTCGCCATGGAAGACGGACGAGGGAGGCAACATGAACAAGCTAACCACGGAACCTTCCGAATACCGTAAAAGTCGACGAATAAGTGATGGAAAACGTAATGCCTCTAGGGTACTTCGGTAGATCCTGACCTGGAGGCAAACAGACGCTGTGTTGGCGAGAGCAGATCGAATCTTGACATGTGAAAGAGAAGATGGATAAATGTATCGGCCACACTTCGACATGGTAGTAATTAGAAATTTAATTCCAGTGCATTTGCTTTCCTCGGGCGAAATTCAGACAGCTTGGTTCCATTTTAAAATCCCAAGACAGGTAAGGTTCCGACTAATATGGCGTCTGTTTGCTTCCGGTTCAAGATCATGAGGATGTGTGTCGAAGCACGGTCGAAGGGCTCGATGATCAACCCCTTTGGTGGAGTCCGCGGGGTGTTTTTAGGAACATTATGAGCATTCTGCGAGACGCCGTTCCATGCCGAGCGGCAAAATATAATGCAGGGACGTTCTTGGTCGATTACACGAAACAGAGCCCTAGCCACTCACCGTCCGCGTGGTCCGGTGCTTGTCCTGGGTCCTTGGAGCTGAGTCCACGCTGCGGTGCTCGTCCTGCAGGAGGGCTGCCGCACTGCTCCGTCTTGACGCGCCAGGCACCTGCAAGCAGCACACCGTCAGCGACTGCAGCAACGCCACGGACGCGCACACCGACACCCACCGCCACACGAGCATGCACGCAGCTAAACTACGAAAACGCAAGCAAAATGATACACAGAAAATGGTACACAGGAAATAAAAAGGACGCAGAGAACACGAGCACACATATTTAAAGTTTAAGAAAGCATGTTCTTAACGCACATGCTAGGATTGCAGTACCGCAAACTACCGTCAGATGGAACATCTTTTATTTTCGAATCAAAACGCAAAACAATCATACAGAGATACACACATGAGACTGCCTTTGTGCGGTCAGTCACTACACGCTGAATATGGGTGAACACGAAGGACATCATTTGGGTTTCCCAACGGTTTCTTTTGCCAAGCAACTTTGATCATAAGAAAGGAAGTCTCTAGAAACAGGGTAAGATTGCCTAGGTACTTTCTAACTTTTAATCAAACTTGCTTTTTCGACGGAAAGGCAGAAGAAAACATTAAGACACGTAAATGAGCCTTTCTACACAGACGATTTATTGAGATCACTACAACAGATTTACAGATGATTGTACGGCACGACAGGATGATGAACTCGTAAAAGATAAAAGCGCAAACACACAACATCATTCACATATGGCGGACCAAACGTTCCCACTCAGCGTAATTCTTACAAACAAACAGAAGATTCAAACGGATCCAAAATATTAACACAAAAAGAGTCACTTCTCGCCGTAAAACTTAACGTGGAAATCGAATGTGTCGAATCACGAGAACTCCTGGCTGTCACTTCGTTAAGCCTAAAGACATGTTAAGGCTTTTACCAACGTGGATCCTTTCATGCCTGTTTAAATCACTTGACTTCAAAAAACTTCTTAGAACACACTTCGCACTAGAACGGCTTGTCACCAGTGTGGATCCTTTTATGAATGATTAACGTGCTTGCATGGGAGAACTTTTTCCGACAAACTTTACACTGAAAAGGTTTCTCCCCAGTGTGGATCCTTTCGTGCTTGACAAGACTGGAGGATGACGCAAACTTCGTTCCACAAATTTTACACTGAAAAGGCCTCTCCCCAGTGTGGATCCTTTCGTGCACGACGAGGGTGGAAGATTGTGTAAACTTCTTTCCACAAACATTACACTGAAAACGTTTCTCCCCAGTGTGAATTCTTCCGTGCTTGACAAGATCGGAGGATCGCGAGAACTTCCTTTCACAAACTTTACACTGAAAGGGTTTCTCCCCAGTGTGGATCCTTTCGTGCTGGACAAGATTGGAGGATAACGCAAACTTCCTTTTACAAACTTTACACTGAAAAGGTTTCTCCCCAGTGTGAATCCTTTCGTGCTTGACACGATCGAAGGATGACGCAAACTTCTTGCCACACTCTTCACACTGGAAAGGCTTCTCCCCAGTGTGGGTTCTTGAATGCCGTTCAAGGGCACTAGCGTTGCTGAACTGCTTGCCGCAGTGTTGGCAGGCGTGCGGCGGCCCCTTGCGGTGTGCTGCGCGGTGCTTCTCCAGGTCTGCCTCGGCATCGAAGGCCACTCCACACTCCGCACACTGCAAGGCGCGGTCCGTCCCTCCGTCCCCAGCCGTGCCGCTGGCCGCCGAGTCCTGCTTGGCGTCGCCGACCCCAGAGGCCAGCGAGAAGGTGGCGTCGATGTGCAGCCACGGTGCCTCAGCGGAAGCCTCCGAGGACGGCCCTGCAACAAAAAATGTTAAAAATAAAAAATAAAAACTTAAAAAAGATTTTAAAAAGCCTAATTTGGCATCAACCGCGCGACCGTTGCGGCTGAACAGGATGGAAGGATCTGCAGTGAAACGCGAGTTTATCCGTAAGTGTTGCAACTGCAGTTACAGTTCATTCTGACTTTAATATCTACACGACACTTCAAACCAAAGGAACACCGACTGAAAGCTAAAGTTGATCGGTTTGAGTGGTCAGGGCCCTGCCTCGCAATGCAACGGGGCCTTAGAGCCCTCTAAATACCCACCGTCCTCGTCGCCTTGCCCCGAGGTGGTGGCGCTGCGTCCACGCCGCGGTGCTCGTCTTGCAGGAGGGCTGCCGCACTGCTCCGTCTTGAAGCGCCAGGCACCTGCAAGCAGCACACCGTCAGCCGAGAGGAACCGAATCGCAAAATTGGGCGCGTCTTTTGGGGCGCTCAAAATCTCTGAAAAAACTGTCAAATCTGCTAAAATCTTGCAAAATCCGACAAAATCCCTCTCTTTTGCGAAATATATAACATTGTGGCAATCCCCTTGTTGTCTGCGCACTGACATTTAAACAGCAATATCCACTATGCATGACTTAGATTTACTGGTGTCATCGCTCATTTTAGCCTAATGCTTGTTCCAAAGCCCAATAACTAAGTTGCAATGGCATAATCAATACACAGAACAACACAACGACAAACTTCGGCAATGAATTGCCTTGCCCATGAGAACTTGGCTATGACGGTTCAAGAAAACCAAAAAGCCTTTAAGCGCCAAATCGTAACAGGGACGACCTTGGCCATTGGGCTACCACACCAACCGAAGGAAAATGGATATAAAAAGCATAATAGATTAGTTGCACAGTGTTCAAGCCAGCCGTGGATGACTGTTTTCAAGCCAGTCCGTTGTGGCTCGTTCTAAAGAATCACTGGGACTTTTAATTGACGCAGGTTTCACAAAAACGTTACCGCAAGCAGGATTAAAAACAATTTGTACATCAAATATTGCAAAATATTGCAGAAGAGAATAGAGAGATTCCAGGACACGAACTGCGGTGCAGCCCCGCCACTCACCGTCCGCGTGGTCCGGTGCTTGTCCTGGGTCCTTGGAGCTGCGTCCACGCCGCGGTGCTCGTCCTGCAGGAGGGCTGCCGCACTGCTCCGTCTTGACGCGCCAGGCACCTGCAAGCAGCACACCGTCAGCGACTGCAGCAACGCCACGGACGCGCACACCGACTCCCACCGACAAACGAGCATGCACGCAGCTAAACTACGAAAACGCAAGCAAAATGCTACGAAGCCAATGGTACACAGCAAATAATAAGGACGCGGAGAAAACAAGCACACATATTTAAAGTCTAAGAAAGCATGTTTTAAACGCACTTGCTAGGATTGCAGTACCGCAAACTACCGTGAAATGAAACATCTTTTATTTTCGAATCAAAAACGCAAAACAATCAGACAGAGGAACACACATGAAACTGCCTTCGTGCAGTCAGTCCCTACACGCTGAGTAGTCTGAACACGGAAGAACATCAGTTGGGTTTTCTAACGGTTTCTTTTGCCAAGGAACTTTGATCATAAGAAACGAAGTCTCTAGGAACAGGGTAAGATTGCCTAGGTACTTCCTAACTTTTAATCAAACTTGCTTTTTCGAAGGAAAGGCAGAAGAAAACATTAAGACACCTAAATGAGCCTTTCTACACAGACGGTTAAATGAGATCACCACATAAGATTTACAGAAGATTGTACGGCACGACAAAATGATGAACTCGTAAATGATTAAAGCGCTAACACACAACATCGTTAACACGGCGGACCAAACGATCCCACTCAGCGTAATACTTAGAAACAAACAGAGATTGCAAGGGATCCAAAAAATTAACACAAAAAAGTTAGTTCTCGCCGTAAAACTTTACGTGGAAATCGAATGTGTCGAATCACGTGAACTCCTGGCTCTCGCTTCGTAAAGCCTTCAGACCTTTAAAGGCTTTTACCTAACGTGGATCCTTCTATGCCTGTACAAATGACTTGTCCGCGAAAACTTCTTTGAACACACTTCGCACTGGAACGGCTTGTCACCAGTGTGGGTCCTTTCATGATATATCAACGTGGTTGCGTGGGAAAACTTTTTCCGACAAACTTTACACTGGAAAGGCCTCTCCCCAGTGTGGATCCTTTCGTGCTTGACAAGATCGGAGGAGTGCGAGAACTTCCTTACACAAACTTTACACTGGAAAGGTTTTTCCCCAGTGTGGCTCCGTTCGTGCACGACGAGATTGGATGATTGTGCAAACTTCTTTCCACACTCTTGACACTGGAATGGCTTCTCCCCAGTGTGGATCCTTGAATGCCGTTCAAGGGCACTAGCGTTGCTGAACTGCTTGCCGCAGTGTTGGCAGGCGTGCGGCGGCCCCTTGCGGTGTGCTGCGCGGTGCTTCTCCAGGTCTGCCTCGGCATCGAAGGCCGCTCCACACTCCGCACACTGCAAGGCGCGGTCCGTCCCTCCGTCCCCAGCCGTGCCGCTGGCCGCCGAGTCCTGCTTGGCGTCGCCGACCCCAGAGGCCAGCGAGAAGGTGGCGTCGATGTGCAGCCACGGTGCCTCAGCGGCAGCCTCCGATGACGGCCCTGCAACGAAAAATGTTAAAAATAAAAACTCTAAAAGGATTTTAAAAAGCCTCGTTTGGCACGAAACGCGGGACAGTTGCCGTTGTACTGTGAAAGTATCTGCAGTGAGACGCAAGTTTATCCTTAAGTGTTGCAATTGCAGTTACCGTTCATTCTGACTTTAATATCTACACGACACTTCAAAATTCATTCTGTTCGAGCTCCAAAAAGGCAGGGCCCTGCCTCGCCGTGCAACGGGGCCTCTCTAAAAACCCACCGTCCTCGCCGCCTTGCCCCGAGGTGGTGGCGCTGCGTCCACGTTGCGAGGCTCGTCCTGCAGGAGGGCTGCCGCACTGCTCCGTCTTGACTAGCCAGGCACCTGCAAGCAGCACACCGTCAGCCGAAGGGGTAACTACTCGCGAAATCTTGTGTCTTCGGGGGCGCTGAAAAACTAATGCCTAATGCTTGTTACAAAGCCCAATAACATACTTGCAATGGCATAATCAATGTACAGAACGACACTATGACAAACTTCAGCAATGAATTGCCTTGCCCATGAGAACTTGGCTATGAAGGTTCGAAAAAAACAAAAAGCCTTTAAGCGCCAAATCGTAACAGGGACGACCTTGGCCATTGGGCTACCACACCAACCGAAGGAAAATGGAAATAAAAAGCATGATAGATTATTTGCACAGTGTTCAAGCCAGCCGTGGATGACTGTTTTCAAGCCAGTCCGTTGTGGCTCGTTCTAAAGAATCACTGGGACTTTAAATTGATGCAGGTTCCACAAAAACGTTACCGCAAGCAGGATTAAAAACAATTTGAACATCAAATATTGCAAAATATTGCAGAAGAGAATAGAGAGATTCCAGGACACGAACTGCGGTGCAGCCCCGCCACTCACCGCTCGCTTGGTCCGGTGCTTGTCCTGGGTCCTGGGAGCTAAGTCCACGCCGCGGTGCTCGTCCTGCAGGAGGGCTGCCGCACTGCTCCGTCTTGACGCGCCAGGCACCTGCAAGCAGCACACCGTCAGCGACTGCAGCAACGCCACGGACGCGAACACCGACACCCACCGCCACACGAGCATGCACGCAGCTAAACTACGAAAACGCAAGCAAAATGATACACAGCAAATGGTACACAGGAAATAAAAAGGACGCAGAGAACACGAGCACACATATTTAAAGTCTAAGAAAGCATGTTCTTAACGCACATGCTAGGATTGCAGTACCGCAAACTACCGTCAGATGGAACATCTTTTATTTTCGAATCAAAACGCAAAACAATCATACAAAGATACACACATGAAACTGCCTTTGTGCGGTCAGTCACTACACGCTGAATATGGGTGAACACGAAGGACATCATTTGGGTTTCCCAACGGTTTCTTTTGCCAAGCAACTTTGATCATAAGAATGGAAGTCCCTAGAAACAGGGTAAGATTGCCTAGGTACTTTCTAACTTTTAATCAAACTTGATTTTTCGACGGAAAGGCAGAAGAAAACATTAAGACACCTAAATGAGCCTTTCTACACAGACGATTAATTGAGATCACTACAACAGATTTACAGATGATTGTACGGCACGACAGGATGATGAACTCGTAAATGATAAAAGCGCAAACACACAACATCATTCACGTATGGCGGACCAAACGTTCCCACTCAGCGATATACTTACAAACAAACAGAAGATTCAAACGGATCCAAAATATTAACACAAAAAGAGTCACTTCTTGCCGTAAAACTTAACGTGGAAATCGAATGTGTCGAATCACGAGAACTCCTGGCTGTCACTTCGTTAAGCCTAAAGACATGTTAAGGCTTTTACCAACGTGGATCCTTTCATGCCTGTTTAAATCACTTGACTTCAAAAAACTTCTTTGAACACACTTCGCACTAGAACGGCTTGTCACCAGTGTGGATCCTTTTATGAATGATTAACGTGCTTGCATGGGAGAACTTTTTCCGACAAACTTTACACTGGAAAGGTTTCTCCCCAGTGTGGATCCTTTCGTGCTTGACAAGATTGGAGGATGACGCAAACTTCGTTCCACAAATTTTACACTGAAAAGGCCTCTCCCCAGTGTGGATCCTTTCGTGCACGACGAGGGTGGAAGATTGTGTAAACTTCTTTCCACAAACATTACACTGGAAACGTTTCTCCCCAGTGTGAATTCTTCCGTGCTTGACAAGACTGGAGGATTCCGAGAACTTCCTTCCACAAACTTTACACTGGAAAGGTTTCTCCCCAGTGTGGATCCTTTCGTGCTTGACAAGATCGGAGGATTGCGAGAACTTCCTTTCACAAACTTCACACTGGAAAGGCTTCTCCCCAGTGTGGGTTCTTGAATGCCGTTCGAGGGCACTAGCCGTGCCGAACTGCTTGCCGCAGTGTTGGCAGGCGTGCGGCGGCCCCTTGCGGTGTGCTGCGCGGTGCTTCTCCAGGTCTGCCTCGGCATCGAAGGCCGCTCCACACTCCGCACACTGCAAGGCGCGGTCCGTCCCTCCGTCCCCAGCCGTGCCGCTGGCCGCCGAGTCCTGCTTGGCGTCGCCGACCCCAGAGGCCAGCGAGAAGGTTGCGTCGATGTGCAGCCACGGTGCCTCAGCGGCAGCCTCCGAGGACGGCCCTGCAACGGAAAATGTTAAAAATAAAAAATAAAAAAGATTAAAAAAGCCGCATTTGGCACCAACAGCGCGACCGTTGCGGTTGTACCGGGTGGAAGGATCTGCGGTAAAACGCGAGTTTAACCTTAAGTGTTGCAGCTGCAGGTACAGTTCATTTCGATCTAATTATCTACACGACACTTTAAACCGAAGGAAAACCGACTGAAAGCTAAAGTTGATCGGTTTGAGTGGTCCTTTTTCACAGGAAAACAACAATATAACACGAAACTCTTGGATCAAGATCCTTCTATGCTGTTCGAGCTCCAAAAAGGCAGGGCCCTGCCTCGCAATGCAACGGGGCCTCTCTAAATACCCACCGTCCTTGCCGCCTTGCCCCGAGGTGGCGGAGCTGCGTCCACGCCGCGGTGCTCGTCCTGCAGGAGGGCTGCCGCACTGCTCCGTCTTGACTAGCCAGGCACCTGCAAGCAGCACACCGTCAGCCGAAGGGGTAACTACTCGCGAAATCTTGTGTCTTTTGGGGCGCTGAAAAACTAATGCCTAATGCTTGTTACAAAGCACAATAACAAACTTGCTATGGCATAATCAATGTTATGAACTACGCAATGACAAACTTCAGCAATAAATTGCCTTGCCCATGAGGACTTAGCTATGAAGTTTAAAGGAAACCAAAAAGCCTTAGAGCGCCAAATCGTCGCAGGGACGAGCACCATGGCATTTGGGCTACAACACCAGCCGAAGGCAAATGAAAATAAAATGCATGATGGATCATTCACACAGTGTTCAAGCCAGCCGTGGATGACTGTTTTCAAGCCAGTCCGTAGTGGCTCGAGCTTAAGAATCACTGCGACTATCAATTGATAAAGGTTCCATACGAACGGTATCGCAAGCAGGATTATAAACAATTGGTACATCAAATATTGCAAAATATTGCACAAGAGGATAGAAGGATCCCAGGCCACGAACTGCAGTGCAGCCCCGCCACTCACCGTCCGCGTGGTCCGGTGCATGTCCTGGGTCCTTGGAGGTGCGTCCACGCCGCGGTGCTCGTCCTGCAGGAGGGCTGCCGCACTGCTCCGTCTTGACGCGCCAGGCACCTGCAAGCAGCACACCGTCAGCGACTGCAGCAAAGCCACGGACGCGCACACAGACACCCACCGCCACACGAGCATGCACGCAGCTAAATTACGAAAACGCAAGCAAAATGATACTAAGCAAATGGTACACAGGAAATAAAAAGGACGCAGAGACCATGAGCACACATATTTAAAGTCTAAGAAAGCATGTTCTAAACGCACTTGCTAGGATTGCGGTACCGCAAACTACCGTCAAATGAAACATCTTTTATTTTCGAATCAAAAACGCAAAACAATCACACAGAGGAACACACATGAAACTGCCTTCGTGCAGTCAGTCCCTACACGCTGAGTATGTCTGAACACAGAAGAACATCGGTTGGGTTTCCTAACGGTTTCTTTTGCCAAGGAACTTTGATCATAGGAAAGGAAGTCTCTAGGAACAGGGTAAGATTGCCTAGGGACTTTCTAACTTTAAATCAAACTTGCTTTTTCGAAAGAAAGGCAGAAGAAAACATTAAGACACCTAAATGAGCGTTTCTACACAGACGGTTAATTGAGATCACTACAAAAGATTTACAGAAGATTGTACGGCACGACAAAATGATGAACTCGTAAATGATAAAAGCGCTAACACACAACATAATTCACATATGGCGGACCAAACGATCCCACTCAGCGTAATACTTAGAAACAAACAAAAGATTGCAAGGGATCCAAAAAATTAACACAAAAAAGTCAGTTCTCGCCGTAAAACTTTACGTGGAAATCGAATGTGTCGAATCACGAGAACTCCTAGCTCTCGCTTCGAATAGCCTTCAGACCTTTAAAGGCTTTTACCTAACGTGGATCCTTCTATGCCTGTACAAATGACTTGACTTTAAAAACTTCTTTGAACACACTTCGCACTGGAACGGCTTGTCACCAGTGTGGGTCCTTTGATGATCGATCAACGTGCTTGCCTGGGAGAACTTTTTCCGACAAACTAGACACTGGAAAGGCCTCTCCCCAGTGTGGATCCTTTCGTGCACGACGAGATTGAATGATTTGGCAAACTTCTTGCCACACACTTTACACTGGAAAGGCTTCTCCCCAGTGTGGATCCTTTCGTGCGCATGGAGGGTGGAAGATTGTGCAAACTTCTTGCCACAAACATTACACTGGAAAGGTTTCTCCCCAGTGTGGATCCTTTTGTGCTGGACAAGATCGGAGGATTGCGAGAACTTCCTTCCACAAACTTTACACTGGAAAGGTTTCTCCCCAGTGTGGATCCTTTCGTGCTTGACAAGATCGGAGGATTGCGAGAACTTCCTTTCACAAACTTCACACTGGAAAGGCTTCTCCCCAGTGTGGGTTCTTGAATGCCGTTCAAGGGCACTAGCTGTGCTGAACTGCTTGCCGCAGTGTTGGCAGGCGTGCGGCGGCCCCTTGCGGTGTGCTGCGCGGTGCTTCTCCAGGTCTGCCTCGGCATCGAAGGCCGCTCCACACTCCGCACACTGCAAGGCGCGGTCCGTCCCTCCGTCCCCAGCCGTGCCGCTGGCCGCCGAGTCCTGCTTGGCGTCGCCGACCCCAGAGGCCAGCGAGAAGGTGGCGTCGATGTGCAGCCACGGTGCCTCAGTGGCAGCCTCCGAGGACGGCCCTGCAACGGAACATGCCAGATGAAGCGGGACCCAAAAATCTTATATTTTAACGAATACAATAACAACTTAAATTTGGAAGATTAGGAGAATTTCCTCGGTTCAGTAATTTGACAAATAAGGTTTGTACTTAGCGTTAAAACGGTTTTGCATTCCAAAATTTGGTACCTACTAATGTTACTAGAGTTCCGAACCCAAGGAAACTTGGGTTAGTTCTTTCGGACTATTCTACACTTTGAGACAAATGAGTTTTTTTTTTAAATATTTCTTTTTTTAAAATATATATTTCGTATTGACGTTTGTTCACATTTCTGAGCTTATCAACATTTTTTATTTCAATAGTATCATTATTATCAATTTAGCCTTGAGAAATCTGAGAAAGCCTTTTTCCAATATCCTATTAATGTGCACAATTGTCAATGATAATTGATAAAATGTCTATTAAAGGATGAAAGTGTATACGACGGAAAGGACCATTCTAGTCGTGGCTTGGTGAAGAACAAGAAGAACCACAAAACAGTCCATTTATGGCATTTAAAGAGCATATATTCGCTTCAAATATGTTGCATTTACTGGAAAATATTTTCATTAACTTCTACCAAGAAAAAAGACTTAAATGTTTGAAGTAAAAGTGCAAAAATATACACATTTGTGATTCTTCTTGTTCGTCATTCGGCCACGACTAGAATGGTCTATCGTGTGAGAACGGGACAAGAAGCACCTTCAAGAAAGCTTTACGCTCGTCCACAATTTTGCGGCTTTGGACCACGCCAGAGAAGCGCACTAAAGCTCATATCAAATGTGTTCAATCAACCACATTGAGGAAAGGTTAAAGGCCTTTACAGATGATTTGCGGTGCAGCCCCATTGAGGAAAGGTTAAAGGCCTTTACAGATGATTTGCGGTGCAGCCCCGCCACTCACCGTCCGCTTGGTCCGGTGCTTGTCCTGGGTCCTTGGAGCTGCGTCCACGCCGCGGTGCTCGTCCTGCAGGAGGGCTGCCGCACTGCTCCGTCTTGACGCGCCAGGCACCTGCAAGCAGCACACCGTCAGCCGAGGGGGCAACTACTCCCGAAACCTTGTGTCTTTGGGGCGCTCAAAAGTTTTCTTCATAAAAGCAAAAAAAATACAAGCAAAAATAAAAGCGTCAAATTTGTTAAAATCTTGCAAAATCCGACAAAATCCCTCTCTTTTGAGAAATACATAACATTGTGGCAACCCCCTTGTTGTCCGCGCACTGACATTTAAACTGGAATACCCTCTGTGCATGATTAAGATTAACTGGTGTCATCGCTCATTTTGGCTTAAGGCCAGTTACAAAGCCCGATAACAAACTTGCTATGGCATAACCAATGTTATGAACTACGCAATGACAAACTCCAGCAATAAATTGCCGTGCCTATGAGGACTTGGCTATGAAGTTTCAAGAAAACCAAAAAGCCTTAGAGCGCCATATCGTCGCGGGGACGAGCACCATGGCCATTGGGCTACAACACCAGCCGAAGGCAAATGAAAATAAAATGCATGATGGATTATTCACACAGTGTTCAAGCCAGCCGTGGATGACTGTTTTCAAGCCAGTCCGTAGTGGCCCGAGCTTAAGAATCACTGCGACTATCAATTGATAAAGGTTCCATACGAACGTTATCGCAAGCAGGATTATAAACAATTGGTACATCAAATATTGCAAAATATTGCACAAAGGATAGAAGGATCCCAGGCCACGAACTGCGGTGCAGCCCCGCCACTCACCGCTCGCGTGGTCCGGTGCATGTCCTGGGTCCTTGGAGGTGCGTCCACGCCGCGGTGCTCGTCCTGCAGGAGGGCTGCCGCACTGCTCCGTCTTGACGCGCCAGGCACCTGCAAGCAGCACACCGTCAGCGACTGCAGCAAAGCCACGGACGCGCACACAGACACCCACCGCCACACGAGCATGCACGCAGCTAAATTACGAAAACGCAAGCAAAATGATACTAAGCAAATGGTACACAGGAAATAAAAAGGACGCAGAGACCATGAGCACACATATTTAAAGTCTAAGAAAGCATGTTCTAAACGCACTTGCTAGGATTGCGGTACCGCAAACTACCGTCAAATGAAACATCTTTTATTTTCGAATCAAAAACGCAAAACAATCACACAGAGGAACGATGAAACTGCCTTCGTGCAGTCAGTCCCTACACGCTGAGTATGTCTGAACACAGAAGAACATCGGTTGGGTTTCCTAACGGTTTCTTTTGCCAAGAAACTTTGATCATAGGAAAGGAAGTCTCTAGGAACAGGGTAAGATTGCCTAGGTACTTTCTAACTTTTAATCACAGTTGCTTTTTCGAAAGGAAGGCAGAAGAAAACATTAAGACACCTAAATGAGCCTTTCTACACAGACGGCTAATTGAGATCACTACAAAAGATTAACAGAAGATTGTACGGCACGACAAAATGATGAACTCATAAATGATTAAAGCGCTAACACACAACATCATTCACATATGGCAGACCAAACGATCCCACTCAGCGTAATACTTAGAAACAAACAGAGATAGCAAGGGATCTAAAAAATTAACACAAAAAAGTCAGTTCTCGCCGTAAAACTTTACGTGGAAATCGAATGTGTCGAATCACGAGAACTCCTAGCTCTCGCTTCGAATAGCCTTCAGACCTTTAAAGGCTTTTACCTAACGTGGATCCTTCTATGCCTGTACAAATGACTTGACTTCAAAAACTTCTTTGAACACACTTCGCACTGGAACGGCTTGTCACCAGTGTGGGTCCTTTCATGATATATCAACGTGCTTGCGTGGGAGAACTTTTTCCGACAAACTTTACACTGGAAAGCCTCTCCCCAGTGTGGATCTTTTTGTGCACGACAAGGGTGGAAGATTGCGCAAACTTCTTTCCACAAACATTACACTGGAAAGGTTTCTCCCCAGTGTGGATCCTTTCGTGCTGAACAAGACTGGAGGATTGCGAGAACTTCCTTTCACAAACTTTACACCGAAAAGGCCTCTCCCCAGTGTGGATCCTTTCGTGCACGACGAGGGTGGAAGAATGTGTAAACTTCCTTCCACAAATTTTACACTGAAAAGGTTCCTCCCCAGTGTGGATCCTTTCGTGCTTGACAAGATCGGAGGATTGCGAGAACTTCCTTTCACAAACTTCACACTGGAAAGGCTTCTCCCCAGTGTGGGTTCTTGAATGCCGTTCAAGTTTGGAAGCCTTGCCGAACTGCTTGCCGCAGTGTTGGCAGGCGTGCGGCGGCCCCTTGCGGTGTGCTGCGCGGTGCTTCTCCAGGTCTGCCTCGGCATCGAAGGCCGCTCCACACTCCGCACACTGCAAGGCGCGGTCCGTCCCTCCGTCCCCAGCCGTGCCGCTGGCCGCCGAGTCCTGCTTGGCGTCGCCGACCCCAGAGGCCAGCGAGAAGGTGGCGTCGATGTGCAGCCACGGTGCCTCAGCGGCAGCCTCCGAGGACGGCCCTGCAACGGAAAATGTTAAAAATAAAAAATAAAAAAGATTAAAAAAGCCGCATTTGGCACCAACAGCGCGACCGTTGCGGTGGTACCGAGTGGAAGGATCTGCGGTAAAACGCGAGTTTAACCTTAAGTGTTGCAGCTGCAGGTACAGTTCATTTCGATCTAATTATCTACACGACACTTCAAAACGAAGGAAAACCGACTGAAAGCTAAAGTTGATCGGTTTGAGTGGTCCTTTTTTACAGGAAAACAACAATATTACACGAAACTCTTGGATCAAGATCCTTCCATGCTGTTCGAGCTCCAAAAAGGCAGGGCCCTGCCTCGCAGTGCAACGGGGCCTCTCTAAATACCCACCGTCCCCGCCGCCTTGCCCCGAGGTGGTGGAGCTGCGTCCACGCCGCGGTGCTCGTCCTGCAGGAGGGCTGCCGCACTGCTCCGTCTTGACGCGCCAGGCACCTGCAAGCAGCACACCGTCAGCGACTGCAGCAACGCCACGGACGCGCACACAGACACCCACCGCCACACGAGCATGCACGCAGCTAAATTACGAAAACGCAAGCAAAATGATACTAAGCAAATGGTACACAGGAAATAAAAAGGACGCAGAGACCATGAGCACACATATTTTAAGTCTAAGAAAGCATGTTCTAAACGCACTTGCTAGGATTGCGGTACCGCAAACTACCGTCAAATGAAACATCGTTTATTTTCGAATCAAAAACGCAAAACAATCACACAGAGGAACACACATGAAACTGCCTTCGTGCAGTCAGTCCCTACACGCTGAGTATGTCTGAACACAGAAGAACATCGGTTGGGTTTCCTAACGGTTTCTTTTGCCAAGGAACTTTGATCATAAGAAAGGAAGTCTCTAGGAACAGGGTAAGATTGCCTAGGTACTTTCTAACTTTAAATCAAACTTGCTTTTTCGAAAGAAAGGCAGAAGAAAACATTAAGACACCTAAATGAGCCTTTCTACACAGACGGTTAATTGTGATCACTACATAAGATTTACAGAAGATTGTACGGCACGAAAAATGAGTAACTCGTAAATGATTAAAGCGCTAACACACAACATCATTCACATACGGTGGACCAAACGGTCCCTCTCAGCCTAGAACTTGAGAACAAACAGAATATTGAAAGGGATCCAATTTATCAGCACAAAAAAGTCAGTTCTCGCCGTAAAACTTAACGTGGAAATCGAATGTGTCGAATCACGAGAACTCCTGGCTCTTGCTTTGAATAGCCTTCAGACCTTTAAAGGCTTACACCGAACGTGGATCCTTTTATGCCTGTTCAAATGACTTGTCTGAAAAAACTTCTTTGAACACACTTCGCACTAGAACGGCTTGTCACTAGTGTGGGTCCTTTGATGATTGATCAACGTGCTTTCCTGGGAGAACTTTTTCCGACAAACTTGACACTGGAAAGGCCTCTCCCCAGTGTGGATCCTTTCGTGCGCATGGAGGGTGGAAGATTGTGCAAACTTCTTGCCACAAACATTACACTGGAAAGGTTTCTCCCCAGTGTGGATCCTTTCGTGCGCATGGAGGGTGGAAGATTGTGCAAACTTCTTGCCACAAACATTACACTGGAAAGGTTTCTCCCCAGTGTGGATCCTTTTGTGCTGGACAAGATCGGAGGATCGCGAGAACTTCCTTTCACAAACTTTACACTGAAAGGATTTCTCCCCAGTGTGGATCCTTTCGTGCTTGACAAGATTGGATGATTGCGCAAACTTCTTGCCACACTCTTCACACTGGAAAGGCTTCTCCCCAGTGTGAGTTCTTGAATGCCGTTCGAGGGCACTAGCCTTGCCGAACTGCTTGCCGCAGTGTTGGCAGGCGTGCGGCGGCCCCTTGCGGTGTGCTGCGCGGTGCTTCTCCAGGTCTGCCTCGGCATCGAAGGCCGCTCCACACTCCGCACACTGCAAGGCGCGGTCCGTCCCTCCGTCCCCAGCCGTGCCGCTGGCCGCCGAGTCCTGCTTGGCGTCGCCGACCCCAGAGGCCAGCGAGAAGGTGGCGTCGATGTGCAGCCACGGTGCCTCAGCGGCAGCCTCCAAGGACGGCCCTGGAACGGAACATGTTGAAAATAAAAAAATAAAAAGGATTTTCAAAAGCCTAATTTGGCACGAAACGCGGGGCAGTTGCCGTTGTACTGTGAAAGGATCTGCAGTGGGACGCAAGTTTATCCTTAAGTGCTGCAACTGCAGTTACCGTTCATTCTGACTTTCATATCTACACGACACTTCAAACTTCATGCTGTTGGAGCTCCAAAAAGGCAGCGCCCTGCCTCGCAGTGCAACGGGGCCTTTCTAAATACCCACCGTCCTCGCCGCCTTGCCCAGAGGTGGTGGCGCTGCGTCCACGCCGCGAGGCTCGTCCTGCAAGAGGGCTGCCGCACTGCTCCGTCTTGACTAGCCAGGCACCTGCAAGCAGCACACCGTCAGCCGAGGGGGCAACTACTCGCGAAATCTTGTGTCTTCGGGGGCGCTCAAAAACTAATGCCTAATGCTTGTTACAAAGCCCAATAACAAACTTGCAAAGGCATAATCAATGTACAGAAAACGCTATGACAAACTTCAGCAATGAATTGCCTTGCCCATGAGAACTTGTCTATGAAGGTTCAAAAAAACCAAAAAGCCTTTAAGCGCCATATCGTAACAGGGACGACCTTGGCCATTGGGCTACCACATCAACCGAAAGAAAATGGAAACAAAAAGCATGATGGATTATTCGCACAGTGTTCAAGCCAGCCGTGGATGACTGTTTTCAAGCCAGTCCGTTGTAGCTCGTTCTAACGAATCACTGCGACTTTTAATTAATGCAGGTTCCACAAAAACATTATTGCAAGTAGGATTAAAAACAATTTGTACATCAAATATTGCAAAATATTGCAGAAGAGAATAGAGGGATTCCAGGCCACGAACTGCAGTGCAGCCCCGCCACTCACCGTCCGCGTGGTCCGGTGCTTGTCCTGGGTCCTTGGAGCTGCGTCCGCGCCGCGGTGCTCGTCCTGCAGGAGGGCTGCCGCACTGCTCCGTCTTGACGCGCCAGGCACCTGCAAGCAGCACACCGTCAGCGACTGCAGCAACGCCATGGACGCGCACACCGACTCCCACCGACACACGAGCATGCACGCAGCTAAATTACGAAAACGCTCGCAAAATAATACGAAGCAAATGGTACACAGGAAATAAAAAGGACGCAGAGAACACGAGCACACATATTCAACTATAAGAAAGCATGTTCTAAACGCACTGGCTAGGATTGCAGTACCGAAAACTACCGTGAAATGAGACATCATTTATTTTCGAATCAAAAACGCAAAACAATCACACAGAGGAACACACATGAAACTGCCTCCGTGCAGTCAGTCCCTACACGCTGAGTATGTCGGAACACAGAAGAACATCGGTTGGGTTTCCTAACGGTTTCTTTTGCCAAGGAACTTTGATCATAAGAAAGGAAGTCTCTAGGAACAGGGTAAGATTGCCTAGGTACTTTCTTACTTTAAATCAAACTTGCTTTTTCGAAGGAAAGGCAGAAGAAAACATTAAGACACCTAAATGAGCTTTTCTACACAGACGGTTAATTGAGATCACTACAAAAGACTTACAAAAGATTGCACGGCACGACAAAATGATGAACTCGTAAATGATAAAAGCGCTAACACACAACATCATTTACATATGGCAGACCAAACGATCCCACTCAGCGTAATACTTAGAAACAAACAGAAGATTGAAACGGATCCAAAATAATAATACAAAAAGAGTCACTTCTCGCCGTAAAACTTAACGTGGAAATCGAATGTGTCGAACCACGAGAACTCCTGGCTCTCGATTCGAATAGCCTTCAGACCTTAAAAGGCTTTTACCTACCGTGGATCCTTCTATGCCTGTTCAAATGACTTGTCTGCAAAAACTTCTTTGAACACTCTTCGCACTTGAACGGCTTGTTACTAGTGTGGATCCTTTTGTGATCGATCAACGTGCTTGCGCGGGAGAACTTTTTCCGACAAACTTTACACTGGAAAGGCCCCTCCCCAGTGTGGATCCTTTCGTGCACGACGAGATTGAATGATTTGGCAAACTTCTTGCCACACACTTTACACTGGAAAGGCTTCTCCCCAATGTGGATCCTTTCGTGCGCATGGAGGGTGGAAGATTGTGCAAACTTCTTGCCACAAACATTACACTGGAAAGGTTTCTCCCCAGTGTGGATCCTTTTGTGCTGGACAAGATCGGAGGATCGCGAGAACTTCCTTTCACAAACTTTACACTGGAAAGGCTTCTCCCCAGTGTGGGTTCTTGAATGCCGTTCGAGGGCACTAGCCTTGCCGAACTGCTTGCCGCAGTGTTGGCAGGCGTGCGGCGGCCCCTTGCGGTGTGCTGCGCGGTGCTTCTCCAGGTCTGCCTCGGCATCGAAGGCCGCTCCACACTCCGCACACTGCAAGGCGCGGTCCGTCCCTCCGTCCCCAGCCGTGCCGCTGGCCGCCGAGTCCTGCTTGGCGTCGCCGACCCCAGAGGCCAGCGAGAAGGTGGCGTCGATGTGCAGCCACGGTGCCTCAGCGGCAGCCTCCGAGGACGGCCCTGCAACGGAAAATGTTAAAAATAAAAAATAAAAAGATTAAAAAAGCCGTATTTGGCACCAACAGCGCGACCGTTGCGGTTGTACCGGGTGGAAGGATCTGCAGTAAAACGCGAGTTTAACCTTAAGTGTTGCAGCTGCAGGTACAGCTCATTCCGACCCAATTATCTACACGACACTTCAAACCAAAGGAAAACCGACTGAAAGCTAAAGTTGATCGGTTTGAGTGATCCTTTTTCACAGGAAAACAACAATATAACACGAAACTGTTGGATCAAGATCCTTCCATGCTGTTCGAGCTCCAAAAAGGCAGGGCCCTGCCTCGCAATGCAACGGGGCCTCTCTAAATACCCACCGTCCTTGCCGCCTTGCCCCGAGGTGGCGGAGCTGCGTCCACGCCGCGGTGCTCGTCCTGCAGGAGGGCTGCCGCACTGCTCCGTCTTGACGCGCCAGGCACCTGCAAGCAGCACACCGTCATCCGAGGGGGCAACTACTCGCGAAATCTTTTGTCTTTTGGGGCGCTCAAAAGTTTTCTTCATAAAAGCAAAAAAAAATACGAGCAAAAATAAAAGCGTCAAATTTGTTAAAATCTTGCAAAATCCGACAAAATCCCTCTCTTTTGAGATATACATAACATTGTGGCAACCCCCTTGTTGTCCGCGCACTGACATTTAAACTGCAATACCCACTGTGCATGATTAAGATTAACTGGTGTCATCGCTCATTTTGGCTTAAGGCTAGTTACAAAGCCCAATAACAAACTTGCCATGGCATAATCAATGTTATGAACTACGCAATGACAAACTTCAGCAATAAATTGCCTTGCCCATGAGGACTTGGCTATGAAGTTTCCAGGAAACCAAAAAGCCTTAGAGCGCCATATCGTCGCAGGGACGAGCACCATGGCCATTGGGCTACAACACCAGCCGAAGGCAAATGAAAATAAAATGCATGATGGATTATTCACACAGTGTTCAAGCCAGCCGTGGATGACTGTTTTCAAGCCAGTCCGTAGTGGCTCGAGCTTAAGAATCACTGCGACTATCAATTGATAAAGGTCCCATACGAACGGTATCGCAAGCAGAATTAGAAACAATTGGTACATCAAATATTGCAAAATATTGCACAAGAGGATAGAAGGATCCCAGGACACGAACTGCGGTGCAGCCCCGCCACTCACCGTCCGCGTGGTCAGGTGCTCGTCCTGGGTCCTGGGAGCTGCGTCCACGCCGCGGTGCTCGTCCTGCAGGAGGGCTGCCGCACTGCTCCGTCTTGACGCGCCAGGCACCTGCAAGCAGCACACCGTCAGCGACTGCAGCAACGCCACGGACGCGCACACCGACTCCCACCGACACACGAGCATGCACGCAGCTAAACTACGAAAACGCAAGCAAAATGATACGAAGCCAAAGGTACACAGGAAATAGAAAGGACGCAGAGAAGACGAGCACACATATTCAAACTATAAGAAAGCATGTTCTAAACGCACTTGCTAGGACTGCAGTACCGCAAACTACCGTCAAATGAAACTTCTTTTATTTTCGAATCAGAAACGCAAAACAATCACACAGAGGAACACACATGAAACTGCCTTTGTGCGGTCAGTCACTACATGCTGAATATGGGTGAACACGAAGGACATCAGTTGGGATTCCTAACGGTTTCTTTTGCCAAGGAACTTTGATCATAAGAAAGGAAGTCTCTAGGAACAGGGTAAGATTGCCTAGGTACTTTCTAACTTTAAATCCCAGTTGCTTTTTCGAAAGGAGGGCAGAAGAAAACATTAAGACGCCTAAATGAGCCTTTCTACACAGACGACTCATAGAGATCACTACAAAAGATGTACAGAAGATTGTACGGCACGACGACAAAATGATGAACTCGTAAATGATAAAAGCGCTAACACACAACATCATTCACATATGGCGGACCAAACGATTCCACTTAGCGTAATACTTAAAAACAAACAAAAGATTGCAAGGGATCCAAAAAATTAACCCAAAAAAGTCAGTTCTCGCCGTAAAACTTAACGTGGAAATCGAATGTGTCAAATCACGAGAACTCCTGGCTCTCGCTTCGAATAGCCTTCAGACCTTTAAAGGCTTTTACCTAACGTGGATCTTTCTATGCCTGTTCAAATGACTTGTCCGCAAAAACTTCTTTGAACACACTTCGCACTGGAACGGCTTGTCACCGGTGTGGGTCCTTTTATGATCTATCAACGTGGTTGCGCGGGAGAACTTTTTCCGACAAACTTTACACTGGAAAGGCCTCTCCCCAGTGTGGATCCTTTCGTGCACGACGAGATTGAATGATTTGGCAAACTTCTTGCCACACTCGTGACACTGGAAAGGCTTCTCCCCAGTGTGGGTCCGTTCGTGCACGACGAGATTGGATGATAGCGAGAACTTCCTTCCACACTCTTTACACTGAAAAGGTTTGTCCCCAGTGTGGCTCCTTTCGTGCACGACAAGATTGGATGATTGCGCAAACTTCTTTCCACACACTTCACACTCAAAAGACTTCTCCCCAGTGTGGGTCCTTGCGTGCTGTTTAAGTATGGAAGCAAAGCGGAATTGCTTGCCGCACTCTGTACAGGCAAATGGTTGCCCCTTGCGGTGTGCTGCGCGGTGCTTCTCCAGGTCTGCCTCGGCATCGAAGGCCGCTCCACACTCCGCACACTGCAAGGCGCGGTCCGTCCCTCCGTCCCCAGCCGTGCCGCTGGCCGCCGAGTCCTGCTTGGCGTCGCCGACCCCAGAGGCCAGCGAGAAGGTGGCGTCGATGTGCAGCCACGGTGCCTCAGCGGCAGCCTCCGAGGACGGCCCTGCAACGGAAAATGTTACAAATAAAACAAAAAGATTAAAAAAAAGCCGTATTTGGCACCAACAGCGCGACCGTTGCGGTTGTACCGGGTGGAAGGATCTGCAGTGAAACGCGAGTTTAACCTTAAGTGTAGCAGCTGCAGGTACAGTTCATTACGACCTAATTATCTACACGACACTTCAAACCAAAGGAAAACCGACTGAAAGCTAAAGTTGATCGGTTTGAGTGGTCCTTTTTCACAGGATAACAACAATATTACACGAAACTCTTGGATCAAGATCCTTCTATGCGCTTCGAGCTCCAAAAAGGCAGGGCCCTGCCTCGCAATGCAACGGGGCCTTAGAGCCCTCTAAATACCCACCGTCCCAGCCGCCTTGCCCCGAGGTGGTGGAGCTGCGTCCACGCCGCGGTGCTCGTCCTGCAGGAGGGCTGCCGCACTGCTCCGTCTTGACGCGCCAGGCACCTGCAAGCAGCACACCGTCATCCGAGGGGGCAACTACTCGCGAAATCTTTTGTCTTTTGAGGCGCTCAAAAGTTTTCTTCATAAAAGCAAAAAAAAATACGAGCAAAAATAAAAGCGTCAAATTTGTTAAAATCTTGCAAAATCCGACAAAATCCCTCTCTTTTGAGATATACATAACATTGTGGCAACCCCCTTGTTGTCCGCGCACTGACATTTAAACTGCAATACCCACTGTGCATGATTAAGATTAACTGGTGTCATCGCTCATTTTGGCTTAAGGCTAGTTACAAAGCCCAATAACAAACTTGCTATGGCATAATCAATGTTATGAACTACGCAATGACAAACTTCAGCAATAAATTGCCTTGCCCATGAGGACTTGGCTATGAAGTTTTCAGGAAACCAAAAAGCCTTAGAGCGCCATATCGTCGCAGGGACGAGCACCATGGCCATTGGGCTACAACACCAGCCGAAGGCAAATGAAAATAAAATGCATGATGGATTATTCACACAGTGTTCAAGCCAGCCGTGGATGACTGTTTTCAAGCCAGTCCGTAGTGGCTCGAGCTTAAGAATCACTGCGACTATCAATTGATAAAGGTCCCATACGAACGGTATCGCAAGCAGAATTAGAAACAATTGGTACATCAAATATTGCAAAATATTGCACAAGAGGATAGAAGGATCCCAGGACACGAACTGCGGTGCAGCCCCGCCACTCACCGTCCGCGTGGTCAGGTGCTCGTCCTGGGTCCTGGGAGCTGCGTCCACGCCGCGGTGCTCGTCCTGCAGGAGGGCTGCCGCACTGCTCCGTCTTGACGCGCCAGGCACCTGCAAGCAGCACACCGTCAGCGACTGCAGCAACGCCACGGACGCGCACACCGACTCCCACCGACACACGAGCATGCACGCAGCTAAACTACGAAAACGCAAGCAAAATGATACGAAGCCAAAGGTACACAGGAAATAGAAAGGACGCAGAGAAGACGAGCACACATATTCAAACTATAAGAAAGCATGTTCTAAACGCACTTGCTAGGACTGCAGTACCGCAAACTACCGTCAAATGAAACTTCTTTTATTTTCGAATCAGAAACGCAAAACAATCACACAGAGGAACACACATGAAACTGCCTTTGTGCGGTCAGTCACTACATGCTGAATATGGGTGAACACGAAGGACATCAGTTGGGATTCCTAACGGTTTCTTTTGCCAAGGAACTTTGATCATAAGAAAGGAAGTCTCTAGGAACAGGGTAAGATTGCCTAGGTACTTTCTAACTTTAAATCACAGTTGCTTTTTCGAAAGGAGGGCAGAAGAAAACATTAAGACGCCTAAATGAGCCTTTCTACACAGACGACTCATAGAGATCACTACAAAAGATGTACAGAAGATTGTACGGCACGACGACAAAATGATGAACTCGTAAATGATAAAAGCGCTAACACACAACATCATTCACATATGGCGGACCAAACGATTCCACTTAGCGTAATACTTAAAAACAAACAAAAGATTGCAAGGGATCCAAAAAATTAACCCAAAAAAGTCAGTTCTCGCCGTAAAACTTAACGTGGAAATCGAATGTGTCAAATCACGAGAACTCCTGGCTCTCGCTTCGAATAGCCTTCAGACCTTTAAAGGCTTTTACCTAACGTGGATCTTTCTATGCCTGTTCAAATGACTTGTCCGCAAAAACTTCTTTGAACACACTTCGCACTGGAACGGCTTGTCACCAGTGTGGGCCCTTTTATGATTGATAAACGTGGTTGCGTGGGAAAACTTTTTCCGACAAACTTTACACTGGAAAGGCCTCTCCCCAGTGTGGATCCTTTCGTGCTGGACATGATCGGAGGATCGCGAGAACTTCCTTCCACACTCTTGACACTGGAAAGGCTTCTCCCCAGTGTGGGTCCTTGCGTGCTGTTTAAGTATGGAAGCAAAGCGGAATTGCTTGCCGCACTCTGTACAGGCAAATGGTTGCCCCTTGCGGTGTGCTGCGCGGTGCTTCTCCAGGTCTGCCTCGGCATCGAAGGCCGCTCCACACTCCGCACACTGCAAGGCGCGGTCCGTCCCTCCGTCCCCAGCCGTGCCGCTGGCCGCCGAGTCCTGCTTGGCGTCGCCGACCCCAGAGGCCAGCGAGAAGGTGGCGTCGATGTGCAGCCACGGTGCCTCAGCGGCAGCCTCCGAGGACGGCCCTGCAACGGAAAATGTTAAAAATAAAAAATAAAAAAGATTAAAAAAGCCGCATTTGGCACCAACAGCGCGACCGTTGCGGTTGTACCGGGTGGAAGGATCTGCGGTAAAACGCGAGTTTAACCTTAAGTGTTGCAGCTGCAGGTACAGTTCATTACGACCTAATTATCTACACGACACTTCAAACCAAAGGAAAACCGACTGAAAGCTAAAGTTGATCGGTTTGAGTGGTCCTTTTTCACAGGAAAACAACAATATTACACGAAACTCTTGGATCAAGATCCTTCCATGCTGTTCGAGCTCCAAAAAGGCAGGGCCCTGCCTCGCAATGCAACGGGGCCTTAGAGCCCTCTAAATACCCACCGTCCTTGCCGCCTTGCCCCGAGGTGGTGGAGCTGGGTCCACGCCGCGGTGCTCGTCCTGCAGGAGGGCTGCCGCACTGCTCCGTCTTGACGCGCCAGGCACCTGCAAGCAGCACACCGTCAGCGACTGCAGCAACGCCACGGACGCGCACACCGACACCAACACAAGCATGCACCAACTGACACACTACAGCTATCTAAACTCATCTATGCCTTTTCATGCCAACGAGAAATGAGATGCAGTCGAGAAAATTAAAGCGCAGAGGAGAGGACTGTTAGTGCAAGATCATAGTTGGGCGTTTCGCAATCTTAAACATGGAACCTCTCTTCAGGGCGTTTCCGGAACTTCAAATTTTGATAAGGCTCGCTAAGTTCCCACAGGGTAGTCAGGCAACTAACTATAACATGAAAAAAAAAAAAAAAAAAAAAAAAAGAGGGCTGACTGAGATGCACATATTCATAGCTCAGATTGTGGATTAACAACACAGATTTGGGTAGTTTCACTTAGATAACGCCTCTTTCCGATCCTCGACCGACTACTTCAGTTGAATCTTTTTCACACTGGAGCTCGCCAGTGCACGTCTTGTCGTAACACACTCTCGAAACCTTGCAAAGAATGTGTTCGCATTGCAAACTACTTGGTTTGTAGCTTGCGGAAAATAAGGCTTACCTGTATTACGAACTGGTAGTTTGCAATTTTCCAAACAATTTGATTGGAAGGGTTTTTGGCTGAGCGATTAGCGAAGTCAGTCACTCTACTGAGGTTGCAAAGTTTTGTCTGTGTGTGTGTGTGTGTGTGTGTCTGTGTGTCAGCACTACTCCTCGTGAAGGGCTCGGCCGATCTGCCTGATATTTAACAGGGTTATTAGGCATGTCCTTGGCTCGCCACACTCAAAAATTCAGCTTTCTATCTCATTCCATTCAGTCGCACTTACGTAAAAACACTGAAAAAACGGCAGAAAAATGGACCTTTCCAGTGATTTTTTATCTTATAACAAGAACGGCTCAGCCGATCTGACTGAGATATTGCAGGGTTATAAGGCATGCCCTTGGCTCGCCACACGTAAAGATTCAGCTTTCTCAATTCATTCAGTCGTAACAACAAAAAAACACTATTACAGCGACAGAAAGAGTCTAACTTTTTAGTGACTTCGCATTCATATGACATGTTTACATAGATTTGTTTTGGAAGGCTCTGATGACGGAAATGAAATCCATTTCGACCCCTGACCTAAGATTCAACCGCTTAGGGACCCCGATTTCCTAACAATCTACATTGGACCTTTATCACTCATTGCACTGAGAAAACCTTACAAACTATTTCGGGCCTTACAAAGAAAAGTAGTTTGTATAACAAAGTATTTTGAGCATACATAAGCTTACGAAGAAAATACTTCGTAATTTACAAACTATTTCTTCGTATAACAAAGTATTTTTGTTTGTTATATGTATGCTCAAAATACTTCGTAAGGTTTTAAGAGTGTGCCTCAACAAACCTTGTAACAGCTTGCCGAAGGTACACGGTAAAAAGGCTTTCTGGTTTTCCCAGGAACTTCCTGAAAATCGCCTATGTCTTTTCTACAGGCTTCCTGGGAAAACCGGGAACCGTTTCTACCGTGTAAGCAGGGAGCGCCGCAGGCCAAGGTAGGTGTAACGCCAGGCGTGGATTGTCGTAACTGGCGCAGCATCGCGAAGCCTGTTACGACAAGACACGGTCTGGCGTACACCTACCTTGTTATTCAAACAGGTCACTTGTTTTTCAGGTTTTCAATACGGATGCGTTCTTAGCATTACGCCCAAGTCAGATTCTTCGCAAGCTCACAAACACTGTTAAAATTTGCTGTGTCAAAAGTTTAGGCGTCGGAAATGTGATAAATGGTTTTGATGACAATGCTTGTAAAAAAAATTAGTCTGGGAATTGTCATCAAGTGACAACCAAAGTTTTTACAGTGCACATCGGTTTGCAAGGTTTTAAGCGTTCACGCTTCGCGATACTGAGCCGGTTCCTCAATTCACGCATGACTTAAATCTTCGCAAGTCAAGACTGCATTGCATGCGCCCTCCCCCACTGATTCTGAAATCAAAAGCACACCGAGAACGGCATTGCTTCGGTTCTGGCTCTGAAACGAGGGGTCCACCACTCACTTCACACTAAATTACTATGTAGTTTTTTCGTGCATAGCTTTGCACGATATTGAGCATACGCGTGGAATGCACAGATTTGTGCGCAACAACGCACGTGGTGCTGCATAACAATGCACATTTTCATGCTTAGCTACGCACGAGCTCGTGCATTTCCAAACGTATGCTCAATTACGTTCAAAGCTCTGCACAAAAAACTACATAGCAATTTAGTGTGTTCAGGAGCGTACACAGGATTACTGATTACCAGTGATTACCTACATAAAGTCTCAAAAAAACTCCAAAATTTTGGCCAGCTACCAGCATTTTTGAGCCTATTTTCACAAGAGTAACCCCCACACTCTAAATGTATTTGTATTATTTTGTACAAAGCTTTACACAAAGTTGCGCATACGTCCGTTTCGCACAAAATTTGTGCAGACTTTTTCACGAATTTGTGCAAATATTCACACAAATTTGAGTGATTCTGCGCACAAAGTAGTGCAAAAGTTATGTATGCGCAACTTTGTTCAAGGCTTTGAACAAAAATTGTACAAATTTATTTTGTGTGTACTGCGTAACGTAGGTTTTTAACAGACCCTTGAATGAAGCAGTTACACTCCCGGTCTGTGGTTTGGGTAATGAAAACCCCAAAACCATCATGTGGGCGATTCAATAAGCTTTATCCGATAAAGGGTGAACAGGAGAAACCTTCGCCACTGTCTTGAATAAGGGCACTGAGAATATCGTCACCGGAAGTCAGCAAAACAACAAGAAGAGTAATATTTTCCTTGGCGTATAGACCGTTCGTTTAAGCTTGGACTTTTGAGGCCAACAACACAGCCGTGAGGGTCGCGCGGTCCCCACCACCGCTCAGCACGGCTGCACGACGCTCGTTTGTGTCCCGTGTATACGTAGTCCTGCTGACAATCGGTCTGTCCCTTCTCAGAATCTCAGAAGTACCCTATAGACACGGAGCCAGACCCGGACGCGTTTCGTGCTTTTGATTACGACTCATATCATACTCATTCAGAGCAAGGTGGCCGAGTACTCCTTCGTCCCCCCCCCCTTTTATAAATCTGCGTCATGTCACCGATTAGTGTGTTCGCTCACCCCCAAAGCGTCCCTCAACGATTTCAACATCTTTTCCTCGAGACCGAGGGTTATGCCGAACACTGCTCTCCACCACTAGGGTAATTCGGAGGAGAGCTGGACCGGAAGTTGAAAAGAAATCAAGAAGAACAAAGTATGCGGAAATAGTGAGAATGAGCGTCTGAGCCGCCGTTCTGCCGCTTTCGCAGGGCTGAATTCTCATACAAGTCCGGCTTTAGTTTCTCTTGGTTTCTTCTCGACTTCCGTCCCAGCACCTCTTCTCCGAAGTACCGTATTGGTCCTTCACGCATTCTAATGCGTACGAGAGGGACAGAACTGTTCGGAATCGGCCAGCACCGTTGTCGCACACGTGACACAGGCTGCAAAGTCACTATCGCAGTTCCTCTCTCTCAATTGACGAATAGTGACGGACCGTCGTCCATTAACTACGTTACGCTGTATGAAACACATTCTGATCTCTTCGTTCTCATGCAAAGTAAATAGAACGGTGAGAGATCTTGACTATTTAAGGGGTGATACTGAGATTTATGATCGGAAAAGAAAGGGCGACACTGTGATGTATGACCGAAAAAGGGTGACACTTTTCTGTAAGGGTACTTGCGTGGATCCTGAACCGGGAGCAAGCAGAAGTAGATAATAACTTGACAATGGAAAGAGTTCATAGCCTAACGTGTATCGGCCACACTTTACTATATTAGTCATTTGAAATTTATTGGCAGTGCATTTGTGTTCCTCTGGCAATATTTGTACAGCTTGGTTGCATTTTGAGAGCCCAAGAATGGTTAGGTTCCGGCCAATACGGCGTCTGCTCTGCTAACTGAAGTGTGTACTCAGCATGCATCTACAGATGCACCAAAAGTACACACTAAATTGCTATGTAGTCTTTTGTGCATAGCTTTGAACGAAATTGAGCATACGTTTGGAAATGCACGAATTCGTGCATAGCTAAGCATGAAAATGTGCATTGTTATGCAGCACCACGTGCGTTGTTGCGCACAAATCTGTGCATTCCACGCGTATGCTCAATATCGTGCAAAGCTATGCACGAAAAAACTACATAGTAATTTAGTGTGTACACCGAAAGATGCATACTTATCTGAGTCCACATCTGCTCAGTGTCCTCAGGTAAGTATGCACCTTTAGATGTGTACTGCTAAGTACGCATCTGTAAAGATGTGTACACCTCAGTTCGTAGAGTGTTAATTTCCGGTTCAGGATCCACGAAAGTACCCTGTTGAGGTTGATACATCCCCAAACTAATCAACGGCCAGCCTCGCTGATGTCTGACCTTGTTTCGGTCTTACACTTGAGTTTGACCCTTTCTTCCTTAGTTCTTTTGGAACTGCCCAAAATTGGTCAGATGTCACACAGTATAAGAAACGCGGTGTTCCGCTGATCAAGACCCACCCCTTCCCCTGCTTACTGTTACGCCAAATCAAAATTCCTCATCTTTACTCAGCCTTTATCCTACGTTTCTGCTGGAACTTTTGAGGTGTGCTCTCATGACTTGAGTGTTTCGCGTGACGTTACGCTGGCTGGTTTGGACCCTTATTCCGCTGCGTTACGTAGTGTGAAACCGCGTGTGAGAATGATCTCTGCCTGCACACTAGATTTCTCATACCGGATCCCAACACCACTCTCAAACTCGAAATTCACTTCATGTGCATGGTAGTGCCATTTGTTAGTAGCACGTCTAGTAATATGTGCTGCAATTATACATTGAAATTCGGAAGGTGGGACATCGGACCAATTTCAGTCCCTTTCATGGTCAGAATTCTGACCTTTTTTTCAGTGTACGGACTTCACGCTTTCGTTATAATTATTTTCACATTTGGTAGTACTTATTGATTACAAAATACTCACTATTATTCTTGTAGGCAATGGTACCTGGTTACTGACAATAAAGGCAGTATGATGCTGAGAGTGCATTGTACTGCAAGAGGTTCCGCTTTGCTCTCGCTACTGGTGCGATTTGTGAATTCATATTCATTTGCGAAAAGTATTTCAACCACCCTAAGGTGTGAGTAGGAGACGGCCGATTAGGCATGAACAGTCTGGATTTATCGTTGTGGGTTTTCTCATTGTGCCCTTTTCCCACGTCCTTCTCGGAACGTTATCACTGAACATTGATACGGACCTTCCCGTAAATTTTGATTGTCAAGTGTAGATCAGCAGATTGGGTAAGTGTCATGGTTCCTTGGGTAAATCAGGGTAATTTTGGGACAAGGGGTTAAAATGGGACAGCTGTTGCACGGAGAAGAATAGACCCTTTCGCTCGTCGCAGAGTAAAGAACAATAGTAATCAAAAAGTCAGGAACGTCCCCACTGGTTCCTGCCTTTTTGATTACTTTTGTTCTTCACTCGGCAACGAGCGGAAGGGTCTATTGATAGAACTCCTTACACATCAGATGTGATGTTTTTAATATATAAATGACATTTGGTAAGGCAGGAATTCCAAAATGTCACATTATATCGCTCAACCAGTTGTCTCATTTTCACCCCGCGTCCCAAAATTACCCCAACAGACCCTACCTCACCTGCACTCTAAATCCGTAGGCACTTTTTTGCACAGTTATGAACAATTTTGCACATGTGCAAGCTTCTGCATATTATTATGCATAACAACAAATATTCTATACTTAATTATGAATAACTTATGCATAACAACGTATAATATTATGCATAACAAACGCATGTGCAAAATCTTGTATAACTATGTACAAAAAAGTACATAAGAATTTCGTGTGTGTTGCCGATGTCGATTGTTACTCCCGTAGGTGACGTAGGCATTTGTTCTTATCCAAATATAGTTTATTTCAAGCAGATCAGAGCCAAGAGTGCAGCCAAAGTCGTGAGAATTGAAGTCGTGGCGGTGCGGGCAGTTCCGGATGGTGGAGCGTCGGGATCGGGGAACGGAGTGGAACCTTTCTCGACAAGAGGTACAGAACCGGTCTTCGTCACTGTCTTAAAGAATGTGGCGGAGGCTTTTAAAGTACGATTCAGGGATCCACCCGCGCGGTCAACGTGAATCAGTCCCCAATTTCTGCAACAATAACAAAGGGGCACTTATTAAAGATTATCACTGCGAAGCGGGTGGCAACAATGGTAACTCCATGCTTGAGTCAAACATAAAGTTACGCTTGAAATGAAGCATTAGAAACTCTCCTCCATGCATTAAGATCGGGTTAATCTGGACGGATGAGGCTGATACGCTTGAAAGAAGAGGGTATTACTACGCTTTAGTGCTACCAGTGAAGTTCACACTAAATTAATTTGTACAATTTTTGTTCAAAGCTTTGAACAAAGTTGCGCATACATAACTTTTGCACTACTTTGTGCGTAGAATCGCTCAAATTCGTGTGAATTTTTGCACAAATTCGTGTAAAAGTTTGCACAAATTTTGTGCGAAACGGACATATGGGCAACTTTGTGCAAATCTTTGTACAAAATTATACAAATACATTTAGAGTGTTTTCTTGCCACACTATTTGCAAGCTGGTTTGAATGCCAACAATTGGCAAGCCTGGCCTTGAAACACTCCCCAGCTTCCCTAAATTTGGCCTTACAGGCGGTCGAAGGGCCAAATATTCCAGGCTCGCCAATATTGTGGCAAGCAAACTTGCCACCGTAATAGTTGCCGAGATGGTACGACCCGCCACGCACAGTGGGTCAGGAGACCGGTAGAGGCGGTTGAAATTCCGGACAGGGTTCACTCTCTGCACGCTACTGACTTTTTGGTCAATTTGTCCATAGTTAACCAAGTAATTTGTGCAATTATAATACGTACTTTCCGTTTTTTAAGGAACTAAAAACTGTAAAGTAGTGTACTCACAATTTGCTTTTGTAAATAATTTAACATAGCAAATTGGTCATACTGACTTTGAAAATACGAAGTATTATGCTTGCTTAAAAGAATAACGAATACGTAGTTAATGAGGAAAAAGTCAGTAACGCGCTGAAAGTGTTTGAGCTGCAGAGTCTGCACTCACTCTCAGCGCGTTACTGACTTTATCCTCATTAACTACGTACTCGTTTAAGCAAGCATAATATTTAGTATATTTCAAGTTAGTATGACTAATTTGCTTTGTAAAATTACCAACAAAACCAAATTGTCAGTACACTTCTTAACAATTCATAAGTAGTTCCTTAAGAAACGGAAAGTACGTATTATGGTTGCACAAATTACTTGGGTAACAATTAACAAATTGACCAAAAAGTCAGTAGCGCGCTCACTGTAAATCAAATGGTGATACATCTCACCATCTGAGGGGTGAGACAGAACTGTCTCACCGAAAAAAGGGTGATACTAAAGTGTATCACCGTAAAAAGGTCGTACACGAATGTATCACCGAAAAAAGGTCGTACTCAAATGTATCACCGAAAAAGAGTGATACTTCCTCAGGAAAGCAAGGGCCCATCTCGCTGATGTCTGACCATTTTTCGGTGATACATTTGTGTACGACCTTTTTTTCGGTGATACATTCGTGTATGACTTTTTTTCGGTGAGACTTTTTGTATCACCGAAAATGGGTGAGACGTCTCACCCTTTGAATTGCAGTGCTGAGAGCACTCATAGCGCGCTACTGACTTTTTCCTCATTAATTACGTATTCGTTTAAGCAAACATAACACTTAGTATTTTTAAGTATGGAACCTTGCTTTGTAAACTTGTCTACAAAAGTTAATTGTCAATACACTACTTGACAATCTATAAGTAAGTGCCCCACCCTCCCTTCCACACTAAATTCCTTTGTACAATTTTTGTACGTGCTGTCACAATTTTGCGCATGCGTGCTTTTCGTACAATTTCGTACGAAAAAGTTCGCATGTCTTAAACTGTGTGACAACACGTACAAAAGTGTACAAATACATTCAGTGTGTATGTTTAGTTTGTTATGTACTTACGGGAAACCATTCAAGTACTCGAATGTGTCAAGTAGGCTCCAGACCGTGTAACCGAAGACCCGCGTTTTGTTCTCGTGGATACCAGCAACCATCTCGCGTATGAAGGCCTGTAGGAGAAATGGAAACAATTGATTCCGTTGCACCTAACTCTTGAAGCCGCTATTTTACATACAGGTTTTGCAGTTACAATGTATATTATTCCTTTGGCAGTTTGATTCAGGAGACATGGCGAGATTTAGCGCCAACGCACACTCTCAGATTCGAACTTGACTTTTTGTACATGGTATTGACATTTTGTTTTTAGCACCTCCAGTTATTTGTGCAACAACAATACGTACTTGTCTCTTTTGCAAAATTATTTACATATTTGTCAGTCCTTCTTGACTAAAAAGATTTCCTGAATAATTACATGAAGTAAATTATAAGTATCTAAGAAGAAAATACTAAATATTATTGTTGTAGGCAATAAAACCTGGTTACTGACAATAAAGTCAGTAAGATGCTGAAAGTGCACAGAGGGCCAGGAGACCGGCGTAGGCGGCTTAAAATCTAGACGCGTTTTTAGCATCATAGTCGTCGTTGAACAGGACTCGAACGAGTGAAGTGTCACATAAATGGAGAATTCATACCAAAGCGAGACGTCGGGTCGGCGAGCGGCGGTGCCGTGGCCTGGCCAGATGCTGCGACTTCGCTTTGGTTAAATTTCTTCGCGATTATGACAAATCAAATATCTTCATACAGTAAATGTATTTCTACAATTTTGTACGTTGCCTCACACAATTTTCAACATGCGAACTTTATCGTACAAAGTTGTTCGCAGAATCCAGAATCGAACTAATTCGTGCGATATTTCTTACAAATTTGTACGACAAGCACGTTCGCGCAAAATTGTGAGAGACCACGTACAAAAATGGTAGAAAGGAATTTAGTGTGAAGTGCTTTATTGAAAGAGATCAAGATTTACGAGAGAACCAACTACAAACGATCGCCTATTTACCGTAGGTTACCTAGGGAAACCCAGGAACCGTTTTTGCCGTGCGATTCAAAAGCGAATAATTTGTATAATCGAAATAGTACTTACTTATTCGTTTTCTCATTTTCGATAGAAAAACTTTTTTTTTTTTTTTTTTTTTTGTCATTAAGTCAGTTTGATTCGATTCGCCATTTTTTTTGGGAGCAGATTCGAAGTTAATATCCTTGATTCGCAAAGCCCCTAGACTGGTTTGCCACACTCTCAGCGCGTTACTGACTTTTTCCTCATTAACTGCGTACTCGTTAAAGCAAGTAACACTGCAAAAATTTTTCTGAAATTTAAGACATAAAAATGTCTTAAACTTAATAATATTTTGAAATGATATGAAAACTCAGAAAAGTTTGTGAAAAGTGCTATAATTTATTACATTTACCAAAACTAAAATGAAAAGTAAGAAATAGTTGGTAAATTTCAAAACCATTTTGAAAACTCATAAACTGGGTTTGTCAAAACTAAGGTTGCCTTTCAAAAGTAATAATTCGTCTCTTAAAATCCAGATGACTTATGACTTTTCACAACTAGATTTCTGAAACTGTTTCAAGTAAAGGTTGAACGCTTCAGCGAGTGCGGTCACATTCAACGTAAATCGAAGGTTTAGTTTGATAAATTCCCGCGAACTGTTGACAGGCTACTTCTCACATGGTATGGTCCACAGTCAGCCGCTGGGTCCAAGGCCACGTTTCACAGACCTGCCGCTAGGTGGCGCTTGGAGCGCCGTGACCATTTCCCGATTAGTATTTCCAATTAATGTTTCTAAAATACCTTCTTTTTGCAAATGATACTATATGTTGCGTTCGTAAATATCTTCTCTATCGGTTAGCTAAAAGTATTTAACAAAATATTTCACTGATGTGGAGAAAAACGCATTTTCATGTTGCCACTCGCTGGCGTCTACGGTCGGACCTGAGGTTAGGTGCACGCACAATCCTCCTCCGTTGCGTGGTGTGGTTCATCCCAGCAGCGACGGAAGCAGGGAGAGTGGTCCTCTTTCCTCTACATCCTATTTTTGAATACTGATCCAGTTCTGGTGCATGATGCACGTTGTAACGAAGACTTCCGTCACACATACATGGTATCTCGGACGTCAGTACAGCCGTTCTTACCTCCCACTTTAGTCTAATATAATTATGAAATTTAATAAACAAAATTCTATGAGTTTTAAAAATTTGGTTATTAGTTTTAAGAGGGGAAAGTTTCTTACTTTTAATAGCAAAAAATCTTTGTAAACTGCTTCACAAACTAGTTTCTTAAAATTAAGATGGATTTTTTTTGCAGTGAAGTATGACCCGGTATGACCAATTTACTTTGTACAGTTATTAACAAAACTCAATTGTCAGTACACTACGTAATAATTATTGAGTAGTTCCTTGAGGAACGAAAAGTACGTATTATGGTTGCACTAATTACTTGGACAACTATTGACAAATTGGCCAAAAAGTCAGTAGAGCGCTGAGAGTGCACTAAAGAACGTCCGAAAACAGTCATTTTTGAAGCGGTGAGCTGCTCGGTTTACAACAGACCGGCACCGGGCCGGGCCTCGCTACGAGATTGAGCGCTCAGAAGAGCCGTAATGCCACCAAGTACTTACGCTGCAGTACACGGCACGGCTGTCCCAGTCGTAAAGCGCGGATGTGTCTTTGTACGCTGGTGTGCCGTTTTCCGTGATGAAAACAGGCAATTCTTTCACTGAGTCGTACCGGTTCTTGATCCACAACGGCAGTAGACGCAGTACCCACGCTTCCTCCTGCAAGCAGCAGAAAAGATTACTTTAGAAGTCCTCCGGATGGATAACGTCATACACGGTAGAAAGCCGAAATGAGGGGTGGTCTACAGTAGGCTAGAAGACTGGCGCAGGCGGCCAAACCTACAGACGCGTTTTGAGGTGCAGGGCTGCCACACGGGGGCTCGATCCGGACGTGTGATCCCAAACCGAAGTCCTCGTTCGGAGAGAAATCTTTTGGTGGGGTTACATGAAAGGTTCGAGTCCTGTTTAGCGACTCTGAAGCTCTAAACGGGACTCGAGTTTTGACCTCCTGCGCCAATCTTTTGGCCCACAGTGACATGTCCACGTGTGGAGAACTACGCCGCACCAGGAAGTGTGTAATTCTCCACATTCGGTTCAGCAATGATATCACGTCATACAATGTAAGTACTTGGTCCACTTACGGGTCCACCAAATCCGCCTGGATGGTTGCTCCCGCCGCCACCCCCGCCGCCACCGTCGCTGGATGCGTTCATATCCTTGCCGCCGTACGTGTTAATGCCCACAAAGTCGATTCGTCCTTCGGACCGAAACAAGAACAATGTTAGACACTCACTCCCTTTGGCACTTGTTTTGAGTCGCAGCAGTCCGTCTGCGGAACTGAGCGATCGTTCAAAAATGCTAAAATGTTATGCTATGTATGGGTTGTTTTCACTACCCCACTTCTTCGCCAGCAGGTTTGAAGGAAAAGTATTGCCTTTAGATGGAGATCCAACAGCTGCATTGTAAAGCCCCACGAAAAGGCCCATAATGGTTTGAGTTTAGCCTTGGAATGTGAGGTTGTGCTCATTTGATTCCTTGGCTATATCCCCACTTCATAATAAAATGTTCAAATGATCAAATTCCGAAAAATGGTTCAAATATCCACAATTTGGTTATATACTATGAAATTTTACTTACACACTAAATTAATTTGTACAATTTTTGTTCAAAGCTTTGAACAAAGTTGCGCATACATAACTTTTGCACTACTTTGTGCGCAGAATCGCTCAAATTCGTGTGAATTTTTGCACACATTCGTGTAAAAGTTTGCACAAATTTTGTGCGAAACGGACGTATGCGCAACTTTGTGTAAAGCTTTGTGCAAAATTATTCAAATACATTTAGAGTGTATTAAACCGAAACTTCGAAATGTTTCATCGGAAAGGGAAAGGTCAAATCCGTGGCCACACTTATCACCTAAGTGTGAAGGCAGTACCTCGCTCAGTACACACATTCGTCCTTCAAGTGTCAAATCAGAACACACTTCCGTACTCACCGTGTGTACCCAGTAACACATTTTCGTACTCCAGCGTGTGTACTAAGTGCACACTTAACTTAACAGTGCATACAGTATTATTCTCCCGTCGTCAATGTTATACAAGCTTTGAAGACACCCGCTGCAAAAGCCTGGACGCTATCAAAAATCAAGAAGAAGATAACAAAAACAAAGTCCATTCAAGTAGAATAATGGGGAAATTTGTGCAGATTTTCTTACGAAAATTGTACGAAAAGATCATCTGCACTAAAAACTGTGATGTCTCGTACAAAATTGTACACAACATTTAGTGTGCAGCGCCTGCGCGCGGGGCCGTTGCCGCTCGTACTGCGCGTGGGGAGCGAGTGTCATAGTTCCGCGCAGACTGCTAGCCAGACAGCCATGCGCCACTCAAGATCATGCCCCGGCAGCGCCAGCCTCATTATTGTTAGGATACACGCTTGGTTCCTGGACTCGAATGTAAAAGCAAGCTGACACCTTCATGTGTCTTGTAGTTTCAGGTATGTTTAAAGTGTGAAGGTATCATCTGCTTAAAATAAGCTAGAGCTCAACAAATGATTTTTTCCCAATATGAAATTTTGGCGCGGAACTCCCACCTTAGAGACGCAAAATGTCGTCCCAAGGGGTCTGCCTCATCATGTGCTCATGGAACGCTCACGGCGAACACTAACTCCCACTCGCGTACTCTACAAACTCAAGTGTCGACATAGTACACTCCACCTGGAGCCAACCTAGCATGTACACTCCACCTGGAGTCAACCTGGCATGTACACTCCACCTGGAGTCAACCTAGCATGTACACTCCACGCTGAAGCATGCCTGCCAAGTACACGCCAGGTAGGGTGTACCTGCAAGTACACTGTTGCTCTGCTTTACATGCAAAAGGTAGGGGACTTAAGCAACAGTGTAGATGCCAGGTTGACGCCAGGTGAAGTGTACATGCCAGGTTGACTCCAGGTGGAGTGTACATGCTAGGTTGACTCCAAGTGGAGTGTACATGCTAGGTTGACTCCAGGTGGAGTGTACTATGTCGACACTTGAGTTTGTAGAGTAGACTCCACCCGAAGAACGCCTGCATGCAGGTAATTTGTAAGGCAAACGCCTGGAAGTAGGCCAATAGCATGGTGGAATTCACTGCGAAACTCATTCCATTCACACTCCATTGTACAGAATTTTGGTTAGTGGCAGACCCCTGCTGCCCACTTCATTTTGTGAAAGTCAGAGCAGGTTGATGTGAGGTCCTGTTTTCCTTCCAAAAAAAATTTGCTCCCCATGTGCTCAATTCAAGCGTAGAATTTTACCAGTGAAGATGACAACAATCCGAGCAACATCCCTCCAAAACGGTGGTTTCTTTCACCTTTGATAAGTTGTTTCTCCTCTTCCGTGAAGGACTGTGAGGCCCGAACCCCCTCCGGGTAGTCGCCGAAGACCAGCGGGTCAATGGTCAGCCCGATGCCTTCGTTGACGTTGGCGGACTCGGCGGCCGCGACGTCCTCAGGGGCATCGGTCGCGGGTCGCCAGAACATGGGACCAGAGCCAAAGCCCACCAAACCTGAAGCCAGACTGCACTGTAAAACTTGTCGATCTTTTGTACGGAAAATGTTTAGAAGAAAAGAGTACGGAGGCACGGGAAAAAGTACGGAGCGTTCGTACTTGTTCCTTTATGAGGACATGAGCTAAGTACGGAAACGTATGCACTCTCAGCATCTTACTGACTTTATTGTCAGTAATCAGACACTATTTAGTATTTTTTTCATAGATACGTACAATTTACTTGATGTTATTTAGGAAAATTTTTGACGAGCACCATTGGAAACCCGCATACGCAAGGCTTTGTCTAAATATCTTCCTAAGTTCAGTCGTTATTAATTTTGTCCACTTTTTTTTCGATTCCGTCACACTTTGGTTCGGTCGACTCCTGTTTAGCTACTCTAAAGCTCAAATCCCGCCCGGTATTTTGACCGCCTGCACCGACCGGTCTTCTGGTCCACTGTGCGTCGTTTGTCAGTCCCTTACCTTGAAATCTAGCTTTGTATTTCTCCTCGTAGATCTTGTAAGCCTTCGCGTGTGCCAAGATACTATTCTTGGTACAAATTTGATGTCGCTCCGTGGTGTTGTATGTAAAGGGCGGTAAGAAGTAACCCCCTAGCTGCCCGCAATAGAATGACGCCTCATTCAGAGTCAGCCAGTACTTGACCTGCAAACAGAAGTTGTCTAACTTCGTTGCATTTGACCTGTAGTAAGTTCACAATGAATCAAGACGCTCAGTGGGCTGGCCAGAAGCCATGCACCGTGCAGGCGGCCAAAATTCTGGATGCGTTTTGAACAGCCGGGTCACTCGCACGGGACGTGTGACCGCACCAATGGATTCCTCGTTCGGAGAGCAATCCATTGATGGGGTCACCCGTTCGGTTCGAGTCCCATTTAGCGACTCTGCATCTCAAAACTTTGTCCGGATCTTGACTGCCTCTACCTGTCTTCTGGCCCACTGAGATACAGTTTGTTGGCTCACCTCACTGCCAAACTCCTTGAACAGAAAGTCGGCGTATTCCGCGAACACGTCAGGCATCTTATCGCCCAGCCAGCCGCCGAACTCGTCTTCAATGGCTTGTGGGTAGTCGAAGTGACAAATTGTCACCTGACAAATGGAACAGAAGTCACAGACTGTCATACGTGTACGGGACGATAAGGTGGCGGAAGTGTTTAGCAAGCACGGCGGGGGCATTCCATGGAAATAACGAGCCCTAAGACAAAGGTTGTCCGAATTGGACCATTTTTTTTTTTTTGCGACTCTCCTTGACTAGTAGACACTAAAATCCAAGTTTCAGATTTCAACGATTTTTTTGTGATTTTGATGCAAACATTTGTAAGATTTTCACAAACTTTTGAGTCTAGCTCAAAAGACGCCCTTGGACTTCAACAAAATTCTGAAAGCTCCTCTACTGGTGTTTTAACTCCCCACAAAATTTCATGGAGGTCATATTTAAATATTGGAGAAAAAAAAAATATGTTGGTTGAATCTTAGGTGATTTTTAACAGGCTTAGGCCTAACGACTCTTTGTACGGTCCCGTCTTAAGTTTTACTTGCAAGCTGTTGAGGCTCCGTCGTTGGGGTACCGCACAACGAGTCGTTATGCCTAAAATTGTTATGAACCACCTAAAATTCAACCAACTTAATTTTTTTCTCTTTTATTTTACACATTGCCTCCATGAAATATTGTGGGGATTTACAATGAGAGGAGCTTCCAGGAATTTTTGGTCGAAATCCATGACCGCGTCTTATGAGCTATACTCAAAAGTTTGCGAAAGTCTTACAAATTTTTGCATCTTAATCACCAAAAATATAATAAAAATCTGAAACTTGGTTTTTAGTGTCTACTAGTCAAGGAGAGTCACCAAAAAAAATAAAAATTGGTCCAATTCGGACAACCTTTGTCTCAGGGCTTGTAATTCTATCATGCCCCGGCGGGAAACTTACAATGGGTTGAATATTCTTAGCTTTCAGCTCGGCCAGGACGTCATGATAGTGCTGCACACCCTTCGCGTTCACGTTGGGCAGTCTCCCATCAGGTAATATCCTTGTCCAGGATATTGATAAGCGAAACACATTGAACTGCAAATATTTATAACATTAACGAAGGTCAGCAAACAGTGTCAAAAACTTGTCAGCGTCAGCCAATTTTTTTTTAGAGTGTAACGAAGAAAAACGATATCGACTGCTCAACCTGGTCGATAAGGTCAGTTATATGTGTCTCAGAGGTGTTGTGTGTCCGGTGATTACAACTATGTAAAGATAATGTGCCTTTGAGGAAGGGCTCGTCTTTACAGCGTGTGCGGAGCGTAGGCACAAGTGTGTGCAAATGGAATTCAGCGAAATCAGCAAGAAAAGGCGAAGCTTCCGTTGTCCGAACTGCGAGATGGGACACCTGACAGCATTGGAGGCAGCGTGGACCTGAATGACTCCACAACGAGCTGCTGAGAACTGACCTGGCCAGAAATGCCACAGACAATATCTTGTCATGAGCTCTTACCACAAGACTCTCACGCGTTGAAGCATTTGTTGGATTATTGCTACTGTTCAATTGGTATTGTTTCCTCATTGAAACACCAAACGTGGTCTAGACCACCAACCGATGTGTTCTAATGAGTGCCATTTTTACCGCTACAGTTGGTGTTGTCGAGACCACACTGATGCGGTCAAAATGGCGCTCATTTGACCTCACCAGTTTGTGTGGTCTAGACTACGCCTGGTTTTTCAGTGCTATTCACCGTAAGCAAACGATCCGCTACGATCTTTACGATACTCACTCCTAAATCAGCGGCGATGCCAATGTCCTCTTTGTAGCGATGGTACGAGTCGGCGGCCACGTCACCAGTCATGTTCGTGGGCGGACTCACGTTGTTATAATAATAGTCAAACACACTCATTCCCTTTCCTGAAATGAGAAACCAAACACTGAATGGAACTGACTAAAAGGAGCTTTATCACAGCTATGTTGTAAAATGCAGTTTCTTGAGATACATGGCTCAGATCAGAGTGGTTGACTTAAAGTCAGCTTTCAGAGCATAATAGGAATATTTTTCAACAAGCTGGGGCATTGCTTAAAGCTATTTATGCGAGCTGGATCTTTCACTAGGCGCCCCGGTCTGAGACAAGTGGAAAAACAGGTCTTTACTGCCATTTCATTACGTCAAGTCTGAAAAAGTTTGTCTTAAATTGCAGTTTTTTTTTTGTTTTTTTTTTGTTTTTTTTTTAGGGGTTTCTAGGGTCTCCTATTGTTCTTAAGGTCTAAGACATAACCTACTTTCAAAAACTAAAAAACCCAAATGGTAAAATGCGCTTAAAAAAATAAGGATAGCGGGAAGATTTAAAAAATTCATCGTGGGAATTTTTTCATAAAAACTTTAAACATAAAAATGCAACAATGAAAGACCCGTAACCGTTCACTTTATCGAGAAATGCTTCAAGAACAAAATATACGCCTCTAAAAATCGGGATGGCTTTAGACATATCAAAATATTGAACAGTTCGATACTTTGCGCTCCAATATACGAAACATAAACAGCAATCACCAAAGAATCCATTGTAGTTATTTTATCGACAGACATATGATTCCTACCGCGAATTAAAGAATGCATTAAAATGTATAAATATAGAAAAAATTTCAAAAATTCATCGTGGAAATTTTTGGCGAGGACCTAAAACATGAAAAACTTACTACCATGACAACAAATGCCATTTACCCGCCAAAATTCAAACTGACCAAAAAAAATGAAGGAAAGCCCCGCAAAATTCAAATTTGAGGAACTGCGCATGCGGCACATTCAAACCGACCAATAACATGCACTTCCGGTTACACCTGAGTCAGTTAACATCATACCTTCCTCTCTCATTTCAAGACTTTGAACGGTCATATCTCTCAAACGAATATTACTGACTTTATTGTCAGCAACCAGGTACTTTTGCCTACAACAATGATACTTAGCATTTTACTTCATGTAATAATTTAGGAATTTTTTTAGTCAATAAGTACTAACAAATATGTAAATAATTATTACACTCTAAATTTATTTCTACAATTTTGTACGTGGTCTCGCACAATTTTCAACATGCGATCTTTTTTTTACGAATCTGTACGCAGAATCGTACAAGTTTGCGCGAAATTGCGTACAAATTTGTACGAAAAGCACGTATGCGCACAATTATGTGAGGGCGCAATCAAAAATTGTACAAAGGAATTTAGTGTGTACAAAAGCGAAAAGTGCGTATTATTGTTACACAAATTACTGGAGGTGCTACTAACAAAATGTCAATACCATGTACAAAAAGTCAATTTCGAGTCAGAGAGTGTGGGTTGCCTCATTGGAATGAATACTGTGCGGGTGGAAACGTTTGGTCTACAGTACTTTAAATCAGGTCACGTCATCCTACTCGCACAGTCCGCCAGAAGACCGCTGAAGGCGGTCCACATCGCGGGCAGGGTTTGAACTCCACACTCTCAGCATCTTACTGACTTAATGTCAGTAACCAGGCACAATTGCCTACAACAATAATATTTAGTATTTTCTTCAGAGATACGTACAATTTAATGCATGTAATTATTTAGGAAATTTTTTTAGTCATACAAAAGAGACAAGTACGTAATATTGTTGCACAAATTACTGGAGACTGGAGGTGCTAGTAACAAGATGTCAATACCATGTACAAAAGGTTAATGTCGATTCTGAGAGTGCAGAGTCGCTACATGGGACACGAACCGAAGGAGTGACCCCACCAACGAATGGCTCTCCAAACGAGGAATCCATATGAGGGGTCGCCCGTTCGGTTCGAGTCGTGTCCAGCGACTCTGGCGCTCTAAACGCCTGTAGAGTTTTCGCCGCCTGAGCTAGACCTCTGGCCCACTGTGACCCGCTGGAAACGCACCGTCCTGATTCCAGGCCCCCTCCGTCTGGTAGGCGCTGGTGCCCGCCCCCAAGAGGAAGCCATGGGGCAGCTTGTACTTGTCTTCGTCGCTGGCGGTGCGCGGCAGACCGCAGGCCGCGGCCACAAACAGCGTCAGCAGGACCACCGCGGCAGCCATGACGGGACTGCCGCTGCATCCGCCCCGCCAGGCTTATATATGTACGCGGCCGCTGGGGATCAGACGCACAATGGGCCAGAAGACCGGCGCAGGCGGCCTGAGCTCTCGACGCGTTTTGAGCTTCAGAGTCGCTCGACAACACTCTCAGTAGGGGCCGTCGTCATTCGGCACTTTTCGATTTCGACATCGTAATAGCACTCAAAAGTTTCGTTTTTTAATGCTGATTCCGGATATGACTTCGATTTTGCGATCGGACATCATCTTCGTTGGGCTACCAGCCGATTTAAGCAAAAATGTGCCTTTTTCCGCTTTTTAACCGTTTTTGAGCTAAAAAATGGACCCGGGGCTTTCCGGGCAGTAGTTGCACGACAGGTTGGTCTTCCCTAACACCAAAGTCAATGATTTGAGGCATGGGACGGTGTGCAGAGACACGCACGTGCGACCCACACTTCAAAATTGACGCATTTAAGGTTAAAAAAAGCATTTTTTTGGACCTTTTAACGGTGTTTGACGGGACCTGTGAGGGCCTACAATTTCGGTAACGCGTGTAAAAGTGGCCAAGTAGTGTCCCGGGGTCGGGGCAACCCAGCGCTGGAACCGCCGAATGCTCATGGAGGCAGGGGAAGGGGTGGGGGAGCCAGTAGCGTACTGCTTTTTCGCCCAAAATTTGGCGCGCCGCACGACGACTGTGCGCTGCTGCTTTTAAACTGGCAAATTTTGGGCGGAAAATCAGTACGCTACTGGCTCCCCCACCCCTTCCCCTGCCTCCATGAGCATTCGGCGGTTCCAGCGCTGGGTTGCCCCGACCCCGGGACACTACTTGGCCACTTTTACACGCGTTACCGAAATTGTAGGCCCTCACAGGTCCCGTCAAACACCGTTAAAAGGTCCAAAAAATGCTTTTTTTAACCTTAAATGCGTCAATTTTGAAGTGTGGGTCGCACGTGCGTGTCTCTGCACACCGTCCCATGCCTCAAATCATTGACTTTGGTGTTAGGGAAGACCAACCTGTAGTGCAACTACTGCCCGGAAAGCCCCGGGTCCATTTTTTAGCTCAAAAACGGTTAAAAAGCGGAAAAAGGCACATTTTTGCTTAAATCGGCTGGTAGCCCAACGAAGATGATGTCCGATCGCAAAATCGAAGTCATATCCGGAATCAGCATTAAAAAACGAAACTTTTGAGTGCTATTACGATGTCGAAATCGAAAAGTGCCGAATGACGACGGCCCCTACACCCTAAATGTTTTTGTACAAATTTTGTACGAGACATCACAGTTTTATGTGCAGATGAACTTTTCGTACAATTTTGTACGAGATTTTGTACAAAAAGGGGGAAATTTGTGCAGATTTTCGTACAAAAATTGTACGAAAAGTTCATCTGCACAAAAAACTGTGATGTCTCGTACAAAATTGTACATAAGATTTAGTGTGTAACTCTCAGCATCTTACTGACGTTTTTGTCAGTGAGCAGGTACTATTGCCTACGACAATAAAAGTTAGTAATTTCTTCTTAGATACTTACAATAATTTACTTAATGTAATTAGTAAGGAATTTTTTTCAATCAATAATTTTTAACAAATATGTAAAAAATTATTGCAAAAGCGAAAAGTACACACTAAATTCCTTTGTACAATTTTTGTACGTGGTTTCACACAATTTTGCGCATACGTGATTTTCGTACAAATTTATACGAAATTTGGCACGAATTTGTACGATTCTGCGTACAATTTTGTACGAAAAAGTTCGCATCTTGAAAATTGTGTGAGACCACGTACAAAATTGTACAAATACATTTGGTGTGTACGTACTATTGTTGCACAAATTACTAGAGGTGCCACTAAAAAAAATGTCAATACCATGTACAGTAATTCCATTTCGAGTCTGAAAGTGAAGGACTCGAACCGAACGTGTGACTCCACCATTGGATTCCTCGTTCGGGGAGCTATTCATTGGTAGGGTCACTTGTTCGGTTTGAGTGCTATTTAGCGACTGTGGAGCTCAAAACCAGTCAGGGATTTAGACTGCCTCCTCTCATCTTCTGGCCTACTGTTCGACGCGCACCGAACGTGATACACTCAGCTTGCCGTCCAGCCAGTAGGCTGACTCCCAACACTCTCAGCGCGTTACTGACTTTTTCTTCATTAACTAGGTGCCCTTTTACGCAAGCATAATAGTTTGTATTTTTAAGTAAGTATGACCAATTTGCTTTGTAAACTTATTAGCAAAACCAAATTGTCAGTACACTACTTAACAATTCATAAGTAGTTCCGTAAGATACGGAAAGTACGTATTATAGTCGCACAAATTACTTGGATTACTATTGACAAATTGACCGAAAAGTCAGTAGCGCGCTGAGAGTGAACACTGCTTTTGTCGATCGCTCTCTCTCACGGGGTGTCCCGTGAGGGTTCGATGGAGACAGTTTCTGTGCCGAATCAGCTGATGAGACTGGGCCAAACACTGTTGAGGCGGAAAGAGTCGCGGACACTCCAGAGTCGCTAAATGGGACTCGAATCAAACGTGTGACCCTACCAATGGATTCCTCGTTTGGAGGGCAATCCATTGGTGTGGTGACACGTTTAATTCGGGTTCTGTTCAACGACACTGAAGCTCAGAATGTGGCCAGGATTTTGGCCGCCTCAACAGTCTTCTGGCCCACAGTGGGCGCCCTTATCTCGCACGCGGACAGTCTTAGCCTTCCAACTGTGATAGGATCCCATCCAATGAGTCTCCACTCTGCGAAGTACACCTGACCTTCCCACACGTGCACGAGATAGCCACGTATCTACGTGGTACATCAAAAGACAGAAATCATCTTTGCGTGACTTTGCACTATTTCTTGCTACCCGGGAGACTATGCTCTGTGACAGTAGGAAAAGTTAAAGGTGGAAGGTGGTTATCAGAAAGCTCAAGAGCCACTACATCATCATGAAAGGGTCGTAACCAGGACTGAAGTTTTGGGTGAGGTACGTTCGTTACCACTCAAATTTGGGCAAAAGTCATTTTACACCCAAGTTTGGGTGAGGAGTAGGGGCCGTTGTTTAGAAGGACTTTCCGATTTCGACTTTTGAATGGCACTTATTCGATGTACTTTTTTGTGCTGAGTTCAGAAACGTGCTCGGTTTTTCGATTGGAGTGTATCTTGATCACCCTGCCAGCCGATTTGTGCAAAAGAGTGGTTTTTCAGTGTTTTGAACCATTTTTTCGCCTCGTGACACTCCCTTGGCAGTCGGCTCGGTGGTTATATGACTGGATGGTCTTAACTTGGTCCTAAGAAAGTGTTTCCACGCATTGGAAAGTGTGGGACCTCAAAATGTGCATGGTTTTGAGCAAATTTTCCAAGAAAAAAGAGAGTTTTTCGACATTTTCTCGCAGAAAATGACAGCTCAATCAAGTCCAATCATCATAAAAAGTTGTTTTCAGGTGTGAGAGGAAGACCAGAAATAAATCGGTTCGACGGAAGTGCGGACCGCAGCTTGATTCCACTACAATCCGTTATTTCCGGAACCTTTGCACAATTCTTCAAAGATTGTGGGATTAAATGTCGCACCCATCAGTTTCAATCCGAACGGTGGAATTTGCGTTCTCGCTGTCTACCTTTACATCATCAATCGCTTGTGGGCTTTTGGGTGAGGTTTCGTCTAAGTACTTGAGATCACACCACTCGAGCAGTACAATTGTGCAGTTGACTTTATCTAACATGAGATCTCCCACTGTGCACTCTCATCCTTCAATAGACATGTTGTTAATAATCATTGAAGTTTGTGCACATTAATAGAATTTCGTTAAGAAGCTTAACAGATTTGTCGAGACAAAATTGATAATAATGTTACTGTTACAAATAAAAATGTTAATAAGCTCATTAAGGTGAGGTGTGGGTGAAAATACCGTCTCCAAAACTTTTAGACCTAGTGGGTCCAACTTTTACAGTGATAATGGGTCTATATAGGAACAAGACAACCTGAAGTAGCACCAGAATCCATTAAGCCGTTCCAGAGATACAGGCCATTTTCATCAAATTTAGTCGCTTAAGCCAAATTGATTCTGCGCAATAGATTTTGTCAAAAAAGCCTTTCTTAGGCTTCCTGTTCTTCTTAATGACCTATTGAACAAAGTTAAATAGCGTTTTGGCGAGAAAAGTCACCAGAAAAGAAAAACCAAAAAAAATGAATTTTTAAATATTTTGAAAATGTAAAAAAAATTATATGACATTTTTAACCTAAGGTATTCCCCCTCCCCCCCAAAAAAACAAACAAAACAAACAACCAAACAAAAAAAACTATGATAGATATCACCATTATCGCCATGTAACTTTGTAGACAACTATCCAAGGAAGTTAAGGAAAAAAAAAATGAGACCAATCAGTAAAAAACTGTTGCGCAGAATCCCTTTTGAGTGCAAAAACTTGTCGTAGAGAGTTTACGACAACTGTAAGCTAACGACAACTGTCAACTTTGTTCGTACAAGTTACATGTTTTACAAGTCATTAAACCTGACCTCAAAAGGGGTCATACTAATATGTTAAGTACAGAATTTGTTTGGAACCATTTATGCAAATTGTTATTAGATTAGCAGTTTTAGCTGTTTTTTCACCCACACCTTACCTTTATGTGCTCAAACATCATTACGTTATTAAACAAAAAATCAGTACGAGTCTGAGAGTGATCTCTTATCAGCCATCAAGTAAACATGAGCGAAAATTTAGTCGAATATCAAGTGTGGTGAGACAAGTCCCATCCTCTTGCATCTATTTTCGGATGACACCCACGAAAACGGTCTCCCACCTGCAAGTTTGAGCCGTGCGAAAGTGCACAGTTTCAACTCGACTTAACCCCTTCTTCCGCTTCCTGGATCAAATACAGGGAATAGGATTTTAAACTCACATTAACTTAAAGGCGTGGTCAGCGTAGTGATTGTGTTATGAGATCATAATGCAGATAGTTATGCGGGACGATGCACATTATGAAAAGTCATTGCTTGAGCACTCGTCTTATCTTTCTTAGAAAGTCTGATCCTAAGTATTGGTGACGGCTGCAGGATCACGTATGTGCAGGTCCGAGAAGAGGGGTGACGCAGTAAGATTTTGTGTACAATTAATGTGGGAATGTGTTGGATGGCGCAGGAACGTGAAAATGTGTTCAAATTTTGTACAATGAATGTGGGAAGTTGTTTCCCCCTCGTGCAGGTCTGATCTCATTTACGACTTGCTTGCAATTATTCAGTTATTTATTTCTGCGCAGTGACGTGCGAAGAATCGGTGAGATCTCACCGCACATTAAATGTATTTGTACAATTTTGTACGTGGTCTCACACAATTTTCAACATGCGAACTTTTTCGTACAAATTTGTACGCAGAATCGCACAAATTCGTGTGAAATTTCGTACAAATTAGTACGAAAAGCACGTAGGCGCAAAATTGTGTGAGACCACGTACAAAAATTGTACAAAGATATTTAGAGTGCGTAAAATATAGTTATATAATCTAGGCATGCCGTACGGGAAATCTTCGTATTACCATTCTCATTGGTGTATTTTATCGTAGCATGTAGAGGGGGAAAAAGTCAACCGTAGCACATAGCAGACCAAAATAGTTTGTATGTTACACACTAAATGTTCATGTAGAATTTTGTGCGTGTGACTTGCACGATTGTGTGCATGCGGGGAATTTGCATACTATGCGTAAAAATGCAGAAATTTATTTAAATCCGTGCACAAATTTATACAAAACGTGACGCAGGTTTAAAATCATGCATCACCACTTACAAACATTTACCTCAACATGATTCAGATTTCACCGTAAAACATTTGATGTGTGGCTTGGACCCTTGTACCGCTGCGTTACGCAGTATAAAGTCGGGTGTGCGAATAATACATTCCTCACACCTGATTTCTCATACCGGATCACTGCTGGGGGTTCCGGTCCGGTTGCGTTGGAATACCCCATAGTTCAGAGTTCTTTGCTCTCGCTACACTCCAAACGTATTTGTATAATTTTTTACAAAGCTTTACACAAAGTTGCGCATACGTCCGTTTCGCACAAAATTTGTGCAAACTATTACACGCATTTGTGCATAAATTCACACGAATTTGAGCGATTCTGCGCACAAAGTAGTGAAAAAGTTATGTATGCGCAACTTTGTTCAAAGCTTTGAACAAAAATTGTACGAATAAATTTAGTGTGTACTTGGTGCGATTAGCGAATTCATATTTACTCGCTATACGTATTTCAACCATCCTAAGGTGTGAATAGGAGACGTGACCACCTAGAGCTATCAGACATTAACAGTCAGCAATTATAGTTGTGGGTTGCTCCTCATTGTGCGCTTTGTTTCACGTTTTTCTCGGAACGTTATCACTATACACCCTAAATGTATTTGTATAATTTTGTACAAAGCTTTACACAAAGTTGCGCATACGTCCGTTTCGCACAAAATTTGTGCAAACTTTTACACGAATTTGTGCAAAAATCCACACGAATTTGAGCGATTCTGCGCACAAAGTAGTGCAAAAGTTATGTATGCGCAACTTTGTTCAAAGCTTTGAACAAAAATTGTACAAATAAATTTATTGTGTAAACATTGATACGGACCTTCCCGTAAATTTTTGATCGTTTAGTGTAGATCATCAGGTAGGCGAAGTTTCATGTTGGTAAATCAGGGTAATTTTGTGACGAGAGGTAAAAGAGGGACAGCTGTTGATTCATGGAAAAGTATAGGGTACTTCGGAGAAGAGCTCACACTTAACTCTTTTGTACAATTTTGCGCATACGTACTTTTCGTACAATTTTGTACGAAATTTCGCACTAATTTGTGCAATTTTGCGTACAAATTTGTACGCAAAAGTTTGCATGTTGAAAATTGTGAGACCACGTTCATAATTGTTCTAATACTTTTGGTATGCTGGGACGGAAGTTAAGAAGAAATTAAGAAGAACAAAAGCCGGACCGGCGACGCTGACGCTGATTCTCACAAATTTCGCTTACTTTGTTCTTCTTGATTTCTTCTCCATTTCCGGTTTAGCTCTTCTCCGGAATACCCGTTTGACATGATAGAACTCCTAATATATAAGATGTGATGTTTTTAATGTGTAAATGACATTTGGTATGGCAGGATAAGTTTTAAAGTCATACTATATCCCTCAATCAGTTGTCTCATTTTTACCCCGTGTCGCAAAATTACCTCAACTGACCCTAGCACATCTGCTGCCGATGTCGATTGTTATGGAGGTGACGTAGGCATTTGTTTTTATCAAAACATAATTTATTTCGAGCATATCAGAGCCAAGAGTGCAGCCAAAGTCGTGAGAATTGAAGTCGTGGCGGTGCGGACAGTTCCGGATGTTGGAGCATCGGGATCGGGGAACGGTTTGGAACCTTCCTCGACAAGAGGTACAGAACCAGTCCTCGTCACTGTCTTGAAAAACATGGCGGAGGCCTTTGGTGTGCGATCCAGGGATCCACCCGCGAAGTCTACGTGAACCACTCCCCACTTTCTGCAACAGTAACAAAGGCGCACTTCCTGAAGGTTATCACTGCGAAGCTGGTGGCAAGTTTGCTTGCCACACTATTGGCAAGCCGGTTGGAATGCCGAAAATTGGCCCTTAAACACTCCCCAGCTTCTCTGTTATAAAAAGTGTTGTAATTTAACAGCACATGTGCTGTGAAGTTTGATTGCAACACATCTTGTTGTATAACAAACATGTTGTAGCTCTTGGTGTTGTTTTCTGATGATTCGATTGTATTACAACAATACTTTTGTCGCGTCTTCGATCATGTCTCTGCCAAATTTGTGTTCGCCTCAAAGTGTTGTAATTTAACAACATCCTTGTAATTTGATAACTTTTTTTGTTTAAGGATTGCACAATGGTTGTTTTTAAACAGAAAAACTGTCGAACGAGAACATCACTGTTTTAAATCAGAATTACATTACTGTTTCCAGACAGGGAAGTTGTAAAGAAACAAATGAGTTGTCTATAGATGAATTTCCCGTTCAGGAGACGAACAACACTGTTGTAATTTAACAACATTCCTGTAGGTGATTGTGTTTGTAATTTTACAGTGGATTTTTAACAGTGTTCCCAATATTTGCCATTGCGGGCGGCCAAAGGGCCAAGTATTCCAGGCTTGCCAATTTTGGGGCAAGCAAACTTGCCACAGCTGTTGCAGTGATGGTACGACCCGCCACGCGCAGTGGTTCAGGAGACCGGTCGAGGCGGTCAAAATCCCGGACAGGGTTAGAGCTTTGGAGTCACTAAAAGGGACTTGAACCGGACGTGTGACTCGATCAATATTGCTCTTTCAACAAGGAATCCATTGGTGGGATCGCTCGTTCACTTCCAGTTTTGGTTAGCGACTCTAGAGCTCCAAACGCGTCCAGAGTTTTAGCCGCCTTCGGCCTACTCTGCCACGCCTCCTCCGACGCACACACTTATATCCGAGGGGTTACTCACTCCGGGAATCATGTGTACACTCAACCTGGGAAACATTCGTAATTTTTTCGAAATTTTATATAAAATCCTTAAAATTTCAAAGGTATGACGTCGTAATCTTGCAATAGTGTCCTAAAACACGAAGAAACAAAGAAATTTCTTTAAATATCCTTACTTTTCAATTGGATTTGTTCTGGAATCGTGGGAATCCGGAATCGTGTGTACACCAAAATAAGAAGTGGGCAACCCCTTGCTTATATCACATTGCCTTCTAAATTAAGTAACGCAAGAATCCTATCAAATTTAGAAATGAAATTTCGATATGATGGAGGTAAGTTTACCGAGACTGCATAGCCTAAGCCTACTTCCGGTATGACTAATCACAAAAAAGGCCCTCCTTGACGTGCAGAGATCGCCGTAGGGCTGTGCGATATCCACTTCCCGGTACCGCGACACGATAGTCGCATCGAGTAATATCGAAGAATATCGTGACATGTAGATCGATAAATATCGCGATATTTAGACATATCGACCAAAATGTCGCAAGATATCGAGTCGATAACGCATATCGTGAGGCGAGTGATATCGCGATATATCGAGCCCTCCATATATCAATGTGCTTCAAAAACGAATATCGTACCCCTCGATATCAGGATGATATCGTATCAACCTCGATATTGTTACAGTAAGCGCTTAGGCGCGGCCCCCCTCGCCCCTGTACCGTGCCTGTGTTGCCCCTGGCACCCTGGCAACCCGCGCTCCACTCCTGAAATACACTCGCTGCTGACTACAACCCAATCCTTTCAATATATCGAGATATCGCACAACCCTAGATCGCCGCAAAGTATTTATTTTGGTAAGAAAATGATTGCATATATGCAATCACGATTGAAATATATTTTAATGAAGGCACAGAAATTTTCAGGTGATGCGAATTGAGTTTGTGTCCCTTGATCCCATTTCCCTGGCATTATTGGCACTCAACAATGGCCTAATACACTCTAGTGCAATGGTGGATTCAACTCTACACTATCAAACCAACAGTGGCCAACTCGACCCTTCGCAAAAAGAGTTTGAAGTTTCCACACAGAGCCCCTATCTCTTGGCATGGTGCAAACGTGGAGAACACAAATATGGAGACGCAAACTCAGCCCTTTCAAATGTGGAGACTGAAAATTCCACGCCTCCGCGTTTCAAATGTGGAGTTCTCCACACATGGTTTCAAAGTGTAATCTCATGACCGTATTTTCTTTTCTTTGGTTTGTTATGTACATACGAGAAACCATTCAAGAACTCGAATGTGTCAATCAGGCTCCAGACCGTGTAACCGAAGACCCGCGTTTTGTTCTCGTGGATACCGGCAACCATCTCCCGAATGTAGGCCTGTGGGAAAAATGGAAACAGTTGATTCCGTTGCACCTGACTCTTAAATCCGCTATTTCACATACACGGTTTGCAGTTACAGTACATATCCATCCTTCGGCAATTCGATTAAGGGAAAATGGCGAGATTTCAGGTATTAGCGCCAATGGCCAGGACACCGGCGTGTAGGCGGCCTAAACTCTAGACGCGTTTATACAATCTAAATGTCCTACAATGAAATTTGACCTATGTTAATCGTATGTTACAGAGAATTCAGCGTAAGGATAATACGAAGGAATGTTTCATCGTAATTCAAATCTTTTTAGCTTTTTCATTGAAAGATACAAAGAAACGCTGTTCCAAAAAATTCTGAAGATTCAGACTGAATAAACTTTGGACCAGAAGATTCGCATTACAAAGAAATATTGCTTCGTATTATACTTGCGCCGAATTGACTGTAACATACGAATAAAGTAGGTCAAATTTCATTGCAAGACATTTAGAGTGCAGATTCGATCCGAATCGAAGTTAAAATCCTTGATTCGCACAGCCCTTAGACTGGTTTGCCTCTAAAGAACGTCCGAAAACAGTCGTCGTTTTCGAAGCGGTGAGCTGCTTGGTTCACTCTGAAAACCTTACAAACTATTTAAGCCTTACGAAGTAAAGTAGCTTCATATAACAAAGTACTTTGAGCATACGTAAGCTAACAAAGAAAATAGTTCGTAAATTACGAACTATTTTTTCGTATAACAAAGTAAATTAGTTTATATTATGTATGCTCAAAATACTTCGTAAGGTTTTCAGCGTGTTTACAACAGGCCGGCACCGGGCCTCACTACGAGACGGAGCGCTCAGAAGAGCCGTACTGCTACCCAGTACTTACGCTGCAGTACACGGCACGGCTGTTCCAGTCGTCCAGCGCGGGTGTGTCTTCGTACGCTGGCGTGCCGTTTTCCGTGATGAAAACAGGCAATTCTTTCACTGAGTCATACCGGTTCTTGATCCACAACGGCAGTAGACGAAGTACCCACGCTTCCTCCTGCAAGCAGCAGGAAAGATTTCACTCCGCATGTATTATAATGAAATTTAAACTATGTTATTCGAATGTTACAGTGAATTCAGCGCAAGCACAATACGAAGCAATATTTCTTCGTATTACGAATCTTTTTAACTTTTTCATTGTAAGATACAAAGAAAAACCTTCGTAATACGAAGAAAAACCACCTTATTATGCTTGCGCCATTTCCTTCGTATTGTGGGAAATTTCTTCGCGGGACATTTAGAGTGTAGCGACTCTGGAGCTCTAAACGCGTCTAGAGCTTTGACCTCCTGCGCCTGTCTTCTCGCCCACTGTGACATGTGTCCAAGTGTGGAGAACTGAGCCACACCAGGAAGTGTGAAGTTCTCTACATTCGGTTCAGCAATGAAAATACGTCAGATAATGTACTTGGTTCACTTACGGGTCCACCAAATCCGCCTGGATGGTTGCTGCCGCCGCCGCCACCCCCGCCGCCGCCTCCGCTGGATGCGTTCATATCCTTGCCGCCGTACGTGTTAATGCCTAAGAAGTCGATTCGCCCTTCGGACCGAAACAAGAACAAGGTAAGACACTCACACTCACTGCATCTTACTGACTTTATTGTCAGTAACTATTGCCTACAACAATAATATTTAGTCTTTCGTCTTAGAAACGTACAATGTAAGTACTTCATGTAAATATGTAGGAAAAATCTTTAGTCAGTAAGTACTAACAAATATGTAAATAATTATCACAAAAGCGAAAAGCACGTATTATTGTTGCACAAATTGCTGGAGGTGCTGCCAACAAAATTTCAATACCATGTACAAAAAGTCAATGTCGAGTCTGAGAGTGCACTCCCATTGGCGCTCAGACATGTTTTGAGTCGCATTGGTTGATCAACGTAACTGTGGGATTGTTCGAAAATGCTAAAAAAATGTTTCGCTATGAGTTGTTTTCACTTCCCCCTTCTTCACAAGCAGGTTTTAGGGAAAAGTATTGCCTGCATTGTAAAGGTCCCCTTGAAAAGGCCCTTAACGGTTTGAGTTTGCGCTGTGCCGTCCAGGAGACTTCCACTCCGGATGACGTCACAGCACCTCTGAGGGGGACACGCGCTCTAACCCGCCGTGCCTCGGGAGCTTCACGCGAGTATGGATCCGCACACCAGCGCCGCTCGCGCGGTGTAGAGTCCTAAAGTGGGAGAGAAACGTGAACCAACTGAATTTGCCATACACTGATCGCCAGCCAACCTCGAAACGCTCTTTACTGTTTCTCATACTTTGTTCAAAACGGGGGAAAAGTTGCGCGTAGTTTCTCGTACAATGGCCAGAACCTTGCCCCGCGTCTGGGCCACTACGGAAAATCGGGCCTGGATGAAAAACTACACGCAACTCTTTTCCCGTTTTGGCCAAGGTATGAGAAGTTCGCCGCTCGGGTGAGTCCCATCCGACGAGGACAGGGCTCACGTTTCTCTCCCACTATAGGACTCTAGCGTGGTGGCAGCTAGGACGCCACCGCGAGCGCCGGATGAGCAGGCAACCCAACCGACTTCAAAGCAGGAGGGGAAGCCGGACGCCTCGGCGTCCAAGCACCGGCCGGGGACACGGGGGGGATGGACCAGCAGACTACGGCACGGGGAGCCCGCCCGAGGGGGTAAACATTTCAAGAAATCGTGTACACACTACTCGGTATTACGCTGTATTCACTGTAATTCAAAAGGTGAGACATCGCACCATTTTTTGGCGATACGAAAAGTATGACCGATAAAAAGGTCATACACATATGTAAGACCGAAGAAAGGTCATACACCAATGTATGACCGAAAATCGGTCATACACAAATGTATGACCGAAAAATGGTCAGACATTAGCGAGGCTGGCTTTCCTTTACCTTGGGTATATATCAACCTTCATCGGTGATACAAAAAAGTATCACCCTTTTTCGGTCATTCAATGCAATGACCTTCAAAACGGTCATCCATTTGTGTATGACCTTTGCAACGGTCATACATTTGTGTATGACCTTTTCTTCGGTCATACATTTGTGTATGACCCTTTTTTCGGACTAACATTTTTGTATCACCCCTTTAAGGGTCAGAAATCTGACCTTTCTATTTTAAGTGTTACGGTGGTATTACACGTGTATTACGACATTTTGCCACATTTGACCCTAAAATGGTAAAACAAATACGGGTATTACGCGTAATACACGGCTTTTTTTGGTACAGGGCATTACGAAAGTGTTTACCCCCTCGACCGCGCCCCTCCCACTCTCAGCGCGTCACTGACTTTTTCCTCATAAACTACGTACTCGTTTAAGCAACCATAATACTTTAGTATTTTGTAAGTAAGTATGACCAATTTGCTTTGTAAAATTATGGAAAAAAAAAACAAATTGTCAGTACACTACTTAACAATTCATAAGTAGTTCCTTAAAAAACGGAGAGAACGTATTGTGGTTCCACAAATTACTTGGATAACTATTGATAAATTGATCAAAAAGTCAGTAGCGCGCTGAAAGTGCTCGAAGAAAATACTAAATAATAGTGTTGTAGGCAATAGTACCTGGTTACAACTATCCCTCTGAAACGCTGATTTCTTTCACCTTTAATTAGTTGTTTCTCCCTTTCCGTGAAGGACTGGGAGGCCCGAACCCCCTCCGGGTAGTCGCCGAAGACCAGCGGGTCAATGGTCAGCCCGATGCCTTCGTTGACGTTGGCGGACTCGGCGGCCGCGACGTCCTCAGGGGCATCGGTCGCGGGTCGCCAGAACATGGGACCAGCGCCAAAGCCCACCAAACCTGAAACCAGACTGCACTGTAAAACTTGTCGTTCTTTTGTACGGAAAATGTTTAGAAGAAAAGAGTACGGAGGCACGGGAAAAAGTACGGAGCGTTCGTACTTGGAAGTTCCGAAGTTAACAAGTACGGGCGGTCTAGGCCAGTTTCCAGTTTCTTGAACAAGATCTTGAAAAAAAGGGGTTGAACAAGAATTTTTTTTTATTCCTTATTCGAGTAGCTCTTGATGAGATCTTTTCAACGAATGGTCGGAACCTAGGTCTTAGATGCGAGCATCGCCACCGGACACCCTGTAAAAGGTGCACGTCCACGTCCTCGGGGACCTGAGGTAGACGATACCGTCTCGATGTGGCCATGGCCCGAGAGGGAAGATGAAAAAAAAAACAACGGAGGATCTCTGTTACTTAAAAGACCGAGATCTCCGTTATTTTGGGTACGGAGAGAGGCTGTGAGGAAATGAACAGGACTCTCCGTAGTTTTTTCTTGCAGTGTACGGACTTTGTGTTGCGTTCTACTTAAGAATGTTTTTCAGAATCGTTATAAGCGACCGCGAAAGTGTAAAACTGAAAACTTGAACGAAAAAGGTCCAAAGAATATTTGTTGTTCCTGCACCACTGACTGACTCAAGGTGACTTCAAATTCGTGACGAGCACCATTGAAAACCCGCATACGTGAGGTTATGTTCAAATTTGTCCCCAGTTTAGTCGCTATTATTTTTGACCACTTTTTTTTCTTGATTCCGTCACTTTGTGGTTCGGTTTGACTCCTGTTGAACGACTCTGGAGCTCAAATCCCGTCCGGGATTTCGACCGCCTGCACCAAACGGTCTTCTGGTCTGTTGTGCGTCATTTGTCAGGCCCTTACCGTGATATTTAGCTTTGTATTTCTCCTCGTAGATCTTGTAAGCCTTCGCGTGTGCCAAGATACTATTCTTGATACAAATTTGCTGTCGCTCCGAGGTGTTAAATGTAAAGGGCGGGAAGAAGCGACTCCCCAGCTTCGAGCAATAGAATGACGCCTCATTCAGAGTCAGCCAGTACTTGACCTGCAAACAGAAGTTGTCTTACTTCGTTGCATTTGACCTGGAGTAAGTTCACAATGAATCAAGACGCACAGGGGGCTGGGCAGAAGCCATGTGGAGGCGGCCAAAATTCTGGATGGTCGCTTGACAGGACTCGCACGGGACGTGTGACCGCACCAATGGATTCCTCGTTTGGAGAGCAATCCATTGATGGGGTCACCCGTTCGGTTCGAGTCCCATTTAGCGACTCTGCATCTCAAAACTTTGCCGGGATCTTGACTGCCTCTACCTGTCTTCTGGCCCGTTGTGAAACAGTCTGTTGGCTCACCTCACTGCCAAACTCCTTGAAAATAAAGTCGGCGTATTCTGCGAACACGTCAGGCATCTCATCGCCCAGCCAGCCGCCGAACTTGTCTTCAATGGCTTGTGGGTAGTCGAAGTGACAAAGTGTCACCTGGAACAAAAGTCACGGACTGTCATACGTGCACGAGAAGGCACACACTTAAAACCCTAAAAAGAACTGGTCTTTGTAATACAAAGAAAACGGGGGCTGCGCAGCCTATAGGATGTACGGCTGTACGGCCTATAGGGTGTAGGAGTGTGCGAAGGAAATCGTTTGATTATCAAACAATTTTGTTTGTACTACAAAGAAAAGATCCTTTGCGGGCTGCGAAGAAGTTCGTACGCTACAATGGATTTTTCCTTTGTATTACATACAAAACCGTTTGTATTACAAACGATTTCCTTCGTAGGCTGCGAAGCCGCCGTTTTCTTTGTATTACAAAGAGCAGTTCTTTGTAAGAATTTATCAGTGTAAGGTGACGGGAGTGCTTTGCAAGCACGGCGGGAAACTTACAAGGGGGTGAATATTCTTAGCTTTCAGCTCGGCCAGGACGTCATGATAGTGCTGCACACCCTTCGCGTTCACGTTTGGCATTCTCCCATCAGGTAATATCCTTGGCCAGGATATTGAGAGGCGAAACACATTGAACTGCAAATATTTATAACATTAACGAAGGTCAGCAAACTGTGTCAAAATCTTGTCAGCGTCAGCCTATATTTTTAGAGTATAACGAAGAAAAACGATATCGACTGGTCAACCTTATTCGAAAAAGTCAGTTATCTGAGTCTCAGAGGTGTTGTGTGTCCGGTGATGAATAATGTAAAATTAATGTGCCCTTTTGGGAAGGGCTGGTCTTTACAGCGTGTGCGGAGCGTGGGCACAAGTGTGAGAAAATGGAGTTCAGCGAAATCGGCTAGAAAAGGCAAAGCTTCCGTTGTCCGAACTGCGAGATGGGCAGCTTAAGGGGGACCCTACTGAAAATGTTTATTTCTAGAAAATGCAACTCAGCTGTATGGTGATTATTGTTTTATGGTTAAAAGCGAAAAAAACTGACAAGAACGTGTAAGTTATTTAGAAATTTTTGGATTAAAAATTACCCCTAATTTCACCAAAACACCAAAGGAAATATAGCCTTGCGCCAAGAGTTCCTTACGGCCAGATATAAAACAAAAAAAACTCTGGAATTATTTTTTTTTAAAGCATCTCGGCACTGCAACTGTTACGGTCGGACATATGGCCAAATTATGGCGTGACCAAAAGTCACGTGACAGAAATATAAGCCGAAAAGCGACATGACACGTGAGTCAAGCCGTCATCTGGCGTGAATGACAATGCGTTTCGTAAAGTCATGCCAAAAATCGGCATGACACGAAATTTACGCCATAAATTGGTGAGACTTTGTTAGTCACGCCGATGTTCACGCCCCTAAAACGGCACGAAGTCACGCTGATAGATTTTCAGTGTGACAGCAGTTACTTAGAACGTAACTTAAAAATAATTTTTATAGGTAATGAAAGAATTTAGTTGAAAACGTGTTAAATTTTTGCCAAAACTTTTACCGAATTTTAGCTTAAACGTTGTGACAGTAATAACAGTTATACCAGTTGTAACAGTAAGAAGTAATTGAAATACAACATTCTTGCTAAGTAAGTTTGGTTAAGAATTAAATTTTAGCCCCAGAAACCCAAGGGATCATTGTATGGAATGTCCACACCGAACGTGGTCTAAACCACACCAACTGATGCGGCACCAACCGATGCGGTTAAAATAGCACTCATTTGATCACATCAGTTGGTGTGGTCTAGACCACGTTTGGTTTTTCGGCGCCGTTCTTCGTAAGCGAGCGATCCGCTACGATCTTCACGATACTCACTCCGAGAGAGGCGGCGAGGTCGATGTCCTCTTTGTAGCGATTGTACGAGTCGGCGGCCACGTCACCAGTGATGTTCGTGGGCGGACTCAGTGTGTGATAATAGTGGTCAAACACATTCATTCCCTTTCCTGAAGTGAGAAACCAAACACTGAATGGAAACTAAAAGGAGGTTTATCACAGCTGAGTAACTCCAGCCCAAGATGGACCGTAATCTAGGATTGGGTCACGGATTCGATTCAAACTTTGAGGGTTCAACGGGTACCACCAGGACTTATCAACCCTAAAAGGAAAGTTGGCTAGCTCAATTATTACCTGAGATATTTACATTTTTCAAAATCTAACAAATTCAGCCAGAAAATATCCTTATTATTTTTTTTATAGTAAAAATTGTTTTCACATTCCTTGCTTGTGTTTCTTCTTACTTGTCATATTAAACGGAGTCAAAATGGTTAAAGACAATTTTTTGAATGTTGCTTCGTTGGCTTACACAAGCAATTTTGTCTGAAGTATCGCAACTCTCATTCCCAAAATACTCCATCTTAGATCTGACCCAAGTTTGTCTCATTTCCCTTCTTTTGCCCTGATATACAATTGCTTCATAGTCCCTAGGAGCAACATTTCCATTTAAGCCAGAAAAAAAACAAAACCTTTTTTCGATCCACTGTTTTGACCTATTTTGTCGATTATGCCAAGATTATAGCTTTGACATGACCACTGGTATCTGCAATGACCCAGCTTACCTCCCATTAAGATATTATCAACGTAAATTAAGAAGCTTAAACCTAAGGTGCACTGATAAAAAGTAATTTAAGAATAACTTGCAGCAAGGTTTGCTAGTTTAAAAAGAGAAAAAAATAAATGCTGAAAAATTGATGAACCTTAGGTTTAGGTTTCTTAATTTGTGTTGATAATATCTTTTTTGAAGGTAAGCAGGGTCATTGCAGACACCAGGGGTCATGTCAGTCAAAGCCATAATCTTGGCATTATCGACAAAATAAATTGTTTTCGACGCCTGAGCCGGTCCTCTGGCCCACTCACCGTGAAAATTTGAGTCGTCACTTGATGACAATTTCAAGGCTAATTTTCGTAACAAAAATGTCATCAAAACAATTCATGACATCGTTGTTACGCCCATGCAATAAGTAAAGGGGCTTTGATGAAAATGTCATCAACTTGTGATGACATTGTCACTATTTAAAAATGATGAAAACGTCATAAACGATTTTGTCATTAAGTGACAACAAATTTTCACAGTGCTGCGCAGGCGTAGATAGGGGGGGGGGGAGGGCAAAGGGGTTATAACCCCCGCATAGCACCTAGAAAGCCGCCTAAAAAGTAGGCAAAAAGTGCTACCCCCCGCCTCTGGATCCGCCACTGGCGCTGTGACCCGCTGGAAACGCACCGTCCTGATTCCAGGCCCCCTCCGTCTGGTAGGCGCTGGTGCCCGCCCCCAAGAGGAAGCCATGGGGCAGCTTGTACTTGTCTTCGTCGCTGGCGGTGCGCGGCAGACCGCAGGCCGCGGCCACAAACAGCGTCAGCAGGACCACCGCGGCAGCCATGACGGGACTGCCGCCGCATCCGCCCCGCCAGGCTTATATATGTACGCGGCCGCTGGGGATCAGACGCACAGTGGGCCAGAAGACCGGCGCAGGCGGCCTGAGCTCTCGACGCGTTTTGAGCTTCAGAGTCGCTCGACAAGGACTCGAACCGAACGCGAGGGGGAAACGACAGAGAAATTTTGTGTACATCGGATAGGGATAACCTTGGATAACCCGCGGATTACCTCCGGATAATATCGAAAAATTTCCAGGATTACCCTTGGATTACGCCGGATAACCCCGGATTACCTCAGAATTTCCCCGGATTACTACCGGATTACTTCGAAATTTCTGGTTATCCGGATTACGGATAACCAATTTGCTGTGAACCGGATAACCGAAGTCGTTTCCCCCTCGACCGAACGTGTGTCCCCAACAATAGATTCCTCGTTCGGGGAGCTATTCATCGGTAGGGTCACACGTTCGGTTCGAGTCCAATTTAGCGTCCGTGGAGCTCGAAACCACTCAGGGATTAAGACCGCCTCCACTCATCTTCTGGCCTACTATTCGGCGCGCACCGAACGTGACGCATTCAGCTCGCCGTCCCGCCGGTAAGCTGACTCCCATCACTGCTTTCGTCGATCGCTCTCTCCCATAGGGTGTCCCGTAATGGTGCGAGAGAGTCAGTTGCTGTGCGGAATCAGCCGACGAGACTGGGCCAAGCACGCGACAGTGGGTCGGAAGACCGTCGAGGCGGAAAAAGTTCCGGACTTCCCAGAGTCGCTAAATGGGACTCGAATCGATCGTGTGACCCCACCAATGGATTGCTCTCCGGACGAGGAATCCATCGGTGGGGCCACCCGTGTGATTTGAGTTCCGTTAAGCGACTCTGAAGTTCAGAATGTGCCCAGGATTTAGGCCGCCTCAACGGTCTTCTGGCCCACTGTGCGCGCCCTTATCTCGCATACGGACACTCTTGGCCTTGCACCTGTGATTGAATCCCATCCACACGTGCACGAGATAGCCACGTTTCTTCGAAATACTCTAAATGTCTTACCATGACATTTGACCGACGTTATTCGTATGTGACAGTGAATTCAGCGCAAGCATAATACGGAGCAATACTCTGCAAACTCAACAGTCTACTCAGTACACTGACTTGAGCGTGTACTCAGATGAGTACACACCTACAGCTGCATATGATGCCAGGGGTGCTAAGGTGTGTACTCATCTGAGCACACTCTCATCAGAGATTGATCAAAAATTGCAACTTTCTAGTGGCTTTACACTCATGAGACAATGTTACTTGGTTTCGTAAATTTTGGAAGGTGACGAAAATGAAACCATTTTCGACCCCCGACTAAAGTTACAACCGCGTAATTTTTTACACGAACTACTTTGGTCCTTCTCCACGTGGTGCACAACTCATTGCCTCAATAAACCTTGAAACAGCTTAACGAAGGCAAGCAGGGAGCGCCGCAGGCCAAGGTAGGATGTATACGCTAGGCCTGGATAGAGTACTTCGGAGGAGACCTGGGACGGAAGTTGAGAAGAAATCAAGAAGAATTAAAGCCGGACTTGTATGACAATACAGCTTTGCGGAAGCGGCAGAACGACGACGCAGACGCTCCTTCACACAAATTTTGCATACTTTGTAATTCTTGATTTCTTCTCAACTTCCGGTCCAGCTCTTCTCTGAATTACCCTATTGCAGTAACTGGCGCAGCATCGCGAAGCGTGCACACTAAATTAATTTGTACAATTTTTGTTCAAAGCTTTGAACAATGTTGCGCATACATAACTTTTGCACTACTTAGTGCGCAGAATCGCTCAAATTCGTGTGAATTTTTGCACACATCCGTGTAAAAGTTTGCACAAATTTTTGGCGAAACGGACGTATGCGCAACTTTGTGTAAAGCTTTGTGCAAAATTATACAAATAAATTTAGAGTGTGTTACGACATAACACGGTCTGACCTACACCTCCCTTGTAATCAGGTCTAAAGTTTTGGGTAGCTATATCCTTTACCACCCGGGCATAAAGTCATATTACACCCAAATGTGGGTGAGGAGGAAGGGGAAGGTTTCCTAGTTTCCATACCCCAATTTGGGGAATAAAAGGGGTATCAGCTACATAGCAATTTTACTGATTCTCACTCGAAATTGCGAGATATATGGTACCTCATCCAACCTTTGGGACCTTTAAATGACATTTGAGATCCGACTTGATGCGTGCTTTTTTTCCCACGACTCTCTTAAAAGTCTCCGAAGAATCTGCTTCGTAACTATGAAGAAAATGAACGCATTGTAAAAATGCTTCGTATTACAAAGGATTTTGCCTCATAACACGAAGCAAGCATTTCTTCGTAGATAGTACAATGCCTCCGTTTTCTTCGCATTACGAAGCGATGCTTAGGAGGCTTTTTTAACTGTGTACAAGCCTTTATTCCCGGAACCTTTGCACAATTTTTCAAAGATTGAATGATTATATGTCGCACCCATTAGTTTCAATCGGACCGGTGTAATTTGCCTTCTCGCTGTCTATCTTATCATCATGAATCGCTTATGGGCCTTTGAGTATGGTTTCGTCTGAGTACTTGCGCTCACACCACTCGAGCAACCTAACTGTGCAGCTGACTTTATCTAACATGAGATCTCCCCCGGGGACTCTTATCCTTCAGTAGACATATTACAAGGTAGATGTACGCCAGACCGTGTCTTGTCGTAACAGGCTTTGTGATGCTGCCCTAGTTAAGACAAACCACGCCCAAGGGGGGCTGACTCTCTTGAACCGTGTACAAAGTATTATATATTACAAGTATCATAGAGTATTGAAGGTACACAGTAAAAACGGTTCCCGGTTTTCCCAGAAGCCTGTAGAAAAGACATAAGGATTTCCAGGGAGTTCCTGGGAAAACCAGGAAACGTTTTTACCGTGTATTATTTCGGGTAATATATTTAGATAATTGTGTAATTTTTCGTAGTTTTCTGTTGAAGTAAATTTTCTTAAGTACGCAAGTGAGTTTGAAACAAGTAGAACAAGCAGAATATAATCGGCAACTAGGATTATGGCTCGCGCTCCTCAGCCTAAGGCCTCAGCCCCCCCCCCCCCAAACAACCGCTCATGCACACTAAACTCTTGTGGACTTTTTAAATGCACAATTATGCACTTTTTATGCATAGTTATGCATGCACAGATACATACGTAAGGTGTGTATAATATTATGCATCATTGTGTACATTTTGTGCATCTTGCATAAAATGTACACAGTGATGCATAATATTATACACACCTTACGTACGTTTCTGTGCATGCATAATTATGCATTCAAAACTCCACAAGATTTTAGTGTGTGCTGCAAAGGCCTCAAAACCCGGTCGGTTGTTTCAGCAATACTTTGTTACTCTTACTTTCCATTCAGAAAAGTCGCTTAAGTTCCGTAAGCTACAATTTTACAAAACTGTCATTTTCAAGCTAATTTTGCACTACACATGCAGCTTTTTATGGTATAATGGATTTCAGTATGATAGGTATTACTTTTGTATCATGGAGCTGTGTACGAGGTATTATAGGAGTCAGCCCCCTTGTCCACGCCTGGCGTTTGCACCAACCGTGTTCTGCGGCGCTTCCTGCTTGCCTTCGGCAAGCTGTCTCGAGGCTTGTTAAGGTTATGAATAGTGCACCACGTAATAAAGGGTCGAAGTTGATTATGTTAAAAAGTTGGGGTTGTGGTAGCCCCTTTGCGATTAAAACTTTGGACGGGGTCAAAATTGATTTCATTTTCGTCATCGGCACCTACCAAAACATAAGAAACTATGTAAAAATGCCGTTAAAATGTAAAGTCACTTGGAAGTTGCACTTTTTCTGCCGTTTTATAGGGTTTTTTCGTTGGTGGGACTGAATGGCTTGAGACACACTGAGGATCCAAAGACTATGAACATGGTGTCAATTGGTGCAATGTATTTGAAGCCGTTTTCACTGGGTCAATCAGTGCGATGCTTTTTCATCGTTAAGTGCAATGCCGTCACATGCACAGATATAGTCTCTGGTAGCCATTTCAAGACGCTCAGTTCTTAGGAATCCATGGCGTCAAGGTTATGGGCGACCAAGCCGCCTAGGAACTCGGCGCCTTTGTCACTGCCCAGGTACTGTGCACCTTTTGGTCCTCCAAGAGCAATTGAATCATACATGGTCTATCACGAGAGGAAGCCAGGTGCTGATTGATTTGGGGACCCTGAAAGCAGGCGTAAAGCACGCCCAGAGAGTGGGCGACAATTGGCGCCCAGTTTCACACTGTTAAAAATGATCATTAATTTACGACATTTTGGAGGACGATTTAGCCCTTTGTAAACGATACATTTTGTTACGATTTAAATTTGCGTAAATTTGCGACATATTTGTCGTTGATTTTTATAGCGAGGCGTGACGTTTTAAAACAAACTCAGTCGTAAATTAACGACCTGATCGTAAGTTTAAGAACGATCGTAATTTTTTATGAGAATATGAACAGTTATGACTCAAGTCGCACATTTACGACTTCGGTAGGGCAGTTACGACGTTTGTCGAAAATTTACGAAACAAATCGTAAATAAGCGCGCAAAATTGAAACATTTGACCAACTTTTGGGGGATTTCAGATCTAAATGTATTACGACATTGTCGTAGAGAAATGATTTTTTAGTCGTTCAGTTATGACGAAACAGTTAAAAACGACTTCCGTCGCTACAAAAATTAGCGACTTTTTTTGTCGCTAATTTACGACAAAATTTGTGACAGGGCATACCCAATTTTGAGTGTATTCAGTTACTTCGAATTTTAAGGGAAGTTATTCATCGTTTCCTAGGGTTTGGAAGGTGCTGATGACGAATATGAAATCCATTCAGACCCCCTATCATGGTCCGAACCGCGGAAGGAGCTACCTCGACCTGCATTTTTAACCGCATTTCTTCATCATGTCCTACGTTTACCGGGATGCTGAGCCCAAAGATGTTCAGCAGTCTGACCCGGCAAACCCTCTCACTTCTTACACTTAAGGGGCGGGGGGGGGGGGGTCTGGGGTGCTAGCATAAATCGATAAATCCAATGGCTGTTTGACTTTCGATCACGTAGATTTGTTCGCGGGTGTCTAGCGAAGCAGCCTATTGTCTGCTGAAGGCAGTGAAGCGCCGCAGGCCAAGGTATGTGTAACGCTAAGCGTGGATTGTCGAAACTGGCGCAGCATCGCGAAGCCTGTTACAGAAAGACACGGTCTGGCGTTCACCTACCTTGTGGTGTAGGCAACTTTCTCCTCCTGAAAGAAAACTGTTGCTACGCACAAATAAAACAGGAAATAGGATTTGAAACTCGCATCAACTTTATCACTGCGTGGTCAGCGTGGTGATTGGGTTATGAGATCATAATGCGGGATGGTAAACTACGATGTGAAGTGGCATTGCTTGAGCACTCTTATCTTATGGATTGGTGCTGGTTCATGTGCGTCAGACACTGAGGAGCACGGCAGCAACATCACGTACGTACAGGTCTGATCTCATTGACGACTTGCTTGCAATGAATCATAGCAGCGCAGTGACGTGCGCAGAAATTTTTTTATAACGGGATTACATTGCTAATCCAAGTGTGGACCAGGTCCACGCCAGGAAACGTGGACCAAGTGTGGTCCACGCTAGGAAACGAGGACCAAGAAGTGTGGTCCACGCTAGGAAACGTGGACCAAGAAGTGTGGTCCACGCTAGGAAACGTGGACCAAGTGTGGTCCACGCTTTACAGCGTTGAACTCCTCACAGGCCAGCCACACTTCCAAGTGTGTACCACAGCTTGTTGGTCCACGTTTTTCCAGCGTGGACTATTCGTGGTCCACGTTTCTTATCGTGGACAATCGGGGTCCACGCTACCTAGCGTAAGGTCATACCTAGCGTGGACCTGGTTCACACATGGATTGGCAGTGTAGGTGGAGCAGTGCTTTTTGCCTACAGTTAGGTCAATTTTTAGGACGTTATTTGGCTCAGTTAGAACCTTTGTGCACTCCCAATTTCCAAATTCGTTCATAATACGAAGAAATTGGTCATAAGTTACTGAGAATCCTTCACCATAGGTTACTACCATCACTGTGCTGTTATAATACTAGGTTTTTTGTTTGCATTACGAAGAAAAAGCTTAGTAGGATCTTGAGAGTGTGCCTGCTACCAGCGGCTGGGAACTCGTACGGCGCGGCTGATGCTGAGATCCGCGCCGCTCGCCACGGCCCGGCACCGCCTGTCACAGCGGCAACGTCGCGCTCCGAGCAGCAGCCTTGCGCAGGGTATCGCCCCCCCCGGGCCAGCGCCGAGATAGTTGGGTTGCCTCCGCTCCAGGCGCTCTCCTCGCCAACGCCGCCACGCTCTTGCACTGTTATACTACACTCTCAGTCTCATATGGACTGAGACTCATGGGGTTACCCACTTCTTATTTTGGTGTACACCCGCGATTCCGGATTCCCACGCTTCCTGAATGAATCCCACGGAAAAAGTGAGGATTTATATAGGAATTCGTTTGTTTCTTAGTGTGTTGGGACACTATTGCAAGATTACGACGACATACAGTACTATTGAAAGTATAAGGATTTTCAATAAAATTTTGAATGATTCCCGGAGTGGGTAACCCCTTGGGACTTTTACGTCTCTTGCTTGTGGAGCTTTTTGAGCAAACGTAAATTGTACTATTTTCTCTCAGGCCATGCACAATTTGAATCGTTTTTAAGATGAAATTGTCAATAGATCGTGGAGAAATCAAAAAGTACATTGTAATGGAGAAAAAGTTAAGTTCAATGGACTAAACACCCTTTATGATGGACAAAAACCCCTCCGCGCGAAACCGCGGACGTGCTCGCCCTCCCGGACGGGCACGGCCCCGAGACGCCCAACACTGTCAAAATTTGTTGTCATGTTATGACCAAATCTTGGATGATTTTTCACCACTTTTAATGATGACGATGTCATCGCAAATTGATGACATTTTCATCAAAGCCCCTATACCTTTGCATGGGCGTGACGAAAATGTCATCAATAGTTTTGATGGCATGCTTGTAAAAAAAATGGGTTTTGGAAATGTCATCAAGTGACAACTAAAATTTTTCCAGTGCAGCGCACACCCCGACCCGCGGCGCGCACACTGGTAGAAAAAAGTACGGAAAAAGTACGGAACATGTCTGGTCAACAATTTGCCTGGACCGTTCGTACTTTCCAAGCACGGAACTTTCTGTACTTTTTTTCCTTACCCGTTTACATGAGCTTATATGGAGCAGGTACGGACGTTCCGTACTTTCATCCGTACTGCCGTACTACTATATTCTTCAGTACATTTTCCGTACAAAACTACAGAAATTTTTACAGTGCAGCCCTAGGGGCGGAGGTCAGCGGACCCTGCCGACCAACCTCGCGACCGCCACCCTACGTGACCGTGAGAGACTGGAGCGCGAAACGCTTCCTGGCCCACTGTGCGCCCGGACGGTAGACAGCCCAATGTGCTTTTCCTCTCGCCCCCCCCCCTTTTCCACTCACTCCCCTCCTGCGAAACGCTATTCATAGGACAGTGCGCATGCGGTCGATGCGTTCTCACTTCGCGACACAAGTGTTCGAGCCCTCTGCCCCAAGACGACCCGTTGGGAAAGCAGTTCACAATGAGCCATCAGAGCGGTCGCAGTATGGCACTTGTTGGTGAGTCTATCAAGGATTTCTTTTGACTACTTAGCTGGATCCCTGTCGACCCTCGGAAAAACAAATGCATCGAAAGTGGGGTTGCGTCGGCCAATCAGAAGGCTCCTCTCGTCAAGAGAGGCTCTACCACTTATGCTAGGACCCTTCTGATTGGTTGATGCGACCCGACTTCTAGTGAATTTATTTGTTTCGAGGGACCGGAGTGGATCTAGCGAAATAGTCCACTCGCCTGGGTCCACAATAGGGTACTTTCGTGGATCCTGAACCGGAAGCAAACAGGCGCCCTGTTGGCGTAACATGGATCATAACTCGAGGGGTCATATTCAAAAGATCTTATCTGACCGTTTCCGTTTAAAAGATCTTATCTGGTCGTTTCCATTGAAAGAATCTTATCTTAAACGCATGCGAAATTTGCGAAGTTTGATCATTTTGGACGGATAAGGAAGTGAAATACATTTCTACAAGCCCCACTGGTTTCTTCCATCTGTCCTCTAAAAGTTGGCGTGGATAACATCATGATCATGATTTTAGGTATAGCTGTCCCAAATGATGCACATACATACACGTGCACATTACATTCATACGTATGCTCTAGCTAAGTGCGAGCAGTGTGACTTGTCTAACTTTGATTTCTAAGTGTCCACGTATCGGACTGATTCGCAGCGCTGCTGCTTGACGCCTGCAAGGTGCATTTAGGATCAGCGTTAGTGAGAGCAACCGATAAGTTTAGCTAAATCCAAGTCGATCACGGACATCAGATCGTGAGAAGAAGGAATCGTCTTATCGTAACAGCTGGTGTTGGCAGTGTGTCGGTAAAACACCTGCCTGTGCCTGATAGTTGCCAGGGTATTCCCTTAGGTATTCCCCTTCTCGCTACCTTCACTCTCAGACCCGTATTGACTTTTTATCTCTTGCCAAAAAGTTTTTTTGTGCCAACGTAATATGTACTATTTTCTCTTTAGATTTGCACGTTTTTGTCCATTATATAGGGTATTTAGTCCATTAAACCTAACTTGTTATCAATTGCAATGTACTTTTTGATTTCTACATGAACTATTGACAATTTCATCTTAAAAACGATCAAAATTGTGCATAGCTAAAGAGAAAATAGTACAATTTACGTTTGCTCAAAAAGCTCCATAAGCAAGTGACATAAAAGTCCATATGGGACTGAGAGTGTTGCCTGTAAATTGAGTGTGGGTCATTCCACGGCTACGAATAGCTCATATTTATTTAAGCAAAGCCGAGGGGGAAAGCACTCGCGTAATAGTCGGGTCACTCTGTCCGTAATAGCACGCGTAATAGTAGCGTAATGGCCGAAATGTTTCAAATTTGATCTATTTTAGGGGTTTTTTGGTCTGTTTTCGGCTAAATTCCTAAAATTTTGAGGCGTAATAGAGCGTTATAGACGTAATAGTCGGGTCACAGGTTTTAAGAGTGATTTCCCCCTCGAGCAAAGCAAACTTTAGCCCCGTCGGATTTATAGGGGGGGGGGGGAGAGTATGCATTCCATGTGGGAGCTCCGGGTGCAAACTAGACGCTTTTCAAATACCTTGTGGAAGATAGAACTGCCATTGGTTTTATGTATTTCTGCATTGAATTTGGATAATTTTGAGCAGCTTTCCGCTTTTGTGCACTAGTCTTCACTGCTCCTATCATCGCGTTTTAACCTAAACTTCTTTCTAAACGTGAATATCTGCTGGAAATCTAAGTTACTGAGTGCCTGTGGCTATATGATAGGAAGGAGTGCCTTTTGTTATATGATAGGAAGTTCCTAAGTGGTAACATTTTCTTCACGTAACGTGGACGTAGGTCGAGGGGCGAATCATTAGTGAACTCTTGTTTCGACATTGTCCCCTACTGTGTGTTACTCGCAAGTTCTAACAGAGCTGAACTCTCTTAATTTGAGCACGAGGTGGCGTTGTCCGTCGTCCAAAACGCTGACCCCAAGCTTTAAAACGTTTTGAATTGTAGGACTGCAGATTATCGCTTAGGTGCAGTTGCCTCTTTCCTTGCTCTCATGTGTACACCACCTGTGTACACCAGATCGCTGATTGATATGCCCCTCTGCTCTTGGTTGAGTCAACTGACTATGAGGGACACATTGGGTTAGGTCGTTCACTCCAACCTCCTGACGGACACCAATGCATCTGTACTGCAGACAAATTTTCGCAATATTGTGCAAACGTAATGACGAATGGACCCAGCTTGCGGATAATCATGTCCTGATTTCAAAGGCTTTCGTCTCCGTAACGTACGAGCAAAATTACCTGTAAGGTCGCAGACATCTTAGAGATCATTGGTTTACGTTACTCGACGACGCACTGACTGGACAGTGTGCGAGGCACCACCTGCACTGAAGATTCTTACGATGAAAGGGTCATTGTAACATTGATAATCATGCTTGCTCAATATTGTCTTTATCATGGATTCGTGGTACCCCGAAAGAAGTTTGGTGCGTAGGGTTTAAGTGCGTGCTTCCCGTACTTGTGGAATGGGTCTTGTGTTCACGCTTAAACCCTTACGAAGTATTTGGAGCATACAGAATACAAACTAATTTACTTAAGCGTACGAAGAAATAGTTCGTGAATTACGAATTACTTTCTTTGTAAGCTTTTGTAGGCTCAAAGTACCTTGTTATAACAAGCTGCTTTTCATCGTAAGTCCTGAAATAGTTTGTAAGGTTTTCCCAGTTTTCAGTACAAGTCTAACGAATCGGCCGAATTGAACTAAACTCAGTGTATTGTTTCACCGCCGGTGCCTTGTAATAATTGTGAATTTCTCATTTCTAGGATCGGGTACTCAGTTCGCTCCGTGTGGCAGAATGTCTTCACGGGTCTGCACTCTTCTCGCGGCGTGTTGCCTTGTAGGCGTCGCGGTGTTGCCTCTGTGCGTCAGCGAGGTCTCCACCACACTCGCTCCTGACAACTCTTCTCAGGTAAGTGAAAATCCCGAGACATTCAACTGGCTACCGGAAAGAGAACGGTTAAGTAGTGTTCCATGTTACAATAACCTGTCTTCTACGTGAACACTTTCAATTGCATGCTTGCATTGCAGTTACGTACACTTGCAAACGCCTTCTTGGTCACACAGTTACAACTGCATGGTTTGCGCCATTTAACTTCATGCATTTTACAAGTGTGTACTTTCTATGTATGCATTTGTTAGTGTGTACTGCGGCGACAGGTTTGCAGTGAACCGTTTACACTAAATTACTATGAAGGTTTTTGTGCATACGTAACGCACGAAATTAATGCACTACGTTGCGCAGAAAATTGTGCGCGAGAACGCACGATTTTCTGCATACCCGCGCACTTAATCATGTTTTGTTACGTACAAATTCGTGCGTTATGAAGTGCATGTTTAATTTCGTGCGCGGGCGTGCATTATAACCTACATGGTAATTTAGTGTGTTTTTAATGATAGTAAAAAGTTAAACCTCGGGGTCTCTGAAATGTTTGTGACAGGAAGTAAATATTGTGGTTAAGATTCCACTACTACTAGATTGATTTATTGAAAAAGTCGGAGGCCTCAAATCCTATTTGCTTCTGAGTTATAGAGGTTTATGTAAACTTTAGGTCAATTCTCTCGAATTCTCCCATTGTCATAGAAAAGGCTACCCTCTTCCTCTTCAAATTCTGGCAATTGAACCCTCAAAGACCTAAGAAAGAGATACCGTTGCCACATCAGGAAAACCAGGCTTGTTTTAATTTTTCTTCAAATTTATGAGATTTTCTCAAATTTTATTCTTGGTTTTGTTTTGAAGAAAACCAAACGAAGCATTGGAAAAAGAACAACGCTACCTTTTTCCTTTGTAAAAAGAGATATATTTGCTAGAATCTGCAGGTTGGGTATTATTTCGTTTGCCGTGAAGACAGTTAAAGAGAAACCTAAAATTAAATGTAAACATCCACCACGCAGAACTCAAACAGAGGTAGGGCCTCTCGCCTCTCCCTTGAGGTATTTGTATATGCAATAAATATGAACTTTTCCACTCAAAATAAAACTTCTCACACATTTCTTTTTCTTTATATGTAATTATTCACTTCGGTTTTTTTCTTTATACGTAATTTATCACTTTGTTTTTACTTAACAATTACCTCAACTTTGATTGTTCCATGTCCTTTCAGGCACTCATTCCTCTTGGGAATGCAACTGAACCTCAGTGCGACCGCGTGGACTCGAAGCCAGACGGCAGTCGGGTCTGCACCAACGTGGTGCGGGCCTGGACGGTGCCGTGCCTGGGCTACATCTTGGTCGCTGGCATCGCTGGATTCTTCGCTTTTGCCCTGACCGTGCCCTGCATGCTGGCTGCACTGGGTTTTGGTGTCATCGGCGTCGCGGCAGGCAGCCTCGCTGCGCTCTGCCAGGTGGGTTATCGTATTTTACATTTAAGTCTTTTTTTTTTTCGAATAAGTTTCGCCGTAAGCGAAAGTGTCATAGTCATAATCAGGACTAAAATTTTGGGCGAAGCATTCTTTATCACCCAAATTTGGGTGAAAATCATTTTATGACTCAAAGTTGCCAAATCTATATAATACTGTGTACCTATTTAGGAAGCTGATACACCCTTTATCGCCAAAATCTTGATGAGGAAACTTTCTTTACACACTTAGTGTTTCTGCAGAATTTTGTGTCACTAGCACGATTTTGTGCATGCGGGGAATTTGCATAATATTCTGCGTAGAAATGCCTAAATTTGTGCAATATATGCAAAACGTTACGTAGGTTTAAAGTCATGCATCACCACGTACAAAATTCTTTAATATTAAGCGTGAACGCATATTTGGGTGATGATTCTGACCCAACTTTGGGTAAAGTATATCTCGCCCAAAATTGGGTATTGATCAAGACATCAACGTGGCAAGACTTTTTGTCTCGCCATATTTTGGCGCAAGGTCTTTCCATTAAATTTTCAGTGCACAATCTTACTTTTTCCGTTTTGCTGTTGCTTTGCAGGGATCCTGTGGTACGCCGGTCTGCTTCCGTTGCATGCAGAGCACGGCGATGCTTGGAGTCCCCCTGCCTGTTCGCGGTTGGATGGGAGCGGTGGGCTTCGTCGCGGGCTGCGTGGCGGGAGCGTACTGGATCCCATTGTGCTTCACTAATCAGGAAACGCCCTTCAATGCCTCCGGCTAAATGATTCTCAGCGTCCTTTCTATGTCTCGGTTTTAAGTGTCATGGCGTTTTTCCATTTTAACTTCATAGTTTTAATATTGTGTAAGTTTTTCACTTTTAATATTGTGTAAGTTTTCAGTTTTAATATTGTGGAAGTTTTTCTTTAATTGTCGGAAGTTTTTGATAAAACAGAACAAACTAAGTTAAAATTTAATGTTTGTGTTTCTTGTATCGACTTAAGTTTCTAATAAAACCAAAGAACGTAAAATGTATAATTTGGGTGCCGGTTTTTTTTTTTTTTTTTTTTTTTTTTTTTTCAATTTGGAGAAAAATTATGCATGCGGCACACACTAAGTCTTATATGGACTTTCTTTTTTCTCTTGCTTATAAAGTTTCTTGAGCACACGTAAATTATACTCTTTTCTCTTAGGCACAATTTTGACCGTTTATAAGATAATTGTCAACAAACAATGTAGAAATAAGAAACGTACATTGAAAGTGACAGTCAGGTTCAATGGGCTTAACACCCTATGCAATGAACCCAAACGTGCAAAGCTAAACAGCAAATAGTACATATTACGTTGGCACATGTAACTTTGTGGCAAGAAATAAAGAGTCTTTCTGAGTCTGAGTGTGCACTATTTTTTGAGAGCAAATGAATCAGAGCAAGTTTGTGGTTGGTGCCGATCACACCATTGGCTCTTTCAAAGCGGATTTTAACGGATGGGAAAAAGTGGACGTAACAAACTCACTGAACGACTTCAGAGATTGATGTTCGATGGACATCGACCATAGTTACCAATGGGTATCGCCACTGTTCGTGTTGCTTGAATGAAGTGGGTCATACTTCAACGTTCCCAAATGTTGTTATATTATTGGTAGAGGACATAAAACATATTTCTTTTTCACAGTTGTTTTAAATGTTCGGGTAAAGTACGACACATGTACGCACACTGCTAGTTGTTTACATTTTAATCACAAATTCTGATGTTTCTCATCGGCGAACACGCAACGCCTGACAGGAAATGCTGTCTTTACTTGGCTTCAGCAAAGCCAACGCGGTTGTTCTTCATATCGAACTCGGTGTAGTATTTGCCGATGAAGACGTCACCCAAGATCCACAAAGGACCAGCGGGGGGAGCGATATCCATACCAGAGAAACCAGAGAGACAAATGGTCTGGCCAAACTGGGAGATCTAAGGAAAACAGAGAATGGATCAAAAATGAGTAAAGTATCAAAAATTTACGATAACTTACTGGAGACTTCAACGTGCAGCAACGAGATAAAGCCGAACAACCAGGTAAAAGAGTCCAGTAAATCCTTTTTTTTTTCTTTTCACATAACAAATCACGGTGGTGCAGAAAATCGTAAGAGATTCCGTGAAGTGCGATATCTTTCGATAACTGTCCAGATTTCAACACCTGACTTTTTAAAATTTATAAACAGACCACGGGGTATGCACTGACAGTGTTCACATGCGGCTGCGGAAAGGCACGGAAACTACGCGTATTATGAAGCGTATCTAGTTTCTTGTGCTGTGACCACTTGAAGTGCCTCTAAACGCAGTCTAGAACGTCCCTATTCACTTCACACAAGAGTAGTTTATGGTTTTAGGTGCATAAGATGTGCACAAACTTGAGCATACGTTTTTAAAATGCGCAACTTTGTGACCAACTGAGCACGGCATACACCCGTGCATTCCACACACGCAAGGTCTCGGTCCTGGTTTACCCATGACCGTCCTAGTTTTCCTATGCAATAAGTATAGGAGAAACCAGGATTGGCTTGGGAAAACCAGGACCGAGTCCTACCGTGCGCCTATGCTTAATTCCGTTCAAAACTATGCACTTAAAAAAACAATACAGGGTAATAATATTGCGCCTGCTTACATGTTAGCCAACCTAAAATCAGCCCACACTCCCGGGGAACGTCACTTGGAACTTACCTGAAGGACGTAGTCCTTGCCCTCCAGGGTGAATGTCTTTCCGTTGAGGACGAAGTCCAGCTTGGGCATGCTGTCGATCTTGCTGCAGTCAACCTGGCAAATGGTGAGGCAGCATTATAATTAGAAGGTCCGCACTGATGATTGAGCACCAGTCTTTAAAGCACTGTTGCGGAAATCGGAAATCTTTGCTGATTCCTGAAAAACTGAAGGAAATTTAGCGAATTCCCTGAGAACTCAAAGAATTGTAGCAAAGTCCCAAAGAACTTGTTGGGAAAAAAATTGCCTCGCACTGAGAAAACCTTACAAACAATTTTAGGCCCCACAAAGAAAAGCAGCTTGTTATAACAAAGTATTTTCAGCCTACATAAGCTTACAAAGAAAATACTTCGCAATTTACGAACTATTTCTTCGTATAACAAAGTAAATAAGTTTGTAATATGTATGCTCAAAATACTGCGTAAGGTTTTGAACGCGTGGATGACCGGTAACTTCCAAAACCTCTAATGTTTCCATTTTGTTTAAGTTTCCGGTAGGTAAAAATCACTTTTTGAGAAACAAAGCTTTGAGAAATTTCCGACGGAGTTTCGGAACGCACTACGAAGGTTTTCGGATTCAGCCTCAACACAGAAGCCGTTTTAACGGTGAAGCATCCAACTCACCATGTACTCTCCGTTGGTGATCTCGGTGGCACCGATGTGCTGGTTTAGCTTGGTGATTTCAGCGACGGGACCGACGAGCAGGGAAGTGCCAGTGTCGGCGATCGCTTGGCATCCCTGGCAGAAGCTGTCGCCTCCCTGGATGGCGATGCTGCATCATGACCAAAAGAAAGGGAGATTAGTACGAAAACATTAACAGGAACTCACTGATATTTCTAATGTGATGATAAGTTTCATACAACTAGCTGCGATAAAAAGACCAATGTGATTCCTTCAAATCATCGCATCTGTGGCAGCAATAAAAAAATTATCACATTAAATATGCTAAAAGTTTATCACGTTTAAGCCGGTTTTGGTCCAGATTATCACATTTATTTGTGATAAAGTTATATTATACGTGAATGCAATACAACATTTACTGCACTTATAATACAATATCTTTTTTAAGGCGCTAATAATGCAATAAAAATGTTATTGCCTTTACAACTAGTTTATTATCACCCAAGAAATAACTGTGCTCGTACACTCTCAGTCCCAAATGGACTTTTATGTATCTTGCTTATGGAGCTTTTTGAGCAAACGTAAATTGTACTAATTTCTCTTTAGCTATGCACAATTTTGATCGGTTTTAAGATGAAATTGTCAATAGATCATGAAGAAATTAAAAAGATCGCAATTGACAAAATAGAGGTTTAATGGACTAAATACCCTCTAAAATGGAGAAAAACGTGCAAAGCTGAAGAGAAAATAGTACATATTACGTTTGCACAAAAAACTTTTTGGCAAGAGATAAAAAGTCAAAACGAGTCTGAGAGTGTAACCGATTCTTTTTTTCTGATACATTTTGGCGTTACACAAAGATGCAATAGAACTTCCGAACACAGGTTAGTAGGAAATTTTTACCTTTTAATTAGATTATTATGTATTTGTTTGGTAGTGGCTACAAACACAAATTTTTGCCGACGTTTTAAATGCGTAGTTATGCATGCATTCGCACATATTATAATGCATTCATTATACGGACACACCGTGAGTGCATCATCTTACGGATGTGGGCATGCACAACTATACTACATAAGAACGAACCGGAAGTCGATATACCGCTGTTTAAACGATTCAAACGGCACGCAAAAGCACGGAAAGAAGACCTACCTGTCAACTGCGAACTGCCAGTAGGCCTGCCTGGTGACATTGACGTAGGTGAAATCGCCCTTGTAAAGCGCCGGGTCGGAACCACCAAGAATCAGCTCGCCACCCTTGTCACCAGAAGCGGCATCCCTGAAGTTGGAAAGGAAAAGAGAGAGTGTTACACACTAAACTCTTGTGGACTTTTTAAATGCATAATTATGCACTTTTTATGCATAGTTATGCATGCACAGATACATACGTAAGGTGTGTATAATATTATGCATCACTGTGTACATTTTATGCAAGAAGATGCACAAAATGTACACAGTGATGCATAATATTATACACACCTTACGTACGTTTCTGTGCATGCATAATTATGCATTAAAAACTCCACAAGATTTTAGTGTGTAGAAGCTAACAGGCGCGTAACGACCGACCCACCGTACACAGTGGGCCAGAGGACCGGCACAGGCGCCCATTCAGACTCGTGCGGAGAGCAATCAATTGATGGGGTCACACGTTCGGTTCGAGCCCCATTTAGCAACTCGGGAGCTCAAGCCCGTCCGAGATTTTGACCGTCCCCACCGAAAAGAATGCGGGTCACACTGAAATCGAAAGAGTGGTGAATTCACCACATTTGGCTGCGGAGAGACCAAAAGTGCGGTTACCTCATTCTACCCCACGTACAAGTGTGGTAAGGATTACACCCCTTCGAAAGGTGAAAAAGCATGTAATTTAGCCGTTACATGTAATGCGTGGTGAAAACCACACTGACCACATATTTACTATGGCATTCACCACGATTTTTATGTGGTACGATGCTGACCGCAGATTTTGGTAGGTATTGACCGCATTTCCATGGAACGTGTGGTAGATTCTGGTAACCGAGATTTTGGGCTCTCCGCACATTATCTGTTGGTCTGTACTACTCTTTGAAGGACAGTGCACTGACCTGCTCAAGTAGAAGGAGAAGACAGCATTATCGACGGCTCCCTGGTTGACTAGGTTGTCGAAAACGGGCAAGACACCACCGACAGAAATGGACTTGTATCCCATACCGAGAATGCCGTCGAACTTGGCAGCGACGAAAGCCAAGCCAGGCTCGGCGGTGGCCTCAGCGAAAGTCTGTTCCTTGACGGCGACTCCACCAATCTACAAGAGAGTTAGACTGCGATAAATAAACGAGGCAACGCCGCTCTTAATAGAATAATCGTAACTGTCAGTGCAGATCCAAGGAAATCCTAATTGTCAGGGCAGATCCAGCACCCTCAGACTCGCATTGACTTTTTATCTCTTGCCAAAAATTTTCGTGCGCAAAAGTAATATGTACTATTTTCTCTTTAGTTTTGCACGTTTTTGTCCATTATTTAGGGTATAAGGGTTAGGATTATTCTATTAGTAGGCGTCGAAGTAGTGACGCTTCAAGTCTGTCTCTGTCTCTGTCTCTCTCTCTCTCTCTCTCTCTCTCTCTCTCTCTCTCTCTCTCTCTCTCTCTCTCTCTCTCTCTCTCTCTCTCTCTCTCTCTCTCAGTCTCTCAGCCATTCCCACGGACAAAAGGATTCCTGTTTTTTTTTTAAGAACTCCCAGGAAATCGCCCATGTCTTTACTAATGGCTACCTGGGAAAACCGGGAACCATTTGTGCCGCGTAAGTCATTGTCTTACACGTACGTACCACACAACTTTTGCGCATTGATTTAGTTGAGCGTAAACGTTTGTGCTGAAAAGTAAATATCTGATTCCCCCCAAGAGTACTAAGGGAAAAGCTCACTTCCACTTTTCGTGTTTTTAGGGTATTGTTGTGCCCGAGAATGGTTGAATCATGGCACCACAACTATCTTACTTCGTGGGGTTCGAATCGGCATAACCCATTCTCAAATCGAAGCGAAACTCTAAGAAAATCTGTGAATAGAATTGAAGTTTTGTTAATTTTTCTCGGTTCGAGAACGAATCTCGTGAATCTTCTTGCACGCAAGCGGCTTTGTTGTGTAACAACTTCGAAAAATTTTGTACACCGTTGTTTCAAAACCCTATTATTTCACATCATTTTATCGTTGTTTCAGCGTTATTTCACATTGTTTCAACGTTATTTCACGCTGTTTCAAGGAAAAACTTCCTCCCAAAGTCAAGTTTGCTTTGAGTAAATTGTGATACGGCGTAGATTGTTTATCTGTGGGGACGGAAAACTTACCGTCACTGTGTCTGCAGAGTAGAAGCCGGAGAGACTTCCAGATCCGTATTGGATGGCGAACTCGCCTCCGTTCTCCTTGTAAGTGCTCGATTTGCGGCTGTTGTACTTCTTGTGCAGCACTGAAGCATAGAAAAGAGTTAACTGGTATCTAAAGCACAGTAGCCACGCATTGCTCAAATGAATACTCTGGGAAAGACATGACGAGTGAATAACAAAATCGAATGTTAAAACTGTTCGTTCAGCAATTCACATCCGTTAAAACTGTTATGGGTTTGTTGACTTAACGCGTTTAAGTCAGAGTCTAAGGAGACGTAATTACGTACTGCAGGCAACGTTCCAGAAAGGGCACGTCTTGGAGGGCACCCACAAGTTGGAGGAGCCAGTATCGAAGATGACGCGGAAGCTCTGGGGTGGAGAACCAATGGTGATGGGTCCGTAGTACTGGGCCTGAAGCCAAAAATTAAATTGATAAATGGCTCAAATAGGTTTAATTTTCGTTTCTTAAAACGATTTTAAGAAATCTTGGTAGTCACGAAGTTTATTTCACATTTATGTTCTGGTTTAACAAATATAGCGGAGGCTAGGACAGCGTTGAGTGGAGTTTAGGGTGAGGAATTCTTTATCACCCAAATTTGGGTGAGGAAGCTTCCTCACCCAAAGTCGGGTGATAAAGTGTTCCTCACTCAAAAATCGGTATTGAGCAAGACTTTTCATTCTCAGTGTCCTTACTGCCACCTTGCCACTCATTATTTTAGCCAGCGTAGCAAGCAAGTTTGGAGTCTTACGAATTATTTTAGCACATTTAAAGCAGAAACTATTTAGTTTGTAATGCGAAGAAATAGTTCACAAATTATGAGCTTTGTGAGCTTATGGACGCTCAAAATACTTCATACGAAGCTACTTTTGTTTGCAAGGCCTGAACATGGCCTGAAATAGTTAGTAAACAGGTTTACAGAGTGAGGTCTATGTAAAAATATTCTCTTTTCGATTTTGGTCAGACGGACCGCGAGAAACGACTTACATTCATGTAGTTGGAAAGAGGGACGTGGCCTGATGGGGTAGACGCCACTCCATACTTCATGTGAAGGTGTTGAGTTGGAATGTCATGGAGCTGACGGCGGACCGACTCGGTGCGGTACAAGGGCACCCTGCAATGAAAACGAAATAACACATAAAGAACGGTTACACAAGCAAAGGCAGGGATCGTGCACCACAAAATCCACTGCACTGCTAATCCCAATGTGGACCAAGTCGACGCTAGGAAACGTGGACCACGAATGGTCCACGCTAGGAAACGTGGACCAAGCTGTGGTCCACACTTGGAAGTGTGGCTGGCGAGTTCAACGCTGTAAAGCGTGGACCACACTTTACAGGACTTTGGGATTCTGGTAATTTTGTCGCGCTTTTTTCCTACTTAGAGATTGAGGCATTGTCTTCTAGGGTACGCAAATGTCCGTCACTTACAACGACCCCTTGTTTTTTGTTTTTTTTTTCGACACACCACTGGTCCAAGTGTGCAACAAGTGCTTCACAGTTTGCAAAGGGTTTGCGTTTGGAATGAAGACACGTGGTCCCAAGTGTCGAACTTGGCGATTTGCAAAACTGTGACGTCACATTACTTCAAATGTGACAGCAACGGAATCAGATCGTTCAGATACAGATAATGGATCGGACGAACCTTACGATAGGACAAAGGCTGCAAACTTATTCTGTCACTTAGTAGAACTCCGGCCATCAATTATCAGAAGAAGTTTTCAGAATCTCAGCTTTTAGTGGTGCGCGAATTTACACGAGTGGTATTGCCAGTGGCTTTAAAGCACGACCAAAATATTGGTCAGCGCGATTCCACGCCCTCACCTGGAGCTTATCTAGAGGAGATTGGACTTGGAACCTATCTATAACAACTAAATAAAAAAAGGTCAAAAACTAATCGAATTTTTATCTTTTCAGGTGAACTTCAAGGAGTTCGCAATATCAGAAAAGTGCTCACGGTAAAAACTGTTCCTGTTTTTCCCAGTAAATCCCTGAAAACCTTCTGTTAACGGTTTGGAGATTCTATCTTCCTCGCCTTTCGAAAATTGAAAAGCACCTATATCTTTCTTCTATTAAAAAAAACTGAAACCGAAAACGACGAAAACATAAATGTGCCTTCGTATCAAATCCTGAAGATAAGTCTCGCGGGCACCCTCTAGCAGGTAGAGTGCACATGCCACGTATGCCTCAACGTGCAAACTCTTGAGTTTGTAGAGTTGGAGTGCTTGGATGACGACGACCCCCCCCCCCCCCCCAAAAGCAGAGCAGCACAGGACACGAAGCTTTGAAGTGTCGACCACAGCATGTCGCCGTAGGACATGCTGTGGTCGACCTTACACGTGTCGGACTCTGCGTGGTCGACACTTCAAAGCGTCGGACACTGTGTGGTCGACACTTAAAAGCGTCGGACAAACTGGTCGACACTTGCAAGCGTAGGACAAACTGGTCGACGCCTACAAGTGTCGACCTGTCCTACACTTGGATTTGCACACTAAATGTTTATGTAGAATATTGTACGTGTGCCTTGCACGATTTTGAGCATGCGGGGAATTTGCATAATATTATGCGTAAAATTGTATGAATTTATGCAAATTTGTGCACAATTTTATGCAAAACGTGACGCAGGTTTAAAATCATGCATTACCACGTACAATATTCTCCCTAAACTTTTAGTGTGTGCAGAGCTAGAATAGAGTGCGCCTGGCATGTACACGTCAAATAAGAGTGTGCTTAGAACACACTAAATGTTTAGGTAGAATTTTATACGTGGTGATGCATGATTTTAGACCTGCGTCACGTTTTGCATAAAATTGTGCACGGATTTGCATAAATTTATGCATTTTTATGCATAATATTATACAAATTCGCCGCATGCACAAAATCGTGCAAGGCACACGTACAATATTCTACATAAACACTTAGTGTGAAGCATGCTGCAAATAAGAGTGTACGATGTACACACCTCAGTTTGCAGAGCAAACTATGTATCGATTGGTGGGGTCACACCTTCGGTGCGAGTCCGGTTGTGCGACTCCAGATCTAAAAAAAAACGCGTCTACACACTAAATTCCTTTGTACAATTTTTGTACGTGCTCTCACACAATTCTGCGCATACGTGCTTTTCGTACGATTTTGTACGAAATTTCGCACAAATTTGTGCGATTTTGCGTACAAATTTGTACGAAAAAGTTCGCATGTCGAAAATTTTGTGAGACCACGTACAAAATTGTACAAATGCATTTAGTGTGTAGAGTTTTGGCACGTCCACCGATCTTCTAGCCTGCTGTGCAATGCTTTGCGTACCTGGTCAACGCCCCGCAGGCGATGGCCAAAACGGCGAGGAGTGTCGCAGCGCGAAGCATGGTGCTGACGGCTGCCATCTTGGACGGCGGCGGTGTTGCGACAGGATCCGTCGGCGGATGGGTTCACGTTTTATTCTTTCATCAAGGGTTCGGCCTCAAGTGGCAGATAAAGCAAGTGGCCAGCACTGCCTTGATTGAACACAGATTGTGAAAACAGTAAGCTGTTTCTAAGTGAGCGTGAGCGCAGGTGGTAAACTGGGAAGACAAAGGCATGAAAGTTATTCCCTTTTTGAGGCGTGAGGCGTAGAACGTTCTTATGCCACGCTCCAGAATTTAAAGGTCCCTTCGCAAGGGCGTAGCAATGTCGCAATGCCTTTCCAGGGCATGAAAAATCAATGCCGATAGAAGTGGCCTGAAACGTTTTATGCCCCAAAGTGCGTAAATTTTATGTCATGGCCCCGAGGATTTCTCGCCGTCGTCCATCGAAGATTTCTTTAAATGGCACAAGGATTTGATGCGGACTAAGTCGTGTTTCTTTTTTTAGACACGCCGCAAATAATTTGACTTATTTCATGAATAGTTTAATATTATACTTTGGTGTTGTTTTCAGCAGACTCGACCAATGTTAAAGAAATTTTAATGATGTAATCTGTAACCGTGGTGTGCAGACATGCGTGCACACAGACCGACCGACCGACCAACTCATCTCATGTTTTTCGGCATATTCGTCCAGACAAGCAAAGTTTGGTGTAATAATCAAACAAACTCCAGAAAAATATTGTCTTTGAAAACAAATTAAGGGATCGTACCCATATTACGTGACCGATTTTAGGCCACTTTTTGACCCCCTCCCCCCTACTCGTGACCTGGATAACCTAACCTTCCCATTTATTTAAGATAGGGCGTGGTATTTGGCTTGACCCCCCCCCCCAAGCGGTCACGTGACGGGTGCGGCCCCTAAGGAGGTTGGTGCGTCTGCGTCATTCCTTGGGTCAGTCTCTATCGAACTTTGATTTGATCTGTTGTCTAATCGACAGCGAGGCACGAGCTACAAGTTCTCTGAGTAAAGTCCTGCATCGATATGCACACACGTTCACGTAGTACTTCGAGGACGGTGTATGAGCGAAAACATCACATGCCATGAAATGGCGCTTTGGCTTAACACTTACTTGCTGAAATCTTTCGGTAATTTTTCGTTCATGTTTACTAATTTCACGTAAAATGAATTATTGCCTGCGCGGTATGCGCGTGGCAAACCCAAGCCAGAAATGTATTGATGACTTTAAGACGGCGGTCAATTTCCGGCCGGACAACTTAGAAACAAGATTTATTTTTGTTTTAAAAGTTTTTGGGTCAGATGAACTTAAGCTGGCCCGGTTAACATGTTGGCTACTCGTTACAGGCCGAAAAATGTAAAACAATCCTGGGACAATGTCATTAGGCTACTTCATGCCTAAAAATCAAACTGGAAGTTCTCACTTGTCAAATTATGCACGCTTAAAACCTTGCGAGGTATTTTGAGCATACATAGTACAAACTAATTAACTTTGTTACACAAAGAAATAGTTCGTAAATTACGAAATATTTTCTTTGTAAGCTTATGTATGCTCAAAATACTTTGTTAACAAGCTGCTTTTCTTTGTAAGGCCTAAAATAGTTTGTAAGGTTTTCTCAGTGTGGGGAAACAAGCACCGAATAAATTTCAGACTCTTGAACAGTTACTGTGCCCCTTTAAATCTATTCGTCAGGAGAAATTGTTGAAAAACTCTAGCTACTCAGATAATAGAAGCGGTTTTTTAAAAAGAAGAATGGTATAAAATGGCATAAGTAGTGCCTTTTGCCTATTTACAGGGGCAGAGTAGTGCCTTTTGGCTATTTACAGGGGCAAAGTAGTGCCTTTGGTTATTTACAGGGGCAAAGTAGTGCCTTTTGCCTATTTACAGGGGCAAATTAGCGCCTTTTGCCTATTTGCAGGGGCAAAGTAGTGCATTTTGCCTACCCTCCAGGCGGCCTATCTAGTACCCAAGGGAAAAGTAGTATTTACCCCCATTTCCCTCCCTTAGGCGCCGCCCCTGTACGAGAAACACATTCGAAAGTGTGAGAACGGTCTGTCTCTCCCACTGTTCAGGTGGGTCGTACTTGGGGGTTTCGGTATCGAGTGAAGAAGTCGGACAACTTGGTTCTAGATTCGCGTATATTAACCAGCAACTTTGTCTGGACCACACACCTTTACTACAATGGTATCCCCGGGCGACCTCCCCGACCCTATGCCCCGCGGCGGGCCCCAGGGCACCCTCCCGGAGTTGCGAAGGGCCCGCCCCGCCGCACAGTGGGTCAGAAGACCGTTGAAGCGGCCAAAATTCTAGACGCGTTTTGAGCTCCAGGGTCGCTTAACGGGACTCGAATCGAACGTGTGACCCCAACAATGGATTGCTCTCCGAACGGGGAATCCATCGGTGGGGTAACACGTTCGATTCGAGTCCCGTTAAGCGACTCTGGAGCTAAAAACGCGTCTAGAATTTTGGCCGCCTCAACGGTCTTCTGACCCACTGTGCGCCGCCGGGCGCTACTGCCGCCGCTGCTACTGCTTCATCGCCGCGCCGCGGCGCTTCGATCTTGATGGCCGCGACTGACACGAAGCGACTCGGACGCGGGTCATTTGAATTTGTCCCCGTAACACTACCTACACACCAAATTCCTTTGTACAATTTTTGTACGTGGTCTCACACAATTTTGCGCATACGTTCTTTTCGTACAAATTTGTACAAAATTTCGCACGAATTTATACGATTCTGCGCACAATTTTGTACAAAAAAGTTCGCATGTTGAAAATTATGTGAGACCACGTAAACAATTGTACAAATACATTTAGTGTGTATGGTTCTCTGTGGTCGAATGCCAATGCCATGGGTCCCACGCTAGCAAGCGTGTGACAAACCGAGTGTCACGCTTGCAAGGGTAGGATCCAACGTAGTTTACACCTGTAAGCGTGGGTTCACGCCAAATAGTGCGAGACTGCCCTACACTTGGATTTGCCTTGTGCAGCCTAGGTTGGACAGGGCTACACGCCCCTTTCTTTACCAGCACACGGTTGCACTTTCCTCGCAGGCTCCGCGTGGGGTCCGGTACCGAGGCAGAGGACCGAGACATAAACACAGCGGCGGGCGAGCGGCGATGTTTACATTCTTGCTGCGGACGCCGGGGCGAGCGACAACATTCTGCCTACGTTGTAACAATGGCCACAGCAAAAGGGACGCCTGGGATTTCCAGGCGCACCGTGACAAAAAGGGTCTTTTTTCCAGGCGCCGCCTGGGAATCCGAGGGGGTTCTTTTGCCGTGTATAGAACCATTGGATCTCGGGTTTTTGGTTCCTCCCGGTTGGATTGGATTCTACCCTCGAACAAGGGTCCTGCCTTTGCCGCCTCGGCGCGTTCCCTCACCCGAAGATTCCCGGGGTCCTCCGCAGACGGCCGCCGCCCGCGCCCCTTCTTCACACTGCCCTTCAAATAGTGGTACAGACCACAGATAATGTGCGGAAAGCCCAAAATTGCGGTTCCCAGAATCGACCACACGTGGAGATGCGGTCAATACCTCCCAAAATCTGCGGTCGGCATCGCACCACATAAAAATCGTGGTAAATACCACAGTAAATATGTGGTCAGTCTCCTATTCCCCAGAAAAGTGTGGTCTTTACGAGGGGTTACCCACTCCGGGAATCATGTGTACAGTCAACCTGGGAATCATTCCTATTTTTTTCGAAATTTTATTGAAAATCCTTATAATTTTAATCGGATGTCGTCGTAATCTTTCAATAATGTCCCAGAACACTAACGAACAAAAGAATTTCTTTAAATATCCTCACTTTTCCCATAGGATTTGTTCAGGAATCGTGGGAATCCGGAGTCGTGTGTACACCAAAATAAGAAGTGGGTAACCCCTCGGGTCTTTACCACGCATTACATGAGGTAACGGCTAAATTACATGCTTTTTAACCACACTTTTGAAGGGGTGTAATCCTTACCACATTTATACGTGGGGTAGAATGAGGTAACCACACTTTTGGTCTCACCGCAGCCAAATGTGGTGAATTCACCACACTCTCGATTTCTGTGCAGGCAGGAGGCGCGTCGCAAGCGCCGATCCAGAGGGGGGGCAAAAGGACAATTGCCTCCCCTTGAGCCCTAGATAGACGCCTGAAAGGTAGGAAAAAAACGTTAACGCTAACGTGAAAGCACATATGATGCTAATGTTTATTTCAAGGTATGTTTGTTTACCATTTAATTAAGAAAAAATAATTTTAATTGTCTAATTGTGTTTGATGTATTCATGTCTACGCATGTGTGTCCACAATGATATGCCTAATACCAGTTGTGTTGGGTATCATTCTCTTTGTTTCAACGCGAAGATGCACAATATGATGGCCAATCGCATGAATACTCAATACCCGTAAAAGTTGTTTTCTGTACTAGCGCGGCATCGGCGCAGCGTCCTGCACTTGACACTCCAGCCTCGGCGCAGCGTCCGGTCACGATAAGCAGCCGAGCTTCGTCAGTCGACACTCCAACATAAACAAACCAGAGCAGCGCAGCGCAGCACTCCGCGCCACTTGCCGCGCATCCGTTCCGCCCTAGTACCAATGCGAACTTTAGAGGGTATCAGTTAAATAGTTGAATGGATGCCGAATTCTGCACCCTCACGTTCCGACGAGAAAAATGATACCAAATAAGACTAGGATAGCGGCGGGGGCGCGGGCGAGCCGAAGCCCCCTCCGCACCATAATTCTTGGCGAGCCATCCACGCGCTCGCTGTCCCCGCACACGACACGAGAGTACAAGCATTATGATACATTTAAAATTTTAATTTCTGTTATTGTTTTTGCGAATAGCTGTGTACATAAATGTATCATCTGCTAAAAAGGAACACTTTGCCCCTGTAAGTAGGCAAAAGGTGCTACGTTGCCCCTCCCTTGAGCCGACTCTGGATCCGCCACTGGCGCATCGAGGGGTAGGTGGTGAGGTGCGGGGTGCCGCGGCCGTGTAGAGAGCCGTCTGCGGCGGCAGAGGAGGCAGTCTCGCGTTGGCGGTCGTCCTGGAAGGAGGGCGCGTCGCTGCCCGCCCGCTGCCCGCTCCGCGCCGCGTCGTGGTCGCTCTCGCGCAGGCGGCCCTCTAAACGCGTTTTGAGCTCCAGAGTCGCTGAATGGGACTGAAACCAAACGTGACCCCACCAATGGATTCCTCTTTTGGAGAGCAATCCATTGGTGGGGTCTGACGGTCGGTTCGAGTCTTATTTCGCGACTCAGGAGGTCAAAACGCGTCCGGGATTTCAACCGCCTTCACCGGTCTGCTGGCCCACTGTGCCTCGGTTGCCGAGTTGTCAGAATTTATAGGGGGCGTGTCTCACGTTTTACTTACCTTCAGGCAGAGTGTCAAGTGTCATACTAGTTGCCTATTTTCTGGCCGATTTTCACACGTGTTGCCTACCTTCTCATTGCCTCAACAAACCTTGAATCAGCTTGCGCGGCAGGCCAAGGTAGGTGTTACGCCAGGCGTCCCGAAGCCTGTTACGTCAAGACACGGTCTGGCGTACACCTACCTTGGCTGCAATGAGCACGGTTAAAACGGTTCCCGGTTTTCCCAGGAAGCCTGTAGAAAAGACACAGGCGATTCCAGGGAGTTCCTAGGAAAACCAGGAACCGTTTTTACCGTGAGGGTCGCCTACCTGTCAGGGGGTCTCGGAGGTGCATATTTGAGTTGTCAACACACGATTGAATCTATGAAATGGGCGGTAAACGTAAATTGTTTGCGAGCGAAGCGAGCTCAGAAAATTTGCGGTCCTTGAGGTTATTTGGTGGTAACGTTGGGTGCGAGCGAAGCGAGCTGAGAAAATTTGCGTTTTTTAGGGCTTTATAGGGTGGTAAATGTAAATCAATTTGTTTGCGAGTGAAGCGAGCTGAGAAAATTTGCGGGTCTGGGGGTTATCTAGGATGGTGAGCGTTTGTCTGCGAGCTGAGAAAATTTGTAGTTCTTGGGGGCTATTTGGTTTGGTAAATGTTAATTGTTTGCGAGCGAAGCGAGCTGAGGAAATTTGCGGTTTTTGGGGTTATCTATGACCGTGCATTTCTGTTTCTACATTGATTGCATCTGGCCAACCCTTCCAGATTTCTTGCCCCCCCCCCCCCAGATTTCTTGCGATAAATTGCACATACACTGGTAAAACTAAAGCGTAACTCTATGCTTGAGTGAAGCATAGTATTACGCTTGAAGACGTTACGCATGAAATGAAGCATACTCTGGAAATTCTTCCATGCATTTAGATAGGGGAAATCTTGGCGGATGAGCCTGTTACGCTTAATTTCAAGCGTAAACTGATTACGCTTGAAAACAGAGGGTTACTACGCTTTAGTTTTACCAGTGTATTTACCCCTTTTTGTACGAAAAGTTCATGTGCCCTAAAAACTGTGAAGTCTCGAGATTTGTACAAAAACATTTAGTGTACGCGTCTGTCGCTGGCATGCAACGGCGATGGGCTCGTGATGAGTCGGCACGGCAGCCACCGGGGCGCGATGGCCGCAAGGGCAGAACGACACGCGACACCGCGCCTCAAGCCGCCTCCTTCCGCCGCGGAGACAATGTTGCGCACGTTAGGAGTGCGTCCAAGTAACTACCCTGCTGCGCGATATCAGAGTTCTGAGAGACAACCCGAAAATGTGCAGCTTCAAAACATTGCGGTTTGAAGGCCACACTGGTATTCAACGAATGTGACGTCTTGACGGAATGTGAATTTTATCACCTTCGTTTTAATACGATGTGAAATTCTTTTGAACGTGGATCGACATTTAAACGAATTAAACATTATAAGAACTTTACAAAATTTACATTCTAACGAATATGACGTCAAATTCGTTTATAACAATGCAGATAGATTCTGGCGAAAATCTCACTTCTTTTAAAATGGGTCCCTTGGTGAAAATTTCTTGGAAACATGAAGTCCTCTATAGTGAAGACCTAAATTGTAAGTTTAAAGGCTTACATTTGTCATTGTAGAATAGTACATGTGTTTAATATGTGCCTTAAATCTTACACTTTTGATCTGCAATCAAAGCTTTACCTTTCCCAAAAAGTTTTACAGTGACACCCACTTCCAAAAATGTAAGATTTTCACCAGATCCTCTACCCCGCAAGTTTCCCTTATTCTTCGACGCAAGTTGCCTTGAAGTCGATTGAAATCATCCTGGTGGACCAAACTCTGTTTCTATTCAGTGGTCATCAGATTCTCCCTGACAATTAAGTTTCTTAATTGGAATCTTTTGCCCAATGACTACTAACTGTTTTTGGTCAACACCGGTGATTTCTGACTAAGTTTCTAACTAGTAGGTAACTTTCGTCGCAGTACTGCGGTTTTCTCTCGTACTTTCAATTGTAAATCCACATAGTAACAACTTTTCCATTGTTCGTTCTGCTTGAACATGAATTGTTAGGGTCGAGCCGGAATCGACTAGCGTTGAATATTTATTGTTTAATTAACTTAACTTTTGATGTCTGCAGGTTTACTTGCTGAACGGTACAACGGACTTCGCAAGAATCACACGGATAATACGCCGAAACGTTTTATATACACCATCGTGATCATCTGTTCTATCGAAAAATAAATCCAAATCCAAACCTCCCGCGAGAATTACTTATTGAAGTTCAAAACCGTCCAAATTAAACATTTAAGTGGAAATTTTCTTATTGGGCACGGGTCGCGTAAAGCCCCATTTCGGACGACGCTTTGTGGCTTCGGACGGTCGAAACGAAAATCCAATCAAACTTCTCCACGTTTTCTTAATTGTTTTTCCAGCTATATCTACTTATCCATTAGGTAGACTTCACTGTAACAGTACCGTGCTTTGGTACGGTATTTTTACAGAATGTTCCTTTCCCACTTGTAGCGTTTTAAATGGTTCCAAACCTGCTTGCATGTGTGCTGGGCTGGGATCACAGACTTTTCCAGGACGTAGAACCTTAGCGATGGTGCATGATGCATGTCCACACACTAAACGTATTTGTACAATTTTGTTCGTAGTTTACGCAATTTTAAGCATGCAAACTTTTTTGCTCAAATTTGTACGCAAAATCGCACAAATTCGTGCGAAAGTGAATACTTCCTTGTACGTGAAGCACGTAAACTGTTTGAGACCAAGTACAAAAATTTTACAAAGAAATTTAGTGTGGCAATCAGTGGGAGGTATGACTAACAACGACAAACGTTATGATTATGACCAAATTTTGACCGTAAGGTGTTGTCGACCCATTTTGACGGCAAAATACGATGCTTTGGTCATGATTACGACTTTCACCGTCCGTGATTTCTCATGTAAATTGTATCAGTTACAGATGCCAACAGACAGAGAATCAGGCAGGGCTTCTGCGTGTTCTGCATGGTTGGTAAGTAAGAACATGCTACACTACACATTTGACTTAATATTAAGTACATAACATACTTCACAAATGTACGTGCAATTTTGTCGTCTCACACAATTTTAAACATGCGACCTTTATCGTACAAATTTGTACAAAGAATCGCACAAATTCGTACAAATTTGTACAAAAGGCACGAATGCGCAAATTTGTGTGAGACCACGAACAAAAATTGATTAAAGAAATTTACTATGGATACGCTAAATTTTTTTGTAAAATTTTAAATTTGCGAACTTTTTTGTACAAATGTGTGCGTAGAATCGCACAAATTAGTGAGAAATCACGTTCAAATTTGTATGAAAAGCACGTCACGTTCGTCGCATAACAGCGTGAACCGCGGAAACCGCACTCGCACCACCGCTCTCATTGAGTTCTCTCAGTTGACCATAGCGATTTCTTTTGCAGGTAACGCACATGACTCGTGCACGCTGACAGCCGAGACAGCGATTCGGGTCGTTTACGAGGACGGGAGCGGCGACGATTCGGAAAGGTATATGAGAACACACTAAATGTTAATGAAGAATGTTGTACGTGTGACTTGCACGATTTTGTGCATGCGGGGAATTTGCATAATATAATGCGTTTAAATGCATAAATTTAAGCAAATCCATGCACAATTTTATGCAAAACGTGACGCAGGTTAAAAATCACGCATCACTACGTGCAAAATTCTTTCTAAATAACATGTAGTGTGAACACTCTCAGACTCGTACTGAGTTTTTCTTTAATAACGTATTGAAGTTTGTGCACATTAATGAGCACATTAACATTTTTATTTGTATTATAAACTAAAAATCAATGTCGTCTTGACAAATTTGTTAAGCTTCTTAACGAAATTCTTTTAATGTGCACAAACGTCAATGAATATTGATAAAATGTCTATTGAAGGGTGAGAGTGAACAGCTTCCGCAAGAGGTTATCTACATACTAAATTCCTTTGCACAATTTTTGTACGCTTACTTGCTGAACGGTACAACGGACTTCGCAAGAATCACACGGATAGTACCCCGAAACGTTTTATATACACCATCGTGATCCACACGCCTCTGCGCATACGTGCTTTTCGTTCAAATTTGTACGAAATTTAGCACAAATTTGAGCGATTCTGCGTACAGATTTGTACGTAAAAGTTCGCATGTTCAAAATTGTGTGAGGCCACGTTCAAAATTCTACAAATACATTGAGTGTGTAAATGCATTAGTGTCAAATGCATGCTAGAAAAGTAATGGCGAATCGGCGTGACGCAGATGGCGTGAATTTTTGGGCATGACTGTCCTCTTGAAACGCATTGTGCGCACCCACTAAATGTATTGTGTGAGAGCACGTACAAAAATTGTTCAAAGAAATTTTGCACCAATTCGTTCCTTTACGCCAGATGACGGCGTGATCGAGGAGAAATGACTGAAAATTTCGGTGTACAAATTAAATGAATTTCAGTTCAATTTCGGGCAAAATCACCGAATTTTGAGAAGATTTTCGATAAAATTGAGGAAATTTCAGTAAATTTACATTTTTTGTGAGTTTTGGTCAAGGGGTTCCTCACTCTGAATTTGCCTGTACACAGATTGTTTGATTGTGTCGGATTGCTTAGGATTCTGTATGATTTTGTCACGCTTTTTGCCTACTTACAGGCGTTTTTGACGCAAGATTGTGGGATTGTCTCCTCCTAGCGTACAGATTGTTTGAGTGGGGGCCCCCTTGGTTTTGGTGCACTAATTCAGCTGGAGTGAGTTGCCCATGGGCGTGACTCACACCACGTCACGCCCACACTAAATGTTATGTACAATTTTGTACAAAAAGTTCATCTGCACAAAAAAAAACTGTGATGTCTGGTACAAAATTTGTACAAAAACATTTAGTGTGCCGTTTTTTTGGCGTAAATATCCTTTCACGTCAATTTTTGTCACGTCATTATTTGGCCACGCCATTTTCAGTGAGGGATCTCCACCGCTCAGCAGCGTGGTGCGCGGCGCGGCGCGTCTGCACGCCCGCGCCTGCCGACGATCATCCCGGTCAACAACTCGGCGGGCCCGTTCCACGACTCGCCGGGACGCCGACTCCTGGCGGCCGGTCGGGAGATCGAAGTCAGCGGCCCGGGGCGAGCCTTCGGGGGAGGCGGCGCCGCTGCGGCGGTCTTCCCGGTCTCTGTCACGGAGGGCTGCAGGCCGCACATCCGGGTCACCTCCGAGAAGTGGTGACACCCTGGCCAGCCGCCTCGGCGTCGAGACTCCAAGCAGCGATTGCGACTGGAGCTTCACCGGCTTTTATGTAAAGTAACCAAAAGTCGGCAAGGCTCCAGTTGGCGAAGAACTCACTGAAGTCCTCACGGATATGGGGCTTGTACTCAAAACTCCTACCGAACAGCATGTACTTTACCTGATGCAAACCATTTTGTGCAAGCACAATCATGGATGGATTCAGCTCGTAATGTGGACGATTTTACCCGTTATACAAAAGTTTCCTCGTCCGCAAGGTACGGACGAAAAAAATCTTCGTATTACGGATAAAATCATCCTCATTACAAGTAATATCCATATGCAATTATGTTTGAACAAAATTGTCTCTATTACGAATAGGTGGTTTTCGTAAGAAGTTTAATGTGTGTATACGTACGTTGCTGATAGCTTCGTGCAGCCATAATACGGATATTAATTAAGTTTGTAGTACAATTGACTTTTTCCGTGCATAAGTTCTTGTGTCCGTAAATTACACTTGAATTTTTCGCAAGTTACGGGCAAAACCATGTGCACTACAAATTTAATTCCATCTGTAATATGGCGGCACATAATTATCCATAATTTACAAACTCTCCTTAAGGACTTGAGTGTGTACCTGCAACAGCGAAACCAAGTGTGGGACATTATCACATCACTTAGCGTACCAACATGTCTCACGCTTTCAAGTTTCAGCTACGTTTGTATAACACTTGCAAGTGTTAATATCATTTATTAAGCGTGTATATCAATTATCTAGTGTGTATGTCATTTATTAGCGTTTCATTTGATTGACCAAAAAAGCATTAATATAATGTTGCATGTAAACTTTTAATTGAGCCCATCATTTCTCGTTTCCAACTTATTCCTAATAACTCCAGAAACCAAAGAAAAGCCGATCACGAAAAAGTGCTACCGAAACCGATAACGCATACTTAATAGTGAGCAATGAATGGAAGTAAACATCACACCGAAAATGGAACAAAACTAAATAAAGTATTCTATTTGACATCATTCGTGGCCTAGCACTCGATACAACATTTCAGCGTCCACAATGAAATCCCTTGGAGCACCAGCTGATGAAAACGTATTGATGAGGCCATAGAGCCTAGACCTGACTATCTACCACCAAAGGGGTCTTCAATCAGAAATCGTTTCGAAGTCTCCTGAAAAAGCAAAGTGAAAATTTGGACAAAAACGGTCAAAATTCACTTTATAGGTTTCATTCGTGCATTTGTGATTCAGAGTGATTGAGAGTGCTCACCGTGGCCCTGGAAACCAACTTCGGTCAAGTTTCGGCCAGCGGTTTGTCCAGGATGGCGTCAAACAGCTGGATTTTTACACTTTTTCTGCTGCTGATTGGATGATGTTTATCGTCTGGCTGGCCGGAACTTGACCAAAGTTGGTTTCTTGGTAGACCGGGACCCTCTCAACCTAAACCTATAGTCATAAGTCCCGGACACCAAGTAGGCTCGTGGCCAGAGCTCTTTTGGCCTCGAAAAAATCATCACTTCCTCCTCTGCCTGAACGGCGGCCTCGTGGTACGTCCTCGTATCTCTACAAGTACTGGACGTAGAACAAAATAGACTTCGGCGTTGGGCGAAGTGAATCAAAGGAATTTCCAGGAAAGGTTCCCGGGCACAATCGAAGCACCAAAACAGGAGCCCGGGAATTTTCAAAAAATGTATAAAACGGACTTGTTTTTGCAGGAAAAACTTCAAAAGTGCAAGATACAAAGCTGTCATTATAATATACCTCCATTTTTTAGGCACGAAGTAGCCTTATAGCCTCACCGGGGTTGGTTTTTTTTTTTTTTTTTTTTTTATTGTCAGTCTGGCCCCTTATGCAAATCCGAAATTTTCTATACGATTTTGATGAGATTTGGCAGAGTGGTAGAACTTTGTACCCTGATTTCAGTGGTGAAATGTGGTTGAAAAGTGTAGGGCCAATTTTGAGAAATTTTGAGTTGAAATCGCCGTTACCATGGCAAAACTCGACTCGTCAGCGAAAAACAGAGGGAGAGGGGGGAGCCGAGCCACCGGAAATGGAATCCGACCAATAGCAGCGCTCCTTTTCGCCTCTGTACAGCTTACACCAAAAACGCTCGCTCCCTTGAAAAAGCGCGTTCGAATCAAAATTGTCTTTTGCTGCAGCTAGAAGAGCTCCAACAATGGTATAGACGTTGTTTTCGAACGTGGCCATTTGGATCGGCCGGTCGGTCGGTGATTGTTGGCCAGAGTGTCCCGCGCCGCTGCGCGCAGGCCCTGTTGTTTTCAGAAATACCAACCCTACATGTTCTAAACTCTTTGAATCGGAGTGAAATATGACATTAAACTGCGTGCCTGTGCAAATGCATTTGTGAAAAAACTATCCCTAACGTAGTTTGAGTGTGACTATAAGTCCCTTTTCGAAAACAGTGGGCGTGTAGCTGCACCTTGTAGCGAGGTTTGATGGTATTTCTGAATCTAAGACGAAACGATCTGGACACGGGGGCTGTGCTTTTTTCTAACCTTCAAGCTGGGTGAACTGGGTGAACTGGACTATTTTACTGCACGTTTCTGTGAATAACTTGTCCTTCAGGTATTATGAGACTGTCTTAAATGTCTGTTTTTGACACAAATTGATACGCAGCTGGTCTTTACGTAAGTTTTAGTATTACTTATAATGGTCTGACAAACATAAACAGAACTACACACAACGCAGTCCTAGCCCTAGTTATCTTTGTTAAACCAGAACATAAATGAAAATTATCTTCGTGACTACCAGGATTTCGTGAAATCGTATTTTTTCATTTTTCATGAAGAAGAGAACAAAACAAAACGTTAGGTGTGAAAAGCACTCTCGAAAACGGTACTATAAATGAGACATTTATCAAATGTCATGAGTTTAACATGAAGCAATATTCTCGGTCAAATGGGAATATTCCCGGGAAGTCTCGGGAATATTCCCCAAATTAATTGCTCCCAGGAATTTTCGAACACCACGCTGGACGTACGTTGCCCCAAGGGTAGATGAAGAAAAACCAACTATTTGTTGTAAAGGTAGCATTTATTAAAATGTATAATACTGACGGGTTCGTCACACGGGCTGGACGTAGCGAGCGTATTTGGTTTTCGTGACGTCTTTGAAGAGTCGCGCCGACTGTTTCAGCGTCCTGGGGCGCGCGGGGTCGCTGAAGTTGACGTAGGCCAGGCCGAACTTCAAGCTGTGCCCAGAAGAGGGACAAGTTATGTTCGTGGAAGGGTACAACAGCACAACAGCTGAAACACTAGGTTGTTAACTTTACTAAAGGAAAGAAACGCGTACTTGTATCCGTCGGACCACTCCAGGTTGTCCTCCAGGCACCATGCAGTGTAGCCGATGACTTTGCAGCCGTCTTCGTTGATGGCCCTGGCCAAAGCCCGCATGTAAGTCTGTAACGGTGAACATAGATGAGTTTCCCAATTAATCATAGTAAACATCGTGCCAGAAGACCGGCACTGGTGGCCAAAGCTCTAAACGCGTTTCGAGCTTCTGAGTCGCTAAACAGGACTCGAACCGAAAATGTGACCCCACCAATGGATTCCTCGTTCATAGAGCAATCTATTGGTGGATCACGCGTTCGGTTCAAGTACAATTCAGCGAATCTAAAGCTCGAAACGCGTTAGAATTTTGACCGCCTGCGTCAGTCTTCTGGCCCACTGTGCGCCGGCTACCCGGCCTGCCCACGGGACCCACAGTGTTGAAAAATGGTTGTACTAAAACAATCAGATGAGTGAAAATTTAGTCGCTCCAAAACATAGAATGTCATCATGAACCGAAACGAAAAAAATGTCGTTCAATGTAGTAATTGACAATATGTCGTGGAAGAACAACATGCTTGTTATCACCATTAACGATACAATTTGTGTGCAAACAACGTCTTTTGCCATTATCTGCTCAATTAAAATATGTTATGAAAAGTCATCTATCATTAAAAGTAGAACCATGAAAAATAAATTTAGCGACAAAAGTACTCAATCAATACTTGTCGCAGACATTACAAAATCTTTTTTGATTTACAATACTTGTCGTTGACTAACAACATTTCTTGTTGGTCAACGACTTGTTTTTTAAGGTGGACTGTTCATGTGTTATTACAAGTTTGTCGTTGTAAAATTATCGTTTAGTTCCCGTACTACTACCGTTTAACAAGCTGTTCGTTCCACAACAATTCTTGTCGCTAAAAAAAAATGAGCAATAAATGTGTCGCTAACACAAAATTTCTATCAGTGAAGGGTCGACACCTACGCTGTAGTAGCCCTCTCGGGCAGGGTCGTTGGTGCCTTCGTCGTGGGCGCCGGCGTAGCCGTTCTCGGTGACCAGCACGGGGAAGTTGTTGTACCGGTCTTTGATCCAGTTGAGCGTGGCCCTGAAGCCCCACGGCGTCACCTGAAATGATTGCGCATTCCGTTGAAGGTGGACACTAATCAACTTGACCACAACTTTCCGAGTTCTCCGCACCATAGCCAACCGTTTTACGGCCAGTGACTGGACTCCTCTGATCATCATTATAAAATGCTAATTGAACACCCAAGTAAAGTAATCGTTTTAAGGCTTTCAACACTGTACTGGATAGGAACTATTGGTGGCGTTCAGACCATGCAAACGGGTACTGTTCCTCTTACAGTGACGATATAAAAGGTGTGGTATTCTGTGCAGAGCAAGTTGAATTTTCAGCCTCCATTGAGCAGGGTCTCGCCAGGCGAACAGCACTCCAGATCTCGACAAGCCGCTGCATAGTGGGCCTGAAGACCGGCGCAGCACAGTGGGCCAAAACGGTCGAAATGGTGAAAAAAAATATTTAAGAGCGAAAAACGAGTTTTGAAAAAGTCACGGCGACTATTGACGACTCCGACCTAAAATGTAATGGGGAATCCCAATCTGGCCACATCAGGTTCCGGTCGGTTCCGGCCTTTTTGATGTACGCCCATTTTAGCTGTTTTGGGGCATTTCCAACTATAACAGTGGCCCAAAAATCGGCGGGTTTTGAAAAAGTAACGGCGATTTATGACGATTCTGACTCAAAATTTCATGGGGATTTCGAATTTGGCCACCTCAGGTTCCGGTCGGGTCCGGACTTTTGCATATATATTTTTTCCAGATTTTTACCGTCTTGACCCACTGTGCGCAGGTGGTCAAAACTTGCGTCGCGTTTCGAGCACCAGAGTCGGTAAATGAGACTCGAAGCGAACGTGTGACCCCACCAAAGCACTGTAAAAAATTAAGGTGTCACTTGATGACAATTCCGAGACTAATTTTCCTCACAAGGATGTCATCAAAACGATTGATGACATTTTTGTCACGCCCATGCAAAAGGTAAAGGAGCTTTGGTAAAAATGTCATCAATTTGCGATGAAATTGTCATCATTTAAAAATGATGAAAAGATCACCCACGCTTTTGACGTAAAGTGAAAATAAATGTTTACAGTATGGATTGCTCTCTGAACGGTGAATCCATTGGTCGGGTCGCAAGTTCGTTTCGGTTCGACTCTGGAGATCAAAACTCGCCTGGAGTTTTGGCCGCCTGCTCCGGTCTTCTGGCCCACTGTGCGCTGCATGCCGCACGCGCTCGCGCACTCACCACGAAGCCGCGCCGCGCGGATTGTATCCACGTGGAGCGCTGGTGCGTGGCCACGTTGGTGTCGTTGGTCATGGAGGGGCTGGTGACGGCGGCGGTGGCGGTGCCGGGGGTCGCGAGGCTCGTGCTGTAGTGGTTCAGCCCGACGAAGTCCATGGTGCCGACAATGAGCGCCTTCTCCGCGGCCGTGAAGGTGGGCAGCCTGGACGCGCTGAGGCCGTTGCCGAAGCTGTTCCTGTCCACCACCTCCCGCATGAGGGCGGGGTAGTCTCCCTTCAGGAGCGGGTCAGCGATCCAGGCGAAGGAGAAGATGTTGGCCCTCTCCGCGGCCGCCACGTCCTCGGGGCTGTTCGAAGCTGGCAGAGCGACCTGGAAATCGAGCGAGCTGCCCACCTTGCCTGCGGAGCAGCAATGAGGCGACATTGAAGCAGCGAATCGTGTTTGTATTAAGATGGCTGGAGGCGAGCGTTGTGGCGTGCAAGGGGAAGTAACTCCAGTCAAATTAACAAAAAAATTAAATTAACTGAAATTTGTTCAACCTTATCGATTTTTTTTTCAAAAGTCAATTGATTTGTCCCGAAGTTCATCGACATGCAACTGAAATTCATTTGATTTCTACACCAAAGTTCGGTCACTTCCCCTCAGTGGCGTGGTCGTGAGGGTCAAGACTCAAAGTTCGAACCCACACACTAAATGTTTTTGTACAAATTTGGTACGCGACATCACAGTTTTTTGTGCAGATGAACTTTTCATACAATTTGGTACAAAATTCTGTATAAAAACGGGTAAATTTGTGCAGATTTTCGTACGATATGTACGAAAAGTTCATGTGCACAAAAATCTATGATGTCTCGTACAAAATTGAACATAAGATTTAGTGTGCAGACAATTTGCACGAAGCAGAAAAAAGGGATGACCTTGACTTAGCTCTAAATTGGGCTAAATTTTAAATTTTAAATTTTTGTGCCCCTAAGTTGTTTGCATCAATTTGGCACATAGATAGGGAAATAATTTTTCGTACAAGTGGAAAGTTATTCTGCGCTAAAATCACTCTCAGACTCGTGCTGAGTTTTCCGACAATACGTAACGTATGGACGTTTGTGCATGTTGGAAATTGTGCGAGACCACGGACAGAATTGTACAAATACATTTAGTGTGTGGCTTCACTGCACTGTACCTTTTTGAGTCGCCCTGTAGGTGTCGTTGTATAAGTGGTAGGCCTTGGCGTGAGCCAGGATCATGTTGTGGACGCAGGCGTAGCCTCCAGTCCCGGCTAGACCGAGGCCAGGAGCAGACGAAGTGCCTTCGTAGGCGCCGCTGCAGTAAACGTGAGGCTCGTTCATGAGCACCCACGTCTTCACCTGCAAAGGAACAGGAAGGCCGGGAATCAGCCTCAGTTTCAAGACCAAAATTTCAAAGAAATTTCGAAGAAAATATTAAAAAATCTCTGGATTTTCCAGTATATTCAATAAGTCAACTACAGTTCGAGATTTCTTTATTCCACAGTGACAATCTAAAATTTTGCCTCACCTTTTCACGACTTCCATTGCAAAAATTACTAACCATAACTCCTCCAATTTTCCAGATTTAACAGGCTTTGCCCCCAAAGAATACGCAGACACTGCATAGCTTACCCTGTCTCCGAACGTTTTGAATACGAAGTCGGCATAGTCTGCAAAGCGGTCCTGGATGGCCTCTGTCATCCAGCCACCGTCGTCTTGGTAGAGTTGCGGGATGTCCCAGTGGTGAAGCGTTACCTGGCGGTGAACATGAGGGTCTTGAGATCTTTTGAATTTGACTCCTCAATTGGAACTTTCAATAATAAATTTGCACACGAAATGTATTTGCACAATTTTGTACGTGGCCTCACACAATTTTCAGCATGCGAACTTTTTCGTACAAAATTGTACGCAGAATCGTACAAGTTCGTGCGAAATTTCGTATTTCTTTGTACGAAAATCACGTATGCGCAAAAGTGTGTGAGATCACGTACAAAAACTGAACAAAGGAATTTAGTGTGTGATGTGTAAATTTGATGTGTACACACTAAATTCCTTTGTTCAATTATGGTACGTGCTCTCACAATTTCGCGCATACGTGCTTTTCGTACAATTTTGTACGAAATTTCGCACAAATTTGTGCGATTATGCGTCCAAATCTGTACGAAAACGTTCGCATTGTTGAAAATTGTGTGAGACCACGTACAAATTTGTACAAATACGTTTAGTGTGTAAATATGCGTGTATGCGGGCTCTGAATTTGTTTCCTTGTTAGCGAACTTACGACAGGTTCGATGTTATTGGCCAGCAGTCCGTCGATGAGGTTGTTGTAGTAGTCCACTCCCGCCTGATTGACGCCGGCCGCCTGGCTGCCATCGGGCAACACTCTCGTCCAGGCCAGCGAGAAGCGGTACATGTTGACCTGCGGCACAACGCGGGACTTTCAGCAAGTTTGCCACGCGCTCAGAGCAAGAAACTCCCCGTGCTGCACACTGTTTAAAATTCCTTGTTGAATCTACACACTAAACTCTTGTGGACTTTTTTAATGCATAATTATGCACTTTTTATGCATAGTTATGCATACACAGATACATACGTAATGTGTGTATAATATTATGCATCATTGTGTACATTTTGTGCATCTTCTTGCATAAAATGTACACAGTGATGCATAATATTATTCACACTTTACGTACGTTTCTGTGCATGCATACTTATGCATTAAAAAGTCCACAAGATTTTAGTGTGTACGACATAGGTTCTAACGATACGTGTTGTTAACAAAATATTGCCGTCATTTCGACAACACATGTCGTTAAGACGAGGAATTTCAACAAACAATGTCGTTAAATAAACGAAAAATTCTTGTAACTTGATATTAAAAATAAATTGTCGATACTTGAACAACCTAGTTTTCAACTATATGTTGTCGAGCTTTGAACGACCAACATTGCTAACAAAATTTTGTTTTAGCTATCCAACAACCTTTTGCTGTCGGTTGAAAGGTTTGTCGGTGAAATAGCTCATTGACATAACAATTGAAGTTTGTTAAATATCACCGAATAATACTGAAGATGACGAGATGGCCGCGAAGATGGCGCTCTCAAAGCCTAACGTATAATTAATCCATTAACAACATTTTGTTGTTGAATCAACAAAAGAGCCGGCCCGTTATTTTGATAATACATTTTCATAAAAATTTATCAACATTTTTGGGTTGATTCAACGACATTTGTTCTAGGAGTGCAGGGCAGGCGCGGATCCGGGATTTTTGGAAGGAGAGGGTAAATTATTGCTTCAATGTTAAAACTAAATCGTAGTATTACCCTGTTTTCAAGCGTTATCAATTTACGCCTCATATCAAGCGTAATAGGCTCATCCGCCAAAGGATTCTCCCTATCTAAATGGAAGGGAGAATTCCTAGTCTATAATCCATTTCAAGCGTCTCGTCTTCAAGCGTAACTTCATGCTTGACTCAATCACAGAGTTACGAGTTTAACCAGTGTTTTTGCTGACTTGTGCTTTTAAGGCCCCCCACCCGCGACTCTTTTACACAGACAGCGACACACACACACCCAGAGAGAGAGAGAGAGAGAGAGAGAGAGAGAGAGAGAGAGAGAGAGAGAGAGAGAGAGAGAGAGAGACAGAGAGAGAAATTGAAATGTTTTTATTAAGGTGTTGCACCAAAGGACTGTATAGTCCCGCGAGGGTACACTACCGCTCTCATTTGTATAGCAACTTTTAGAAAATGAATTACAATACAGAATAAACAATGAGAGCAGCGAACAAAAGAATGTTAACCATGACTAATTTTGGTTTTAACAATACGATTCAGTGAGCTAGTGAGCTTAGACATAACATGTTTTTTACGGCAGTGACATTTTTGAAATTTAGGAAGCCGTGTGTGTGAGAGAGAGAGAGAGAGAGAGAGAGAGAGAGAGAGAGAGAGAGAGAGAGAGAGAGAGAGAGAGAGAGAGAGAGAGAGAGAGGGAGAGAGAGAGGGGGGGGGGGCTGCGATACTCACGCCAAGGTCCACGAGCAGCTGGATGTCCTCCTGCCACTTGTGGTAGGAGTCGCACGCCACGTCGCCGTTGTCTTTCCCAGGCCGGCTGTGGAAGAACACGTCCCAGACGCTGGGGGACTTGCCTGCAACACATGCCGGGCCGCCGGGTCAAGGGCGGATCCAGAGACGGGCTCAAGGGGTGGGGGGAAGATGTCGCAAAAGTTGCCTACCTACAGGGGCTAAGGGCGACTAGTTGCCTACCTTTCAGGCAGCTTCGCCGCCTTGGGGGGGACACCCCCATTCCCCCCCCCCCCACACACACACACACACACCTGGATTCGCGCCTGTGCCGGGTCCATCTCAGCACTAGCAGAAGAGCTAGCAGAAACTCGATTACAAAGGACAGAAAACCTGTCCTGGCACCTGCTCTGGACGGTACTCGGTTTATGGGTTCCGTTCATCAATACGAACAGCCGAAAACCCCTCGGAGCGAGTTGACCACGAACCTAGGTATGGTAGGGGTTCTTAACCCCCAAAAATGAATGTTTTTGCGGGTGTGGGACTGGAAACCTCTTGGGCTAAAAAGTAATACCCAAATGGCACCAGACCAGAAAAATGCGCTGTTATGGATCTCGTTTCAACCGAGTGGACTGAGAATCCAAAGGCTATGAGTATAGCGTCAATTGGCGCAATGCATTTGCAGCAGTTTTCATCGCGCCAATTGGTGCGATGCTTTTACATTGCATGAGAAGTGCCGCGATACCCCCCTGCAACAAGCAACTATCTACGCGCACTCTCTGGATAACCGGCTATCTGCGCGAGCTGTCCCGACAACCGGCTATCTGCACGGGCTGCCTGGATAACCGGCTATCTGCTTTCTCCACCTCGCGAGATTGAATGCTTTTATTTATCTAACCAATTGAGGTGCCCTCGCCAATCCTTTACCAAAACGTGTCAAAAGTTTGTCAAAGCAAGATTATGTGTGATTTGAACAGGTCGTTTAACGTGTCATGGAGATAAAAGCTTCGTTATAGGACAACCCTAACCCTGCTCCGATGTTGGATAGCCGGTTATCCAGGCAGCCCGTGCAGATAGTCGGTTGTCGGGAGAGCGCGCTCAGATAGCCGGTTATCCAGACAGCGCGCGTAGATAGCTGCTTGTTGCAGGGGAGTATCGCCATGACTTCCCATGCATAAGCACGGGGCATTTTCGGGACGCATCGCAAGTAAGATACGATGTGTCTGAGGCATGGCACGTATGGTGCGATGTCTCAATGCATTGCACCATACGCCCTATGTTCATAGCCTTTGGAATCACAGCGAGGCATTCATTTGACTTATCTTCAAATTAAGTTTTCATGTTGATTCGTGCCTCAGAATGGTTTACACCATTACACCAAGCTATTTGAAGTAAATTCCGAGGAGTTTGGGAGAATTAAATCCACGTGTGGAAAAAGGACATAACTCGACGAATCTCTCAGTGCCAGCACTCACCGTCCTCGTTCCAGGCCCCTTCGACCTGGTAGGCGGCGGAGGCCGTGCCGATCTTGAAGTCAGCGGGAAGCTGGTACATGGACTCCGGCACGGAGTTCTTCGGCTCGTACATGTCTTCCTCGTTGTCATCTATGCGATTGCAGGGTACAGATTCAGTTTTTATTTGTCATAATACACCCGTACTGAGTTTTGCTTCAAGAACGTATTGACACACTAAATGTTGATGTAATAGTTTGTACGTGTCACTTTCACGATTTTGTGCATGCGGGGAATTGACATAATATAATGCGTAAAAATGCATATATTTAAGCAAATTTGTGCACAATATTATGCAAAACGTCACGCAGGTTTAAAACTATGCATCACCACGTACAAAATTCTACATAAACATCGAGTGTGGACGTTTGCGCACATTATTGAGCATATTTACACTTTTATTCGTTTTACAATTCATATTATCAATGTCGTCCTAACAAATCTGGTTAGCTTCGTAAAGAAATTCTAATGATGTGCGCAGCCGTTACTGAATAGTATGATAAAATGCCCATTGAAGGAGAGTATACTTTTTACAGAACACGCGACCAAGAATTAAAACAGCCAGCGCCTAGGTCTTGTCGCTGCGCCACTATCTTCCTTGCCGAAATTTAAGCGCGCACACTCCGATAAGGCGCTGCATAATCCACGTTTCAATATTTCGAGCGCCTGCCGCGCGGGCGAGATTTGAATAGAAGAGATCGCGTGTCAAACAGACGTCTAGGTTCGCAGCGTGCACTGTACAAGGTCGTCTGCTGTAGCTCTACTCTGCAAACTCAACAGCGTACAGGACACACGTGACACTTGTCTAAGCACACTCCCAGGAGAGTGTTCCCACATAAGTACAATCCCATGAGAGTGTGCTCAGATGAGTTCACACCTACGCACGCCTCGCAGTGTGGCTGATGACCCATCTGAGTGCACTCCCGTGAGAGTGTACTCATGAGTACACGCTCATGGTAGTGTTCTCGTACGTACAGGATGAAGGGAGTGTACTGAGTACACTGCACAGTTTGCAGAGTAGTTCCAAGGAAAGCAGGGCGCGCAAAAACCATCCGTGAATCAAAACCATTTACATAATTTAATCATTATTCATATTGTACTGTACACGTTTCACACTAAATGTTTTTGTACAAATTTTGTACGAGACATCGCAGTATTTTTTGTTTTTTTTTTAGGTGCAGATGAACTTTTCTCACAAATTTGTCCGCAATTTAGTTTCAAAAAAACAAATGGGGCACTTTGTGCAGGTTTTTCGGAGGAAAATTGTACAAAAAGTTAATCTGCACAAAAAAACTGTGATATCTAGTACAAAATTGTACTTAACATTTATCACTGCAATTCCATTGGTATGTTTGCTTGCCACTCCAGTGGCGCTCCGTTTTGAATGCCAAAATTTGGCATTCTGGGCCGGATTGGCCTTTTAAAATGCCAAAATTTGGCGTTCAAGTTCACCGGAATGCCAAATTTTGGCATTCAAAGAGGCCAATCCGGGCCCAGAAGGCCAAATTTTGGCATTCAAAACGGAGCGCCACTGGAGTGGCAAGCAAACTTACACACTAAACTCTTGTGGACTTTTTTAATGCATAATTATGCACTTTTTATGCATAGTTATGCATGCACAGATACATATGTAAGGTGTGTATGATATTATGCATCATTGTGTACATTTTGTGCATCTTCTTGCATAAAATGTACACAGTGATGCATAATATTATACACACCTTACGTACGTTTCTGTGCATGCATAATTATGCATTAAAAACTCCACAAGATTTTAGTGTGTACCAATCGAATCGCAGTGATGGTGTGTTGATATTTATAGTTATGACAACCATATTTTTCAGTTGACCTATGTCACCTACGTTTAATTGTTACGACCAAACGGTTTGCTGTGACTATCAAACTCTTATTTGAGTGTCCCTATGGCTCACCACTGCTGCCGCCGCTGCCGCCGCTGACGCAGCGCTCCGCGCAGTCGTCGAAGGTGGTGCCGTTGGGGCAGGTGCCGGGGATGGGGTCCGTGAAGGTGTTGGCCGCCGTCTGGATGCACTCGAAGTACTTGTCGGCGCCGGACGGGTCGGGCAGGCGGCCCTCGCGCAGGCACGCCAAGGCGCAGTCCCCGGCCGCCGTGATGACGCGGTTGGCGCCGCAGTCCGCCACGTACGCGTGCTCGGGGTTGGTGTCCGTGCACACGAAGTACACGCTCTTGTCGCTGCTCCACTGCTGGTACGCGCCCACGTTGTTGGTGTTGCAGGTCACCGTGGCGCACGTCTCCTCCGAGCTGCGGGGCAGGCAAGCCGGAGCCGTGCTCACTAATTGTTATGTCCAATTTTGTACGAGACATCACAGTTTTTTGTGCAGATGAACTTTTCGTACAATTTTTGTACGAAAAAACGAAATTGCGTACAAATTTATACGAAAAAATTGCGTGCACAAAAAACTGTGAAGTCTCGTACAAAATTTGTACAAAAACATTAAGCATGTAGGGGTTTACATTCGCGGACCGTCTCGCACAGTGGGTCAGAAGACCGTTTGGGTGGCCAAAATTCTAGACGCGTTTTGAACTCCAGAGTCGCGAAATGGGACTCGAATCGAACGTGTGACCCCACCAATGGATTCCTCGTTTGGAGAGCAATCCGTTGGTGGGGTCACACTTTCGATTCGAGTCCCATTTAGCGACTCTTGAGCTCAAAACGCGTCCAAAATTTTGGCCGCCTCAACCTCACTAAATTAATTTGTACAATTTTTGTTCAAAGCTTTGAACAAAGTTGCGCATACATAACTTTTGCACTACTTTGTGCACAAATTTTGTGCGAAACGGACGTATGCGCAACTTTGTGTAAAGCTTTGTACAAAATTATACAAATACATTCAGAGTGACGTCAATTTCGATTCCGAGCGTGTGCAGCGCGACGGACAGTGAGTGCAAGACGGACCGCACCTGGGCACGCAGAGCGCCTTCTCGTGGCTGTACACCGTGTTCTTGTACGGCGTGCAGTCGTACTCGTAGGCCTTGCCGGCGGCGCACAGGTAGTACTTCTTACAGTTGGAAGGCGACGGGAAGTAGCCGTCGCCGTTGCAGACGAACGAGGACGCCGTGGCCGGCGTGGCGCTGCTGCCGCAGTCGGCGGGCATGGCGGCCGCGCAGGCGCCGTTGGAGCAGTACGGCGTGGCGCCGGAGCAGGCCGTGGTGCTGAGCGGCCGGTACAGTGTGCCCAGGCGCGCGCACGTCAGCAGGGTGGTGCAGTCGGTGCACCGCGAGAGCTGGCCCTGGCAGTCCTGCGTGCCGGCGGCGGCCAGCAGCAGCGGGTGGGCCTTGGGCTTCAGCGTGCGCGGGGCGGTGGTCACTCCGGCCTCCACCTAAAGGGCACCAGAAAACGGCCTAAAACGAAGGGGAAAAGGCAACTCCACTGGTAGAAAAAAGTACGGAACATGTCTGGTCAACAATTTGCCTGGACCGTCCGTACTTGCCAAGTACGGAACTTTCTGCACTTTTTTCCGTACCCGTTTACATGAGCTTATATGGGACAGGTACGGACGTTCCGTACTTTCGTCCGTACTTCCGTACTATATTCTTCCGTACATTTTCCGTACAAAAGTACAGAAATTTTTACAGTGTCATTGCCCCTGAAAGTACACAGTTATTCAACGAATATGCCGTCATATTCGTTAGAATGTTAATTTTGTCACGTTCGTTAGAATGCGATGTCACATTCGTTTGAACGTGACACGGCCGTCAAATTAGGGTGTCACATTCGTTTGAACGTGCGTCAACATTCAAACAAATGTGACGTCATATTCAAACGAACGTGACAAAATTCACGTTCGAACGAATATGACGTCACATTCGTTAAATAGCAGTGTAGTCAAAAAAAGTCCTAAAATTTTTCGGTGTTTAAGTTTTTGAGAAAATGGGCCAATTGATTCCAGTAAAAAAAAGAGTAGGGTCCTTAAAGTAGTTTGGCTATTTCGCTGAGCACAAATAAAACCTGATTTTTACCGTCTTTTTTGTTGCCTGCTCTAGAAACTCAAGAGAGTGCATGGCATGCCCCACCTGGGAGTAAACCTAAAGGCACGCTCGAGCGTGGACAGTGCTTGCAAGCATGCTCTACCTTGGAGCATGCCTGACAAGCATGCTCCACGGTGGAGCATGCTTGCAAGCACTCTCTTAGATGGAGTGTGCTTCAAAATGGCTTCACATCAACGAAAAGGCACGCTAGAGAATGCTTGCAAGCATGCTCCACGGTGGAGCATGCTTGTCATGCATGCTCCAGGGTAGAGCATGCTTACCAGCACTCTCCACGCTGGAGCGTGCTTTGAGATTTACTCCCAGGTGGAGCATTCTCTTGAGTTTCTAGAGTGACAAGTTGTTTTTTAAATAACAAAATTGTTTCTTCATCGCGTGTGCTTTCAATAGCATAAATCATAGGACAAAAATACTCCACATCTGGTGTGTAACTTTGAACGATTGGGCGTAAGTTCGCGCGAAATGCACGAGTTCGTGAGCAACAACGCACAAGGCATTGCATTTAACAAATGATATTTTCGTCCTCAGCGACGCACAAAATTGTGCCTTTCACAAAGTATGCTCAATTTCTTACAAAGCTATGCACAAAAAATCACAAAGAAATTTAGTATGTATTATAATTGCACGGGGGGTAATAGTCGACATCCACGCCGTTTCAGGGGCGGGAATCGTTTTTTTTTTTTTTTTTTTTTTTGAGTCACCTGTGCCGAGGCTACACACTTAATGTTATGTCCAATTTTGTACGAGACATCACAGTTTTTTGTGCAGATGAACTTTTCGTACAATTTTCGTCCGAAAATCTGCACAAATTTTCTCATTTTTGTACCAAATCTCGTAGAAAATTGTACGAAAATTTCATCTAAAAAAAAAAAAAAAAAACTGTGGTGTCTTGTTCAAAATTTGTACAAAAACATCAGTGTGAACTTACCGCCACAGCGGCCACGGCGAGCAGGAGCACGGTGTAGGTGGCCATGTTGGTTCCGTTCCCGAGCTTCCCGACTGACACGTCCTGCCACGCGCCGCCCGCCTTTTAAACGCCCGTTATCGCCCTATTTGTCCCTGCCCTATGTTTGAGTGGACTCGGCACCCGCTTTGTGCAAATACTTTTTGACGAAGGTAGCGTTGCAACCTTGGTGCCTCCCTTTAATGCCAGCATAACGCCCTTGCCACTTTATCTCAATAAACAGAGCAACCTTGTTGTGACTGTAGGGCACACGTAATGGAGGCACTGAGAAAACCGGTAACTACTGCCATACCGGATGTCTGAGATTGCAGAGCTGTATTTTGAGGGTCTTCAAATTTAGCCTCAATTTACTTTGTACCTTACGAACCTCCTGCAAGAAACAAATAGGAAGTAAATTTCTTTGCACCTGCACACAAATTTATTCGTAACTTGGAACCTTGATCAACTTGATCAAAATGTTGTTCGTCATTATGACAACCAAATAATGCGGCACAAATATGTTTGCAAGGTACAAACAATATTATTCATAGCTGGCAAATATTTTGCTTCTAGCAAAACCTTATACGTAACCTTGCGAAGAAGTTTATATGCAATGCACAGATAATTTCTTTTGGAGTACGCAGACCAACATGGAGTGCTTGGTGTTTGAGCTAAGGGATCGTGCCCATATTACGTGACCGATTTCAGGCCACTTTTTGACCCCCTCCTCGTGACCTGGATAACCTAACCTTCCCATGTATTTAAGATAGGGCGTAGTATTTGGCTTGACCCCCCCTCCCCCCCAAATCGGTCACGTAATTAGGGATGTAAAGGCCGGTAATATAACCGGTAAAAAACGGTAAAATACGGTAACATACCGTATTTTACGCAGACCCCGGTAAAATTGGTATTTTTCGGTATTTTTGAGATATTGGCATATTTGAACAATTAAAACACGGAAACGGGTATTATTCAAGATACAACGACTTTTAATTGGGTTTTTGAGGTGCTCTTGGTTCGAATTTGCCGCTCGCACTTGTTTTCTTCCTTCCCATTGGGCTACGGCTACAGCCGTGCGCATGCGCCTGTGCCTCGGCCGCGGGGAATACACCGGCGCGGCGCAGCGACGCGAGCTCGCCATCGCCAGTGCTCCCAGGCAGTGGCACTACTGGTGGTAATAGGTCTTCAAAAAGAGTGAGCCGTAATTAGGAATTGGGTTTTTTAAACTTTAATTTGACTGATTTTGTACCCGATCTGGGCTTCCTGTGGAACTTTTCCGTTCTTAATTGTAATTATTGTTCCTTTTTTGTACTCGTGATTGACATATTGTGACCGTCAATAAATAATTCATGACGATACCCTTATAATTTTGTGTAGTTTCCTCACAAATCACCTCCCAACGACGAATATTTACAGGGAAATACACGCAAACATCGTTAAAACAAAAAATAGCCAATTTTACCGAATTTTACCGTAAAATACGGTAAAATACCGTATTTTACCGTATTTTACGTAACTTTGAATCTTACCGGTATTTTTGCATCCCTACACGTAATATGGGTACGGCCCCTAATAGTGTATCAAAGTGTGTTTCTTTGGCTGTGAAGTGCACTGATTCTATTCACTTTCGACACGTAAAGAGAAAGAGTCATCGACGAGACACAAGAAATAAATTTGTTTTTTCTAATATGTAATTTTACACAATATTTTTTTACCAAAGTTTTTTTTAAAATAAAAAAAACCATTTGTGACTATCCCGTTTTGACATTTTATCATCGGAACCATATTTAAAATTTAAACGTTAAGCGTTATGCATAACGCTACTATAAGGCCCTGGCCCATAATATGACTCGTATTGGCCTAGCGATGACATCGAGATGAGGCGGTGACATGATGGAAATGATTCAGTTAAAATACATTCAAAATGACTCCAGCATTTCAAATTTTACACTGTGTCAAGTCAAAGGTACTTAAACTTTCTCACTTCTCCACGCAGGCATGAAGATATGTCTTGGTTTTAATTTCACCAGCTGTACAACAACATAATGAAACCACAAAATAAGATTCCAATATGATGAATTATATTGCATACCATGACCAATTTATAGTGTTTGAACCAAAATCGGAGAGTGACACACTGTCACCACCTGTACAACAACGGAATGTAAGTCCGCAAAATGAGATTCCGATATGCTGAGTCATATTTTAGTCCAAACGCTAACAATTATGATCAAACACTTACGTGACACAAAATAACACATTTCTTCTAAAAATTCAGCATGAAATTCTATGGCCCCGATTAAGAAGGACTCCACCTTCAATCTAAAGAATCTCTGGTGAAGGCCGCATCATTCGAACATGCAAATAATAAATTTGTCCTAGTTCGCACTTGGCGCATCAGGTGGCAGCTATACAATGCTCCAGACGGATTGTACAGACATTTCTCTACTGGAAATAGACCTGCGGCAGAGGATTAAGAAAGGAAATGAATAAGAATTTTAGAAGAGTGTGAGGTTTAGTACACTTCAAATACACAAAGACATTAATTAATTAAATGGGATTCAAAACAGAGCAACAAGTGCACCAGCACTATAACTCTCCGCCACCCCGTTGGCATGTCCGTTACGGAGGGGCCACACACAGACTTGGCCATCAAGCGCGACTGTAAAAAATTGTTGTCACGTCATGACAAAAGCGTGGGTGATCTTTTCATCACTTTCAAATGATGACAATTTCATCGCAAATTCATGACATTTTCATCAAAGCTCCTGTACCTTTTGCATGGGCTTGGCACAAATGTCTGTAATCGTTTTGATGACATCCTTGGAAGGAAAATTAGTCTTGGTATTGTCAAGTGACAACTAAAATTTGTACAGTTGGCATGCCACCGCTTATCGCACATACCGAGAATCCGAACGCCATGAGTATCGAGGTGTGAATCACCCACCATTCTGATATACACATGAGTGGCCGCCGAGCCTCCGCAGAGGCTACACGTCCGTGCCCGCTGACTACGACCGCGCCGCGCTCACCGACGCACAGTGGGTCAAAAGGCCGTTGAGGCGGCCAACATCCCGGACACGTTCGATTCCTCGTTCGGAGAGTGATCCATTCACTGTGGCAAAAACCCACGGAGAAGTCAGTTAATTTTTTTGCCAGGATTCTCTGTAACCCTAAACCCAGTATTTCCTGTAGCCTCCTTACAGTAATCACTGTGCGACGCACAGTATTCTCCGCATACCCGTCGCAGACCCTTGAGGTGCACAGAGACGGCTGCAAGTCCTACAAAGGACACTGTGAGTCGCACAGTGAATACTGTAAAGAGGCTACAGGAAATACTGGGTTTAGGGTTACAGAGAATTAGCACAACTTGTTTACGGAGTTCTCTGTGACCTTTTGCCACAGTGTTGGTGGGGTCACACGTTCGATTCGTGTTCAACTTAGCGCCCTGAAGCTCAAAACATGTCAGGGATTTTGGCCGCCTCAACGGCCTTCTAAGCCACTATGTGCGACTCCCGCGTCTCGCTTGATCAATTGTGCAGCGCCATTTGTACATAGTTCATTAATTGTACTCATTTTAAATACTCGTCCGTCTAGTTACTTGGTGCAGCAATTGGCGAGTAAGCTCCTCACCCCTCACCCACACCTACAAGTACATGGGTACGGGTGAGTACACCTTACAAAACTCGCAAATTTCACATTTATGAACGATTTGGGGCTTAACTAAGCGTTCGAAACGACACACAACGCCAAATCGTGCAGAAAATGGGCGAATTTTGTTCTTTTCAAACTGAAGAGTAGCCACCAACGTACAGGGTCCTGCATAGCAATTCACGTTATGCGACGGCCGGTAATATTACCGGTAAATAACGGTAATTTATCGTAATTTACCGCGAGGTCGAAAATCCTGTAATTAAGGGGGCAGTAGCGCCATCGTCATCTGTTTTTTGTCTAATTTTAACAAAGTTTCTCCTATTGCTAAATTTTTTCTGTTAATCGAGGAGAAAATCACAAGTTACCATTAAAAAGAGGGTTCCTTAAGGATTATTTAAAAAAAAAAATTAGTTGAGTTATGGCCATTTTTGTGGGGTGTGGGAAGGGCAGAAGACAACACAACATATTTGCCTAATAATTACAAAATATCACTGCGCGCAGAGCTACTCAGTACCCGCTAAAAATTTTCCATCCAAATTTTAACCACTTGTTTTACATACTTGGGCTGTAAAAATGACCCTCTAGCTTTGAGAAATAATATCGGGAAGTATTTCAAAACTCAAGTTTTTGAAAACGTTAAAAAACATGTTTAAATTTGACATTATAATGTTTTCTAAAAAAGCTTTAAAATGCTTCAATCCCGAAACCCAAGGGTCATTTTGAAGGATCTCACTAGTACTAACTCCCGCTAAATTTTCAGGGCGATATCTCAAACCGTTTTCTCAAAATCCTGCGCGCAAGCTCCAAAAATCTACAACATAGAAAAACGGCCTGAAAGATTGAACGTGCCTAACCTAACCTGTGTAAATAAATTTATAAAAACGACTCTGGAGCCTAAACGATAACGTATTTCGGCAAAATCTTGTCAGATTTTTGAAGAGGGTTGCCACCAGAAAAAGTCTGGTTAAAAAACAAAAAATCGATTTTTTGAAAATTGATGGCGCTACTGCCCCCTTAACGGTAAAATTCGATTTTCGGCCATATAGTTCATGTTATCTTAAGGTAAAGGAACTTGGGACACAAATAGAAGCGAAGTGTAACAGATTATCATCGTAACGGATTCAAACTGACCGCCCTTCACCACCAGCGCCTTGTGAAATGGTCCACATAGGAGTTTTGGCTAGCTAGCAAGAAGGCTGTGCCTGCTGAAGGGGAATACCCCGCTGCAATGCTCGTTGGTCTTTGTGTACGACTTGCCGATTTGCGTTCAAGTTCTCATGAAAGACAGAAAGCAGGTGAGTTATCTGTATATTGTGTTGTGATAATGTTAGTTGTCCAATTCGCGCGCAAGTAAAGTGACGACGTACTATTAAACGATTCCTTGGCGCCGATTGCGTCTCTTGTATACCGCGTAGTGAGGTTATGCTCCCATGTATGTTTACTTTCCTGTTAAATAATGTGTGTGCATTGCAATAAATTTCTAAATACGAACCATTTTAATCCCTTCCTAACCTTAAAAATAACCCCTTTTTACACTTTACATACATTGGAAAACATGAATATTTGATAAATCAGCCAAAAACTCGAATTTTACCGAAAATTACCAATTGTACGGTAAATTACAGTAAATTACCATTTTTAACGTAACGTTGAATTTTACCGGTAATTTAGCGTCCCATGCTGAACCACGCACGAATCCGTGCATTTCAAAACTTATGCTCCATTCCGTTCAAAGCTATGCACAAAAAGTACATAGTAATTTAGTGAGTACAGTATGTGTATCCTTAGGTCCTAGGCCTTGCCGCTGGGACACTATCTTCCCTGCAGAAATTTGGACGCACACTCTGATAAAGCGTGGCATAATCCGCGTTTCAATACTTTAAGCGCGCGGGTGAGATTCGAATAGAAGAGATCGCGTCATAGGCACACGTCTGCTTTCACAGCGTGTACTGTACTGCGCACTGCTCAAGGTCGTTCGCTGTGGCTCGAGTTCAAAGCAAAGCACGACGCAAGGGGGGATTACTTTCATCCACATTTGTTCACAAAAATTTGAAATTTACTGAAATTTTTTAGAACTCATCGAAATTCTTGTCAAAATCCAGTAATTTTAGCCAAAAATTCATTTGATTTGTGCAACAAAATTCAAAGTTATTTAGCACGGCGCGTTTAAATAATCCGTGATTCATATCATTAACATCATGAAATTATAATCCACCAGGCAGTGGCGTTGACATTGGCAAGACCAGGCACCATATAATATTATCACTGTGCGATAAAACCACAGTTAAGCCCCCTTTCCCTTCATCGCTGAAGCATGCTTGCCAACGCCGCGTAGGAGCATGCTTAGGCCTGTGCGATTAATCGATTAATTGACCACATATGTCGATTATTAATGTAATTGTCAATTAATTTTGAAGACCCGGTTCGATTAATGTGAATCAAGACAGGTTCAATTAATTAACTAGCAATTTTTATTGGTTTTTCGCCGTGCTCGAAGGCACCTTTACGTCATATTAGTCGCTGAAACCTCGGTTTTGTGCTCTCTGTACAGCTTTTGGTGTTCAATTTGATCAAGTTGCTTTCACGTACATCAAAAGTTCTTTTCAGACGTTAAATTGACACTAGAAAACAAACCAATTAATCGACTTAAACCTGTTAATCGACCGAAATTTCGATTGTCGATTTTAAATAGTCGAACTGAGTAAAATGTCAATAATTTCAATAATTGGTCGATTACGATTTTTTTTAATAATCGCACAGGCCTAAGCATGCTTCCCAAGCGCCAGGTGACGCATGCCTGCAAGTACACTGTTGCTGTGGTTTCCATGCTAGGTATGGACCTCATTTTCGCCATCAAATACGTATGAATCGATGTCAATCTGGGAATAGAAAATCAAGTCGTTTTTGTCCAGTTCAAGACTCTAAAGTGGGTTTGAGATTAAAATGAATGTTGTTTTCATCATCAGCCTTAAAACCTTAGGAAGCAACGGTAAACTAGAAATAAACATTGTGGTCCTAACATACCCCACCGGGATTCGAACCAAGGTCCAACCTTGTGGAAGTTGCGCACTTACTTATTTTCGTACCAAGACCGCTTCAAGAGTCGCTGAAATCGAGGGGTGAATCACTAGTGTACTCATGTGTACAAATTGGCCCGTACTCAGTGTACTCACAAGTTTAAATAGGGCAAAATTTGCTTATTTTTGCACGATTTGGCGTTGTATTTCGTATGCAAACGCTAAATAATACCTAAAAACGTCTAAAAAGGTGAAATTTACGAGTTTTGTGAGGTGTACTCCCCCGTACTCACGTACTCAAGTGTACACCACAACACTGAGTGATTCACCCCTCGGCTGAAATGCACTTATTCGAAGCCTCCGAACTGAAGATTACGCTAAGACGACGCCGGGGCTGGCATCACTGTTCACCTGCTCTAACGCGGTATTAGTTGGCGTCTTCTAAGGGGTTCCTTGCAACTAACTACAGCTGGCAGGTACCACAGCTTGGCGGAGCAGGCTTTATTGTTTCGCTTCCACATGAGTTCTGTACCGGATGTAAGAACAAATACAAGGTCCAAAGCTGCGCTAAGGGGGACTTTTGAAAGTATGCGCACTCGTCCTTTGAGGACTTCCATTAAGGACTTTAACGCGTTGTTCTTCCATCTGGTTTGAGAATTGTCCGGATACGCTAAGCGAGCCTGGATACATTAATCTCGTCTGTCGAGACAGTAGTCGAGACAAACTGACCGTGGTGGCCGTGGCCACAATAACAAGCGGATAGTAGCCGTCGGGTCGAAGTACCTGGTCAACTCGAGATAACCACGAGGATGTATACTTTGTCTCCAGACTGAAGACGTCTTACGCCTGTGAGGACGAATCACGAACGCCTCAGCACCTTGCTTGGGGTTAACGTTATCGTAAGTACGTTACTCCTGCCTCAATCTATTCCCGGCCAATGTCCGACCCTGTACAGGCGACTTCGAGTAACACAAGGAAGCGAAGACGAAAATGAGAGACAGGAATGATAGCCCTGGTCAATCCAAACGTAGAGTAGGATGCTAACGCTATGTGATCCACTGGGTCTGGAAACTTTGAGAGCGGAAGTTCACACGCGTTAACACCTCCCGAATCCACGATCCGCAAGGTTGCAAGTTTGTTCCCAACTTCTGTTTGAGTTTTTCTTACTGCCGGTCCGACGTCGCAGAATTGAGTGGCGTATCCAAACCGGATGTGCAGGAGAGCTGATACTCGCCCTGATCTGCTTCCGCTTGGATACACTCCAGAAAATCCCATCCAAATTTTAATTCCTGACCATTTTCTTCAAGCAGATCATGGATGTGTTTTCTACGGAGACTTACACAGTTACGTAGGGTCTCGCGAGGTGCCTCTATCTCTTGAGAGAGGTTCTTGATTTTTAACCTGGGAACGTCGAAACTCAATGTTTCTAATTTGCTTCTATGAGGAATGGGCGTAATCTTCACCTTCCGCTAAAAAGTGGTAAAATTTGGCATGGGGAGAAATCCAGAGCGGCTTTTTCGTAATGTGTACAGTGAAATTGAACACACGGTGGACATTTTTCGCTGCAGCAAAAGAACCTTTGAAAACTGTCGTGTGAGTTAGTCTTCCGTTGAAATCAGCTCGAGACATGTCAGGTTTTGAATGACCATCGACAGTTGGCAGAATTTTCACCACATTGGGGACGGAAAATGCGATTACGTTATCGTGGGACAATCACGGAAGTTACATTTGGGGTACTATTCTGAAAGCTAGGGAAACCAATCCAACGCAAGCGAACTATTCGAAACATTTGGGTTTAGTAGGTAATGACCCTATCTAATCCCAGAAACAAACCCCATGTCGACATCTGCCCTCGTTTGGGCACAGGGGCCAAAAGAAACGAAACTACCCCGAAAAGTAAGAATCGCTCCCGTGCATTTAGATAGGGGAAATCTTGGCGGATGAGCCTGTTACGCTTGATTTCAAGCGTAAACTGCTTACGCTTGAAAACAGAGGGTAATACTACGCTTTAGTTTTACTAGTGAGCTCAGAGGGATTTCATTTGTCCCAATTTTTCACGAAGATCAAACTAGGTAGCGTCTGAGGATTGCTAACGTAGAGTACAAGGTAGGTGTACGCCAGACCGTGTCTTGACGTAACAGACTTCGCGATGTTGCGCCAGGTACGACAATCCACGCCTGGCGTTACACCTTCCTTGGCCTGCGGCGCTCCCTGCTTACCTTCAAGCTGTCTTAAGGTTTGTTGAGGCAATGAGTGATAAAGGGTCGAAATAGATTATGTTAAAAAATAAAAAGTCACAAAAAATAAAGTTCCACTTTTTCTGCCGCTCTTATAGTGTTTTTTCATTGTTACGACTGAATGAATTGAGCTAGAAAGATGAATTTTTGCGTGTGGGGAGCCAAGGACATACCTAGCCACCCTGCAAAATCTCTCAGATCGGCCGAGCCGTTCAGGAGAAGTAATGCTGACACTCAGACAGACAAAACTTTCCGTCCCCAGTGGAGTAACTTGCGTCGCTAATCGCTCAGCCAATGAGTCCGGTTCATGACCTCATACAATCCACGTGGCATCAGATTATGACTTTCAATTTCCAATTTCTCACTGCAAACCTTTCTGTCTGCTAAGTACACACTTGCAAATGCATGCTGAGAAGAACACACTTGAAAGCGCATACCTTGCCAAGTACACACTTCCATATGCATACTTACTTGGCAAGTAACTTAAACGACTTACAACTGCATGCGTGGCGCCATATTCCCTATGCTACGTGTGATACTTGCCAAGCATGCATTATTGAGTGTGTACTTGGCTGTATGCATTGTTAAGTGTGTACTTGCACGCCTGCATTTGCCATAGTGTGGCATTCGCCATGGCACTAAAACCAAATGTCTACTAAGTACACACTGTGTACTCAACTAAATGTACACACTCTGTACTCAGTAGACATTTAGTTTGTAGTGCCATTGCGAATGCCGGAGGTTTCCTCTAAAATATCCATCGTCTTGTGATTGATTTTTCAGGGAGCATTTTACACGGACGACAGGCGTTAAGGCCTGCAGGACACGGATTCCTTCTGCCCTCGCGTCTCACGTGGTGGTGCCGCAACTGCATCCCAGATGGAGTGTCAAGTGTGCATGGTGCCTTTCAACGACTCGGAGCGCCGGCCCAAGGTGCTGCCCTGTGGCCATTCCTACTGCCTGTGCTGCCTGAAGCAGCTTCGATCCCGACGGTGCCCTGTCGACAGCAAGGTGGGTAAAGGGTCTACCGGAAGAGGTCCGGGCCGGAAACCAAGAGCCGACTGTGTGCCGGAAGCAGATGTCAAATTGCTGTACTCTCCGACTCGTATCGACTTATTATCTCTTTCCAACAAGTTTTTTGTGCAAACGCAATATGTACTATTTTCTCTTTAGCTTTGCACGTTTTTGTCCATTATATAGGGTAATTGGTCCATTACACCCAATTTTTTGTCAATTGCAATGTACTTTTTTAATTCCTTCATGATCTATTGACAATTTCATCTCAAAAACGATCAAAATTGTGCTTATCGTAAGAGAAAATATTCAAATTTTCCTTTGCTTAAAAAGCTCCATAAGCAAGAGACATTAAAGTCCATATGAGACTTCTCAGTGTGCGGTTACTCTACAAACTGAAGCGTGTACACAGCATGCTTCAGGTTGAAGCATGCCTGCAAGTGCACTCCACCTGCAGCCAACCTGGCATGTTCACTCCACGCTGGAGCATGCTTGCCAAGTACACGCCTCGTTGGAGCATGCTTGCTAAGTACACGCTAGGTGGCGTGTACCTGCAAGTACACTGTTGCTGTGCCAAAGGTAGGGGACTTGGCGTGTACTTGGCAAGCATGCTCCAGCGTGGAGTGTACATTAGGGTGGATCTTAATTTGACCCCCTCTTTTTATTGGCAAAATGGGGTCCCAAGGATACTATAAGACCATTAACGAGTCGCATTTGATCCGGTAAAAGCTGTATGGGGCGCAGGCAAGCATGCTTCAAGGCAAGCATGCTTCAACGCAAGCATGCTTCTATGTACACACTTGAGTTTGTAGAGTAGGGGGATTTTATTAATGCGTGTGAGTTTATTCGCATCAACATTCACACGTCATTCGACCGATTGTTCAAGTGTTATCAACCTAACCTAACATTTCGCACTCTAAGCTCCGTAAGGATAGCCTGTATCCGTAATACAAACAGTTTTGTGCAAACACAGTTACAGATGGATTAAGCTCATAATGTGCACCCTCAGACCCGTATTGACTTTTTATCTCTGGCCAAAAAGTTTTTTGTGCAAACGTAATATGTACAGTTTTGTCTTTAGCTTTGCACGTTTTTGTCCATTATATAGGGTATTTAGTCCATTAAACCTCACTTTTTGTCAACTGCAATGTACTTTTTGATTTCTACATGATCTATTGACAATTTCATCTTAAAAAACGATGAAAATTGTGCATAGCTAAAGAGAAAATAGTGCAATTTACGTTTGCTCAAAAAGCTCCATAAGCAAGAGACATAAAAGTCCATATGAGACTGAGAGTGTGGATGATTTTACCCGTAATACAAAGGTATAAGTGTCCCTAACGTACAAACAAAATCATCCGCAATGTACGGACCAAGAAATCTTTGAATTTCGGGTGAAAACATTTGTATCACCAGCTAAATCCATTCGTAATTGTGTTTTCACGAACTTGTCTGTATTACGGACATGTGGTACCCGTAAGGAGTTAATTGTGCGCCTCCCAACAAGTAATTGAAGTGGTATTTTCCGCTCAGTATGGTGGCTCCTGGCGAACTGTCTAAACCTCCTCCACGGTACCCAATTTGACGGAGGCAAGGAGGAATTTCAGTCAACTGTCTCACAGGAATACCATACCCGTTGCCTGGATTTCCAGTGGCTGTCCTTACACTATTTATGCACGCTTTTCACTCCTGCCGCGGTTTTAGCTCTGTAATTGTTTTTTCGTCCAGGTATTCGAGGCTGCTCCAGATGACTTGCTGGACAACTTCATTGTACTCGAAGCCACCAACACGTACGTCTACCCGCTAGCTTTCTTATCAGATAATACTTCTCTTCAAGTTGTGCTTGCTGTCACTCGAAATGAAACTCACGTGCATGGGCAGGCCCTGCTGTACGCTGAAGTACGCACGAATAAGTGTATTGTAACAGTTAAATTTTAAGCGAAGCTGTGCACTGCCAACTTCAAAATACTGTGTGATACACGCTTGATGGTTTTGTACAAATATTGTACCAGACGTCACAGTTGTTTGTCCACCCGAACTTTTCGTGCTAATTTTGGTTGCGATTGTGATAAAAAATGGCTTTTTACTGCACACTTACAACTGCATGCTTGCTAAGGACACATTTAGAGCATATGCGAAGCATGGATTCGTATTATGCATTCGTAAGAAGGATGCATTAGTAAGTGTGTACTTGGCTGGTGCGTTTGTTAGTGAGAACTTGCAAGCATGCATTAGTGAGAACTTTCATAAGCATGCATTTGTAAGTGTGTACTAAGTTGACAGTAACGTTTCTGTTGTGCATATTTGATGACACGGATTTTCTGAGTGTAATAACGAACTCATCTAAAAAGAAATAAGATTTAAATTGCATTTGTAGCGCAATGAAAAAGTTATTGCACTTTAAGTGCAACAATTATTGTATTGCCTTAGCATATTTATCACTTTAGTAGCGTAGTGATCATTTTATCGCATCAAAACTGGGACAATATGGGCCCAGACCGGCCAAAACCCAAGACACTTATTGCATTTTTAATGCGATAATTTTTTTATTGCTGCCACAGATGCGATAATTTGAAGGAATCACATTAGCCTTTTTTATCGTTGCAAATTGTATGAAACTTATCACTTTAGGAACAGGCGCGGATACAGGAGGGGGGGGGGGAGGTGTTTCTGCCCCCCGACAGCACCTAGATAGCCGCCTGAAAGGTAGGCAAAAGGTGCTACTTTGCCCCTGCAAGTAGACAAAAAGTGCTACTTTGCCCCTGTAAGTAGACAAAAAGTGCCACTTTACCCCTGTAAGTAGACAAAAAGTGCTACTTTACCCCTGTAAGTAGACAAAAAGTGCTGCTTCCCCTCCCCCCCCCTCATAGGCCGCCTCTGGATCCGCCACTGATTAGGAATATCAGTGAAGCCGTGCTGCGTTTCCAGGCCCGCTGAGACAGCCGCTCCCCGATTCTGGTGCCTGAGCTGCAAGAGGGATGCGACGGATCGCTGCGTGGAGGAGCACACGGTGTGCAGCATCAAGAAGGCCCGGTCGCTGGACGCGGCGCCGTTGCTGGAGTCGCTCCAGCGGGGCGAGGCGGCCGTGGACGAGCTGTGCGACACGCTGGACGACGTGGAGCGCGAGCTGCGCGACTTCCGCGTCGAACTGGAAGAGGAGAAGGCCGGCCTGGTCTCGGCGAGGGAGCGCCTGCAGGACGCACTGACGGCCGGGACGCACGGCGAAGCCTGGCAACAGGTGAAGCAGGCGGCGGTGCTGAGAGGTAAGGAACCTCACAGTGGGCCCGGCGCAGGCAGCAAAGCACCTGAGGGAAATGATCCACCAAGGGGGAATAACTGCGAATTTCGGTCGTATGAATTTGAGTTGAACTCCGATGAATTTCGGGAATTAATAACTTAATATTTGAGAACACTTTCGATTAAGTTAAATGGATATCAGTTTACACTGATAATCTATCGGTGTGACTTCGTGCCGTTTCAGGGGCGTGAATAAAGTGTCAGGTGTCAGGCCAAAAAACCCAATAATCGGCGTGAGTCAGAAATTCACGCCAATTTTTGGCGTGAATTTCCCGTCGCCGGTTTTTAGCATGACCTTTCTCATGAACCGCATTGTCATTCACACCAGATGACGGCGTGACTCACCTGTCATGCCGCTTTTCGACGTGAATTTCCCAATTTTTGGCGTGACTTTTTGTCACGCCATTATTTGGCCATGTGCCCGACCATAACATTTTCAGTGTATTTCATGTTTTTGGTGAATGATGGTGAGCTGATTCGGCTCTTGTCATTTCCCCTTAGCAAACACTCAAGACGCGTTTTCATCTCCAAAGTCGTTAAGCAAAACTTGAACAGGACCTGTGACTTCATCAATGGATCCCTCATTCGGAGAGCAACACATTATTGGTGGGGTCACACGTTTGGTTCGAGTACCATATAGCTACTATGGACCTCGAAACCCGTCTGGGATGTAAACCGCCTCCACCAGGCCTCTGGCCCACTGTGCATCTCAGCAGGGTTTATAAGGACGGTTAAGTCGGGGAAGATGTCAATCCAGGAAGCGGAAGTAGAGAAATACCTGCCTTATCCCCAAATTGAGTTCTCATTTTGTAAAATTACATGACATAATTCTAGTTGGGGTTATTTTGGGACACGGGGTACAAATGAGACAGCTGTGTTAGGGGCAAGATTTGACTTTATTGAACTCCTGTTATAATAATATCATTCCCTTAATTAAAACATCACATCCGGAATATCAGAATTTCTATCATGTCAAACCTTGTTCATGAAACAGCGCTCCCATTTTTGCACACTAAGTGTTTTTGTACAAATTTTGTACGAGATGTCACAGTTTTTTGTGTTCTTTGTGCGCAATTTCGCTCCAAAATGAGGAAGTTTGTGCAGTTTTTTGTACCAAAATTGCACGAAAATTTCGTGTGCACCAAAAATTGTGATGTCTCATACAGAAATGTACATAACATTTAGTGCGTGCCCCCCTAAATTAGCCCAACTGACCCCGCTGTCTTGTGTCGGCAGGCCTGCCCAGGACCGCGGCGCGGCTGGTGGCCGACCTTGCCGACGGTGCTGCGTGCAGTGTACAGCTACGCCGCGGCGCCGGTGGCGGCGTGGCGTGGCGGGGCGAGGTGCTGCCCGCGGAGGACTCTGCGTCGAGGCTGCTGCTGTGCCGTCTGGCTTGCAGTGGAGGACTGCGGCAGGAAGGCCAAGGTGAGTCGGCTGCCTCCCGTGCTATTTTCAGGTATGGATTTCAAGTTTTCACTCCCGGCGTGAGTGTGGATCTTACGCCTTCACAAGGGTGGGTCCACGCCTCTGCGGGCGTGAGGGCGCCTTTACACACCCGACGAGGCGTGGATCCACGCCTGTGGAGGCGTAGGATCCACACTCACGCCGGGGAGTCCTTAACTTAATGTAGCACCGAAGGGTGTCTGCGCCTCTGTTTTTTTTATCCCAGCCCTACTCGGTTATCCAACAAATCGACACGTCCTCATATAATAATCTGAATGTTTTTGTACAATTTTGTACGAGGCATCACAGTTTTTTGTGCAGAAGAAATTTTCGTACAATTTTGTTCTTTAATGAGAGGAAGTTTTGGAAGATTTCATACGAAAATTGTACGAGGAATTCATGTGCACGAAAAACTGTGATGTTGCGTACAAAATTTTTCAAAACATTTAGTGTGCCTTTCTGCACTCTCACCCTTCAATGGAAATTTGAGCATACGTTACACACTAAATGTTATGTACAATTTTGAACGAGACATCACAGTTTTTTATGCAGATAGACTGTTCGTTTCGTACAATTTTCGTACGAAAATGTGCACAATTTTCCCTATTTTTGTACAAAATCCCGATCTCAATTGTACGAAAAGTTCATCTGCATGGCTCTGTTCATATGTGATGTCTCGCACAAAATTTCTAACAAAACATTGAGTGTGTCTTAAAGAAAAACTCAGTACGAGTCCTGAGAGTGTGCGATACACTGTTGAAAATGATTGTTAATTTACGACATTTTGAAGAATAATTATGTCGGTTGTAAACCATACACTTTGTTACGACCTTAATCGTGAATATACGACATATTTGTCGCTAACTTTTATAGCGAGACGTGTCGTTTTAAAACAAACCAAGTCGTAAATTTATGACTTGATCGTAAGTTTACGAACGATCGTTATTTATTATGAGAATATGTCGGATAGTTATGACTGAAGTCGTACATTTACGACTTCGGTCGGGCAGTTACGACTTTTGTCCAAAATTTACGAAACAAATCGTAAATGAACGACACTAATCGTAAATAGGCGAGCAAAATTGTAGCGTTTCACCAACTTTTCGGGGATTTTAGATTTAAAAGTATTACGACATTGTCGCAAAGAAATGATTCTTTAGTCGCTCAGTTACGACGAAGTAGTAAAAAGACGACTTCCGTCGCTAATAAAATTAAAATTAGCGACTTTTTTGTCGCTAATTTACGACATAATTTCTTACAGTGTACGACTCGGTGACGCCTCTCCCTGCCACAGACTCACGCCGGAGGGAGCGCTCTAGCGGGGAGGACCTCTTGACCGTGGAGGAGATGGCTAAGTGGATGGAGGTGGGGTCTCGGGTGGCCCGCGGCAGAGACTGGCTGCCGACCTGCACAGTGGACGGCTCGCCGCCAGGGCCCGGCACCGTCACGCGCAAGTGCAACAGCTCGGTGGACGTCAAGTGGGACCGCACAGGCGCTACGCACACGCACAGCATGGGCTACAAGGGGACGTACCGCCTGCGCCTGCTGCCGCCCGAGCCGAAGGACTCCTCGTCTCAGTGAAGGAAGTGTGATGTGTACTCATCCCGTAGAAGGTGGTCTGCTAGCTCTTAACTACACCCGAGGTGGTCTGCTAGCTCCTAACTACACTGGAAGTGGTTTGCTAGCTCCCAACTACACCGGAAGTGGCCTGCTAGCTCCTAACTACACCGGAGGTGGTCTGCTTCACTGCAAATACAAGGGCGATTCTTTGAGTACCTTTTTTTTGGCGATACAATTGAGTATCGCCAACAAACGGCCTTATTGAAAAATCATGACTTCAAAACGGTGATACCCAGAAGTATCGCGAAAGTTTGGCGATACTTTGGAGTATTGCCAAAATCTGGTAAGGAGTCCCCTTGAGTTCCTTTAAGTTTATCGCCAAATCTTGACAATACTCCGTAATATCGCCATATTTTGGCGATACTTCTGTGTATCGCCGTTTTGAAGGCAGGATTTGTCGGCAAGGCCGTCTGTTGTCGGTACTCAATTGTGCCGCCAATGAAGGTACTGTAAGTATCACCTTTGGATTTGGAGTGTACACACTAAAGTCTTTACGAAAACAGGGTTTGTAGGTTACGGATAGCTTTGTGCAGCCATAATACGGATGCAATTTCGTTTGTTATACAGATGATTTCATCCGTAATTGTAACACGGGCTAAATCATCTTTATTACTAACAAAATTGCATCCGTATTATGGTTGCACGAAACTAACCGTAACCTTCAAACCCTGTATCCGAAAGGACTTATGTGTGCGGACGTCGGTCTGCTAGCTGAAATATGTACTCGCTACTCAGGAAGTGGTCTGCTAGCTCAAATGTGTATACCCACTTCACGGAAGGTAGTCTGTCAACTCTCCACACCTCAGGTGCTCTGCTTTTAAAACCCTGTATACACTATGAATCTTGTTTTTAAATTTTTACCATGATGATTAAATAAAAGTCTTGCTATTTGAAAAAAAAAAATTGTATGCTTATAAGCATGTATACTTGTATATGAATACGAGAAGATGTATACATCTTCGCGAGAATCTTGTTTTTCAATTACAGATGCACTTTTTTCTACCACAAACTATTGTTGAGGAAAAATTCTTGATGAGCTGTCATTGCTAACGGGGCCTAGAAATGTGAATTAAGAGCATGGTGCTGAGTTTCCCTACAACATTAACCTTTTTTTTTTTTTTTACTTCAATATTTTAAGAGAAAGTGCGTATTGATATCTTCTGCAGGTTTAAGTGCAGTTTAACGGAAAATGTTTCGTTCCAGTGAAGGAAAGTTACTTCAAACCCAAAGACAAATCCTCCGTTCCAGCTTAAGAGCACTCCACTCCAAAGCCGGTTTGCTTGCTACAAAATTGGCAAGCCGTTTTCAACGCCAAAACGCGTGGCAAGGCTTGCTATGAAATACTTCATAGCTTGCCAACATTAGGCATTGCAGGCGGCCGGAAGCCGAGGAAGACATCAGGCCAAAGCTTGCCAATATAACGGCAAGCAAACTTTCCACCGACTTTGCTGAGAGCTTTCACTCGGCTTTCACCTTTTAACATGCTAGGTCGTCAACTTGCATATTACTTCGTACATAGGCAGCATTTCTTGTATATTATTCATATATTACCGTTAAAAATCCATATATATTACCAAATCAACTACTCAAAGAAGGGTAATGCGGGATGTATATTACCATATATTACTGTTACTTCGTACATGCGCGATGTGAGTTGGCGACCACTCGCCTTCTAATCACTCTATCTTTACGCCTCGCACGCGACTTTCCCGCGGGTCGAAATAATTAGCCCCGTAACTCAAAGCAGGTGGCAGGTGACTATCGACCGCTGCCTCTCGAGCGTACCGCCCTGGTTCGCCGTCGCAAACAGACGAGCCAGTGCGGCCCTGGGCGCAGGGCAGTGGAGACAATGACCGGCGATCGCAGCTACGGTCTGACAGGTGCAAGTGAAAACAACTCTCAATTAGGGGACAAGTGATTGTGAACTCTCACGCACAGAACGTTTTTGTACTAATTTTGTACGAGACATCACAGTTTGTTTTTATTTGTGCAGATTAACTTTTCGTACAGTTTTGTACGAAATTTTGTGCAAAAATGCGGAAATTTGTGTAAGAAAATTGTACGAAAAGTTCATCTGCATCAAAACTAGTGATGTCTCGTTCAAAATTGTAAATAGCAGTTAGTGTGCACTCTTAGGGCACATGTGGGCTTGACGCTTGAAAGGAACCAAGATGTGTGCATTGTACGCACGCTGACCTGAAGCACATCCAAGTGCTTAGGGCCTAAAGGCCATTGACCATGCTGAATGCCAACTGCTAAGGTGTGTGGATACGGTAAGGCCGAGGCGTATGGTTTCGATACGCCTAAAGGCGTACCGTTTTCTGTGGCGTATGCCCCAGGCGTACAGTTTCGGAACACCCATAGACTGGCAGTATACCCGTGGTGTGCACTCTCAGCATCTTACTGATTTCATTGTCAGTAACCAGGTACTATTGCCTACAGCAATAATATTTAGTATTTTCTTCTTGGATACGTACAATTTACTTCATGTGATTATTAACAGAATTTTTCAGTCAATAAATACTAATAAAATATGTAAATAATTATTACAAAAGCGAAAAGTACGTATTATTGTTGCGCAAATTACTGGAGGTGCTACTAACAAAATGTCAATATCATGTACAAAAAGTCAATTCCGAGTCTGAGAGTGTGCATGTGGTCAGGCGGCTGGCGTAACAAGCTGTGGACGCTGCAATGGCGTTCCGTCCTGCTGCTGCTGCGCCTCGGCGGCCGCGACAGCAGCTCCGGATGGCCGCCGACGCCCTCGACGCCCTGGGCGCGATACGCTGTCGTGGTCCTGGCCTTGTCCATCGTGTCCGCCGTCGTCACGGTGGCAAGAAATATTAACGGTCTCCTGAATACTTCCGAGAAGGCTCAGTACCTCATTCGTCTCAACAGTGTAGACATCGTGGTGAAACAACTCGCCGCCGTCACGTCGCAGGTTAAACTGCCGGACACTTTGTAAATCCAAACGCTTTGATTGCGAACGCATCCACATAGCAGACGCGGATGTAGGGGAGAGGTCATGGGGGTAACTAAGTTTTCTAAGAAAACACGGTGCACTTTTTAAAACCATTCTCTAGCTTCTCTTATTGTATACCAAAAGAAATTGCATCTTAATTATTTCCGTTGGTTTTTGTCACGTACAGTGCAGTGTCCTTTTATGTTTTGTATTACGAAGAAAAGTGTGTAATATAACTCTACTGCACCGTGTTTATACTTATGAAGAAAAAAGTATTGTTATGTTAGACAGCGACTTTTTCACTAAAAAAATAAAAAAAGATAAATTCTTTAGTTCACCCTTTTCTTATCTGAGAAAACTCGTGAGTACCCGCCAAAGGGAGTGCACTGAGTTTGCTGAGTGGGCAAAGAAGCACTGTCAATGAAAGATTGATTCATACCAAATGTTGGGCGATAAAGGGTGTATCAGCTATCTACGTAGCTCACTCAAATTCGGGCGAGGAAACATTCATCACCCAAATTTGGGTGATAAAAAATCCCTCGCCCTTAAATTAACTCTAAAGATTATGACTCTTTTATTCTTAGTAAACCCTCTGCACTCTTTGCCAGGTGATGACCATACGACGCCGATCCGACATAGCCCTCCTGGTGCAGGCCATCGTCAGCTACATGTCGTCCTGGCCTGCCACCTCGCGCTCGTTGCTGGGCATGAGTCTGATACTCGGGCCTTTCGTGCTGAGTACATTCGTGCTGGGCAGCTTCTCGCAGGCGGTGAATTACGAGGTGCTGGTGCGGAAAGTGGTGCTTGGTCCTCCGCCCATGGCAATGGGCCAGAGGACCAGCGGCCAGGAGGCGGTCGAAGTCCCGGACGGGTTTTGAGCCCCAGAGTCAAAATGAGACTCGAGTCGAACGTGTGACCCCACACTCTCAGACTCGCATTGACTTTTTATCTCTTGCCAAAAAGTTTTTTGTGCAAACATAATATGTACTATTTTCTCTTTAGCTTTGCATGTTTTTGTCCATTATATAGGGTATTTAGTTCATTAAACCTTACTTTTTGTCAATTGCAATGTTCTTTTTGATTTCTACATAATCTATTCACAATTTCATCTTAAAAACGATCAAAATTGTGCATAGCTAAAGAGAAAATAGTACAATTTACATTTGCTCAAAAAGCTCCATAAGCAAGAGACATAAAAGTCCTTATGAGACTGAGAGTGCACTAATAGATTTTTTCCAAACGAGGAATCACACGTTTGCTTCGAGTCCTGTTAAGCGCCTCTGGAGCTCAAAATGCGTCTAGAGTTTTGGCCGCCTGCGCCTTCCTTCGAGGCCACAGTGAGGCGGTTGAGAAATTGTTTATATAGGCAAGTGTTTAAAAGCTCCAATTGATTTTTGGCCCGAGGGCCATTTCACCCTACTTTTACACCCCGTTACACTGACCCCTTCCGATTTGCTTTACATATTGGTCAAATGTTACCTACATATGGGTAACTCGTCCGCCAAACAATTAGACCTCTACGATGCATGGTTTGGCTGAAAAAATTATCTAGACCATTTTTGTCTTAACTTATGCAGACTTTTTACTAAAACGAAAAGGGCCAACGAAATTTCGTGGGGGGATGCAATTTCATTGGCCTTCTGATTCTGATCATATGGCGTATGTGGCTTAATTTTCCACTGTTTTGTGTTCCGTTCAACTAACTTAAAAAAAAAAATTGTCCAACCTAAAAAGTTTGAGCAAAATCGGAGTGTCTGAACTAAAAGCGTTTCTTTGTCAGTACGTGTCCTCCCGGGGCGAAGCAATTTTGGAACACTACCTAGAGCACGAGGTCCCCTCGCTCTACCTGGCGCTAGTCGAGTGCGCGTTCGTCGCCGTCCTCTTGTCCGGCGTGTTCCTGGCCGCTGACTTGGCCAACGACGTCCAGGATCTGGTCACCGAGCTCTCCTCCGCGACGCGGACCCCGCGGGAGCCGTTAGGGTGGGACCGAGGGGTCCCCCACGCAAACAATCTGTGGACGCTTGGAGGAGACAATCCCTCAATCTTGCGTCAAAAACGCCCGTAAGTAGGCAAAAAGCGCGATAAAATTTTACAGAATCCTACACACTAAATTACTATGCACTTTCTTGTGCATAAGCTTCGCACAAAGTTGTGCATGCGTTTCAATGCACATAAATTATATGAGCAACAACGCACATTTTCGTGCTAAGTTACGCACAAATTCGTGCGTATCGAAACGCATGCACAATTTTTGTGCGAAGCTTATGCACAATCATGTACGTACACGCTCATTTTCTTACGATGATTTTTATACATAATACGATGATTTGTCAACGTAAGGTATGCTTAAATTTGCACATACGTAATATGCATAGTTGTGTACGTAAGGTATGCATGATTTAGCCGTACGCATGTTTCGTACATAAGGTACGGATGATTTCGTCGTATTACGCATGATTAAGCGTAAGGTACGATGAATTTTATTGTAGTATGCATGTTTGCATTTCAACGTATGTTACGCAGACCGTTTCAGCGTAAGAATATGAGAGTGTAGTTATTTAGTGTGTAAGCAATCCGACACAATCAAACAATCTGTGAGCAGCACTCTCCGACTCTTTACTGATTTTTTCTCTTATCAAGTATTGACGTTTGTGCCCATTATTGAGCATATCAACAATTTTATTTGTCACAGTAACAATTATCAATTTTGTCTTGACAAATCTGTTAAGCTTCTTAACGAAATCCTAGTAATGTGCACAAATGTCAACACTGAAATTCAAAAGGTAGACATCGGACCAATTTTTGGCAATACACAAAGAATGACCGATAAAAAAAATGTATGACCCAAGAAAGGTCATTCACGAATGTATGACCGAAAAACGGTCTTACACAAATGTATGACCGAAAAACGGTCTTACACAAATGTATGACCGAAAAAAGGTCAGACATTTGCGAGGCTGGCCCTCGTTTAGCTTAGGGATACAAAAAACCGTCATCGTTGATAAAAAGAAAGTATCACCCTTTTCCGGTCATACATTTGTGTGTGACCTTTACAACGGTCATACATTGATGTATGACCTGTTACTCGGTCATACATTGATGTATGACCTGTTACTCGGTCATACATTTGTGTATGACCCTTTTTTGGGTCTAACATTTTGGTATCACCCCTTTAAGGGTCAGAAGTCTGACCTTTCTATTTTCAGTGAGTGATTATTACTAAAATGTCTATTGAAGGATGAGAGTGAAGCAAATTCAGAGTGCGGGACCCCTCGGGTGGGACGGAGTGTCCTTGAGGAGCGCCGAGGACAAACGCATCTCCCTGCGGGTGAGGCAGCTGCGCGCGCGGCAGCAGCGCCTCCACGACGTGGTGGTGGTCACTAACTCGGCTTACGGCGGCGCCATCCTCTGCACGCTCATGGTGACCGTCATAGAGGCCTGCATGTGCGTCTACGCCGGCGCCTTCCTGCTCACGAGGATTGACGACGATTCCGAGTCCGAGGGCTTCGTTCACGTCACGTGGGGCATCAACCTGATGCTCAGGTTCATTGTCAATTGCGTCCTCGGACAGCGGCTGTGCAACAACGTGAGTGCCGCCGTGAAACTTATTGAGAAATGAGAATTTTGAAGGTGAGGTTTGAGTGAGTGGAAACACTAGAGAAAAGAACGGGACAGGTTTGGTCTGAGATGAAAATGCGCTGAAAATTACGGAGAGATTTAAAAAAAAATACACAAATATTCTCGAAGTTACGCAGTTAATTTAATTCATGTGCCGGTTTAACAAAAATACCTGAGGCTATAACTCCGTTGAGCGGTGTTCAGTTTATGTTAGGTACAGTGTACCATGGTTTTAGTTTAGTTGATAGTGCACTATCAATGAAACCAAAACTTGCGTAAAGGACCAGCTGCGAATCAATTTGTGTCGATAACAGACATTTAAGGGGGCTCATACATGTCAGAAGCACTCTCCCCCCCCCCCAAAAAAAAACCAACACAAATTTTGTGTAGAAGGATCAACACTGTTCGATCTCTGAATTAATGGATAACTGAGTAAGCTTCATTTTGACATGAAGAAAAGTGACTTTGGTTCTTCTCTTGGCAGTTTTAAAGAAACGTTTAAAAATTTGGTGCATGATTCTGTTTGCATTCCTGCTCATGTCTGGAGGGGGGGGGGGGAGAAACAGGAAGACTCATCTCTTGTGTCGTAAAGTTCACTGCGCCTTCTTCATACCTCACCCGTTTCTGCGCTGAACGGATCGCAGTTGTATTTAAAACGATGTTCGTTGCTTTACAGCACACGAGAATGTCTCTCACTCTGCAGGAGTTCCTGGTAGGCAGTCCAACTATTTCCACCCGAACGAAACAAGAGGTACATGAGTCGTGGCCTGTATAATCAGCTTGGTAACCTCACCACACCATACTGAAGCTGTGTCACTACGCAGGTCCAGGGATTCTTGAACCAGATTAAAATGCTGGACAATCGGTGTGGCGTCTTTGACCTATTGTATTTTGATTTGAACACCATGAGTACGGTGAGCACACAACGCCACTTGCGCATTTCTTTTCCTATTAAAATCGCAGAACTAACTAAAACTGCGACGTTAGGCCCTCTTCCTGCTGGTTTGCAGATTTGATGTATTATTTCAAAACTAAAATGGTTAATAAGCCTTTCTATGTCACACAGGTCATTGCCTCCTTTGCAACGTTTTTGGTGATGCTGTTCCAGTTCGACAAGAAGAAGGCCGGCTAAGAGTCAACGAGAAGAACTAAGGGGTCTCTCTCCAACCAACGTTTCTTCCATGATACTGTGAAGTTCCAAATGCACATTCTTCACACCTCCCCAAAATTCGAACTCTACTTAAGGAACAAAGCCTACAGCGTTATGTGGTCTTTTTTTTGCATTACAAAATGGGGAAAAGCTTTTCTTGAGCCGCCTACGGTCGAGCGCTGTAAGGCTCTTCTTTTTATCTTGCGCCGCCTTCATCTCTTTCATATTTGCATCATACTGCTCCTGGTTCAATATCGCCGAGTTGTCCCGCCGTTTCAGTCCCAGGAGTGCTGCCGATTTCTGGTCGAACTTCTCCTTCATTCGTGCATTTGCCTTCTCTCTCTCCCGCGCCTTCGCCTCCTCAGTCTAAGCCGGATCTTCCAATTGCTCGTCGGACATTTGGCCGTGTGCAGGTGACGTTTGCAAGTGCTTCCCCGGTTGCCTAGTCCCCCCCCCCCCCCCAAAAAAAAAAAAAATTTAAAAAAAATCACCCCTTCCGCCAACAATGGACACTCCGGACATTACCCGAGGTCATGTGCAGGATCACTACAGTGCTACAGTGACGGTCTGACATTACCCAGTCACCCTTGGGTGTAATGTCCAATCACGCCGGGTAGAGTCCGACGGACGGACATTACCTGGGTAATGTTGACATTACCCAAAAATCGGACATTACCCGTAACATACATATTGCCACATATTTTCTTGATTTTCTCGTTTTTTTACCTCGATTTAACGCACACTTTGTCGTACTGAACCGTGAAATTCAGCTGTTCTGCAGTGAATCTTTTAATTGCGATAGGAAGGAGTTCAGATTTAAAAGTTCGCACTCTACCTAACGCGAAGTTATGCCCAGTACCCTCATAGAATAGGTTGCATCGGGTTGCATACCTTGCATGAGACAGAGGCTGTATCATTTAATGAGGATTATGTCCGCATCATACCAGAATTCTAACCTGAAGTCATGATTTTAGCCTTTATCAAGGATACTTTGTCACGTTTTCTTATTGTTTTATCGTATGTTACCGTTATTTTATTTTCGTATATTACCATATATTACCCTATTTTACTTATATTACTGGTACCTCGTACACGCCTCAAGGTAGTTGCCGACCCTTCGGTTTGCTGTCAGCTAGTGTCCTTAAGTCTTTTGAGTCTTTAGAGACATTGCTGGCGGGGAATCCCATTGTCAGCCTGTTGGCCGCACGCTTCTTGGCTCGCCTGCTGGACGGGTTGCCCACCGACTCAGGCGCTCTTGCTGAAGTTTGAGTCTCGTGTTTGTTTCAAGTTGTTGTGGAAAGGTAAGATGGGGAAGGAACGACTGTCTGTGTACGTTCCGATGAAATTTACGCAGTAACGGGCTTCCAGGTGAGTTAAACCCTTTTCCATGAGATGTCACACAATTTTGATGTTATTATGTAAATCATCTTGAGACATAGTGATAAAATAAAAGTTAGACTGGAGATGAGTCCCTTTTTCCCGCTTCCTCGATCATAAAATGTAGAATTCTGTAACTTTTGTGAGTTTGCTTCTAATGGGATCTTCCTACCATCACACATCATCACAACTTTGTAACGTGTCTGCGGGGGGCATGAAGGTTATCTAAGAGTTTATCTTGCACGTGTGGAGTCCCCTCATTGTCGTTCGTACGTAACACCTTTTCCTGTTTACTCATTCCCGCGTTCGAAGACTTAAAGAAACGCACTACAAGATCACATGTGTGCTTAGTGCACAGCTGTGGGAGCGTACTTACAAGCACACATCTATAGATGTATGCTTGGCAAGTACACATCTATAGGTGTATGCTTGGCCTACGTTCGTGCATAATACAACACATTTTCCTGTAAACTCATTCCTGCGTTGGAAGACTTGCAGAAACGTTCACGATAGCGCGAGTATTATATCACTGCAATTCGATTGGTAAGTTTGCTTGCCACTCCAGTGGCGCTTCGTTTTGAATGCCAAAATTTGGCCTTCTGGGTCCGGATTGGCCTCTTTGAATGCCAAAATTTGGCATTCCGGTGAACTTGGACGCCAAATTTTGGCATTTTAAAAGGCCAATCCGGCCCAGAATGCCAAATTTTGGCATTCAAAACGGAGCGCCACTGGAGTGGCAAGCAAACTTACCAATGGAATTGCAGTGATGCCGTCTCTCTGATGTTTCTTTTGGCGGGTAAGATCTACTTTAAGCTCATAGGTTTCTCGCGAGATCGGCGTGCTTAGTGCATCAGCGACACATAAAACGAATAACGAAAATATTGGCGTAGTCCTATGAGGAGAAGTACTTTTTCATTGAAAAAAAATCTCAAGAAGAAATGAGTTGTGCATGTCACATATTGTGGCATACAAGCTTTATTCTAACAATAAGGAAATTACCGAACTTTGAATTATTTTAGATGCAGGGTTTCATAAGAAACTAAGAAACGGGTCAGCTTGTAACAGGAATATGTCATGTGGAGCTCGTTACAGAGACGCCGTTTGTTGCGTGACACCTGCATCCTGAATCTTAAATCAGATCACAATGAGATAAATTAAACAGACAAAATTAAATAGAAATGGTCCCAGACTCACAAATATTTTTGTTTTTATCCGCTCTTTAGGATGTCACAAAATTCGGGACTGGCATTTTTAGAGTGAGTGTTGCGTCACATTCGCTCGAACGTGAATCGTATACACAGCGTCGCATGAGTGAGTGGGAAGGTTTCTCACCTCCAAGTGAATGTGACAAGCGAGTTTGACAGGATGCAAGTCGCTACGAATCTGCCTATCGATACGGTTCCTGCTCTCCTGCGATACAAACGATTGATACTGTTTCTCTAACAACTTGACACACCAGTGGGCAGCAGCCATTAACTGCTGTTGAGGAACTCAAGTAAAACTTCCTATCCGTGGAACCTTTTTTTTCTTCTTTCTTTTTTTTTAAAAAGTAAATGCATGTTACTGTTATGATAAATTATTTGCAGTTTTGGAAGCATAAGTCGTCGGCAGCAACACGGCGCAGTTCACGTCGCCTGGCACGTACCAGTTCATCATCGTAACCATCTCGACCAAGTTTAGAGCTTTGGCTGGGCTGGGGGCCACCTCAACTTTGCCCGCAACGGTGTGGAAGATAACGTCGAGCGCGTCGAGACGATCACCAACTCTCCGTTTACAATGGAGGCAGCAAAGGCCGGGGATACGAGACGTACGCTGTCTCTCAGAAGATGCTGAATCATGGAGTGTTCGTTGGCAACAGTGTGAAAAGTCTACCTCCTTGACGGACTCCTGCACAAGGCCAGTGATATCCGTGTGGACCTCTCTTACTAGAATTAATTTGGTCCCTAGCAAGTCTGGCTGTCAATCCTTCATACCTTGCGAATAAAGATGGTTAAACCGCAACTGCGGGTAAAATAAATGCTTTATTATTGTTAGCTGAGGTGGTCTGAACCTTCGGTATCCTATCTCATCGATCGGCCATTCTCATAATGTCAGTCCTGCCCATCATTGCGTTTCAGCAGAGTATTGACAACTTTTCAGAAAGAAATGAAATTAAACTCTGTCAGACGAAAAAAGTGTCTGGATGTAAGAAGCGAAAATGTTTGATTACCAATTACAAGTGGACTGATATGACACGTGCAGTAGCTCAAGTTTCGCTTTCATGAAAGCAAATTGTCAAGTTTGGAGTAGTAGGAAACATGGCTTCCCGGGACAACTGTGCCAACGTGAAATAAAAGGAAAATGAATTTGCTTAATGGTTGCTTACGGAAATGCGTCTGCTACTGAGAAATAGGAATAGAGTGCACGATGACCGATCGGCTTAGAAAATAGTGTTTTGGTTTAAGTTATTAGTTGTTGCTTTTATCAGAGTGTGCAGTTCATGCTCGTCGATAATAAACTGATAGCACTGAAACACTTTTCGATAAGACAACAGATGACGCACACCTTGTGGCTCCCACCGTTGCCATTGTTTTAAACGGACTTTTATACTTTGATCTAGGTACGAGTCCCTTTTATGAGAAACCAAAAGTGTATGTTGACGAAAAACCGTTTTTTTAATAGTGAAATGTCAGCTTTGGTTCAACATATTGTTACAGAAAACTTGACTCTCAAGAGGTCCATGATAATATGGGCGCTTCCGCACAAAAAAGAACTTTTCTTCTGTGAACCGGGAAATGACCTTATGAAAGATATGCTTCTTCGATGTGGATGCGCCCATTTAATCGTGGATCTCTCCGACGATTCTGTTAACATGGCCCTTTCTAGATATTTTCTGAAACCAGAACATGAATCAAACCAACTTTGTGACACATTGTATTCATTTTGTTATGCCTCAAATTTTGGTAAGATAAACTTCAATTTTTTTATTTTTTTTTTGAGCTGATGACTGCTTTTGAACAATCAAAGTGCAACGAATAAGAGAAAAGCAGGGGAAAAGGCGCGTGGTAAATGGCTTCGGCTTTCTTTGGGGCGTTCCATTGTCAGCCTGTCGGCCGCACGCGGCTTGGCTTGCCTGCTGGATGGGTTGCCGACCAAGCTAGGCGCTCAGTCTCATATGATTGTTTCAAATTGTAGTGCTTCTTTTTCCTATGAGGGCAGGGTCGGGTGTAAAAACCAGTACGACTCGTGTAGCTTGCAATAATCAGACTTTATTCGTCTTTCTCTACATCGTCTCGTTCTCCATTTCAAGCACGGCAGCTCTCGGGGATGTTGACCTTGAGGGACTTGTTGGCGCCCTTCTGGCTGAAGTCGGGGTTGGCGCCCTTCTTGATCATCTCGACCCAGTGGCGGGCAGCGGAGCTGTCAGACACACAGTGGAAGTCGATCTTCTTCTCGACCTTCTGGGTGGGCTGGCACTGGGCGTTGCAGGCGGGCTGGGGGCGGAGAGAGAAGCAGATCTGGCCGTTCTCCTGGATGACCTTGACGCGGTGGCTGGTGCAGCCGGCGGCGGACTTGGGGCTGGAGCGGTAGTTGCGGTTGGAGCTGCTGGACTTGTGGTTGGAGTGGCTGGAGGACTTGCTGGAGCTGCGGCCGTGGGGCTGGTAGCGGCCGGCCTCGTTGTCGCTGATGACGTCACCGTACAGAATGTTCTGGGGGTAGCAGGTGGCCTGGGCGGCCTTCTGCTGCTGCTCCTTGACGGCGCCGGAGGGAGACAGGGCCCAGGAGGCGGCGAACTGCTGAGCGTTCTTCAGGACGCAGTTGCGGGGGGCGGTGAAGTCGTTCATCTTCTCGCCGTCGAAGGTACCGCAGAGACCACGGACCTCACCACGGTAGGCCTGGCTGGCGAAGAGGGTGACGCGGGCACCGTCGTACAGGATGGTGATCTGCTGCTGGGGGAACCAGGCGCGGACCACGCCGGAGGGCATGGGGTACAGCTGGGCGAGGATCTCGTTGTTCTGGTCGCGGAGCTGGGCGCCCTGGCTGGCGGAGAAGGAGACGGAGTGGCCGTTCTGCTTGATGTTGGCGTAGTTGGAGCTGGGGGTGAACTCGATGACGTCATCGCCGAAGATGACCTTCAGGTCCTTCTTGTCGTGGGAGCCGGAGGCGTCGCGGACGAGGATGGAGACGTTGTCGGTGGCGTCCTCCTGGCTGGAGGAGCTGCTGGAGTCAGCGGAGTCCTTGGGCACGGACTGCATCATGACGTGCCAGTTGTTGCCGAGGTTCAGGGGGTAGGTCTTGTTGTCGAAGGTGCTGGCGGCAGAGTGGTCGACGACGCAGATGGCTGCAGGCAGGAGGAGCACAAAGTTATTGAGGGTGCCGACGATCAAAACAACAAGGTCTCTCTAACACTGGTAAAAGGTGGGCCGTAATTGAACGCTTCATTGAAGCATACAACTACGCTTTGAGACTTTACGCTTCAGGTAAAGCGTAGAGAAGGAATTCTTCCATACGCGTTAAACAGGCGGGAGAGGAGCGGAATGGAATGGAGTGCTACGCTTGAAGCCAAGCGCACACTGTTATTCAACGAGTGTGACGTCATATTCGTTGTCACATTCGTTTGACCGTGACTTGAATGTGACGCATATTCGAACAAGTGACAAAATTCACATTCGACCGAATATGACATGTCACATTCGTTGAATGACAGAGTAGCACCCAGTTTGCTTCAAGGAAGGCGTGAAAGTACGCTCCAGTTTTACCAATCGCACTTAATGTTTGTGAAGAATTTTGTACGTGTATCTTGCACGATTTTGGGCATACATGGAATTTGCATAATATTATGCGTAAAAATGAATAAATGTATGCAAAACGTCGCGAAGGCTGAAAAGCATTCGACACCACGTACAAAATTGTAAACAAAGACTCAGTGTGCATGCACTTTTTAACTTGCAGACACTTACGGAAACCACCACGCAGAGCGTTGTAGGCGACGATGTCGTACTGGGGGATCATGGGGTGGACAGCAGCGGCGCGGGCAACCCAGGGGTTGAGGCGGACGTTGTTGAACTCAACGGCCATGATGGGGGCCTCGATGGAGAGGTTGGCGGACTTGAGGTTGGGGGCGAAGCGGAGCTCAACCTCGACCTTGTTGTTGTGGGCGTTCTTGGGGTTGACGAAGTTCTCGGAGTTGTACTGCCAGCCGAAGTAGCGGGCGGCGGCGTAGGCCTTGTAGGTGGCGTTCTTGAGGCGCTGGGAGATCTTGTCGAACTGGACGTTGGCAGTGTACAGGTCCATGATGTTGGCCTGGAGGGTGGCGTTCTGGCAGGCAGGGAGGAAGTAGTTGCCCTTCTCCATCTGCTGCTCGCAGAGCTGGCTCATGGGCTGGTGGCGGACGTACTCGCGGCGGGCAGAGGTCTGCTTCATCTGGGCCTGGACGTTGACCTGGGAGGCGGAGGAGTCAAGCTTCTCGCCGAAGGCGATCTGGGCCTGGATCTGGCTCTTGGGCTCGGCGTTGAGGGCCTTCTGGAAGTTCATCACGGGGACGTTGGGCATGTGGGCGGTGGCGGTCATAGCGAGCTGCTGCTCCTTGTTGTACTCAGAGGAGCGGGCGGGGGACTTGCGCAGGTAGAGCAGGACGCGGGCCTTCTCGTCGACCTGGCTGTTGGCGTAGGCGGCGGTGGCGACGAAGACGGCCTTGTGCTCGCCGTTGAACTGAGCGGACAGGTCGATGACGGAGGCGTTGCTGGCCTTGATGCCGGCGGCGGCGCGGCGCAGGAACTGCTCCTGGCGGGCCTGGCTGTTGGCCTGGTTGTTGCTGGGGTTGGCGGCGTTCTGGCTGGGGCTCTTGGACTCGGCGTCGAAGTTCTCCTCGGAGCCGTGGGCGGAGCGCTTGCTCTTCTTGTGCTCGGAGCTGCAGTTGGTGCCGTAGCACTCGTCCTCGGAGTCGTTGTCGTAGGAGGCGGTCAGGGTGACGGACTTGGCGGAGGTCTTCTGGTGGTCGTAGGTGATGGCGACCTCGTAGGCCTTGATGGTCTGCTCGCTGGTGGCGAACAGCAGGGCGGAGACGCCGTCGTAGTTCTTAGCCTGCTTGTAGATGGTGGCGAAGTCAGCGAACTCGTTCTCGCAGGCGGCGTCGACGCGGAAGGCCATGCCGGTCATGTCCTGGCCGACGGTGAAGTTAGCCTGGTGGGGCTTGCGGACCTGGATGGGCTTCTGCTCGGTGGGGGTCAGGTCCAGGATGTTGTGCTGGGCGGTGTAAGGGCGGCTGCGGATCATGGCGATCTTGGCGTCCTTGTTGGCGTTGATGGGCTGCAGCTTGACGCGCACCTCGGCGTTCTCGAGGTCGAGGTCGACGTTGGCGCGGATGGGCAGGTTGACGAGGACGTCCTTGTCGAGACCGGCGATGTAGCGCTGGTGGTCGAAGGGGGTGACGAAGCCGATCTTGGCCTGGGTGCGGGTGGCGAACACGAAGTGCACGTCGGCGGAGGCGTTGACGGCGCTGGGGATGCGGACGGCGTCCTTGGGGCCGTTGGCCATGTCGGGCTGGGTGCGGACACGGACCTCGCCGCCGACCTGGACGACGGTGGGGGCCTTCAGGGTGTAGACGAGGGGCAGACCCATCTCAGTGGGGAAGCCCATGGTCAGGGAGTAGCGCTGGTACAGCTTGGTGTAGTTGAAGTTCTCGCCGGAGCGGAGGGAGTTAGCGGCGTGCTTGACGAACTCGGGGATCTGCTCGATGGTGTGGTTGTCCAGGGTGAAGAAACGCTGCTGGGACAGGGCGTTGAAGAGGAAGTTGGCCTCAACCTGCTCCTGCTGGTCGGCCTGGATGTTGAGCATGTTGGCGATCTGCTCGACGGTCCAGCTGCCGGAGTTGGAGGAGTACTGCTTGCCGGACTGCTTGCCGGACTGCTTGTGGGAGTGGGAGTTGGAGGAGCCAGTCTGGAACTGCTCGACGAGGAGGTCCAGGAGGTCGCTGACGCTGGAGGCCATGGCACCGGCCTGCAGAATAAAATATTGGAAGTTGAGAAACGGCAAAGGGAAAAAAGATGTATTTCTGGTTTTAAAATTTTAAGGTTGGAACCCTGCACAGATAAAAGAAAGGCATAAGAGTTACGCCGTAATGAGTTGTGATCGATTTATGCCACTGTAACAGCGTGAATTATTTATGCGTTAACCACTAGTAAGTCAAACATAAAGTTACGCTTGAAGACGGTATGCTTGAAGTGAAACATAGACTAGGAATTCCCCTGTGCATTTCGATAGGGGAAACCTTGGCGGATGAGTCCGTTACGCAAGCGTTGAAGCGTAAACTGATAACGCTTGAAAACAGAGGGTAATACTACGATTTTGTTTTACCATAGTGATTGTAAAGGACTTCTTGGTGAAATTTTCATGCCCTTTCTAAGGATGAATAACGCCTTCTTAAGCCAATGAAGGGCACGAAAGACGGTCATGTCCTGAACGGCCTTTTTAATGCCTTTGTTTTACCAGTGTAGGTCAGTTGGGGTAATTTTGGGACACGGGGTAAAAATGAGACAGCTCTTTCAGGGTAAAGATTTGACATTTTAGAATTCCTGCCATACCAATGTCGTTTTAACAATAAAAACATCACATCTGGTATAGCAGGAGTTTTATCATGTCAAACCTTGACCCTGAAACAGCTGTCTCATTTTCACCTCGTGTCCCAAAATTACTCCAACTTACTCTAGCTGAGATTAAGAGTGACTTACGCGGAAGTAGTTGGCCTGGAAGCCACCGAGGTTGGCGCGAGCGCTGGCGAAGGCGGCGGAGGGGATGAAGCTGTCGTCGCTGCCGATGGTGGCGAGGGCGGCCTGGTAAGCGAGGCTCATCTGCTCGACATCGTTGGACTTGAGGTAGACCTTGGAGTACTGGATGCCGGCGGTGGTGTTGAGCATGTCGACGGCGGCGCGGGCGTTCTGGGCCAGCTCCTGGTCGTCCTGGGACTGCTTCTTGTTGGCGGCAGACTCGATGGCGGACACAACAACGGAGCGAACCTGCTTGCTGGGGTCCTGGTTGGTGAACTCAGCCATGCGCTGGAGCATGCTGGCGGGGGGGTTGGTCTTCATGAGCAGGAAGACGGCGGCGGAGCGGATCTCGGAGGCGTCACCAGCGTTCTGGTAGACACGGAACAGGACGGGGCGGGCGACCTTGGGGGAGATCTTGGCGAGCTTGTTGAGGGCGACGACCATGTGGAGGCGCTGGAAGGTGGAGACCTGCTTCTGGCCCTCAAGGTAGGGCTCGAAGACGGCGAGGATCTTAGGGTGGGCAATGTTGCCGAGGGCGCGGGTGTAGACCTGGACCTTGTGGCTGTCCTCGTTCTGGACGGCGCTCTTGAGCTGCTGAGCCAGGTAGGGGATGTAGTCACGGGTGACGGCGGAGGCCTTCTTGGGGTTCAGACGGCCGTAGACGTGGGTGGGGTAACGGTTGTGGGCGGTGGCGTTGTCGACCTGAGCGCGGCGGACCAGGTTGGCGAAGGAGAGGATGGCGGAGGAGTTGAGGAACTGCTGCTTCTGGACCTCGGACTTCTTGATCAGGGAGAAGAAGGTGTCCATGTACTCGCGGGTGGGGGTGCGGGCGGTCTCGGGCAGGACAGCGAGGAGCTCAGCGGCCTCCTCACCCTGGACCTTGTGGTTCTCGATCCACTGCTTGATGATGGTCAGAGCAGGGCCGGTACCGGCCTGGGCGATGGCGTCACGGTAGACCTTCCAGGCGACGTTCTTGATGGTAGCGCTCTGGCTCTGGCTGGCGCTCTTAGAGGAGGCGGAGCTGTACAGCTCGTGGGTGGCCTGCTCCATCTGCTTGACGTCCATGATGCGGACGAGGCGGGCGAGGACGGCGAACTTGGCGAGGGTGGCCTTCTCGGGGATCTGGCTGGGGTGCTGGAGCTCCTCAGCGATCTGCTGGGCGATCTTCTGGGCGGCGTGGACAGCGTTGACCTGGCTGGAGGCGGCGATGTTGCTGCCCTGGTAGCCGATGAAGTAGGGGAGCATGGGGTGCTTGGGGGGCTGGTTCATCTTAGGCTTGGACTGGAACCACTCCTCGCTGGAGCTGGTGCTGGAGCTAGAGCTGGAGGAAGAGCTGTCGGAGTCGGAGCTGGAAGAAGAGCTGGAGGAGCTGGAGCTGCTGGAAGAGCTGGAGCTGTCAGAGCTGGTGTTGTTGGGGTTGTTGCTGCGGCTGTGGCGCTTCTTGCCCCACTGGGACTCGTTGGAGTCGCTGGAGCTGGAGGAGCTAGAGCTAGAAGAGCTAGAGCTGGAGGAGCTGGAGTCAGAGCAAGAGCTGGAGCTGGAAGAGCTGGAGTCGGAGGAAGCGCTCATGGTGTTGTTACCGCACTCCTCGCTGGAGCTGGAAGAGCTGGAGTCAGAGGCCTGCTGGTTGTTAGAGCGGCGGTGACGCTTGGCGTTCTTGTCCTCCTCGCTGGAAGAGCTGGAAGAGCTGGAAGAGCTGGAGTCCTGCTGGTTCTTCAGAGAGCGGCGGAAACGCTTGGCGGCGGCGCTCTTCATGCGGTGGTTCTCCTGGCTCTCGCTGGAAGAGCTGGAGGAGCTGGAGGAGTCAGAGGAGTCGGAAGAGCTGCTAGAGCTGGAAGAGTCGGAGTCGGCGTTGTTGCCACGCTTCTGCTTCTTGAGCTGCTCCTGGCTGGCGCTCTCGCTGCTGGAGGAAGAACTGCTGGAGGAAGAGCTGCTAGAGGAAGAGCTGGACTCGTCGCTCAGCTCAGCGTTGTTGGTGGCGGAGAAGGGGTTGTTGTAGTCGTAGACGAGGTCCTTGATCTTGCGGGGGTTGGCGGGGCCCTGGGGGGAGCCGGAGGCGGCGTGCACGGAGTCCAGGGTCAGGTTCATGCGGGAGACGACCATGCCCTTCTGGTTGTTGTACAGCACGGGGCTGAGGATGACCTTGTTGGTGGTCACGGAGGACTGGATGGTGTAGCGCTGGAGGCTGCCGGACAGGACGACGCGGCTGACGGAGGAGCGGGCCATGAACTCGCCCATCTTGGCGGAGGCGGGCTCGGCGTCGGTGAGGGCGTTGAGGCCGAAGTGGTAGCCGGGGCGCTGCTCGCAGTGGCTGAAGTTCTTGGTCTTGACGATGTCGATCAGCTGACCGTCACCGCGGAGCTGGGGCATGGGGGCGAGCTCGGGGCGGCTCTGGAGCTGGTACTGGGGCAGGGGGCTGATGTCGTACATGACCTCGCACTCGCCGGTGACGGAGTCCTCCATGGTCTTGAAGACGCCGTTGACAGAGTTGTGGCTGGGCTTGTTGTTGATGCGGGAGCTGATGAGGTTCTCGGCCTGGGTGTCAACCTGCAGCTGGCTGGCGATACCCTTGAGCATGTTCACCTCCCAGGTGGGGATGTTCTTGCTGACGATCAGCTCGTCGACGATGCCGTTCTTGAGCTTGATCTCGAAGGGCTTGCTGCTGATGGGGAGCTGGTGCCAGCTCAGCTTGCTGGAGGGGATGGGGGTACCCCAACCAGCGGGCAGCTGCTCGTTGATCTTGGCGAACTCGGCGTTGGAGACCTTAGCGATGAGGGCGTTCTCGGACTTGGGCTGCACAGACAGCTGGGCCTTCATGAGGACACCGGCATACTGGTTGGCGACCTGGTGCAGGGCGGTCAGGGTGCGACCGCGCACCTGGTACTTGTACTCGGAGCCGGACTTCCAGCCACTCTCGGAAGAGGCGGCGGCAGCGGCCACTGCAAATCAACAGTCAAACTCTCAGAACCTTGCAAACTATTTTCAATAATCCTCTAATATAACACTCCAATAATTCCCGACAGAGCTTCATCTCTAACAGTGTGGAACGCAGCGTTGTTCCCCAGGTGCAAGAAAACTAAAAGGCAGGCGCAGAGGCCAGTCAGAGACAAACTGTCAAAAAAAAAAGTGTGTAGAACTGCAAAGTTTACTCGTGGAAATTTTGTCCGAATGTCAGAAACCTGTCTAAAATCCTGAACAAAATTCGCGCACCTCTGAAAGCTAAAAACTTGTTCTGAGATTGCTCAGATCAATACCAGAATCAGAATAAGTGCTTTTAAAAACTTGCGCAAATTTTGAGCAGAATTTCAGACACGTTTCAGACATGCTGAAAAAATTTACAAGAGTGTTGCTTATGTGGAAAAATTCTCCCCACTTAGGAATGCAGAGTTTCCAGTCTGCACACTTCCATCGGGGAGCGTATCCTCACAGAGACACATCTCTCAGCATGGTGGAAACGTGAAGAACTCCTCACTTGAAGTGTGGAGACAGCCGACCATATGATGCACTTTCAAGTGTGGAGTGGAGACTGAAAATTCCACACCTCCGCATTTCCACTTGGTTTCACTGGGCACTTACCGAGGCAGCAGAGAAGCAGAGACTTCCACATCTTGGCGCTGTGGGATGCTCGGCACCGTCCAACGTACCGAACTGGGCCCCGCTCGGGGTTTATATACCGTCAAAAATGCATAGCGAATGGAATGGGGCAGTGCTGCGGCAGCGGGAGCAGCCCCTGGCAGCACACTGCAGGGCAAGGGTCACCGCCAAGTCAGCCACACTGTAGCCACGCCCAGGACAGTGGGCCAGAAGACCGGGGCAGGCGGCCCAAACTCTAGACGCGTTTTGACGTGCAGAGTCGATAATGGGAGTCTAACCGAACGTGTCACCCCACCACTGGATTTCTCGTTCGGAGGGCAATCCAATGGTGGGGCCACACGTTCGGTTCGACTCCCATTACCGTCTCTGCAGGTCAAAACGCGTCTAGAGTTTTGGCCGCCTGCGCCGGTCTCCTGGCCCATTGTGCGCAGTCCGTTTCGCAGAGAGCGCGTTAGGTGGTACACAGTAACGCCCCGAAGTTTGACCTGATTTAACATGTCACCATGTGCGCAATCCAGTGAAATCTCTCGAAATGGGGTGAAATCTCTAAAAAATCTGCGTCAGAATCATGCATAATTCGGGCGCTGAATCGTGCGGAATCACCTAGAACTTCGCGAAATTTATTGTATTAGAGAATCGTATTTTCAAAAATATTCTAACAGTGGTGCTTTCTCGGTTTCATGAAGCACTACTGGTAGTGAATGAACCCGCTTAGTGCTGGGAAGGTTTTGCTGGAGGGTTGCCTGAGGAAGAATCGGCTCACATATTTGATCCTGTTTGGGAGAACCCTCCATGGGTCCTATTGAAAAAGTGCGATCTCCAAACGACGCGCAAAGAAAGTTCGATCTCCTATGGCCAGGCATAGGAGACCGAACTTACTTTGCGCGTCGTTTGGAGATCGCACTTTTTCATTAGGACCCATCGCCATTGCACTTTTGGTTAGGAGAGCAAGTGCACTCGGTTGACGGTTTAAAGACGAAAAAGGTTCCAAACCGTGACCCAGTTACAAGAGAGAAACAATGAACTGATGCTGGTAAAACAAAAGCGTCGTATTGCCCTCTTTTTCAAGCGCAATTGGTTTACGTCTGAAATCAAGTGTAACAGGCTCATCCGCCAAGATTTACCCTATCCATTTGCTTGGGGGTCTTTCTAGTCTATGTTTCAAAGCGTAGCTTTAGGGTTGACTCAACTTTAGAGTAACACTTTACTTTTACCAGTGTAAAAGTGTCAATAAGATATTTTTTTTTGTCTTATTTAACAATCAGGAGGGCAAAGACAACCCTACAGGTGCGGTCAATTATTTTCGGCCCCTTCAAAAGACGACTGTTTTTCCTGTGTGTGTGTGTGTGTGTGAGTGTGAGTGTGAGTGTGAGTGTGAGAGAGAGAGAGAGAGAGAGAGAGAGAGAGAGAGAGAGAGAGAGAGAGAGAGAGAGAGAGAGAGAGAGAGAGAGAGAGAGGGAGAGATGCAGGGAGAAAGAGACGCGCGCGCACTGTTCTCAACGTGTACAGTGCGTCCGCACAGAAACAAGAGTTTCGTGGAGAGGCGCAAATTCGGCACGTTGCCATCCTGAGTCAGTCAGTCAGATAAGAGACTCCACCATGCTAAAATCGGTCGCTGAGCCGCGTGGAAACTGGGCGGCGGCACGCTGACTGAAGAGATATCTGTGTCATTCTTTTTCATCAGGCGCGTGTCTCTCGGAAGGCGCGTGTTTTAGGAACAGGGCGATGGGATGTAATTACTGGTGTAATTACCTACCTCTTGACGCGTGGGGTTAAACACTCGCGTAATACCCTGTTTCCTATAAGTGCCGTATTACGCGTAATATTATTTTGGGGTCAAAGGGGGCAAAATTGAAGCATTTCAATGCCGTAATAAACGTTAAATACCACCGTAATACCGCGTTGGTCTACACAAGTTTCCTCCCTCGAGGTGTTAACCTCGTCTTGGCTCAGGCGCTCACAATACAGCTGTACAGTACACTTTCTTGCATAGCCCACCGAACAGCACTGCCCAACGAGTATACTCCTATAGATGTGTGCTTGTAAGTACGCTTCAACAGCTGTGTACTAAGCACACATGTGATCTTGTAGTGTATTCAGAACCAAACGTCAGTTTCAACTTATGAAAACAAAAAGGCTGTCAGTCCTAGAGAGGTTATCAACGACAGAGGACGGGCGCAAGTTGCCCTTTTTCACCGCAGCCGATTGGAATAGTTAGGCACTGATGATTGTTCGGCATTTTACCCTTTTAGTCGACTAGAAGAGAAAAGCCAAAATATGGCGGTCTTGAAGCGTCATCATGCGTACCATGGGAGCAATCACGTTGGGTTCAACACCTCAAAATGGCACTCACCGGACAACAGTAGGTCTCTCTCCAGGTGCTTGATTCAAGATGATCGTGGATCTAGCAATCTTGGAATGGGTGCAGAATATACTCTCAGCATCTTGCTGACTTTATTGTTAGTAACCAGGTGCTATAGCCTACAACAATAATGTTTAGTGTTTTCTTCTTAGATACGTTCAATTTACTTCATGTAATTATTAAGGAAAATTTTTTAGTCGATAAGTACTAAAAAATATGTAAAAAATTATTACAAAAGCAAAAAGTACGTATTATTGTTGCACGAATTACTGGAGGTGCTACTAAAAAAATGTCAATACCATGTACAAAGAGTCAATTTCGAGTCTGAAAGTGCGTTAATAAGAAGTTTATGCACTGCCACGCCGAGCGCCTGGGAGGTAAGCAACTCTAGATAGGGCACAGGCGTGCCAAATGGGTTGCCTACTCTGCGGGAGCTACACCAGTCCTGGGAATTGCTCGGGCTCAGTGTGTTTGTATGAAAACAATGAAATACGTTTGATGCAATTATATTTATACAGGAGCACCATTTTGTGCATATAACCAACCCTCTTTGAAGCACCAATTCGTGCAAGCGATAAAAAATCTCAGCGTAAATTTAAGGTGAGAAATTGTTTTTCCGCCATGACTACTCATGGATGCATGTGATAGTATGGGTTTATAAGCATTTTTACGTCACATGGAGCCCCACTTTTTACGAGGATGTCAGTCCACAAGTTGTTCTTATCAAACGCTGACATGTCACAAACATTGCAGTGCCTGCACAAGGACCACATGTCAAAGACCGGATGCGAGCAACGTTCGTGTGATTTCGGCTGTGAGACCATTAAAGGATTCTGCTGGGATCACACTGGTAAAACTGGGACGTAGTTCTACGCAGGAAAGGCGTACACTCTCAGACTCGTACTGACTTTTGTTAAATAACGTATTAACGTTTGTGCGCATTAGTGAGCGTACGAACATTTTTCTTAGTTCTACAAACAATATTATCAATTTCGTCTAAACAAATTCTTAACAAAACTCTATTAATGCACACAAACGTCAATGAATATTTACAAAATGTCGATTGAAGGATGAGAGTGTAATACTACGCCTAAGTTTTACCAGTGCAGTCGGGCAGGAAGCAAGCACGCATCACACTTCTATGTACGTGGCGTCATGTCTCATTCGTTAAAATGAGAATTTTGTCATGTTCGTATGAATACGATGTCACATTCGTTTGTACGAGACACGGCCATTTAATTAGGATGTCACACTCGGTCGAACGTGACAAAATGCACATTCTAACGAATGTTGCGGTACATTCATTGAACAGCAGTGAGTGGAGCCTGCTAATTCATTACCTGCGTAGCAGTCACGTGAACATAAGTCCACCCTCAGTTACCAAGCAATTTTCCTTCTGCAGTTTAGGACTGAGTTCAGAGGTCCCGCACGTGTGTCAAAATTGAAACCAGAGGTTCGCGCCAGATAGTAGTTACACCAAAATATTTACTTTGTTTGCATTGAATCTTTTCTCCCTCCCCTTTAGGTCTCAGTTGGGCCGTCTCAAAACTGCGCCTTCGTTTCAGACGTGAGAGCTGAAACCTGAAGGCATCCAAACGTCTGAAAGTGAATGAAGTCATGAAAACCTGCTTAATAATGATGAATACGTTACGGTTGAAAATTCGCAAAGATCTACATGTTTAGTGGTTCTATTCAAAATATCTTATCTGGGCAGCTCCATATAAAGGATCCTATCTGAAACGCAAGCGAATTTCGTCAAGTTTAATCACGTGACACAGCAACAAATTAAAATAATTCGTGGTTTAAATCATACAAACGTGAAGACGAAAGATCAAAGAAACCAGAAGTGATTGTAGAAATATGTTCCGCTAACTCTCTTTTCCGTCTCAAATGACCAAACTAAGTGAAATTAGCTTCCGTTTCATGTAAGATTCTTTATAAGGAAACGCTCAGATATGATCTTTGGAATAGGGCCCCTTGATTGTTATTAAAGAATTCTTTAACAACATTGCAACCATTAACGGTTGCAACGTCCACAAAAGTCTTTTTTTTCTTTTTTTCCCTTTTTCCGATTTTTAACCGCGTTTTATGCACACACTAAATGTTATGTACAATTTTGAACGAGACATCACAGTTTTTTGTGCAGATGAACTTACTTTCCGTACAATTTTCGTACGAAAATCAGCACAAACTTCCCCATTTTTATACAATATCTCGTACAAGATTGTACGAAAAGTTCATCTGCACATAAAACTGTGATGTCTCGTACAAAATTTGAACAAAAACATTTAGTGTGTAGCTAAAAACTGGCGTGAGATAGTGATCGAGACCAGGCGGGGCAGTTGCCGCCCGACAGAAGTGCTGCTGACTGCAGCGTCGCTCGACGACGAGCCTCAGACACTTTCAAACCGATCAGCAGAAGGTGTCGCTGGTTCGACTACCGTTCACGACGATACGGTCTCGTCCACCTGCACATGCATCGACACTCACAGCCAGGATGGGCAAATGCATCGTCTGTCACCAAGTGCTCATCATATCCTTGCTGACGCTCCAAGTGTCGGCAGCAGCAGGGCGGCGCACTGATCGAGACGTAACTAGCTCTTTCTCCTTTAGTCAGACCTGCTTTGTAGTAAGAAGGCAAAACCGAGCCGAAACCCACTTGCGGTGCGTGGTCTGATGCATCTTATCCTGCGCACTGTTCTTACTAGTAAGTTCTCGCCACTGATGAAAAGTTGCGTACACGTTGAGAATGAAGGATTCTTCACCAGGACTGAGGTATTCTTTATCATCTAAATTTGGGTAAGAATTATTTTGTCGCCCAAATTTGGGTGAAAATTATTTTAACGACCAAATTCGGCACTAAAATTCAAAAGGTGAGACATCGGACCAATTTTTGGCAATGCAAAAAGTATGACCGATAAAAAGGTCATGCACAAATGTATGACCCAAGAAAGGTCATACACGAATGAATAAACGAAAAACTATCATACACAAATGTATGACTGGAAAAGGTCACACATTTGCGAGGCTGGCCCTCGGTTAGCTTGGGGAGATATCAACCTTCATCGGTGATTCAAAAAGTATCAACCTTTTTCGGTCATACATTAATGTATGACCTTTACAACGGTCATACATTTGTGTATGATTTTTTTTACGGTCTAACATTTTAGTACCACCCCTTTAAGGGTCAGAAGTATGACCTTTCTATTTTCAGTGGGGAGATGAAGCTTTCCTCATATACTTATTATAATACTACCTATACCTCACACTTGTTGAATAACAGTGAAACTATGGTATTGATCAAGACTCTTCTATGGTATTGATCAAGACTCTTTCTCTCAGTGTGATTCACCCGTGTGTTGGGGCAACGTTCTGCCTACTTGCTTGGTAACACTAATTTTCATCCGAGGGGGTCAACACTTCATAATACCGTGTACAGATGATGCCGGTGTATTACAGTGGCACTAAACGCGTATAACGGTAACCAATTGTTACAATTTTGTCACATTTAACGATTACGTGTATGACGCATAGGGCTTTGTCTGTCCACGGTATTACGCGAGTCCTTACCCCCTCTTGACATCAGAATCTGTGTAAATTGCCATCCGAGATTCCGCTGCTTGTTTTGGCAGTGGCTGAGATCGACGCGCCTCGTGCCCAAAATCTATAGTATCGGGGTTTGTCCTGCTAAACACTACTGCACCATCGACAACGCCAAAGTCGCGATCGCCGATGATGGAGGCGACCACGTGACCCTGAAGGTGTCGACTCCTCGAGTCTTGAAGACAATATCCAAAGTAAGAAGACCTAGGGGTTCCTAACCAAGCCGGCGAGCGTACACTGGCTTAAAGTCAAAAGTGACTTTTTAAATTTTGTCGAATTTTTTTTATAACTTTTTTTGTGATTTTTTGAATTATTTTTTTTCGACTTTTTGCGTCCATTTTGCCCTGGAACTTTTTTGACCTTTAGACTTTTTAATGACTTTTTGACTTTTTTAAAATCTTGAAATTACTTTTCCGCCAGCGTTCACTGACTTTTAGCATTTTTAAAGGCTGTTTGTGACCTTTTGAGAATATATTGTGTTTTTTTTCTGTAACTTTTTGGTTACTCTGTGACTTATTTTGACTTTCAATGACTTTTTCTGTGACCTTTTCACCCGCGTACACCGATTTTCGCCGGTAAGGAACCCCTCGAAGAAGGCAGACGCGTACGGGAATGAGTTGATCCTCGATATTTCCGCGGGACGCGTCCTCGAGACAAAGCCGATACGTCGCTGTGTCTTCTAGAAGCTGAAATGGCAAATCATTGGCCTCTGTACCGTCCTTTTACCTATTAGTTTATTCCAATATAGTACTGCCCCAGCAAACACAAAGCAACCACGATCGCAAAAACGCGCTCGTCAGGTATAATTTGAACCATTCCAGTTGTCTATCATCGCCCATCGCTGCCAACCTGGTCCAGTAAGCGCCGGCAGCTGCGAGTACTACCGAACGTTCACGTGGACCGCGGCCGTGTGCAGTTTCGTTTTTGCCAGAGGCCACGACCGGTTGTGGTCAAGCTTACTCGAGAAATTCAAGCCGCCAGTAGGATGCCCATTAGACAAGGTATGAAGTCGCAGTTTTTCAGGTGCTCTCTGATTCCGCTAAAAGTTTGGAAGTAAGAGGCCTTTAACAGGTTTGATTGAATATCCCCAAATAACTGGTGAAACTTACATAAGCTGTCAATGTGTTTTTATCAATTCCTTGAAGTTGGCAGTGCAAAATGGATGAAAATATACGAAATATCCTGAGACCTCAGATGTCGTATCTCAACGAGATACTTTAAGAAAGAGTCACATTTTAAAGAAAACTTAATTTTAAAATGGCTCTGATTTGCCTCCATTGACAGGCGTTGGCTATTTGGCAGGCAGAAGCAGAAAGCTATTTTTGCTGGAGATTTTAGGTCATTCGTTGCCACGTTGCCACCATAAGAGACCATCAAAATTCCATTGTTCCATCTGAATCAGATAAGATACAATGTAAGGTTTCCTGTTCTTGTGAGCAGTTTCCTACCACACGTGCTTCGTGCGATATGGTTATGTGATGTTGTCCCCCATGTTTGGGGCAACCCAAATGGTACATGACATGTCGAGAGGTCCTATTCGAAAGATATATCACCGCTTCCGGGTAAATTATTTCATCTTGTCGTTTCGGGATAATGAATCCTCTCCAAAGTGAACGCAAATTTGTCTTAGTTCGATCACTGAGGACGGATCAGAGAGTAAACAGGGTGTATTATTTCTACAAGCACTATTGGTGTCTTTTGTCTTCCCTCTTACATCCATTGTTGAATACATAGTAATCCCATATTGTACTTATCTGTCCCGAATTATTTAACTAAAAGAAATTCGTCGCCTGCATTCAGATAAGATTTTTCATCCGGTAACAACCAGGTATCATTTTTACCCGCAGAGACTGTGAGATAAGGTCTTTTGAAAAGGGCCCGTTCAATTGCACACCTTCGATGGGCATTTTTAATTTATGGTAACATAACCTCTTTCTTAACAGCACAACTACGAATTAGTCAACGGGACGGTCAACATGAAACGTCTCGACACCCTGACAAGAGGCCTCAACATAGAAAAGCACACGTGGAAGATAGAAACGCAGTTGTACGATGAGATGAAAGATATGATTTGCTGTTCGATTTTGATCGGAGAGGCTAGACGCGTTCTCGTCAAAAAAGGAGCAGAGTCGCCATAAAATCCACATTTTAGCCTTGAGGGCAATGTTATCCCATTTTAGCACACCTTCATTCAATCTAGAAAATTATGAGAGTGCATGGTTCACCTGGGAGCAAATCTCAAATCATGCTCCATCCTGGTGGGTGCTTGCAAGCATGCTCTAACCTGGCACTCTCTAGGATGAAGCGTGCGGCAACAAGGCTTCACATCAACGAACAAGCTAGGGCCTAGCCTACGTCCGCTTCGCTGCGCCGGCAACTCGGTTCGACGGATGGGCGGGACCAGCTTAGCCTGCCGGGGGCTTCTCCTCGGGCCTTCGGCCCTCGCTTGGCCCAATCGGAGGACATCTCCCGGGCCTTCGGCTCTCACACCACCCAGCCCGTGGAGGGAAGACGCAAAGTTATCGGACGAATGAAACAATGGCATTCGATCCGTTTTTCCTCATGACAGTTTAATAGACTCAAGTAAAATCCTGTTTTTCAAATCATAATTGCAATCACTTAAGTCTGGAACTTTTAGGCTTCTTCTGAGTGAAGCTGCCTTCAACAAATTCATGGCCGAGTTTCGAGTTCGCGGAACTGTTTGGTCAACTATTTGTGCAGCGGCCCCGAGGGACCAGCCGGGTGAATTCGAATATTGTTACCGTCGCTCCGTGTCTGTCGCACCTGCGGGGAGACCGGTACGGGCTTGAGAGAGAGAGAGAGAGAGAGAGAGAGAGAGAGAGAGAGAGAGAGAGAGAGAGAGAGAGAGAGAGGGAGGGAGAGAGAGAGAGAGAGAGAGAGAGAGAGAGAGAGAGAGAGAGAGAGAGAGAGAGAGAGAGAGAGAGAGATGTGGCTACGCTGTTCCGAACTAGCCTACCGGCTGATTCCGAGAGTCCGTTTTCGTCACTTGGTCTCTCTTCCACTCATGGGGCATTCCTCTAGGTCCGAGAGAGAGAGAGAGAGAGAGAGAGAGAGAGAGAGAGAGAGAGAGAGAGAGAGAGAGAGAGAGAGAGCGGCAAAAACATCTCTCGGAATCTTGGGCATCCCTTACAGGTGCGAGAGAGACAGGGCGTCGGAAACGACTCTCGGAATCAGTCAGCTCCTGTCGATGCCATCGGTGTCGTGAGGCACGCGGGCCGCGTGACGCTGCAAGGGGCGGGAAGGCAACGCACTCGCTCAAACAAGCCGCCATTAAGTCCAGTCGCAATTGGAAAGTCGGCGAGCGTTCCGTGTCCCTTCCCTTCCGCTCAGTTTGAAACAAATCGGGCACCGTAAGGTTCTATGTGTGAGACAATTTCGGGGTAATTTCATACGCATGATTTCATTCTCTACACTGTCAGACTCACACTGACTTTTGTTTAATAACGTATTAACGTCCGTGCGCATTAGTGAGCGTACGAACATTTTTCTTAGTTCTACATACAATATCATCAATTTCGTCTAAACAAATTCTTAATAATACTCTATTAATGCACACAAACGTCAATGAATATTTATAAAATGTCGATTGAAGGATGAGAGTGTAGAATACTTCTTGTTGCATTTGATGGATCCGCCCTGTCAAACTTACGTTGAAAAATTGTTTTATAAAGAATATGTTCATAAAGAATGTTTTAGTGGTAGTGACCATTTGGGGGTTCAGAGTGTGTCTTACGTTGACTCAAAATTGTCTCATATTATCCCAGCATAGTCTGCAGGGTAATGACAGCATTCTGAAACGTCCTGCCTACGTGCTGAGCTCAGGGGGTCTGCCATGGGAACAAATTCAGGTCATCATAGCACACCGATTTCGTCCACATTTTAAATTTTTGAGTGACTAACTTCTCTCAACCGAACTGTATACACCGTCTGAAGCAAGAGACGTTCATGTCCGTATTCAGTCAACAGAGTTGACGGGATTAAGTTCAAAGAAGAAGAAAACTCAAGAAATTCCATTCACTAGCAAGTGCCTACGAGGTAGGCCACCCATCGTGTCCCTCCTAGCGTTGGAATGCTATGGCGGTTTCCGACACGAAGGGTTGCCTCCTTCTCAGGCGCTCGGTGTCTGTCCTTCACAGACGAGTCCAAAGGACAACCATATCTCGTGACCATATCTCTGGCGTGTCATACTCACGATGATTCCATGGCTGGAACAGTTAGGTAAGTGCATTAAAGAAAACCTGAGAGAAAAATGGGAAATCAATCGGAATACAGTAAAAAGAGTAGTCAGGCCGCCTTGATCTTAGTTTTGGACGTTTTGACCGAGAAACCACACTCTCAGCGCGTTACTGTCCTCATTAACTACGTCCTTGTTTAAGCAATCATAATACTAAATATTTTTTAAAGTAAGTATGACCAATTTGCTTTGTAAAATTATTAACAAAACCAAATTGTCAGTACACTACTTAACAATTCACGAGTAGTTCCTTAAGAAACGGAAAGTACGTCTTATGGTTGCACAAATTATTTGGATAACTATTGACAGATTGACCAAACAGTCAGTAGCGCGCTGAGAGTGCGAGTGTATTTGCTTCCGTCAAATCAATGTTACGAAGAAAATCAGCAAAATTTCAGTACATTTGACTTAAAAAAAAAAGTGAAGGGACCGCTCTGTTTCATGGCGCCTGCTTTCTTCAATGCTCAGGAAAACTGATGACCGCCATGAGACTGATCAATCCCAACAAAACGCGAGGCGTGCCTCACAAGTTGGCCTTCACAACCGAGGTTGAGTTCTTGTGGCGATCCAAGCGCTTGCTGCTCATATTGCCCGTCACTTTCACGTCCGCAGGTGAGCAAAATAACACTCTAAATGTCTTACAATGAAATTTGACCTTTGATATTCGTATGTTACAGTGAATTCTGTGCAAGCATAATACGAGGCAATATTTCTTCGTAACACGAATCTTGTTAGCTTTTTCATTGTAAGATACAAAGAAAAACCTTACGAAGAAAAAACACCTTCGTATTATGCCTGCGCCATTTCCCTCGTATTATGGGAAATTTCTTCGTAAGACATTGGAAGTGCACTCTAAATGGGACATGCCCTGAAACTACGCGCCTTTTTTGACTGCCCCTTTTCTCAGGGTGCTTATGGCGCCCACTCTCTGGGCACCTTTGTCGCCTAGTCTCAGGGTCCTCAAATCGTCCCACAACAAGCCCTCTTCTATGATGGAGCATCTAAAGTGCCTACTTTCTGGGCAACCAGAAAGGTGAAGGTGAAGGCAAGGTGCTTGATGATTTGTGGACCCTGAGATTGTGCGACAAAGGTGCTCAGAAACTGGGGGCCATAGACACCCTAAAAAGTGGGGCAGGCGACAAAGGCGCCCAGTTTCAGGGCATGCACTCTCAGACTCGTATTGACTTTTTATCTCTTGCCAAAAAGTTTTTTGTGCAAACATAATATGTACTATTTTCTCTTTAGCTTTGCATGTTTTTGTCCATTATGTAGGGTATTTAGTCCATTAAACCTTACTTTTTGTCAATTGCAATGTTCTTTTTGATTTCTTTATAATCTATTGACAATTTCATCTTAAAAACGATCAAAATTGTGCATAGCTAAAGAGAAAATAGTACAATTTACGTTTGCTCAAAAAGCTCTATAAGCCAGAGACACAAAAGTCCTTATGAGACAGAGAGTGTGTCCACTTAAGAGTGTATCTTTTAGTGTCTGCGCGTAGACTTATTAACGCCCTTTCCTCAACATTCTTCGGCGTAAGTAATCGATGTATTACGGAGGGTTTAAGAGCAACATAGGTCACTCCAGACTTACATAAATGCATTTTTCAAAGGGCATTAATCACTTATGTCGGCGTAAAGGTTTCGACGCTCCAAAGGCAATAAAATTAATGCCTTTGTAGACAAGTGCTGTTCTACAACGAATGTGACTTTATGTGTGTCTACTGTCTACGGGTCAGTCACTCACACGCTTAAAACCTTACAAGGTAGTTTTAAGCATTCATGATACAAACTAATTTACTTTGTTATACCCCGTGAAACCCAACCCATACATGTGTAATGCATGTCAACATACATGTAACACATGCATGGTACATACACTTTGGGCATGCATGTGGCATGCATATTGCATGTGTGTCACCTTCAAGCTACATGCATGTCACCGTCGTGAGCCACATACGATTGGTCATGACCCTATCTATGGATCACGTATGGATGTATGAATGTGCATTCGCCTGTCACATGCATGTGCCACGTATTGCACATGTATGGCACATAGATAAATTAATTATAAGTTTCAAAAATGATTCAAATTAATCAAATTTTTGATCAAGAACTTAATGTTTGATATAAATGAGGGATATTATTAGGGATGACATGACAAAAGAGTGAGAAAAAGGAAAATGGGCGCGAGGATCTGAACCATCAACCTTCACATTACTATCCGGTCCCCTTCCCTCCTGTGCTACGCTTCTTGTTGGAGAGGAGGCTGTACCGTTTGGATGACTATCTGCCGTCGCCGTGTGCCATACATTCGACATACGTTTGCCATGTATGGCACATACACCCTCGACTTAGAAAAATTTCGTCTCCTTCCACTAGCATGTAACATGTATGCCGCATGCATGCCACGTCCACATACATGTGGTCTCTTCTAAACGCATGTATGTGCTAAAAAAGTCATATATGTCTCATGTATGTTCCTTTCACATACATGACACTATGACATACATGCGACTTTGACATGCATGTTGATCACTGACGGCACACACATGCCACTTACATGTGACATGCAAGTGGCAGGATGACACGTATGAGGGTCATGTATGCTGCATAGACAGCGACGCCACATGCATTGAGTACATACATTTGGTTACTTTGAATATGTATGCCAACTGTATGAAGTCATATATGTGTAACATACGTAAATGTATGTGACATGCATGCACAAATTGGTCACATACATGTCACATGCATGGAATGTGTATGTCACATGTATAAGTTGGGTTTCACGGGACGAAGAAATAGTTCGTAAATAACGAAGTATTTTCTTTGTAGGCTTATGCAGGCTCAAAATACTTTCTTATAACAAGCTGCTTTTCTTTATAAGGCCTTAAATAGTTTGTAAGGTTTTCTCAGTGCACCTTCGCCCTAGTCGTGGTGTGTGTGTGTCACCGAACTGTTCCAAATCTGGTCTCTGATTCATCTTCATATGACGTTAAGAATGTTATCGAAGACGCCACACTTGAGTGATGACGCTCGCGTCTCGGGGAACCTTGACACATCGCGCCACAGCGTCTTCACACCGGTCTCATGCCCGTTGTCACAGCACTAGGAGGTTTTTGGACCCAAAAATTTCGCACTCAGAAAATTTTGGTCCAAAAGCCTTCTTAAGACTTCTGACTTTTGGATTGCTGTTGAGTTTCAAGGCTGATCCAACAATATGCTTATCATTTTTATGTTGGTCTTGTTGAGATGAATTCATTTCCACCATCGCACCGTTTCAATCGCAAATTTGAAATTTTCTACTTATGAATGGATATGGAGGTCTGTGCTGTCGGCCTCAGGGGCAGTGTCCTTCTGACCCTGTTCTCTCCCACTCCAACACTCAGTGGGCCAGAAGACCGGTGCAGGCGGCCAAAACTGTAGACCTCGAGGTCCAGAGTCGCTAAAAGCACTCGAACCGAACGTGTGACCCCACCAATGGATTTCCCGTTAGGAGAGCAATTCATTGGTGGGGTTACACATTCAGTCTGAGTGCCATTTAGCGACTCCGAGCTCCAAACGCGTCTCGAATTTCGACCACCTGCACCGGTCTACTGGCCTACTGTGCAATGTACCCTTACACACTAAATGTTCATGTACTTTTATTGTCCATGGTGCATATAGAAGCTATGTACAATTTTATACATAAATTATGAACAAAACTTTGATATTGCGCTTGATTATTTTCCAAATTGTACCTAATTTATGTACTAATTAATACATAACTTCCGCAAGCACATCTATGCCCATAGTTGTGGACAAAAAGTCCATAAGCATTAAGTGTGTACCACATCGATTGCACTCTAATGTCCTTACGGATGACTTCATCCGTATTACAAAGAATTTCATCCGTACCTTACAAACATTTTTGCGCAAGCGTAATACGGATAGCCTGATTTGTAATATACGGATGGCTTTGTCCGTAACAGATGTGGCTTTGTAACTACGGATAGTCTAACAGAATCCGAAGAGATTGCATTCATCGCAATACATTGCGGATACAGAATCTAAAAATTACTCTTTGCCATACTGCGCAGATACAGATTAGCAGTATATAAAATTTTTATTGCCAAAAATCTTTTTAATGCACTAGCAAGCTCTTTTACTACTACTAGTCACTCAATGGAGCTAAATTGAACACGATACTTTTGCTGAGCGATGGAGCAGAGTCACAGCAGAAAAAGATGTACTTACCACCAAAATTTGGTGTTGATTATGAAATAACTGCATTTGAATAATCATACTGAGCAACTGGACAATCTAACCAACCAGTTATTGTAGGTAGTTCCACAAACATTCCACCTTACTCAAGTTACACTGTAAATGTTTTCTCTTGAAATTGGTGACCTGGTGAGGTTATACTGTCTGCTGATCTAGTGCCTTATGCTGGAAGAACCCAGTGACAACAAAAATCACATGCACTGACTTCTTCTGTGTGTGCAAACAATGCCATCCAAGCTGGACTTTGGGTTGAGACACCATCGGTGTCACCAATTGCAGAGGCCTAAATTGTGCCTCAATGCCTCAAATTGGTAGCAATAACAGCGAATACGTGAAAGTATGAGAACTTAAGCGGCACTAAACACAGTCCCTCCTTTGTTGCTTTGTTTATGTTTTGATTAACCTCGTTCAATGTGGTTAAAAACGCAGAAACCACGATGATACGCAAGTTTCTGGTTCGTTAAAGTTGATTTACTGCTTCAATGTGAAGTGATGCATGCGTCTGCGAAAACTGGACGGCTGTCATGTTAACACACACTTATCAGCTGTTGAGGATTGGAGATGTTGGAGGTTCTTTCATTTTTAGAGGTAAATTTTCTGCTTCCCAACAACATACATTAATAAATAGAACTTCATGTTTGTTTATATATTTGAATTGTTTCTTTGATAAAGATTTTAGGTTAGGTTCCTAAAAATTTTATTTGATAACCGTTTGACTACAGCCAAAATGGCACTTTAGAAGATTTTAGTACAAGATTTTAGTCTGGAGAATTAATATGTGAGCGATGGAATATGCAGAAATAGAATTCTTTGTTTGAAAAATAATGAAACTATATTACACCTTATTAGTCTTCATGCTGTGGTTTAGTTGATGTAAGTACGGATTGATAGGTTCAGATCATGATTTACGGACAAGTTGAGTTGATAATACGGATGAGATCAGTAGCCGTAATTATGGATCAACATTTGTGTTTGTATTTACGGATAATTTTGTCCGTACTGAAATTCTCAAAATCTGGAGATGTTTTTTATCCGTAATACAGCTGTCAAACTCCGTAATATGGACAAACACATCCGTAATTACGGTGAATCAATTTTATCCGTAGCTTACAGTGGTGACTTATCCGTAAGAACCTTAGAGTGTGGTCCGTCAGGTGGCATGCGATTCAGCTGGCGCTCCCGCCACGTCTTGCTCATGGTGGTGGGCTGGCTGTTCTCGACCTCGTACATGGTGGTGGCGATGACCTCCGTGATCAAGCGACGCTTGGCGGAGCTGGCCAGCCGCCGGCTGGACATGGTGCAGGTCGCGCCCCTGCTCATGATGATCGCCATGACGAGCTTCGCGTTCGTCTTGCCCACCGCCTTCCTCATCTCGGCGGACGCTTTCGGTCGACTGTCCTCCGCCTGGCAGCGCATGGAGGTTAGAGACCTACACTCTTAGAACCTTGCAAAGAGCGTGTTCCCATTACACTGCAAAGCCAGTGGTAAGTTTGCTTGCCAAAAATTTGGCAAGCTTTGATCCGAAATCTTGTAAAGCTTGCCAAATTTTGGCAAGCTGGGGAGTATTTCCAGGCCAAGCTTGCCAATTTTTGGCATTCAAAACGGCTTGCCAAATTTTTGGCAAGCACACTTACCACTGGCTTTGCAGTGCACAAACCATTTGTTTTGCAGCTTGTGAAGAGTTTCGCTTGATTGTATTGAACTGGTATTTGCGAACAATGTGTTAACAAGGGTTTATTATACGAACAGGTTGTCTGAAAATTGCAAAGCAATATTTTACAAGTTGCGGACGAGTGATTTGCAATACAGGTGTGCTCTTTGCATTACGAACAAGCCTATTGCAAGTTTATGAACACATCAATTTGCAAGGTTTTATGAGTGAAAATTTGCCGTCTTTATACTTCAAGTGAGGAGTTCCCCACGTATGCGCCATGCTAAAAGATAGGGGCTCTTTGAGTTTACTACACACCCCTTGCGGTATGGAGACTGCAATAAACTCTCCACATAAGTGTATCCACTTACTCAAAGGAGAACTCAAATAACATTTCTTGTTGTAGAGTAATGCTCTACGTAGAGCAACAAGAAATGTTATTTGAGTTCTCCTCTGGACCATCCGTTCTTGCCAAAGTTGCCGCCCAGAACATCCTTACTTCACTCTAAATGTATTTGTATAATTTTGTACAAAGCTTTACACAAAGTTGCGCATACGTCCGTTTCGCACAAAATTTGTGCAAAATTTCACACGAATTTGTGCAAAAATTCACACGAATTTGAGCGATTCTGCGCACAAAGTAGTGCAAAAGTTATATATGCGCAACTTTGTTCAAAGCTTTGAACAAAAATTGTACATATTAATTTAGTGTGTTTCGTACCAGTTTACATGAGTTGGACAAGTACGGATCGGACGTTCCGTACTTTCTACCGCGTTTTCATCTCTATTCGTCTTTTAATTTTCCTTACCGAAGTACGGAATCGTTGCACCGTACGTGCTTTCGAATCACAGTGCACATTGCACATGCCTCTGTTTCAGGCGCTATATCGCAGCCTCACAGGCTTCCATCTGCGGCTGGGTATCCAGGCGCTGGCACCCATCATTGTGGCCATAACGACACACATGATCTCTTTGTTGTTTTCCCTTGGCGACTCCATGGATTTAGAAGCGTGGGAGCTGCCACCGCTGGCACATCTAATATTATGGTGAGAAAAAAAGGGGCCCACTTTTTTCCCAAGGGGATAATGTGCTTTTTTTTCTGTCCGTGATCCAGGGAGCGGAAATTCGTTCACTCAAGCGAAAGGTAGGATGTAGCGAAGGTTCGAACACTAGCGCTCTCAAATTTTGAAACGGCGCTCTGAAATTTCAGACCGGCGAAGCTTAACCTCCCCTTCCAGACCATTCCCTCGAAAAAGTCGGACAGTAATTCTGATGATTCTGCGTCCGCGTCCGAAACTGCACTGTGATGTCTCGCACAAAATTGTACATAACATTTAGTGTGTCGCTTCCAGCCTGGCGTTCGTGAATCACGGATGGTTATGCTGCAACATCGCTGTGGCATCCACTGTCCAGGGACTCGCCGTGCGAATACGACAGGACTGTCTCCGTCTCGGGGTGCGTGGGGTGCGCCTCCACCGCCTTCTTTGGATGCAGAACGTCAAAGTTAGTCACTGGTTGAAAAAAGTACGGAAAAAGTACGGAACATGTCTGGTCAACAATTTGCCCGGACCGTCCGTACTTGCCAAGTACGGTACTTTCTGTACTTTTCCCGTTCCCGTTTACATGAGCTTGCATGGAACAGGTACGGACGTTCCGTACTTTCGTCCGTATACGTCCGTACAATATTCTTCTGTACATTTTCCGTACAAAAGTGCAGAAATTTTTACGGTGATTGCGGATCGTTTTTTGACTTTTCTTACCGAGAATACAAAGGCTATGAGTATAGCGTCAATTGCACTCTCCGACTCGTACTGAGTTTCGCTTTAAAAACGTATTGGCGTTTGTCCACATTAGTGAGCACATTAACAGTATCACCCTTTATCGCCCATATTCGGGTGAGACAACCTTTCTCACCAAAATTGGGGTGATGAAGTATGCCTTGCCCATAATTTGTTATTGGTCAAGACTCTTTCATTCTCAGTGCATGCTGCACGTGAGTGTCTGACCGTCCGTCTTCGTCTTTTTAAGTTTGCAGACTTTAACAGATCACCCGAATGATTCATAACAATGCCGGTTTTACGTTTTCCAGCTCCTGCACGTCACATGCGATTGCTACAACAAGTTCTATCTGGTGTACATGTTCTACCTTTTCGTCGCATGCGTTGCCTTCGCATTTACGTACATCAAGGTGTTATTCATAGACCCAGAGTCTCCAGAACGTTTCGCGGCCCTATCTGTTATAACAGCCACGTTTTTCCTCAATCTTCTGTACTTGTGTTACCCAGTACAAATGGCTGTCGATGCGGTAAGTCAGTGGGTGGAAACGGGGCCTTGGTCGCGGCGATGCGTGTACGGCTGTTTTCCTCGTTTATTGGCAAACCACTTTCCAGCTAAAGTGAAGTAGTTGTCTTGCAGACAAATCCTGTACGCGCACTCAGAGAGCAAGTTTGAGAGATCAGTTGATCGAGGGATCCTATTCAAAAGATCCTATCAGGGCGTTTCCTTATGAAGAATCTTATCTGAAACGCAAGCGAATTTCACGAAGTTTAGTGATTTACAAGGGATAAGAGAATAAGCAGAACATGTTTCCAACAAGCACTGCTGGTTTCTTTGATTTTTCATCTTCAAGTTTTCGTGCATTAAACCACAATTTTTTTTTATTATAGAAGCCGTCCCAAATGACCAAACTTAGCGCAATTCGCTTGCGTTTCAGATACGATTCTTCATACGGAAACGCCCAAATAGGATCTGTTAGAACCCCTCGAAAAAAGCTCCTTAGGCCGAATGGATACTCACCAAAGGAGACATCCACTTTTTTGCGACTTGTTGACACTTTTTTCGGCGTGTTTAGGCCCGAATCACCGCGCCCGAACGCGGACGAGCAAATGTAAACATGTGACAAACATATCAATGACTCCTCCTGTGGGTATCCGATCTTCAATTTGAACTCATTTTTCCCAAGAGTTAACATTACTCTAGAAGTGCGCGTAAATGATTTGCAAATTAGATACTTAAGCTAGATAGTGGTTTACCAGGAAGGACGAAAAAACAACGACCGGGCGCGCACCGCCGCTGCCACGGCCCGCCAAATCAGCCCCTTTTCCACCCCTGGGTAAGTTACTTAAAAAGGTCGAGCGAAAGTTTGTATTTTTTTAAATGTTTAAGCGTTTTTTGGAACCCCTTGTCATGACATGCATATTTTAGGTTGTTAGGTTCCAAGAAATACAAGTAATATTTTGTTTTGTTAATTTTATTTTTATTGCCCAGCTACAATATGCCGGAAGAGAGCTGCTCAGACTTCCCATGTCGCATCAGACAAGACCTTTTACAACTGAGGTAAGGCCTACCCTACCAGCATGTCTACCACTCTGCAAACTGAAGTGTGTGCCAAGCACGCACTGCAGGGAGTCAATCCGAGTCAACCACAAGGCACACTTCTTTGCTGCATGCCTGCAGGCTGCTGCATGTTTAATGGGCCTTCCTTTTAATGGGCATTACTAGAGTGGAATTTGATTTTGAACTATACCCCATGATTTCTGTTGTAGGTGTTTTACTTCTTACAAGACATTAGAACCGCAAAACCTAAGATGTCATTTTATGGATTGTTCGACATTAGCAGATCACGTTTTGTTAAGGTACAGTAGTTCATGCTTCAGACACCAATACCAGTGTCAAGGTCCGTTGCAAAGAAGTGACATGCTCACCGGCAACCGCCAAGCTCCTCGACAAACAATATTTTATCATACCAAATTACTGGGCGCTTTCGAGTACGATGTACAGGTGTGCGTGCATGTATTAATCCTCTACATAGCAAAATTAAGATATGCTGGCCTGCTGGACATCGATGCCCGTTGTTGATACCTTCCTTTCAGGTTTCTTTACTGATGCCAAGCGCACTGTTTCGGCGAAAAAGCCGGTCACATAGTAAAATTGTGAGGTTCTCCCTAATCCATGCGATTGTTAACATTTTTGTTTGCTTTGTCAAATTTTTTATTCGTGACCTGATAGGTTCTTGATCGATAGGGCATCCAGAATGCTCACACTTACAATTGTGTACGAAACATAATAGTTTTTAGTGCAGATGTACTTTTCATGAAATTTTCGTACGTAATACTTTACAAATTTGTACGAAAAGTTCATCTGCACAAAAAACTGAGACTTCTCGTACAAAATTTGTACAAAAACATTTTGGGAGCAAGAGAAGTCGGTGCAACGTCCTTTTGGGTACAGCTGAGTTTTTCTTGTTCCAGATAATAACAACCGGCACAACTTACTTAGTCGTTATGTCCCAGATGGCTCTTCTCCTGTGATGTCCGTGAAGTTTTCATAGGAGCCAAAAGTTGTCCAAAGCTAGGACGCTTTTTAGCCCAACTTATCGAACCTTGGATTTTCCTTTGACTGAGAACCGTCAGATGTTGCAGTAGTCCGATGTGACTTGGCACAAAGTATCTCTGAACTTTTGATCCTGTGGCGCTTAGCGTCGATGATTTTTCTTTACATTTGTGTGTTTTTGTTTCTGTGACATGATACCGATGACTCTGATTCTCCACTAAAATTATGATTTCCGCTAAAATTTTGGAACTTTTACGAAATACTCTCGGCCTGAGTGTACGCACGATTCCCAAAACGGGTAACTCTTCGAGTTCGCTGCTACAGCCGCGGGTCGATTCTCGATTCAATCTCTGTTCCGATTCAGGGTGTCGAGTCGATACCTGACAGAATGTGCGATCGCACGCACAGCACACGTTGTTCTCTGAAAGGAGCACGCAAACGCTACCATCGTTATATCTTATCTAAGAGAGATACGGCCGCTTAGCAGTTTTCGCGAACGCCGCATCGTCTAGACAGCTGATTGCTGTGACAGTGCATCGGCAGGCTTTCCTGGGGGCGGGCTCGTGCACCGAAGCACGCGGGAACTGTCATTGTGTGCTCCCGGCCAATCGAAGTGTAGTAAGGTGAGAAGCAACCCGTTCATCTCACAGTGCACAAGTGATCAAGTGCCTTGAAAGTGGATATTGACGGGAAATATTGTCCCTGATGCAGGTAGGGGCGCAGTTGCGCTGGTATTACTCTCATTCCAGGAACATGACGTCACGTTTGTTTCAACGCGAAATGTGTCACATCCGTTTTAGTGTGAATCGAGGCGTCTTTAGACCCTATTCGGCCCGTAGATGAATCACATTGAAACTATTGAGACAATGCGATGAAATAGGGTTCTATTTGGAGAAAAGCTGGGTTGAAAGTTAAGAGGAAAACAAGAAGAAGAAAAGCCGGACTTGTATGAGAGCTCTGCTGAGGCGGCAGAACGGCGACGCAGGCGCTCATCTTCACGAGTTTCGCTTCCTTTGTTCGTCTTGATTTTTCCTGAATGTCCGTTCCAGATTTTCTCTGAAGTACCCTTTTAGCCTTGAAACCGACTCACGCGATTGCTTGCTAACGAGTTGTTGCAACGTTGTTAAAGCTTATCGCGTCCACAATGCGATTTCAAAAGGCTCATTTTGAGCTAAGAATGGCGCAAATTGGACGTCAGGGAGTGGTGCAGCTTTAAATCAATGTTCCGACAGAAATCCAGGGAAATGCTTTCTCCGCTGAGACATCCTCACCCAGTTTGCGTTAGAATGTAACATTAAGCTTAGTGTCCTTATCTTTGTGAACCAAGCATTCCCCACCAGTTGGTTTTTAGACGAGACTTATTTTCAGCTGCTTTTCTCCCTGAAGCCCGATTGTTGTCATTCTTGGCGTCAAATCGTCAAATCCTTATGTTGCTACGCACTCTAGGCACGCGACGAGACGGGCCAAAGTTGTTGATTAATATCTCCACTTTTCCTGTTTGTAAAATAATATGTTGTTGGTACAGCACGCATTACTGTGAGTCTTCAGTTTCTAAATACTCCCTTTGCGCTAGAGATGATATCAACTGGCGATAATCTTCAGATTACCTATCTAAGTAGGAGATTACATTATGTAAGGTGTTCATGGATGTGCGCGTTAAACCTTCTACGTCATTCTGTCCCTTAAAAAGGATAAAAGGACCTGCCTGATTTTGATTTTTTTAGTACCTTCAAACGTGTTTTTAAAAAGGCAAGGTCCAAAGGGAAGGACTTGGATTTTTATTTAATTATCGAATTGATTGGAACCCTGAAAGTACAGAACTTGAATCTGTAAAAACGCAGTGCTATGCGAAGATTCCCGGAAACATGAGTTCGTGCGAAAGCACGCTTTTCGATGGGTCTTGCTCAGAAAATCTTATCTTACCGTTTCCGGGTGAAAGATCTTATTTGGTCGTTTCCCTGCAAAGAATCTTTTCTAAAACGCAAGCGAGTTTCGCTTAGTTTGATCATTGGGACAGCTACAAAACAACAAGGATCGTAATGTTATTCACACCAACTTGAAGATGAAGATCAAAGAAACCACCAGTGCTTGTGGAAGTTCTATTTGCTCTCTTATCCGTCCCAAATGATCAAACTTGGCGAAATTTGATTGTACTTACACAAAGATTCTTCGTACGGAAACAGTTAGATAAGATTGATTCTACGGAAGGTCATATTTTTTGAATAGGCCACCCCTCGTCATCTGCAAGGCCCGCGAAAAACCGCACAAAAATGTGCAGTGATCGCTCTGCACTCATAAAAGCTTACGGTGAATTTCACTGTAAGCTACGGCGAACCCTGCAGCACTGTAGCTTACGGTGAATTTCACTGTAAGCTACGGTGAATATCACTGTAAGGTACGGTAAATGTCGCTGTAAGCCACGGTCATGCACCCTGATTCACCGTAGCCAACAGTGACATTTACCGTACCTTACAGTGATATTCACCGTAGCTTACAGTGAAATTCACCGTAAGCTTTTATTAGTGTGGGAGTGTGAAGTTGCCTAGGGTGGGGGGAGATGCTTGTATCGCACCCCGAGCCACGTCACGGCTGTAGTCACACCCGGTCACACCGGCCAGCGTGTGGTGGTGGTGGTGACTCAGTCGGGGCTGGGCGGCCGTAGGCGGCGGTCTGGGGGCGTGGAGTCCACAGTGTGGACGGCCGGACGGTCGGCTCGCCTAGGTGCGCTGGCCGCGCCTGCACGCGTCACAAGCCGTTATCGATCACGGCCCGGACGACCTTGGACACGGCCGAGGACTCGAACTCGACACGCCGCTGAAAGTGATGTGCCCCGTGGACTGACCTCCGGCGCTCTCGAGCTACTAATCCAGGGCTAGTGGTGCCCTGCGTCGCTCTGTGGCTGTTCAGACAGTAAGTGGTTTTGCCAAGGGGTGAAAAAAAAAATAAAAAAAAAATTGGTGTACGTTTTTACTGAAATGACGTGAAATAATTTGAATTGGAAATAACAGTGTTCAAAATTTTTCGAAGTTGCTTGCCCTTCAGTGGTTGCACGTCTCAAGGCCAGGATCCGGAACTTGCCCGGAACTGGCCGGAACGCAGGGCGTGTTCCGGGTGTTCCGTGCTTGTTCCGTCAAAACACGGGTTACCATGGGCTTTTTTCGGGTCGGAACCATGGGTATTTCTTTCTTGGATTCGACAAAAAATCCCAGGACAACCTTCCACAACCCAGAACAGGTTTCACGTTCCAGACCCCTGCTAAAGGCACGGTTTGTTTGGTCGGGCTCACATAAGCACGTGTGGAGAGTCACATAGCATGAAATTTTGTGTTATGAATAGTTACGACACTTAGAAAGCAGTCTCACCATTGGTTTTGTTCGATACCGTCACCGTCACGGTGACATGAGTCCCGAAAACGACCCTTGACGTACCCGTCTTCGGGGAGGGCGTTTCTCCAGAGCGGTCCGAGTGAGCGACCCAAACCCAAAAATGAAATAAGTGCCTGATGTTGCAAATTTTTGATGACACACCGAATCGGCAGATATTCACACGCTAATGTGAAGTTACACCGTACGTGCGTCAAGGCATGTGGTGCGGCTAGATTACTAGACGGATTCAACTAGTGTGCGCAAGCAAAGTCTAGTGTCGAACTACCGGCTGAGTAGGTCCGCAACAAGCGCCTGATTGCCAGAGCGGCTTGCTGACACCTGTGGCTTCGCGTTTCCCCTAGTTTCGCTCCAGCTCGTATGCTGGTAGTTGTGAACAAGTGTTGTGCTACCATCAGGCGCGTATCCTACCCGGGGGCTCCGGGGGGGGGGGGGGGGGGGGTCCATGGGGGTCATGCCACCCCCCCCCCCCAATTTTGCCCTTCATAAAACGCAATCGAAGCAATTTACCGCACAATCCACCTTCACTGTTATTTAACGAATGTGACGTAATGTTCGGTAGGATGTACATTTTGTCGCGTTCGTTTGAATACGATGTCACATTCGTTTGCACGTGACACGGCCGTTAAAGTAGGGTGTCACATTCGTTTGAACGTGGGTCAACATTCAAACGAATGTGACGTCATACTCAAACGAACGTGACAAAATTCACATTCGAACGAATATGACGTCACATTCGTTGAATAACAGTGTTTAAGTAGACAAAAAGTGTTACTTGACCCCCTATTTTTTTCCGAATCTAGATACGCCACAGGCTACCGTGGACATGCCCGGTACATTCCACTCTGATTTTAACCTGCAGCGCACGCTTTTTCAAGTGCACCCTGCACCGTGATGTTTATCACTCCAAGAAGGGAACGGAGGCAGAAACATCCCGGTAGAACAATCAACTCTCAAGGGCTTCTTCATTGATCTCTTAATTAAGGTGATAGCGTTTATGGAGGCGACCCTCATGAACGTGATGACTTTAAAGCTTGGTCATAGCTGAAGGTTTTGAAATCAGCCCCGTTTATTGTGGCCAAGAACTACGAAGAAGTCAGTTATTTTTTTTCTGCCAGGATTCTCTGTAACGCTAAACCCAGTATTTCCGGTAGCCTCTTTACGGCATGTTCTTTGTGCGACTCACAGTTTTCTCCGCATGCCCGTCGCAGAACTATGAAGGTGCATGGAGACCAGAGAATACTGTGAGTCGCACAGTGAATATTATAAAGAGGCTGTATGAAATACTGGGTTTACGGTTACAGAGAATTAGCACCCCCCCCCTTTTTTTAAACTTTGGCAGCCAAGCGCGAGGATTGACAGCTCGGATAATGCTGTCTGTGGCAAATAATACTCCCGTAACACACCTATAATACGTTGTAATGGCAATAACTCAAAAATGCCTGATCTGTCACATTGTAGGGGCATCCTTATTCGCCGAGGCGATGTATAAATATTTACAAGACTTAATTCTTTGTTTCGCAGGTGGCGTGGGCAAAATGGGGGTCTTTCTGAAGCTGAGACTACTTCTTTGGAAGAACTTCATTGTTAGGAGACGAAATAAGGTAAGTTTACTGCCCTTCGCCGTTCTGTCTCAACCCGGAGCCATGAGCGCGGATAAATCGGCGATATGCAGAGCTCTTTATCGAACAAGCAAGTTAGGGTTTTATGAGAAATATTTTTTTTTAGGTATGTTCTCAGAAGAAGAAAATATATTGACGACGGCTGTTGTAATGTTGTATTTCCAGTGATACACAGTTAAAGGAGGGTTCAATTTTCAAACCGACATGGGCTCGAAAAACGGGCTGCACTGCAAGAAAAAACCACAACGAAAGTACACAAATTACTGGCAAATTTTTTATCAGGAATTTATTGTTCTTTCAAAGTACAACAATTGTTGTACAATTGTTGTACAAAGCCGGCATGACGAGTGCTGTGCAGTCCATGCCTCGTTGTGGTTCGTACAATTCTCGTTGTACTTTCTACAATCCCTGTTGTACTTTTATTGTACAGTTTTAGTTGTACTTTTGTTGTACTAGCCACACTTTTTCTTGCAGTGTGTAACAGGATCGAACCCATCTCGGCTCGAAAATCGGACTCCGTGACAGTTATCTCTAGGGTTCGATATTCCGACGAAATGCGGGTTCCATTTTTGGCTTCGCACGGTTCGAATTTCGCTGAGTTTGAGTGAATTTACAAACCTTACCAAAAAGACATCACCTTACACATTTAGATTTGTCTCAAGAAGACAAACAAAAAATGTCAACACATGTCATTCGTTTGGAAAGAATATAAAAAAGGTATTGAGCTTCAAAGTGTGTAAAATGGCCAAAAAGGCCTCATTGGTACTTGGAAGTTCAATAACTTTTTAATTGGCCATTCAAACTTACGACACTTGTTAACATTTTTTGTTTGTCTTCGAGACCAATGCATTTCTGTAAAGTAATGACAATTTGGACAACTTCAAATTTTCACTCAGAAAATTCTCTCCAGGCGCTCTCTTCCGAAGACCGCAGAGCCGAGAGCCGGCGAGGGGTTCGAAAATCGAACCCTCCGTCTGAAAATAGATGTCAGGTGGGGTTCGATCCTGTTTAAGCCCGTTTGTCGAATTGGGCGAGAATTAGGACCGCCTTTTCGAGGTTCGGATATCGAACCATCTTCTAACTGTGTAGGCCCTTTCTGCAACCAGTCACATTTTAACCACATTTATGCCGGAACCGTGTTAAATTAAAAGGCGCAATTTAACGAGCCAGTTATCTTCTAGTCGGCTTCGTCCGGCTTCAAAATTTTGAAGAACGAGCTGCCGGTCTTTTTCGGGTGATCGCAGCAACCGTTAGATGTATGCATTTTCCGGTAGACTCGCGCGCTAACATTTGTCCGGAATGATCAGCACATTCAACACTGTCCAGAATATTTTCTATCGTCTGTCAACAAATTCAACAGTCCTACGACGTACATTCTTATGTTGCTTGTTTTCTTGTTCTTTTTTTTAAAAAAAAAAAAAAACAAAAAAAAAACTTGTAACCATATCGTTTGTGCAGCAAGGCTGTAAACCGTAAAACCCAAAACCTTTCCTTTCAGATCCGGTTTATTTTGGAAGCAGTGTATCCTCTTGTCCTTTTCCTCGTCATTGTCATCCAGCAACCACAAGGAAACCCACAATACTTCAATGAATGTGAGCAACCCGTTCAACGATTGCAGTTTCTCGTCCAATGCCAGGCAAATGCAAGAAAATTTTCTCAGAGGGGACGAAGTGTATTTTGAAATATTTGTGTGCCCGCGCAGGTCACTTCTTGGGGAATGCTCTGCCCTCTGCCGGACAAATTCCATTTTTGAAGTCCCTCGTGAGCAGTTCCGCAACCAGCGACTACTGCCTCTCGAAGAATGGCAGTGTTCAGCCTGACCCCAACAAACCATCGAGGTAACTGGACGAATGTTGTGTGCAGTTGGCGAATGATTTTGAGATGAGAACTCAAACAATCCTTAAAGTGACTAATTCGCCGTGATGCTCATTTATATTTTATTTTTTTCAGATTAAATGTGCACAAGTCCAACGGGAGATTGCCAAGGTAACAACACTATCCTTGTGAGGTAGACGTCTCGGAATTTTAATTCCCTTAACTCTTCGTGTTTCATGGAATTTTACTTAGTCTGGTCTGCCTGCACAACTCCAGGACATATCGGATCACGCTGAGTTACTTGGTGCAACGGAACATGTTTGTCGTCACACAGCAAAAATAGTGGTCTGGTTTCCCAGGGACAACCTGGAGAAAAGAATCATTTTTCCACGGTTGGCCTGGAAACGCGTGTGCAGTTTTTCCCGTGCAGTTCTCCAAATTGTGTAATGTTTCGAAATATTTATGAACTCCATTCAGTTGTTTTTTTTGCCTTTTCAGGTCAGTTGGACCGGGAGATGCCGATTGGGTGCGGGCACCGTCATCAGACGATTCCTCGTGCTTGGATGTAGAAGAAATAATAATGTCGGTTACACAGTCGAACATGTGGACTGTTATTAAACCTTTCGTAACGTAAGTATTAACTTTAGACTCTGCTGTATACTACGCTGTCATACTCGATTACTCGGTTCTCATAACGTCGATCAGATCAAACTTGTAAAAGAGTCATTTATTTCTAGATTGAAGGAAACCAAACATTACTACTATGTTCGGGCCTAAATATCGTGTGCTAGCCATCTTTTTTACTTTTGCCTTATGTTGCAGAGGCAAGATACTCTACTATCCGGATACAGCTGCGACAAGGAAAATCATGCAAGAGGTCAATGACACATTCAACCAGATAACGACGTTGCCGCCTATGATCCCGACCCAGGTGCGACCACGTAGCCGATTTGTGACGCCACTTCTCCTGTTCAATAAGAAATAGCTCAACCATAACCCTCATCGGTGATCTCTTTTTATTGTTTTATGTTTTTTTCAGGCGTTTCTTGAGATGGCAGATGGAATACAAACCTTAGAACAGTTGACCGCATTATTTGGGAACCCAGCCGACGTGAAGTGAGACCTACCACCTCACGGTGGGCCAGCAGACCGGCGCACGTGGCCTTAATTCTAGACGCGTTTTGAGCTTCAGAGTCGCCGAAAAGGACTCGAACGGAACGTGTGACTCCACTAAGGGATTCCTCGTTCGGAGAGCAATCCATTGGTGGGGTCACACTTTCGATTCGAGTCCCGAGTCCCATTCAAGGACTCTGGAGCTCAGAGCACTTCCGGTATTTTGATCGCCTCCGCTGGTCTTCTGGCCCATTACAACGTAACCACAAAGCATACAAGTTAAGTATTCTTTCTTCGAAAGGTCCAATAGAAATCTATCCGGGAATGAACTCAATGAATCAGCGCTTCCTCTGTCTGTGACCAATGCCTACGACGACTTCCGGAAAGCGTTCGAAAAGGTTCGTTCTATCAAGAATTTCTCATTTACAAAATCTTGTTGCATAGTTTAAAGTATGCGAGGCACCCGCTTCGTAATGCGAAGATAACAAAGGCATTATGAAATCCACAAAGAATTATTGCTTTGCATTACGAAGCGAAATCCTTCGTCTCATTTGCTCTGATTGTCTATGATTCGCCGAAATCCGTTGCGCAGTGCGTGAACCGTCAGAAAGTGGAAGCAGTTTCCGCCGAATCAGCTTTGCCAGAGTCGTGGACCCTCCTGAATTCCAGCAACCTATGGGCACTCGTCTCCTTCGATGACGTCGGTGATGAACTAAAGCCTTTTGTTCACTACACAATCAGGCAAGTCAAATACCCTAATTGCATTGTACCATTTGCCTTGATACTGGTGCAAAATTGATCTGTTAACCTACAAGCGGGGATCCGGCTGGAGGTTGGGGTGAAGGTTCTATTGACCCTCCATCCCACAGTGGGCCAGAAGACCGACGCAGGTGGACAAAATTCTAGACACTGTTTCAGCTCCGGAGTCGCTAAATGGGACTCGAACCGAACGTGTGAGCCCTCCAATGTATTCCTCGTTCGTAGAGCAATACATTGGTTGTGTCACGCGTTCGGCTGGAGTCCCATTTAGCGACTCTTAAGTTGAAACCACGTCTTAGAGTTCGGCCACCTGCGCCGGTCTTCTGGCCCACTGTGACCCCTCAGGTCGTCTCTGGATCCGCCACTGTCAACCGAATCAACCGGTAACTTTAAACTCTGCACTCCAGGACTGATGCAAACACCTTACCACCGACAAGAGAGATCAAAATGCCACTGAAAAAACAATCACGTCTAACGCAACTACAAAACGTTCGATATATAGTTTCCGGTTTTTCATACTTGCAGGTAAGCATTTGTTATAGAATTCATTTGTTAACCACACCACGTTCCCGCTCACAGGGAATTTTATAAAAGTTAAATGAATTTAAATAAGGGCCGAATCAAAAACAGATAAGACGAGGTTTGGCGGAAAGGAGTTACCTTGGAAATATATGCAGGAGGCACTCTCAGATTTTGGTCAAACTTTTTTTTTTTAATAGCATATTGGATTAATAATGCACGCGAAACGTTAAGCGAAGATTCATTCTTTCTCCTCAAAACAATTTTCCCAACATGGAAAAATAATAATTCAAGCTTTCAACTCAAACTAGGTCACTATGATCAAAATGTAAAGATCGAGTTTCATGTTGTTTTCACAATTTTTCGGCTTTCAGAGCACGATAATATCATCCACTTTCATGATGATGCACAACAAGGTGCAATTGCTCTTAGTTGGTCGTTTCGGTGTAATCGTTTATCCTGCAGCAGACTTATGATGTTGACACCATGGACATGGGTTTCAGGATATGATAGACAGTGCTATCTTGAAAATCCACACTGGCAGGACCGATGCGAATCAACCTGGCAGAATTCTCCAGCAGTTCCCATCTGCAGCCTACAAGACAGACCAGTATGTACAAAGCCTGCCCGAATTGAACATGAGCATGCCAACAAAATTAATATGGACTATAACCGCGTTAATCTGAGGTCAGGGCAGGGTTCCTTAACATAACTAACACTGGTTAAATAACGTACCATAACGTTTCATTCAAATTCCAGAAGCTTGGAAAGTAACTTGAATGCGAAAGCGTGAAAGGATTATCATATTGAATGGGGTGAGCCATACAGCCCGAAATAAATGATGGCACATCATGGTGCATAACCGTGACAAATAACCGCGCTGTTTCCGAAAATTCTTTTTCCTTGGCTGTTTTAAATTTAATAAAAATCCTTCACAACTTTCTCCACTGGTAAACCTACGGCGTAGTATTACGCCTTTCGTGAAGCGTACGGGCAGTATGCCCCTGTTGATGCGTAAGAGTTATGCATTCCTTTCCCCCTATCTAAATGCCTGGGAGGAATTGCCGTGAAGCGTAGTTGTACGTTTCAAGAAGGGCGCAAAGCCTTCAAGCGTAGTTCTATGCTTGAATGAAGCGTAGAACTACATTGTGGCAAAAAACCACGGAAAAGTCAGTAATTTATTTATTTATTTTTTTTGCCAGGATTCTCTGTAGTACCCTTAACCCAGTATTTCCTACAGCCTCTTTACACTATTTACTGTGCGACTCACAGTTTTCTACGCGTGCCCGTCGCAGACCATCACTGTAAATCAAATGGTGATACATCTCACCATCTGAGGGGTGAGACAGAACTGTCTCACCGAAAAAGGGTGATACTTAAGTGTATCACCGAAAAAAGGTCGTACTCAAATGTATCACCGAAAAAGAGTGATACTTCCTCAGGAAAACAAGGGCCCATCTCACTGATGTCTGACCATTTTTCGGTGATACATTTGTGTACGACCTTTTTTTCGGTGATACATTCGTGTATGACTTTTTCTCGGTGAGACTTTTTGTATCACCGAAAATGGGTGAGACGTCTCACCCTTTAAATTTCAGTGATTGAGGTGCACAGAGACGACTGTAAGTCTCACAGAGAAGACTGTTAGTCGCACAGTGAATATCGTAAAGAGGCTTGGAAAATACTGGGTGTAGGTTACTGAGAATTAGTGCTAGTTGTTAACAGAATTCTCTTGGTGCATTCCATTTGAAAACCCAAATTTCTTTGCACAGGCTTGCCGACCTCTTGACCCAAGTGCTGCCCCTGATGATGGCGCTGGCGTGGATCTACACCTTCTCGCAGACCGTCAAGGGCATCGTGGTGGAGAAGGAGGACCGCGTCAAAGAGGTCCTGGCGGTGATGGGCATCAGTCGCGGCGTGCAGAGCGCCGGCTGGGTGCTGGAGGGCATCTGCAGCACCTTCCTCACGTGCATCGTGCTCAGCCTGCTCCTCAAGGTGAGGAAAGAAGCGAACAAGCGCGGATCTCTTTCCCCCCCCCCCCCCGGTGGGGGTTACGCGTTTGTTCGGTTGGAGTCCCATTTAGCGACTCTGGAGCTCGAATCAACTTATAAATAAATGAAATGCAAAACCATAGTGACAATATTTGGGTGGTCATTTGCCAGGCGTCCGCACACTGACCTATAGTATCCTTGACAAAGGCCTCTTTTGACCATTGTTTTCGAATGTTTTTCAGTTCGGCGGACTGATGACGAACAGTGATATATCGGTGCTGTTCGTCCTGATCTTCTCGTTCGTCGTGTCCATCCTGTCGATGGCCTTGTTCGTGTCCACCTTCTTCTCGAGACCACCTTTGGCCGGCCCATGCTCAGGAGTCATCTATTTCCTGACGTACTACTTGTACCAGGTGGTGAGACCGACGGGCAGCACCGACGTTTCCGGACCTGCTATCGTCGGTGGTGTGAGTATCAAAAAGGGTTTAAAAATCTTCCCCGCTCTGTGGCAAGAAGTTACAGAGAAATCTGTAAACAACTTGTGCAAATTCTTCGTACCCAGAATCCAACATTTTCCATAGCCCTCTTGTCAGTCTTCTCTGTGGAACTTACAGTCTTCTCCGCATGCCTTGAGGATGCTGGTAGTCCTACGGAGATTATTGACAGGCTACGAAAAATGGTTGGCATTAGGTACGGACAATCAGGGCTGAAAAATTAACTGACTTTTCCGAAGTGTTTTGCCACAGGGGGTTTACTTTGTAGAGGAATTCTTTGCAACCTCAAAGCGAATTCTTAATTCGTCAACATGGCCTTTCCTGTACCAAAGTCATTAATTTTATGCTCGTTAGAAATGAGAACATCGCCCTATGTAACACTTTTTGGTATGAATGATAAGTGCCCTTCGAAAGGACGTAAAAGCAACATTGGGTTTCAGACTCCAAATTAATGCCATTCCTAAGAGCAATCATCATTAATGCCACAACAGAGCGTTAGAGGCTTTTTCGCCGCAAATGGCGATATTTGTGTTGCCAATTCTGTTAAAACAGATGTAAAACAGATGCACTCAAAATTCTTTCATGAAACATAGAATTCAAGGTCAGAGTTTTTGAGGTCTACGTGTGTGGGATGCTGACCCTGACTTCTTGTTGCGTAGTGCCTGGCCTCCACCGTGGCGCTGGCTGAAGCCACCCAGATCATCTCCAGCCAGGAGCAGCGCGGAGAGGGCGCCCAATGGAGCAACATCTTCTTCAACGCGGGCGTCGGGGAGCCTGTCACTTTGGCGGCCTGTATTGCAATGATGTGGCTAGACGCACTCATCTACGCCCTGCTGGCGTGGTACACCGAAAACGTGTTCCCTGGTCAGTAACGGTACTCAGCGCTCGCTGTCATCTTTCATAACGCACACCCAAGTTTATAGAGCAGTTTCCGTCTGTCTCATTTTTCAGGTGAATTTGGTATCCCGAAGCCTTTCTTCTTTTTCTTGAAGAAATCATACTGGTTTGGCGCTGATGAAGAGGAGAACAAAATGTTTCTCGAATCATCTCAAAAGACCACTCCCGGTAAGTATGCGTACTTTGTTGTCCCCCCCCCCCCCCCGTTTTTCTAAGACGTACTGTCGGATATGAGGTACATGACGTTGACGTTCCTTCAAAATTCATCTGAGGTCAAAGTTTGTCACTTGACTCAAATAGAAGTCCTACCAAAACCATTAAGATGCAGCCAATATTCTGACTGTCCACCTGTTAGCCAGCAAATTAGCCAGTGCTCATGCAGATAGACCGTTACTCCTCTTTCTGTCCACAGATGATGCAGATAATTTCGAACCGGAACCACAGGGCTCAGTCATAGGGGTTGCGATCGAGAACTTGTCTAAAGTCTTCGGGAAGCAAAAACCTGCTGTAAACGGTTTGACTCTTAACTTCCATCAGGACCAGATCAACTGCTTCCTCGGCCACAACGGTGCTGGAAAGACGACTACCATGTTAGTTTATAAAACAAACGGCAAAATACACACAAATAATCAGGATATAGAAAAAAAAATAAATTCGAAAGTCTTTCTGTAAGATCTTTAGGGTTGTAAGCCCTTTGTACAAGACCGACCTCTCAATTCCGTGTTTCAGCTCCATGCTGACAGGTATGTACCCACCCACTGCCGGGACCGCTCGCCTCTTCGGTCGTGACATTCGCACAGAGATGGACGACATCCGGACCAGCATGGGTGTTTGCCCGCAGCACAATGTTCTCTTCAGCACGTAAGTGATGGGAAGCCGCCCCAATGCCAAATTCTTTCAGTATTCACTTCCACTGACGTAATGCAGCAATTGACGGAATTAAGAGTGCATGTGTTTTTCTGATATAGCACGGTACAAACCGTTTCTAGTTTTCCTAGGAGAAACTCCCTGCAAATCGCCTACGTTTTTACTACAGCCTATCTGGGAAAATTAGGAATCGTTTTTGCCGTCTTCCTATGATAAAAGAAATGACGCACACTACAAGATCAAATGTGTGCTTTGTACACAGCTGTGGAAGCGTACTTGCTCAGGAGTGTCTTTAGACAAGCACACATCTGTAGATGTATTGTTGGGCAGGCTCACATCTATAGGAGTGTGCTTGCCCAAGCACACTTTCATCCCACCCACTTCAAAGTACACTCCTACAGATGTGTGCTTGTATAAGCGCACTCCTATGGGAGCTTGCCTTTCAGTAAACTCCCACAGCTGTGTACTAAGCAGACATTTGATTTTGTAGTGTAAGTCACATGCATTGTAAACTGCGAAGTCGCGGCCCACCCGATGTAGCGTCCTGCGTAGAACAAGACATGCGCGAAGACATGCTTCAATTAAAGGTTTATGATGTTTTCTGCAGCCTGACGGTGCAAGAACACCTCCTTTTCTTTGGCCGTATCAAAGGAATCTCGGAGGAGGTTCTGAAACAGGAAATCGACTACATGCTTCGGGAAATGGGCCTTGAGGTTCGTATGATCAGGACTCCGACGCTCATTGTCGTTAAAAATTGACGAACATGCATGTTTGATTGACATGCCAATCTCGCAATTTAGTTGGGAAAGTAGTTTCCATTGCCAGTTGCTATGCTACTTGACGTGATGCAATATTTTTTATATTTTTTTTTTTCAGGACAAACGTGACGCGAGGTCTTCTACCCTCTCTGGTGGCATGAAGCGCAAGCTCTCAGTTGGCATGGCATTTGTTGGTGGCAGCAAAGTGGTGTTCCTGGACGAACCCACGGCCGGCGTCGACCCGTTTTCACGTCGCGGTATCTGGGAACTTCTCTTGAAGTTTCGGAAAGGTAAGTGCTGTCATCATCAAAGTATTTCAACGTAGGTAGGAATGGAATGCGAAATAATATGACTCGTGCACGTGCACACTTAGTGATTATGTAGATTTGTATGCGTGTAACTTGCACTATTTTGTTATAGCGCGCTAAAATGCACGAATTTATGCAAATTTGAGCACAGTTTTATGCAAAACGTTACGCAGGTTTAAAACCATGCATCACAACGCACAAAATTGCACATAAACCATTAGCGTGTGACTCCCAGGCGTCCCTATCCTCTTGCCTCAAACTTTCATGTACGAAGCGAACAACGGTTCTGACTTCTTAGTCAAAGGTTTTAGTTGTCCGAAGTAGCGAGGGCCAGCTTCAGAAACCCGAATGCACACGCAATAAGTAGACAGTCTCTGACCTCTGACGTTGCAGGTCGCACCATCATCCTCACGACGCACTTCATGGACGAGGCAGATCTTCTGGGGGACCGCATTGCCATCATGAGTGAGGGTCGGTTGCAGTGCTGTGGGTCTAGTGTGTTCCTGAAGGAGCGGCTGGGCACGGGGTACCACTTGACCGTGGAGTGGAAGGAGAACGAGGATCAGACGGTTGATACCTGTGAGTACTCGAAGGGAGATATTCAGCTCTACTCGGACTTGGAATAAGTTGGGAAGTCGCGCATCTTTCGGTTTTGAATACTGTATAAATAAATATCTGGAATTCACAAAGATACTTCTGGCAAAAATGCTGATACTTCCTAAGTTCACGAAGACTATTCGTTTTTTACGAGTTAATGTTCTTGAATTTACAAAGGAACCTTGGGTCCCATTTTCCAGAGCCACGTTTGTTAATTCCCTGTGTCTTCCTCACAGTGTACTGATCTAATTCACCCAAATTACGTTTCAAAAAGTGATAATTCTTGGGTGAGATTTCATTCTTAAAAGAGTACACTTGTGTGAATAAGAAATTCTGGTGAGACCTGTTGAAGTTTCTAGTCATCAGTTTTGTCATAGGCCTTTTGAACAGATCTATTGAATAAGACTCATCGATATAGGAAACTTTGACACTGCAAGAAAAGACCACAACAGTAGTACAACAAATTCTGGCAAATCTTTCAGTCAGTTTTTTGTTGTACTTTGAAAGTACAACAATTTTTGTACAAAGTAGAACGATTATTGTACAAAGTACAATGGAGCCCAGTGACGAACCGGTACCAGTCTAGGTGACGTTGTACTTTGAACAATTCTGATTGAACTTCCCACAATTATTATTGTCCCTTTTTGGCCCGTCCCGTATTATTTATAAAATAAATACGGAGGACGGGCATATAGTCTGATGCTTGCTGTGCGTCCGTTCGTTCGTTCGTTCGTTCGTTCGTTCGTCCGTCCGTCCGAGGACTTCCCGTTGTCCGATCTTCACCAAATTTGGTATGCAGCCTCCTTGGGTGACCCTAAGAACCGCTCGGTGGCAGCAAATCCGATCCGAGCCCCGGGGGCGCTGCTGCAGGTGCATCATGGTCTACATGGGCTGGAGGAGGATCTCGGCAACGGGTACAGCTAGAAGGGCATGTAGGGGTATTTTTGGAATCGGGGCGACGAGACAAAGCCAACGGTGCTGGTTTCGAGCAAATCTGAGAAGTTTGGACCCAGGTTCAAATCCCGGGGGGACCAAAATTTTTTTTTTGAGTTTAACGTTGTTTCTTATGTTTTTGAGGGTGCTGATGACGAAAATGATATCCATTTTGACCTAAGACGCCGCGAGGGCGACGCTGCAGGTGCATCATTCGCGAAATTCACGAATGTATAAATGTACGGGACGGGCCAAAGTTGCCGATTTGTATCGCTACTTTTCCTGTTATTTGTACAATCCTTTGTCGTGCCTTTGTTGTACTATCCACATTTTTTCGTGCAGTGGAGGTTTTGCTCATGACAGTCGTCTACCGCAGGGAAGGCGTTGCTGACGCAAGAGGTGCTCCTGAAGGTGCCCGCTGCCCGGCGGGTGATTGGCGACGGCCCGGAGGAGAGCCAGGCGGTGTTCGTGCTGCCGGACCGCCACGACGTGGACGCCATCACGGCCTTGCTGGAGGAGCTGGAGAAGAAGCGGAACGCGCTCAACGTGGCGTCTTACGGCGTCTCGGACACGTCACTCGAGGAGGTATACTCCACTCAAAAGAGTCGAGGAAGCATTTGACTCATAACCACGAAGGACATGAAGGCACTGTAATCGCTTCTGTAAATGCTTCTTATTTATTTCAAAATTTAAGATACCGTTTTTGAGCCGCATTTGACCTGCGGGTTCAAACGGAAACTCCTGTTTTTATGTTGCCCTACCAAAGTTCACGGAATTGGTGACTGATGCCCAAAGACTTTCCCTATTGTTAGTTGCACGGTTATCTGCTTTTTTCGAACGTCGCACCACCAAAAAGCCTGGCAGAATAAGCTTGAGGATAAGTGTGTGTTTATGTTACTCGCCATGAATCGTTCTTGGTCTTCCAGATCTTCCTCAAAGTGGCGGAAAAGAAGGACAACGCAGAAACTCCAGCGAGTAGTAAGTTCTCTCATTCTGAGCCCCCACGCAGGGGCGAAGCTTACCTCCCAATCGAGAAGTCGTTTCGTCGTCTGCTTTGCACTAACGAGAAGTTTCCAGGTGACGTGGTGACGCTGGAAGACGACTCTTCGGCGTGCGACCTCTTCGTGAAGCCGCTGTCCGGGTGGCGCCTCCTGGTCCAGCAGTACGCCGCGCTGACGATGAAGCGCTTCCATTACGTGCGCAGAGACCCCAGGGCACTCTTCACGCAGGTCAGAGAGAGAGAGAGAGAGAGAGAGAGAGAGAGAGAGAGAGAGATTGAAATGCTTTAGTAAGGTCCACTTAAAGGGACCATGGAGTCCCGCTACAAAGTAGATCTACTGTCAGGGTATAAATAGGGGGTAAGACTAGCACAGAAAAATAACTTACAGGATTATGTTTGAGTACTAAATAATACATTATGGATGCTTAGCAGTCTTATATAATTACATTTGGAGATCATTCAGCTTGAAACTATTCCACACCTTTATTGACATTATGAGAGAGGACTAATCGTAATCGTATTTAGCTAGTCTATGATAGAGAGGCGAACTTTGTTGTGCCGTTTTATTGATGAAGATTTGTTGTTCTTGTATCTCCAAAAATGTACTGCTATCATATTTCCTCAGACTTTGTTTAGCCGTGAAATTGATGAAAATGTGCGTTTATCTAGCTGGTGCTGCCTGCTTTCTTTGTGACGCTGGCCTTGGTGCTTTCAAACACAACATCTGGTGCCCACGGACCGGAGCCCGAGCTACTCCTTCGGACAGACATTTTTGGCTACCCCGCTGTTGCCTTCTTTGAGCAGTTGCACGATGCGCCTCAGGTCAGTAAGGGTAATTTTGGGACCGGAGATAAAAATGGGACAGTTGTTGTCTGGACAAGATTTGACATGGCCGGATGATAGTAACTTTGACCACACAGATATCTTAAAACACTACAAAATCCACTGTGTACTTACTACACATCCATAGGAGTGTACTATCAAGTACACATCTACAGGAGTGTATTGGGGCAAGAACTTATCTACAGGAGTGTACTTGGGCAAGAACACCTGTGGGAGTGTACTTGGGCAAGTTTACATCTATAGGACCGCCTATCCACTTGATGAGATGGAAGTGTCCAAGGATACTCCTATACCCCTATAGATTTGTACTAAGTACACAGTGGATTTTGTATTGAACTTTGCGTCATGTCAAATAGGGTATTTTAACGAATCCCTCGTCTGGAGGTCAAAGAACAAAAGTAAGAAGCAAAACCGCTCCTGAACATACGCTGCCTCTGGGTGGAGGGGAAAAAGTCTGCGTCTGCTCAGAAGCGGTTTTGCTTCTTACTTTTGTTCTCTGACTACCAGTCCACGGATTCGTTAAAATAACCAATGTTTAATGTGGAAATCACCTTTGTTATGTATTACATAAATTCTATAATGTCAAATCTTGTCCGTGGTCCCTGTTGTGACCTTGATCATATTCTTGGTCCATAACCTTTTGGGGTTACCACTTAGCAATGCTTGCACCTTCCCAGAGCACGTGGAGCGACCGCTACCTCTCCTCAATGCTGTCGAACGGAGTAGGCTACAATCTGGCTGAAGGAGACGTCGTTCGGCGAAGCGAAAGGAGTGACAAAGTTGACGACTGGACGTGCACTAACTCGCCGCCAGTAAGTATTTGGGCCTCTTAACTTTGTTTCCTGTTTTCAAGTTAACCGCGTTGTTACATTGAGTTACCGTCTGGCAAGTTTCTGAAGTCCCCATGTCGAGAGCTGAACCAGACGTTATTCACCAAGAATCGAGTTCCATTGTCTTCCTTGGTCTTCCTTATTTTTGTGTCATTGTCACATGTTTTCCAGAACATCACCAACGTGCCCTCTTCCGTAACTCTTCCGAGTGGAGAGCTGTTTTACAACGTCACAGATTCAGATGTCGAAGACTGGCTTATTGCGACTGAACAACACTGCAAAGGGAACAGGTATGATCGAACCCTCAACGTCCGCCGTACCAACATCGGTGAAATTTACTTAAGTGTTGAATATGTTTCACCACCAGGTATGGCGGTGTCTCGTTTGGAGCCCAATATCCAGCTACGCCATCCGCATTGAATAAAGCAGACAATGTGAAGGTGAGTGACAGCCACCGTGATGTAACTTGCTCTTGCTTCCCGTGAACACCCCAATCTAAACATGATATCAAGCTTTATGTTGAAATGTAGTACAGGAGACAGGCAGTAAACAAAACAGTCCTGACCAATAAGCTCTCCGTTTTATTGGGAACCTGGACTTAACCTTTGTTAGTTTTCTAAGTCCCGTTACGTCAATGAGCACACCACTATACTGCTCGGAAAATATCATACCTATACCAACAGGCTTGTTTTATTTGTTTCTACAAAATGCTTGCTTTAAATTGGGTGCGGAACAGTTTTGAAGGGTTCCGTTTACACTTAAACAATGACAACATTGATCCAAGCAATTTTGCTGGGTTTCCATTACCTGTTCTTCCTGAAACACCCCACTGTAGTTGGGGTAATTTTTGGACACGGGGTAAAAATAGGACAGCTGTTTCATGAACAAGAATAGACATGATTGAACTCCTGCTACCATATGTGATGTTGTCATTCTATTGACGGTTGTTTTACCTTAAGTTCTTGAACGTCAAATCTTGCCCCTGAAAGCCTGTCCCATTTGAACTCGTGTCCTAGAAGTACCCCAACTCACCCTGTAACCTGCGCTCAGGTGTGGTACAACCCCGACGGCTACCATTCAATACCAACCTACTTGAATGCAATCAACAACGTGCTGCTCCGAGCATCTCTTCCCGCTGGCACCGACGTGAAGCAGTACGGTATTGCCGTTTCCTGCTGGCCGCTGCCCCCGGACCCTGAAAAAAAGCATACGGACATAATAGACCCACAGTAAGTATGCACTGAGAAACCGATGAGGATATATATATGTCGAGGGGTCCTATTCATACGATTTTATCTTGCCGTTCCCGGATAAAAGATCTTAAGTGGTCGTTTCCGTGTAAAGAATTTTATCTTCAACGCGAGCGAATTTCGGTACATGATCATTTCTGACGGATAGGAGAGTAATAAGCGAAACATAGTTTTGCAAGCACTACTGGCTTCTTTGATCGTTCATCTTAAAGTTGGTGTGAATCTATCCCTTTTAATTTGTTGCTGCCCCAAATGACTTAGAAGGAAACGACCAGATAAGATCTTTCATACGGAAACGCTGAGGTAAGATCTTCTTGATAGGTTCCACCGAATTTCACTTCATGATTATCGCGATCATCTTCATCATGAGTTTTGAGAATGGTGAGGGAATGTGGTCTCCACTCAACTGGACTCTCATTGCAGGGAATTGAGTACGGTGCTGTCGTCCGCCGTCACGGTCATCTTCGCCATGAGTTTCGTGCCCGCGTCGTTCGTCATGTTCCTGGTGGAGGACCGCGTGGTTCAAGCCAAGCACCTGCAACTCGTGTCGGGTCTGCGCTCGTACATTTATTGGCTGCAGAGCTACACGTGGGATTTGGTGAGAATGAGATTATTGCGTTGAGGTGCCCACTAAAAATTCGAAGGCCAGACTTCTCGCCACTCTAGAGGCGGGACAAAAAGTTTTGCTGAGTTTTGGTCAGACCTGAAGTGGTGTGGCCAAAATTTTGGTCAGGCCCAAGTGTCCTACCACTGAATGGTCACATTGTCTGACCTGACCACATTTTGGCAGAATTGCAGAATTGTGAACTCATTCAATACGTTCCATGCGGCCTGCACTGAGGGCAGACAACAACGTCTGACCATTTTGTCATAGACGAAGTCTTTTAAAACTTTTCACTCTGACCAAGTCCCACCTTGGCAAGAGTTCTCGTCTCGCTTTTGTTTAGCGCAAAGTCTTTTTCACTCAATTTTCAGTGCCGGCTCTGCGCAGACCGATTGCGAAACCTTCCCAAAACTAATCGCTGACTTTGCAGATGAGCTTCTTGACATCCGAAATTTTCGTCATCATCATATTTTTGGCCTTTCAAATTCCGTCTTACACGGCCGGCAACAACCTGAGTGCTGTTTTTCTCCTCATCTTAACGTATGGGTACGTAATTCTGTTTCGATAAATTTAGCAGTCAATAACAATCCTGAGCGCTCCTGATTTGTAACAATTTATAACAATTTGTACAAGAGGACACGTTCTCGATTCGCTTCCGGATGACCTGTGACCAGGAAACAAAACTAGTTTTCGTTTCTTCGTTCTTCAATCGACTACAATGAGGCACACAAATATCCCCTTTTTCTCTCAGAATGTCATGTACGCCGCTGCTCTACCTCTTCTCGTGGATTTTCCGCGTTCCCACCATGGCCTTCCTGGTGCTGTCGACGGGCAACTTGTTCGTCGGGCTGGTCACTACCATTACCATCATGGTCATGAAAATAACAGCATCTGCTGTGAGTAAACGAGGTGTACCGAGATGTCCGGCGCAGCTTCGTATCAACAAAAGAGACTCTCCAGTGGCAGATTTATGAAAAGCGTTGCATGTGATACTTCGGTTAGATATCGATGAGTTTATGGAAAACGCACTCTCCATCAATCATACTTTTTTTTAATCAATAATGGTGGATAGGTCCAGCGAACCTCTTTCAACTTTCGTTCTTATCTCTCTCTTCCGGTCTGCGACTGCACCGTAATACCTGAATTGAGGCGTACTTTCAGGCAACTCTTATGAATGTGCTAAACTGAAATGTAACTCCTCGGTTAAATAATTTACGGTCATACACACTTTTAGTTTTCGTACAAATTTTATTCGAGCTGATGAATTTGTCGTATATGTTTGTACGCGATTTTATGCAAAAATGGTTAAAAATGTTCGGATTTCCGCACGAAAATCGTATGAAAAATTAATCTGCACCAAAAGCTGCAATGTCTCGTACTAAATTGTGTATGTACCATTTCGTGTGTTTTCACTCCTTATGTTCAACAATTTTCTTTCTGTTTTCAGGATGTTCTTAGCACGACTGAGTGGATTTTCTTGGTATTCCCACAATACTGCCTGGGTCAGGGCCTCATGAATATGGCAATGAACTTCTTCCAGAACCAATATTTGGAAGTGCAAGGTAATGATACTTCAATTTCATTTTATGAAATATGCGTGATTTTATTGCCAGTTTTAAGACACCTCAGCCTCAGCAGGCCTCAACGTCACTCCAAGCAGTGAATCCCATGTTTGTCCATGGGTCGTCTCAGCGGAAGATATCTTTAAATTTTGGTGTACAAATTTTGAAGTGTGTATGAATTTCTTTGAATATCGGCTAAATTGAGGGCAACGCATCTGTAAATGCGATTCGGACGGGGGGTCAAGGGGTTACCCACTCAGGTAATCGTGTGTACACTCACGGGAATCATTCGTAGTCCTTCCATAAATCTATTGAAAATCCTGATAATATCAACGGAATTTCGTCGAGATCCTCTGATAATGACTAAAAACACTTAAAAACATACTAAATTCTTTGAAAATCCTCACTTTTATGATGGATTTCTTTGGTAATCGTGTGAATTTGGAATCGTGAGTACGCTAAAATAAGGAGTGCGTACAGTTACCCTTTGAATTCGGTACCGCAGTGAATTAAGAAGAATCCGAACTTTATGACTCTGTTAGTAATTCTTACCAGAATTTCCCCTTGGGTCGTCTGTCGTCTTACATCTGGATGGTGTTTAGCGCTACGTCCTTCTGTCAGCATACATCCCCATAGTATTCATCTTAAAATTTGTATGCCAACTGTTTCGAAGGGATAGAACTATTCGCAAGCGACCGGTGCACTGAGAATCCCAAGGCTATGAATATAGCGACCATTGGTGCAATGCATTTGAGAACGTTTTCATCGCGCCAATTGGCGCACGTAAAGTGCAATGCCGCACTCCCAATTTCCTACTAAGAAATGCCGTGCTGTTATAATATTAAGACGATTTTCAGTACTTTACGACACAATTGTATTATAATACAGAGCAATTTGTTCGTACTTCGAAGAAATTGGGCGTAAGTTATTGAGAATCCTTCACCATAGGTTACTACCTTCGCTGTGCTGTCATAATACTAAGCTTTTTGTTCGTATTACGAAGAAAAATCTCAGAAGGATCTTGAGAGTGCGTCCCATGCATTAGCATAGGGCATTTTCGGGACGCATATCGCACGTAAGGTGCGATGCGGCTTTGGCATTGCACGTGTGGTGCCATGTCTCACTGCATTGCACCATACACGCTATGTTCTTAGCCTTTGGAATCACAGTGTGGCTACCGGCTGTCGCCATTTTATTACAGCTTTGCAAGATCATTTTTGCTGACATCATGACGGTGAATTCCCTCTGCCACGCAGGTCTAGAGACGACGCCCATCTTGTCGTGGGATGTGACGGGCAAGTTCATCGTGGCCATGCTCGTCATGTCGGCGGTGCTTGCGTGCGCCGTCTTCCTCCTCGAGCAGAGCACCCACTGGTGGCACGGATTCATGCAGAGCAAGTCCAACGTCGTGGAGACCAAGGAGGCCGAGGAGGAGGACGTGCGACGGGAGATGCAGCGCGTCGATGCCGGCCACGCCGACCAAGGGATGCTGGTGCTGAAACGACTTACCAAGGTAAACTTACGCACTTACCGTCACATCAATACAATTTTTGTACGTGCTCTCACACAATTTTGCGCATACGTGCTTTTCGTGCAATTTTGTACGAAATTTCGCACAAATTTGTGCGATTTTGCGTACATATTGGTACGAAAAAGTTCGCATGTTGAAAATTGAGTGAGACCACGTGCAAGGTTGTACTAATACATTTAGTGTGTAAAACGTACCCTTACCTCACTAAGACCCTGGAAACAGAAGAGTGCACGTTCACTCTTGTCAGGGAGTGACCACAAATTACGTGAGGCGTTGGATGTGGGGGTTAACCCAAATGTCACGTAATCTCAGCGTATATATTTTGCAAAAGTCTAACGGGTTTTACTTCCAAAAAAGTAGCGTTTTTTTTTTCAAAGAAATTTTGAGTTGATCTATCTATCTATCTATCCATCTATCTATCTATCTATCTATCTATCTATCTATCTATTAATCTAAGTCTAAGTCCTCAGTTTGTCGTTTGGTTTGTCTGCAGCGATACGCACGCAAGTCCACCCCCGCTGTGGCCGGAGTGTCTTTCGGAGTGGAGCGCGGCCAGTGCTTCGGACTGCTCGGCCTCAACGGCGCCGGCAAGACGTCCATCTTCAAGATGCTGACAGGAGACACCCTCATCTCAGGCGGCGACGCGCTGGTGAGCTTCCACTGTGTTACCGTTATTCAACGAATGGGACTCCGTATCCGTTAGGGGCCGTCCATTAATTACGTTACGCACTTGGGAAGGGGGGAGGGGGTCACAGCCAGCGTAACGTTACGCTTCCCCTCATTAATTTTGGAGCAGAAATACGCAATTTTTAAAAGTAAAATACAGAAAAAACCGAGTTTAAAAATATTTTTGGTGTAACGTCACGCATGAAGGGGCGAGGGGGAGGGGGGGGGGAGGGTCCGGGCTAGCGTAACGCTGCGTTACATGGGGGGAGGGGGGTAAAAAAATCGGCAAACATTGCGTAACGTCATTAATGGACGGCCCCTTAATTGTGACTTTGGTCACGTGTGTTTGAATATGATGTCACATTCGTTTGAATGTCCATCCACGCTCAAACGGATGTGACAGCCTTATAATTATGGCCGTGTCACGTGCCAATAAATGTGACATCGTATTGAAACGAACGTGGCTAAATTCACATTCAAACGAATATGACGTCACATTCCTTGAAAAACAGTGCGTGTCGTGTCACGGAGCTAGTTCACAATTTAAACGTCTGTTTCTTTTTCTTCAAACATAACTAAGAAATGCTTTTAAATGAAGGTCCAAAATCTCAACAGTTTGAAGTTAAATGAAACAAGCAGAAAACTATATATATTTGACTCCAATACATTCAGTAGTAAATTTCTTTAATCTCATTTTTTGGCGGGGCTTTTGTACAAGTCTATGGTTAAGTTGGGGCAGAAAAGTACAGGTAAGAAAAGTACACCACCCTGTGGCTGACAGTGGACATCTCCACATCCATTTGCGGGGATTTCACTCTCAAATTTTCATGTAAAGTTGAAACAACGGTTCGGGGGATGGCTCAAAGTCAAGATATCGGCTGTAATTTACTTATCCTGCTCTTTTCTTCCCCAACTTATCCCTACGTCTTTTAAGATCTTTTATTACATTTTTCGGTTTAACATTCTCTTCCTTCGCGCTTCAAGGTCAGCGGCCGCTCGGTGCGGGCGGACATGGATGGGGTGCGCCGAATGACGGGCTACTGCCCCCAGTTCGACGCCTTGGTGTCCCTCCTCACAGTGAAGGAGCATCTTGAGCTGTACAGCAGCATCCACGGAACGCAAGCCAGCCAGCGTGCCGCTGTTAGTATATCTTACTGGTGTTCAAATTTAACGTCTCGTGACCTTGCACATGAACGCACACTCTAAATGTCTTACAATGAAAATTGAGCTACACACTATATGTGTTGGGACTTTTTTTTTGTGTCCCATGAATGATGCAATTTTAAGCACATCCGTCGGTGATAGTATTTTGTGTCCACCGGGTGATACCAATTGTCCAATGCTCATTGCAAATTGCTATTTTCTTCTACAATTTGTATCACCTGAAGGACACTAAATTGTATCACCGACGGATGTGCTTATAATTCTATCATTCATGGGACAAAAAAGGCCCATGACATTTAGTGGGTACGTTACAGTGAATTCGGCGCAAGCATGGTACGAAGCAAAATTCCGTCATGATACGAATCTTTTTTGGGTTTTCATTGTAACGTACAAAAAAAAACCTTCGTAATACGAAGAAGAAAAGCCTTCGTATCATGCTTGCGCCATTTCCTTCGTATTATGGAAAATTTCTTCGTAAGACATATAGAGTGCACCCAGAAGATGTTCAATTATGTTCAACAATGCTCAATTGGTTGCAGGCCGTGCGTCGTGCCATACAAATGTTTGACCTGGAGAAGCACCAGAACAAGCAAGCTCGGACGCTGTCGGGCGGAAACAAGCGCAAGTTGTCAGCAGCCATCTCATTGGTCGGTGACCCGTCCCTCCTGTACATGGTGAGTTCGGAACCACCAGTCTCTCTCTCTCTCTCTCTCTCTCTCTCTCTCTCTCTCTCTCTCTCTCTCTCTCTCTCTCTCTCTCTCTCTCTCAGTGGTGCCTTGCGCAGATACAGAAAGGGGGAAGGTACGCAAAATTTCGCGCACTTTGCCCCTCGAAATAGGCAACTTTTGCTATCTGCCCCCCCCCCCCTCGGATCCGTGTCCGGATCCGCCCCTGAGAGGACGAAGGAAACCACAACGCCACAGGAAAGGCGTTCCATTGGATCAACGCCGAGTGTGTCGGCAACCAATCGTGCTCCTTCGTCCCCTGAGCCGTCAACGCCTGGTGTGTAGGCAACTTATCGTACAGCATCGTTCTCTGGGCCGTCATCGCCTGGTGTGCAGGCAACTTATCGTACGGCCTCCTTCTCAGCCCAGCTGGTGGGCAACCCATCGTGTCGTTTGCCTCACTGCAAATCCAACTGTGGGGCAGTGCCACACTTTTCGGCGTCAACCGAAATGTCTCATGCTTGCAAGTGTTAGACACCAATGCCTCTCACCTGGAAGTGTGAGAAATTGGCGTCCCACACTTTTTGTCAATGCTGGCCTACCTTCGCCTCCTTCAACGGGGAAGAAGACCCCCCATAAACCCCCCCCCCCCTCGATCCACGCTTGAGTTTAACAGTGGGCTAGAAGACCGGCGCAGGCGTCCGAGACCGCTGAAACTGTAGACGCGTTTTGAGCTCCGTCGCTCAACAGGACACGAGCCAAACGTGAGACCTCACCTTTAGATTGCTCTCCGAACGAGGACTCTATTGAAGGGGCCCTATTTTCGGTTCGAGTCCCATTTAGGGGCTCTGGAGCTCAAAACGCGTTCTGGACTGCGACCGAGTGCGACCGCCTTCAACGGTCTTGCACAGTAAATTAAAATGGCAGAATCTGTAGTGGTCTGGGAGCCCCAAATCGCAGAAACTGACAGGTAAATAGATCCGTGTTGGTTTTGCATAGAAACCGCCAACGGCAAACCGATTCTGCACGCAAGCGACGAAATCCGTGCACTCCCGGAATCCGGACAAACTGCTCTGTTTCTGTCAGTTACGATTCGCTCTACCTCGCGACTTTGAGGTTTTACATTATTGGAAATAAAGGGTGAAGATGTGAAATATTATTTTAGAGACTTGTCGATGCAAGAAAAAGTGTGCTCGCGCATCAAAATATGTAAACATTGTCGAAAACATCAAATGCGTCCGGAGACGCAGTCAGGTTGAGACCGTAACCCCTTAGCAGTTTCTGAGAGTCTATTCCAGTTTCTGTAACTACCAAATGTAGACTCATTTACTGGCTTTATGTCCACAATCGTTACGGTTTCTGACATTTCGATTTACTGTGTGTGCACTGTAAAAATATGTTGTCACTTTATGACAAAATCGTAGATGATCTTTTCATCACGTTCAAATGACGACAATTTCATCGCAAATTGATGACATTTTCATCAAAGCTCCTATACCTTTTGCATAGGCGTGACAAAAATGTCATCAATCGTTTTAATGACATCCTTGTAAGGAAAATTAGTCTTGGTATTGTCTTCAAGTTACAACTAAAATTTTTACAGTGTGGTCCACTGTGTGGCGTGAACAACTGAGTCTTGACTTTTGCAGGACGAGCCGACGACGAGCATGGACCCGGTGGCGCGGCGCTTCGTGTGGCAGCGAGTGCGGCAGGTGGTGGCGGCCGGCCGGTCGGTGCTGCTCACCTCGCACAGCATGGAGGAGTGTGAGGCGCTCTGCGACAGGCTCACCATCATGGTCAACGGCAAGCTCACCTGCATAGGCACTCCGCAGCACCTCAAGCACAAGTAGGTCCCGACCGGGCCACACACTGGTAAAACAAAGGCATAAAAATTACGCCCTTTAGGGCATAAATACTCTTTTACGCCCTTGCAAGGGCATAATTCATTTTATGCCCGTGGAAAGGGCGTAAATGGTATAGGAATTTCAAGCAAAATTTTAATGCCCTTCCCAAAGGCATTAACGATTTATGCCCTTTAAGGGCGTTAACGCCCTTTAAGGGCATAATTTTAATGCCTTTGTTTCACCAGTTCACAGTGGGCCGGCCCTGGCGGCGAAAACTCTAGTGCTATATTCAGTTAAGGATCTCCTGTTTTCGATCCCGGCGTGAGTGTGGATCCTTCGCCTCCACAGGCGTGGATCCACGCCTCTGCGGGCGTGAGGGCGCCTTTACACACCCGACGAGGTGTGGATCTACGCCTGTGGAGGCGTAGGATCCACACTCACGCCGGGAGTGAAAACAGAAAATCCGTAACTGAATATAGCATAGACGCGTTTTGAGCTCGAGACTCGCTGAACGGGACTCGAACCGAACACACGAAAATTTGTACGAAAATTTTGTACGAGATCACAGTTTTTCTTGTACGGATGAACTTTTTGTACAATTTTCGTCCGAAAGTCTGCACAAATTTGCTCGTTTTTGTACAAAATGTCGCACAAAATTGTACGAAAAGTTCATCTGTACAAAAAACTGTCATGTCTCGTAAAAAATTTGTACATAAACATTTAGTGCGAACGGGTGACCCCATCAATGGATTGCTCTCCGAACGAGGAATCCATTGGTGGGGTCAAACGTTCCGTTCGAGTCCTGTTTAGTGTCTTTAGAGCTCAAAAGGCCACCAGATAATTTTGGCTGTCTGCACCGGTCCTCTGGCCCACTGTGGAGGAGTGTCGGATCCAGAGGTGATCCCTGAGGGGGATGTCATGGGGGTGAGGTCATAAGGTCAATCGAGATGCATGCCGGGACAGTGGCGTCCAAACGATTTGACCGCGGTGTAGCAAGGCCACACTGAGAATCTAAAGGCCATGAGTATAGCGTCAATTGGTACTATGCATTCGATGCCGTTTTCATCGCACCAATTGGTTAGGTGCAATGCCTTCTCATGCATAGGGCATTTTCAGGGCGCATCGCACGTAAGGTGCAATGTGGCTGTGGCAGTGCACGTATGGTGCGCTGTCTCGAGCATTGCTATGTTCATAGCCTTTGGTCCTTTTAAATCTAAACCTCGCCCTGTAATTTCTTGGAACAGGTACGGATCTGGATACATGGCAGTGGTCCGGTGTCCGATAGAGAGGGTCGAAGAAGCCCAATCAATGCTACTGGGCCAAATGCCAGGCACATCCGTCAAGGAAGCACATCTTTATCAGGTAATATTTCGCCAAGGTGAAAGAAACTGTTACGCGCCGTAATGTTTACCTCTTTGACTCTGCATCTTGAGTTTTGAAACAGAACAACTTAGTAGTTCTTAGTCTAGCCCCCAGTGTAAAGGTCAAATTTGACCCCCAAAAAGTTTAACACTCCTTTAACAAACGCCAAGTTTTGAGGTCATGGTTATAACCGATTTTGTTGCAGATTAAGCTCCAAATACCACCTGAAACGCTGTTGGCGAATATTTTCCATTCACTGGACAACGCACGGCGCCAGGGCTGTGTTACTGACTACTCCGTGTCACAAACCACGCTCGAGGACGTAAGTTGTTTTCGATACACACTTGTCGCTGTTAAGCGTCGGGTGTAATCACTGGAACAGGACAGCTTATGTCAATTTTGAAACCTACAGAAAATAGGCTCTTTGGGAAGGAAAAAAAGTTTATTTTAACTTTTTGAAAGACTGGAGAACATCAGCGAAATATTTGCTATGTTTTAAAAAATTAAAATGTTTGGTAAAAAATATATTATTTTGAGCTCAAAAGACGTAAGCAAACATTCTAACCCTAAATATTGTGAAAGCTCATCATCCCCAATACTTCGAATACAACTTCAATTTCAGTTTTGGTGCTTTTTCAATATCTTTTGGACGCTTTATGAGTCAATTGAATTCCTTAAGACGCTTCGTCTCCTCTCCTTAAATTTTTTGGATTTGTATTTTTCATTGATCAAAAGATGAAGTGCTTCACCAGCTATTATATTTTGGTCGTTCCACACATGAATAAATGTCTGTCCATAAATCGTTAAGTATATGAGATCTCTCATTTTTCACTATTTGTCTCTACAACACTCTAAAATAAAGAGATCTATGATTCACTACACTAATAATAATGGAAGACCTATCACAATCATTGATCAAAAATTCAATTGCTTGGAAGCTTTCAACACTGCATTGAGATTTTAACTGATTTGGATGTAAATTAGACACCATTAAACATTTGTCTCCGCATAGCCGACAATGACACTCTAGTAAAGGGCAGCAGATTTAGAACATGCCTTTATCTGTTGGTGTTCACTGTTTCTAGTTTGTCAAAAAAACATTTGCTATCCTGCTTAAATTTATTATTTTTAACATTCTTGTAAGGAACTAATCTCAAACTTTTTTATCAAATTGCGAAATAATATGTGGACTTTTCTTCAGGTGTTCATGCAGTTTGCTGTGGCGCAGAAATCACAATCCTCTTGATCAACGCAGCTACCTATCAATACAGTATTTTAGACTGGAGGTGCACAATAAGTTGCTAGTTTGTTACTTCAAACAGACAGTACTTCAAATAAGTGTGAAGATTTCAGAGTCAAGAGGTGAAAAAGGGTAAAAATCTGTTATTAAATTTGAAACAAATATGATGTGCAAACCTGTATAATAACTAGAATTGTAATCGTTTGGGGTTTTGAAGCACAAAAGTTACAAATGAAGTTGTATGCAAGAGGCAAAAATCATCTCTTCCGTGTCTTAAAATCTAAAATCCTGCCATATGCTGTTGAGGTTTGAGACCATTTTTTTGTTTGGCTTGGATTATGAGAATATGGCACCGTGGCACCAGATGTGTTCCAAAAACTTTGGCTTTCTGACTGATGTTAATGTTCCTATGCAAAGATTATGAATGATCATCTCGTCTATTTTTTGTGCTTTGTAACCATAACATTTTGAAAACTGTGATTTTAGTGACATGAGTTATTTAAATAAGAAAGAAACAAATAAAGGTTTCTTCATTTTATTTTAATTTATCTCATGGACAACACTTCCAAAGGCAGATCTACAATTAGAGACAAAGTTGGACACAAATCCGTTTTAGGGGGAATCCTACGTTGACATGCCCCAAAAAAATGACCAGCGCCCTTTTCTATTGTAATGGAAATGTAACAGACACAACAAAAGCAAATATATCCTGTTCTTTATGGGCTATTATAGAAAAAATGTGCAAATTTTTTGATCTTTTTATTGAGTAGTTCTGATTTTATCACAATTTTAGGGAAAAGTGGAAATCTGCAGGCTGGTCAATGTCTTCACAAGTTGAAGGAATCCAGACATCTACAAACAAAAACGAAGACAGGATAAGATACTAGACTCACCCTGCTCTCTACTGAACTAGGATGTTGCCAATCAAAAATATATTAGTATTTTCAATTCTAATCTAAAGTTTGAAGTAATTTTTTTTTCCCCAAGAAATCGCTTACTACCTTATATTTACGAATAAGGTATGACAAGCTTATTTGATATCAATATATCTAGTTCAGTATAAACTGCGCTCATGCTAAACACACCCATAAATTTTCATTTCAGTCCATGCAGGAGTCTCCATGAATCTTGTCAGACCAGGTCTGGAAATGGCGTTTTGAGAGAACAAAGGTTTCCTCAAAGAAACTTTGTAACTCACCGTGTCTCAGCTTGAAATGCGCAGAGAGGATGGGGCTTTCAGATTCGGTACGTTTGTTGCATTTTGCGGTAAACGATAAGCTCATCTAATTTTTTTCATAGATTTACAACACGTGTTGTACTTTGCATTAATCAATTAGTTCATCCAAATTTTGTTCATGAATTTACAAGATTCGTTGTACTTTGCGCTTAACAAATTATTCTTCCGCAATTTTTTCATCATTTACAAATTTTATATAGAGTGGAGGGTTTTTGGTGTAAGCTATACAGAGGCAAAAAGAAGCTTTGCTATTGGTCCGATTCAAATTTTAGTGGCTCGGCTCCCCCCTCTCCGCCTGATATTCGCTGACGAGTCGAGCTTTGCCATTGTAACGCCGATTTCAATTCAAAATTACTCAAAGTTGGGCGTTAAATTCTCCACCATACTTCACCAGTGAAATCAGGATTCTTCGTTCTGCCACTTTGCCAACTCTTATCAAAATCTTTTAGAAAATTTCAGAAATGCCATAAAGGGCCAGACCTTTAAAAAGAAAAACCCAATCCTGAGACACTTATGAGGCTACTTCGTGCCTAAAAAAACACGAAGTTTTGACTCTTTTTTTTTTTTTTTTTCTTTTTTGCGCAAGCATTAGGTATTTAGTCGGTGCACCACAATTTCGACGACAAACACTACCGCCGCCGCCAGCCATCCTAACCACACGACGTGCAGGTAGTCCATGACGACGACCCATCCACCAGATGAGCGCCATGTTTTCAAGAAGTGCGTCGAGCCCCTGGCATCTCTCATCTCACTCGTAAACGATCGTACGCGCAGCACTCTGTCGATGACGCCGCCGCTTTGCAACCGGTGAATGACGTCATCCAGCACCTTTACCAGGATGTAGGACTTCCTCACGTAGCCGACATAACTGGCTTGTACCAGCCGCGTGGACAGCCAGTAGCGGCAGCCGCGCAGACACTGGAAGTGCGAGCCCCGACCGATCGTCGTCACTGCGAAGCTCGAGTCCGTCGCGAAACGGTCCTGGCACTCGCGAACCTCCCGCCGTGTCTGGCAGACCTCGATTTGCTCTGACGGGAAACCTGTGTCATTTATAATCCCGTGCATATTGTAGGTTCCGACCATTAGGGTGAGGTTGGGCACGGCACGCAGCAGTTCCCGTAAGTCCTGCGGGAACTGATTCTGTTTGAAGAGGGCGTTCTCGGTGAAGAGCAGACTCTTGATGGCGACGTTGAAGTTGAGACTGTACAGCAGCCAAGTGCCGACCAGCACACGGGCGGACCACGAGTCCGGCCAGAGCCGGGGCCGCACCGCAGGGACCTCGAACATTCTCGCAATTTGCCCGAGCAGGGCTTCCTGGACCACGGCCCACCACCTCGGCCTGGGCAGGACTACTCCAAGCAGGCGTGAGATTGGCACGTGAAGCGCCACTGTGATCCAGAAACCGATCATCGCGAGGGTAGCTCCGGACCCTTTACTACCCCAAATGCTCCGATACACTTTCTCCCAGACATGCAGCCTTGCCTCGTTCAGGTTGCAGCGCGCAGAGATGCGGACGGGCCTGTGCAAGTAGGTCACCGTCGGCTGCCAGGACACCGCCCTTTCATGGTTCACCACCAGGGGCCCAAGGACAACGTCGGTTCTTTTTGCAAGATTATCCAACGCTCCTTTGTATGACCCGTACGCAAAGTCCCTGTCCTTTTCTCCAAGGAAGGTCTGCCACTCAACTTTGACGTTTCTGTTGCGCTCCACAGCCGTCATGATGACCTGGCCGATTTCCGTGTGGACAGACGGTCGTGAAATCGTCTCTTCCTCACAGTCCTCTTCTTCACGGTGAGCCAGACTTACGCGCATGACGCAGCCTCCAAGGTCTCTCGGAATGACGCTGCCTTTGCCGTAGAGCTTGGCCGGTAAGGTGGAGAGCTTGCCCAAGCGGACTGTGGCAACGGGAACGATGACAGGAGGCTGGGCGCCACACAGGCCGGAAGCGTTTGCGAAGGGTTCCATGGTGTACAAGGTGCCAGACTCAAGGCCCACAACCACCACTGCGGTTCGCACCCAGGACCGGGACCACGCCATCACCATCAGCTCTTGTACAAGACGTCCCCGGGAGGAAGGTTCGCTGTTGTCCCCTGTGCGCACTACTATTATCATGGTGGTGTCCCCGTTTGAAGTGACGCTCGAAGCCAGTAGATTCGGCATTTCCTGGAGCACTTGCTGAGGAGTCACTAAAACCATGACACCAGCATCACTGTTGCTTCTACTGCGTAGCCAGGTTGTGGAGCCCGGGCACAGAAGCATAACCGGTACGTAGTACAAATGTTGTCGTATCCAAGGCAGGTGCGTCCCCGCGTCAAGAGCGCACAAGGTGAGGCCTCCTCGGGGTGATGATATTAGGTAACGCTTTGCCAGGACGCCGAGCAACTCCACGAACTGCACATCAGATGACCTGAACCACACACACACACATTGAAGAAACATCGCTGCAGAAGTTTTTCGCGTTTGCTTTCGACATCTCGACGCCTCCTGAGAGAAGTGTCCTAATTATTTGTGCCACGTGAGATCCTAATTGTTTGTGCAGCGCGAGAGATCCTATTTTTTATTCTCTACCTCTCGACTTGAGGCACTTGCAGTTTCTGAACTACCTGAGTTGCCCTTACTTAATGTTCACCAAAATGAGTCAAAAGATTGTCAGAGCAAAGCGGTAAAACGTATGAGCGTGATTTGCTGATAAAAAACGACAAAAGGTCAACCGTAACCTCTCCGAAAAGGTATTTAATACCCTTCTCGCGCAGCACAAACAACTTGGGTTTTTCTTGCGTGGCACAAAATAATTAGGATAATTGTCTTACGACGCGTTGCATTGACTGCCCGTACCCTTGTTGCTTGCTTGGGAGAGACAACCTGAAACCAGGGATCCAAAGCAGCGCCAAGACAGTTGTCAGATATCCGTATGGGCGCATTGGGCAGCGGGTGGATCAAAATGTTCTCGCAGAGGTCACTCTTCAGGCACGTCGCACTTGCCTCTATGATTTGTAGGGAGTGTCGATCGCGTCTCCCTATCCTCTGCCAGGCCGGAAAAATGTCTGGCATGCGAGGAAAGAGGTGCGTATTGATCCCGGTGATGTGATGTGCTCGCCTTCGCTGACGAAACAATCAAGCAGATGGGATGGCACTACGCTACAACGCAATTTACACCGTAAAAAGGCCGTCTAGGAATCCTAGGGGATTTTTTCCAAGTCGGGACAAAATGACCCACTCCAAGGGACTCTCTAGGAACTGGGTTCAAAGTTCTAGGGACTCGCTAGGAAATGGCGGCTTTGGCGCTCCCTTGCCTCACTTCCTAGAGACTCCCTATGAATTCGACTCTAGTGACGTGCGAAGCCTTCGAATCTGAAATGAATCGAATCGAATCACGCTGCCTTCGATTCGGATCGATTTCAAATGAACAGGATTCGGATTTAGGTGATTCGAGAAAACCGGTCACCTTTCGTTTGTATTCGAATGTGGAGCCCGCGCATGTTTGCCAATAGTTTTCTTTTACCGTGATAATTTACGCAAAACACGTCTAAATGAGTCATAATCCAATTATTCTGTGATTTTAAGAACATTTACTTGGCCCAAGTTGCAAGTTTGTCCACGACTGAGTTCATTCCAGTTCATTTTTTGCTACGATTCGAATCGGATTCGAAGTAGGGACATTCGATTCAATTCGATTCGACTTTGAACAATGCCACTTCGAACACCACTATTCGACGCGTTTCCAAAGGAACCCCTAGAAATTTATTCCCGGAGGCCTTCCCATCACAATGTTGACATAATCATCTCAAACTTTCATAGAGATCCATCCAATAAACGTTAACCTAACCACTTTCCAGTTCGAATGTCTGAGTCACCGGTATTGTGAGAAAGCCTTTCACTCAACCCAGTTTTTTACTCTGCGTTTTCTGACGCTTTCAAATCAAACGGGTGCAGGTGAAGTCACAGCCGACGGTGCCGCGCTCTGACGCCTTCAAATGCGAATCCTCCAGAGCACAATGGGTCAGAAGAACCGAGAAGAACGGCGCAGGCGGCCGAATCTTGAGACACGTTTTGCGCTCCAAAGTTCAACAGGACTCGAATCGAACGTGTGACCCCACCAATGGATTGCTCTCTGAACGAGGAATCCATCGGTGGGGTCACATGTTCGGTTCGAGTCCAATTTAGTCGCTCTGGAGGTGTGTAGGCATCGCATATCTTGCAGGTTGCTGCAAATGTGTTGGCCTGTCTGAGTTGTTTCACGTTGTTCAGAAGTCTGCCTTTTCGGTGTCAATAAAGTGGTTTGGAAGGCGCGGCGTTCTTCAATACAGTTTTTTTTTTTCTAGACATCCGGGTGGTTTTTTGCGTTGTTAGCGGATATTACTATTTCGGGTTAGGGACGAAGAGGTGTCTGATTTCGCGTAGCCTTCTCCTCTTGAAGGGTAAATGGGGTCTCAGTTGCATCGGCATTGGGTACGCCACACTCTCATCCTTCAATATACGTTTTATTAATAATCATTGACGTTTGTGCGCATTAATAGGATTTCGTTAAGAAGCTTAACAGATTTGTCAGGACAAAATTGATCATCATGTTAATGTTGCAAATAAAAATGTTAATAGGCTCATTAATGTGCACAAACGTCAATACGTTATTAAACAAAAACTCAGTACGAGTCTGAGAGTGCACCATATGATCTAGCTTAGCCGAGTGGTTTGACAACCACCCCCTCCTGCGCGAAAAAAAAATCCTTTTGGCTTGCGCGAGGATCTTTGAATCAAGCTTGTGTAGAGAAAACATCATATATCATCTGCTAGGTTCTGTTCTGCGGACTCTCAGTAGCTCCACGAAACGAATTCTTTATTGTGAAGGGGATCAGGTTGTGTGCCTGCAGGAGAGGAGGTTTGGACAGGGTTATTCGGCCTGCTGAAGGCGATTCCTTCTGGATGCAGCACACAGTGGGCCAGACGACCGGTGGAGACGGTCAATATCCCGGACGCTTTTTGAGCTCCAGAGTCGTTAAATGAGGCCCGAACCGATAGTGTGACCCAATGGATTCCTCGTTCGTAGAGCTATCGTTTGGTCGGGTCACACGTTTGGCTCGAGTCCCATTTGGCGACTCTGGAGCTCAAAGCGCCTGCGTGGATCTCCTGGCTCACTATACGGGGGCTGCCGACGTGACTGCCTACCATTTGAGCGAAGACACGCCGCCCGCCCGCATCATTCCCGGAACACTCCGGGTAAATTTTGTCAGGATGACAGAAACATGTCTGAAATCCCGATCAACTGAAAGCTACGTTTTTAGAAACTTGTTCTGATATTGATGGCCTGAGTTCTGTAGAATCTGAGAACAAGTTCTGAGCTTTCAGAGGTGCGCGAATTTTGTTCAGGATTTCAGTTCTGACATTCTGACAAAGTTCCACGAGTTCAGAAGACTGGCGCAGGTGGTCAAAACTCGAGATGTGTTTTTAAATCAGGAGTCGCTAAATGGGACTCTAAACGTGTGATCCCACCAATGGATTGCTCTTCGAAGATCAATCCATCAGTGGGGTAACACGACGAGATGGATCCGGTATTTTACTCGTCGGTATTTTATGGTATTAAACCGGTTTTATACCGGTATTTAACCGGAGCTAAAATACCAGTTTAGAAGGGTATTTTACTCTTTTTCATAAAAAAAAAATGGTTTAACTGTAAGAAAAGGTACAAAACGGCCACATTGAGTTACTTTTACAGCGCCGCTTCCTTCACACTAAACTCTTGTGGACTTTTTTAATGCATAATTACGCACTTTTTATGCATAGTTATGCATGCACAGATACATACGTAAGGTGTGTATAATATTATGCACCATTGTGTACATTTTGTGCATCTTCTTGCATAAAATGTACACAGTGATGCATAATATTATACACACCTTACGTACGTTTCTGTGCATACATAGTTATGCATTAAAAAGTCCACAAGATTTTAGTGTGTTCCTCAGACCATTTATACACTACTTTAGGGCTAACGGGGCGCCCTGCCTAAACTACGATCCCATAATAATCAGGGGGCGGGTACTCAGAGTACCTTGATCAACTTACTTGTCTGGAAAGACAAACCAGAAGTGTTTTGAGGGACATGAAGTCGGACTCAAAATTAATGGCGATACCGTGGACCAACAAAATATTTTTATTTTTTTTTTCAAAATCATAGTTAAATTTAAAAATTTCAAGGGAGTGGATCACCAAAATTCTTTCTTTAAATTTTTTTATGAAATCAATCCAATGCATTTTGTTGGGAATTCTTATTACGAATGTTCTTGTCTATATCTACCAAAGAAAGTTTTAGAGGCAGCTCGCGGAGTCTTCTTCCCCGTATGACGTAAAGAAACGAAATTTACCCCCTAGGTTGGCGTTAGGCAACAAACAAAAGTTGAATTATTGTCAAAATACGAGACTTACTGAAAAGTATCTGGTGACTTAGGAGACAATAGCATATTACCAGCTCAAAATCACAATCTGGGTTGAACTAGGCCCTAACCCACATTATTTTTAAGAAAGACAGAATAATACCAAGAATACCCTAAAATACCGTTTTATACCGGTATTTTATTTGGTTTTAAACAAAAACCCTCAGCCAAGGCAAGCCAAGCGGTCTTTGCGCGCATCGGGCGGCGGAGTGGAGTGGAGCTCACTAAATTACTATGTAGGTTTTAATGCGCGCCCGCGCACGAAAATAAACATGCACTTTGTAACGCACGAATTTGTCCGTGACAATGCACGATTTAGAGCGCGGGTATGCAGAAAATCGTGCGTTATTGCGCTCAATTTTGTGCGCAACAAATGCATGTTTAATTTCGTGCGTTACGTATGCACAAAAACCTACATCGTAATTTTGTGTGAGGAGGGAGGGGCAGGGGGTGGGCCGGCAGGCCTGGACCGGCGGCGGCATGCCCTATTTAAATTCTCCTATCCTTTGCCGTCGAAATTGTCGTAGTGTGTGAGGAGGGAGGGGCAGGGGGTGGGCCGGTCCATAGATTCGCCTAGCCGGCCTGGTCTCGGCGCGCATCCAGCTCACTAAATTACTATGTACTATTTTATGCATAACCTTTGCACAAAGTTGTGCATGCGTTTCAATATGCACGAATTTTATGCGCTACAAAGCACACTTTCGTGCGTAGTTACGCACAAATTCGTGCATTTCAAAACGCATGCACAATTTTGTGCGAATCTTGCGCACAAAAAAGTACATAGTAATTTAGTGTGAGCGGCTAAGTCCCGATTTTCGATCGGCGTTTCGCGGTTTACGGCCACACCGTTCAAGGAATCGAAACCGGATTACAGGAACTTCTTAGTGCAGCTAGTAGCTACAAAATAACAGAACGCTTTCTTTGATATCTGGTCTGGAAGACCCGGGGCAGTTTTCGATCAATTTCAGCCAATCCAAAATTTCGGGATTTTTTTTTGAACGGGCCGGCGTCGAGGCTGGTTCATCTCGAGTGCCCCTGCAAAGTTTCAACTCGATCCGACAACGCGTGTGGGCACAACCGAGGTGTATGTGTCGCTGTGCGGAGGCTCCGCGGGCCTCCGAGCCGCTCCGATCGCTGCCTCGGGCCAGCCTTTCGCTGCCACGTCCAAGCCACGTCGTGCTGCCCTCCCTCCTCCACACTGTGAGAAATAACCACGGTAAATCCTGGTTAGGGCAGCACGACGTGGCAGCGGGGCGCGGCGTGGCGGCGACGACGACGGCCTACCCACCTAGCACCCGGCCGTGCAGGCCCCTGTGAGCGGAGCGCATAGTTAAATTTAAAAATTTCAAGGGAGTGGATCACCAAAATTCTTTCTTTTAATTTTTTAGCAGATGATACATTTATGTACACAGCTATTCGCAAAAACAATAACAAAAATACGATTTCAAGAAATCCTGGTAGTCACGAAGTTAATTTTATATTTATGTCCTGGTTTAACAAAGGCTAGGACTGCGTTGTGTGTAGTTCTGTTTACGTTTGTCAGACCATTATAAATAATACTAAAACTTACGTAAAGACCACACTGTAAAAAATTTTTGTAGCCAAATTCCTATACATGTATATGAAACAATTCACATATACATGTATACGAATATTACCACACACTTGTATGGCAATTTTCCTATACATCGGTATGGCATTATGACTATACGTGTATAGGCGTTGCCCTATCTGTTGTGCAGGATTTTTCCTATACATCGGTATAGCAGCTTTGCTACGCATGTATAGAATTTCTCGGATTTCCCAAAAAAGAACGCAATTTATGCAAGCCGTTAGGCTGTGTTGACGTTATCATATTCTAACCTCCACGGCTATGATTGTAGCCGTGTTATCGTGACTTGAGGTGCAGCCGGTCCGCCAATCTGACGAAGTCAGACCACTACCTGTCCTCCCATGTAGTGGTGAGGGGGGACGTATCATAGTCAAAAAATGTAGGCGGTCGAATTGCAACCCGACTATCTCTCACTCAAGGAAAGCGCGTGCCTCTCCACCCAACGAAATTCCTAACCGTAGCTTCCACCGAGAAGTAAGTCCGTAAAAACGATACTAGCGCCATCTAGCGGATCATCTGGGTTACAGACATAGAAGCAGCTTTGCGACTTTTGTCACAAGTGAACAATTAATCGCATTGGTTCCCATTATTTGTACAAGTTACAAAAATTTGAATCTCTGCTAAAACACTTCAGAACAAAATTCTTTTTTTCAGTCAGTCATATTTCTATACACGGGTTGGAAAGTTCCTATACATGAATAGGATTTCAGGGAGTTCCTATACATGGATAGGAATTTTCCTATACATTTTCGGCTTGAATACCAAAAAACCCATATTAATCGGAAAATTCCTATACATGTATCGGAATATCCATGTTTCCTATACATGTATAGGAATTTTGCTAGACCACTGTATTGTAAAAGTCCGATCATTTTTTACAGTGCAGCTGCGGATCAATTTGTGTCAAAAACAGACATTTAAGACAGTCTCATAATACCTGAAGGTCAAGTTATTCACAGAAACGTGCAGTAAAATAGTCCAGTTCACCCAGCTTTAAGGTTAGAAAAAAAGCACAGCCCCGTGTCCAGATCGTTTCGTCTTAGATTCAGAAGTACCATCAAACCTCGCTACAAGGTGCAGCTACACGCCCACTGTTTTCAAAAGGGACTTATAGTCACACTCAAACTACGTTAGGGATAGTTTTATCACAAATGCATTTGCACAGGCACGCAGTTTAATGTCCTATTTCACTCCGATTCGAAGAGTTTAGAACATTTAGGGTTGGTATTTCTGAAAACAACAGGGCCTGCGCGCAGCGGCGCGGGACACTCTGGCCAACAATCACCGACCGACCGGCCGATCCAAATGGCCACGTTCGAAAACAACGTCTATACCATTGTTGGAGCTCTTCTAGCTGCAGTTAAAGACAATTTTGATTCGAACGCGCTTTTTTAAGGGAGCGAGCGTTTTTGGTGTAAGCTGTACAGAGGCGAAAATGAGCGCTGCTATTGGTCGCATTCCATTTCCGGTGGCTCGGCTCCCCCCTCTCCCTGTGTTTTTCGCTGACGAGTCGAGTTTTGCCATGGTAACGGCGATTTCAACTCAAAATTTCTCAAAATTGGCCCTGCACTTTTCAACCAGATTTCACCACTTAAATCAGGGTACAAAGTTCTACCACTCTGCCAAGTCTCATCAGAATCGTATAGAGAATTTCGAAACTGCATAAGGGGCCAGACTGGAAATAAAAATTAAAAAAAAAAAAACCCAACCCCGGTGAGGCTATAAGGCTACTTCGTGCCTAAAAATTAAAATTATAAATGTATCATAATGCTTGTACTCTCGTGTCGTGTACGGGGACAGCGAGCGCGTGGATGGCTCGCCAAGAATTATGGTGCGGAGGGGGCTTTGGCTCGCCCGCGCCCCCGCCGCTATCCTAGTCTTATTTGGTATCATTTTTCTCGTCGGAACGTGAGGGTGCAGAATTCGGCATCCATTCAACTATTTAACAGATACCCGCAAAAGTTCGCATTGGTACTAGGGCGGAACGGATGCGCGGCGTCTGGTTACAAGTGGCGCGGAGTGCTGCGCTGCGCCGCGCTGCTCTTGTTTGTTTATGTTGGAGTCGACTGACGAAGCTCGGCTGCTTATCGTGACCGGACGCTGCGCCGAGGCTGGAGTGTCAAGTGCAAGACACCTGCGCCGATGCCGCGCTAGTACAGAAAACAACTTTTACGGGTATTGAGTATTCATGTGATTGGCCATCATATTGTACATCCTCGCGTTGAAACAAAGAGAATGATACCCAACACAAGTGGTATTAGGCATATCATTGTGGACACACATGCGTAGACATGAATTCATCAAACAAAATTAGAAAATTAAAATTAAATTGTTTTCCTTAATTAAATGATGAACAAACATACATTGAAATAAACATTAGTATCATCTGCTTTCACGTTAGCGTTAACGTTTTTTTTTTTATCAGGAATTAATTGTACTTTCAAAGTACAACAATTGTTGTACAATTGTTGTACAAAGTACAATTGAACCGGCATGACGAGTGCTGTGCAGTCCAGGCCTCGTTGTGGTTCGTACAATTCTTGTTGTACTTTCTACAATCCCTGTTGTACTTTCAATTGTACAGTTTTTGTTGTACTATCCACACTTTTTCTTGCAGTGGGCGGCGACGACGACGGCCTACCCACCCGGCCGTCAGGAGAACAATAAATGCCTTCGGCCTGCGGCCGTGCTGCAGGCCCCTGTGAGCGGGGCGCATAGAGTGGATGGGTGGGTTTGGACCGGTTTGGACTGGTTGGGGTGGAGCGTGATGAGAAGGTCGGATGGAAAAGTAGAAGCGGCAGCAAAGACCGCTTAAAAAATAAAATACCGGTATTTTACCATCCCTAGTCACACGTTCAATTTGAGCTCTGTTTAGCGACTGTGGAGCTCAAAACGCGTTTAGAGTTTTGATCGCCTGCGCCGGCCTACCGGCCCGATGTGCAGGGATGGTGAAAAATCGGACGCCCCATTAGACTGGATTTCCTTACTCGTGTAACTTTAGGCAGAATGTTAGAAGCCTGTCTGAAATACTGATCAAAATTTGCGCACCTCTGAAAGCCTAGACTCTGAAAACTTATTCTAATATTGATGGCCTGAGTTCTACAGAATGTCAGAGAAAAAGTTTTCAGCTTTCAGAGGAGCACGAATTTCGTTCTTGTTCAGGATTCCAGAAAGGTTTCTGACATTCTGACGAAATTTACACGAGTGGCTTACTTTGAGACTTACTAAAATAATACACTAGGCCAGGGAGGAGCAGCGAGTTCCAGCAATTTACGAGCCAAAACACACTTCCCGACCATGCCGAAGCCGAAAGTCATCTGCTAACTTACCCCCACAAAATTCGAATTTGAAAATGGCGTTTGGTACCGTTCGAAACGCCTCGTCTCTGGGAACACGTTGGTGTGCCTCAACACGTTGAGACTTTTAACCCAAATTTGAACAGGCTTGAGCGATCTGTGCCGCGCCTGAGCGCGCCACTCAACCCGCCCTCCACCTCTCCCCTCCCCTGCCCCTCCCCTTCCCCTCCCCCATGCTGCCGCCACGCAGCCGGCCGCAAGGATGCACCCAGCTGCAGACTGACTCCGAGCAGGAGCTGCCCCTCTCTCTTCCACTGATGGTCCAAGTCTCGTTGTGGTGCGAGAGAGACAGAACAAAGGAAGGTTCGGACCGGCCAGGACCCCACCCCACTGCACCGGCAAGCCGGGAGGCACCGCCGGCACAGGAGGGGGTTGGAGGGGGAAAACCCAAGCCCAGCCAGCCAGTGCCAGTGCCAGTGCCTGCCTGCCAGGCCCAGGCCAGGCCAGCCAGTTGAGTTCCGCGCGCCGCACCACCCTGTTCACCGAGGAGCCGCTGCAGGCCTGGCAGCAACTGGCGCAGCGTGCAGCGTGTCCCCGACCTCGTGTCCAGGGCGGCGGCGCAGCACCATGCTCGCACCGGACATGCTCGTGTCGCTCGCGTCGGCGCCATCGCCAGCAGGAGGTCGTCCCCCTCGCAGTCGTGGTCGTGTTCGAAGCGACGCCGTCGTCCTTGCGCCTGCTGCACCTCGCCGTCGTCCCTGTGGGTGACGCCGTTGACCTGGCGCCTGCTGTACCTTGCCGCCGTCCTCGTGTTCAAGGCGACGCCGGCGACCTCTCGCCTGCTGCACCTCGCCGTCGTCCTGGCGCCCACGCCTCCACCACCTCGCCGTCGTCCTCGTTGGCGCCGACGGCGACCACGCGCCTGCTGCACCTCGCCGCCGTCCTCGTGTTCAAGGTAACGCCCGCGGCCTGGCATCTGCTGCACCTCGCCGTCATCATCTGGTGACGCCGTCGTCGTGGCCTGTGCTTCACCTCGCCGTCGTCCTTTTTGGCGACGCCGTTGACCTGGCGCCTGCTGTATCTTGCCGCCGTCCTCGTGTTCAAGGCGACGCCGGTGACCTCTCGCCTGCTGCACCTCGCCGTCGTCCTTGTTGGCGAAGACGGTGACCTCGCGACTGCCGCACCTCGCCGTCGTCCTGCCGCCCGCTTCACCACGCCGTCGTCCTGCCGCCCGCTTCACCACGCCGTCGTCCTGCCGCCCGCTTCACCACGCCGTCGTCCTGCCGCCCGCTTCACCACGCCGTCGTCCTGCCGCCCGCTTCACCACGCCGTCGTCCTGCCGCCCGCTTCACCACGCCGTCGTCCTGCCGCCCGCGTCACCACGCCGTCGTCCTGCCGCCCGCTTCACCACGCCGTCGTCCTGCCGCCCGCGTCACCACGCCGTCGTCCTCGTGTTCAAGGCGACGCTCACCTAGTCGTCGTCTGCTTTTCGATGCCGCAGTTCACAACGCCGCGACAGGTGTGTCGCAACGTTCGGGCGCCGCTCACGTGAGTACCCGGTACCTGGTACCGTTTTCGCTTTCAATCTCCTGCGATGCCCCGCCTGCGCACGGAAAAAAGTTGTTCCAGCATCCGCCACGGCTAGTTATTTCCACTCTGGCTGCAAGGAATCTTAACGAAAAAAATAGCTGAGCTGCAATGAAATGAGTTGAAAAGTGTTTGCTTCTTGTTTTCGTGCCTTGGTAAAATATATTTGCTGCTGATTTCATTACCTTGCAAAATGTGCACCCAAAAAGCCTCTCCCGGTTGTAGGTCTGAAGATGTGTTCTCAAGTTTGCACTTTCTCTGAAAATTTTCTTGGAAATTGTGCGCTTGTTCGTAACTTTTCTTTGCTCGTGTAAATTTTGTCAGAATGTCAGAAACATGTCTGAAATCCCGATCAAAAATCAAAATGCGCGCACCTCAGAAAGCTGAGATTCTTAAAACTTATTCTGATATTGATGGCCTGAGTTCTACAGAATGTCAGAAAAAGTTTTCAGCTTTCAGAGGTGCGTGAATTGAGATCGGGATTTCAGACAGGTTTCTGACATTCTGACAAAATTCACACGAGTGTTGCAAACTGTTCACTCGTAAGGCCTACGTTAGAACCCCTTTTTTCCGTGCCTGGCGACATCGTTGAGTCCCCCGCACCACACGCCGCCGCCCGCAGCTTCTAAGAAGCTCGTTGTCAAGCGCGCTCAGAAACAGGGATCGTCTTCGTTAGAACGTGCGCCTCCGACAAGGGATAAGGGATCCGCACTTGTACTTTTCCGATCGAATTTCCGCTCGATTTTTCGCTTTAGAACTTCCGGCCCTATTCAAAGCGTCTGCTGTGCAAAGTTTCGAATATTTTTGTTTAAATTTACGCACGACACGCGTCCGTGGTAAATTGCAGGGGCGAAAAATCTTGGCCAAGCCCTCGAAAATGTAACGTTATTCGTGTGGAATGCGTAGCCGATGCGGGTGCCCGGCGCTTGCGGCCAAAAAATTTAGCGACAGTAAAGCTCGAAACGCGTCTAGAGTTTTGAGCTCTTCAGTCGCTAAATTAAACTCGAACCGAACATGTGACCCCACGAACGGATTGCTCTCCGAACGAGGAATCCATTGGTGAGGTCACACGTTCGGTTCGAGACTTGTTCAGCGACTCTGAAGCTCAAAACCCGTCCGGGATTTTGACCGCCTCCAACGGTCTTCTGGCCCACTGTGCGATAGCTTTTTGCTCTTTAGTGCCACTTTAGTACAGTCTCTTTTGTGCCGAAAATGTCTTGTCTGGTGTTAGTGCCCGCCGACTGTCGGCAGACCGGCGCCGCGTCGGCGAGCCGTCCACTGTGCCGTCCCGGCTTGGGATTGGAATCCCCTCATTTGCGTGGCGGCGGCCGCGTCCGTGCCACCTGCGTGCTGTCGCACAGTGGGCCAGAAGACTGCGCAGGCAGCCAAAAAACTCTAACGCGTTTTGAGCTCTCGAGTCGCTAGATGGGACTCGAACCGAACGTGTGACCCCACCAGTGGATTCCTCGTTCGGAGCGCTATCCATGGGTAGGTTACACGTTCGATTCGAGTCTTGGCGACTCTTGGCTCCAAAACGCGTCCGGGATTTTGATTTGACTGCCTTCACCCCGGTCTTCTGTCCCACTGTGCGATGGCTTTTTGCACCTCGTTTTGCACTTTAGCGGCGCTTTAGTGCACCCTCCTTTGCGAGGGGGTAAACACTTTCGTAATGCCCTGCACAAAAAAGCCGTGTATTACGCGTAATACACGTATTTGTAATACCATTTTAGGGTCATGTGGCAAAATTTAGCATTTCTATGCCGTAACACACTTGTAATACCACCGTAATACAGCGTAATACCGAGTAGTCTGTACACGATTTCTTGAAGTGTTTACCCCCTCGCTCCTTTGCACTGAGAAAACCTTACAAACTATTTCGGGCCTCACAAAGAAAAGTAGTTTGTATAACAAAGTATTTTGAGCATACATAAGCTTACGAAGAAAATACTTCGTAATTTACAAACTATTTCTTCGTATAACAAAGTATTTTTGTTTGTTATATGTATGCTCAAAATACTTCGTAAGGTTTTAAGAGTGTGTGATTAATAGTTTTACCGGTGTCGGATTACCTTCCCCTAGCCTGTACCGGTGCCTCGCCGGGCCGCATCGCAGTGCCGTCCCACGGTGCCGTCCCGGCCATGCATTGGAATCGTCTCATTATCGTGGCATCGGCCGCGTCCGGTCTCGCAGGTGCATCGCTACCTGAGTGCTGTCGCCCTGCCCCCAGACCGGCTGGGAGCAAGGTAGGAGGAGGGGTCAGGAGTCCCATAAATTTTGAAAGCGACCACAAAGGGTCCCAGCGGGGCTAGGGCTAGAGTGCGCGACAAGCTAAGTTGAGCCAACGCGTCTTATGGGAGACAGTCAAAACTAAAATGCTATGCCAGGCCATCCCCAGCGACCGGGTCCCATTGTGAGGAGTCGCAGATGTTGGGCCGAGGGTCGGCCTGCCTGCCGAAGCACTCCTATTGTCTCCACCAAGTGCTCATTTTGACATTTGTTGGTTTCCATTTTTTAACAATTTAAACGCCATATTCTGCTTCCTCATGTCCAGACGATTAACGCTATATTTTTTTTCCGATTTTGTGGTATTTTTTAGATTTTGTTCCCACTTGATTTTCCTGTTTATCTCGTGAACCTCTAGAACTAGAACTGATTTTCAAAAGTGCATCTTGTTCGTCTTGCCATGACGAATTGAACGAGCTATTTCATTTTAGTCTAGGACTTCTAGAAGCGATTTTACATTTTTCGGCCAGATGCTATTGTCCTGGGGGGTCCCGCCACCTCCTCTTCTCAGCTGACCCGGACTACCTGCTGGGGTCCCGCCCGCACGGCCCGCACTGCCTGCTGGCTAACAGATCTGGTTTTGGCTGTACTTTTCAATGGAGAATCGGGCTCCCTATACAGTGCTCCCTCTCTCCAAGCTGAAGATTCGGGGGACAGGTTCAGCTTGGAGAGAACAGTAGAAACTGTTGAACACGTGTTGGGAGGGACGAGCTTGTACCTTGCGTTGGATCAACTTAGCTTGTCGCGCACTCTAGTACACCAACCTTTTTTTAAAAAAAAAAATAAAAATTATTTAATAATTGTTGACTCTTGCCGCTTTGAAAAAAAAGGGTGCCATGCTGGGTGCGTGTCCTCGAACCCACTGGTCCGAACCCTTTTTTTGGGTGGTGGGGGGGGCCTTGATGAAGCGGCGTGTAAGGCGCGCACCCCGGGAGGGTCTCTATACCCTATTCCCACAACGCCGCGTCGTGGGAGGCAGGGCGCTGTGTCGCGTCGGGTAAATGGAATTCCAAGGGAGGTGCTAGCAGCGGTCGCCCCCTACCCCACCCGAGGAAGGCGCGTCGAGGGGTGGGGGGGACGCGCCGACGGAGCTGCTAGCAATTCACTTGGAATTCCGGGCCCCGTTTTCATGAAGCGTTTAGAGAATTCGACAAGTAGGAGAGCGCCACATCAACTACGGCTACTCGCCGGTACCGATGGACCTGCGGGTAGGCAACCAGTCGGTGGAGCAGCGGCCCGGCGACGCCGCAGTCCCCATGGAGGAGGGATATGAGAGCGCGTCGCCGAGCGCCCCGTCACCGAGGCGACCCAACGATGACGCAGCGGCCCCCAGCGTCGCGTCGAGGGGGCAGGACGGCAACGAGAATCTGCCCCCGCCGCCGCCAGCCATCCCCATCGTCGACTAGTTTTGAGCGTAGCGGCGTCGCGGTGGGTTAGGGCCAGCGAGCGATCGGCGCACAGTGGGTTAAGAAGACCGTTGAGGCGGCCAAAACCCGTGACGCGTTTTGAGCGCAAGAGTCGCTAAATGGGACTCGAATCGAACGTGTGACCCCACCAATAGATTCCTCGGTCGGAGAGCAATCCATTGGTGGAGTCACACATTTGATTTTAGTCCCATTTAGCGACTCTGGAGCTCGAAACGTGTCCACAATTTTGGCCGCCTTAAAGGTCTTCTGACCCACTGTGTGGCGCGCGGTGGTGGGCACGGAGTCGCGCGGTGGGCAAGTTTGCGGTCGTCGAAGCGTCTCGTGCGTGGTGGGCCAGGCCGCATGGTGGGCCAGGCCGCATCATGGTGGGCTGGGCGTCGGCATGGGCAAGGTTGCGTGGCAAGCACGGCGACGTGGTGGGCCAGGCGGAGTGGTGGGCTGGGCGTCTCGCGTGCGTCGCGTGGTGGGCAAGGCAGCGTGGTGGGTCGGGCGGCGTGCTGGCTGGACATCATGGCGGGCAAGGTTGCGTGGCAGGCACGGCGTCGTGGTGGTGGGCATGGTGTTTCGTGTGCGGCGCGTGGACACTGAAAAAAATAAGTTTCCTCATCTGAGAACATTTGCATCACTATGCTGGATTGCTCTCGGATTATCTGAGAGCATTCCATCATAGTGATGCAAATTAATGTTCTCAGATTGAGAACTCATTCTTTTCAGTGGAGGGGATAGGGCGGCTCGGTGGGCGTCGTCTAATGGGCAAGGCACCGCAGTGGGCGTACGGCAGACTCATCCAACCAGCGAGGCTTAGTTTTGAAACACCAAATTGCGTTCCGTCCTCGGACGATCTGTTTTAAAGACAGTGTAAGTGACTTTCAACCAAGCAGACTGATGAAAAAAAAAAAATGTCAAATTTTGAATTTATGGCCGCGAGGTATATCAATTTTTGTTTCTGTCATAAATTCGAGTTTCAACATATGTTTCATCGGTATAGGTAAAAGTCACCTGCACTGAACGTTAATCAATTCGTTCGTAACTTTGACGCACATAGACTTTTTAAAATTGAGCTCGGCCGGTGGATTAGTCCTGCCGTAAAGAGGAGGGCAGGGGGGGAGGGGGGCAGGGGGGGAGGGGGGCCTCCGCGCACAGCGTGACCGGCGGGGCCTGGCCAAGCTCCTCCAGAATGCTTTGTTGTTTTGTTTCTTGTAGTGTCATTTTGTGCATGCTCTGTTAGTGTTCTGTGGAATGTGAACGCTGGGTCTCTCGCTACACCGTGAAAACACAGTGATAGCGCTGGATCGCGTGTACTGTATAAAAGTTAAGTCAAATCGACTGAAACTATTAGTTTTAGTCGTTTTGACTAAGAAGTCATGAGGTACTCTCTTAGTCAAAACGATGTTACTCAGAAATATCAACTAAATTTTAGTCGATTGAACTTAAGTCTTTTTACAATCTGCACAATCTTCTATTGTTCTATTGTCGTTGTTTTTTTTTTTTTTTTTTTTTTCAGATGGTATGCCGGCTTTGACCCAAAACATAAGCCGCTAACCCTACAGTATACAATAGGACTTGCGTCAAGTAGCGGGTGGGCAGTTTGGGTCCCAGTATCCGGTATTTGCTTTCCACATTTTCGTATGTGGTTTGTTTCCACCTGATATTTTGGAAACGCACTTCACCGTTATTCAACGATTGTGACGTCATATACTTTCAAATGTGAATTTTGTCACGTTCGTCTGAATACGATGTCACATTTGTTGGAACGTGACGCGGCCGTTCAATTAGGATGTAACATCCGATTGAACGTTGGTCAACTTTGAAACGAGTGTGACATCATATTTAAACGAACGTGACACAATTCACATTCTAACGAATGCGACGTCACTTTCGTTAAATAGCAGGGTTCTGTCTTGACTTCTTTAGTTCCTCATGTTGTCTTTTGTTGCGCTGTCTCCATTTTTGAGACACACCCTAAATGTTTTTGTACAAATTTTGTACGAGACATCACAGTTTTTTGTGCAGATGAACTTTTCGTACAATTTTGTACGAAATTTTGAACAAAAATGGGGAAATTTGTGCGGATTTGCGTACAAAAATTGTACGAAAAGTTCATCTGCACAAAAAACTGTGATGTCTCGTACAAAATTGTACATAAGATTTAGTGTGCAGCGTGCTGCAGTCGAGGGGTCGACAACTCCCCTTAGCTGCGTACGAGGGAGTATATGTATATTACCAGTAATATAGGGAATATATGCGTAATATAGAGTAATATAGGGGTAATATAGAGGCAAAATTGTGGTAATATACATATATTACATGGTAATATACCAGTAATATACAGGTAATATAGCCACCGCGTTCGAGGTAATATATGAGTTGTCGACCCCTCGGCTGCAGTGCTGTGCTGTTGACAGTGGTGGATCCAGGGCCGGCCTGAAAAAGGGGGGTGGGGTGGGGAGCAAAGTAGCACTTTTTGCCTGCTGACGGGGGCAAAGTGTGGCTTTTGCGGTTCAGGCGGCTGGTCCAAGGGAGGGGCAAATCTTCTTTGCCCTTCCCCCTCTGGATTCGTGCTTGATCGTCACAGAACTGTCCATCCAAGCTGCCTGCTCCGTGCAGTGGGACGAGTTCTTGAATCAAGTACATTCCAAAGGGACTGACAACTTTTGCAATCAAAACATGCTGTTCACAGTGGGCGTAACTGTGGTAACAGCGCATGGCAATGGGGATTCCATGTCGCCTCCACATCATCTTGGCTTTGGGCATTTTCTGATGCTCCCAAGTTTTTGTTTCACACTAAATCTCATGTACAATTTTGTACGAGACATCACAGTTTTTTGTGCAGAGGAACTTTTCGTACAATTTTTGTACGAAAATCTGCACAAATTTCCCCGTTTTTGTACAAAATATCGTACAAAATTGTACGAAAAGTGCATCTGCACAAAAAACTGTGATGTCTCGTACATAATTTGTACAAAAACATTTAGGGTGTTGATCGCAGGTCTTTTGGTTTTTGGTACGCAAGGTGGTCTCGTCCAGAAGCACTAGTCGCTCACAGCGGCGCGTCTCTCTTCAATGACGCGTTGCATCGCTTTCCCCCTCTCTCACTCTCACGAAGCGAGACGGGGCGGAGCGAGGAGCTTGAGAGCGGCTGTGGTCGAGGGGATAGGCAGGCAACACCACTTGCCGCACACGCTTCGTCGCACTGTCTCTCTCGCACTCGTAGGGCATGCCGCATACAGGCATATTGGTGCGGCAGAGACGGGGCGACGAAACACTGCACGGCAAAAATTCTTCCTGGTTTTCCCAGGAACTCCCTGGAAACCGCCTATGTCTTCACTATAGGCAACCTGGGAAAACCAGGAACCGTTTTTGCCGTGAGTGCGGACTCGGCGCTGAACGGGCCTGGCCCAGCCTGGTCAGTCAGGCGGACGCGGCGGCCAGCCAGTTAGCCGGTCAGCCACGAGTATAGGCCAGTAGAACAATTAATCGTTAGAATCTAGAGTCTGGCCCGGGCGTGCCCCCTCCCTTCTCACTTCGTTGCCCAGACTTCCGGGCGGATCAGCCTCAACCCCGCCTTACATACCCAATCCGGAGAGAGTGGACTCTATGGTGCAGCAGAACGATAGCTTGCACACCGTCACGGCTGATCGTCCAAGGGGCAGCAAGGCAACCCGCACTACACCCTCGCACAGACCAACAGGGAGACCAGGTGGAGAGGTGGCGGTGAAGACTGATACTCGGTCCTCGTGGCCCAAAGTTTATATAGTTTGAACCGGGGCCGCGCGACCCCGGCTCCCCACTTCTTCTGCCTCTACCAACTACCTAATAAAATTGAAGACTAAACGAAGTAGACGACATCACAGGCCCGTGTTTTTGAGTTAAGGGCCAACCGTGATCACGCGGAAAACTGTAAAAAAATGATTAATAAAAAGAAGGCATACAGAAGAAAGAAAAGTGGAGATAGACAAAGGAAGGGAAGGTAGTTAGAGAAAGAGGAGGTATAGATTTGCAATTCAAATACTAAGAATATTAAGACAAGAGTGACGAAAGATGAGCGCATAGAAAATGACGAGAGACAAGTGCAGAGAAACTGAAGAGACTTAGTAAATGGAGTAGATTGTCAATCAGGAAACTAAGGGAAAGAAAAGAGAGAGAAAAGAAAAAAAAAGAGACTTGAGATTAAGGCACAGGAATCAGCGACGAAGGCGATGGGGTGAAATAGGAACGGCGGGGGGAGGGGGTGGCAACTCTGGAGGGGGTGGGGTGGCAGCTGGGGGTTGGACGACGGGGGAAGATGGCGGCGATATAGTGTATTCACTATATTGTGGAGAAGACGGCGGGTCAGATGGCGGCGTCCAGCTGCCGAAGGTTGACATTGACGGCGGTGGCACAAATTCTGCTGGTTCTGGAAGAATAGGCTGAAACGCAGAATTTGGGAGAACGAGGGAGGCCCGCTGGTCTGCAGCAACGCGGGGTGGAGCGGAAGGGAGAGGATGCGAGGATGCGGAGGCTGGGAGCACGGCGGCGACAATGTCGCGGACCTGCGACTGCAAACCTGACGGCATCTCGGCGAAGCGTCGAGTGATCGTAACGGGCACATGAGCACGCCTGCCGGCGACAGGCGTGTGCAGTTGCCGGGGCCATAGCGGGTCGTTGAGCATGCGATGCCTGTAAAAGCATTTATTGCCGTATGGGCAATTATCGTCATCCATGACGTATTTACAGGGAATCATGCTCAACTTTTGTTTGTACAACTCCAAGTACCGGACACGATCCGGCCCCGTGATTAGGCTCTTACACTTAACCCCGAAGTACACCGTCTGGGCGCACAAAGGGCACTTCAATTTCGGTCCCAATATCGACCGAATCCGTCCTGAGATGGAGCGCCTCGGCGCCACGTCGCGGCGCAGTCCGCGCATATAGCCCCAGTGCATACACAATTCAATCCCAAAAAAAAAAAAAAAAAAAAAAGTGAAAGCGATAAATTGGGATTACATACATTTAACCGCAATATGAATTGCCCACAAACCTTCACTCATATATATCATAGATGTCATAGTGCTTGAAGTGTGAAGTGGAAAGAACGCCCCTCACGCGCGCGACGAGAGAAGGCGCGCCAAACCGCAATCAGAAAGGTTGTCTCGTGCATGAATTTCCAACAGTGTGTGCGCAGCAGGACTGCACCGCCACGCGATGGCGGGGCGGGCGAGGTGACCCGTGTGGGAGAGCGAGGATGGGGAGAGGGGCGGAGGGGAAGAAGGGCGGAAGGGGAGATGGGCGGGCGGAAAGGGGGGGGGGGCAAAGGGCCTTCCGCGGCTTAGATCTCTCCACTAATCGTCCGTCCCCCCATCCTCTGACTCTGAACCGGCGCTTGAAATGTCCTCAGCCTCCGATTCAGACACTTGCTGGACAATTAGCGAACCTTGGCAAGTGCAAAGCGGATCAAAGTAGTGAGTATATATCCCACACTGTTCACAACGTCTTTCCCGTTCGACAAACTCATTTAAATCGCTCAAATCATATATGCACGGCTCGTGCGAATCGTAAAAATGGACTAAAGAGTGTTTACTCAAGTTAGCGAGATGGAGGTGATCAGCACAATAGTGCTGACGATGCTGGCCCAAGACTATAATATACTGTTGTATGCCCCGTTTTTAGTGACCTTCTCGGTGTGTTTTTGGTGAGAAATGTAAGGAGAACAAGTAAATCGATTAGTAGTTGCCAATTATTCCAAGACTTTATCAAATTCAAATATGAAATTATATTCTTTTCAAAATCACATAAACATATTCTAATCCAACAAACAAGGCAGTGCAACGTACAAATGACAAATACAAATATGATGACCGGGCGTGCCACCTCTCTGCTCGACCTGTGTGCAAACCTAGGACGGATCAGATCGCTCGTTACCCTCCCTACATACCAAGTCCTGAAAGGGAGGACTCCATGGCTTGACGTGACTGGTCCAGACGATGGGATGCAGAGGGCCAGAAGACACCACACAGCCTCAGCCGGCGGCCGATCCGTCCTGACAGTGGCAGGGGCCGTAGGCAACACGCACTACTTCCTGGCTACGACTGGCAGGGGGACACAGTTGAGGGCTGGAGCTGGTGACGAGGACTGATACCCGAATCCGGCGCCCACGGTTTATATAGTTTGAACCGCGACCACGTGACCCAAGCTTCCCTCTCCCATCTCGGCTCCCTCTCCAAAATCTCGTCCAAATTAGATAAGGAGAGAGAAAATCAGAGAGAGAGCACAGGAGGAGTCCATTTGACTAGATGTCACCGAATTGCCACCTGTCAGTCTCCACCCGTCATCATAGTTTAGGAAGGCCCGAGCACCGGACCTGTACCGATTTAAAAGCTATAAAACCGCGCCGGCCACTCAGCCCTTCCGTGCTTCGTTAGTCCATACAGCGCGGGTCGCGTCTTCCTCTCCCCCGCGCGCCCGCGTGTCTAGTGCCATTTGGTCCACTCCGGGAGACGAGCCGCGAGTTCCCAGAAAAGTAGTAAACCCGCCATGGCACAGAAGATGCCATGTCGTGCCGCGACGCGCCGTGCCATGCCGGCTTGGGACCTGCATAGTGTAACCAGGCCTTGATCGGCCGGTCACTGCGGCCCTGCGGCCCCCGCGGCCCCGCTGTCCGGCAGCCGCCCGTGGTGCCGGCCGGACCATCTTTTACGATCGATGTAATCAGGCCCGAGCCTGTCTGTGGAAACGCGGCGAGGCCGGGTGAAACTGTGGGGACTCGGCAAATCGATCCCGTGAGAAATCATTAATTATTTCGAACAAAAAAATCTGGACCGATTGCAGAGTCACAACAGATACCCCCTCCTTCGAAAAACGAAAGTTGACTGAAAGGAAACTTTCGTAACAATTCTAGTATCGGTCGCGGTGGATCGTGGCCGTGTATGGATTAACGAAACACTTACATTCACACCGTCTTATGGTAGAAATTAACTAGGTCGGTTTGGTTACATCATACAATCTAGACAGTCAGTGACAGTATTCAGTAGTGCACATAGTTTTCGAGTTCTATGGCATTCGAAAGTGCATCAACATTAGGCCACCATGAACACACAGTGTATACCGTCGGATGGCATACTCGATCAATTTTTTTTTCTTTTCTGCAGTATTAGGGTTTTAAGTGGCGACTTCGCAACACTTACGAGAGACGAACAGACTCATTGAAATAGCACGATTGTATTTGAAACTGAATACTGCCATACCATCGAGATTGCATTATCTAAAATTATATATATATATGTTATTAGATGTCTCTCTGAGCTAATGACCTTAACAATACTATGCATAGTTCAGAGAACAATCAGTTTAGACCCGTAAACGTATTTAAACACTGGATTTGTACTTTTCAGGCCCCTACTACATTAAATTAGTAAGAACACACTTAAAACCTAGGGTTAGAAAATATAAACAAACATATGAAATATAACAGTTTCCTCTAGCTCCTGAGTACTACACTTAAAATTAGTACCATCACCTTTCACAATGACAACAGAATATACGCTTGGAAGACCGACTTAAATCTAAGATGAACTTACACTAATCCCATCACCAAATGTAATACAGCTCAGGGGGAGGCGGCTGCGAATGTTAAAGTCTGGCCCCCCACATTTTAGGCGGTTGATACCACTGGCTTTTCGGCACAAACTCCCGAACCGCGTTAGAGTGGCCCAAACACTTAATATTCCTGCACTGGAAGGCCTCCTCCCTCCTTTGCTGCCTAGATTTTCTATAGCACGCCGGCCCTGTGGCGTGCCAATGGGGATGCGGCGGGAAATTCGGATTCCCCGCTGGGTATTGCCCCCTTTGTAACCGTTCACGTAGCCACACCTTTCGTTGCTTGTCCAGTTCTGCGTACGCAGTCTCCATCATGCTGTCGCGCGGGCTATTCGCGTCTCCGTTAGGACTATCGGCAGGGGGTTGGCAGGGCCGCACGCCGTCGGGGAGCACGGGCACTCTAGCGACGTGTGGTCGGACTGTCGGCGGTGGTGGTGATGCCCCCTCCTGGGGTGGCAGCACTGCGCCGACGGGGTTGGGCGGCTCCTCCTTGGCGGCTGGGACCCTGGGGCTGTCCGGCAGGGTGATGTCCGGGTCTGGGGCCCCGTGCACGATAATATGCTCGTGCACAAGCGCCAGGTTGTGCCGCATGGTGTTGAGGTCCCGCTGCTGGTCCTCTATCAACTGACGCAGTTCGGCAACTGCAATTAAAAGGGGTGTTGTACTTGTCGCCGATCGCCAGATGATCCCCGCAGCACGCCCGCCCCCTCCGTTGTTTCGGCCTTAAAAGGTGTACGGGCTGTCGCCGTGGAAGAGCTGGGTCGGCCAGGCGGCCCAGCAGGCGGCAACCCGCTCAGCGTGCTCACGGCTGAGTCGCCGGAGCACCCTCTGCTGTTGCCTCCGCAGACGCCTCGCTGCCCTGCGTCTCGCGATCTTGACGTCACGATGCGTGATGGGCACGGCCTGCGGCGGCGGTGGCAGCACAGCGGACTCGGGCTGCGCGGCGTCGCCCGGCACGGGCTGGCTCGGAGAAAGGCTCCCCAAGTCGGACTCCGACTCGAAACCTTCCTCCATGGGGACGACGCCCTGGGCAGACCCTGCCGGTGGAGGCGGTGGGGTCCCTATTCGCAGGTCCATCGGGACCGGCGAGTAGCTGATCCCACCATCGCGGCGACCGTCCAACGCCTCGCAGATCCCCGCGTAGTCCGTGAAGTCTTCCTCCGGCGTGGGCTCGTAGGCCGCTTGCGCTAGCGCCAAAAGCGCTTCACGCCGCAACCTCTCGACCGGGTCTTCTAACGGAAAACCGACTTCCTCGACGTCGATGATGGTTTCAACGGAGTCAGACGGACTGCACGGCCGCGTCGCCAACTCCGGCTCGAGGATCTCGCAAAGACTGTTTACAGCCTTATCTGTAAGGTACAACTTTCACACTACCTTTCTTGTTCTTACTACTTCCAACACCACATATAAATCACAAATACACTCTCTTACAGACTATGTTAACATTGTTAGCAACATAAACAAACACATGATTATCAACTAGAAATGTCCTTCGTGCGCTATTCTGTTTTGCCCTTCCACATCATCCTCTTCATGTTCCTGCATAATTTCTTGAGGCAAGGCTATTAATAGACTAAGTCCAGGAGTTGAACCTCTAACTGAAGCTGAGCGTTTGAGTATCGAGGTTAACATCGATTCGCCCGCCTGTCCCCTTTTCGTTAATGAAGGCGATACTGGTGCATATCGCATGGAATGCAATGATTGCATGCTCATTGCTCGACCAGGATAGAGTCGTGCATCCGGGTGGCTATTCGTTTCACACTGGTCGGACGAGTCCTCCTGTGCTCCTCGACGCCTCCCCTTTTTACAACAATTTTTGCAACATTTCGTCAAGCACCCCCGACAGAAGAACAACACCAAGAATACGATTGCAGCAGGCGCTATATAATGGGAGTAATCCCAACCCCTTGAGGGTACTTCCGGTGCTCTCTCAGCTACTTCCACAGCCTTTTCCAGGTTGTGCAAGTCCATGCGGACTCCTTCACCCGGTAGTCGGTTCGAGAAGTTTACTTTAGAAAGCAACACGAAGTCGTTAGAAATTTTATGAAGCGCTTGCCGCTGACCTTCCGAGAGTATGTCGCCAACTCTCGGTTCCTGCAGCAACGTTGTATTATTATCAACATACGACCTGAATTCGTTGTGAGGATATAGCGTGAACTGCGGTGAAGTCGCCTGGCATCCCTGCGGAAGGAAAAACATCCCCGCGGCCTCTATGCTCTGCCACGTAACTTCATCCCCAGGACACTGCAAAGTTACTTCAGTTGGTGCTAATAGGAAATGTATCCAAACGTCACTACCCAATCATATATGCACGGCTCGTGCGAATCGTAAAAATGGACTAAAGAGTGTTTACTCAAGTTAGCGAGATGGAGGTGATCAGCGCAATAGTGCTGACGATGCTGGCCCAAGACTATAATATACCCTAAATCGCGCACACACCCACGAAAGCGCTGGGCCGCAGGCACGTCGGGGCGGACGAGGTGACCCGTGTGGGAGAGCGAGGATCGGGAGAGGGGCGGAGGGGAAGAAGGGCGGAAGGGGAGATGGGCGGGCGGAAAGGGGGGGGGGCAAAGGGCCTTCCGCGGCTTAGATCTTTCCACTAATCATCCATCCCCCCATCCTCTGACTCTGAACCGGCGCTTGAAATGTCCTCAGCCTCCGATTCAGACACTTGCTGGACAATTAGCGAACCTTGGCAAGTGCAAAGCGGATCAAAGTAGTGAGTATATATCCCACACTGTTCACAACGTCTTTCCCGTCCGACAAACTCATTTAAATCGCTCAAATCATATATGCACGGCTCGTGCGAATCGTAAAAATGGACTAAAGAGTGTTTACTCAAGTTAGCGAGACGGAGGTGATCAGCAAAATAGTGCTGACGATGCTGGCCCGACTATAATATACCCTAAATCGCGCACACACCCACGAAAGCGCTGGGCCGCAGGCACGTCGGGACCCGGCATGGCACGCACGCACCCACCGACCCGCCCTCCCCCCCCCCCACACACACACACACAAACGCACACAAGGAGGGGAACGGCACGGCACTACAAGATTTCGGACGCCCGGTCCACACGCGCGCGCGCGCGCGCGCAAACACACACACACGGAGGGGCACGGCACGATAGGGGGGGCAAAGCGATGCGTGGCACGACGCGGGAGCACACCGCGGTGATTCACTGTTACGCACACACAAAACCAGGCACACCCACACCGAACACACGGACACGGCGGAAAACAATGGAAACGGGAACGAATCCAATACTACTCCTCCTCCTTTCCCGACACAGCGCAAGCCACCCGCCGGCAGTATAATTCGAGGGCCGGGCACGGACACCGAGATTCAAACCGCGCTAAACTACGGCGGCACGCGTCACACGATCTTCGCACAGCGTCCAATCGCCTCCGATTGTGGATTGCACCCGTGGAATGAGTGCGCGACCGAATAACCGATTCTAATTCCTCGCCGGTTGCCGTGCAGATACACTCGGAACTGCAAACACGATACTCGCCGCGTTTGGTTACAAGAATAACCTCTTCCTGCACCAGACAACCAATCATGATGAAGCGTGGCGCGCCAGCATTCAGTCCGTTTTTCTTTTCTTTTTTTTTTGTGTCAAGCACACTCACGATTGCGCGCCAAACGTTGCGAATTGTAGCGCACACGAGGGACACACACACTTGCACTGAACACAGAACACTGGACCGCGGCAGCACGGCGTTGGAGTACAGGGGCCCCGACACAACTGCACGCGCTGGGATTTGGATGGGGACTGTAGCCTAGGTCGGGTTCACACCAGACCTATGGCGAGCAGCGCAGCTGCGACGATGCGTGGGCGGTGTTGGGGAAGGTGGGGATGCAGCATGATGAGTGCGCCGCTGCCAAAGTCGCAGGTTGGGCAACGGGACTGCAGTACGTCGTGGAGAACTGTCGGCTGAGCTGGGGGGGGGGGGGGGGGGGGGGGGGCGGGGGCAGCAGTCGTTGATTTCTATAGTCGCAAACGTCTGCCGCCCGTGAAGCTGCCGGTCCAGCAGCGTCCGGAAGACGCCAGCGGTCTGGTTGACCTCCTCGAGGAGAAAAATCAGCTTGTTCACGCTGATGTTGTCTTGTTGGGTTCGAAGTACTTCACGCGCTTGCTCGTGGGCATTGACGATGTCGACGATGAGGTCGCGGAGCACAGGCCGTTCCATGACGATAGAGTGCACTGGAGCGAGGTTGGCTACGGACTGCTGCGTGGAGGCAAATATGGTTTACTTCGGCATTCATGAGTCAATGAGCCGCCTTTCCCGGTGCCCGTATTGTTCACAAAGTAATACTGCACCGTTCTTAACCTAGACTCAACCTAGACTTAAGGTGTGAGATCACCCTCCGGGGCGGCCCGCATGCGCGAATATGGGCAAGAATGTTTCCCTTTTCATACTTCCGTTACACGAAAAGCAACAAACAAATCTCAGACTGTGCATGGGTTCTAAATGGTCGCGGTCGGCCGTCTTTCTATCCGCCTCCTCACATTCATCGAAAACCTTGTGACACAACTCGCAGTTTGTAGCGGCGTTGAATCGGGCCTTTTGCACCTCGGACATATGGATTGGATAGTCCGGGCGTTGGTCCCACAAGCGCTTTTCCAGCTCCACAAGATCTTCCAGGAAACGACGTGGGCCCGTTCCCGTGCCCGCGTGATTTTCTCCACGAGTTCTTCTTTCCAGTTGCAAGCCACGATGCAGTAGGCCGTGGCACGATGTTCTTGAGTACGGCGGGTTTTGGGGCCACCATGGGCGGTATCATCCTCAAGAGGAATCAAAACCGTTTCAAAGTCATAGTAAACAGAATAAGAAGTCCTCTGCATGTTTTTCCACTTGTACTTGTCATACGACATGGGCCCGGCTTTCTCCATGTAATCAATACTCTAAAAGCCAAACTTGCGGCAAGCTTCTTCATGCTCTGCCAACTTGCCCGGCCCCTTGTACACAGCCCCCAAACAATAACAACAGTATCTCTCATTGTTGGTAGACTTCCTTCAGCGGTCGTTGATTTCTATAGTCGCAAACGTCTGCCGCCCGTGAAGCTGCCGGTCAAGCAGTGTCCGGAAGACGCCAGCGGTCTGGTTGACCTCCCCGAGGAGGAAGATCAGCTCGTTGACACTGATGTTGTCTTGGTGGCTGCGGAGCACCTCACGCGCTTGCTCGTGGGCATTGAGGATGTCGACGATGAGGTCGCGGAGCACAGGCCGGGCCATGACGATAGAGTGCACTGGAGCGAGGTTGGCGACGGACTGCTGCGTGGGTGGAGGCAAGGATGGTTTCACTGAGAATGAAAGAGTCTTGATCAATACCCAATTTTTTGATTGGTCGGATTAGTGGGGAGAGGAGCGGGATCGCGGTTTGGATGGGGTGGGGGTGGAGGGGACAGAGGCGTCGCAGAGCTCCGTGAGGAAGTCAGCAAGTGCGCGCCGATGGAGGGGAGCGTCGTGAAGCGACACCGTAGGGGGGAATGCGGTGCGAAGATGCTGGAGGCTATCGAGATAGGCCGCGATTGCTCGCAGGCGCTGGGCCCAACGGGCGTGCAGGGCGGCGGGGTTTGAAGACTTAGGCATTTTGAACAGGGGTTTGGGAGGAGCGTGGGAGCGTGCTCGGCGGGGCCGACGCTGCGGGAGTGGCGTACTCGCTGACGTCGTTCAGTACCCTGGAGAGGCGGGGGTACATGTGATACACTGGCTGGGGTGCGGGGGTGGAGGGAGGGGGGAGGGTGGGTGTTTGGTGGTAGAACGGGGGGGGCGGCATATAATCATATATGTCGTCTCGTTATGCTCGGGTTTCTCTTTTCTTGTTTTGAGGTCGACTCTCTAGTTCTCTCCAAGGCTTGTCAGGGGTTGGTTCGCCCCGTGTGGTTTTAGGGATGCAGGATAATTAAAGGCTTTGGTATTTTAATACATATATTTGGTCTTAGTAATTTTGAAGTCCAGCAGTCTTTGGATACTGACTATCACCCAGGTACAAGAAGTCTCAGGTACAAGTTACAGGGAGACACACCATAGAATATTTCTAAGTCCAATAAGACTAGACGGGCCCAAGAGTACAAGTCCCGTAAAGGCACACAGCAGAATATTCTAAGTCCGGTAAGGCTAGGAGAGCTCAGGAGTACAAGTCCCGTGTGGTAATTACACAGGAGTAGGCCGATGAAAAGGCTGCGGACGGAGGGGCCGAAAGGGAGGGAGAACCGCACCGGTCAAGCGTTGGCTACTTTCTGGTCTTTCCTTCGCGCACTCGAAGGTGCGACTGTCACGGTGCGACCTCCCACTACCCGGCCAAACTAGTCCACACCAATCAAAGGGTTACTCGTCACCGGCAACCAATGGAGACACAATCAAATGGCAATTGGTAAGTCGCAACCAATGCCGAGCGTTCAGAGTAGGGGAAGGCATTGGTGACGCAGATGAGACAAGAAGAAAAGAGGTCACAAATGTAATAATAAAATATCCTAACGTCCCCGTTGTGTCCATGTCTACTTCCCCGTAGACCATTTAATAGTTAAGCTCGGTATTTATTGCGATTGCTAGGTGCTGCAATTGCTCTGGACAGGGGCATTATTACTCCAAGAAATAACGTCTTAACATTTTCAGTTTGATATTCTGTTGAAGAAAAAGCTACTAATCAACTTGTAAAATATCCTAACGTCCCCGTTGTGTCCAGTGCGCAGTACAGGCGGAAAATTGATGGGTTGTTACCTACGATGAGATTAAAACTAGTACGGCTGTGTACCACTCACATTTTTTCTTGAAGCACCGTACAATTAATGCAAAAACTAAGTACCGGGTACAATGAGAAGCTGAAACCTAGAAAATCACCCATCAACGCCTATTATATTTTTTTATTTTTTTTAGTAATAAGGAAAGCATATCCAGAACCTAGTCTTACTTTGACAACATCTTGGGCGACAAGCACCGCAATCGATAGTTCACCATTCCTCGGGAGCGTCAATACCCCCCACGAACTCTTGCCTTTTGAAACAGATTTGAGTGCGGTGCAACAGGAACGCACAAACATGCCAAATTTTTTTACAAAAATGCATGTCCACGCAGCTTGCGTCCTTTGCAGCACTTTGATACTTAAAACAAGATTGGCATAACAAAAGATTGGAGTAAATGAAACTTCTAAACCGAAGGGCAAGAGGAACACGTAACACAATTTGTTATGTTAAGATACACATACAAAAGCAATATGACAAAGGTGATAACATAATATGACAGAAAAGAGAACGCTCTTTGTACAGACTTACAAATCTTGGGAAATCGAAAGTTTCGAGTGGGTGAAAAAGTGCCCACATTGATGTGATAGTTACAAGAAATCATTCAAGGAACACTACAAAAAACAATACGACATCACCATAGAAAAACATGGAGGAAGTGTGTAAAATATATGAGGAGCACCTAGGCGCATGACGCAGTCATATGCCATTAATAATTATTGAGCAAGCGAAGCCTAGTTCTGCAGCATCAAAATTGACAAATGACAAAACTTGAAAATAAAAGAAATTCTGTAAAAAATTCCAAAGACCTTCAAAACACATGAACCGACTTTGACAAAACCGTGAATCAACAACATAACAACATCAATCAACAACATCATAACAACTCATGGATTAAAAAAATATAAAGTATAAAGGGTGAGCCATGGGCAGCTATGAAAGGGTGGCAATCATGGCACAGTCTTTTTAAGTGCAAATTGACTCAGCGTAAACCCGTCACAAGTTTTGCGGGGATCCTCCAGCTGACAGGGACTGGAGGAGGAAATCCTGAAGGAGTCGAAACATACTCTTACACGTCAACATCTTTCAAAATTCAACAGGAGCAACCGCAACAGCTGCCGATATTCAAATGCTTCAAGTACTGATTTCTTTAATAACAAAGAAAAATCTGATATTCCTCAGGCAGTGGGTTCTCATCAGGAACCGATGAGGGAGAGAGAATACTGAAAAGTAAAGTTATACTAAATGACCACTGTGTGTGGTGTTTCGGGACGCATCGACCACTGTGTGTGGTACTTTGGGGTGCATCAACAAAAAATCACAAAAAAGTAAGAAGTAATGAAACATTTTGTTTCCTTGCTGCCTAAACACGAGCAGGCGACTCCCAGTGGATTTCATTTGAAGATTATTTAAGGGGGGATCCTAGTGTAGCGGGGTCAAAAAAAGGGTGTTTTGGGGATTTTTTTTTTTTTAAACTAAAGCTTCAATCTAAAATCCGAAGACAGGGTTGAATTTGTAGTTCTTTAATCACTAAAAAAAAAAAAAAATTGTGATGATAATGTGAAAACTGTTGCCGCACGGCCCGCTGCAATATGGCGTGTTGATCGTGCAGTGCCTGGACGGGCGTACATCTGCTGGTCGACTCAAACGCCTGAAACAGTCGTTCGAATTTTTTTTAGACTCATTAGGGATCGGTCTAGTCTCTGAACTAGAATCTTCGAAAAATAATAACTTTTAGTATTTTTTTGAGCAAGTTAAACTTTTAGTACCGAAATTTAGGCAAAATTTTCAAAGTTTTGATTTTTTTTTTCTATGAAGGGATACTCCGATCCCGGATCTTCTAGTTCAGAGACTGGCATCTAGTGTCGGGTACATTCACAAAAAATTTCAGCTCGATCGGATCAACCGTTTGGGCTGTAAGTGTACGCCCGTCCAGGCGCTCCAGGCCATTTTGCAGCGGACCGTGCAGCAACATTTTTCACTCTATCACCACAATTTTTTTTTTCTGAAGTGATTAAAGAACCACTAATTCAACCCTGTCTTCGGATTTTAGATTGAAGCTGTAGTTTTTTTTAAAAAAAAAAACCAAAAACACCCTTCTTTTTACCCCGCTACACTAGGATCCCCCCTTAAGACTCCTGTTGCGTCAGTTATTACTTCAAAACTCGTCTGAAGTAATTCAGTGCGGAAATAAAGGCAAGTCGGAAATAGCCAAAAGTTCCAAATGGACTGGCGGCCATCGAGACTCAACAGGAGTGGTAAGACGGCTGAAAAAACCCTACGTACGCTATTTTTGATCCGTAGATGAACACTGCTGTAACTCACCGCCGACACCAATGAGACTGGCGTCGGTACAAATTAGCGTGGGAAGAGACGGATCAAAACGGGGCAAAAAAGATAGTTTGATTTCTTCGTAAATTTTGGAAACGACAGCATCGTGTTGGGGTGTCCATTCAAATGCAGCTTTAACACTAACAACTGAACTAATTAATTTTGTGCGCTGGGCGATGGAACGAACAGTCCGGCGGTGATGAGAAAGAACGCCGTAAACACGTCGTGCATCGGTTTTAGTTTTAACTTGCAGCAAAGTTTCCAGTAGTTTAAAACGAGAAACATCACGGCGAGTGCCCGTAGTAGAAACAAATTGTCCTAAAATACTCAGTTCTGGGTAAAACCATTTACATTTCTTTGGATTTAGTTTAAATTGCGGAAAAATTTCAATTTGCAAATTGAACGCTCGTTCAAAAGAACTTTCGCCAAAAAATAAATCATCAACGAAAGAGAAAAGACGAAGGGTGATTTGAAAAAATCCGTTCGACATATCCATTTTTACGTAATGAGACTCAAAAGCTAGCTTAGATAACAACTCACGAGTGGAGGGTGCGTGGTTTACGCGCCGTAACACTGAATCGTTGATTGCGCGCATTGAAAGCAAGAAACGATAGCTGACAGGGTCGCCTGGATTTTCAGTTTTCTTTTCGATCAAATGAATTGTAGTATTAAAAATACTGGTAGCTTTTTTAGCTACATAGGCGGCGACGAGCTCGTCAACATAGTTTTGAGCATATTCTAACTGTTTTGAGGAAAGGGGGTGTTGTGGCGAATAAGTTACAACAAGGTTGGGACGCAAAGGAAGCGTTGCTTCATAAATACGCGTTTCCTTGATATGAGAAATATCTACAGCGAAAGTGTCCTCATATTCGGTAAGAAGCTTAAAAACACGATCATGTTCAGAGGGAGACAGAGCGGGATTAATTTCAAAATAGGAAGAAATCGGTTGAGTAGATTTTGTAGAAAGGGATAGAAGCTTAATTTCGGCATGATTGGGAGATTTGTCGTTATCGTCGGACATAAGGGACGAAACAAAAAAGGAGATGGGATTGCAGTTGCCTGTTCAGAAATGCGAGAGAGGGAATTTCAAATTTTTCCCAAAGGTTGACGAGAAGAAATGATGACGGGTATATCAGTATTATTAAAAAAATTTAAAGAACGACAATCGGTCCAATGTCCAATTTTTCCATGCCCGTCTTTTGTAAAGGTCCGGTGGATGGAGTAGCCGGAACCTACGCGGTATACATCTCTTGTATTGTTACATTTACAAAAGGGTTAGATTGTAAAATCAATGCACCAACAAGACAAAAAATTATTGACGGCGGGGAGGATTGGGAACAGCGAAGAGTGGGGGGGGGGGGGGCAGGTCGCGGAGTGATGATGAAGGATTTACATTGGGGACCGGAAAGGCGTCGCCTACGTTCTGCTTGAGTTCACCATGCAGTTCGATTAAGTGGTCGAGACAACCATCACCCCATCACCCGGAGCGCAGTGACCATGGACAACCATCACCTGGGGCGCAGTGACCATGGACAACCATCACCCGGAGCGCAGTAACCATGGACAACCATCACCCGGAGCGCAGTAACCATGGACAACCATCACCCGGAGCGCAGTAACCATGGACAACCATCACCCGGAGCGCAGTGACCATGGACAACCATCACCTAGAGCGCAGTGACCATGGACAACAATGACCCGGAGCGCAGTGACCATAGACAACCATCACCCGGAGCGCAGTAACCATGGACAACCATCACCCGGAGCGCAGTGACCATGGACAACCATCACCTAGAGCGCAGTGACCATGGACAACAATCACCCGGAGCGCAGTGACCATGGACAACAATCACCCGGAGCGCAGTGACCATAGACAACAATCACCCGGAGCGCAGTGACCATGGACAACCATCACCTGGCCCTGGCGCCCACAGTGGCAAGAAACTACGGAGAGGTCAGTTAATTTTTTTTTTTTTGCCATGATTCTCTGTACTCAAAACCCAGCACATTCCGTAGGACTTAGAGTCATTGCCGTATGCCCGTTGCAGACCATTGAGATGCACGGAGAAGACTAAGTCCTCCGGACAAGACTGTAAGTCACTCAGAGAAAACTGACAAGAGGGCTACGGAAAATGTTGGGTTTAGGGTGCGGAGACGGAGAAGTAGCACAAGTTGTTTACAGATTCCTCCGTGACTTTTTCCCACAGTGCAATGACCACGGACAACCATCACCAGGCTGGAGCGCAGTGACCGTGAGCTAGCCATCGGACTCTAATCCTCGGTCCCGGCGGCAGTGTACCCGAGTTCCCTGCGGTGACGTGTACCTCTCCATCGCCGTCAACATCGACGAAGGAATTTTGCGTGATTGCCACTCGCAGGGAAACGAAAGGTAAGCGATAGATGGATAAACAACTGAAGGGTTGCTGCAGGCGTCTTATCACAGTTTTTATTTATTTATTTATTTATTTATTTATTTATTTATTTATTTATTTATTTATTTATTTATTTATTTATTTATCTATTACATAACAGATGCCCTAGAGAGCATAGCTCTGTGTAAGGGCTTTACAAAACCATATTGTACCGATAATGGACTAGCAATTAGTATTTAGGAAACAGTACATGTTAACAAAACTAGGAAAAAAATTTTTTTTGTAGATACAACACAAAATAAAATATGCATAAGTTTAACAAATGTTTAAGTTTTGCATTCACTTTTGTGAGGAGGGACTCGTCAGAACTGTTGCACTCCATTCTATTTTAAAATTAAAATTTGCTCTGATTCACGTAAAAATGGTTAGTAACGATTTATTGAACAGAATGTGACGTGACAATTTATTCTTGAATTTTCAATATCATTTTGTTTTGTGGAGCTCGTCGCTGTTTCTTTGTATTGAATGTATCGTAACGCTAATGGTTTCTCAGTTTACAGTGCAACTCCACCATCGTCCCGCTGGAGTGCGCCATATTGTCGTCTACACCACTGGTCTGCACCGCAAAGGTCACCTTGGCTTCGGATTGTGTCTACACCGGTCACCACGGACGGCTTCACCTGGTGTCTACGGTGCTACTGGTCATCTCTTTTACGGTGGACAGCACCACGTGCCACGGCTTGCAGACGTGCCCTTCCGCTGTGAATGCAAAGGTTAGATTTTCGACCTGTGTAGGTGTGTAAGGCTGATGTGGATATTCGGCACTTATTTCACTGTGCAGAAGAGTCAAAGCGATTGACATCCACACTAAATTACTATGTACTTTTTTGTGCGCAAAATTTGCACAAAGTTGTGCATGCGTTTTGAAATGCACGATTTTGTGCGTAACTAAGCACGAAAGTGTGCGTTGTACCGCATAAAACTCGTGCATATTGAAACGCATGCACAACTTTGTGCAAAGGTTATGCACAAAAAAGTACGTAGTCATTTAGTGTGTCCGTTTGATTTTCTCAGTAACTTCGCTTTGACCATAAAAATTGTTACTGATCCGTCGCTTAATAAATTCACGGGTCGAAAGTATCTGAACACAAGACTGGCTTACTTTTTTTCCGGTCGAAATTTTGTCTTTGTGGGAGTCACATTATCTTGAAAATGACATCATTTTGGCTGTGACATGTTCGTTGGATAAAAACTCTATTTTTCCCTCTGCACTGCAATTAACACGCTTTTTTTTAATTTCTTCACAGTCTCATCCGTCGGAGTCCAAGACGCAGCAGCAGCTCGGCGGCCAACTACGAGACGACAATGAACTCGGGTTCCACTGCATTGAAGGACGTTCACGGGCGCCTCTCCGACGAGCAACGCTCAACTGCAGTTCGTCATCAACCCTTGCCATCTCGACACAAGGCACTGCAGATCTTCACCAAGACTGGTCTGGTCCTGGTGCACCAAACCGAACCACGTCAACCGCCGTCAGGGGATGGCAGCCAGCCCACCCTACAGCCGCGTGCAGCACAGCACGATGGGTTGCCTACGCCTCAGGCGATCGCCTTCCATTCTCGATTCCCATGGTACATTCTCTATAATCCGCTATGTCAAAGTAGGATGCACTTAGTGTAGAATGCCTTTGTATATGTTAACTATAAACGCGCCAACTGTGGCACACACCAGCCCGAGGTGAGACCTTTGTGGGTCAAGCCTGCAAAAAATTGTGTGTAAAAGTAAATATTTTTATTTTTTGATTTGGTGTGTCTTTTCCCGACAATTTGTAGGAAATGGAGCATTTAATATTAAAACCTGATTTCAATGCCAAAACCTATGGCTTGCCGAACTACTATGTTGACATTTCGGATTGTTGGATACACAATAGTATTTATTATTGTTTAAGGGCCGTTCATAAACCACGTGACCGGTTATTTTAGAGGGGGAGGGGGTGTCCATATCACGTCGCATACTTAGTTGTCCTTGTAGCGACCGGGTCAAAAAGTGGCCTATCTCTCACGTGGTTCACGGACGCTTCCTACGAAGTTCTGGTCGGTCTTGCATGTTAGCATTAGTTTTGGTGTTTTCTTATGCCAAGAAGCGATCCCTTTTACGCGCATTTCATACAGAGTGCAGGTTGGTTGCCAACTGCGTTGCAATATTTATTGTATTACTGATTACTTTAATGAGTTCGTTGATTCATTGCATTGTTACTTGCGTGATTTTATTAGTACTTTTAAGATTTTAACACGAGCTTTGTTCTCTACTTTAATGTTAACTTCTCACAAAATATGTTTCATGTGAGGTGTGTGTGTGTGTAAAAGATGAGGGGGGTGGTGGTTTCTGGTTATTCTTAAATAGATTTCATGTTAGTAAACCCTGCTGGTAAATTCAAGTCCTTTTACGTTAGTTATCTTTTTTTGTGAACTTGCAAACTCCTCTACATTGAAAATGTTATGACAACTATTAATTTTAAATTTTCATATTTTATATTTTAATTTTTTATTTTCTATATATTCTTGAAGCTCTTTCCTAACTTTGTGTATGGAGACTCAAGTAAGAATTCGTTTGATTTAAATTTTGATTGAGGAGGTTTTCGTTTTATCCGAGCAAAGCGCAATGAGGGACTGTACCTTAATGTTCACTTCTCTCTAAACATGTTTCGCATGAAGTGTGCGTGTGTGCGCGGGTGTGTGTGTTACCGTTTTACAGATTTTCACTTGGTATAATTAGTACATTGTATTACTACAGCCTCAAAGTAGGGCACCCTGGAGCACTAGCGGCTCCACATACCATATTTTGTTCGTCCGCATCTTTGACTGATGAAATAAACAAATTTTCTCAGTACTCGTTCGCCCTTGTTAAATTAACCCAAGATTCAATCCTCGTTCACTTCTGAAGACTTACTTAGTAAGCAACGCAAGCAAGGAGACGGATTTCTGCAGATATCCAAGCAACAAACGGGATCTCGCTGCCAAACCACAGAAATATCGGCACTAAGGGGGTTTAAAAGGTGTCCAAATATGGTGCGATCCAGACATTTTAATACACATCGGCAACGCATTACAAAATGTAGAAAATCATTTGTAACAGTTAAAACAACCGTTGGAAATAAGGTTCTAAACGGGCCCATACGCAACCTTGTCAAATCGAACGGGGGCATGAGAGCCATCTCATGAAAATTTACGTATTGAACAGATCAACTCAAAATAAGTCCGAGAAAATAATTCTATATAAACCTGAATCATTTGGATTTCGGGTATACGCGGATCCCTCATACTCGGATAATAATCTATGGTGGGTTTTATTGATTTAAGTCTGCAGACTCCTATTGTATAAAAATGATAATAATAATAATCATAAAAATTCTTTTAGTTACGTGCTCGGCTCATTCCTACAACTAATGAGGAATTGAGAATCGGTCGGGGACAATGAAACAATACCGACATCAAAATAAACAAATAATACTGTATTCATAAATTTTCCAGTGTATTCTTTACTTATCTAAGGGCGTCTAGGTCCAGGCAAAATAAAGAAGTAAACATGATGTTGACAGGTTACATTTGGTTGACATTTTCTGAGACATAAATGAAAAATCTAAGCAGATCGAAAACAAAAGAGTCTTACTTTTCCAAAGAACACCAGTTATGATCTGAAATTCTTAAATTTTGGACAGTGAACAATTGAGATCCCTAACTTTTGTCAAAGAATAACTACACCAACGTTCCATCACGCTTGCTGGTTTCTCAGCAACTCTTCAAGACGCCTCAGTTCGTCCTCGTCCTGGCGCTGGTAGCGCTTCGCCTTCTCCAGCATCTCCTGAATGTCCTTGTCACTGAGGCGCGACTCAGCCGAAGAGATCTTAACCCGGGCATGCTTCAGCGTCGTGGGCTCCACGGCCGTCACCGTGAGGCAGCCATCCGTGTCGATCTCGAACGTAACATCGATGGTGGCTTGCCCTGCGGGCTTGGGAGGGACGTCTACTGTGAACTCTTTAAGACAGTGGTTGTCCTTGACGAAGGTGCGCTCCCCTTGGTACACCTGCACAAATAAATAAATAAATAAATAAATAAATAAATAAATAAATAAATAAATAAATAAATAAATAAATAAATAAAAAGGGCACCAAGGGCATCACATGGTCAGTCAATTTAAAGATCGCACACTCTCATTCCAGGAACGTATCACGTTCGTTTGAACGCGAAATGTGTGTCGCTCGTTTGAATACTGTGGAACATTAGTTCCAAAGTGAATCGTCTACACACTACATGATATGTACAGTTTCGTAAGAGATATCACCATTTCCCGTGCAGAATAAACTTAACGTAAATTTTCGTAGGAAAAACTGCACGTGTTTCTCTATGCTTTACCAAATTCCAAATTGCGTACAAATCTGAACGAAAAGTTCATCTGCACAAAGAAATGTGACGTCTCGAAAAAAAAATAAAAAAAAATGGCACCAACACAGTTAAGTGTACACACGGACCTAATCGGGTCTAATAAGGCCTCGATTCACATTGAAACGAGTGAGACTAGGCGAAATTCAATCGAACGTGGCCGTGGCATGTTTCGCGTTCAAACGAGAACGTGACGTCACGTTTCTAGAATGAAAGTGTACGGTTAGGGGGTTTCACTTCAGGATCGGATCAAAAACTACGTGTACGCAGCACAAACGAGAATTACTCACAAACGATCCACATTGAATCTGGTTGTCCTGCACAGTGGAGAAGCGCTTGGTATTTTTGACGGGGACGGGGCTGTTCTTCCGGATCAGAGGAGAAAACACCCCTCCGACCACCTCGACGCCGAGGGACAGGGGCGTCACGTCCTTGAGCTTGACCAGCTTCTCGACGGTCTTGTCCCCCGACAGGGTGGCGGCGTGCACCGCGGCGCCGTAGGCCACGGCCTCGTCCGGGTTAACGGACTGGCGGAGCTCCTTGCCGCCGAACAGGTCGGACAGCATGGCGCGCACCCTGGGGATGCGGGTGGAGCCGCCCACCAGCACCACCTCGTCGATGTCGGCATGGCTCACCTGCGGTCAGTACAAAAATTAATGGGGAAAGGAGAGGGGGGAGAAACCAAATTTGGAGTTCAATTGAAACGTTAACCGAAACTCAGGAAAATGGGTCGACCTGTGAGACGATCGAAATCCCAGACGGGTTTTAGACTATAGAATCGCTCAATTGGACTAGAACCGAGTGTGTGACCCCACCAATTGATTTGCTCCCTGAACGAGGAATGCATTGGTGGGGTCACACTTATGCATTGGTGGGGTCACACTTTCGGTTCTAGTCCCGTCCAGCGACTCTGGAGCTCATAACGCGTCTAGACTTTGGCAGGTGGGTCATCACTTAGAAACGGACGTGACGTCATACTCCCATATTCACTGGGAAAACAAAGGCATAAAATCTTTGCCCTTGCTGAGCGTAAACGATTTACGCCCCTGGAACAGCGCTTATCGTTTTATTTCCTGGGAGGGGACGTGCATTTGTATGGGATTTTTAAATTTTTAACCTTGAAATTTTTATGCCCTGCCAAAGGCATTACCTTGACACGCCCTTGAAGGCCATGACACACTTGTTACAGCCTAAAGGGCGTAGTTATTAAGCCTCGGTTCCACCAGTGTTCCCAGTGCGTGTGCGCACGCTTAAAACCTCACGAAGTATTTTGAGCATACATAATACAAACTATACGAAGAAATAGTTCGTAACTTACGAAGTATTTTCTTTGCAAGCTTATGTAGGCTCAAAGTACTTTGTTATAACAAGCTACTTTTCTTTGTAAGGCCTAAACTAGTTTGTAAGGTTTTCTCAGTGCGGGATGGGATCTGACCTGGGCCTCGGCCAGCACCCTGTTGGTGATGTCCATCGTCTTCCTGAACAGGTCACCGCAGAGGTCCTCGAAGCGCGCCCTGGTCATCGAGGCCGTGTAGTTGGTGTTGTGTCGCGGCAGGAAGAGCTTGGCCGAGGCCTCGTGCAGCGAGGACAGCTTCCGCTTGGACAGCTCGCACACGGCGCGAAGGTCCTGCACGGTCTGCTGGTCCAGGTCGGAGATGCCGAGGCGGGTCTTGATGTCCTGCAGAACCAAAGGGAAATTACTGTGATGTTGAGGGTGATAATCAGATGCACGCTAGGGATGTGCGAATAGTTCGGTACCGAATCGAATCAGGCAAGATTCGATTCGATTCGCAGACAAGTTTGCAGAGTTCAGTCTCGAATAATTCGAAATTTCGAATCTTTGGTGGATCGTCTTCGAATTAAGGTGCATAGATAGGGGGAAAATGTATAAAATGACAGAAAAGTTCGAGTCGGCATTGAATCGTATAGTTCGATTCGACAATTTTTTTCTGATTCGATTCTACTTCGATTCGAAAAATAATTAAAGATTCGATTCAGATTCGATTCGGAACAAAAATCCTTGATTCGCACACCCCTAATGCACGCTTAAGACTTGAGGGAGTATTTTGATCATGTGTGAGGTGCAAACTTTTTAGGATGTTAAACGAAGAATCAGTTCGTTAATAACGAGGGATGGAAAACTTGCGTATGCCCAAAGTAAAAGCCACTTTACTTTGAAAGGTCAGAAATAGTATGCAAGGTTTCACCAGTGTGAATTTCAGTTGAAATTCGGGCAAAAACTACTGAAGTCAAAAGAGAGTTTAGATGAATAATAATACATCTCGATAAATTCAAAAAGGTGATGAATTTTAGTGTACCCATTCGGATTAGGTGGCTTGAGTAATTTCCCTTAGTGCAGATCAAGGTGTGCATGGGCATGAGTGCGCGTCTGACTGTTCCGCTGCACAGTGGGCCAGAAGATCGGCGCAGGCGGCCAAAAACCTAGACGCGTTTTGAGCTCCAGAATTGTTCAATGGGACTGGAACCAACGTGTGACCCCACCAATGGATTCTTCGTTCGGAGAGCAATCCATTGGTGGGGCCACACGTTCGGTTGGAGTCCTATTTCACGACTCTGGAGCTGAGAACCCAGAACCCGTCCGAGACTTCAACCACGCCCACCGGTGTTCTGGCCCACTGTGCGGTTGAGAGCGCCCTTCCTATAGAGAATCCTGGGCACAAAATAACTTCATGTGGTGGCGCCGCCCTGCAAGAGACACACTGTCGACAAACGGCTTACATTCAAAAAATGCTCCATCATGCGGCAATCGAAGTCCTGCCCTCCCAAGTGCGTGTCCCCGTCCGACGCCAGGACGGTGAAGTCGTTGCCCCTGATGGTCAAGACCGACACGTCGAAAGTTCCACCCCCGAGGTCGAAAATGAAGACAGTCTTCTGCTGCGTCGACGATTTGCACAAGCCGTACGCCAGGGCCGCGGCGGTTGGCTCGTTGATGATGGACAGTACGTTAAGGCCCGCGATCATACCTGAGCAGAAATAAACAGAACTTACTGGATCAACTGCATTTAAACCAAATGGGATTGAGTGAAAAATAGGCTAGGGTAGATGTTGACTTATGAACCTTAAAATCACATTAGGAAACCGAAAGCTATCAGCTTGAACTGTATTTTACTCTTATTTCTCTTGACGTGAGATTTACGCAATATTAAACTGCGAGGAAACTTCAAATCCAGACGAATCACAAGGCAGTAACTTAAAATCATGGTTCATTTCATGGTTATCTAAAATTACGTGAAAATTTTCAGTTTGTAAATAAGACTACTTCCAATTTGTCATGGCTAATAAGAAGTCAGCATATGTGAATTGTGACGCTTTAGTATACGAATGGACCATGCAGGTACTAAAATTTTGGAGCGACTTAAACGAGCCAACCATGAGGCGTAAACTTCTTCGGAATATTACGAAGCGATGCTTTGTAAAAAAAAAAACGCTAACGCTAACGCTAACGTGGAAGCAGATGATATATTAAAGAGAATGTGTATTTTAATGTATGTTTGTTTATCACTCCATTCACAAAAATTGACATTTGCAATATGAATATTGTTTGTTGTTGGCGGAAAACCCCGCCTCCGCCACCCCATCCCCCTCGCCTTGCGCTGCAGCCGAAGAGGCCGTGATGGCGAGCCTGCCCTGGTCCCGCGAGCCGAGCGCGGGCCAAGCTGGTGCCGCCGAAGTCGGTACGAGTCGAGCATAATGCACGCCGAGCCTGTCAAACCTAGACAGCCGGCCCCGGCCCCGCGACCCGAGTGCCAGCCGAAGTCGGTACGAGTCGAGCATAGTGCACGCACGCCGAGCCCTGCCACGCTGCGCACCCGCGGGGCCGGGGCCGGGCGGCGGCGCAGCGGCGGTGTGATGGGGAGGGAGAGGAGGGGGCCCCGCTGGTCCTTGCCGTTGCGATGCGCGCCCCGATCCGGACGAGCGCGTGGCGTGGCGTGGCGTGGCGGCCGCTGCGCGGATGAGCGACAGCCAGGCAGACAGACATGGTCCGCCCCTTACTGCCCGCTCCTACTAATATCTATAGTAAAAGCAAGCTGACAACTTCATTGCAATTGCAGCTTAGCATGCTTGCTTTAGCTTTAGCGAAGTTATCATCTGCTAAAAATTGCTGTGTCGGGGAACAAAAACTGGACGCTTCGAAGATGGAGGTTTCTGTCACACTGGAAACAAAAGCTCACCCGCACTCTTGGTAGCCTGCCGCTGTTTCTCGTTGAAGTAGGCCGGGACAGTGACCACGGCCTTGGTCACGGAGCAGTCCAGGAAGCTCTCGGCAGTCTCTTTCAGGGATCGGAGCACCATTGCAGATATCTGTGAGTTAATAGTGTATACTTTAACTGTTAAGTAGTTTTTAACGAGATGTCACAGTTTCATCTGCACCAAAAACTCTTGACGTTTCGTACAAACTTTGTACCAAAACATCTAGTGTGTAGGCTTGGAACTACTTCTACCTCCTCGGGAGTGAATCTCTCTTCCCGTCCCGCCGTGTTGACGACTATCTTGGGCACGCCGCCCTCCTCCACCACCTCGAAGGGCCAGTGCTTCATGTCCTGCTGGACGTCCATGTCCTCCCAGGACCGGCCAATCAGTCGCTTGGCATCTGACCGAAAAAGAAAAAAGGTTTCAAGTTGATACACTAGCCAGGGGAAGGCCTTCGGCCTTGATGCTGAGCTGGCTTTTTTGGCAGATGCAAATGCATGTTGGCCTAAAGAGCTGCACCTATACAGCTTGGCCTATGGAGCTTGGCCTATGGAGCTTGGCCCGTGGAGCTTGGCTTATAGAGCTGGGCCTATGCATACATATATGAATATAGTGAAAATAAAAAGAGGAAGATACCTCTGGTAAACTAAAGGTGTGCGGGGGGGGGGGCGACAATTCGGCTATTCAAAATCCCAAACAGGGTGCTTCGCTACGCTCAGCAACTAGTCACTCAGTCGCAATCTTCAAGATCCTACCAAGGCGTTTTGAACTAAATAAATTGGTAGGTAGCCCGATTCGTTTGGATGGTTTCTTAGTTCCCTTAGTAGCAAAAACGCAGTCAACAAAATAGCAATAATTGGTGAAAAAATATTGTGTTGTTGAGTCAGTGGTTGCAAACTATGAAAATACGGGGTTAACAGAAAAGGGTGAAAAGGTGGATAAGGAGCTTCTTTCAGTGCTCATTAGGTAATTTCATAATAATTGACTGATTCCTATTGAATTAGTTTCCTTCAAAAACATGATTCAACGAGCATTCCGTTTCTTCGACGCTAAAGAGAAAACATTCTGTTGACCCACAGGCAGATCTAGGGAGGGGAGGAGGGGAGACAGGCCAGGGGGGAAGGGCAAGGGGAGGGGGGTAGGGCGAGGGGGGGGGGGCGAAAGGGAAGGAGGGGCGTGGTGGGGGGGGGGGGGAGAAAGGGAAGGAGGGGCGTGGTGGGGGGGGGGGGGAGGAGGAGCGAGAGGCAAGGTGGGCAAAAAGTCACAAAACGCGACCAACTTTACCGAACACCCTTCCAGAGGCCGGCAGGTCCTTGGCAGCGTCTCCCACGCAGGCCTCGCCGTCCATGAAGGCCACGATGCTGGGAGTGGTGCGGCTGCCGCTGTCGTTGGCGATCACGTCCACCTTGCCCTTGCGCCACACGGCCACCACCGAGAACGTGGTGCCCAGGTCGATCCCGATCGCTGGGCCCTCAACCACCTGAAATAAAATAAAATATCATTTTTAAAAAGTTGAAAACACTGGTGGAGGCCCCTTGTAAACCGCTGAATCAGACATGAGTTAGAAGGCAGGTAAAACGCTGAGATCAAGAATGAAATAGCACGTGCGCGCACTGCCCACCGCCGGGAGCAGAGCGCCTGCGAACTTCGGGTAGGCAAGCCCGCAAGACTCTCGAGCTTAACGGGACGGCAATCCTAACTCCACAGGCGTTCCCAGCCCTGACCTACTAAACTTAGGGACTTAGGCAAATCTTGAAGCGACTAAACAAGAACATGTTTCGCCAAAATTTTATTTCAAGTAGACTGAATTAAATAGATGTGGGACAACGTGTAGCTTATTCTGGTGCAATACTGAATCCCTACGAGGGCCAGGCTCGACATGATAAGAAGTCGTAGCTTCACATGCCACAGCTCGGACTATGTAGCTTCGCTGGCTCAACAGCTCAGCATACATAGCACGAGATTCTACAGCTCCCAGTGGGTCAAGAACCGTTCAAGCGGCCAAAATTCCATACGTTTTCAGCTCAATAGTCGCTAAATAGGACTGGAATCAAACGTGTGACCCCACCAATAAATTCCTCGTATGGAGAGCAATCCATTGGTGGGGTCACACGTTCGATTCGAGTCCCATTTCAGCGACTCTGGAGCTCAAAACGCGTCTACAATTTTGGCCGCCTCAACGGTCTTCTGACCCACCGTGCGGCGTGTCACTCACCTTGGTCCTGCTCCGCGGCGACGGCTGTGCCCTGGGGCCCGCGCCATCCCTGCGCGCGGTCTCGGGGCGCTGGCGCACCTCGGCGTCGACGAGCAGCACGCCGGTGTTGGCCGGGCCGCCCCCGGACAGCTGGGCCGCGTGCAGCGCCGCGCCGTGCGCCACGGCCTCCTCGGGGTTCACGGACACCCGCGGCTCGCCGTACGCCTCACGCACCATGGACCGCACGCGCGGCATGCGCGTCGAGCCGCCCACCAGCACCACCTCGTCCACGGCGGTCACCTGGGAGAACAGAGGGGTTACCCTCTCCAGGAATCATGTGTACACTCAACCTGGGAATCATTCGTAAGTTTTTCAAAATTTTATTGAAAATCCTTATAATTGCAATGTCGTCGAAATCTTGCAATTGTGTCCCAAAACCCTAGGAATCAAATAAATTTCTTCAAATAGCCTCACTTTTTCCATGGGATTTGTTCAGGAATCGTGGGAATCCGGAATCGTGTGAACACCAAAACAAGAAGTGGGTAACCCCTCGTGGAGAACACGAGGTCCGCGGAAAATAGGCTCAACACGACGCACATTCCGACGAAAAAGTTATCCCCCTGACAACTGAGCCTTCCCGCTCTAATGTTTAGGTCGAATTTTGAACGTGGAACTTGCATGTCCTTGAGCACACGCGGGATTTCCATGTTATTACGCGTAAAATGCATAAATTAATGAAATGTGATCAGAATTTTAAGCAAAACGTTACGCAGGTTTACAATCATGCATCACGTGACGCAAGAACAATGAACATTTAGCGTTTACACAACGCATCCTGGATCAATTGACTTGAAATAACTTAGGTAAGGTGCAGTATCTTAATGTAGACTTGGCAGGTTTCGTCAGGGAATAATTCTATCAGAATCGGTAAGCACGGAGAAAAATGGCTCAAAAGAACGAGTATACGAAGTAAATTTGAAGAGATCAGTAGACCTTTCCGCCCTACGCCAAGTGAAGTACTAATGGAATCAGGGACAGGAGTCAAGAATCAGCAACGCGTCTTTTAGCGGCCGGTACTGTAATAAACTTTCAAAAGGTGAAATCTAACTGGCCACAAGCGAAGGTCTCAGCAAAGTAGAAAGCAGCGTTCGCTACGTGGCGCGCTGCTGGTTACTTTGGTTCTTCACTCGACGAGTGAAAGGGTATAGATGACAGGTGATAACACACAAAACTTGACGAAACGTGAGGAACGAAACACTAGAACTGGCGCCGTCTGCAAGCAGAGACGCCGTCTTGAACCCCGTGCACTCACCTTCGCCGCGGCGAGCGCGCCCTTAATGTGGTCCTGGACCTCGGCGAAGAGGTCCAGGCAGAGGTTCTCGAAGCGCGCCCGGTTGATGGTGGCCTTGTACTGCAGGTTGAGCTGCGACAGGTAGACGCACGCCGCCGCCTCCTGCATCACGGACAACTTCCGCTTGGTCACCTCGCACATGGCGCGCAGCTCCTCTAGCGACTGCGCGTTCAGCTTCTGCACGACGCCGTGCTTCTGGCGGATGTCCTGGAGGAACCAGAGGGCAAACTCACTGAAAATCTATCGGCGTGACTTCGTGCCGTTTTAGGGGCGTGAATAAAGTGTCACGCCAAAAAAACGGCATGACAAAAAGTCATGCCCAAAATCGGCGTGACTCAGAAATTCACGCCAATTTTAGGCGTGAATTTCCTGTCATACCGGTTTTCGGCATGACTTTTCTCGTAAAACGCACTGCCATTCACGCCACATGACGGCGTGACTCACATGTCATGCCATTTTTTGGCGTGAATTTCCTGTCACGCAGATTTTTGGCGTGACTTTTTGTCACGCCATAATTTGGCCATGTGTCCAACCGTAACATTTTCAGTGCTAGGGCATGCAGCAGGCCAGAAGATTAGCGCAGGCGGCCAAAACTCCAGACGCGTTTGGAGCTCCGGACTCGTTACATGGAACTCGAGTCGAACGTGTGACCGCATCAATGGCTTCCTAGTTCGGAGGGCAATCCATTGGTGGGGTCACACGTTCTGTTCAAGGCCCATTTTCCGACTCAGGAGCTCAGAACCCTGGACGCATTATGACTGCCTCACAACACTGATATTGAAAATGAGGCACTTTTAAACCAATTATCTGAGGTGAAGCTCAATCTGCGGTGTCTCAAAAGTAACGCATCTGCAGCCACGGTGTAGATTTGACCTCACATTTTTGCGTCGTACTCAACGCAGATTTGACGAATTTTGCCATTTTGGCGACGCTGTCTGTGTTCAGTTCACCGCAGATAAAGTGCGGTGAGGTTACTTAACACACATTTTGTAGGGGTCGGGACCCCCATACTGCAGTTTGCTGCGGTGTACAATGCAGTTTTCATAGGGGTCAGAATAAACGACAGTAATTTGAGGTGTACAACGCAGTTATCATAGGGGTGAGGGATACAGCATGGTTATTTTGAGGTAAACAACACATTTGGAATCACAGTGAAGGTGGTCTAGCCCACTGGGTGGGGTAAAGATAATAAAAATAATCTTCGTACCCTACTGCCAAAGTCACTTAGAATGCATCAGCAGCCCGGAGCAAAAAAGCGTCCCCGGCAGCAAGTTCCTGTTCCTCCTTTCCAAACATTAGGAGCTTCCCACTCACTTTCTCGAAGTGCTCCAGGAGCCTCTGGTCGAAAAGGCTGCCGCCCCAGGCCGCGTGCCTGGTCTGGGGCTCGCCGCCGTGCGGCTTGACCCAGGCGTACAGGGAGCGGCCCCCGATGTGCAGCACCAGCACTGTCCGGCCCGCCAGGCCGTACGCCGCCACCGCCGCCTCCGCCTCGTCCAGCAGCTCCAGCACCTGGAAGCCCGCCGCGGATCCTGCAGAGCAGCAGATTCAATGATTGTTTAATGAGAAAAGACATTTGCCCTAGTACAGAGAGGTGAGTTAAGGTACCCGAGACTACTTTTATCACTTAATCCTTATGTTAAACCAAGATACAAAAATGGGAGGTGTTGAGTTCAGATTAGGTATAAGGAAAATTCAACTAAAAAAAAACCTAATTTAGACGAAGAACTGCAGCGCACCGACAAAGAGGGGAAGTTGAAAAGTGCACAGGGGGCCAAGGCCTTGACAGCCTGCGCAGCTGGTCTTCTGGCCCACTGTGGCCCGGCCGTGCTCAAGCCCAGGCCACAGGCTCAGGCGGCCGAGACTCAAGACGCGTTTTAAGCTCCAGAGTCGCTTCACATGACTCGAAACGAACGTGTGACCCTACCAGCAGATTCCTCGTTCGAAGAGCAATCCATTGGTAGGGTCACACGTTCTGTTCGAGTCTCATTTGGCGACTCAGGAGCTCGAAACGCGTGTAGAATTTAGATCACCTGCGCCGGTCTTCTGGCCCACTGTGCACAGAGCTTGCTAATGTGCAAACTTAGACGGATTTTGGCAACGTCGCTAAAGGCCACAACGACATTACTTCAGCAGAGAGAATAATTTTGACACGCGAGACTGAATGCTTAATACAGATATTAATACAGCGAAGGTGATTGGTGTTAGAGGTACGCTCGTAATTGCCACCCCACTTTGAAAGGACAGCTCTTGAGTTACCTGCGTCTTCGGTGGCTTTTCGCTGAGATTCCGTGAAGTACGGTGGCACTGTAATGACTGCACAGGGCACTGGCTCATCCAGGAACGTCTCGGCAGCATCCTTCAGTGACTTGATGACCATCGACGACACCTAGAACAAAATATACAATTATGTTAGCTTCACTACACTCTTAGCCCCTTACTGACTTTATTGTCAGTGACCAGGTACTATTGCCTACAACAAGAATATTTAGTATTTTCTTCTTAGATACGCACAATATACTTCATGTGATTATTTAGGAAAACTTTTCAGACAATAAGTACGAACAAATATGTACATAATAATTACAAAAGCGAAAAGTACGTAATATCGTTGCACAAATTGGAGGTGCTACTAAGAAAGTGTCAATACCATGTACTAAAAGTCAATTTCGAGTCTGAGAGTGTGGTAATACTGAAACGTAACCATGTTAGAAAACAGTACGATCGAATTCTGCCAAAGTTCGCAAACACAAGCGGTGCCGAACGTGTGACCCCAATAAATGGATTCCTCGTTCAGAGAGCAATCCAATGGTGGGGTCACACGTTCGATTCGAGTCCCATTTAGCGACTCGGTCCCCAAAACGCGAGCCCACTGTGTACTGCCTGGAGGTGAGCCGTGCCCCACTCGGTCCCCTTAACATCCCGTGTGGCCGCACTGAGAAAACCTTACCAACACACTAAATCGCTATGTAGTTTTTTGTGCATAGCTTTGAACGAAATTGAGCATACGTTTGGAAATGCACGAATTCGTGCGTAGCTAAGCATGAAAATGTGCATTGTTATGCAGCACCTCGTGCGTTGTTGCGCACAAATCTGTGCATTCCACGCGTATGCTCAATATCGTGCAAAGCTATGCACGAAAAAACTACATAGTAATTTGGTGTGAACAATTTTAAGCCTTACAAAGAAAAGCACCAACAAAGTATTTTGAGCCTAAGCTAACAAAGAAAATACTTAGTAATTTACGAACTATTTCTTCGTATAACAAAGTAAATTAGTTTGTACTATGAATGTTCAAAAAACTTCGTAAGACTTTAAGCGTGCGCACTCTAGATGTCTTACGAAGAAATTTTCCATTATACGCGAAGGAAATAGCGCAAGCATAATACGAAGGTGGTTTTTCTTCGTATTACGAAGGTTTTTCTTTGCATCTTACAATGAAAAAGCTACAAAGATTCGTATTACGAAGAAATATTGCTTCGTATTATGCTTGCGCCGAAGCCCCTGGAACATACGAATAACAAAGGACAAATTTCATTGTAAGACATTTGGAGTGCGGTGCGTTACCTCCTGCGGCGTCAGCGTCTCGCCGCCCTGCGCCACCTTCATCTTGAGGACGCCGCCATCCTGCAGCACCTTGAAGGGCCAGTCCTTGGCGTCGGCCTGGACCGCCGCGTCGCCCGCGGAGCACCCCAACAACCGCTTGGCGTCTGTCAGGTTGATAAATACACTCTCAGACTCATATTGTCTTTTTTCTTCCAATAATTGACTTTTTCTCCTTTGCTTACTTAATTTTTTAAACAACAATAATAAGTTGCATTTCCTTTGTAACCATGTACAATATTGTTCACTTTTAAGACTAAATTGTCATCAATTATTGACTGTTTTTTTTTTTAAGTAAATTGCGTAGAGACTCTTTGTCAATAGCAAACTGACTTCGAGTCAATTTAACGAACAAAATCTTACATAGATATCGATGAAATAGTACTTTTTATTGCTGCTTAAAAAACTCCTTACCAAAAGACAAAAAGTCAATGACAGTGTGAGAGTGTAGAGCATGTACGGTTAATAAGGTTGAAATTCCTTTATAAAGTATCCTGCGCAGGACGTTTTTATTTCAAGCCGTCTACGAGAAATGAATGCCTCACAATGAAATTAAATGATACATCGAATAGGGTGCAAGCATAATACGAGGCAGTTCTCCTCCTTTAAAAATGCACTGAAAAATACACAGGAAAACCTGCGTAAAACAAAGAAAAACTGCGTTGGAAATATGCTGGCGCCATTTCCGACATCATGTGGAAAATTATCTCGAAACACATTTTGAGTGTAGAACCCAGAAGATCAATTACTGTCACGATATCAAGGCCCTGCCTCACCGTAAACCCTGCATTCCTGGGGCAGGTCCTTGGCAGCGTCCCCCACGAAGGCCTGGCCGGCCGTGAAGGCCACGATGCTGGGAGTGGTGCGGCTACCGCTGTCGTTGGCGATCACGTCCACCTTGCCCTTGCGGCACACGGCCACCACCGAGAACGTGGTGCCCAAGTCCACGCCCACGCACAAACGCGCCATGTCTGCAATAATGCAAGAGTATAAGAATGAAGCAGGCAGGCACTAGATTGACCGCCTGGAAAGTAGCAAATCGCTCTACTTTGACCCCGCAAACAGTAGAACAACAAAAGCATAGGTAATAAGGGCGTAGTACTGAGGTTTATGCCCTCGGAAAAGCACGCACTATGTGTTGAAGTAGAATTTAGTACGTGTCACTAGCATAATGTTGAGCATGCAGGGAAATTTGCCTAATATTATGCGGAAAAATGCATAAATTTGTGGCAATTTGTGCACAATTTTAAGCGAAATCATGCATCACTAGGTATAAAATTCTACATAAACATTTAGCGTGCACTAGAATTTTGCCACCTCCGAGCACTGTTAAAAAAGCCGTACTTTTCACAGGGAAAAGGTACGGTCATTCCGTTACCTCGGCGTACAGTAAAACCGTACCAAAAAAGCGTGCTTCCCGTAAGAGCCCATGTTACTAAAACCGTACTCTGTACCCCCAAAACTGTGCTGACTGAGGAACGGTGCAACCAGGCAAATTGTCTACCAGCTTTGTACCGTACTATTTCCTGTGGATTTTTTCTACAGTGAGGGCGGTAACCAATCGACGTATCGTTCTACGTAATTTAGATACCCTTGTTTTCCAGTGAATGGCTAAAGACTCTAATATACCGTAAGTTTTGGAGTCGCGCCTGTTGTGGAAGTTTATTGGTCTGTCAACAAACCTTTCACCACAACACTGTGCGGTCGTTTAATCTGCACGCAATTCGAAGTGCAACGAGGAACTCAATTGTTCCCAATATCTCATCTCTGACGCTTGTCCACAGCACTGTCGAAAACGCTAGCCCCCACTCTCAGACTCTAAATTGACTTTTTGTACATGGTATTAACATTTTGTTAGTAGCACCTCTAGTAATTTGTGCATCAATAATACATACGTTTCGCTTTTGTAATAATTATTTACATATTTGTTAGTACTTATTGACTTCAGTATTTTCCTGAATAATTTCACGAAGTAAATTGTACGTATCTAGGAAGAAAATAGTAATTATTTTTGTTGTAGGCAATAGTACCTGGTAACTGACAATAAAGTCAGAAATGTTGAGAGTGCCGTGAAGTAACCGTCTTTGACGAACATGTTCAGTTCAGTTAACCTTAAATCAGACCGTCAAAATCAAAGCCGGCAGGTAACGTACTCCACAGCAAGGTACACGCCTTCTTGCCCCTTTTTCAGTGCAAGTGATTTTCTCCTGTGATGAGGGGTTTTCCGAAGGAATTCTAGCCCGAATCAGAATCAAAATCGGAAGTCAGAAATGACCATTTCTTTGAGAAAAGCTCATCCGGAGTGAGCAACACTCAGACACTATTTTCACTTCCGTTTAATTCTTCCTCCAGCGCATAGCCTTTTTTCGAATACCCTACTCTAGTGCTTGAATTGTTTATATCAGTCTACCAGAAGTCAATTCAAATTGGTTGCATTGTTTGGAGAGTAGGTATTAAAAGCATTTTCGGCCCAGATATCATATCTACTATATTTACTTCCGGTCCAAGGCGAAATACTTTACCAGAAGCAAAGGAATATACTCAAGCACAGCTGAAGACCGGAAGTAAAATACAATATAACCGGAAGTCAGAAATCACTTTAGCCAATAACGACCAGCGGTTCAGGAGAAGTAAAAGGCTCGGTTCTTGAGATACTAAGATTCCGGGTGCCTAAAAATGCAGCAAAGCGCGCACAGTGCAGTCTGAATTTCTCGTTTTCCTTCAAAACCGGCAAGGTCAAGCTTAACGGAACTTCGAATTTCGATGTGTATCTCATAATTTGCAGTCTGCGGCCGCTGCGGAGAATGCACCGAGCAGAAAACTGTATCACGACGCGAACTGCAACCACGTCCTAGCGTAACAGAACTGACCGTACGGCGTTGCTCGGCGTTCCCCGCCTACTCAACACATCAGCTCCAACTCACCGATAAGAGTATTCGAAACTCGCAGATAGCCAGCTCGCGATCTTCCTTCAGCAAACGCAACACGCGACAGGCGTCCTCCGTGACTGCCGCACGGCGACTACGGGGACTTCAGCGCTGCGCTCGTCGACTGCGTTAGTGTGAGTTTTGTTGTGATCGCGTTGTAGAGCCGAAAGGGGAATACGCCGTCTGAAGTAGGAGAGCAGCGACAGAAAACGAAGTGATAAAGAAACACGAGAGAGAGAGAGAGAGAGAGAGAGAGAGAGAGAGAGAGGGGGGGGGGGAGGGGAGGGGGAGAGGGCCAACGCGCGACGAGAGTATTCCCCGCGCAGCTGACTCAGCGTAGCCCCGTGCAAGCGACGTGATACCTCGGCAGGCACAGCAGCCAGGGGCGAAGCAAGGTTTGAACTCAACGGCATTTCACTCCGAGTGGGCGGTAAGTCAAGAACCGACAGGCCGAAACATAGCACACACACACACCGTGCGTTCCTTGTAAGCATCCTCTAAACAGGCAATTTAGACTCGAGATTTAGTTCCCACACACCAAAACCGGCGTTGCTTCACGGTTAGAAATAATGTTGTAATTTTACAACACTGGTGTTGTAAAGGTTTTTAGCAACATATAATGTTGGCCAACAAAATATGTTGTAACTATGGTGTTGTCATCTGATGAAGTCATCATCCACCAACAACTTTTCAATCAGTGGTGGCTGGAACTTCATCGATCTTGAAGTCGTCAACAACATGCAATCAGTAAACAACATTATGTTTACATATAACAATATCGTTTATAGATTACTTTAACTGTTTCCCAACAACCTCTTAGTTTTCCTCACCTCCTTCAGACTTTGTTGTCAGTAAACGACTTGGTTGTTTTCAAACAACGAGTTTTGTTTGCACATTTAATTAACTTCCTCAAACAAACTCACTCTTTATCCTTCCTTACATGGACAAATGTCTAACTATGTTGTCAGTGAGTGAAGGAATTGTTGACTTACAACAGGATCGTTAACAGATTATTTAAACCTTCTTCCAATAAACTCCAATGTCACGATCTCTTTTCTTGTCCATGGCTCAAATGTCAAAAAATATCATCAGTTGATGACATGATTGTTCTCATACAGCCAGTATCATTTACAGATTACTTTAACTTTTCTGGAACAAACTCATTGTTCACCTTTCCTTGCATCCAGAATTGTTAAACTATGCACAAAACATTTCATCATTGAACGGCATTATTGTTTAAAAACAATATATTTTTCACAAACAATATATCGTTTACAAACAATAATGTTGTTCACAAACAATCAATATTGTTCACAGATTGTTTTAACATTCCTCCAACAAGCTGGTTGTTTTAAATCAAAATAACTTTTGTCATTCCTTGATGAAAATGCTGTTAAGAGATAAAATAATAATTGTTTTGAATCAGAAAAAAATTATTCATCACCGACCAAAAATATCGTTTCAAAACAAGTTTAACTGTGTCCTGATGACATTTTTATTTTGGATTTCAACAACATGTTGTAATTCAACGAGTTTTTTGTCAGTTTTTGTGTTGTTATTGCACAACTATTTCTAACAGTGTTGGATACCAAACGGGTTTGACTATCTCAGGAGCAAGCGCCGAGAACAGTTCGTTCTGCATCTCCTCAGATAGATGGCCGAGACTTCGGACCTCGGCTCGATTCACTGCCAATCGGAATAGCGTTATTTGAAGATATTGCCTGTTTGGTGAGTTGTTTCCGGTACTATGAACCTAGTATCTCTTCTATGGTGCATTTGCGAAAACACGTTGCTACCAAGAACATGGTCTATTCTTGACCCGGAAGTGAAACACGCTCAGACATTCGTCCAAATCTATCCCACGTTCTTGAATTTCGTTGGTCTGGCAGATGTAAGAGAAATGCCACAAGTTGTCTATTACTTCTGGGCAGGTGAAATCCGAGTGTTGTGTGACCTGATGGCTCATTCCACTTCTCCTGAACAGACGGTCACCCTGACCGGAGAATCATTGAACTACGGGTGGTACTTCTGACTTCCGGTTTGCAGTTCTAGTTTCCTAGTCTGCTAGAAGGGGCCGTCCATTAATTACGTTACGCACTTGGGGGAAGGGGGTCTGGGTCAGAGTAACGCTGCGTTACCTGGGGGGACGGGGGGGGGTCAGAGCCAGCGTAACGTTACGCTAACCACATTAATTTTGAAGCAGGAATATTCAATTATTAAAAGTTAAAGTGGGTAAATACCGAGCTTTATAAATATTCTTAGAGTAATGTTACGCATGAAGGGGCGAGGGAGGGGGGGTGTCGGGGCTAGCGTAACGCTGCGTTACATGGGGGGGGGGTCATAAATCGGCAAAACGTGCGGAACGTAACTTATGGACGGCCCTAAACGTGGACGGCCTTCAAACCTCGGGCAGAGCTCATGTACAGCGTATTTACTGTCCTGAAAAAGAACGTTGACTAGCCCGTATTTTTCAAGAAAGTGAATTCAGCGCGCCTATCTTAGACGGCAAGGGGACTTTCTGCACTTCAAATGATTACGTAGAATTATGTACATGGTGATGCATGATTGTAACTCTGCGTAACGTTTTGCACAATATTGTGCACCATTATGCTTAAATCTAAACATTCTTAATATTATTCAAATTCACCGCATGCACAAAATCGTGCAAATGACACGTACGAATATTTCCAAATAAACATTTAGTGTGTGACCTAGATCAGGATATTTGCGTTCCGGGGACGTGAGGCAGGCGGTCAGACAGGCATCAACATCTTCCTCACAGACCGAGCTGGCAACCGTGCCGGCTTCAGGCAGCCGGTACCACGCCGGGCAGCCAGCCAGTCAGTCAGTCTGGTGTCGCGCCAGCCGCCGGTCGCGCATGGAGAGCGGTGCGAGTGACGGCGGGGAATACAGTGGCTGGGCCGAGCTCGCCGGGCTTGGCGTATCGCGGGGACCGTCGCGTCGCCAGGGCGCGTCTAGTGGCGTACACTCGTGTGGTTGGTTCCGTGGTATGTAGAGGTGTTGGTCATTCGTGCCCTGTGTTCGGGAGGGTGTTTGATCCGAAGAATCATGTCCATTGTGTAACTTTCACTGTTTGAAGGGTCCGTTGCTCAGATTTCAGGGTCTGGGCGTAGTTTTACCCGAGTGCACTCTAAATGTTAAGGTAGAATTTTGTACGTGTTACTTACACGATTTGTGCATGCGGGGATTTTGCATAATATTGTGCGTTATAATGCTTAACTTTATGCGAATTTGTGCACAGTTTCATGCAAATTGTTACGCAGGTTTTAAATCATGCATCACCACGTTCTAAATTGCACCTAAACATGTAGCGTGTGAATGCCGTCCAGGTCGGTCTGTTGTAGGCGATGGAGCATGCTCTGTAGTGCACTGCATAAATTCTTTGGGCTATAGGTTAAACTGAAGTCGAAGCGAAGCCACGTTTAATTGGAGATTGTAAATGGAATTCCTGCAATAGGGTACTTCGGAGATATCCCAGACCGGAAGTCAGCGACAGAACGGGAGAAACAAAAGAGCGTCGGGGGGCTATGCTGAGCGGTGGTGGGGGTCGAAATCGGCGGAGTGGGGGCAGCATGCGCGCGCCGCCTTCACCCCCACCCCGCCGATTTAGACCCCCACCACCGCTTAGCACTGCCTCCCGACGCTCTTTTGTTTCTCCCGTTCTGTCGCTGACTTCCGGTCTGGGTTATCTCCGAAGTACCCTATTCGCTAACCTGGCGCGGCGCTGTATTCCCCGTCTCAAACGCATTCACCATACGTGCATTTCTCTTTTAATGTTTCATTTTTTGTTTCTGTATTTTATCTTCATCTGGCCCTGATGTAATATTGACTTACAATCTGTTCTCACATATTTCGCATCTCGCGAATCTCCAGCTGTGCAATATCAGTGTATGCACTCCCAGACTCGTACTGAGTTTTTCCTTTGCTAACGTATCGACGTTTGGGCACACTAATGAGCACGACACGCGAGTGAAAGAACTACTTATCTCCAGCGCGACGAAGCAAACCCGCGCACCTATGCCAGCCCGTTTCTAACCCGCTTGAGGGCCATGTAGATCTGCTGGCGCGTAAGCGGGTTTAAAACGGACCGGCAGAGGTGGAGCGGGTCTGAAACGGCCGTCGCGCGGTACCCGGGTTTGTTTCTTCGCGCTGGAGATGAGCGGTTCTTCCGCTCGCGTGTCGAGCATATTAACACTTTTATTTGCTTTATAAACTAAATCATGAATGTTGCATTGACAACCTGTTAAGCTTCTCAACGAAATTCAATTTATGTGCACAAACGTTACATGTCTATTGAAGCATGAGTGTGTAGTAATCTCGAGTAATCTCCTTTCAAATTTCAGTGAGATTTTGCCCTCCACGGCGCCAAGATGCCGGACCCCGAAGTGACCATTGGTGTTGACTTCGGCACCACCAACTCTGTGGCGGCCGTCTGCCTGCCCGACGGCGTCGAGGTTCTCACGAACGACATCGACAGTAGGAAGACCCCGAGTTGCGTCTACTTCAAGGATGCAGAGCGGGAGGTCGGCGAGGCGGCGCTTCGCATGGCGCTCAGCTATCCTCAAAACACCATCCGGAGTAAGTCCTGAACGGTTCACTGGTAAAAAACAAAAGCATGAAAACTACGCCCTTAAGGGCAATTCACGCCCTTTAAGGGCGTGAATCGTTTAATGCCGTTGGGAAGGGCGTGGATGGTATAGGACTTACAGGCAAAATTTTAATGCCCTTCCAAAGGCATTAAACGGTTCACGTCCTGCAAGGGCGTGAATCGTTTACGCCCTTTAAGGACATGGTTTAATGCCTTTGTTTTACCAGTGATGGTGGAAAACCTAGCTTGTGAGACCAGGAAGGGAAGCGATGACGTTTTGAGAAGTGCGCGTGAGAGGTCCTGCACACTTACTGGGTCGAAACATTGAAGCCGAAAACCGACTGACAGAGAGTTGTTGCACGTCGCTCAAACTTTACGTGCCTTACGTGCGTGCGGAGCAGCTTCAAATGAAAGTTTCGTCCCATGCAACTGGCGAGGTGCGCTTATTCCTTTAAAATAAATGACATAGGAACCTCGTTTACGTCGGAAGGAAACTCATGAAAGTGACTTAATCGTCAAGTGGAACCATCAATAAAAGTCAACTAAAAGATGTAAATTTCATCTGGAAACACTTGTGGAGGCTCTAGCAAAAATACTTGATAGCAAGTTTCTGTTCGTAAGATTTTGCACTCACGATTGGTCGATGTTCATAGTTCTAGTTGACTCGAAAGCCAAGTCTATGCATCGCTACCCATCATAACGTCGGCCGGGCGCCCTTGTCTCATGCTTAGAGTTTCATCGCGTTTTACTCACGTCGGGCCGCAACGGTCCCCTTCTAACAACTTCCCTAAGAGACTAAAGTATGACCTCTCAGGCCTTAAATGATTTACGCATCTGAAACAAGAGTGAATCGTTTTATGCCCTTGCTAGTGGCGTGAATTAGTATGGTCAGTTTGGGTGATTCTGGGGCACGGGGTCTAAATGTGACATCTGTTTCCGGGAAATGATTTGACATTTCCGAACCTTTTCCGTGCCAAATGTGATTTTATAATAAAACATCACATTTGGTTTAGCAGGAGTGTATTATGTGAAAACTTGTCCATGAAAAAGCGGTCCTATTTTAACCCAACTGACCCTATGGGACTTCGAGGTGCCCTTCCAAAGACATTACCTTGCTACGCGCGGAGAAGACTTTTATGACCTAAAGGGCATAGTTTTTGTGCCTTTGTTTTACCAGTGGAGTCAGTAATGCTGAAAGTACATTTGCTTATATTTAGTAACTTTTTTATGATTCGCAGATGTGAAATCCGTCCTTGGTGTTACAAGGGACATACTTGGCGATCGAACCCCTCTCGGTGCTGTGCGCATCGACTCCTATGGCAGCTCTTCTGATCCCATTTCTGTGAAAATCTCTAAAAGGAAATTGCTCCTATCTGAAGAGGTAAGTTGCGGGAGCCTCCTGCTTATATATTAACATTGAATTTCTTCTTTTTTTTAAGTCGTAGAATTACGATATTGTTTTATATATGTGACGTCATATTCGGACGGTTACTGTCACAGCGTTGTGTTTATATTTGATTTGATCTGTATGATGTCTTAGGTTGCTGCCATGATTCTGCTTGAGCTGAAGAAGTCTGCGGAGAAGCAACTCTCAGGCAAGGCCACCAAAGCTGTCTTAGCCGTGCCCTCGTACTTTGGTGCTGCTCAGCGCCAAGCCGTCATCGATGCGGGTAAGCATTCAGAGCAACAACAGTGACAGAGTTGAGTTTTTTTTTTCACCCCAACACTGTTAAACAATGTGACGGATTGTGATGTCACATTCAAACGGACGTGACATCCACATGTGTCACATTTTAAATGACCCTGACAGTTTGGGTTGCTGCGTTCGGACAGTTTTCGTGTAGAAACAAATGTAGAAACAAAAAATTTTTAAGTCATGTTTTAAAATCCACACCGCAAAATTGTTGTAAACTACTAACATATTTGTTTGCAGTTGCGTGTGGATTGCTTTACATCTAATAATAAATTTATTTGCAATCTGAGACCCAACTCCATGATAAGAACGTTGTTTGTTATTTCAGGCAACTAAATGCTTTGGCTCAAATATGTTGCTTTCTAAGCATTGAATTCTTTTCATAGCACATTGTGATTACTTTATCAGGGAATAAGGACGCTTTCGCTAAATTTGACCTTGTCACAATCTCAGTCATCGAATATCTGTTGCAGCGTACCTGGCCGGCCTGCGTGTGACTACACTGGTCAACGAGACCACAGCAGCTGCCTTGGCGTACGCGCATGACCGGGAGGGCAGGAAGACGGTGGTAATGGTGGACGTCGGCGGAGGCGGTTGCAGTATGTCGGTGGTCAGAGTGGAGCGCAACAAGGTGTCGGTCTTGGGTCACTCCGGACCCCGCCTCCCTGGTGGCGAGGATTTTGACAGCAAGATGGTAGCGTTCCTCAAACAGGTAAAGCTTCATCCGTTATCAAATCCATCGGGCACGGTTCACAGTGGGCCAGAAGAGCAACACAAGTGGCCGAAACGTTAGACACGTTTTGAGGTTCAGAGCGTCCAGAGTCGCTGAACAGGACTACAACCGAACGAGTGACTCCACTAATGGATTGCTCTCTGTACGAGGAATCCATTGGTGGGGTCACAGGGTCGGTTAAAGTGCCGTTTAGCGACTCTGGAGCCCAAAACCCGTCGGGGATGTTGACTGCCTCCGCCGGGCTTCTGGTCCACTGTGCGATGTTTTTATCGAATGTGTCGTCACGTTTCTTATAATGTGACTCGTATACGTTCGTTTAAATGTCATGTCAGAATCAGCGAACCTTTTCGAGATGTGAATAGACCAATGACACTTTCCTAAAACACTACAAAATTTATTTTAAGAAATACGTGATAAGAAAACACGATGCCTTTTCTGTTTATTCGAGACTCCAAATCAATTTAGACCAATTGCGTTGTTTATAAATGTACCATGAAGCGGAATAAGGGGATACCTCAATCTTATCATTTAACATGAGAAACTAAAAACTGTTGGTTTATGTCACTGATATTAAGTTTTTCTTTTTATGTCGGCAGCGTGTCAAAGAGAGACTTGGGAAGGAAATCGTTGACCCTCGTGACACTGAAATTCTTCGCTCGCATTGGAGCAAGGCGAAGGAAAAGTTGTCGCGGATCCCACAAGTGCCCATAAGAGTGTACTTGCCCGGCATTGAGCAAGAGATTGACCTAAACTTGAAGCGGACCGACTTCCAGGAGCAGTGCAGAGAACTCTTCAAGGAAGTCACGGACGGACTTGCTAGAACACTGCCAGTGGTAAATACGTGTGACGACGCAACGATACTTGCTAATTTACTGATGCAAATTCGTCTTGTAGTGAATAGAAGGGGGTATCCCGTGCAAATTTGTCTTGCCGTGAATAAAATGGAAATCTCCAGTGGGCCTGTTAAGTGCCATACAGAAAATTGAATTTGTCTTCAGACAGCCACTCTCGTTTGAATGGAGTTCGGTTTCAAGATCGTGGATCTTACATCTCGTCATTTTAAGGATACTGTCAAGTGAAACTAGCATGTCCTAGAAATATTGCCTAGTTCATTTTGTGGTTAAATCTAAACCACTATCAGATGAATTCATTCCCAAAGTTGGGGGCCCCAACTCCCATTAGTTTCTAAGTTATGGATGTTTACGTCAATTTCAGTCGTTTCTCCAAGTCTCCTCTCGTCAAAGGAAAAAGTATCCAAACCTCAGATTCTGGCAATTGAACCTTCAAAGACACATGAAAAATATAGCTTTGGCACATTCGAAAATATCAGTTAAAAAGAGGCTGTAAAAGCTATTTTAGTAGGCCCATTTTTATTTTTATTCAAATTTTACAGATTTCGACCCATTTTGGCCTTTTGTGTTTTTTTTTTTTATAAGGAAAACTAAGGGAGATATTAAAAATAGGGTAGCACTATCTTTTTCCTCTGTTAAAAAGAGACATAATTGCCAGAATCTGAGGGTTGGGTAGCTTTCTCTTGTAGTGAAGAGAATTTGAAAGAAACAACCAAAATTTACGTATCCATAACTCAGAAACCGAAATGAGGTGGGGCCCCTTCCTTGGTTGTATGAATTAATGCAATAGAAAGGAACTTTTACCTATAAATTGAGATATCTGACTCAAGTACTTTTAAAATGTTAAATAGTCAATTGTTTCACCGTAGTGTACTGCTTGTTCAGGTGCGTGCTGATGAAGTGGCTGAGGTTCTTCTTGTCGGCGGGTGCACCCGGATCCCTCACCTCCGCGACCTGATCGGGAAAGAGTTGGACAAGCCGTTGAGCAAGGCCATCAACCCTGACGAGGCGGTGGCTGTGGGTGCTGCCCTCTTGGCAGCAGGGTGTGTCGAAGTGACGCAGGAGGTTCTCTCGCTCAATACGGAGGTTACCATTGATGACAAATTCCGTAATCTGCCTCGGAACATTGCGCTTCCGCAACGTCACGAGTCTTGTGGCAGTAACTATATTGCGGTACGATACCAGTTGCCACCATCTCATTCTCAGTTTAATGAAAGTTCAATGGCAACGCATTGCACGGTGTTCCTGCACTGAGAATCGAAAGGCTATGATAGTATTGCGTCAATCGGTGCAATGCATTCGAAGACGTTTTCATCGCACCTATTGGTGCAAATACTTGTGAATCGCACGTGAAGTGCAATGCCTTCCTATGCTTCAGCATAGGGCATTTTCGGGACGCATCGCACGTTAAGTGCAATTTGGCTGTGGCACTGCACGTGTGGTGCGATGTCTCAATGCTGTGCACCGTGCGCGCTATGTTCATAGCCTTCGGAATCATAGTGTGTTCCTGGAGTCGTTCTCTTCCTTGTGGGAAAAGTTGCTCATCATCAGATACTGACGTGCTGAGAGTAGAGTGGCTTACATGCTATTGGGGTGTGAAGCAACAATCTGTAAACCGGCATTTATTGTCTTTTTGTTTTCTCTCAAACCAGGTTGAACAGGAGATCATAACGGGACAAATGTCACCTACACTATTTTTTAGAAGAAAAGGCATCAAAGTGGCGGAAATAACTGTCAGCGGGCTACTGCGAGTCTATGGCATGGACTCAGGAATGCAATTTATTTTGTCAGGGTGTGTCTCCCCCAATGATCTGTCAAGAAAGCTGAAAATAATTGAGAACTACAAGCAGACTGAGGTGGCGGAAATAAAGAGGATCGAGGCCAAAAACGCACTGGAAAAGCTGCTTCGCGTGGAGCGTGGAAGGCCGGTGAGACAGGGCAGAAATTGTCGTCTGTATTTTGGTTGAAATAAGTATCCTGTATCCTATAATTCATTTATTTGGTTTTGTTTGCATTGTGGATAAATTACAGGCTTCCGCAGGAGATTGCTTTTACGAGGAGATCATGGAACTGCGGAGTGAATGTGAAAAGCGTCTCAAGTGGCTCGCCGAGCACAGTGGCGAGACAGCGAAACGTTACTCTGAGGTGCGCGAAGAACTAGAAAAACAGATTGACGCCCTGCGTGTCAAGCAAGAATTGGAAAAGGAGAGGGTCGAAGCTCGGGATTGCCTGCGTCAAACGTTGGAAGCCGCAATCGAAAGAGACGTGAGTATGGCACAACGAATGAATACCAAATTCCTTTAGGACGTAAAATCTTATAATCTAAAAAATCTTAAAAAATCTAAAAAAAAAATTGAAAAAATCTACAGATGCATACCTACAAGTACACACGTACAGATGCATACTTGGATGAGTACACATCTACAGATGCATACATTGTAGGTGTGGACTCAGCCAAGTATGCATCTGCACATGTATATTCAGTTAAGTATGCATCTGTAGATGTGTACTCGTAGGTATGCATCTTAAGATGGACTGTTAACTGAATACACACTTCAGTTTGTTGAGTACACGTTCACCACTTGAGTTCATATGGAACAAGTTCGGACGTTCCGCACTTTGTTCCGTGCTTCCGCACTTTATTCTTCTATACATTTTCCGCACAATAGTACGGAATTTCTTACAGTGGACATTTAGAGTACTGTTGAATCTGGGTCCACCCTTGCGTCCTCCATAGCGTACCCCGCCTTCGTCCACGCTGCCTAGGGTGGGGTTTTTGCCGAAATCATGCGACGTTATGTAACTTTTTTTTTTAGAGCGCATCTCTTATTAGATATCGTTGAACTCCAGTGTCGTGTGTCCGCTTCGCGTGCCTGTTCGTAGCCCAGGACGGCGTTACGGTCAACGTTGTGAGGATAACAGAATCGCTAACGTTTTCTGTAAAAGTATCTGAAATGGTCACTCGCCGGAAAGGACAACCTCTTTCAAAAGTTGCTGAATTTGTCGAAGGTGCTACTTACGTTGGTACACTGTCTAATGGACCGCAAATGATCAAAAATTTCCGTTGCATCCGACAAAAGGGAGTGTCCTCCGGGAGCGACCAGATAAGATCTTTTTCTAGGAAACGTTGACATAACATCTTCGAGATAGGTTTCGCGATATTCTGACCTCGTTCTTACCCTTTGGTTTTAAAGTGATTGTTTTTTACAGATACCGGAGGACCACGTCCATGAACGAGCACTCAAGTTGAAAAAGTTATGTGCGGATCTGCTAACCAAACTTCACGAAAATAAACTCACTTTGACTAAGGAATTCAAAACAGAACTGGAGTCTGTACAGGCCAAACTAGCTACCTTGGAAAGTGAAAGGAAACGCCATGCTTTACTGCAACGAAACCGACTGGCCAAAGAATCTTTTAAACAAAGTGTTCATCAGTCCGTGCTAGCCTGGAAGGTAATCGATCATATACTTTGCAACTTAAAGGATTAAAGGGGCTTTTTCTTGTTTAAAGGACTTTAAAGGAAAAATATTGCGTGGAAGGATAAGATTACATGATATCAATGCTTAAATTCTTTTAGATAATTGAGCAAGTCTCATTTTGATACATAGTTCAGTAACTTCGGCCTTATTGTGGCAATTTTTATCATACTCTTTACAGTTCGCATCTCGTATGATATTATTCGCATTCCTGCTCACATTTGTTGGGGGCACAATCAGGGAGACTCATCTGTAGTAGTGTCATAGAAGTGATCTGTAATTAATCTGTAAGATACACTTTAAAATTTGTTTGTCTTAAGTTGTTTTAATTTGTTGTACGTCTTTCAGAAATTCAGTGACGAGACGGATTATGCCGTATATCGTCCCTATGATGTGAGATTTTGCACCCTTAGCAGTGACGCCCTCAAGTGGCTTAAAGCTCAAGGAGATACGATCGATGAACCCGTATTCAGTGAACAGCTCAAAGTATTTCTCCAGAGCTTATCCGCTCTTGAACACGAATTGATGAGGGAGAAGGAAGAACGGGAAAGGGAGAGGGTCGAAGTTCGGAGTCGCCTGCGTGAAACGTTGGTGGTTGCATTGGGAGAAGACGTGAGTATGGGACTGTTATTCCACAAATGTATGACGCTGCATTTCGTTTGGGTGTGAATAGTGTCACTCGTTTACATGCCAATCTACCGGTGTTCACCTACGTTGCTAATCTCAGTGTGGTCCAGGCCCAACGCTAGGAAATGTGGACTTAAAGTGGGTGAAGCCTTGTTGCCAACCCAGTGGCGGCGTTACCACTGGGTTAGCAGTTCTGGGTCCACCCTTGCGTGTGCCTGAGCGTGCACCGCCGCACAGTGGGTCGGAAGACCGTTGAGGCGGCCGAAAACCCGGACACGTTTCGATCTCCAGAGTCGCTAGATGGGACCCAGATCCAACGTGTGACCCCACCAATGGATCGCTCTCCGAACGAGGAATCCATTGGTGGGTTCACACGTTTGATTCGTGTCCCATTTAGCGACTCTGAAGCTCAAAACGCGTCGAGAATTTTGGCCGCCTCAACGGTCTTCTGACTCACTGTGCACCGTCGTCCGCGCTACCTAGCGTGGGCCTGGCCGCCTGGCCCACACTTGGATCAGCAGTATGGAGATTTCCACGCGATTTTAGCGAAAATGATATAAAATTCTGAACCTCCTCCGATTACGACTTCGGGGCCACAGCGGGCCAGTCACCTGATAACCTCTGTATTCCCCAAACGTAATTATGTGTAGTTTCGATGCACCAGAAGCACATTTGTACCGCACTAACAACTTCAAACTGTAAAATGCAGGAAAAGGGGCCCTTAAAATCTGTTGAATAGGGTCTCACAATATTCTGACTTTGTTCGTACTCCTAGGATTAAAAGCTAATGTTTTTTACAGATACCCGAGGACCCTTACCACGGACAATCATTGAGGTTAAAAGGGTTCTGTGCAGATCTGTTAACCAAGCTTGAAGACAATAAACTCACTTCCACGGAAGATTTGAAAACACAACTGGAGTCTGTGAAGGCCCAACAAGCTGCCTTAGAGGAAGACAGGAAACGGCACGCCTTACTTCAACGGAACCGAAAGGCCAAAACATCTTTTGAAGAAAGTGTTCTTGAGGCCGCGTTATCCTGGAAGGTACTTATCAATTTCTTTGCTACTTCTCTGGTAAGATCAAGGGGTAATCTAGAGCAGGAGAACCTCTAAAATTGCTTTCGTCGTCTTGTATGGAACTCGGGAAGATCCGCCGGTAAAAAGTAAGAATTCAGATGCAGTCTCGACTTGCGAACGCTTTTTATAGGCTTGCTCTGCTAGCATGCAGTCCGCAACACTGTTAAAAAAAGCTGAAATTTCAGAAATAGTTAGTGGTTCTGAATTATCGAACTAGGGTTTCTTACTTCGATCCGGGTACCCGGGCAACTCGGGCACCCGCCCGCCCGAATAGGAACCGGGTTACGCTTTTTCCCGGATCACCCGTGCGCACCCGGATTACCCGGGGGACCGGTGGAACCGCGCCGTGAGGTAGGGAACACGAACCCACAAGCATGTTCGTGTTGCCTGCCTCACGGCGTTCCTGTCCCCTGCCTCACGGCGTTCCTGTCCCCTGCCTCACGGCGTTCCTGTCCCCTGCCTCACGGCGTTCCTGTCCCCTGCCTCACGGCGTTCCTGTCCCCTGCCTCACGACGTTCCTGTCCCCTGCCTCACGGCGCGGTTCCACCAGTGCCCCGGGCAACCCGGGTGCGCCCGAGTGACCCGGGAAAAATCGTCAACCCGGTTCCTTCCCGATCGACCCGGGCACCCGCGTGACGGATTTTTGAGAGCCCTATTCCAGACCATTTCGGCGGTCTGAAAATTTAGAACTGGGTGGTCTGATAATTTAGAAGTGCCTTAAGGCATAGGTCAGAACGCTAGGCGTAGATTGGCGAAGTCTTTTACCACTAAACGTGGTACACCTACTTGTTAGCGCGTCCAGTAGCGCGATGACTCTCCTCAGCTTGTCCCTACGCGTCATGTCATTTGACGCCCCGAGCCAGCTAAGAGGGCCAGCGCGCCGCTGGACGCCCTAGCATCACTGCAAAGCTAGTGGTAAGTTTCCTTGCCACAAATTTGGCAAGCCGTTTTAAACGCCAAAATTTGGCAAGCTTTGATCTGAAATCTTCATAAGCTTGCCATATTTTGGCAAGTTTGGGAGTATTTCACGGGCCAAGCTTGCCAATTTTTGGCATTCAAACGGCTTGCCAGATTTGTAGCAAGCAAACTTACCACAGTGATACCATAATGTAAAACCAAGTATCTTAAAACCTTTGCCACCCTTTTCTATAGACCTACTTTTCTACTTAATGCCAGGAGGCGCTTTTAATTGGCGTGTCGAAGGACAGCCTTCGTGACATTGACTTAACCATACGCTCAATGTTGTACTTATAGTGTCATGTGCTTTTCAGAGGTTGAGGGACGAGACGGATCCTGATCTATTCCGTCCCTATGGATCAAGACTCAAGACCCTGACGAGTGAAGCCATGAGTTGGCTTGGAGAGCAGGGTGACGCGGTTGATGAGTGTTATTTCAGTCAACGGCTCAAGTCATTTCAACATCAGATTATGAAACTTGAAACGGAATTGAAAAACGACATAGCGTCAGCTGAATTGAGAAGGAAACACTCTTTGAGAGAGGCTGAGAAAAAGGTCAACGAGGCGCTTTCCATCAAGGTACTGACGGGCATCCAGCCCAATTTTTCTTGGCCTAATGTCACGAACGGGTTGGCGGGGTGAGGTTGGTCGGTCGTACGCGGGGTATCGCCGCGAGGACGAGGGCTTGTCGGTGGTCCTAAACCCCGCGTTCCACCGCACTAGTCACTCGCGAAGCCGTCAACCGTCTCCGTGTTCTACGGGTTCGGGAAGGGACGATATAACGGCACGCGCGTTACGTGGTAAATCACACACTCTGGTACTGTCGCGGATGGTACTGTCGCGGACGGGGTATTCCCGCACACTAAATCCTTATGCACTATTTTGTACATGAACGATTTTGCACATGCGTAAGCTTCCGCATAATATTATGCATAACATCGTATAATTCAAACATAGTTATGAATAAATTATGCATAACGTATAATATTATGCATAACAAACGCATGTGCAAAATCGTGCATAACTATGAACAAAAAAGTACATAAGGATTTAGTGTGCGGAGAGGAGGTCTGTTCCGTGTGGGTCGTGGTAGAATACTCACTCCGCCCTCCTTGGAGCCGGCGCTCGCCGAGGCAGGCCCGTGCCTTATCTCTGGGGGCACTAAACTATTTCTCTCAACCGGTGGGAATTGACCACCGAAGCCGTCTGCGCGGCGATGACTAGCGCCTGGTTATCAGGCAACCTACACTCTCAGACTCGTACTGTTTTTTAGGCACGAAGTAGCCTTATAGCCTCACCGGGGTTGGGTTTTTTTTTTTTTTATTGTCAGTCTGGCCCCTTATGCAAATCCGAAATTTTCTATACGATTTTGATGAGATTTGGCAGAGTGGTAGAACTTTGTACCCTGATTTCAGTGGTGAAATGTGGTTGAAAAGTGTAGGGCCAATTTTGAGAAATTTTGAGTTGAAATCGCCGTTACCATGGCAAAACTCGACTCGTCAGCGAAAAACAGAGGGAGAGGGGGGAGCCGAGCCACCGGAAATGGAATCCGACCAATAGCAGCGCTCCTTTTCGCCTCTGTACAGCTTACACCAAAAACGCTCGCTCCCTTGAAAAAGCGCGTTCGAATCAAAATTGTCTTTTACTGCAGCTAGAAGAGCTCCAACAATGGTATAGACGTTGTTTTCGAACGTGGCCATTTGGATCGGCCGGTCGGTCGGTGATTGTTGGCCAGAGTGTCCCGCGCCGCTGCGCGCAGGCCCTGTTGTTTTCAGAAATACCAACCCTAATTGTTCTAAACTCTTTGAATCGGAGTGAAATAGGACATTAAACTGCGTGCCTGTGCAAATGCATTTGTGAAATAATTATCCCTAACGTAGTTTGAGTGTGACTATAAGTCCCTTTTCGAAAACAGTGGGCGTGTAGCTGCACCTTGTAGCGAGGTTTGATGGTACTTCTGAATCTAAGACGAAACGATCTGGACACGGGGGCTGTGCTTTTTTCTAACCTTAAAGCTGGGTGAACTGGGTGAACTGGACTATTTTACTGCACGTTTCTGTGAATAACTTGTCCTTCAGGTATTATGAGACTGTCTTAAATGTCTGTTTTTGACACAAATTGATACGCAGCTGGTCTTTACGTAAGTTTTAGTATTATTTATAATGGTCTGACAAACATAAACAGAACTACACACAACGCAGTCCTAGCCTTAGTTATCTTTGTTAAACCAGAACATAAATGAAAATTAACTTCGTGACTACCAGGATTTCGTGAAATCGTATTTTTTTTGTTTAATAAAGTATTGACGTTTGTGCACATTAATGAGCTTATTAACATTTTCATTTGTAACAGTTACATTATTATCAATTTTGTCTTGACAAATCTGTTAAGCTTCTTAACGAAATCCTGTTAATGTGCACAAACGTCAATGATTATTAATAAAATGTCTATTGAAGGATGAGAGTGTATCCATCAGCTGTGCTGTTTGGCCAGCGTTCGGCGCGGCCTAAGTTAGGTTCGCCGGAACGTGCCCCAGATAAAGCACGGCAGAGAGCGGCTTGGGTCAGGGCGTGGAAATGGGCAAGGAGATCGTGAAGCGATGCTCGCGCCTTCGGTGCAGGGGTTACGCACTTCTTCGAGATTATGAAAACCAGGCCTTTGTTTTCAGAACGCTTTGCACAGATGTAAAGAGCATGAAATGAAGGGTGCAGTAGACTAATGGCCTGCCTCGATACTTCCTGTTTTACCCATAATGAAGTGAAGAGTTTTCACCGTAAAACACGACAACTCGGAAATTTAGGAAAAATCTTGGCCGCGCCATCCCAATGTAATAATTGCCTATCTTGTGTGGGCTGAATTGAGGGGACTCAGGCAGGCCACTAGGCCTAATGCACCCTAAATTGCATGCTCTTTTGATCTGTGCAAAGCGTTTTGCAAACACCGCCCTAGTTTTCATAATCTCGAACAAGTGCGTAACCGCTGCACCTCGCTCGAGCATTGCTTCACGCGCTTCCTTCGCCGTTGCCACCCCCTGCTTAGGTGCGTGCGCGTCGCGAAGGCACTGACCCGAGTGAACCGGTCAGTGCGTCCGTGACACTAAGTGCATTGTTTGAGGAAGATTGCCCGTTTGTTTCAGGTTCCGTCGGACGATGACCATCTGCGCAACCTGTTGGAGACATACCAACAACACTGGAAAGAGTTGGGTGAGTGGCTCCATAAGAAACCTGATAGGTCCCACGTTGACTACGACAAGCTCAAAAAGAAAATTGATGATGATATGGACGAGTTGAGGCAAAAAACAGCTCAGCGAGAGGAAAGAGTGCGGCTTATGAAAAGCATCGGTGACTTGTTGACGACTGGGCTTGAGGTAAGTTCGGCGTCTCAAGGACCTCGTGCTTGAAATACTTGGTAACTGCTTAGTTCACCCGTCTGTGCTTTCATGCACAACGCCTTTATGATGTTAGTTTTTAGTTGTAATAATTGTTATTGCAGGAGTTCAAGGGCAACGTTTCGTTTGGCCAACTAACGTCGTGGTGCCGAAAATGGCTGGCCACTGATCCCACGTCTACCAACAAAGATCTAGGGCAATACCGGGTCAGGGTTGAAGAAGTGGTGGAGTGTTTGCGCACTGCGCAACGGCACCGGTTGAACCAGGAGAAGGAAACTAATGCAGCCCAGGCAGCGACCGAGCAGGCCTTAGAGCATATCGGAAAACTGCTGCCGGACTTCGGTTTCACCGAGCCATCTGTCGCCCAGGATCATCTCCCAACAGCACCGAACTCCTACGATCCCAAGAACTACACCTGTGCTGTTGAAGTGGAAGACATGGATGTCGATGGTGAGTATATTTCTGAGTCCGCAGTTTTCGTGCTCGCAGCATTTGCTGCTTACATTGGCAATTGGCATTGCGCTGTATTTACTGCTTACTACAAGGTACATTTCGGCGGACAAATAACCTAATTTACTCACTTAATTACTATGTAGGTGTCCATGCGCACCCGCGCACAAAATTAAACATGCACTTGGTATCGCACGAATTATGTACGATTTAGTACGCGGGTGTGCAGAAAATCGTACGTTCTTGCGCACAATTTTCTGCGCAACGTAGTGCATGTTTAATTTCGTGCGTTGCGTATGCTCAAAAACCTACATAGTAATTTAGTGTGTATATACATACGTATTCAAGATATTTTACGCCATAGTAAGATTTTAGCTTTGCATGACCTGTAAAATAATGTTAAATGTATTTTTGTTTATTTTGTTGTAGAGGATCCAGCAGGCAGCAGACCTGGTTTCCTCGAAGTCACCTCACCTAAGATTGGGGATGCCCTCGACAGCAAAGACGTTCTGACACTGTGGGAAAACTTGCATCAACAGCCGCCGATCATGCTCAACTCAGACGAGCACAAGGTACGGCGATGTAGAAACATTATCCAAAGAAGTGCATGTGCATGTGCCGATCACTCCCTGTCCTATGGTATATGACCATTTCGATCTTCAATGCCTACTATTGTGAGACAAAGTTTGGAAATATGAATACAGTCTTCATCGGCAAAGAGTTGACCGGCAAAGAGTCGACTTGTGAAGGTCCCTGCTCACGCAGAGGGTCTTATGGTCCGCGGCGAGCTCGAGCCTCGGGGATGTTGTACAATGGTCCACCGCGCCACCAGCAGTGTCCGGACTTTTGAGCGTCTTGGCTGACTGGCCCGGCTGGTGACCTGCCGGGCCAGTCAGCCAAGATGCTCGGAAGTCCGAACACTGGCCACCAGTCCGCCAGCCCTTGGATGCGCTACGCTGGGGTCGGCGGAAGCGCTGAAGCGAGAGGGTATGCACTCGTGTTATAGTCGGGTCGCTCAATCCGTAATAGTGCGCGTAATAGTAGCGTAATAGGCGAAATTGTCAGGATTTTGCCTGTTTTTTGGTTCTTTTGGGCGTTTAGGGGTTGTTTTGGGCTTTTTTCGGGCAAATTTCAGCAATTTAGAGGCTTCAAAGAGCGTAATGGCGTATCAGTCGGGTCACTCGTTTTGAGAGTGCATACCCCCTCGCGCTGAAGCGGCACGGGCTAGCGGGGACCCGTGTGGCACTGGCCTTTGTCGCATCCCTAACTGGTGGATGGTGTTATGGCCTTATTCCCGAGCACGGAGCTCTGCCGAAACCCGGCCTTCGCACCATGTGCTGTTCAGTTTTTGTGTCGTCAAAGAGCCGAAGTCCGGTCTCGACCCGTCGACGATTTGCCGACAAAGTCTGGAGCCCAATCGCTGTGGAGACGCCCTCCAAGTGGCGTGCTTGCTTGTCCAACGGGTGGATTAGTAGTCAAGTTCATCTTAGCAACCTTGCTGTGCCTAGCAGATAACGTGTACAATATCTGGATTTTGCGATCTCTTGTTGTAGTCTTCGCTGAATTAAATCAATGATGAGGAAAGTAACCCGCTCCGAAGTACAGGTGTCCATCTGTCTTGAACGGTGACTCGTACAAGCTGTACCCATGGAATGTCATTTAAATGGGCGCTTAAAAAGTTTCAAAGGATTCTGAGCATATGCAAGTTACAAACTATTCAGTTTGTTATACGAAGAAATGATCCGAAACAGTATTTTCTCTTTAAGCTATGAATACTCAAAACGCCTTGTTATTTTAGCAAGCTACATTTCTTTCTGGAGTCTAAAATAGTGTGTAAGGTTACGAGGGTGCAAATTTTTATACTTTGTTCTGAACGCCCGCAAATCTTGCCGTATGACCTAGCGGGCCATTTTTCTTAATCCCGAATTCACCAATATTTCAGTCTGCAGTAGATGCAAATATTATCGTTTCTTTTTCGGTGCCACCAGGTGATGCTGGAGTCCCTGTCCGAGCAGCTTGCCGTAGAGGCTCTGGACGAAGCGTGTGTTGCGGGCGGCATGGCGCTGCTGATGGACAGGGAGGTGACGTCAGACCACGAGTGGGTGTCGCTGTCTCTGCGATACGTGGTGGACACTGGGGATGCCGTGGAGCGCTTGATTTTGGTGCAGGATGCAAGGTAATATTGAACACTTTGTTCAGCCGATCAGGATTTCTGTGCACTCTAAATTATTATGCAGTGTTTTGTGCCTGTACTTGCACGAAATTGAGCATACGTCTCGTAATGCACAAATTTGTGCGTAGCTAAGCATGACAAAGTGCCTTGTTATGCAGCGCTTTGTGTTGCTGCATTCGTGCATTTCGCGCCACTGATAGTTAAATGGAAAGACTTTGCGTCAAAATATGGCGAGACAAAAAGTCTTGCCAAGCTGTGGTCAAACCCGAAAGTCTCGCCAAGACTTGGTCAGACTAAAATGTCTCGCCACAAAATGGCGAATCTTTTATGTCCGGCCGCGGTACAGGCCGCATGGACCGTATTGACTGGGTTCAAAAGTCTGACCACATTGTGGTCAGACAAGAAAGTCTCGCCATTTTGTGGCAAGACATTTTTGTCTGACCGAATTTTGGCGAAACTTTCAGGTCTGGCCAAAACTAGGCAAGACTTTTTGTCTCGCCTCTAGAGTGGCGAGAAGTGTGACCTTTGGATTTATAGTGGCATTTCAAAAGTCAAACGAAGAAAATGAACACCATTTCTTTTTGATACGAATAATTTTGTGTCAACATATTACGGATCCATCTTTCCTTCGTGTTATGAAGCTTTTTATTTGCATGTATACCATTCAAAGAAAATCCGTAAAAGATTCGTTGTATAAATTAATTATACAGGAGCATAAATATCTTCGCACACTACTGCCAAATTCACTGCCAGAAATATTGAGTGTGCGCATACTCGATTTCGTACAAAGCCGTGCACGATAAGACTATGCTAATAAATTAGCGCGTTGTCACTTGCTGTTTTCCTGTTTTCCATATTGCCTCGGCTTTCCTATGTGACAGCCTTCTCAGCTTTTTCGACTAACGTGCTGCTTTCTGTTTCTCCTCAGGGATTACTGTGGATCTGCAGCCGATTTCTCTTCCTACTTATTCAGACAGTTCAAGGATCTGTGTGGAAAAGCCAAAATGAATTGGCGCAACTCCCTTCAGTTCTTGAGTGCAGTGGACTGCGGCCACTTCGGACCGCACTTTGTGAAACTCGTTCATGACGAGACGGTCTTCGTCAAAGACGTCGGAAGCATCTCCGTGCCTCTCGACAAACGAGTCGCAAATGCATGCTACGAAACTCCTGCAGTCTCAGACCGCCTAAAGGACTATGTAGCCATATTTTTCAGCATCATTGACGTGTTGAGGGAACACTTTGCCATGAGTGGTCAGCGGTTCAAGTTGCTGAGGCGCGCTTGCGACTATGTGGATAATCGTGACCCTTGGCTTACTTACACATCGTCCATCAAGTTTCTCCTTGACAAGCGAGCGAAGTTGCCAGCACTGCTACAGCAATCTGTTGGTTTGGACCCGAAGCAAAAGTTGATTATGGCCTCTGTCCTGGAGAAAATGAATGAACATTTGTTTACAACCTGTTTAGTAACATTCGATGGAGTGTTCAGTCAGCTTCAGGGTGATTCAGACGTAGATGCAAACTCATTAGGTGGCTGGAAATCAATTTTGCGTCGTCTTGAAGGTAATGAACATGTTGTGTCAAGCTTGAAGTTCCAGGAATGCCTTGAAGAAAGAATCAAAGCCTGCGGGCGTGTCTTCTATTTGCCGCAAGTATGCGAAGCTCGCTCCCTGATACGCCTTATCACGAACGTAGTTACCAAAGTCGTAAGCCAAATGTTGACAAGTTTTCGTGACTGTTGTCTTATGCTAGATTGCTTGGAATGTGGCAGTGACAGGTCAAGAGGTGTGTTCAACTCAAGCAGTCACAACTTCCACGAGGAGCTGTTGTCCTTGAGGAAGCTGTTTCCCCAATGCAGCATGGATTCGCCTCAGGTAGTTTTGAAGAAGCTGCCTCGGTCCGAGTTACTGCTAACCCGACCAGCTTTGTACCGCGCCGCGAAGCGCGTACTGACCATGCCTCTGATCCCGCCCGTCGGCCCGCGCTCCGCCGCGCAGCTCCGCGACGGTGTCCGACGCACCGCCGCCATCCTGCCCACCATGGGCACCGCTGTGGTGCCGGTGGCAGTGTGGGCGTGCCGCCCCTCTGAGGACGCTCTCGCCAGGGCCTTGATTGATGTGCAAAAGAGGTGCCCCCAACTCGCCAGCAGCCGCCCGGGACTCATGGTAACCAAGCTGTGACGCGGAGGTGTTGAAGTCAGTGTTCAACCAAACTGTGGCTCGGTCGTGTTGAAGTCAGTGTTCAACCGAACTCTGACTCGTGGAAGTCAGTGTTCAACCAAACTGTGGCTCAGTGGTGTTGAAGTCAGTGTTCAACCAAACTGTGACTCGTGGAAGTCAGTGTTCAGACCAACATCTATTCTCAGAGTCCGCCAGCATTTGACCAAGAGACTGAAGGAATCGCATGGTCCAAGGTCCTGTATTTTTTTAAGTTCGCAAGTACGATGGAGTTGTATTACTCACACATATTTGTGATTGTCTAGCATGGGGCAATTGCATTTTGACTTTGTATTACTCACACATATTTGTGATTGTCTAGCATGAGGCAATTGCATTTTGACTTTGTTTAGTCTTTTTATTGTTACTTTCCTTTGAAAGATAGGTTTTTGTATCGTTTCTCTATGTGTACCATATTCTTTTCTACGTAAGATAATGAAGCAAGTAGTGCTACAGAATTGTTCCATCGTTGCAAGAACCATCGTTAAGTATGTTCTTCTTAATTGCGTTGTAAGTCTCTTGTATTTTTTCTTCGCAGCTATAAATCAATCGCTGTTATCATACCTGTCAATCAAAATAAAACTGTTTTTGGGACTGCAGTCCACGTTTTTCACAAGTGCCGCTACATTATTTCATCCTTCCATTCGTACTCTTCGTCCCAGCTCAACTGATTCCAAAAACGGGTTGTAGGTAGCAGGGGGCCTGAAACGTTTTGTTTCAATTGTAACCCGGTTACTGACATATCTTTCATTCATTTGCTTCACCCAACAAATACGATTGCTCAAGAATTGACATAATCGCACTTTACTAGGCCTGAAACGTGTGTCAACTTAGAGGAAAAATTTTGTTCTGTGCATTACGAAGCACTAAGTGGGGTACTCGAATAAATCGAAAAAACAACGCAATTAACAAGATTCACGATTGTGCCCGCGAGCTTCAAACGGCCGAGTTAATCTGCACACACTAAATTACTATGGAGGTTTTTGTGCAAAAGTAACACGAAATCAAACATGCACTAGGGTAATTCTTTTATAGCTTCGAACAGTTTATGATTTTCATGTCACCAATTTGGCTCCAAATTAGTAAATCGTCATCAATTATGGTCTAGTTGAACACTGCAAAAGTAGCTCAGCTCAAAACTTAGCCGTTTCGGCATAGGTCATTTTCATGAAAATGTCCCAAAGTAGAGCACACTTTCAGCATTTCGTCAATATCTCAGCCAGTTTTGGAGATAGCTCAAAACCCAAAACAGATTCAGAAAGAGGATGAAAAAATGAATTAAAAGACACCTATTCGAGGTTTGCGGGACGAGCCATTATCGCAGGGTAGGTGCTCAAAGTTAGAAAACTTTGACAATTTTTATCTCAAAAACCTAACATTATTTTATTTTTCAAATTAGGTGTGAGTTTCTCAAACCTAGACGAAGTAACATGCAAAAAATGACGCCAAGTATTTGACTCGTTCGGGCCACACAGGGTCTAATGTGGCCTGATGCACCCAAAATCGCTCAAAACGACCACAGCTGGGCGAGTCCCACAGCTGCCGCCGAGCCAATTACTCAACTACGTTGCGCAGAAAATTGTGCGCAAGAAAGCAAGAACGCACGATTTTCTGAATACCCGCGCACTAAATCGTGCATTGTCAAGTACAAATTCGGGCGCGGGCGCGCATGAAAACCCACATAATAATTTAGTGTGCATAGTTTAGGGCTATACCAAGTCATGCATCCTATTACCTGCCGATGTCACAGCTTTATCGGTTCAAAAATGGATTGTCACGCTTTTTGCTGCCCGTTGGTTGGCGCGCAGGTGGGACCACAGCGCCTGCAAACTGCCTATAGGCAAGCCCGCAGCACACTGGAGCTTAACGGGCGGGCCCAGACTGAAGTTCGCAGGCGCTTGAGGGACCGACAAGAAACACTAGGTTTCGTTGTGCCACCGCGTGAAGCTTCGGATAATAGTACAAAGAAATTAAGCGGACACTGTCACACAAATTTGAGCCTGTTAATAATTTAGACGCACACTAGACTGAAAATTTGGCAGAAAAAGATTTTGGACTGTTCAACGTTCCAAAATGTCAAATTTATGAGTTTCGTAAGCTGTTTTCACTCATTCTCATGTAGTCATGTCGAGGGGACCTATTCAAAAGATCTTATCTTGCCGTTTCCGAGTACAAGATCTCATTTAGTCGTTTCCGTATTAAGAATCTTACCTTAAATGCAGGCAAATTTCGCAAAGTTCGATCACACTCTCAAAAAGCTTCGTATTATGACAGCACAGCAAGAGTGAAGGGTTCTCAGTAACTTATGACCAGTTTCTTAGTATTATGAACAAATATACACTGTATTCCACTGTATGAAGTACACTGTATTACACTGTGGCAAAAAACTACGGAAAAGTCAATTAATTCTTTTGCCAGGATTCCCTGAAACTCAAAACCCAGGACTTCCTGTGGCCTCTTTACAGTGTTCGCTGTGAAACTCTCAGTTTTCTCCGCTGGCCCGTCGCAGACCATAGAGGTGCACGCACACTAAATTACTGTGTAGGTTTTTATGCATACGTAACGCACAAAATTAAACATGCACCACAAATTTGTGCTCAATAACGCACTAAATCGTGCATTGTCACGTACAAATTTGTATACATAGTAATTTAGTGCGCGGAGACCAGTGTAAGTCCTGCAGAGAATACTGTGAGTCGCAAAGTGAATACTGTAAAGAGGCAACAGGAAATACTAGGTTTAGGGTTACAGAGAATTAGCACAAGTTTCTGAAGAGGAAATTGGGAGTGCATTGCGGACAAAAGAGTAAGCGGGTGACGAATGAATGAATATCGGTTGAATGAATATCTTAAGGAAGTTTATTCATTTTGTTTCACTTTCTATGCGTTTATTTGCCGCCACCAGGTCTGCCGCCACCGACATTAATAGGCGCAATTCGTCTGCCGCCATTTCGTCGCCCATAGAGATTTCCGGTGGGGATATGTCCGTTATTCGGGCCAAGGATTGGGCTCCCACCACCTAGGGAAGCATACGCGCCCTGGAAACAGAAACGGACATTGCTTAAGTGAGTGAATCGCAAACCACGTTTTAAATGTAAACAAGACATTTTCGGAAACGAATCGTGGTCGCGTCACGTATAAATGCATAACACGTAAGCAAGTTACTTGCGGGACATGGTAACCGTGGTAAAATCCTAACGCAAAAGAGGGACCACGGTCGATCATGGTCCGATGCAGAGTGGGCCAGAAGACCGCTGCAGGTGGCGAAAGCTCTAGACGCGTTTTGAGTTCCAGATTCGCTATTCGGGACTCGAACCGAACGTGTGACTCCACCGATGGATTGCTCTCCGCACAAGGTGTGGTCACACGCCCGGTTCGAGTCTCAAATAGCGACTCTGGAGCTCAAAACGCGTCTATAGAGTTGTTTTGGCCGCCTGCGTCGGTCCCCTACCTCACTGTGTGACGTCGGAAGCATTCCCTCTACGCTTGCGACTTGTGTCTTGCCATATCTGTGCTTGCGGAAGTTATGGGCAAATTTGAACCTAAAGTAGGTACAATTTTATAAATACTGTACCACAATATGGAAATATTTTCCATACTTACATGTGCACAAAGGTGGCCATAGTTAGGGACAAAAAAAGTACACAAACATTTCGTGAGTAGTTAAGGTCAACCCACTGCATCAGGCATAATCACAATGGGGCTCCCTGACTTTGCGAACGCTCCCATTCCCTTCAACTCACAGCGAGGCACATGACGACGAACAGGAACAGCAGCTTGATGGACATCGTGGGCTCTGGGCTTCGGACGGCTTCGCGGGCTTCGGACGCCCATACCTATATACCCCCGACGAGACTGGACTATTCGGAACCACACGGCAGGATCGACAATTCGTGGAAGCCGTAAACTTATTCAGATGGTTCACAAAACTTGCTCACGTTTCAAGTTTTTTTTTTACATCATCTAGAGTCCTAGATGTGTTTCTAGAAAATTCAAACTTTGCACTCACAAAACACTGGTAAAACTAAATGCTTGTGTCAAGCATGAAGTTAGGTTAGGTACGCTTTAAGACGTTAGGCAAAGACTAAAAATTCCCCTATGCATTTAGATGGGGGGAATCTTGTCGTATGAGCCTACCACGCTTGATTTCAAGCGTAAGCTGATTAGGCTTGAAAACAGAGGGTAATACTACGCTTTAGTTTTACCAGTGAATTAATGAAAATTTATCCACGTGTCGCACGATTAAGAAAAACATAAGAAAATAGTTGCCATGGAAACGAATGCCCCGCAGGAGGGGGTCGTGACCCCAACCTCCAAACCGCTCCCATGGATCTGCGCGTGACCCCAGCCAGAGGTCTAGCCGCAAGACGCATGATACAATTTTGTGTCCACCAAGTGACACAAATTGTCCGATGCCTATTGCAATGCGCCATTTCATTGGACAATTTGTATCACCTCGCGGACACAAAATCGGATGCGCTTAAAATTGTATCATTCGTGAGACAAAAATTTCTCATGACATTGACTGAGAAGTGTAAGTGTGTACACTGGGAACCCAAGACTTTGACGTCACATTCGTTGAGGTTTCTCGAGGCCGGGGCCTAGCCGTGTCACATTAAACAAACTCTCACAAACGTCAAACGAAACAACCCTCGCTTCGCAATGTGACAGGTGCACTGCACTACACTGGAAACCTATCGGCGTGACTTCGTGCCGTTTCAGGCGCGTGAAAAAAGTGTCACGCCGAAAAAAAAACGGTATGACCGAAAAGTCATGCCAAAAATTGGCGTGACTTAGAAATTCACGCCAATTTTTCGCGAGAATGTCCTGGCATGACCTCTCTCATAAAATACATGTCATTCACGCCAGATGACATGTGTCTGTGTAATTTAGTGCTAAACCACGTCGGGCATGCCAAAATCGTCTTCCCACCTTCAACACGAGTTCAGAGATGTGTCGCATGTGATATTTAAACAGGTTATTTTTTTTTATTTTTTTCACTTTAACCACTTACACTGCAATTCCATTGGTAAGTTTGCTTGCCACTCCAGTGGCGCTCCGTTTTGAATGCCAAAATTTGGCATTCTGGGCCGGATTGGCCTTTTAAAATGCCAAAATTTGGCGTCCAAGTTCACCGGAATGCCAAATTTTGGCGTTCAAAGAGGCCAATCCGGGCCGAGAAGGCCAAATTTTGGCATTTAAAACGGAGCGCCACTGGAGTGGCAAGCAAACTTGCCAATCGAATTGCAGTGTAAAAGCGTTCGCGAGCGCGCGCGCGTCTCCTAGCAGACGTAGACCGGAAACAAGTGAGGTTTTGTAGTGTTCCGCGGCGGCCATCTTGCAATTTCTTTTCTTCTTCTATCCGTCGAAATAGCTCATCACTATGTAGGTTTTTCTGCATACGTAACGCACGAAATTAAACGTGCACTGCATTGCGCAGAAAATTGTGCGCAAGAACGTACGATTTTCTGCATACCCGCACACTAGATCGTGCATTGTCACGTACAAATTCGTGCGTTGCAAAGTGCGGCATGTTTAATTTCGTGCGCGGGCGCGCATTTGAACTTACAAAGTAATTTAGTGTGAAAGTCGTGTCTCGTTATTAGTTTTCCACTGAAACAAGGATTATCTCTGGTAATGTCACGAGATCTCTGCACGTTTGTAGGGAGCGGCTCACGGTATATAAGGGGCAGCGTTTGAATGGGATATCATCTGATTCGCAGCCATGTCTCGTGCAGCGCTCTGTCTCTTCGTTGTCGTGGCCGTGAGTATTAAAACACTCAGCAATCGCCCCTGTAGGGTCAGTTGGGACAGCTGATTCAGGGACAAGATTTCACATTTAATAACTCCTGCTACACCAAGTGTCATTACAATAAAAGAACATCCAAACTCTGGTAGAGATTATTTGTAGTAAACTCGTCTAAACAGGCGTAACAGGCTTCATTCCGTCTTATTTTTGGGTGACTTGCGCAGAGTCAATGTTTTTCAGCGCAGGTGACCATTCTTGGGATTGTTGCTTTAAACTCCTTAGACGAACGTGGTGTCACAAGCGTTGAAAAAGTAGTGGACTATTCAAAGGGAAAAAATCTTCTGTACAAATAAGCAACAGATAATCCTGTGTCCCTTCGAGCGCAAGTTTATTCTAGATACACTGGTAAAACTAAAGCGTAGTTCTGCGCATGATTCATAGATTAAATACGCTTGAAGACCTCACGCCCTTTTTGAGGCGTACACATACGCTTCAGGGCAATGCTCCCCATGCATTTATATAGAAGGAGAGGAGCGCATGAGCTCTGGTAGGTCATACAGACTGTCCGCTTTCACGAAAAGCGTAATGTCACGCCTTAGTTTAACTAGTGAACTTCCAAACGATGGCTAACTGATAAAACCAAAGTGTATCTCGATCGACATACACTTAGCATCGATGCTTGAGTCAAGCCTAAAGTGAAGCTTGAAGACATTTCGCTTAAAAGAAAGCATACACTAGGAATTCCCACTTGCATTTAGATAGGGGGAACCTCGGCGGAAGAGCCTGCACACTAAATGGGGACCTTTTTTTTTTCCCATGAATGATGCAATGGTAAGCACATCCACCGGTGATACAATTTTGTGTCCTCCAAGTGATACAAATTGTACAAGAAATTAGCATTTTCCAATAAGCATTGGACAATTTGTATCACCTGGTGGACACAAAATTGTATCACCGACGGATATGCTTAAAATTGCACCATTCATGGGACAACAGAAGTCCCATGACATTTAGGGTGTGTTACACAAGATTTCAATCGTAAATACTGCACTCTTAGACTTGTAATGATTTTTTGTTCAATAAAGTATTGACGTTTGTGCACATTAATGAGCTTGTTGACATTTTTATTTGTTTCAGTAACTTTATTATTTTGTCTTGAATAATCTGTTAAGCTTCCTAACGAATTTCTATTAATGTGCACCAACCTTAATGAATATTAATAAAATGTCTATTGGAGGGTGAGAGTGTGGTTACGCTTAAAAAGAGAGGGTAATACTACGCTTTAGTTTTACCAGTGCTGTTGCGGTTGCAGGTGTGCGCGCTGACCGAGGGCGCGAGCGTCGGCGAGGGGCCCCAGATCCCCAGCCACGCGGAGAAGTTCAAGCAGGCTATGAAAAACGCAGGGCAGTATGGCGCTGCCACGGCGGGTGCGGCGTGGGGTGTGGCCAAGGGGGTCGTGCAGGGCATACGCGATGGCGTCCGTCAGCGCAAGCACCCCACCGAGGACACAGCCGCTAGCCAGATCACCCTCGCGAACCAACTCGGGGCCAGCCAGGTCCACCACGCGAGCCGACCAGCCACCCACGACATGGCCCACCATCATGGCCAACCCGTGCGGCACGAAAGGGCCATCGCCGCCGCCAAGCACGCCCACAAGGACCACCACGCGAGCAAACACGCCAAGGGAGCCAAGAAGGCCCACCACAAGAAGGCCCACCCCAAGAAGGCCCACCACAAGAAGGCCCAACACGCGAGCCACTCCAAGCACGCCGCCAAGGGAGCCAAGAAAGCCAAGCATGCGATCTAAGCCAAGCCCGCCGCCAAGGAAGACAAGAAGGCCAAGCCCGCCAACATCAGTACGCAAGTCACACTGTAAAAACCAGACCAAGCCTTGTCTACGCAAATACATGATTCAAGCCTGAAAATTGTCTTTCATTTTAAACCTTCTACACTTGACCAATTCACACTTCATTACTGAACGAAAAAAATAATTTTACTCATACCTAAAGAATGTCTAGTTTTCTTGTGGAAGCAGAACACCTGCAGCTTCTCTTGTTCGTGTTTGTTAATTTTCCGGTAGGCAACTGTTTGGCGTTTGGGCCTGAACGTGTATCCAAAATCAAGGATATCTATGATTCACTTACAGGAATCTCATTAAGAAGGCCCCCTTCCACAAAGTACAGGTGTGCGTGTGCGAATCATTCATAACAGGACATTAACAATGTGACACACTCTCTCAAAATTCAAACGATTCGCGTACAAACGAACGCATCCCTGGATTCCCAATGTAACACGTGCACCATGCACCCACTTGGTATAGTGCCCGTTGAAGGGGAGTCACTTTTTTTGGCGGGTTAACACATTTTTTTTAACAAATTCATCGTCTCCAAATCTCAAATCCTGGGAAAAAATCATGGAAAAAAGAAAGCTACTATCGAAACCTTGCAAAGGATTTTCGCAAGCTGACGAATGAGCACTACCATGACCTTAAAAGGGGTAGGGCGAGGGGCGAGGAAGATCCTGATTGTCTGTGCTGCGCGAGAGAGACCGTAACCACCTTTTCGGGGTTGACCTCTCACATGTCGTTTTCATCGGCAGAGCGCCACAGATTACGTTCATACCTTTTTCCGCTTTGCTCTGACAATCTGTTGGCACATTTCGGTGATTCTTTGGTACGGACAACTCAACTGGTTCATAAACTACAAGTGTTTTAAGTCACGAGTCGGAGAATGTAATTAGGATCTTTCTAGCGCAGAACAAATAAATGCGGTAGTTTTCTTTGGAGGCGTCGAACTGAATCTTTGACTCGGTATGTCTCTAAATTATTCTTTGAGCGTCGTAGAAAATCTTTCAGGTTTTAGTTTAAGCAAAAGCTCAACAATCCCGTTAATTTCTTTCATGTTTATTTTCTCAATATTTTCCATTGTAAGTACGATTTAGCGATGGGATGTAGCTGTTCAAAATGATACCATGCACGTTGTTAATTCTGAGATAAATAATATCCCGTGAAAAATATTATTGGGCACAATACTCGTATTTTTACTATACCCATTTTCATTTCTGTGTGTGTAAAGAACGAGTAAAAACAAGCTTCGTGAGGGTATAAGGTTACTTCGTGCCGAAAAACCCAACCCTCGTGAGGCTATAAGGCTAAATCGTGCTTTAAAAAAAAACAAAAAAAAACAACAACAACAACAACATCAACAACAACAAAAAAACGCACATCCTGAGACAAGATTATGATGCTAGTTCGTGCCTCATATCAATGGCTCAACTTCAAGATATGAGCACCATTTGGGTGCACTTTTCTTTGTACTTTTCTTCCCCAAGTTACGTCACGAAGAAATATTCCATCGCAAGCTTGTACGAGCAGAGTTCGTGCGTCTGGCAAGGCAAGGAAAAGTCGTTACTCGTCTATATAAGTTTTCGATGAAACAAGAATTATCTCTAGTGATGTCACTAGCTCTCTGCACGTTCACAGAAAGCGGCTCGCGGTATATAGAGGACGGCGTCTCTTTCTTGAATCACCTGATTCGCAACCATGTCTCGTGCAGTGCTCTGTCTCCTCGTTGTCGTGGCCGTGAGTATTTTAAGACCAAGCAATCGCTCCTGTATTACGTAATAAGCGCACAAACCCAGTCGGTCCTACCCTGCTCACAAGGGAACATATTCAGGCCATACACTCAGAATTCGCTAACTATTTATTATTTTTTTAGTTGCTTTATACATTACACTCTAAATGTCTTACGAAGAAATCACCTATAATAAGAAGAAAATGGCGCAAGCATAATACGAGTGTTTTTTTTTTTCGTATTACAAAGAATTATTGCTTCGTATCATGCTTGCGCCGAATTCACTGTAGGGTCAAATTTTTATTGTAAGACATTAAGAGTGTAGATTAAGAGTGCACCCCGAAGTTGGTGCTGAGATATATATCCACGCCCTCTCCGAAATTCTTAAAACCTAAAAACAGGGTAAAATGGGTCTTTTTCATGTGTATAGGTTATTTTCGGACATTGAGTCGAAAAATCGGGTCGTGTATTTCATCATTTTCTTCAATTTTTGGTCCGCTGGTAACGAAAATGAGAACAAACTATGCACTCGAAATGTCTTACATGAAATTTGAACTAAGTTACGATGAATTCGGCGCAAGCATAATACGAAGGAAAATTCCTCCATAATACGAATCTTTTATGTGTTCTCATTGTAAGGTAAAAAAAAAAAAAACTTTTGTAGTACGAAGAAAAACTGCCTTCGTATTATGCTTCCGCCATTTCCTTCGTATTATGAAAAAAAATTTCGTAAGACATTAAGAGTGTGGTACAGATAATGTTACGCCAGAGTTTGAGCAGTGAACTCCCAAACGACGGCTATCGTGAAGCTTCTAATACGGATGCAGGTGTGCGCACTAGCCGAGGGCGCGAGCTTCGGCGTGGGGCCCCAGATCCCTGACCACGCGAAGAGGTTCCAACAGGCTGTGCACACCGCAGGGCAATATGGCGCCGCCATGGCGGGTGCGGCGGTGGATACGGTCAAAGGGCTCGCTCAGGGCGTTCGTGACGCGATCCAGCGCCGGGTGCTCATCCATAACATAGCCGCCAACCAGGTCTGGCCCGTCAACGTTGCCCCCGGCCAGATCAACGACGTGGCGCACGCCGGGCACCAGGGCAACTAGATGGCCGCCAACTAAGGCAACAAGGCAAGTCTACATGTGGCCAAGGGGAAATAACTCCAGCAAAATATGAACACCAAAATTTATTAAAAATTTGGAAGTCCCTTGAAATTTTTAAACAAATCGAAATTCTTCTTGGAATTCAGTAGTTTTTGCCAGAAATTCATCGAAATTCAACTGAAATTCATATGATGTGTGAACCGAAATTCACAGCAACTTCCCCTTGCATATGTGGCCGCCTCCATCGCTCCACAAAGCCAACGGTGAAGCGAAGCCAAGCTTTGACTGACCAGATACATGATTCATGCCTGAAAAGAGTCTTTTCCATTCCCAACCTTCTGCACTTGACCAAGTCACAGTTAATTGCAACAAGAAAAAATACGTGGTTCACACTGTTATTCAATGAATATGACATCCTTAAGGGAGAGTGGGGCACCTAGTTACAGGGGCACCTAGTTACACTTCGCTGCCTGCGGCTATTGCCGGGTTGTTGAGTGCATCTGTCCTCGCAGGAATTCAGATATTAACCTAAAAACATGTTTGCAATAAGTATTTGCCCCAAGGATCTAGTTTGAAAGCGTCAGGAAAAGTTTGAAATGTACATTTACTAAATTTGACACACTTTTCGAAATTTCGTCAAAAGTAAAATGTTGGTTGTTGTCTTCAAGAGACTTTCACGCCCAGGATTCGTTTTTTCCATCATTAGGCACAGTTATCTTAACTTTTTCCAGCTAAGTCATTGAATTTTTGATTCACGGTTGTCTGTGTAGATCAGTTTTAAGATAAACTGAGCCCCCGGGGTAGGTAGTTACAATTTCCCGTGGGGCACATAGTTACAACGTGCCTTATTAGCTTTTTGTCGACAACCACTCCTTTTCGAATTTATTTATTAAGTAAACATACTTTCGGACGTGATTGATCCATTTTTGAAATTGGATGTCCCAAAATGCCTTTGAAATGTTGATTTATAGTCAACCACTGTTACGTCAGGACGTGGCGCAGGCATATTTTTAGTTTCCCTGATTTCTGTGTTAACTTTTGTATTATGCATTCCAAATCAATAATTTAACTAATAACGACTGAAATGTTCACTTTCAACTACATACCCACGAATTTCAATACGTAATACGCTGTTTTCAAGCGCTGTAACTAGGTGCCCCACCGTGGGGCACCTAGTTACAAGTGCAGAGGTCATTTCGCGGCCGTACTTCACCTATAATTTGGTAACTCCCTCCAAATTTTTTGATTAGGACTTCAAGACGAAGGTTCAATTGATGTGTTCTGTGCCAAATATTTATCATATAGCGGGAAATGCGGAGTTTATATGGAAATTCCAAAAAGTGTCACTAGGTGCCCCACTCTCCCTTATTAGACGGCCGTGTCTCGTTCCAAAGAATGTGCCATCGTACTCAAACGATCGTGACAAAATTCACATTCTAACGAATATCACATTCGTCGAATGAATAAGTGCACACCCAGAGAATGAATATTTCCTGCCGCATTCTGCTCCGTCGTCTTTACGAAGAAATTTCGTCGAAGTTTCGTAACCGTTATAAGCATGCAGAGCGCCTGCAAACTGCCTGCAGGCAAGCCCGCAGCACACTGGAGCTTAACGGACCGGCCTACCCTGAAGTTCGTAGGCGCTAGAACGACCGATAGGGAAGTGCTTCGACCGTCACAAAAATACCACAAAAATACAAAAAACACTTTTTTTACGCAAAAAAAAGTGCTAGAGAATTCGTGCAATAACGATGATTCCCAATGGAACACATGCACCAACTTGGTATCGATCCCGTTGAAGGGGAGTAACAATCACTGTGGCAAAAAACAAACAACGGAAAAGTCAGTGAATTTTTCAAGCCAGGATTCTCCGTACTACAAACCCAGTATTTTCTGTAGCCTCTTTACAGTATTCACTGCGCGACTCACAGTCTTCTCCGCGTGCCCTTCGCAGACCATTGAGGTGCACGGAGACGAATGGAAGTCCTACAGAGAAGACTGTAAGTCGCACAGTGAATATTGTAAGCACTGTAAATCAAATGGTGATACATCTCACCACATGAGGGGTGAGACAGAACTGTCTCACCGAAAAAGGGTGATACTAAAGTGTATCACCGTAAAAAGGTCGTACACGAATGTATCACCGAAAAAAGGTCGTACTCAAATGTATCACCGAAAAAGAGTGATACTTCCTCAGGAAAACAAGGGCCCATCTCACTGATGTCTGACCATTTTTCGGTGATACATTTGTGTACGACCTTTTTTTCGGTGATACATTCGTGTATGACTTTTTTTCGGTGAGACTTTTTGTATCGCCGAAAATGGGTGAGACGTCTCACCCTTTGAATTGCAGTGAGGAGGCGACGGGAAATACTGGGATTAGGGTACAGAGAATCAGCCCAAGTTGTTTACAGAATGCTCTGTAACTTTTTGCCACAGTGTGGCGAAGAACCGTCGTTACTCGTCTTTCTATGTTTTCGACATAAATAAGGATTATCTGTTGGGATGTCACGAGCTCTCTGCACGTTCAAGCGGCACGCAGTATATAAGGGACCTCGTATCATTTGGGTATCAACTCATTCGCAACCATGTCTCGTGCAGTGCTCTGTCTTCTCGTTGTCGTGGCCGTGAGTATTTTTCTTTAACCCTAAGCAATATCACTGAAAATCTATCAGCGTGCTGTTTTAGGTGCGCGTGAATAAAGTGTCACGCCAAAAAACGGCATGACAAAAAAAAACAAAAAACAGTGCACTATTTAAGGGACTATGTGAGAAAATTAAGCCGTCATTTAACAGATAATACTGTGTCCCATTGTGTGCCCCAGTGTCGCAAGCTCATTCCAGAAACTCCCAAACGATGGCTATTGTGGAGCACGCATCTCACAGTGGGGCCAAAGACCGGCGGAAGCGATCAAAACTCTAGACTCGTTTTGAGCTCCAGAGTCGCTAAATGGGACTCGAACCGAACGTGTGACCCTACCAATCGATTCCTTGTTCGGAAAGCAACCCATTGGTCGGGGTCACACGTTCGATTCGAGGCCCATAGCGGACTCTAGAGCTCCAAACGCGTCCGGAATTCTGACCGCCTCCCACCGGTCCCCTGGCCCCGAGGGGTCAACAACTTATATATTACCTCGTACGCGGTGGCTATATTACCCGTATATTACCGGTATATTACCATGCATGCATATTACCACAATTTTGCCTCTATATTACCTCTTTATTACTATATATTGCACATATAGTACCTATATTACTGGTAATATACGTATACTCCTTCGTACGCAGCTAGGGGGAGTTGTCGACCCCTCGCCTGGCCCACTGTGCATGTGTTACGGTTGCAGGTGAGCGCACTGGCTGAAGGCTCAGGCTCAAGCGCCATGGAGAAGATCAAAGACGCAGGCAACAAGGGAGTGGCCTTCGGCGCCGCGACGCTGGACGCGACGGTGGGAGTGGTCAAGGGGGTCGGTGGCGTCATCGGCGCCGCGTACAAGCACGGCGTGCCCTACGCCGTCCACAAGGCCGTCCACGGAAGCCACCACGACGAACCCGCCGCCAACGCTCCGCCCCAACATTAAAAGCGACGTGAAGCTTTATCAGAACAGATTACATGATTTAACTTTGTCCGAACAGATACATGATTTAACTTTGTCAGAACAGATACATGATTCAGCCTCGTCAAAGCAGATACACGATTCAGCTTCGTGAGAACAGATACATGCACTGCAAGAAAAAAACCACAACAAAAGTAAATTTCTTTCAAATATTTTTTATCAGGAATTTATTGTACTTTCAAAGTACAACAACTGTTGTACAAAGTACAATGGAACCGGCATGACAAGTGCCGTGCAGTCCAGGCCTCGTTGTGGTTCTCACAATTCCCATTGTACTTTCTACAATCCCTGTTGTACTTTTTTTTGTACAGTTTTAGTTGTACCTTTGTTGTACGATTCACACTTTTTCTTGCAGTGAGACTCTTCCACCAAGATTCTCCCTATATCTAAGTGCATGAGGGAATTTCTAGTCTATGCTTCATTTCAAGCGTAACGTCTTCAAGCGTAACGCCGTAACTGCTTGTCCCGAGCATAGAGTTTACTTTTAAGTTTCACCAGTGAAGTGGAATCCGAGCGATCATACACTGCGCCTATTCAGTTGAGTCGCATGAAGAGCTGCGTGAACGAATACCAGCTGCTGAGCATGCGGTGCAGCCTGGGGAGTGACAGGAACCCCACCCAGCGAACCTTGATGTTGACGGGCTTGGAGGCGCGCAGCATGACGCCCAGCAAGTCCCTGTTGAAGGCCAGCCCCGCCGCGCCCTGGAACCAAGTCGAGGGGGCCGCCACTCACATTTCAGGTGTACACAAGATTACGGGATTACGGAAATTTGGCTAGGGATTACGCGTAAAATTTAGGAAAATTGGTTCAGAAAGGTTTAAAAAAAGGGCAGAATTTTATCAAGGATTACGTGATTATGGCATGGATTACCGGAGATTACCAGTCAATTTGTACACAGGATTCTCAGGGTGGTGGCCCCCTCGAACCAGGGGAGGATTTTAAAGGGGGACGCAAGATCCCCCCCCCCCCCTAAAATCACTGCACACTAAATGTTTTGTTCAAATTTGTACGAGACATCACAGCCTATTGTACAAATGAAAATTTTCGGACAATTTTCCTACGAAAATCTGCACATTCCCATTTATGTACAGATTTGCATATAAATTTGAACGAAAAGTTCATCCGCTCAAAAAACTGTGACGTCTCGTACAAAATTTGTACTAGATCATTTGGGGTGTATGTGGGTTTTTCGTGCACAGCTTTGCACAATTGAGCATGCGCGTAATGAACGAGATTTGCGCAACCACGCATACGGTGCTGCATAACTTCGTGGATGGTTACGCATGAATTGATCAATACCCAATTTTGGGCGAGGAACACTTCATCACCCAATTTTGGGTGAGGAAACCTTCCTCACCCAAAATTTTTGTCCTGATCATGATTCTTTCATTCTCAGTGTTCATGCATTTCAAAACGTGCTCAATGTCGAGCGAAGCTTTGCGCATACAGCTACTACACAGCACATTCAAAAAAGCATTTGCTTTGTAACTGCGAAGCAGGGTTGTTAACGTTAATTTCAATGAAATTGCGCACGTTTACCTTAACAATTTTGTCAAAAAAAAATAAATTAATGATAACTTATATCCCTTAGTTCGAGTCGACCCACAAGAGTTAAAATATTCTAAGAAAATTTTCAGTGCAATAAAATTTGTAATGCAGTCAGCCATAGAAGGTCAAAAAGTCAAAATTAACGGCGTTAATTAACGGCGTTAATCGTTAACGTTAATTTTGACTTTTCGTCCTCCTGTGGCCAACAGCATCAAAAATTTCATCGTACCAAAATTTAAACGTTTTTTTAAATATAAATTTTGAAGATAAGTGCGCGCAATTTCATTGAAAATTAACGTTAAGAACCCTGCTGCGAAGAAAATTAATGCATTGTGGAGTGGAATTGCTTCGAACAAGGCATTTTGCTTCATAATAAGCACTTCTTAGTAGATTTTACAATGCCTTCGTTTTCTTCGTTATTACGAAGCGATACTTCGCAGAGGGTTTTTTTTTTAATGAGCAATTGAGTGTGTCCTTCGCCAGCGGGGCGGTAGAGCCGCCTGTGAGGTAGGCAACCTGAAACATCCTCGGGCCATATCTGGACCCGCCCTTGCCTGGAACAGGTGGCTCTGCCAGGCGCTGTCGAAGGCCATCGGCAGCATCTGCTCCCCGGACTCCTCCACCAGGTCGCCCTCCAGGCCCAGGACCGTGGTGTAGGCGAAGGCGACGGGCAGCAGGCCCACGACGTAGAGGTCGAGGTAGCCCTTGACCAGCGACGTGGTGGCCAGCAGCGCGAAGACCAGCGCGCCGGCGTGGATGTGGAACAGCGGTCCTTCGAACATGCGGCTGAAGCGGTCCACCACCTGGGCCGGCGCAACATTAGAGGCCACACTAGATGCCGCGAAGTGGCGCCAGAAGACCAGCACACAAAATCTATGTGTGTACTCAGTACACACTTCTAGGTGCGTGCTTACAAGCATGCACTTCGAGGTGTGTACTTGCCTAAGCACGCACTTAGAAGTGTGTACTTGAATGAGTACACACTTTAAAGTGTGTACTCAGTGAGTACACACTTGTGAGGTGCATGCGCGGCATAGGGAAAACGCATGCACTTCTATGTGTGTACTCACTGAGTGCACACTTAAAAGTGTGTACTCATTCAAGTACACACTTCTTGGTGCGTGCTTAGGCAAGTACACACCCCGAAGTGTATGCTTGTAAGCACGCACCTCGAAGTGTGTACTGAGTACACACATAGATTTTGTGTGAGCGCAAGCGGCCAAAACTCTAAACGCGTTTTGAGCTCCAGAGGCGCTAGGACTCGAACCAAACGTGTGACCCCACCAGTGGATTCCTCGGAGAGCAATGCTTTGGTGGGGTCGCACTTCTGGTTGGAGTTCCATTCACACCACGCACACTTTGCACAGACAATTGCACTACAAATCGAAAAGCGCACATCGTATGCTCTAGCTGAAGCATGCCTGCAAGCAAGCTGTGTGTTCAAATTTTGTACAATGCAAAGTTGTTCCCCCCTCGCCTCCTAGGCTATAGCAAGTTAAGGAAATATACAATTCACAATTAACAATATACAATTCACACATAGGGCCAGGGGTGAGGTGGGGCGTCTTCACAATTCACAATTCTCCGTTCCCCGCCTTACCCCTAGCCCTATCCGTGAATTGTATATTGTGAATTGTATATTTCCTTAACTTGATATAGCCCTAATCGCATGCAATATGAACATATCCGAAAATATAAACGCCTTCGGCCTCTATTGTCTTAAGAAGGCAGGCACCTGAAGGAGGGCGCGGTGGTCGTCCAGCACCAGGTGGAGCTGCGCGCGGCTGCCTGCTTTCCTGACAGCGATGGCCAGCGTGCGGAGCAGCGCCGCGGACACCAGGGCCAGCGTAATGTGCACTACCTGGAACGACGACCCTCGCTGTACACATTAAATGTACTTGCACAATTTTGTACGTGATCTCGCGTATAAATTTATACGCAGTGCACTCTAAATGTCTTACGGTGAAAGGCTGCACCAACATATTATGATGCAGATTTTCTCCATATTACAAGGAAAATTCCGCAAAATATCTATAAGGTACAAAGAATATTCAAAGGTATGTTACAGAGGCGGCTGCACCACCATATTATAGAGAATTTTCTCCATAATATGGAGAATCTTCACTGTAGGACATTTAGGGTGTGCGGGTCGATCTGTACACGGCAAAAGTAACGCATGCGAGGGGGGGACAACTTCCCACATTCATTGTACAAAATTTGAACACATTCCCACATTCTGGAGGGTAAAACGCCTGTATGAAGGCAACAAGTGTGACAAATACAGCAGAAATCTTGCACACTCCAACACATTCCCACATTCATTTTACACAAAATCTTACAGTGAGACACCCCTCGAACGCATGGGATTCCCAAGGCGCATGTAGGAGAAGAGGGTAACGCCTGGGGAATCCCTGGTGTTACTTTCGCCGTGCATGTGCAAACTCAATGTTTATGAATTTTTATTGTCCATAACTAGGGCTGTACTATTTGTGCATGCATATGTAAGCTATGTGCACTTTAATTTATAAAATATGGGCAATTTGATATTGTTTTTGAGTGTTTTTAGAATTTTACTTGATTTATGTACCAATTTATACCTAACTTACAAATATAGCACAAAAAAAAAAACATATGAATACAGTGTGTACTCGTGAGTACACCAGTGATTCACGCCTCGGTTTCCAAGCCGTGCCCGGCCTTGCCTGCAGTCCCGCGAAGCAAAAGGAGCCGCAGGTGATGACCACGGACTGGAGTCCGTACTGCGTCGCGAACAGTGCCCAGCCCTGCCAGTTGCCGGCGGCCGCGGGCATCGCGCCGTCGAAGACCGGGCCGAGGGCACCGGGCAGACACAAGCAGCCGAAGGTGAGGTGGCCGGACACGAGGGGCCACCACACCATGAACACCAGGGAGATGGGCATGACCAGCGCCACGGCCCAGCGGCACACGGCCATCAGGAACGCCGTCCGCCGGGCGTACTCCGCCTCCTGCAAGCAGGGTTGTTAACGTTAATTTAATGGTTAACGGCGTTACGCTAACGCCGTTAATCGTTAATTAACGTTCACTCGTTAAAATATGTCTGGGTCATTTACGTTAACGCGTTAAGTTAATGAACTTCCTTAACGCGTAACGCCGTTAATGCCTCAACGCAGGAGTTTTTTCACGATCAGCCCGGGAAAATATCGTGAAAAAGAGACAGCTATAGCTATTTTAGTTTTATTTTGTGTTTATGTTTTTAAATCCTTTTACGCGTAACAACCGTTTGGTGTAACGTCTTGATGGCGTTTATCTCTACCCGCTTGGATTGTGTTATTTGTTTATTTTTAAAGGTTTTTTTTTAAACGTTAAGGGCGTTTCTGGCGTTAATTTAACGTTAACGCGTTAAGTTCTCAATTTTTAGTTAACGTTAACGCGTTAGGTTAATGCGCTCTTATTAACGCATTAACGTTAACACGTTAAATTTGAAATTAACGTTAACAACCCTGCCTGCAAGACGACGCCAAACTCGACACACTTTATCAAGCGCGGATCCAGGATTTTTAACAGCAGTGCTTTTTGCCTACCTACAGGGGCAAAGTAGGCATTGTTGCCTACCTTTCAGGCGGCCTTTTTGATGCCAAAGGAGGGGGTAATTACCCCCATTACCCCTCCCCAAAAATCCGCGCCTGACTTAAGTCCTTGTAACAATGCACGCGATAAAACCTTACGAAGTATTTTGAGCAACGTAAGGTACAAACTATTTAGTTTGTTATACGAAGAAATAGTTCGTAAATTACGAAGCATTTTCTTTGAACTCACTAGATGTATTTGTACAATTTAGTGCGTGGTCTCACACAATTTTCAACATGCGAACTTTTTCGTACAAATTTGTACGCAGAATCGCAAAAATTTTGTGCGAAATTTCGTACTATTTAGTACGAAAAGCACGTATGCGCGGAATTGTGTGAGGACGTATGTGCGAAGGAATTCAGTGTGTAAGCTGATGAGTGCTCAAAATACTTAGTTATAACAAGCTGCTTTGCTTTGTAAGGGCCGAAATAGTTTTGTGTGTTTGCTCGCATAAAAAAAATACTGTGATGTCTCGTACAAAATTTTACTACATAACGTGTAGTGTGTGCACCTCGTCCTGGATAAGCCGCTCCAGCCTGGCCGTGAGGACGGTGAGGTCCTCGACGAGCTGACGCAGCCTGTGGCGGTCGCGCGCCCAGAAGAGCAGGTAGGAGGCGCTGGCCAGGGCGAAGGTGGCGTTCAGAGCGGAGAGCGTGCTGCGGTTGGTCCCCAGGTGCGCGACGGCGTCCAGGAGGCACTGCGCGCCCAACAGCACGCACACCACGGCCGTCAGGTTGCCGCCGTGGACCAGGATCCACGCGCGCTGGGCCAGCCAAGCAGCGCCCTCGCGCCCCTCGCCGTCCTCTGTGAACGGGGAAAATTTCCAATCGGGAAATTTCTCATAAGACGAAGGTAGCGTTTCTTCGTAAAGTTGAAGGTTTTTTCGAGGCACTGAACGCCAGAAAACCGGCGCAAAATATTGGCGAATATTGTCATTTTATAAATAGCAAGAGTCTAGCGGTTCCCGAAGATATAGGGACTGTAGGTGATTCTGCACCACTCTCTCTCTCTCTCTCTCTCTCTCTCTCTCTCTCTCTCTCTCTCTCTCTCTCTCTCCTCTCTCTCTCCGCAGGCAATTTGCCTGAATAAAGCCCAAAACAACCTCCTAAACAACCAAATAACTGGCAAAATCCCGACAGTTTCGTCTGGTACGCTACTATTACGCGCACTGTTACGGAGTGAGCGACGCAACTATTACACGAGTGCATACCCCCCTCGACTGTTACTATTCAGCAAAGACGTCATATTCGATAGAATGTGCATGATTGTGTCACACTGTAGGTAAATGTAAGGAATACAGTACCGATATATTTCCTACATAAACCCACGGTCTATATTATTGATCATGTCACTTGTCGCCGAGTGAAAAATAGTCGTAAAAGTAAATGGATAGATAGGAAGTGTGCCGTTCGGAACCGTAGGGAAGAGACGAAGTCATGCTTTAGATGCCCCGAACACACGAACTTGTGCTTGCTAAGTGACAAAATCGACACGCAGAGCGGAGAGTAGTGCACATATCTCCTATGAAGACGTAAATGAACCAGGATGATCATCTTTATGAGCCTCCGTAGAGGCTTCCAAAAATTGCCATGGTGGACTATATTTCAAGTCCTCCAGGCGGGGTATTGGTAAAAGTTTTCAACTAGCAATAATCGCACCTCGGATAGACCTCATCGGTTACGATATCGCCACTGCGCAAAGTTAACGTTATACCGATTCTCACCGACCCCAGTGAAGACGCGGCTGAGAGAGCGCACCGCGCGCGCAGGGCCCGACATCGACCGCAGCGCCATCGCAACGATGAGCTGGGCTGGACCTCGTGTACGTTGAGGGGAACTTCAGCCATAACGGTGCCCTGCAAAGTATAGTGTGTGCCAAGCACGCACTACATGGAGTCAACCCAAGGCACCCACTTCTTTGCTGCATGCCTCAAGCACACACTTGCTGCATGCCCGTCGCTGCTGCATGCATGCAACAAGCTCATCCATAGAAGCTGGAAATGTGTATCTTTCCCGCTGCACCCGAGGCCTGGCATAGTCCTTACCCCGGCACACAGTGGGCCAGAAGGGCGGCGCGTCTGGTACGGACTTTGTACGAAAACATTTAGTGCGCGCGGTAGCCTTGTCCAGCCTCTCCCTTGCACTCGCAGCAGCCGCGCGGCTCCGGAGCGTCGCGCTGCGACCGGCTGCGTCCGGAGCGAGGCCGCTGCCGTCGTCCCTCCAGCAGCCCCGCCCGGCGCGCGGACGGAGCGGCCGGCCTCCCGGACGCGTCCCTCGAGGACCTCATCGGAAGGACGAAAGATCTCAGAATACTTCTCCGCCCGCCGCGGCCCCGGCGGTGTGGTGGAGCGAAGGGGGCGAACGTTGGATAAAGAAACGTGCGCTCTGTCCCACTGCCGCGGTCTCGGCCCCCGCAGGACATTCCCCGCGCTTCCAGGACGATGTGAGTGTTAGCTCGCGCTGCCGATAGGGACGGGCGATTTCCAAATTTCAGTATCGCGATTGCGATTTCTCACATATCGCGATCTCATGCGATTAATCGCAAAATCGCAAAAATCGCAAAAAATCGCTAAAATCGCTAAAAATCGCAAAAAACGCAACAAAACTTAAATACTACCGAGAACACGCGCCAGCCTCGTTCGGTGCAGTGCGCGGTGCGATTTTTGCGATTGTGCGATTTTTTGCGATTTTGCGATTAATCGCCGAGGTTCAAAAACCGAAATTGCACCGCGATTTTTTGAAAAAATCGCATCGCACCTGCGATTAATCGCAAAATCGCCCGTCCCTAGCTGCCGACCCGCGTTACTCTGAGCGCGATATATACCGAACCGAGTCCTGCTAGCATTCGGGGCGTCCGATGCTTGCGACATTCTACCACTTATCTATGAATCTGACGATTACCTCTGATGATCATTGCACTACCTACTTGGTTGGCTACGCCATTCTACCTAACCTACCCACGCTATGCGTGTCCCGCGGCCAAGCTGAGTCTTGACGTCGCAAAAATCTAATGTCACAAGCACCTTTGACTCTCTTTTTGCTTCGGACGAACGGTGAACATTTAGTGAGTAACACTTTTTATTTTGCTGTTGTTCCCAGTCGTGCTGACGATAAGCGGAGAGGTGGAGTTGCCCCAAGATCCAGTTGCTTCTTCCCGGCGGGGCGGCCTGCCGGAAGTCCCTGACTCTGCCGGCGGTTCCGGCCCTACCGACCTTTACTTTCCATGCGAGCCTTGCCTCACGGCGAGGGTAGGCGTAGGCGATGGCAGGGCGTACAGGACGAGCCAGAGACTCAAGAGAATAGTGCAGTGAATAAGGTGCAGCATGCCATGCACTCACTCTCTTCAGTTTCTAGTGTGAGCCCGTCCGAGCGAAGCCCGGCCCCAAGTGCTCGGCTGTGTGTCCGCTGCCGCTTCGTAGATGGCGCTGAGGTCGGTGTTGGGCCCTGGGCTCGCGGTGCGCTCTCTCAGCCGCGTCTTGACTAGGGTCGGTGAGAGTCGGTACAACGTTAACTTTGCGCAGTGGCGATATCGTAACCGATGAGGTTTATCCGAGGTGCGATTATTGCTAGTTGAAAACTTTTACCAATACCCCGCCTGGAGGACTTGAAATATAGTCCACCATGGCAATTTTTGGAAGCCTCTACGGAGGCTCATGATCACCCAACGAAACTTAACTCTGCAACGTTTATCAAGCACCCTTCGCTTCTCGCTCCGGGTCTGGGTATCTACCGTGGGCACCGAGTTCGTTTGTTAGGAACATGAAGAGAAGGACTTTATTCTCTTCCCTTCGGTTCGGTTCCAGACGGCACACTTTCTGTCTATCCGTCCAAAAGTAAGGGCCAGTTTTGGCATGTATTGAAAGCGTCACAAGAGGCACTTAAGACAGTAAGCCCCTTAAATCAAGGATATGTCCTTCATTTTTTCATTCTTCTGCAGCCCTTACTGAACAAAAACGCTCTAACTGCTTTCAGTCTTGCGGGCTAAATTTCATCAAGTTGGAAAGGATTGGCTGCTGCTTTAGCTCCCGTCTATTCGAGTCGCACGTATGAGGTGCCGGATTCCATCGCACGAAGAAAATTGACAGTATGTGATCATAAAATGAGCTGAGACTGCGTGGGTATTTTCAGTTTGGATTTGATGGAGGATTATCCGGGACAGCGCGAACGCAGTCCCGACTATCAAAAATTATACATCCGAGGTATCCACATTTGGGATACTCGCAGAGGTCAGCCCATCCGAAGTGCAATGGATAGGCCTCGCCCTGGAAGAACCGCCTTAGTGATCACGGTTAACTTCTATGCCAGGTAAGTATGCCCCTTCCTGTCGAAGAGGGTGACTTAAACAGACGGCCAACGGGGCGACCCGCGTGTGCCCACTCGCAAACGCCACCGTGACGTTGTTCTTGACGTGGCCTTGCCGCACGCCCTAGTCGGAAACTATTTCCGGCCCGTCAGGCTCTTCCGGCCTTACATGTAACGTTCACGACGTCTTCCCCAACTGTGCACACTATTTTGCACTATTAAATGTCTAGGGACGCAACTCGACCAAACAACAGCATGCCATCTCGCGGCTACAGCGGCAACTACGGCGGCCAAAGGACACAGCTTGACCAGCTGGGCGCCGAGGAGGACGCCGACTTCGTGGCCAATACGACCTTTTTGGATCGCGACACGTTCAGAGAAGACAATGCTGGTTTTTTCAAATACACAGGAGACTAAAATATGGCACGCACTTCTATCGTAAGAAGAATGCTGCGCTCAAACACACAAGTCGGACTCGCAGCACACGAAAACATAACCTAAAAAGCGGGACATGCTGGTTGGCCTGGCGGAGGCACATGCCCCGCCCCCTAGGCGGTGCTGCCATCTCTCGGGATTGAAGACAACTTCGTCGGCGGAGTCAGCGCTACTTCAACACTTGTAGTACTCCAGTAATTTTAAAACGCCCAAATCAGTTCGGTCGACAGTATCTGTATATTTCACAGCTGTCGTTAGCGGGGTTTGTCAACACGACTCCCACTCTATGAATTCTTCATTTCACTCATGGCAAGGCTACATATAGTAAGCTTGGTTGCCCCGAACTTCAAACAGACACTGCGAGGTAGCAGGTGGCGCTGCGGTCGCCTGTCGTCCGGTGTCTCGCGGTTATGGCCACCGTTATCAATTTGACTACCTTGGATGGAGTCCCAGCATCGAGTACTCTGGTCTCCCTTCAAAACGAAAAAATCTTTCGCCTTTTACTAAAGATTTCCGTGGAGGGGGACACATTATGAGTCTAACGACCAATTTTTTGTGTGCCCTGCGAAAGCGGGGCCAATAATGCTACTCTTACTCACATTCTAAGGAAGGAAGGAAGGGTCGAAATGTTACCAGTAGACGTTTTGACCCCCGCCGCCCAGACGGACAAGACCCGAAAAAAGTGCCGGGATGTGGCATTTCCATAATTGAGCGGCTGAGTCATACAAACTACTATAGATGTTTACACTTTGAGAAGAGTCCGGTTCCGCACCTCTACTCCGCCAAAACTAAATATTTTGACCCATATTTTATCTATTTTTCTTAGATCCAGCTCTTAAATTCGAAGCCGAAAGTAGAACGAAAAAGACAGAAAGTAGAAAGAGCCAAGTTTGACGCCCCGCAAGGGTCGTGCGTGAGATGTATTAAAAAATAAATTGGTGTCTCGCATAGCTCAGCCACCTTCCTTTAGCACATCTAGTAGTTTGTATGACTCGGCCGCTCAATTATGGAAATGCCACATCCCGGCACTTTTTTCGGGTCTTGTCCGTCTGGGCGGCGGGGGTCAAAACGTCTACTGGTAACATTTCGACCCTTCCTTCCTTCCTTAGAATGTGAGTAAGAGTAGCATTATTGGCCCCGCTTTCGCAGGGCACACAAAAAATTGGTCGTTAGACTCATAATGTGTCCCCCTCCACGGAAATCTTTAGTAAAAGGCGAAAGATTTTTTCGTTTTGAAGGGAGACCAGAGTACTCGATGCTGGGACTCCATCCAAGGTAGTCAAATTGATAACGGTGGCCATAACCGCGAGACACCGGACGACAGGCGACCGCAGCGCCACCTGCTACCTCGCAGTGTCTGTTTGAAGTTCGGGGCAACCAAGCTTACTATATGTAGCCTTGCCATGAGTGAAATGAAGAATTCATAGAGTGGGAGTCGTGTTGACAAACCCCGCTAACGACAGCTGTGAAATATACAGATACTGTCGACCGAACTGATTTGGGCGTTTTAAAATTACTGGAGTACTACAAGTGTTGAAGTAGCGCTGACTCCGCCGACGAAGTTGTCTTCAATCCCGAGAGATGGCAGCACCGCCTAGGGGGCGGGGCATGTGCCTCCGCCAGGCCAACCAGCATGTCCCGCTTTTTAGGTTATGTTTTCGTGTGCTGCGAGTCCGACTTGTGTGTTTGAGCGCAGCATTCTTCTTACGATAGAAGTGCGTGCCATATTTTAGTCTCCTGTGTATTTGAAAAAACCAGCATTGTCTTCTCTGAACGTGTCGCGATCCAAAAAGGTCGTATTGGCCACGAAGTCGGCGTCCTCCTCGGCGCCCAGCTGGTCAAGCTGTGTCCTTTGGCCGCCGTAGTTGCCGCTGTAGCCGCGAGATGGCATGCTGTTGTTTGGTCGAGTTGCGTCCCTAGACATTTAATAGTGCAAAATAGTGTGCACAGTTGGGGAAGACGTCGTGAACGTTACATGTAAGGCCGGAAGAGCCTGACGGGCCGGAAATAGTTTCCGACTAGGGCGTGCGGCAAGGCCACGTCAAGAACAACGTCACGGTGGCGTTTGCGAGTGGGCACACGCGGGTCGCCCCGTTGGCCGTCTGTTTAAGTCACCCTCTTCGACAGGAAGGGGCATACTTACCTGGCATAGAAGTTAACCGTGATCACTAAGGCGGTTCTTCCAGGGCGAGGCCTATCCATTGCACTTCGGATGGGCTGACCTCTGCGAGTATCCCAAATGTGGATACCTCGGATGTATAATTTTTGATAGTCGGGACTGCGTTCGCGCTGTCCCGGATAATCCTCCATCAAATCCAAACTGAAAATACCCACGCAGTCTCAGCTCATTTTATGATCACATACTGTCAATTTTCTTCGTGCGATGGAATCCGGCACCTCATACGTGCGACTCGAATAGACGGGAGCTAAAGCAGCAGCCAATCCTTTCCAACTTGATGAAATTTAGCCCGCAAGACTGAAAGCAGTTAGAGCGTTTTTGTTCAGTAAGGGCTGCAGAAGAATGAAAAAATGAAGGACATATCCTTGATTTAAGGGGCTTACTGTCTTAAGTGCCTCTTGTGACGCTTTCAATACATGCCAAAACTGGCCCTTACTTTTGGACGGATAGACAGAAAGTGTGCCGTCTGGAACCGAACCGAAGGGAAGAGAATAAAGTCCTTCTCTTCATGTTCCTAACAAACGAACTCGGTGCCCACGGTAGATACCCAGACCCGGAGCGAGAAGCGAAGGGTGCTTGATAAACGTTGCAGAGTTAAGTTTCGTTGGGTGATCATGAGCCTCCGTAGAGGCTTCCAAAAATTGCCATGGTGGACTATATTTCAAGTCCTCCAGGCGGGGTATTGGTAAAAGTTTTCAACTAGCAATAATCGCACCTCGGATAAACCTCATCGGTTACGATATCGCCACTGCGCAAAGTTAACGTTGTACCGACTCTCACCGACCCTAGTCAAGACGCGGCTGAGAGAGCGCACCGCGAGCCCAGGGCCCAACACCGACCTCAGCGCCATCTACGAAGCGGCAGCGGACACACAGCCGAGCACTTGGGGCCGGGCTTCGCTCGGACGGGCTCACACTAGAAACTGAAGAGAGTGAGTGCATGGCATGCTGCACCTTATTCACTGCACTATTCTCTTGAGTCTCTGGCTCGTCCTGTATGCCCTGCCATCGCCTACGCCTACCCTCGCCGTGAGGCAAGGCTCGCATGGAAAGTAAAGGTCGGTAGGGCCGGAACCGCCGGCAGAGTCAGGGACTTCCGGCAGGCCGCCCCGCCGGGAAGAAGCAACTGGATCTTGGGGCAACTCCACCTCTCCGCTTATCGTCAGCACGACTGGGAACAACAGCAAAATAAAAAGTGTTACTCACTAAATGTTCACCGTTCGTCCGAAGCAAAAAGAGAGTCAAAGGTGCTTGTGACATTAGATTTTTGCGACGTCAAGACTCAGCTTGGCCGCGGGATACGCATAGCGTGGGTAGGTTAGGTAGAATGGCGTAGCCAATCATGTAGGTAGTGCAATGATCATCAGAGATAATCGTCAGATTCATAGATTAGTGGTAGAATGTCGCAAGCATCGGACGCCCCGAATGCTAGCAGGACTCGGTTCGGTATATATCGCGCTCAGAGTAACGCGGGTCGGCAGCGCGAGCTAACACTCACATCGTCCTGGAAGCGCGGGGAATGTCCTGCGGGGGCCGAGACCGCGGCAGTGGGACAGAGCGCACGTTTCTTTATCCAACGTTCGCCCCCTTCGCTCCACCACACCGCCGGGGCCGCGGCGGGCGGAGAAGTATTCTGAGATCTTTCGTCCTTCCGATGAGGTCCTCGAGGGACGCGTCCGGGAGGCCGGCCGCTCCGTCCGCGCGCCGGGCGGGGCTGCTGGAGGGACGACGGCAGCGGCCTCGCTCCGGACGCAGCCGGTCGCAGCGCGACGCTCCGGAGCCGCGCGGCTGCTGCGAGTGCAAGGGAGAGGCTGGACAAGGCTACCGCGCGCACTAAATGTTTTCGTACAAAGTCCGTACCAGACGCGCCGCCCTTCTGGCCCACTGTGTGCCGGGGTAAGGACTATGCCAGGCCTCGGGTGCAGCGGGAAAGATACACATTTCCAGCTCTCCAATGGATGAGCTTGTTGCATGCATGCAGCAGCGACGGGCATGCAGCAAGTGAGTGCTTGAGGCATGCAGCAAAGAAGTGGGTGCCTTGGGTTGACTCCATGTAGTGCGTGCTTGGCACACACTATACTTTGCAGGGCACCGTTGTGGCTGAAGTTCCCCTCAACGTACACGAGGTCCAGCCCATCCTCCGTTGCGATAGTCAGATGGCGCTGCGGTCGATGTCGGGCCCTGCGCGCGCGGTGCGCTCTCTCAGCCGCGTCTTCAGTGGGGTCGGTGAGAATCGGAATAACGTTAACTTTGCGCAGTGGCGAAATCGTAACCGATGAGGTCTATCCGAGGTGCGATTATTGCTAGTTGAAAACTTTTACCAATACCCCGCCTGGAGGACTTGAAATATAGTCCACCATGGCAATTTTTGGAAGCCTCTACGGAGGCTCATAAAGAATGATTATCCTGGTTCATTTACGTGTTCATAGGACATATTTGCACTACTCTCCGCTCTGCGTGTCGATTTTGTCACTTATCAAGCACAAGTTCGTGTGTTCGGGGCATCTAAAGCATGACTTCGTCTCTTCCCTACGGTTCCGAACGGCACACTTCCTATCCATCCATTTACTTTTACGACTGTTTTTCACTCAGCGACAAGTGACATGATCAATAATATAGACCGTGGGTTTATGTTGGAAATATATCGATACCGTATTCCTTATATTTACCTACAGTGTGACACAATCATGCACATTCTATCGAATATGACGTCTTCGCTGAATAGTAACAGTCGAGGGGGTATGCACTCGTGTGTTAGTTGCGTCGCTAACTCCGTAACAGTGCGCGTAATAGTTCGCGTAATAGTAGCGCACTTTTAGATGAAATTGTCGGGATTTTGCCAGTTATTTTGTTGTTTTGGGCTATATTCAGGCAAATTTCGGCAATTTTGAGCGTAATAGCGTATTAGTGGGGCCTCTCGTTTTGAGAGTGCATACCCGCTTGGCAACAGTGATGTCAAAGTTCGTACCTATGGTCTTTAAGGCGAGCAGCAACGCGCGCTGCAGCTGTCCCACGTGGGCATCCTGGAGGCCGTGCTTCCGCTGTCCCTCATCGGCATCCTGGAGGCCGTGCAGCACGAGGGCCTGCCGACGGCTCGCCCATCGCCCTGGTGTGGCCATGACGGGGTTTGGCAGCTGTGTGTGAGGTGGTGATGGGGAGGGGGTGAGGGTGTGCCGCACACTGCACGCCGCCCCTTCGCCTAGTGACACGTCCAATTATCCAGCCTTAACGATTCGGCTGGCAACTTGGCCGCCTAGCGTGAATCTTTCAGGTGTCGCGGGAGCTCAATTGCTGCAGAGCAAAGAGCAATAGCAGTAGGTTAAATGGTGCTGCGGATGGTACACGGCAAAACAGTGCACTGTTTTACCTGGTTTTTCCCAGGTAGCCGTAAGGAAAGACATGATCAATTTCAGGGGAGTTCCTGGAAAAACCAGGTACAGTTTTTGCCGTGTACCACTGAACACACACATGATGTAGTATTTCCGCGCGGACGTGCCCCCATGCGTTTAATCAGATTCTACAGAATTCATGCAGTCATCGAATACGTCTGATTGCCTTGAATGAACTGTTTCGCCATGAGAAGCGCTGCACGATGCATATAAGTACGCTCTAACTAAGTCATACCCTCGTCTTAGTTTGACAGGCTTTCTCGCGGGCCTAAAAACATACATGCTACATGAGGTACGCCAAGTCGCATGTATGAAGCCACGATCTGAGCCTATCCGTGAAGATGGCTCAGGAAATAAGAACAAAATCCTCAAACGTAAATTCGAGCAAACAAATGAGTTAGTTTGATAAGCGAAAGTCTTGCGTTAAATCTTGCGTTGTCTGGCCCAAGAATGTTTTTGAAGCTATTCTATTTTTAAAACAGGGTAAGAGTCAGTTAACTGATGACCGACAACCAGTAAATTTGATAGCTCTAAAACGTGTTAAATTACTTGGTAACACCAGTACGCTATTATCGAAAGTTTTATCAAATGAATGCGCGTCACTTTTAACAGATAACCGAGGACTGGGTAAATTCCAAGCCTCAAGGCCTTGGGAAACCATATGGTGGGAATGAGCTTATCGTGGAGAGGTAATTACCCACCTCAGACCGAGTGGCCGGCTTTCGGGCCGTGCCAGGAGACAGCATGGGGCACGCAGCACCGCACGAGGCGACGGCCAGAAGTAAGCGCACCAGAAAATTGGAAAGTATGCATCGGTATGCATTGCAAGAAAAAGTCGAGGTTGAGGGGTCATATTTACAAGATAATACTGGGCGTTTCCGTATGAACAATCGTATCTGAAACGCAAGCTTATTTCGCAAAGTTTGATCATTTGAAACAGCGGCGACAGCTACAAATCAATGTACATGAAAGGTAAAAAACCTGCCGTGCTTGTAGAAATGTGTTTCGCTTACTCTCTAATCAGTCCTAAATGATCATACTTGATGAAATTCGCTTGCGATTCAGATAATATTCTTTACAGTGTGGAAACGCCCACACAAGATCTTTTGAATAGGACCCCACGAAGTGTGGATCTGTAGGCAAAGAGGTTCACGGTAAAAACGCGTCCTGGAAAAACCAGGACCGAAACGCTCCAAGGTCGTTCGGAGCACCCGTTTCCAGGACGGTCCTGGGAGAAATGGCAAAACTTCCAGGACCGTCCTGGAACATGGTGCGTTTTTATGGGCGCGCCACCCGTTTCCAGGACCGTCCTAAAAGTAACAGACGCTTTCGACCAGGACGGTCCTGGAAACGGGTGGCCAGCTTCGCGGTCCTTGGAAAATAGTACCCTGCTCGTCCAAGGTCTAGACTCAGTCCTGGGAACGAATGCTACCGGCTGCGCGCCCGCTGCCAAGGTCTGTCCTGGTCCTGGAAACGGATGCCATACCCTAGTGCAGCGGTTCCCAACCCCGCGGTCGCGACCCCATTTTGGGTCGCGGAAATATTTTGAGGGGTCGCGGCATGCTACCTGGGGTCGCGTGGGGTCGCCTCGCCAGCTGGCTCCTGAGGGTCGGTCTGCGGGGGAACCGCCGGGCGGAAATACGGAAAAACCGGCGGGTGTTTGGCGCTACCAAGCCAAGGCAGAGGCATAGAATACAGGTTCATGTAAAAGCCCGCGGAGGGGAGGGGGATGAATTCGTTCCCTTAGTCTTCCGATACTTGGAACCTAGATTGCTCCTTGTCCACCATGTCGTCGTTCCTTTCCTTCCGTGGCCTCTCAAAGCCTGCTCATGTGGCCCACGTGGAAGCAAATCGTCAAAGCCGTAGCAACATAGTAGGCGCCAGTGTTTTTGATATGCACCGCGCGGGGGACACAAAAGATTACCAAGTTTGTGTGTCAAAATTGAAACTGCAAGGTAGCTATCATTCGAAAAATAAAATTGATTTTACATCGCGGCCCCTTCTTTTAAATGCACTTAAACCTCCAAAATTGGGTCAAAATTCAAAATGTGACCATGTGAAAAATCTCCCCCCCCCCACCTCGTAAAAAAATGGGGTCGCGCAATTTTGTTCCTGAGGTCGCAAAAAATTTTAAAAGCCATTTTTGGGTCGCGGGCTGAAAAAGGTTGGGAACCGCTGCCCTAGTGCCACGGACGAGGGTTACCGACTTCTTATATTGGTGTACACACGATTCCGGATTCCCACGATTCCTGAACAAATGCTATGAGAAAAGTGAGGATATTTAAAGAAATTCTTTTGTTTCTTAGTGGTTTGGGACACTATTGAAAGATTACGACGACACCCGATTAAAATTATAGGGCTTTTCAATAAAATTTCGAAAAAATTACAAATGATTCCCAGGCTGAGTGTACACATGATTCCCGGAGTGGGTAACCCTCCGTGGCACTAGGGTATGGCACCCGTTTCCAGGACCAGGACAGACCTTGGCAGCGGGCGCGCAGCCGGTAGCATTCGTTCCCAGGACTGAGTCTAGACCTTGGACGAGCAGGGTACTATTTTCCAAGGACCGCGGAGCTGGCCACCCGTTTCCAGGACCGTCCTGGTCGAAAGCGTCTGTTACTTTTAGGACGGTCCTGGAAACGGGTGGCGCGCCCATAAAGACGCACCATGTTCCAGGACGGTCCTGGAAGCTTTGCCATTTCTCCCAGGACCGTCCTGGAAACGGGTGCTCCGTACGACCTTGGAGCGTTTCGGTCCTGGTTTTTCCAGGACGCGTTTTTACCGTGTTTGAATAAAATGGGTACAACGAATATTGTGGAAAGTACAATCAGAATTGTGAAAAGTACAAACGACACCTCGACTGGTTCAGTTTCGTCATTCGGCCCCCTATGTACTTTATCCAATAATCGTTGTACTTTGAAAGTTTGTGCTGTTGGGTGTTGTTTTACCTTTCATGTGTTTTTTTTCTTTCTTTCTTTCTGGGAGTGTATTGTTGTCACCTTAAATACTAGGGTGTTACAGGATGTGGCTGGCGCCATGTGATCGTGCTGACCTTCTTCGTGATGGGCTGCTCGGCGATCACGCTGCGGGTGGGCTTGTCCGTGGCCGTGGTGGACATGACAGGTGCAGACAACGGTGACGGCCAACAGGTAATGTCTCTTTTGGACCAATACTCAATCACGAAGGGTGAATCACTAGTGTAAGTACTCATGTGAACAAATGGGCCCGCATTTCAGTGTAATCACAAGTTTCAAAAGGGAAAAATATTCGCTTATTTTGCGCTCGATTTGGCGTTGTGTGTCGTCTGCAATGGTAAATAAACCATAAAAATGTTTTAAAATGTGAACTTTATGAGTTTACAGTGTACTCAGCCGTACTCATGTACTCATGTGTACACCAGAACGCTGACTGATTCACCCCTCGCTCAATCATATGATTAAGAATTTTTGAATTTTGGGATTGAGAAGGAACACTTGCCATCAGCACTGTCAGCTGCACTGTATACATTGTATGCAGTAAATGCTGTTTACATGTTATGTATACAGCAAAAATACTGTGTACATGTCATGTATACAGCTAATACTGCGTACATGCCCATGTGTACAGCTAAATCTGCCTATAAACCCTATGGATTTTTTTAGATGTATACATCCCATGTACGCAGCATTAGCTGTGTACATGGCATGTATTCAGTATTTGCTGTAGACATAGCATGTATGCAGTTGAGCTGACAAGGTTAATTAGCGATAATTGGCATCCGTTTTCGGCTTATGCTCTTCTTCTTCAGTCTGAGTTCTGCTAGAAAAGTCGAATTGAGTTATAAGTTTATAAGAGTTCCCAAGAATGGTTTACATATTGAATCAAAATTATTTGACTCCACCTCACGCAGTTTAATAGAAACCCCTCATATGGAAAATTTTGAGTTAAAAGTTTTTGTGCTCTGAATCGTGTTAAAATTCATACAAATTTAATGAAACATTGAGTGTGGAGAGGGGCCAACAAGCCACTTTTTGCCAGCAGACACGTGGGGTTCCTCTCTGCAAACCGCGTTTAAAGATAACGATAAGGCAAGAGCGTCAATGTAAATATACTGCAGCGTGGACCATAGCACAGCATTGCTCCAGAGGTTGAGGTCTGTGTGTCACCTGGTTTCTCCCACGTGTGAGAAAAGGGGTCTCCCTCCCGCGCTTTGACAGCCTTGAACTAGTTTTGTTTCTTGGATATCTTTGTGGTGAAGTTAGCTTCGTCCAGAGAGCAAAGATTAGGCAGTCACACACCCTTTGGAGTTCTTCTGGAGCTCGTGGTTCTTTTCATCCTACCTGGAAGGTAGCAAAAGGCCCTGCCAGTGAGCAAAAAGTGCTCCCCCCCCCTTTCCCAAAAGGCCGCCTCTGGATGGGCCACTGGAGCGCAAGTGATTCCTGAATATTAATGTTGGTTCTCTTGAAAAGAATCCGACCACCCCGGCCGGATTTTCCGGTCGCAGCGTCTAATCCGTTCACTTTAGAGGGGCGTTGTAAGAGCCTTTTGTACCTCGCATACAGACCTACATTCGACTCGCTTACTACACCGATTGGACGGTTTACACGCTGTGACCGGAAAACCCGGCCGGGGTGGCCGAGACCTTTAGAAAGTGGAGAGAGAGAGAGAGAGAGAGAGAGAGAGAGAGAGAGAGAGAGAGAGAGAGAGAGAGAGAGAGAGAGAGAGAGAGAGAGAGAGTGTTACAAGCTAAGTACCAAGTTGTGGCCACACACGCAGCGCTTCGATTGGGCACCCACGGAGAAGAGCGCGGTGCTGGGCAGCTTCCTGTGGGGCTACATGACGACGCAGGTGCTGGGCGGCGCGCTGTCCTCCCAGGGCGGCGCCACCCTCATCCTGGGCGCCGCGCTGTGCCTCAGCGGCCTGCTCACCGTGCTGCTGCCCTTGGTTGCATCCACCGGAGGCTGGGCGGCGGTCACGGCTCTCAGGGTCCTCACTGGACTCGTGCAGGTGGGATCAATGGGGAAATTACTGTAAATTTCGGTGTACAAATCAAATGAATTTCAGTCGAATTTCGATGAATTTTGGGCAAAAACTTCTGAATTTTGCACTGTAAAAATTTGTTGTCACTCTATCTCAAGAGCTTGGACGATTTTTTCATCACTTTTAAATGATGACAATGTTATCGCAAATTAATTACATTTTCATCAAAGCTCCTATACCTTTTGCATGGGCGTGACAAAAATGTCATCAATCGTTTTGATGACATGCTTGTAAAAAACATTAGTCTTGGAATTGTCATCAAGTGACAACCAAAATTTTTACAGTGTGAGAAGAAGTCAATAAATTTCAGTTAATTTCAAATTTTTTGAGAACTTTGGCACCAACTTCCTGGAGTTATTTCCCCTGGGTGGGATGCTCTCCTCTGTCAATCATTTTGGAAAACTTTTTAAGAAAAAACGTTTCCGACAGAACCGCATGGTAAACCTGTAGTACACTGTGGCTCTGGCAAAAAGTCACGGAAAAAACTATAAACAATTTGTGCTAATGCTCCGTACCCAGAACTCAACATTTTCCGTAGCCCTCTTGACAATCTTTTCTGTAGGATTAACGATCTTCTTCGTAGGACTTAAAGTGCACTATCGGTCTGCAACGGGCATACGGAGAAGTTGTACCAACAACATGAACAAGAGACTACGGAAAATGTTGGGTTTTGGGTACGGAGAATCGTAGCAAAGAAATTAACTGACATTTCAGTTTTTTTTTGTTTGTTCTTTTTTTTGCCACAGTGTAAGTGTGTTCTGAGCACACATAGAGCGCTGAAGTGTGTACTGAATACACATTCAAGTGTGTACTAAGAACACATTAAAGTGTGCCCTGCGACTTTGCATTCCCCACGGTTTTCACAATAATTACATTTACGCAATTATTTAGCTGTTGAAATATTTTGCTATGACCGCCCCTTCGTGTAAGCGATGAAGAAGCCTTTCTTTCAGTAATTTTCATTGCAATATTCCTACACATCTTACTGAGTTTACTGTCAGTAACCAGGTTCTGGTTCTATTGCCTACAACAATAATATTTAGTATTTTCTTTATAGATGCGTACAATTTACTCCATGTAATTATTTCGGATTTTTTTAAGTCAATAAGTACTAATAAATATTTAAATAATTATTAGAAAGCGAAAAGTACGTATTATTGTGGCACAAATTACTGGAGGTGCTACTAACAACATGTCAATACCATGTACAAAAAGTAAATTTCGAGTCTGAGAGTGAATGTATTTTGTATTGCAATTTTTGGAGGCATTATTGCAATGGCAGAGACGAAATTTACTGGGCATCGTAAAATTGTACATGACATTTAGTGTGAAACTCGGAGAAAAACGGACATTTTTCTTGCACTGACAGGAATCTTCATTGAAACAATGTTTTCTTCCCCGCTCACCACTAACAAGACCGCTGCATTATGTTACTGGCGTGATTGCAGGGCTGCATGTACCCGACTCTCTTCACGTTGCTGGGACGCTGGATTCCCCCCGCGGAGAGGTCCCGCTCTGGCTCCCTGACTTTAGCATGTGAGCTTTGAAGCCAGTGTTGGAACAATGCGCCGACGGACCATTCATAAGGAAAAAGTCAACGAAGCATCGCCTCGTTATACGAAGAAAACGAAGGCATTGTAAAATCTACGAAGAAATGCTTTGTACAATGAAGCAAAATCCTTCACTCTCAGCGCGCTACTGACTTTTTGGTCAATATGTCAATAGTTATCTAAGTAATTTGTGCAACCAGAATACGTACTTTCCGTTTCTTAGGGAAGCACTTGTGAATTGTGAAGTAGTGTACTGACAATTTGGTTTTGTTAATAATTTTACAAAGCGAATTGGTCATGCTTGCTTTAACGAGTACGTAGTTAATGAGGAAAAAGTCAGTAACGCGCTGAGATTTTTCGCAATACGAAGCATTTCTTCATAATACGAAACAATGCTACAATGCCTTCATTTTCTTTGCAGTGACGAAGCAGATTCTACGTAGACTTTTTTGAGTGTGGCAGTTGGGATTGTCTTGGATCTGCACTGACAGTTACGATCATTCTACGAGGAGACGTCGAAAATTTGAGCCAATATCATTACACGGCCAAAACGGTTGCTGGTTTTCCCTAATAAAACATGGGCGATTTCCACACTCTCAGACTAGTACTGAGTTTTTGTTTAATAACGTATTGACGTTTGTGCACATTGGTGAGCTTATTAACATTTTTATTAGTTCCATTAACATTACTATCAATTTTGTCTTGACAAATCTGTTAAGCTTCTTAACGAAATCCTATCAATGTGCATGCACAAACGTCAAGGATTATTAATAAAATGTCTATTGAAGGATGACAGTGCAGGGAGTTCCTGGTAAAACCAGGAACCTTTTTTGCCGTGTACACCCGAGTGAACATGGGGGCAAATTACCTGAAACCTGATTGTTCTGATACAGCCCAGCCGACGGGGAACGTGGCATCCATGGCTCTGTCGGGCCTCATGGCATATGCGTGGGGATGGCCATCGGTGTTCTACATCTTCGGTGGGGTCAGCATGGTGATGGCCGTGGGGGTGTACGTGTTGTTGGCGGACAGCCCGGAGGCCCATCCCCACATATCGGAGGAGGAACGCGACTACATCAACCAGGTACCGACATACGTGCTGACGTAATCACATTGAAACGAACGTGACACAGTTCACTGTGGCAGAAGACCACGGAAAAGTCATTGAGTTTTTTGCCAGGATTCTGTGTACCCTAAACCCAGTATTTCCTGTAGCCTCTTTACGGTATTCACTGTGCCCCTCGGCACTGCGTACATTGCACAGGGGGCCAGAAGACCGGTGCAGGCGGCCGAAACTCCAGACGCGTTTGAAGCTCCAGAGTCGCTAAATGGGACTCGAAGCGAACGTGTGACCCCACAAATGGATTGCTCTCCGAACGAGGAATCCATTGGTGGGGTCACACGCTTGGTTCGAGACCCATTAAGCGACTCTTGATCTCTAAGCGGGTCAAGACTTTTGGCCGCCTGGCCTGCGTCGGTCTTCTGCCCCACTGTGTGACGTCCTCAGAACCATCCCGGATGATTGCAGAGCATCAACGCCGGGGCCAAACCTCAGGCCCGGCCGGCGGTGCCCTGGGTAGCCATGCTGTCCTCGGTACCGCTGTGGGCTGCGTTGTTCTCGCAAGTCGGCTTCATGTGGGGCTACTGGGTGCTGCTGACCTGCTTGCCCTCCTACATCAACAATCTGCTGGAAATCGGCATTCAGTGGGTAAGACTTGCGCATACTGCGAAAACGGATCCTTGTTTTCCCAGGTAGCATACAGAAAACAACATACGTCTGCTACTTCCAGCCAGGGAGTTCCTGGGAAAACCAGGAACCGTTTTTGCCGTGTAGTGGCCAACATTCTTAATGTCTTACAATGAAATTTGACCTTTGTTATTCGTATGTTATCGTGAATTCGGCGCAAGCATAATACTGTACCAAGCAATACATCTTCGTAATACGAATCTTTTTAGCTTTTTCATTGTAAAGAAAAACCTTCGTAATACGAATAAGAACCAACTCGTATTATGCTTGAGCCATTTCCTTTCGTATTATGGGAAATTTCTTCGTAGACATTTAGAGTGAACTTCCACTGGCACACTAATATTTGAATTTTCGTAGATCACTCCAAGCCACACTCTCAGACTCGTACTGTTTTTTTTTGTTTAATAAAGTATTGACGTTTGTGCACATTAATGAGCTTATTAACATTTTCATTTGTAACAGTAACATTATTATCAATTTTGTCTTGACAAATCTGTTAAGCTTCTTAACGAAATCCCATTAATGTGCACTAACGTCAATGATTATTAATAAAATGTCTATTGAAGGATGAGAGTGCATTTATGTATCTTTTTCAGTGACGTGGCTCCTTCGCTTGACATTAGTGCACACTAAATGTTATGTACAATTTTGTACCAGACATCACCGTTTTTCGTACAGATGAACTTTTCAAACATTTTTTGTTCGAAAAATTGCACATATTTCCCCTTTTATGTATAAAATTGCGTACAAATGTGTACGAAAAGTTCGTGTGCAGAAAAAACTGTGACGTCTCGTACAAAATTTGTACAAAAACATTTAGCGCGTGATTCCTCATTAATTTGTTTGGTTTTCCTTTTCAGAATGGTTTGCTTTCGGCGGCGCCACAGCTGGCCATGATGATCTTTTCGCTTGTGTTTGGTTGGCTGGGCGACTTGATACAATCGAGACGCTGGATGTCGATCACGACCACTAGGAGACTCTTCAATTCTATTGGTAAGTATCGCCACCTTCTGGGTCCGATATCACACTTATGTCACAATCTGGTCCAAAATGTTTCATCGCATTTGAACGCATAAATATTTTATTGCTGCCTCGAATGTGATAGTGTTAGGGGATCGCATGATCCGGCCTGTTAATCGCGATCAGCGTATGAAAATTATCACATTTGAAATTTTGGCGGCCGAAAGGCGGTGGAGACCGTAAACAGAGAAAACGGTGTCCGGGTTTCCCAAGCCCATCCTGGAAACGAGCACACTAAATCTCCGTGTACTTTTTAGTACATTAGCTTTGCACAAAGTTCAGCATGCGTTTAAAACGCGCGTAACTAAGCACGAAAGTGTGCGTTGTTGCGCATGAATTTGTGCATTTCACGGGCATGCTCAATTTTGTGCAAACGCCACGCACAAAAAAGGTACATAGTGATTTAGTGTAAGGCCATTTTTCCAGGGTTGATGTACTTTTATTGTCTGACTATGGCCAGTTTTTCTACAATTTAATGCATAAATTATGGACAATATTTTCATATTGTGCTTAGTTTTTTTAAAAGTTGTCCCTTATTTATGTACAAATTTGTTCATGACTTCTGTATGCTCAAATATAGCCAATAGTTACGGAAAAAAGTACATAAGCATTAATTGTGTAGGCGTGGGAAACTCGGACTCCGTTCTTGCCGTATAATGCACTGCTAATCCAAGTGTGGACCAGGTCCCCGCTAGGTAGCGTGGACCACCATAGTCCACGCTAGGAAACGTGGACCATGATGGTCCTCGCTGGGAAACGTGGACCATGATGGTCCTAGCTAGGAAACGTGGACCAAGCTGTGGTCCACACTTGGAAGTGTTCCGAGCCTATGAGTAGTTCAACGCTGTAAAGCGTGGACCACACACGTTCCCTAGCGTGAACCATATTGGTCCACGTGAACCTGGTCCCCCCTTAGATTAGCAGTGTAGTATCACGTCGCTGGCTGTAGGTATGTTCGGTCCGGGTGCCGTTATTCTTCTCACCGCGTCACTCGGCCCGTCCAACCCTGCCCTCGCCGTGAGCCTCCTGACCGTCCTTGGCGGCCTCACCAGTGCTTCCTTCACCGGCGCCATGATCAACTACGTGGACATCGCTCCCAACTTTTCGGGCGTCACCTTTGCGATGGGCAACATGTTGGGGTCCTTCGTGAGTGCGTTCGCGCCATACGCTGAGGGACTGCTCGTAGATCGAAAGGTACGCTCTCAGACTCGTTCTGAGTTTTTCTTTAATGACGTATAGACGTTTGTGCACATTAATGAGCATATAAACATTTTTATTTGGTTTATAAACGGTATTATCAATTTCATCTTGACAAAAATGTTAGGCTTCGGAACGAAATTCTATTAAGGTGCACAAACGTTAATGAATATTGATAAAATGTCCATTGGAGGATGAGAGTGTGCGACGGAATCGAGGGGTGAGTCACTAGTGTACTCATGTGTACAAATTGGCCCGTACTCAGTGTACTCTCAACTTACAAAACAGTAAAGTTCGCTCCTTTTTTGCACGATTTGGCGTTGTGTGTCGTCTAAAACGTTAACTAAAGCCTAAAAACGTTTAAAAATGTGAAATTTATTGGTTTTGAAAGGTGTACTCACCCGTACTCATGTACTCATGTGTACACCAGAACGCTGAGTGATTCACCCCTCGGACGGAATCCCGTTCCACACCTCACACGGTTAAAACATTAGGAAGTACTATCTTGAGCATGTGTAGGGAACAAACTGTTTAGTCTGTTATGAGAAGAAATGGTTCGTAAAGTACAAGTATTTTCATATGCTAACACAAATGTTACGTGCGATTTCGTACGAGACATCACAGTTTTGTGCAAATGAACTTTTCGTACAATTTTCATGAGAAAAACTGCACATATTTTCCCTCTTTTCTTCAGAATCGCGTACAAATTTGTACGGAAAGTTCATCCGCACAAAAAACGGTGTTAAAGACCACGGACTGAATTGTACAAATACATGTGTGCACGTCGTGTGGGCAGTTAAGTTTCGTAAACGCAAACGCCGTCAGATACACGTTGAACTCTCTTACACGATTGAGTGAAATTCATCTTTTGATGTTTTGATGGATCACCATGCCGTCACGTAGTAGCGTCACTTCTTCTGTGGCAGGACCCCATGCCGGGCTGGAGCAACGTGTTTTATGTGACCGCGGCCTTTTACATCGTGTCCAACGTAGTGTGGTGTATTTGGGGCACTGCAGAAGTGCAGCCCTGGAACAACCCAGCATCTTCGAAGAGCGACTGCTTTCAGAAATACACCCCGAGTACACGAAGTAGCTCGGCCAGCGGCGGTGAGTCTATTGTCTGGTAAAATGCACTGTGAAACCATGAGCCATCTTGAATGAAGTGATTGCTTCCATTCTCTTTCTGGCAGGTATCCGGAATGAAACTTCTCACTCGCACGAATAAACAGAGATATCACTTTCGAATTGGAGCATAGTTATTGTTCTGTCGTCCACACGATGCGTCGAACACACTCATAAGCTCATATGCTCTGCCAACTGAAGTGTGTACATAGTACACTCTTATAAGAGCATGCTTGCAAGCATACTCTTATTTATAGTATACTTGCTAGGCAGGCACACGCTAAAATAGTGGGTGCCTGGCAAGCACACGCTAAATGAGAGTGTTCCTGCCAAGTAGTGCACGCTAAAATACACTCGATTAGTCCTATTGAAAAGCATAGGCCAATCAAAGTGTACTTGCAGGTACACTCTTATTTAGCGTGCACATGCAAGGCACACTATATTTTGGCGTGTACCTAGTAAGTATGCTGTAAATAAAAAGGGTGCTTGCAAGCATGCTTTTATAAGAGTGTACTATATACACACTTCGGTTTGCAGAGTGGGCTAAAATTTTGTTCAAGACGGGTGTTCAGATCGGTTACGAACTAAAAACGACGTACAGGATCGGCACTGGACACCGACGGCCAACGTAAAACGCCACTTCATTTGTTGGTCATCATTGCTGTTACGGTCCTCCCTAACACTGGTAAAACAAAGGCGTGAAAACTACGCCCTTAAGGGCAATAACGGTCTTTCACGCCCTTTAAGGGCGTGAATGGTCTAGGACTTTCAGGCAAAATTTTAATGCCCTTCCAATGGCATTAAACGATTCACGCCCTTAATGGGTGTGAAAGACCGTTAATGCTCGTAAGGGCGTAGTTTTCACGCCTCTGTTTTACCAGTGAAGTCAATTATATCAGAGCCAGGCTTGCCAATTTGGTGGCAAGCAGACTTGCCACCGTCAATGAAGTTGAGAATGAAGGAGAATGAAGTTGGTAACTTGATGCTGAAAGGACGAAGCGATGTAAAAAATAGGGAACTAAAAAGAAACCGGCGGCAGTGGCATCGCTTTGAATATCCTTCTTTGCTGGGGTTCCCCACCTTGACTTTCCCCTTCCCTGAATCAGTAGAGTTACGGGTGCGGACGAGGAATGCATATTCCACCTGCCCATAACATGTTTCTTTACGATGGGCCTGGCCATGTTCGACCAGCTTGCCTGTCTCGCTTTTGCTGGCCGCCACTGCGCACGTCAGTCGGTCCTTGCCAAAGTCATCGTATCCACTCCACGAACCCTGCCTGTTCTGGGGTCAGGAAGTGTGTTACTGAAATACGGGGTAAAATTGGAACTGCTGTTTCAGGGACAAGATTTGACATTTCAGAACTCCTGCCATAACAAATGTCATACACAGAATAAAACATCACATGTAGTACAGCAAGAGTCCAATGTCACATGTTGTCCATGAAATACCTGTCGCATTTTAACCCCGTGTCCCAAAATTAACCAAACTAACCGTAGTACTTGTATGACTAGGGCTAATTCGCTTATCCTTATCGAAGAGGATCTGTTGTGTGTATGGAGCGGTCACAACTTAATTCCAAGACACTGCTAGTGGGAAGGCAGCATGGTGCAGCTGCTTCAGCCCTTTCTGTGGTGTGCAGCCCTGTTCGGGTACTTGCCGGTCACATTCAGACGCGGTACGTTAAATCAAGCACTAGTACTTACGAGGTATAGAACAAGTGTATTACACGGCAAGAAAAAGTGTTACTAGTACAACAAAAACTATACAATAAAAGTACAACGAGAATTGTACGAACCACAACGAGACCTGACTGCACGGCACTCGTCATTCGTCATGCCGGTTCCATTGTAATTTGTACAACAATTGCTGTACTTTGGCAGTACAATAAATTCCTGATTTTAAAAAAATGCCATGAATTTGTGTACTTTCGTTGTGGTTTTTTCTTGCAGTGTACTTGTGCCACGGTTTGTTAAGAAGGAGCCAAGGAAGTGCCAAATGCATTTGGCCATGGCCAGATCAACATTCCGGGGAGTGTTTGATGAGCACACTCCACCCTGGATCGTGCTTGTCACACGGCGAAATCGGTTCCTGGTTTTCCCACCTTCTCCCTGGAAATCGCCTGTTTCTTTAACGCAGGCCACCTGGGAAACGCAGCGACCGTTTTTGCTGTGGAAGCATGCGCCAGGTCGGAGCGTGCTTTGCAAGCACTCTCCAGGATGAAGCGTGCCTCGTAGTTTCCTCTCAGGTGAAACATGCCATGCGCTTGCTTGAATTTCTAGAGTCTACACACCAAAGTTTTCAGTGCGCCCACATTTTCACCAACCAAATGCATCGTCCGACACTCGTCTCATCACTACTCTTCCCCTCTCTGCAGCTCCGCCAAGCAGTCGGTACTACGTGTACCTGAGAATCAGCAGAACGTATCACCCATTGCGCAGCACGGTCCCTTGGGTTTGCGTGGTGCAAGGATTCATATGGTGGTCGATGTACTGGTGAGGAAATAAAATGAAACGTTAGGAATTCGTGTGCGGTACCGACTGGAGGTGTCCTGCCACCACAGAAACAAGTCAAGACATAACACATTATGCGCGTAACATTTTGTCCTCTGTTTTCAAGACGCTTGAAATCAAGCGTAATGGACACATACTCTCAGATTACTCATATCTCTGAATTTATTTGAAACTTTATTGTCAATGCTTCATTTAATAAACGTGACTTTATGCTTGTCTCATGCATAGTTCCGCTCTGGTTTCACCAGTGTAGACTTGTTTATTCAGCGAGCCAATAATTCCCTAGTAGAGCAAGCATCTCTGTGGCGGAATAAAAGGTGACAGCTTGACCAGCACCGTGCTTTCGAGATACCAATAAGTGGTTCGTTACACACTAAATGTTTATGTAGAATTTTGTACGTGTTATTGCACGATTTTGTGCTTGCGGGGAATTTGCGCAGTCTTATGCGTATGCATAAATTTATGCAAATTCATGCATAAATTTATGCAAATCCATGCATAAATTTATGCAAATTCATGCACAACTTTAAGCCAAACATCACGCAGGTTTAAAATCATGCATCACCACGTTCAAAATTCCACACAAACATTTAGTGTGTAGGCGTTGGGTGGTCGCGGAGCACGAACCTCCGACAACCTTTAATAAGTTTGGTTCCCGCATCCCATTCGGATTAGTTTACTTTTTCTTATGACGGGGACACCGGATTCAGTACCTTCCGAGACCAGATGCTCACACTTCGCACTGGAGGTCTGGACCGCTTGGAGTTCTTCGCTTGCGTAACCATCCTCACTCAGGTTTGTTGTATTTTTGTCAACGGGCTTCTGCGGAATGTCGTCACATCACTTCACTTAGAGTCCTATTGTGCAGTTGACGTGGTACATCTTGACGGTGCTTTCTTGGGCTGAAATGGGTCACCTCATCGACGCAGCCAACAAGAGGGACGAGATTATCGTAAGATTCCTACAAACGGTACACAAGGCATCGATAAAAAATGCTCTTTTAATACGCACAAAATTTAAGTAAAAGCCTAAAAGCTGTGTATTGCGATTGCGGCCCCCTTGATTCAGCGGAAAATTGTAAAATGGGGCGTAGAACGGTTTAAAATTGATGCCTCTGTGTTCCAATATCATCACTGAAAATTTAATGTAAAGACTTTGCGCCAAAATGTGGCGAGACAAAAAGTCTTGCCAAGATTTGGTCGGACCTGAAAGTCTCGCCAAGACTTGGTCAGACAAAAATGTCTCGCCACAAAATGGTGAGACTTTTTGTCTGACCGCGCTACAGGCCGCATGGACCGTGTTGACTGGGTTGAAAAGTCTTACCACATTGCGGTCAGACACAAAAGTTTCGCCATGTTGTGGCAAGACATTTTTGTCTGACCAAATTTTGGTGAGACTTCGACGTCTGACCAAAAATGGGCAAGACATTTTGTCTCGCCTCTGGAGTGGCGTGAAGTCTGACCTTTGGATTTATAGTGATTTTACTCGAAAGTTCGAGCCGGCCCAAGTGCCCGGGTCAAAATTGGTTAATATAGAACTAATCTATTAATTTGGAGTTGCGTTTTTGTGGCACCTGAAATTGCTTTAAATCGAGACGGTCGCAAACTCACACTACAAACCTACCTGTCTATACTGTCTACAAATGCATGCCTGGCAAAACGGTGGAGGGTTAGGTTAGGTACACACTAACAAGTCGTGCATGCTCGGCGCCGTATACAATTCCATGCTACGCATATGCATTTGTGGCTGTGTACTTGCCAAGTATGCATTTGTAAGTGCGTGCTTGGCCAAGTATGCGTTTGTGTGTACGTGCATGCATGCATTTGGAAGTACGTGCTAAGTAGACAGTTAGGTTTGCAGTGCAGGCATTATGGCTCACATTTATAGTTCAAGCACGATTATGTGTGGTACCAGGAGGCCCTGAGGTCACTTCAGCGCGGCCCGGGTGTTCTTTCCGAGATCAGGTTCGAAGATGAGAGATCCTGGTCACCGACGCCACACTGGGTGTCTCACCTCGGCATGGGGTTCGTTGTCGTCAAGTGCCTAGTCGAAGCCCGCCTCTTGAGCGTGACCTACATCGGGTCCTGGAGCAACTTACTAAGCCTACTGTACAACGACTCCGTCGTGACGATGATCACCGTGTCCGAGATGGCAAACATGCTGCGAGCCAGAGACGTGGCGCGCGTTCTGCAGAGCTTCTTATTCCAGGTCCTCCATTCCACTGAGCAGAAAACTTATATCACTCTAAAAGTCTTGCGAAGAAAACAAACACCATCTCTTTATAAAACGAGATACGAATTTTATGGCGCCATTTTCCCTTCGAAATTTAAAGCCTTTCCTTTAAACCTTTACAAAGAAAAGTCCAAAACATTTTTAGCATTTTTAGCATATGTAATATACAAACTATTTATTTAGTTAGACGAAGAAATAGTTTGTAAATTACGAAGTATTTTCTTTGAAAGCTTATGATGGTGAAAATACTTTGTCACAACAAGCCACTTTTCTTTGGAAGGGCTGAACTAGTTTGTAAGGTTTTCTCAGTGTGTGTCCGAAATTTTGAGGAGAGAACGGAGTGTTCGGTTGCAAGGAGTCCAAGACGCTGCGCCCAGAGCGGCTCCGCTTGTACCGCCGCGTGTGGCTGAAGGTGCACGACCTGGCCAGCCGGGGCAACCTCATGCCGTGCGCGTGCATGGCGCACATCGTCATCCAGCTCGTCGTCACCACGGTCACGGCCTACATAACGTCACTCGCCCTCGTCACGGCCGAGTGGACGCTGCTCGGCGCGCCTCTGCTCGTCTGCGTCGTGGCGTGGCTCAGCATCCTCGGCGTCAACGATGCCGCTCACAGGCTGTCAGACGAGGTGCACAATGCACGCACTCTAAATGTCTGGACTCACACACGCTTAAAACCGTACGAAGTATTTTGAGCTTACATAGTACAAACTAATTTACTTTCTTATTTCTTTGTAACCATATGTATGCTCAAAATACTTTGTTATAACGAGCTGCTTTTCTTTGTAAGGCCTAAAATAGTTTGTAAGGTTTTCTCACTAATAAAAGCTTACGGTGAATTTCACTGTAACCTACGGCGGATCCTGCAGCACTGAAGCTTACGGTGAATTTTACTGTAAGCCACGGTGAATATCACTGTAAGGTACGGTAAATGTCACTGTTGGCTACGGTGAATCGGGGTGCATGACCATGGCTTACAGCGACATTTACCGTACCTTACAGTGATATTCACCGTAGCTTACTGTGAAATTCACCGTAAGGTACAGTGCTGCAGGGTTCGCCGTAGCTTACAGTGAAATTCACCGTAAACTTTTATGAGTGCTCAGTGCACTTAATGTCATGGGACTTTTTTTTGTCCCATGACTGATGCAATTTTAAGCACATCCGTCGGTGATGCAATGTTGTGTCCACCAGCACCAGGTGATACAAGTTGTCCAATGCTTGTTGCAAAATGCTACCTTCTTGTACAATTTGTATCACCTGGGGGACACAAAATTGAATCACCGACAGATGTGCTTAAAATAGCATCATTCATGGGACAAAAGAAGTCCCATGAGAGTGAGTGTGTGTTAACGTAGAATTTTGGACACGTGCACACTTAATACCTTACGAAGTGTTTTAACCATACACAATACAAACTAATTAACTTTGTTATACGAAGATATAGATCGTAAATTACAAAGTATTTTCTTTGAAAGCTTATGCAGGCCCAAAACTTTCTTATAACAAGCTGCTTCTTCTCAGTAAGGCCTAAAATAGTTTGTAAGGTTTTCTCAGAGTGTGTAACTTGCACGATTTAGTGCATACATGGAATTTGCATAATATTGTGCGTAATAATGCATGAATGTCTGCAAAGTTGGGCACAATTTTAGGCAAAACGGTTCGCAGGTTTAAAATCATGCATGACCACGTACGAAATCGTGCACCAACATTTAGCATGTACACTCTGAATGTCTTACGACGAAATTTCCCATAATACGAGGGAAATGGTGCAAACATAAAAGAAGGTAGTATTTCTTCGTATATTACGAGGGTTTATCTTAGTATCCTACAATGATTATACTGAAAAGATTCGTATTATGAAGAAATAATTCTTCGTACAATGCTTGCGCCGAATTCACTGCAGCATAGCTCGAATTTCTTTGCAAGACATTTAGAGTGCATGTCACAGTGAATTCGACGCAAGGAGAATACGAGGCAGTATTACTTCAAACAGTTCTAGGAATCTTTATTTTGCATTTTCATCGTAATACGTAAAGAAAAACCTTCGTTATAGTACTAGGAAATGCCATGTCCGTTGAATGCTTGCGCCATTACCTTCGTATCGTGGAAAATTTCTTTGCAAGGCAAATAGAGTGCACTGGAAGCTGTTGGCAATCTTTCAAAGGACTGGCTACAATATGGTGCATACATTACAAATGTGGTAGTACAATTTTAACCGCAGCTAACGATAAATTTATCACAAGATTTGGTTAACACAACATAAGCTTTCCAGTGACAAACCTTGTCCATCGAACAATATTTGAGTGCGTTTCACCCAGCGTATTGACCAGTTTCGACGTGTGCTTGAAATTGAATCTCCACCATCTATTTGGCTTTCGTACGGAGATTGGCCTACAAAAAGTTGAAACAGCTACTCGTTAATAAATCTTTCGACACGCTGGGTTGAACTGTCCCCTCCAAGTGCCATGTCGTTCTTCAGATTCAGGTGCCGTTTCTGGAACTTCTGCAGTCAAGTCCCGCATCCTCTAGTGTGGACATTGCGACAAATCGCGAGGCTAGTATACATGTAGACGCTGGTAAAACTTAAGCATAGCTGCATGCTTTGAGTCAAGCGTACCACACAGCTACGCTTGCAATGAAGCGAAATCGAGAAATTCCGCCAGCTGAGAGTACATATTGCTACGTTTCAGTTCGACTTGTTCATGGATGCACTTCTCGCCAAAGTTCCTTCCGTCTCGGTGGCCGGATTCTTCGAGCTGGGCAGAGGCACCTTCACTGCAGTACGTAGTCTGATCCAACGCCCACACTGTAAAGGTCCGAATCCTCCGAAAACGCATCTCTCGAGCATTTTCATCACATCCATTGATTTCGTGTTTCAGATTACTGCATCGGTCGTCACGTATCTCGTTGTCCTGATGCAATTCCAGACGGACAGTACATCAACACCGCAAAGTGCGCAATTCAACACCTCTGAATCACCGACGACTGGTAGTTCAGCACCCCTGAGTCCAAAGATAATTTGAAAGCAGAGTGGGAAAAATATAATTGATCAATACCAAATGTCTGATTTTATTCGAAGTAAACGAGACGTTTAAATCTGATCAATCGTCACTTGTCTTGCGCAATTTTTTACCAATAAAACTACAGTTGCTAGTGACCTTGCCTTCGTCAAACTGGTACAATCGTCCTCAAACATAATGTGCACGCCACATTTCAATTAACCGAAATCGGACAAAAACAGCCGTTTTCCTCGTCGGAAGTGAAATCAGTGGCTATGCAATACGGAACGTAGAGTCGTGGTCTTGGCTTTCCCCCGGTCGAAACGGATACCTCGGCGTGGTCACGTTGCCGGCCTGCCTGCGAAACGCGGCCCGACCGCCCTGGCCATGCTGGCCGCCGTGCTGGCCGCCCGGCCGCGCCGCCCCGACCGACACGGAACGCATTCCTGCGTCCTCTGGGCGCGTTCCCGCGTCGTGGCGACGTATGATTTTAAGCCTGCGTAACGTGCATAAATTGGGCCCAAATCAGATTTTTTTAATTTTTTTTTTTTTGGCATTTTAAGGAGTAATAGGTGTTATGCAAATTCCAAGCATGCGCAAAATCGTGCAAGTGACACGCACAATAGGGTACTTAGGAGAAGAGCTGGACCGGAAGTTGAGATGAAATACAGTAAAACTAAGCATGCGAAATTTATAAGAATGAGCGTCTGCGTCGCCGTTTAGCCGCTTCCGCAGAGCTATATTCTCACACAAGTCCGGCTTTTCTTCTCCAGTACCCTAAATTCTACACATAGTGTGTGATACGAGGTGATTTCGGTGTTGAGTTGCGCGCGGTTATGATTTGTACGGACGCAGGGGCGTAGCAACCGTCACGCTGCGGCTGAGGAAGTAGGTTACGAGTGGGCCAGCGTTCAGCGTGTGGCGCGTGCCGATAACTTAAACTCGGTCGCTGGTGCGGGACACTCGACCAGCGGGCGCAGAGACTTCGAACCGAGCAGAACGGCTTCGAACCGGACGCATTCGCTTGGAAAACTCACGTCTGCCAGCACTGTGCCCGCGGGAGGAAAAAAAAAAATTTCCCTGGGGCAGGATTTCCCGGAAAAGGGGTCCGTCGGCGGCCAACTTCATGGTAACAAGCGTGCAATGCGGTCTCCTTCGAGTAATTACCCGGGTGCGCTCGGGAGCTGAGGGCGAGGTGGTATGCACTCTCAAAACGAGTGACCGGACAAATGCGCTTTTACGCTCTCTTACGCCTCTAATTTGCCGAAATTTGCCTAAAAAAAAAAAGCCCAAAACATCCCCAAAACAGTCCAAAACAACCAAACAACAGGCTAAATCCTGACAATTTCGGCTATTACGCGCACTGTTACGGATTGAGCGACCCGACTACTAGGGGACGTCCATAAAATACGTAACGCTTTTTGAGGCGACCCGAGTACGACTTCGCGGAATCGGTGGCGACCAGTGGCGATTAGGAGATGCGCAGAGGGGGATCCTCTCGGCCAATCACAGTTGACTGGTAGTCCCATGCGGAGCGGGCTTCCCAAATCCGCCCCGCGCGAGGCTACACAGGCCAGCATCTGGTGCGGCACAGCAGGTATACAGCTAGCCTGAAGCAGGGTGCCCTTGCCTCCACGGGACTACCAAGCGCTCGCCTGCGCATCTCTGACGGGTGGGTCTCTAGCCCGGCTGGTCGAGTCGGCTGTCGGCTAAGGGTACTCTCCGCGCTCCTCAGCCAGCTGGCCCGAGCGGGAGTTTCCAGCAACCCGAGGTAACGCTTATGGACACTTCCGGTCACCTAATTCAAAACATTCTACAAGCTGGCACTACCACGACAGTAAAATCACTAAACTCTTTTGGAGGAGTACTAGTGACTTTTAATACTGGCATGTTGCCGTCCTGCAGTGCAGAATTAGTGATTTTTTAAATGTCAACCCTCTTTTGCTGGGCATTCCCACGGGTTGGATTCCAGAACTGCGATCGCGATAGGAGCGCGTCGCTAGCGATCTGGTGTAACCTGAGGCGACGCGAGCGCTCCAGTGGCGATCTGTTGCGACTTAGTTTTCCGACCATGGTTCCTGAGTCGGCCGGCGGCTGGCGCGCGCGTTTGGGTTCGCCCCAGCCGAGCCCCACTTCTGGTTCCGTGAAACCCGCCCGGGGCTCCCGGGATTTGGCGATTTTTTTTTTTGGCGATTTCAGCTTTGGCGCCAGAAAAATGGCGATTTTGGCGCCCCGGTGGCGACTTATGGCGACACGAGCGCCGCCTGGTGGCGACTCGGCGTGCTCGGCATCTGGTCACACTGCGGGTCAGTCGTCAGTCGGCCCCGGACCTGTGTGGCCGCCGCTCGTACTCGTCTCGGTCAACGCCTGGCAACTTCGATCGCACCAACCGCTCCCTGCATGGTCCGTGTTACACCGCTCCTCCGGGCCGTCGACTCGTACTCCATCGTGGCTCCCTGTGCGTGTGTTCTATCAACTTCTGGTCTCCTGCGGACCCACCTTGTGAGTACCGATTCTTCCAACGGGTGCCTTGCTTTTGGTCAGTCTGTGTGTACCTTCGCCTCCAGTCAGTGCCTTGTTTCAGTGTGGCACAAACTCGTAAATTTGCCTTATTTGCGGCATTTTGGGGATGCATTTCGTGAGGTTTTCATTCTTATTTAAGTTAAAATTCATTCTAGTCACCCGTCAGTGTTATACCGTTTTCAACGTTCGGCACCCCACGGGGTTCCTCAAGCCAACTGCTCGGGCTTGCTGTTTTGGCTGTTCCACCGACGAAGCAAGTGTGCTGTTCAGCGTTGGCCATCTCGTTGGCCATTCTCCGAAGCTGTTGTGTGCAGAATACGATTTGTCCTTGTCTTTCTGTGACGTTCGTTCGTTTCGTACGACAAGGGCACATTGGCGTATGTGTGTAGACTCTGTGGGAGTGGGCTTTGTGTGAGTGTTACGCAAGACTAGAGCGGGAATGCTTTCCTCAATGCTTCAAGAAGGCAGACTGGAGTTAGGTACTTAGGTAGGGTATAATACCGAATCCGAATCCCTGGACCGGAAGTCAAAGACCAATATTAAGAAACATAGCTTTCATTGCGCACTCTCTCAATGTTTTGGTGTAAATTTGTACGAGGTGCTGATTTTCGTTCGAAAATAGTACGAAAAGTTCATATACTCAAAGAACTGTGATAACGCCATGTTCAGACACTAAGAGAGTAAACGCAACTGAGGAGATGTTTCTGTTTCACCATATTCCAAGGTCGGTAAAGATTTATTTAGGGATGAACCACGGATTATATTTCTGTTGCAGGGGTTAGCATCATGACTTCATGTCTCATCTCCGTCTTGGCTGTGACGTGGTGTGTTCTCGGCGCTTCAGCGGAAATCCTGCGTAAGTCGAGTAGCAATTAGTTTCCACATGAAGTTCACGTCCAAGGGCGCTTCAGGGTAGTTGTTTCTACTGCTTCACGGTATTACGAAGCAGAGCGCATTGTTGTTGAGGGCCGTTCATGAAGTACATGTGTAGGTTACGCAGGTGCGGTCACATTTTTCCGTCCCCCACCCCCTTATTTAACGCGGCTTTAGCTGGCCCAGACCCTTTACCCCCTAGTTCAACCCCTCGTGACGCTTACTTCCTTTTCTAAATGCGATATCTTCACCCTTTTCTTCCTGCCTCTGCCTTTGAAGTACTCCCTTCTAATGAGTGCTACTAGCGAAACGTTACGCTGTCTGTGACCCTCCGTACCCTCATGTAACGCAGCGTCTCACTGACTACTCGTCCTCCACACCAACGTAGTCTGAGACGTCCCCTGTCTATCCCTGCGAGTAATATTCTTTTCCTTTGAATGCCTTACATTGTTTGTTGAAACTAATCTTGTAGAGCATTCTTTTCATTGGTGATCGTAGAACTGAAAATGAAATTTTACAGCGGAAGCCGGATCGAAGGGAGTAAATAAGGAGCTCGGTATGAAAGGTCGACAGATATGCTTCTCTTGTGTGTCGTTAATTATGTGAAACAGGTTATATTGACTTTAAAAGAGTATCGCTTCAGAGAACTCTTCAAGCCCTTGCTTCCGAGCAGGTTTGTGATGTATCGACACCGGCGCCATTTCCGGTGTTGTTATTCTTCTTGTTCATCACCGATGACTGATGGTATATCCGGTGTGCTATTTGTTAGGAATCCTTGGACCGAGAGTATAACAATACCTGCACGAACTCAAACCGCTCCCGAAGATGCTTAGTCGCTGATTGAGTGGAGGCGAAAGTTCTGGTCTCGCACAGATGCGCATTAGTTCTTCATTTTGTTCCGTACCTTCCGGTCGAGGATTCGTTTGAAAAGCTGTTTCATTCGTTCTTTAAAGTCTTTTCTACTCGATCATATTGTGTAGACTGGAGTCGAGTTTGCGGTGTGAGGTCCAGCTCTAACGTTCTACAGTATTGAGTTCATCATGACATCTACCGGCAACGAATGCGTTAATATTTTCATGTTCAATATTGTAACGCCACAATCGTTGCGTTTCAGTCTAAGATTCATGTAGACGGTCTGGTCTGATTGCGGGGGTCCGGCATCTGGCGAGGGTTTCTCGATGGATGCACTAACCTAACCTAAATAGAAGCAATTCCTTCTTTTGAACTTTCTGTTTGGGTTGTATTAAAGAGGAAGTCTCGGACCCCCCCGCCCGGGCCTCCTGCCTCTTGGCGACTCGAGCAAAGTGTGGTTCGCTTCATGCTGCTCGTCTCCGAGGGGCGAAGGGGCGCGGGCCGCCAGCCGTCTGAGAGCAAACGGCACCTTCCCCAGCCGGCGGACCTGTGTCCGGGGGCTGATCGGGATATACGTGGGGCTGACAAAACCTAATTTTGCGTTTTTCATTTTCTGTGTTTTCATCTGAGCAAAGGCGTTATAAATCTTAGATTTAAGTGGTAGACGGTCTGGCTTGTTTGCGGGGGTCCGGCATCTGGCCAGGGTTTCTCGTTGGATGCACTAACCTAACCTTAACAATAGCAACCCTTTCTCTTAGATTTTCTGTTTGGGTTGTGTAAAAGAGGAAGTCTCGGACCTCCCCGCCCGGGCCCCCTGCCTCTCGGCGACTCGAGCAAAGTGTGGTTCGCTTCATGCTGCTCGTCTCCGAGGGGCGAAGGGGCGCGGGCCGCCAGCCGTCTGAGAGCAATCGGCACCTTCCCCAGCCGGCGGACCTGTGTCCGGGGGCTGATTGGGATATACGTGGGGCTGACAAAACCTAATTTTGCGTTTTTTATTTTCTGTGGTATTCCATACTGGTCAAGTATAATGTCACCTATTTTCGTTTTCATCTGCACGCTTAAATCCTTACGAAGTATTTTCAGCATACATAGTACAAACTAATTTACTTTGTTCTACAAAGAAATGGTTCCTAAATTACGAAGTATTGTCTTCTTAAGCTTATGTATGCTCAAAATTCTTTGTTATAACAAGCTGCCTTTGATTCTAAGGTCTGAAATAATTTGTCAGGTTTTTTTAGTGTGAGTAAAGGCGTTTCAATCTTAGATTCAAGTGGTAGACGGTCTGGTCTGTTTGCGGGGGTCCGGCATCTGGCGAGGGTTTCTCGATGGATGCACTAACCTAACCTTAACAATAGCAACCCTTTCTCTTGGATTTTCTGTTTGGGTTGTGTAAAAGAGGAAGTCTCGGACCCCCCCGCCCGGGCCCCCTGCCTCTTGGCGACTCGAGCAAAGTGTGGTTCGCTTCATGCTGCTCGTCTCCGAGGGGCGAAGGGGTGCGGGCCGCCAGCCGTCTGAGAGCAAACGGCACCTTCCCCAGCCGGCGGACCTGTGTCCGGGGACTGATCGGGATATACGTGGGGCTGACAAAACCTAATTTTGCGTTTTTCATTTTCTGTGTTTTCATCTGAGCAAAGGCGTTAAAAATCTTAGATTCAAGTGGTAGACGGTCTGGCTTATTTCCGGGTGTCCGGCATCTGGCGAGGGTTTCTCGTTGGATGCACCAACCTAACCTAAATAGAAGCAAATCCTTCTTTTGAACTTTCTGTTTGGGTTGTATTAAAGAGGAAGTCTCGGACCCCCCCGCCCGGGCCTCCTGCCTCTTGGCGACTCGAGCAAAGTGTGGTTCGCTTCATGCTGCTCGTCTCCGAGGGGCGAAGGGGTGCGGGCCGCCAGCCGTCTGAGAGCAAACGGCACCTTCCCCAGCCGGCGGACCTGTGTCCGGGGGCTGATCGGGATATACGTGGGGCTGACAAAACCTAATTTTGCGTTTTTCATTTTCTGTGTTTTCATCTGAGCAAAGGCGTTATAAATCTTAGATTTAAGTGGTAGACGGTCTGGCTTGTTTGCGAGGGTCCGGCATCTGGCCAGGGTTTCTCGTTGGATGCACTAACCTAACCTTAACAATAGCAACCCTTTCTCTTAGATTTTCTGTTTGGGTTGTGTAAAAGAGGAAGTCTCGGACCTCCCCGCCCGGGCCCCCTGCCTCTCGGCGACTCGAGCAAAGTGTGGTTCGCTTCATGCTGCTCGTCTCCGAGGGGCGAAGGGGCGCGGGCCGCCAGCCGTCTGAGAGCAAACGGCACCTTCCCCAGCCGGCGGACCTGTTTCCGGGGGCTGATCGGGATATACGTGGGGCTGACATACCTAATTCTGCGTTTTTATTTTCTGTGGTATTTCATGCTGGTCAACGCTTAAGCTTGTCCGCATCAATTTTCGTTTTAATCTGAGTCAAGGCACACGAGGCGTGTTCAATCGGCACTTTGAATGTGTATTGTTTATCAGTCGAACAAACCTGACTTCTCAGCAATTATTCCCTGTATCTTCTCACGCATGTTCTTGTTTCCTGTGCTCATGTCGCCATAATTGATTGCGTAGAATGATCTCAGCGTACGTGTGGGTTAGTCGTTCGGTCTGTTTCTATGATTTCTGCTGTTCCTTTTTGTTGTGTAGCGCCTTACCTCCACCAGTGCAGCCGACGTGATCCAAAGATCCAGGACTGCTATGTCGAAGCCCTCGTTCACGTCAGGCCTTGGCTGGCCAAAGGTAATAAGTTTTGATTTAATTCAGTGGCTCAATATTGTCAGTCTCAAATTGTTCGATTTTCCGCTCACGTGTGTTCTGGTCTTCCCCGCATCACGTGCCTTGTCGATCCTCTTCCGACCCCTTCGAGAGACGAACTCTCCGAAATAATTTGTTTCCTAAACTTCTTATATTGATTTGGACAGGCGAAGACGCGCTTTGCTGATTGATTGCGACACCATTTTTAAGGCTTTTCCGAAATAATTTTTTTCTTAAAGTCCTTGCTTTGACTCGGATGAATTTTCTACGAGGGGGTAACAATTTGAATTTTGGTGTTCGTTTTTCTCGAATTAACGTGAAATTACGTTGCAATAACTTGTTAATAATGTTTAAGAAACGTTGATATTACGTGAAATAACTTAAATTCGAAAGAACGGAGTACAAAATTTTTCGAAGTTGTTTGCCCTTTGATCTACACTGTTAAAAAAAATCTGAAAATTCAGACCACCTTTTTTAGACTTGGTGGTCTGAATCCACTTTTCAGACTTGTTTTAGACTGCTTGTCTGAAAATTCAGTCTTTTGGTGTGAAAATTTTGACCTGAGCGTCTTACAACTTGAATTTAGACCTGTGCAGTCTGAAAATTTAGACGATTAAGTCTTAAAATTCAGACCAACCTAAGATTTCGTTTGTCCGCTAGATGCCGCACATGTTGTGAAACATACCTCCTTCTGTTTAAAAGGCCTTTAATGCAAAAATATACTAATTGAAAAGTTCAAAATTGGCAACACTTAATCGGTCATATGAGAACCATGCTCTGTTGCAAGTTTTATCTCCGTAATATGTGTGGGAGTTGAACAATTCACATTTTAATTTACCTCTCGCGGTTGGCTCCGTGTTGCCATTTCCTTGGGTGCCGCAGGCCGGCCCCTCGTTAGTCAGGGAGAAGTCCCAGGGAGAAGTCCCAAGGATCTTCTCCCTCAACGCAATTTTTACTCGAGGTGTCCTCTTTTGAGGACTACACACACATAAGATGGTTCCAATATTGTATTTTACATGACTTGGACCTTGATGTTTGCAATCTTCATACAGGTCTGATTTTTTAGACCACCAACTCTAAAATGTGAGACTCTCCAGTTCTGAATTTTAAGACCATCTAAGTGGTCTGAATTTTCAGACCTCAAGTCTGTTAATAACTTCTGACTAATTTTGTCTGAATTTTCAGACTTTTTTTTTAACAGTGTACACCTCACAATTTAGAGGGACTTCTTAAAATGAAATATTTCTTTGTTTTCCTGCTCTAAGCCTGACCGGTTGAGACTTGTTCTGCCCTCCCTGTTTTCATCTTGTTTTGCTTGCAGGCATCCCGGAGGTGGACGTGCCGTCCACGGAGCCGTTCCGACTGGCTGAGCTGTCCCTGTCGCTGACGGAGGGACGCAGCGGGTACCGCATCTCGCTCAATGACATCGACGTCACGGGCCTGAGCAACTTCACAGTTCGCGATCTGACGTAAGTAGTATGTCATGACGCCACATTCTTCTGGATGATGTGGATGTCGCTACGTTTGTTTGAATACGATGTCATATATGTTGGATAGAGCATTCATTAGCGTTCAACCGAAAGTGACATCCTAAAGAAACGGCCATGTCAAGTTTTAACGGAAGTGACATCGCATACAAACTAACGTTAAAAAATCTACATTACATTGTACTATACGACGTCATATTCGTTAAACAACAGCTCATCTTTGCTTGATCTGTTTATTTGTTTGGTGGTTTGTCGTGTGACCCCCATCATTGGATTGCTTTCCGAACGAGGAATGAATTGGTGGGGTCACACTTTCAGTTCGAGTCCCATGTAGAGATTCAGGAACTCCAACCGCGTTTAGAGTTTTGACCGCCTGCGCCGGTCTTCACTGTGCAATGGTTGCGCGAGGTTAGTGCTAACCCTCTCTCTGCCGCAGGCTGGGCGAGGCGGGCGCCTTCTCGCTGGACGTGGACATCCCGCAGCTCACCCTCGTGGCCAACTACTCCAGCTCGGGCGTGCTCATCATGATCCCCGCCTCGGGCCTCGGCACGCTGCACGGCGAGCTGGGCCGCGTGCGCACGCTGCTGCGGGGCGCCGTGTCTCTGCGCGGCCCGGACCGAGCAGGCAGGCAGCACGTGCACTTGGACCGCCTGCTGGTGGACCTCAAGGTGGGCGACGTCAAGATGCACATGGAGCGCGCGCCGGGGCAGAACTTCATCATGGGTAAGTGGACGACACTGCACTGGTGACAATGGAGCCAAGGGGGGATTTACTTGACGTTTGGTGTGCGTTTTCTTGAATGAAATTCTGGAATAGTGCCGAAATGGGGGCGGATTAACTTGAAATAACGTTGACATTAAGTTGGACATTACGTAAAATCGAGGGGGTTTTCACTCGCGTTTTACTTCGAATGTCATGCGCTGAATATATCGCGTATTTTTGCCGAAAAACACGAGTAATTGCATGCGTTATAACGTATTTTAAGCGCACCATGGCTCATTTGACGCATATTATCGCCCAATATGTGCGTGTTAGTGCTATTGCGTGATAATGCTCGCGTTTCACTCCGTAGGTGGATGCCTACAGTGGAAACCCCCTCGCGTTAAATAATTCGAATTTAAGGACAATGAATGCGAAATTTTACGAAGGTAATTGCCCCTTGTCCTGAGCTGGACAGTTCCTCTATGTCTGAGTTAAGCATTATGTCACGCTGGTCGTTCGATTTCCAGCGTAAGCTGATTCCGCTTGATTTCCAACATTAACTTAATTACACTTGGTTTCCAGCGTACACTTTATAATGCTTGATATCCACCGTAAACTGATGTAAAGTAATTGCGCTTGGAAACTGGCAGTAGTCAGGGGCACCAGTTTTCTCACGGTTTCCCTCATAGTGTGACTGTTGTGACTTCTGCCGGGCACGCGGTTGGGGAGGGTATGTGTGCCAGGCCGTGTGCGTTGAAGAGTATTTGCGGGCACCCGTGTAGATGAAGTTCAACCTGCAGGACAGAACTGACTATATTCCTTATTCGTCAATGGTCGTACTAATTCCAATTATGTATCAGTGATCCTTAGTCGTTTCTGTTTTTCTTTTGCTGGGCATTTGCTTCATGCTTTTTTTTAGCTGTTAAGACTAGGAGTGCAGCCCTTCGTTCTCTCAAGCCACTATCCATAGCGATCGTGTTCTCTCCCCTGTGCTTCTTATGTTCATATCCTCTATTTCTTTTCTGTTGCAGCCCAAGCCACCAACATGCTTCTCCGCACCAGTGGAAAACTCGTCCTGGACGCCATGATGCCCGAACTGCGCCTCAAGTTGGCGGATGTCTTCCTCGGTATCGCTAACAACATATTTGCGAAGGTGTCCGTCGACCAACTGCTGCGAGATTGATGTGCTGTCAGGCAGTGAATGCCTTTTTTTTATGTATGAATTCTCTTAACTTTCAGTACTTGTTCAGCATGGATTTTATATAAACCTCGTATAATTTTTTAATTCTTTTGGCTGTATTGACTACATTGCATTTACATGGAATGGTATTGGTAGGTTTGATGCTGAATTTGGTACTTTCGGGTCGTTTTTACTTATGCAATAAATTTGAAGCTGTTAATTGATAAATGTTGTACTTTAGGGTCAGTTTTACGAATACAATAAACTAGAAGCTATTGATTAAATCAGGTTTTCTTTGCTTTTATGAGAACCGACTTAACCTACCCTAAGCCCCCTCAACTTACTCCTGATGTGGGGAACTCTTCTGCCTTTTACAAGGAAAACCGAGAGTTCCCTTTTTCTTTTAGCCAGCATTGCTTGCCAAGGCTCGTTGCCATAGTTCACGGCCGCGCGGCACCAGAATTCCCACCCTGCACCAGTATCGGAAGTGTTGTCAACTGCTGTGCATCTTGGAATCTAAATTGAGGGACAAAACACGTGCGTGCACTGTAAAATATTTATTGAAACCTCTATTAACTGTTAATTATTCTGCGCAGCCGCAATCAATATCATTAAAGTTTGACTGAAATCACATCGTTATGATCAGAAAGCCCGAATACGGCTCACTACAAAATTTACCTCTAAAGAACTTACATAAACTGCACCACTGGAGGACAGACGTTCTTTATCACTTGTACAGATCGATAAAAATATCACGAACTCAATCAATACCAACTTAACATGTAAAGCAACCAACAATAATAACAAAGAGAGAAGCGGGCACTATAAAATAGTAATTAAAACAAAAAATATAGTTTTTAGTTGCATTTACAAATGGAGGCCCGTTGAACCTACATTACGGCCAAGCTGTCGAAAGAAATTTGAGCTTAACAGAAATCACTCAGTTCGAATCACTCGGCCCCAATAGTACAAAAACAATTACTAAATGAAAGTGTAACGATGGAGGACAGAGTGTATCACGTATAGGGTGAGATAAAAATAGAAAGAATACTTCATTAGATATTAACTTAAGTTAAAATTGGTAAATCAAACAACAATAATATCACCGACGGATGCGCGGCTTACAGAAAGGTGCACCACAAATAAGCTATAAAATTAACAGTGATGAGATCTTGACAGTTTTTACCGAGTGAGAACATAACACAGGAAAAACTCGTTTTCACAGTTCGTAGTACTGCATGGCAGTGCTCCAAGCCGGCCTGGTGGCGCCGTCGATGTCCCCGGCCAGGGCGTTGTCCCTCCGCAGCCGGTGGCTGCCCCCGCCGATGCGAGCACCGCAGCCCTCCACGGGGCACGTCGCCTCCTCCATGGCGCCGCCGCACTCCGTGATGCAGTAGGGGTGGCCGTTGGGGCAGCGGAACCAGTGGCCCGGCAGCATGTCCATGGCGGCTACGATGGCGTCCAGCTCCTGGCGGGAGATGGTGACAAGAGACGACGCGGCCAACGCCTCCAGTTTCTTGCGGATCCCACGGTCTTGCTCCTGCAAGAAGGGCACCGGTCGACACGGTTAGGGTCAGTAGGGGTAATATTGGGACACGGGGTGTAAAAAGGGACAGCTGTTCTAGGGACAACAATTGACATTTTGGGACTCCTGCCTTACAAAGTGTCATTTTCACAACAAAAACATCACATCCGGTAAAGCAGCAGTTCTGTCACGTCAAATCTTGTGAATGAAACAGCTGTCCCATTCTTTCCCCGTGTCCAAGCCCTTGACAACAAAATGGATCGCTGACTGTTAAAGATACAAATTCTACTGAAAATGCCAAAAAAGACAATAATTAGAAGATAATAGAGTATATCAGCGACTCTTACGGAAGTAAGAAGAAAACAAGTATAAGTGCTCTACTTCCGTCCCTTCGGCAGAGTCGGTGGGGGTTGAAAGGGGCAGGTCCTCCACAGGCGAGGAGACGGAAGTTGCGCACTTACTTGTTTGGTTCTGTCTCCCGTTTCATGATTCGCTGACATAGCCTATTGTAATGATCGAGGGGGTATGCACTCGTGTAATAGTCGGGTCGCTCAATCCGTAATAGTGCGCGTAATAGTTCGCGTAATGGTAGCGTAATAGCCGAAATTGTCAGGATTTTGCCTGTCTTATGGTTGTTTTGGGCTGTTTTGGCGTTGTTTTGGGCTTTTTTCAGGCAAATTTCGGCAATTTTGAGGCGTAATAGAGCGTAATAGCGTATTAGTCGGGTCACTCATTTGGAGAGTGCATACCCCCTCGGTAATGATTCATCAAATGAGTCCTCTTTGAAGACCGACGCGAGTTTCCTGAATAAACACAAGCGATAAGTCTTACCTCAGAGTAAGGAGAAAGTCCCCTCACGATCCTGGAAATGTCCGCGTGAACTAGTTTGTCAGATGCTGGCAACTGCCGGAAGCTGGGGCCGTTCTCCACCTGCAGGAGCTCCACCAGACGCTGCAGGCGCTCCAGCGCCAAGCTCACGTCGGAGGCCTAGTGGGACACAGGGAGCACAACGCTGACTTCTGCACGCACTCAAATTTAAATGGTAGGACACAAGGCCAAACGATTAAAAAAAAAATCACGCCAAAAATTGGCGGGACAGAAAATTTACGCAGTCGTCTGGCGTGAATGTATTATGTGTTTACGAGAAAAGTCATGCCAAAAACTGGCATGTCAGAAAATTCACGCCAAAAATTGGCGTGAATTTCTGAGTCACGCCCACTTTTGGCATGGCTTTCCTGTCATGCCATTTTATGGCGTCACACTTTATTCACGCCCCTGCAAGGGCATGAAGTCATGCGGATAGATTTTCAGAGCGGGTAAAACTAGAGCGAAATCGAAAAAAATGTAACGCTTGGCGTGTGAGGACTGATACAAAAATGGTTCGTGCAAGTGCCGAAAAGCAGAGAGAATCCTTCTCACGCCTAACAGTGGGCCCGAAGACCGGAGCGGTCAAATCTCTACACGCGTTTTGAGCTCGAGAGTCGCTAAACATGACTCCAACCGAATTTCTGACCCCACCAATGGATTCCTTGTTCGGAGAGCAATCCATTGGTTGGGCCCCACGTTCGCCCTGCAAAAAATTCCGTGATTTGGCACGTAAAATGGGGTACAGAAAAGATACGGACCTCCCGTACTGGTTCTCTGTGGTCCCATAATGATCTCATGTAGGCTGGTACGGAAAACATGTACGGACGGTCCAGGTAAAGCATTGACCAGACGTTTTCGCGTAATTTCTGTCCTTTTTTCGATCAGTGCGGTTCGGGTCCCCTTTTGCGACTCTGGAGCTCAAGACGCGTCTAGAGGTTTGGCCGTCTGAGCCGGTATTCTGGCCCACTGCGCGCCTTCCGTAGGCCTTGTACAAAAGTGTCATGACAAAAGTGTCATGACGCAGAGGACACTTACCTCTTGCTCGCTGAGTCGAACGGGGTCGCGCTGCCTCAGGTTGGTGCACAGCAGCTCTACGGCCTGCTCCATCTCTGTCCTCCCATTGGGGCTGAGGCTGTCGTCCTGCACCGCCTTGTCCACAATCTGCCACAGACTCTTGAGGATTTGAACCTTCTGCTCCAGGTTCTTGGCCTCGCTCGTGTTGAGCGGTGACACCCTCCTGGTGCCGGACTCCCTGCCTCGCGGCATCTTCTTCTCGACGTCTCCCAGGAAGCGAACAACGTCCAGCGAGAGCACGCGAGCAGATGAGAATTCTGAAACACGGATGGCAAAGATATTAGAACACAATGACGCTGAATCTGCAGTCCGAACAGGGCTCGCTCTCTCTCTCTCTCTCTCTCTCTCTCTCTCTCTCTCTCTCTCTCTCTCTCTCTCTCTCTCTCTCTCTCTCTCTCTCTCTCTCTCTCTCTCTCTCTCTCAACCAAACCCAACGGCAGCGTGCGAGTGAGGCAGACCACGGGCTGAACTATAGCACTATGCGGATACGAATTAACCATGATGTGTTTGGACAAGGTTGCCACGTTGCTACGTTTCGAAAACGGTAAAAATGAGCATACCTATAGGAAAGTTAGATATGTCCTTAAGGAGCTCCCGAGTCTTGTCTAGGTGGAACTGGATCTTCTTTTTGTCGTAGAACTGTTCCTTGACGACCGCAATGTCCTTGGCGACCTTCTTCATGACGTTGCTGTATCGCAGGCAGCTCGTAATCGGCGTAGTGCATCGGGGACAAACCTGTAAGAGAGAAAATGAGCTAAGGAAGACGCAAATGCAAACAAGAAAACTGGAAAGAGATGGAGGCTCTACAAAACCCTCGTGACGTAATGCCACAATCACTGAAATTCCAGTGATCGCGAGTCACTTCCTGCCGAATGTGACGTCGTATTCAAGGAATACTAGTAATCCTTTGGTCGCTGCCACTTACTTTGGGTTTTATCTCCGACGGCTTGCCATCTTCCGAACTGTCGACAGTCATATGTGTGTCAAGGGCGCTGGACTCGAAAACATGTTTGCAATCAGGAAGCATGATAAACCTGAAAAGACAAAATAAAAATCGTGAAAATACATTTTAAAAAGACCTAAAATGACAGAACAAAAATCGTGTGAGTACTATTAAAAAAGGGGTCCGTCGTAACTAGAACAAGCCATGCATTACGAGCCGCGCAATCACGCTTTCCTCTGCAAACTTAAGAGTGTACATGGTTGACTCTTCTGGTGACTCAACCAAAAGGTAGACGCTTACCATCGTCTATTTGACAGGCATGCTCTAAATAAGTGTGTACATGGCAAGTGCACTCTAAATTGCGGCCATCCTGCCCCATACAATAACACAGGCGCATTTTGAGTGTACATGCCATGAACATTCTTTTGACAGCATGCCTGTAAAAACTACAGAGAAATTAGCGTCAAACTATACGTTGACTCTCCTGAAGAGTCAAAACCATGTACACTCTTCAGTTTGAAGAGACGACCATCTCATATCTTGAAACGTTGGCGACCAAATTAAATGTTTAGGAGGTTGTTAACCGATTGGCGTCGTACCTGGCGTCCTCCTCGTCCTCCGTACCGAAGAAGATCTCCGTCGGGTCTTCCTCTTGGCACTCCCTGCAGATGCAAGGGTCGCCGCACAGCCCGATGCAGTCGTGGCCGCAGCCCTCCACCTTCCGCGGGCAGGGTTCCTTGCACTCGAAGGAGCACTGGTCGCCGCACCGCCTGGGGCACCGGCCGTGCTCGCAGCGCCGCCGGCAGGGCTCCTGGAACAGAGAAAGGAGATCCTCGTTTAAGCTATCAGGCTACACCTCGCTTTCAGCAAGATGTTGCAACACTGTTAAAAATAAAGTGGAAAATTCTAAGTCTTCTCAGAGCAATCTGGAGTTCTGTCGGGAATTTCCAATAGCATCGTTTTTCTGACAGAGTTTTTGGAACTAAACATACACGAAACTTAAAGATAAAAACATTCCGGCTTTCAAAAATTTCCGAAGGTTGTTTTTTTTTATCTTTTTCGGCAAGTTCTCCGGGAGTTTCCCAAACTATTATGAACAGTGCAAATGCCTGTAGGCAACTTAACGTCAGACATGAGTCAGGGGGGCATCGTCATGTCAATCAAACGTACCTTGCATTGAGCGCAAGGTATGCCACAACGGTGATTGCAAGATGAGTGGACGCACTTCTGCTCGCAGGGCAGAGTGCAGGGTGGGCAGACCTTGGGACAAGCTGCCTTGCACCTAGCAAACAAAACAGAGAAATTCGGAGAAAATGTCAACACTCTGAGGAAAAGAGGAGATGATCGAAGAAGGGGTCCATTCAACCTATGAGTCAACTATGTCGTGGTTTGAACCTGTTTACACTTTGAGGCAGTGCTGCCAAACTATTGGGTACATTCTTAATCTGATAACTGCTCTAAAAGTATGGTTGAACAAACAACTACACTAACTTGATACGGTTAATTCGAAAGGTATGATATAAAGAGGCATGTTTATGGGCACTCAAAGGTTCGGTGCCCCTTGGGCATGACGGCGGTGGCCCGTTTTTAATTTTGGACACCAAATTAGTCTAGACCCGAAACTAAGAGAAAAAGGATGTAAACCTTGCGTGAAAAACAGGTAAATTCTAGGACAAAGTAGTATGACGTTTCATAAATATACAAAAAACTTAACAGGTCCAACATAATTAAGAATTCAAACAACACTGTACCTTCAGACCGCCAGTGTTACATTCTCAGACTCGTACTGATTTTTTGTTTAATAATGTATTGACGTTTGTGTACATTAATGACCTTATTAACTTGTAACAGTAACATTATTATCAATTTTGTCTTGACAAACCTGTTAAGCTTCTAAACGAAATCCTATTAACGGGCACAAACGTCAATGATTATTAATAAAATGTCTATTGAAGGATGAGAGTGTACGGAATGAAGTTTTTGGCAATGAAATGCAGTATGGCAACTATGGCTACAGAGTACTCACAGGTGTCCGCAGAGCAGCCGCCGCTCGCACTTGGACTTGCAGGGCTGGTGCAGGCGGCCCTGCAGGCATTCCCCGCACGACCCTCCGCACTGGTGGTCGCAGGGCTTGAGCAAGGCGGGGCAGGGGTGCCTGCACAGCGCCAGCAGCTCGCTGCTGTTGGGGGCTGCAAGGGCGGACACGCACATTAGAAGAAAACTTAACTACAAAACAACACCGTCGATCGTGAACCGGTTAAGAGGGCCCTCTCATTGTGAACGTAACATCATTCTCGTTTGCTCGAATACATTTACTGTGAGAAACAATACGCGTTCAAACGAGCGTAACGTCAAGGTCTTGAAATGCGTGTGTCGACAAATTTCTCTACAGTTCCGTAATTTGACTTGAAAATCAGAGAGGCCAAAAATACAGCTGATTGTCTGCACACTAAATTTCTATGAAGTATTATCGGGCATGACTTCGCGCAGCATTGGGCACACGCGTTACTGCACGAAATCGTGCACATCGTGCTGAATCACAGTGCACATTTTCATACTAAGCTACGCTGAATTTCATGCATTCCAAAATAAATGGTCAATGCCGTGCAAAAGCATGCACACAAAACTCCAAAATAATGTAGAGTGTCTGCAAAGAGAGTCCACGTCACCGAAACTTTTAACTTTTGAGTCCAAGCGTGTACGATATTTGTACGTGGTCTCGCACAATTTGGCGCATACGTGCTTCTCATACAAATTCGTGCGTGATTTCGCACGAATTTGTGCGATGCCACTTCCAGGTAAAAAATTGTACGAAAAAGGTTCGCATGTTTAAAATTGTGTGCGACCACGTACAAAATTGTACAAACCACATTTAGTGTGTGGTTAAAAGGTATACTCGTACCATAAACATTTTTGAGGGAGCAGGGCACGCTGATAGTGTGCCCGCAGGCCGCGGTGCGCGGGTACGGCACTGGCTGGCGGCAGCGGCCGCCGACGCATTCCTGCCCGCACTGCAGTGCGCAGCGGTGTCCGCACGGCAGCAGGCGCTCGCAGGGAGCCTTGCAGTTCCGGAACAGGACGGCGGACTCGCCGCAACGCATCATCTGCTCGTGGCCGCACGCGGGCACCTTCTTGGGGACCTACGAAAAACAAAAATGTCGCATCAGGAGAGCTCGATGAACACTCCAAAGCGCCTGAGATACGATATAGTATCAACAGGACTTACTGCAAAAAAAAGAAACAAAAAAAAATCTAGGAAATTCACAAGGGGGAAACAACTTGAATTTTGCTGAACGTTGTCTTTGAAATAACGTCACATAACGTAATATAACGTTGTAATGAGGCTGAAATGACGTGAAACAAGGTTGAAATATAGTGAAATAACGTGGATATAAATAATGTTAAAATGACGTTGAAATAACATTGAGATAACGTAAAATAATTTGAATTTGAAATAACGGTGCACAGATTTTTCGAAGTTGTTTGCCCCTCGGAAACTCACGAAAAACGTTTTCGGAAAATAATTGCATCCCGCAGATATAGTGAAAGAACAATTATTTGAAACAGAACCCTACGGGCATTCCCAACCGAGCCGCGGGACGCTTTTCCGAATTTGCCAATTATGCTTTGTCCGTGTAGCGAATCTGATTATCTTCTTTGAGAATTATATCTCTCTTCCCGTTTTGATCAGGGAAAGTTTTAAGCAACACGCAAATTTTGAGTGCACCAGACCAGCCGCCGGGCGAAGAGCGCAGCGCCCGCAAAGGAAGGGTGGGCCAGCCCGCAACACACAGGCGCTCAACGGGTCAGCGTGTCCAAAGCTCACAGGCGCTCGATGTTAGGTGGGACGCACAATCCGGTGTTGTTTCAGACTCCTACAGAGTTTGGCTCGCGATTCAGCTTTCACAATGGATAACTAGTTTCAGACGCATAGCTTTGCATGGAACTGAGCATACGTTTTGAAATGCATGAATTCGTGAGTAGCTAAGCATGAGAATGTGCATTGCTTTGCAGCAGCACGCTGTGCGTTGGTGCGCATGAACACGCAAGCTCAATGCCGTGCAAGGCTCTGCACGAAAAAACTACATAGTAATTTAGTGCGTTAAAGGCACTAGAGATAACTGCCTCCGAAAATGAGAAACGCATCAATGTACACAAAACACACAAGCGATTTCGTGCCCACTGCGCCAGAGCTAGGAACTCACCAGCACGTTGCACGGCTCGCAGGGCTCGAAGCACTTGTTCCTGCACTTGTGTCCACAGAGCAGGGTCTTTTCGCATTTGAGCTCGCACTTGAACTCCGACGAGTCCGCGTTGCACTTCATCTTGTGGACGTGGCCGCAGGACAGAGTCTTGTCCACCTGCACGCTGCACTCTTCGCAGGTCTGGTGGCAAACCAGGCGGCACTGGTGTTCGGGGTCCGCGAGGCAGCCATGCCTTTTCTGGCCACAGGGCTGCATGCACTTCACCTGGAAGGGAACAGTACTATTAGAATATGTGTGGGTTCACAGTTCACAATAAAGTCCTTCACTGGAAAAACAAATACATAAAAGCGACACTTCACTATTATGTCCCGAGACATAACAGTCTTTTAGGCCCTTTAAGGGCGTAATATTGTAATTCCATTGCATGGTCATTGAAATTTAACCGGATTTCTATATTAATTTCCGCCGGAATGACCTTGAAATCCTACTACAAAGCACTTATAAGGGTCAGTTGCCGTATTTTTGAGACACGGGGTAAAAATTGGACAGCTTTTTAAGGGACAAGATAAGACATTGTAGAACTTCTGTCGTACCAAATGTCATTTTCACAATAAAAACAATACATCTGGTACAGCAGGAGTTCTATGAAATCAAATCTTGTCCCCGAAACAGCTGTCCCAATTTTACTCCCTATCCCAAAATGACCCCAACTGATCATAACAAAGCGGTGTGCGACGGCGCTCTGCGTACCGTTTCATGGTTGGGGTCCTTGAGCACGTGGCAGTTGGACCGGCACGTGTGGCCGCACAGCATGCGTAGGGTGCAGGGAGTCTTACACGGCAGCTGGTCCAAACGGGCAAGTTGGTGGCACTTGGCGTCCCTCTCATGACCGCACGCGAGTAGGGTGCATTGCACGACAACCTGAAACAAGAGTCGAATTGGGTATTGTTAACAAGAGCCGCACTCTAAATGTCTTATACGGTGAAAGGCTGCACCCACATATTATGATGCAGATTTTCTCCATCATACAAGGAAAATTCTGCAAAATATCTATAAGGTACAACGAATATTCAAAGGTACCTATGTTACAATGGCAGCTGCACCACCATATTATAGAGAATTTTCACCATAATATGGAGAATCTTCACTATAAGACATTTAGGGTGCGCGTACCTTCTTAAGATTTCGAGTGAATGTTGCCTGCTCTTGCGCGACGGGGTCTAAAAGATGTTAGCTTGATCAAGATAAAACCATTTGGTGCACAAAATTGTTGGCCGTGCTCATGAACTTATGAACAAACACAGGCTTGTAAGTGCATAAAAAGAACCGTCGTACACTGGTATAACTAAAGCGTGACTCTACTATGCTTGAGTCAAGCATGAAGTTACGCTTGAATTGAAGCATAGACTAGACTTCATAGCATAAACTCCATGCATTTACATAGAGAAAATCTTGGCGGATGATCCTGTTACGCTTGATATCAAGAAGCGTAAACTGATTATGCTTGAAACCAGGGGGTAATACTAGAGGGAGGGTCTCTAGGTAATACTGCACATCAGTTTCACCTGTGTATCTTCTGTGTAAAACTTTGGACTTGTAAATGAAAGTGTTACCTACCTTGCACTTGTACTCGGCGGGGTCCACGTGGCAGGCCATGGTGGCCGAGTGGCCGCAGGCAAGCCGCTCCACCTTGGGCACCAGGCAGGGCGGGCACGGGAACGTGTAGCACCGCTGGGGGCAAGGGTGCTGCTGGGGACAGGCCACCCGCTCGCACTTCTCCATGCACCTGGAGACAGCCAAACACCACGTAAAAACTACATTAAAACCCACTCTCAAAACCTTACAAACTATTTGAGGCCATACAAACAAAAGAAGCTTGTTATGACAAAGTAGCTATAAGTAGAACTATATATAGATTAATACTCCGCACCAGAGTTCCTGCTGAGGTTTGTTACAGCACCCTTAAAAATGAGTCAAAATTGATCAAAATTGTGTTCTTAGTAGTTTTTGAATTTTTTTTGGAAGGTTTTCATTTTACAAATTCAACCTGATTTTTAGGGGTGATGAAATATATCTCACCGGGAACTATGGTGCGGAAAATTAGTTTAAAATATAGTTCTTTACGTTCCTTAAGTATGATCGAGATCTGGATTTACCAACAGAAGACCTCCCCTTGTTAGTGTCACAGGTCAGTTTTGTACTTGACCACATGCGTCTGTAGACTACACACTAAATGTTTATGTATAAATTTTGTACGAGACATCACAGTTTTTTGAGCTGATGAACTTTTCGTACAATTTTGTACGAGATTTTGTACAAAAATGAGGAAATTTGTGCAGATTTTCGTACGAATATTGTACGAAAATTTCATCTGCACAAAAATCTGTGATGTCTCGTACAAAATTGTACATAAAATTTATTGGGAACCCCTACCCTCCCTTTCATTTACTGAGTGCAGAATCACCCACCTGGCGGTCTTGTGCTCCATGTCCTGGATGTGGCAGACCTGCTTGCAGTCGTGGCCGCATGGCATCAGACTCCGGCACAGCTGCAGGCAGCCTCCCTGCGGGCACTTGGAGAAGTCCTCGGCCGCCGTGACGAGGGTCACCACGCCGTGGCGGTCGCAGTGCAGCGGCAGCGCAGCCCCGATGGAGTCCTGGCGCCGCAGCTCCTCCTGCACCTTGCGCCACACCGTGTCGGCCGCAGTCATGTTCGCCATGTTGCCGATGATAAATAGGCCTGCAACAAGATACGCATCAACGTCTCCTGCCAAGCTGTTACGGTTCCAGATGATGGTCTACAGTGATTTGGAGTCGCGAAAAAATTTAGTGGGGTCACGGGAAGCTGCCTGGGGTCGCTGACGTCTGGTTCAGCTGCAGCCAGTGCTCCGGGGCAACGACCGGTGCATTTCCTCAATTTGCAAAAACGCAAATCGGATACACCCCCCACTTAAAGTCAGTCCAAAACAAAATTAAAAAGTACCCCGTCTTCAAAACACGCAAAAATGCATAATTTTAAAAATGAATAATTAAAAGTATCAATTTTTTGTGAAGGCAAAAAGTTACAGAGAAGTCTGTTAACAACTTGTGCCTATTCTCCGTACCCAGAACCCAATATTTTCCGTGGCCGTTTTGTCAGTCTCCTCCATGCACCTTCATGGTCTGCAACGGGCATGCGGAGAAGACTGTACGTCCTACGGAGAGTATTGACAAGAGGCTACGGAAAATGTTGGGTTTTGGGTGCGGTGAGTCATGGCATAAAAATTAACTGACTTTCCCGTAACTTTTGTGCCACTGTGTGCGTGCAGTTTACTTCGAAAGAAGCCTAGAAACGTGGTGCCTTACCACGCCGTGCTCTCGACAGGGCGACGCACACACGGTTCTCTGTCTTGAGGAACCCGACGACGTCTTCCGCGTTGCTGCGCACCAAGGAGAGCAGGATGATGTCGGACTCCTCGCCTTGGAAGTTGTCCACTACAGTGATCCTCACATTCTGTAGATGTGGTGTGTGAGGCTTGAGCTGAAAAAGGGGGTAAAAAAGCACAAGAAGTGTCAGAAAATCAGCATGTCTAAACGCATCCCGCCCAAACGCCAGACAAAAGTGAAGTAGCTTTTCAATACCTTGGAAAAGAAGTACTGCTGTCCTTTGTATGTGCTCAGCACAGTTATCTGCGATGGGTCATAACCCTGCAGCAGCAGATACTTCACAAGAGATGACAAGAATTTGGCCTCGTGGCTGTTTTGAAAGCTCTGGGCATCCTGGACCTGAAAAAATGTTGAGATGAGGTAAAAACAAATTCTAGCAAAGATCTGTGTGACCATGACACTCCACATAATTTTAGAGCAAGTGGAAATTTACTCGCGAAATGAATGATACAGCCCGAAATACTCGTGGAATAACCGAAAAGTTGCAACCAAGGGGAAATACTCCAATCAAATTTGTACACCAAAATTCACCACAACTTTAGAGTTCACTGAAATTCGTTAACATTCATCGAAATTATTCTGAAAATTTATAAAAATTTACCCGCAATTCACCGAAATTCAACTGAAATCTGAACTGAAAATCAATGTAATATCCCCTTGGTTGCGACTTGTCGTGAAAATGACTCGTATGCTCAATTGTTGAGTGACTTCCCCCTCACAAAAACGCTAGAACGTACCTCTTCTTCAGGCTGTTGGTGGTCTATGAAGAAGACGTTCTTTGAGACGCCCAGCACTGCAGGGAACTTTTCCACGGAGGGGTGATTCTTCAAGTTGGGATAGATTGCCGGGCAAATCAGCTTGGCCACTTCGGGCCGCATGCGATGCTGAGTGGACAGTGTGACGTAGTTCATGCCTTTCTTAATGAGTCTTTCGAACAACGAAACATTTAAGTGATACTTGACCCCCAGCTCATGCACCGAGGGGCTAGGACGGAGCTGCTGATGGTCACCTGATGGAACAATACACATATTTTCAATTTAGGTTTTGAGCGGTGCAAATCGTTCCAGTAGTTCAGCCGACGCTTTCACTGAAAATCAACACATATTTTCGGTTGTGGTCAAAAACGACCCGACAAATCCATGCAAAAAAAGCGTTCTCACCGATCATGATCAGGTGCTCAACTTCACCAGCCAATGACACCAGAACGTGGCTCTCGAACACCTCAGCGGCCTCTTCGACAATAACTGCAATGGAGAATATATAATGAACATTATTGGTCTTAACAATCAGGACGCTTGATCCCAAGTAGGCACACTTGTTTAAGTAATTTTGTATGTGTAACTGGCATGATTTTGTGCATACGTGGAATTTGCACAATATTTTGCGTAAGAATGCATGAATTTATGCCAATTGATGCACGATTTTATAAAAAAACGTTACGCAGATTTAAACTCATGCATCACCACGTACAAAATTCGACACAAATATTTAGTGAAACGTATCCACAATTCGCAGAAATTTAAGTAAGTACAGTTTCGTAAAGAAACAGGCAAGGAATCAAATCCAGGTATACATGCACTCACCAATTCTTGGCTTCAGCTCCTTGAGAATTTGTTGTCGAGAAGCAGCGAATGAAGTTGTCATACCGATGATGGCATAGTCAGCCATTATGTGCTGGTCCTCAACCATCCTCCAGTTCGCAAGCTCGTTTGATAAGGTTGGAAGTGTTGAGTCTATTTCACCCAGGAGTGGCTCGAAGTAGACACCCAGGGCCGTGAGCAGGGAATCTCTCCAATACCTTCGATACAGAAATCAGTGTTACAAACTGGTATTAGAAACTGGCTCCAGCCAAAAGAACATTCCATACACTAAGGAGTGAACATTGGCTGGTTTGAGTCCAGGCTAAAAAGAAACATTTGCACTCTCGATCTAGAAGTTTGTTTGAGAACTTGAGAACCTTTTGATAAGTCTTCACTGATGCAACTTAATGTCTCTAACTTGTCCCACGTTTCATAGGGCACTCAAAATGTAGACACAGGTCTATAGAACAGTTGGTCCCACACTCAACCGTTGGACAAGATTGGCTCATTTTATGATAAACGCGTGGACGTCATAAACATGGATTATCCCTAGTACAGTTACAAATTCCAAATACTCCAAACATTCCCACATTTTTATTCTCGATTCTTTAATTAGTTCAATTTAAAATTGCAAACGACCAGGAGTGGCGAAAGCTTCGTCAATTTCAGAATAGTGGGACATTGTAAAAATCCTACCAACAATGTCAAAATGCACGCCATGAATGCACGAGTAGTGTCCACAAATTTAAGTATCTATTTGGCAACCAATGCCCAAAAATGATGAATACTTCGATAAAAGTAGGAAATTAACGTTTACCTGTACAACTGAAAGCGCTCGTCGTTGTTCAAGCGCCAGATGCCAGCTGGACCGGGTTGACGCTGTTGCGCAGGGTAGCCAGGGTACTCGGTGGCAGAAAGTTGACGTTTCAAATCTTCCAAAAGGTTCATCAGGTACGGACGTGGGGGTGTCTCCGATGCCTGTAGTTCGCCAAGCAGTCCCTCGAACTCACGAAATGAAAATGACATTCTTATCTTTGGCATGTCTTCTGGGGAGAATTCCAAATGTTCAAATCCAGAATCTTCGGGGTGCACGATGTCCTCAGAAAAGTCTCTGTCGACCAGTTCGGGAACTTGTCCATTCTTGCGACATCCACAAAGCCACATCAGAATGTCCTTGTCTGTCAGAGCCAGGTATTGCTCAGGAACGATACCGAACCAAAATAATGTGTCCATGCTGACCACTCCACCAGCGCCTTCTTTCAGTTGTGATGAACAGCTACGGATTCGGTCCCCCAAACATTTTATTGCATGGAACTTATTCTTCTTCTGGCGAATGTTCTGGCACACTTGCCTTAGGCTTGCAGGTCTACTACCATTACGTCGCAGGAAGTTTATTGAGTGCTGCTCCAGCCTGGGTTCCTTGCAACCTCCTCCCACCCGGACGATGCTGTTGGTCACTGACATGAGGCCCGTCAAGAACTGGTCCAAGGCGTGGTTGGTGTAGCACACGACCAGCATGGGCCGGCGATCCTCCTTCGGTCTCCACAGTTCCTGGTTCTTGATGAGGAAGGCTCCAATCTTCAGCCCGATGAAGGTCTTCCCGGTGCCAGGAGGCCCTTGGATCAGCATCAGTTTGTTGGACAGCGCACCGCTTAGAGCGCGGTACTGGGAATCGTCCAGACCTAGCTCGCTAGAGGTTGGCCAAGTCGCCAGGTCATCTACTTCGACGGAAACAGGAGGCCCAAACGTAGACGGGTCTTCGGACTTAAGGTACACCTCGAACCATTTATCGGCTTCCAGGGCCCGGAACTGGTAATCGGGCAGCTCCGGCTCACTCAACCCGTACACTATATAGTCTGCCAGGGGAAAATTGTCTTTATTGAAGTTCTTGAGGGCCTTCAAAACATGGGAGTACGCACCAAAGAATACTTGGCTTTCAACCATGATGTACTGGCGTTGAAGAGACTCCAAACTAACCGCACCACCTTCACACAGCTCTACTACAACCCTTCCTTCCGCAAGTTCTTTGAGATCTCGTTTGAAGACGGTAACAAGAACAATGGAAGAAAAATCTTCATTTTCAGAAAGCACAAGAAGGGATCCCGTCATAAGGCGCTTCGAGTACTCCCACTTAATATTAGAAGCAAACTTCTTCTCCAGGTCGAAGTCCAACACGAGACCAACCTTCTCATCTTCTGTCTTAACGTGCAATATCTGGACTTTCTCATAAATTCGCACGTTTTGAATGCGAGGCGCCTTCTTCTTTTTCGAAGTTTTCCGCTCTTCCAATGACTTGCGGAAATCTGAAATTCCTTCTCGCAAAGGGCGGATGAAGTCCTCTCTCATCAGACGAAAATGAACGTCCAAATAATCATCCACATTTTCGTAATAACCATGTTTCTGCACGTTAACCTTGTTGGGGCGTAAAAATGGTTTATCGAAACGGTGCACCACAATATCTTCTATGACAGGAAAATGTGTCAGTTCTCGGAAGTCATTGGGTGGCTTCATACTAAAGCCACTGCTCACTTGCTTGGGTGCAGCAGATTTCGAGCTTTCAAGTCTCTCCTGTTCACTCTTTAGTTTCTCTCTTAAAATCTTGAGATCTTCTTTAAGCTCTTCATAACCATCAAAAGGAGTTACTTCCTCCAGCTCCTGTGAGGCCCTTTTCAGGATAATGTCAAGATTCTCACACGCAAGATTTGGAGTTAGTTCTAAAATGCCACTGCAAAGAACTGTTAATTCATTAAAAAAGACGCCCACAGTCTCCTTGCGATTGGGATTCCTGTCGTAAGGCAAGCGAGCGATGTGCACAAGAAGCTGATCAATGAACTGCTTCTTGAATATCGTGCTAAAGAGAGGCACGACGAGAGGCTTGTACTCCACGGTGCACACCTTCGACAGTACGGTAACTACGAGACGTATCCAATCCTCTTTTAGTTCCTTTTCACAGGTCAACTTCTCGAAAAGGGCCAGTGTAGTTTCGTCGCTTAGCTTCTCCACCAGAGTGACGCCATCGTCGTTAGCTAGCCCTTCGAGCCTCTTGAACCCGATCTCTCTTGGAGGGTTCCTCCGCGCATTTCTGGATCGATTCCGACCTACAAATGATAAGTTTAATTTACTAGTTCAGGTTAGAAAAAAAAATTCAGGTGAAAAATTGCTAAATTGCAGAAAGCCGCGCGGACGCTTTGTGCGAAAAGCACGCACGCACAGAAATGTGTGAGACCACATATGCAAATATCAACAAAATTGTACAAGTAAATTTAATGTGTAGCATTTGCTGTATACAATGTACGCATTTAGGATAAAAAAACAGGCAAAAATAAACTCTGTCCTTTTAAAAAAATGAATGTTTAGGCGAATTAGTACAAAACTATGCCTTACCTCTGTCGGAATCAACACTTCCATCTCGGTGGTGTTCTCTGCGACCATCCTGGCGTTGTCCTCTGAAGCCTTCTTGAGGACCTCCATTGCGCTGTCCTCTGAAGCCTTGAGGACCCCCGTTACGCTGTCCTCCGAAGCCTTCTTGAGGACCTCCGTTGCGCTGTCCTCTGAAGCCTTCTTGAGGACCATCCCGACGTCGTCCTCGGAAGCCTTCTTGAGGACCATCCTGACGTCGTCCTCGGAAGCCTTCCAGGGCTCCTCCAAGAGGCTGGTCTCTAAACGGACCTGGCTGAACAGGTCCACGCGCTGCTTCGGCTACATCAGGACCTGCTCGATGAACTCGTGCTCGAGCCCCGTTCGCTTGACCGCCAGGCCAGCCTCTCTGACCTTGAGGCCGACCTTGACCTTGAGGCTGACCTTGACCTTGAGGCGCACCGGGCACAGCCCCAGGTCCAGGATGTTGCTGTTGTGCTCCAGCACGGCGGCGTCGGCCTGGTTCAGCATGTTCCCCAAAATGACCCGCGCCATTGTGACCTCCAGGTGCAGCAAATCTATCCGCTTCAGGCGGGGCACGCCGACCAGGAGGTCCACCGGGACGGTTGGCTGCAACAGCACGGAACGCGGTTAACACACATTAAATTAAGTACATAGTTTTCTGGTACATACTCTGCAAACTCAACAGGATGCTCAGTACACTCTCTTTGGCGAGTCCTGACGAGTGCATTCCCACGAGCGTCTACTCAACTGCATATATTGCCCGGATTACTAAAGTGTGAACTGATCTGAGCACACTCTTGTTGGAGGACACTCTTGATTGAGTAATTTTGTGAGTATCCGCTGAACAGAGTTTAATGAGCACACTGTTTAGTTTGCAGAGTATCTTCGCACGAAATTGAGCATAGGTTTTAAAACGCACCAATTCATGTGTAGCTAAAGCACATTCCCATGAATTCGTGGATTTCGCGCTCATTATGTGCATGAGCTATGCACAAAATATAGCCAACAATAATGTAACGATATGCCGTGGAAACACGGTTTTAGTTAAATGGCCATCCTAGAGGAGAAGCAAACGCGCTCACAACTTGTCTAAGACCAACCACACCTAAGTTATTTATAACACAGGGATTCACGCACGCATATTTGGGTTAGTTACAAGGAAAACATCATGCACGAAATAAATGCTGAGTATTGAAATGCGTAAATACGTCATGAAACAGCATGCAGCAGTCATGCAACCGATACACCAAATATTTGTACAATTTCGTACGTGGTCTCACACAATTTTCAACATGCGAACTTTTCCGTACAAAATTGTACGCAGACTCACACAAATTCGTGCCAAATTGCGTTCGAATTTGTACGAAAAGCACGTATGCGCAAAATTGTTTGAGACCACGCACAAATATTGTACAAAGGATTTTAGTGTGGACGCAATTTAATTTAACTCGGCGATGCACACAAAAGAAATTTCTTTTGTTTTTCACTGTGTGCCCCGTGTGGGTGAATTTCCCGTTATTGACACAGGCCAGCAGCACAAGACGGGTTTATCACTGTAATGGGGGACCACCAAAGCGCGGAGGGCGGCAAAGCGTTGTTACAGACGTAGGTGGACACACCTTCATTGACAGTCCAGAGGGGTGGGGGAGGGGGCCACAGGGAGCTATTTCTTTGGAGATGGTGGGGCAGGCAACGGCGTTTTGCTGTAACAGCGGGAAACACCGTTTTGGCACGGAGACGATGAAAGTACGTCTAAGGTCACGCGTGGGGTACACTGTGGCAAAAAGTTACAGAGAATTCTGTAAATAACTTGTGCCGATTCTCTGTAACCCTAAACCCAGTATTTCCTGTAGCCTCCTTACAGTATTCACTGTGCGACTCACAGTATTCTCTGTAGGACTTACAGTGGTCTCCGTGCACCTCAATGGTCTGCGACGGGGATGAAGAGAACACTGAGTCGCACAGTGAAAGAGGCTACAGGAAATAACTGACCAATTTTAGGTTCAGTAAATGCTGGTCTATTCTCAAAGCTGCAGTTTTAAGAAAGGCCATAGTGTTGAGACAATGGAATTGATTCAATGGAATTAAGATATATTTCAAAGAGCCAACCCGCGTTATCTGCTTGTGCAGTGCCATCATCAGATAGCGAACGAGGCACGGACTAGACGGTCTCGTCCGTTCCTCATTCTAAAGCGTATCGCGCAGGTGCCTAGGACGGCTCGATTCCCTATACCCTCCCCCGCACTCCCATGCTCACTCACTCACTGACTCGCGAGCGAAGCGAGTAAATATCCTTCCTCCCTTTTTCCCGACAGGGAAAGTGCAGCAATCAATAATGAAGTCGGGTAGCTAAACCACCTGACCATTCCGTCAAACGCCTCTCGAGAACCTTTACAATCACGCTAAATGTTTAAGTACAATTTTGTAGGTGGTGATGCATGATAAACGTGCGAAACAATTTGCATAAAATTGTGCTTTAATTTGAATAAATTTATGCATTTTAACGTATAAGATTAAGCACATTCCCCGTAGGCACAAAATCGTACAACTTATAAACATTTGATGTGACAACACCAACTCCCCGGTGAAAAAGGATTGAAATGGTAAGCGAGAAACTAGAGAACTAAACATAAAAGCAGATACTGAATGTAAGGCAGACAGTTCTGGCCCAGAACTGTTAGATTTTTTGCTTTTAGTATCGGTAATAACAACACTAAGACAGTATGATATATCGATGCGAAAACTATCGAAAAAAAAATATCGATAGGCTATGTAATCGATATTTTCTAACTGGCCGTTGGCCGAGCCTAGTTTTGGGCTGACGGCACTGTTGTTCCCCTTCTTACCGTGAGCGTACATGGGATGACTCGCAGTAAACAATGCGGAGACGAGACACGTTTAAAAGACAACCTGTTGAACCATAAACACATCAGGAACAAACAGCCATCCGAGGAAAATAATAGAACGACATTGGGCAACGTAACCTCTAAAACCACAAAGCCTGAACCTTATCAGCCGGCAAGCTAGGTTTTACGGTCTACCTCCGGAACACAACCGCGCACATACCTTGGTCTAGCTTTCCAGATTACAGTCGCAGTACTGTTATTACGCACAATTCACAAGAATAACTCGCTATCGAGGAAGAAAGAGTCAACGGAGTTGGCTTGCCACAGCAACTACGCGTCCACCACACTGCGACGGTATTCCCCTTCTGACCACTGACGCTCTGCGTGCAGCGCCCCGCGCCCCCACCCCGCACCGCCCGCTAGCAGCGGCGCCAGCGTGCTTCAACCGAACAGCTGACTGCCGCCAGCCACGCCAAGCAGGCGCCGGCGAAAGGGGAGGGGGAAGGGGAAGGGGGAGGAAGAGAGGAAGGGGGAGGGACACAGGCGCAACGAGTGAGGGTGTGGGGCAGTCTTGGGCAGTCTCGCGTGTGGGGGCAGGGCAGGGGCGCCGCCCCACAGTGGGCCTGAGGACCGGGCAGGCGGCCAAAACTCTAGACGCATTTAGAGCTCCAGAGTCGCTTGACAGGGCTCGAACCGAACGTGTGACCCCACCAATGGATAGCTCTTCCGAACGAGGAATCCATTGGTGGGGTCACACGTTCGGCTCGAGTCCTGTCAAGCGACTCTAGGGGTCGTCTTGAGTTTTGGCCGCCTGCGCGGTCTTCTGACCTACTGTACGCCGTCGCGTATACAGTACCAGCGAGTAGCAACGTAGAGGCGGCCGGCGGTCGGTACAGTGATAGTACAGCCGAGGGGGCAACCGCTCAGGAAATCATTGTTTCCCCTTGGGCGCCAGAAATCTCTGGAAATCGGAAATCTTCCTCTCAAAAGGACAAAAAACAAGCAAATTTTGGGCGTAAAATCGGTAGAAAACTTGTGAAATCCGTAGAAATTGTCCCCTAACATACTAAGTGGTTACCCCCTCGGGTACAGCGCTGGCGGTCTAAGCGCGAGCCCAGCAGCGATTTGAACTGCAGCCGATGACACCACGAACCCACTAATATTCCGAGCGTTCAGACCACGATTTCGTCAAAAAGTTCGTGTGAAATCGTAGATTATCCCGCGAAACGGTACGAACGTATGCACGAAATCAAATACAAGTACTAACCATTAGGGACCTCACCCCAAATCGCAAGGCAGTCCAAAAAAAGTTACTCTAAAAGTCTTAGTCTTTAATCGAATAATACAAAAAAATAAATAAATTGCAAACACATTGAGAAGCCAAATTTCCCTCCTAATATGAGGCTTTTGACCCTTACGAAGGAAAGCAAAAAAGATTTGTATTAATTTTGTTCGCATGTTTGCACAATTTTCTTCGTACTCTTCTGCCAAATTTACTGTGAGAAATTATAAGTGCGCGCATGGCCCAATTTTCATACAATTGAAAAAGTACACAAGTTTGTACATTTTCTCGTATCTTGTTGTTTGTACATTATCAAAGCTCGCGTGCATAGCACCAACCTGCGTTGTCCTGGTGGTGGTGGTGGGGCTCCGGACTCCTTCCTCGCCGGGCAGCCCGACGAACTTGTCCGCCCTCCTGAGGGGCTGCGCCAGGTCTCCCTGGGATCGGAGCAGGTTCATCAGGTCCAGGCGCTGCTCCGACTGCTCCAGGATCTCGCCTAGCACCTCTTCCTCGTCCTCTACCACGGCCCGGTAAACCTTCAGGCGCGGCCAACCCTCCGCCGGGATGCTGACCGTGCGCTGCAGCGCGCGGAGGACGTTGTCTTGGTGCACCTGTGCAGTCAGAAAAAAGAACAGCAATGATACATGAGTACACTCTAAATGTGTTTGTACAATTTTCATCATGCGAAGTTTTTCGTTCAAATTTGTACGCAGAATCGCACACAGTAAAAAGTCTACGAAGCATCGCTTCGCGTCGTAATGCGAAGAAATCGAAGGCATTAGAAAATGTACAAAGAAATGCTCCGTTATACGAAGCAAGTGTACAATGCCTTCATTATCTTCGTAGTTACGAAACAGATTTTTCGTAGACTTTTTAGATTGCACAAATTTGTGCGAAATTTCGTGCAAATTTGTATGAAAAGCACGTATGCGCAAAATTGTGTGAGCACTGCAAAGCCAGTGGTAAGTTTGCTTGCCACAAATTTGGCAAGCTGTTTTGAATGCCAAAATTTGGCGAGCTTTGACTTGGAATCTTCAAAAGCTTGCCAAATTTTGGCAAGTTGGTGAGTATTTTCGGGCCAAGTTTGCCAATTTTTGGCACTCAAAACGGCTTGCCGATTCTGTGGCAAGCAAACTTACCACTGGATTTCCAGTGAGAGCACGTACAAAAATTGTACAAAGGAATTTAGAGTGTATCATTACGATTACAAAGCCATTTCCAACCACTAGTTCGATTTCTAGTGCTAGCGCTACAATCTAAATGGTTAAGTAAAGTACTGTACGGGTCACTGGCACGGTGAAACAATAGACCCTTCCGCTCGTCGCTGAGTGAAGAACCAATGTAGTAAAAAAGCAAGGATCCAGTTGGAACGTTCCTTCTGGTTCCTGTCTTCAAGGTTACTTTTGTTCTTCACTCGGCGACGAGCGAAAGAGTCTATTTGCATTACATTGTGCGTAAAGATGCATAAGTTTTCGCAAATTTGAGCACAATTTAATGCAAAACGTTACGCAGGTTTAAACACATGCATCAGCAGGCACCTAATTGTACATAAACATTTAGAGTGTACTCTTAGTCTAAGCCGGATAAATAACGCACCTCTATTCATGATGGACGTTTCAAATTAAGTAGAGGAAAAGCAACGGTTTCTCCTCAACCCACCTAGAACAAAAAAGCACCGATCAAACGTTGAAATCTGCGCTATTGAACTCTTAAGACCGAGCGCAGGTGTCACAAGCTTAAAACAAACGACCGGTTTCCTTCGTATTACGAAAGGCATTCTTCGTATTTTACAAGGGAAGTCTCGAGAAAAAAAGAAAATGAAAAGAAAGATTCGGATAGTGACGAAATTTTACTTCAAATCATGTATGCACGAGTTTCACTGAAACAGTGCTCAAATTTGATTCTAAGATTGTCGGTTAAAATTAGCGGCTCAGAGGCTTGCGAATGAGTTCAATTTCATGGTCAACGAAAACACGATCTAAGTTCGGGAATCTGATTTTTCTCCCTAGCAGCAAAGAGAACGCACGTCAAATGTAAATAAAAGACAGTTGGCCACAGTAGCGTGTACACACAACACGTGTACACCAAAGCAATCACTGCCACTGCTAAATACGATATGCTCCGGCCGGCTGAAGTGAGTCTATCTTAACGCAAAGCCGCTCACTGCGCTCGCCTGGCGCTCACTGCTGGCTGGCCTGGGGCTGGCTGCAGTCCCCTCCCCGAGCACGCTTCATCGTGTGGATAGTCCTTTGAGGCCTGCCAATAGTGCCCGAAACAAGCTGTGATTGGCTGCTCAGGCGGTGAGTGGAGGAGTGAGTGTCGCCTCAGCACAGCGGAGTATTAAAGTGAAAGGTTGAACTAAAAGAATAAGCCGCTTGCCAGAAGAGCAATGCCCGTGAGCTTTCTATACATTGACTTAAACGTTGAGGGTTGAGTATCACGCTGTCTCAAAGTAAACCTCGATCCCTATCCATTTTTTTGTTGTTGTTGTTGGCAATTCTGGAACTAACTTCACAGGCTGTGAAGTTTTCATACTTATGGCGGCGACCGGCGACCCAACATGATGTTTATTGTGACTTTTCCCCTTCACTTGTAACTTGCAAAGTTCAAGACTTTTGAATAGATTTCGTTCATCAGGCTGATAGCCTTCTGATCCTTTGATCATAGATCAACCTGAAGTTTCAATCAAATTCGGGTGAGACTATATATACAAGGAAGTAAGTACGAGACGGATTGCGCCGTGTGAGAGTTCGTGTCTTCTGCTATTTCTCCTTGTGCTTTTGAATGTTTACTTTAAAATAATTGAAGCTAAATGTTGAGAAATTGACGCGTTCGGTACTTTTATAAGTTCTTTGCAAGCTGAAGAACTATTAGAAAGATGAAATCCGAATAATTTTCATTCAAGCGGCCTCTTTCTTTTGATTCAACAGATGGTTGCGGGACCTGGTACACATTTTCAGTATCTGATTTGATGCCAAATACATATATAGAGATGAGGGCACTCAGATTAAATTCATGGATCTGGGTGAATCTCTCTCTTTTAAATTTTTCCTGTGTAGGGTGCATGATCCCGTTTTTAAATATCGTTGTAGCGTCTCCATTGTTGTGATATCAAGTTTTGGTGATCCCAACTAGTTCATTATTTGACATTTTCAGGGATGATTGCTTTTGTATCTCCTTCATTTATATGGTCCAAACAGTCTCAATTACACATTTTACCAAGTTAGTTGGAGCAACCCAGAGTTATAGTCTCAGGGTGAAGTGTTTTAAACCTCCTGGAGTCAATGTTGTATTTAACTGCTTTCAAACATACTTGTCAGGCTTGTGCTTTCAAAACAATATCTCGAATAGTCATTGTGATCAAGACCAGCTTGTAGATAACTTGCAATTTTATTTCATTGTTCAATCAATAAATTATGGGGAATTGGGGATGAGAAGAGACCAGCTTCAGTGCTGGTTGATGTTTGAATGTCACTCATTCCAATGTTCTTTTTTCCAGGTGTAATGTCTTGCGTAGAACTGCTTGTTGATGGTGTGAAGCACAGCTTCACTCTTAACACTGCTGCATCAGAATCAACTTTTCCTGAGCATCTAGTCCCATTAGGATGTTCCGTCCAAAAAGGGAAGCAGGGCATCGGCTCTTACAAAGCTTTGCTGGAGTCATCAGATGTCGACTTCAGTGTGCCGTGCATGCTGACTGTTACCAGGGAATGCTCTCCAGTGCTCGGCAGCAATTTTCTTGACAAGGTACAGTCTAGATTGAGGTGTCACCAACTTCATAACATCCGTGTTGAATGACGAGTCTTATGACAAAAACCTACCAATAGTTTTTTTGCGTTTTTTTGCTGTGGCTTTAATTATTTTTGCCATCTACAGTGGCTTGGGACTTTATTTCTTACGGATACTTTTACATTTTAAAAGTGAGGTTCCCATTTAAGAGTCATGCACTCGTCATGCAAGTCAGTTCCTCACTGGGCACAATATTTCAGAGTAAGCCCTGTCCCTAAAGACCAAACAATAACATCTTATTTGATTCCACTGTATGTTTGCCCATCCTGTGTTACGTACTTTAAGTTAAATATTGTGTTTCATTTTTAAGTAGCAAATCTTTTTGTAAAATTTGATTTATGTAAACACATTATAATTTTAAAAACTGGAGTCAATTAGTATTTTTCATGCCAGCAGACCTCTTGCATTAATATGTTTGCCCCAATTTTCTTGTGTGTGCAGGTGCGGTCAAGAAAGATTAATAAGTACCTTGAGGTGACAAACCTGAAAGGCGTCACAGTGCAGTTGCCACTCCTTGTAAAGCAAGAACCTCAGGATAGTTGCATTCTGTCTCCTAGTCACCTCTCCAGTAAAGTTGCACCATCTCTACTGACCAAGTGTGTTCTTTGTCTTGAGGAGATCTTTTCTTTGGGGAAGAGGCAAGAAATATATTGTTAAGTTTTGTATTTGGAAATGTTAACATTATTTTAATTTCTGTTGCATAGCTCAATTTCAAATGGAAGACAGCGCAAAGCCAGGACTCTGTTGACAGCCAGGATTGTAGTCTTTTTTCACTTTGAGACAACAGGATTTGGAGAAGATGCAGAGATTATTCAAATTTCTGCTAGTGGTCACAACAAGACATTTAATGTGTATATCCTACCAGATGGAGACATCCATCCAAAGGTACAAATGCTAATAGGCCGGTGATGGGTCCACATGATTTACAGTATATGATGTCTCAAGAGCAACTTGCAAAGATATGCCCCAACCATTTAAAACAATTTTCAGCATGTCGGTCGGTTTAGCTTTTTGGGCCCTGTCAGGCACCGCCTGTCTGTCCAAACAAAGCCCCCCAAAATTATTTGAACATCCATTATTCTTTCTTTTTTAAAAAAATGGACGTACGTTATTCACCTATCAGTCAAACAGTGTTTGTACCTACAACAGTAAGGAATCAAATGTCAAGTTAGCCTCTACGTTCTAGGGAAAACTGTTGGAAAATTATTATAATTGAGCTCCTGAAATTATGGCTTTGAGTGGAAGCTTCTGCAGTTTTCACCTTTAAAAAGCAGACCAAATTTCACAGTACAGTTCATCTTTCTTCCAGATCCTCCTGACTGAGGGACAGTTACAAATTTCGTGAGAAATTAGAGAAGTTTCATTTTGTGTTCGTAAAGTTTAGTGCAGAAGTACTTTTGATTGAGTTACTGCGTCTCACATTGTTGTAGATGCTTTGTTACCTATGGAAAGTGTATCTCGTGCAAATTAAGCTGAGCAACTCCATTTTTACAGGCCATGGAGCGGAATGGCTTCTTGAAGGCTGGCGACTGGCTGTTCCTGCGAGGGCAGGTGGTGTACAGGACTCCACTACTTGATGCTGTGGACAAGTTCCTTGCTTTCCTTCGCAGTGTGGGAGGCAACACCGTCCTGGCAGCTCACAACGCCCTGCCATTCCATGCACCCCTCCTCACAGCGCTGCTTGCCTCCACAGGCTTTACCAAGCAGTTCGAGGCTCAGGTGCGAGGCCTGGCTGACACACTGCCTCTGTTCCGGAAAGCACTCCCAGGTGAGTCTTTAGGCTAATGACTCAGCTCTGTGACCTTTTAAATGTATTTCTGCATCGGATTTTATTCTTTCATGCTATGTGGTATTTGTAGATGCATTTTTTATTTTTTTATTTTTTTAAATTATAGTTTTTGATCTGTTAACCATGGGTTTACTCTTTACTGGCTGCTGCACTGCTCTCATTGTGGCAGAAAGGCTTGTTTACCTTGTAAATAGTACTTTGTGTGAAGCAATTAATTATGCCTCATCATTTAGTGTATTGGTATCAAAATTATTCATTTTAATAGTTTTGAGAAATTTCTTCCGTACCATAGAAAGTTTTGAGGCATTCACAGAACAATCTTAAAATTTTTGAGCAAAGTTAATTTTACTTACTGTTTCAAACCGACAGTTCAAATTGGATTGCACAATATGTAGAATGTCTGGTCATTTTGTTGCCCCATTCCAAACTAATCGATGGAATGCCTTTTGTGTGTTGTAGACCGACAAGCTGCAGGGAAGACTTACAGTCTAGATGACCTTGCTGCAGACCTGCTTGAAGGGCCAATTCAATTGCATGGTGCAGAGGAGAATGTGTCGTCTTTAGAGAAGCTGATCAAGAAAGCTGGCATTGGTTACGAGAGAGTTATAGAATCAGCCAAACCTCTAGCAGAGTTTTTCCATCGATGCTAAGTGTGTACTTTTCTTGCTTTCTTTGAAGACTACTTTTACTATCTGTTAACTGTGACAAATATTTCAATTAAATGACAATAATTATGATAATCAAGTATTGACGAAAGCTGGCATTGTTACAAGAGAGTAATAGAATCAGCCAAACCTCTAGCAGAGTTTTCCCTTTGATGCAAAGTGTGTACTTTTCTTGTGTTCTTTAAGGACTCTTTTCTCTATCTGTCAACTGACAAATATTTCAATGAAATGACAATAATTAAGATAATCAAGTTTCCACCAATCTTGTATTAATTTCCATGAATAAATGTATTTCCATTTATGAATTTCCATGAATTTCATCGCATTTAAAAAATGTTGTGTCCCCTGAGTAGGTTTAAAAATGTGCCTGTCGTTCTTAAATGTGTGGAGTTCTCACTCCTGGAATCAACTTGAAGGATCTCTTTAATCAGGCAAAACAAATAAGTGCATGTTATGTTCACTATTTGAGATACTTGTTCTCAGGTCAAATTCTATGTTAAGTTTACTGCATTGATCAAAATACATTTTATTGACATTAGATTTGCATTCTAGTTTCTTTCTCATTGTTTTTCTTCCTCTACGGGTTCTCTGTATGTATTGTAATATTATTTGTGGCATGTTTACTTACAATAAAGTCCTTGTTTAAAAAGTTGCTGCATTTGATAGAAATCTTGTGGCTCCAAAACTTTTGACCATCATTTATACAATGACTCTGACATACTTTTAACAGTCAGAAGTCCCGTTCAAAACTTGCGTCTCAATTTTAGTTTAGGCCTCTTAGTATTTTACCTGTGTGTGCTGAAGGCTCCATTCTGTAAAAGGGGTCTAGAAAAGGAATGGTAAAGAGGTTGCATTTAGATTAAAATTTCCATTTTAGTTCATAAATGAGGTGAAATAATTTACTGTTGAACTGGAACTGAAAATAAGGACTCCGGACCACATTGTTCTTTATAATTATTACTATTATTATTTTATCATCTTCTGTATAGCGGTACAAGGTGGTACATAGAATCGTCAATATTGTAAGACGTAAAATCCACAATATCACTTTAATGTGTTGGAGAAATATGATGGAAATGGATAAAGAGTCCGGTAAGATAAAGGATGGAGCACGGAATTTATTTAAAAAATCAACTAACATGTAATTTTGCCTTTAAATTGAACTTGGGCAGATCATGTCAGCTTCTCCCTTACCTTCTCCCTTATCTTCCCTTATCTTATTTTAGAGTGTCTGCTAAGGGCATTTTTCAGAAAATATAAAAGGCATTTTTTTTTCTGGGCTCAACAGTTACTGCTGGAGCACACAGGACATAATTCTTATAAGTTTTCAAAGACGCCAAACTAAAACCACTCAACTAGGGGATGATCTTCTATGGCGGATCACAATGTTGACATTTCATCAGTAACATAAATCTGTCCATTACAACACACTGGTTTGTGACAGAACTGTCCCCAAGTTATGTCCTCAAATTGTTCACTCTTTAAGCTTAGTTCATAGTCACAACATAGTGCAGTGACATTCCTTAGATCTTCGAGATCTTTTAGAGTAGGGGGTTCTTGTCTCGGTGGCCTCCCATTGATCAGAGATTCTCCCTTGTTCCATCCACTCCCTCTCCGGTTCCCTCTCACTAGATGCCATGCTCTCCACTTTCTTCTTTGCCTCCCTGCCTTCATCTACCGCTTCATTCATCCCCTCCCCTTCCCTCCCTTCCCTCTTCCTCTTCCCCTCCCTTTCTCTCTCCTCTTCTCCTTCTCTCCGACCCTTCTTCTCCCTTAACTCGCGCCTGTCCTTCAGACCAAGCCATTTGCACTCGACTTGATCCAACCTCGTCTTCCATTCTCCGAGTGTGGCGTTGGGGTGCGTCTTCATCCACTGGAGATGCTCCGCGCAGTCGCCTCTCAACTCCTGAATAGAATCGGCGTCCGGGCTGTCAGTGGGTGCCTGTGGAAAAAAGACCTTGTTACGCTGAAATTCACTACAATACAAAATATACTGGCTGAATCATGAGGACTTCAAATTTCACAGTTAGGACCAGGGATGAGGCAGGGGACTGAGAGGAGTGTATCAACATTCTAAATTACTATGTATGCACAGTTTTCCACGAATTTGAGCACATGCGTGAAGTGCACGAATTTGAGCGTAGCTCAGCACAAGAACATGCATTGACATGCAGCACCTTGTGCGTTGTAGCGCATGAATCCGTGCATTTCACGCGTATGCTCAATTTAGTGATAAGCTATGCACATAAAAACCAGATAAAAATTTAGTGTGAAGTGATACGTGTCATTTGGAAGTGATTCTGAGCGAAATCCAAACTAAACGAGACCCGTCTTAAGTGGATTTCGATCGACTTCGATGCTGCTAAACGCCTGGGAGGTAGGCAATCTGGAGACATGCACGCACGCGTGTGTTGCGGGCTGGCCTGCCCTTGCTTCGCAGGCGCGCTCCTGCTTGGGGCACAGTGGGCCACAAAAACGGCTCAGGCGGCCAAAACTCAGGACGCGTCTTTAGCTCCAATGTTGCTAAATGGGACTCGAACCGCAGTTGTGACCCCACCAATGGATTCCTCGTTCGGAGAGCAATCGATTGGTGGGGTCGCACGTTCGGTAACACCCACACTAAATGTTTATGGAGAATTTTGTACGTGTCACTTGCACAATTTTGTGCATGCGGGGAATTTGCATAATATAACGCGTAAAAATGCATAAATTTATGCAAATTTGTGCACAATTTTATGCAAAGCGTCACGCAGGTTTGAAATCATGCATCACCACGTACAAAATTCTACATAAACATTTAGTGTGCATACACACACACCTCAGGCTCTTGTTTCAGGATGGTCCTGCACTTGTCGTCCAGACTGTTCTTCGCCTCGATCCTGCGCAGCTCCGCGGCGTCCTCCTCCAGGCGTGTCTCGGCCTTGCCCAGGAGCGCCTGCCGCGCCTCGCCAGAGAGACATCCGCGCAGCACCGTCGGGACCGGCGCCCCCGACCTGTCCAGGACGTCGAAACAGCCACTCGCGTTGACGCGGAAACCGTGGAAGGAGATTTCGGCATTTCTCTTCGTTTCGAAGATCGTGACGAATTCCTTCCCATAGCCTTGCCGCACCTGGAGAAGCCGGGTGGAAAGCGGTTAGGGAATTTTCGAGCCGATAATCACTATTGGTTTGCTGCGGCATGAGAAACTGAAATTGGTGGAAATGATCAGTGTCGATTGGATGTTTTCCGTAGCGCCTGCTGCAGGCGAGATGTGCGAACAGCCAAGGGTCCCAAGGGTGCTTGAATAAAGCGTAGAACTACGCTTTAGTTTAACCCGTGAATCCCTCTTACCATGACCGACGGCCCCAGTTTCTCCGGGAACATGCTCTGCAGCGGCAGGGTCGCGTTGGCCTCCACGTGGATCTCTTTGCCAGCGGAGATGATCCGCGTGGCGGAGGCCGTCACCTCGGCCAGGGACACGCAGCGCGCGGCCAGCATCGCCGCGCCCTGCGCCACCGCCTCGTCGGGGTTCAGCGCCTTGCACAGAGGCCGGGCCAGCGCGGCCTCGATCGCCGTCCGCAGCCACGGCACGCGGGACGACGCGCCCACCAGCACCACGTCGTCGAGCTCGGCCGCCACCACCTGCACAGTGTCACTTTCAAAGTCTTACGAAGAAATTCCCCATACACTGTTATTCAACGAATGTCATATTCGTTTGAATGTGAATTTTGTCACGTTCGTTTGAATACGATGTCACATTCGTTGAAGCGTGACGCGGCCGTTCAATTTGGGTGTCGCATTCGTTTGAACGTGGGTCAACACTGAAACGAGTGTGACATCATATTCAAACGAACGTGACACAATTCACATTCAAACAATTATGACGTCACATTCGTTGAATAACAGTGGCAGTACGAAGGAAATGCCAAACGAATGTGACACCCTAATTTAACAGCCGTGTCACGTTCAAACGAATGGACATCATATTCAAACGAACGTCACAAAAATTCACATTCTAACGAACAATATGACGTCACATTCGTTGAATAACAGTGCCATTGGGAATGGTTTGCACGCTCAAAACCTTACGAAGTATTTTGAGCATACATAATACAAACTAATTTACTTTGTTATACGAAGAAATAGTTCGTAAATTTCGAAGCACTTTCTTTGTAAGCTTACGTAGGCTCAAAATACTTTGTTATAACAAACTCTTTTCTTTGTAAGGCCTAAAATAGTTTGTAAGGTTTTCTCAGTGTGAGACCCATTGAGGATGGGTTGGCACTTGGGCATGGGTTGAGACTTGATGAGATCTGGCACGTACGTACACGCTTAAAACCTTACGAAGTATTTTGATGATCATACGTAAGGGTACAAACTATGTTATACGAAGAAATAGTTTGTGAATTACGAAGTATTTTCTGTGTAAGCTTATGCATGCTCAAAATACTTTGATATAACAAGCTACTTTCCTTTGTAAGGACTGAAATAGTTTGTAAGGTTTTCTCAGTGTACAAGTTAGTACGCAATGTCGCACGGATTTGTGCGATTCTGCGTCCAAATTAGTGCGAAAAGGTCGAGGGGGCCACCACTCTCATTTCAGGCGTACACTAGATTACGGGATTACGGGAAATTTACTGGGGATTTCGCGCGAAATTTTGGAAAACTGGTTCAACAACGTTTAAAATGGCTCAAAAACGTTGAAAAATGACAGAATTTTGTCAAAGATTACGTGATTACGGCATGGATTACCGGAGATCACCAGCCAATTTGTACACAGGATTACCGGGGGGGGGGGGGGGCGCGCTCGGAAAAGGTTCACATGTTCAACATTGAGTGAGACCACGTACAGAATTGAACAAATACATTGAGTCGCCTCACCGCCGCTCGGTCCAGAGTGGGCTGCAGCTCGTCGACGATGGTCTGGAACATCGGGCCGCACTGCTCCTCGAACTCGACGTCTTGCACCTCACGCTGGACTTCCACGCGCTCGTCGGGGAGGAACAGGGCCAGCTTGGTGACCGGCAGCCTCGACAGCTTCCTCTTCGCCCGCTCCCATTCCGAACGGAGGATTTCGAGGGAGCGAGCGCCCGCCACCTCGACGCCATCCCTCTGCTTGATGGACTGCGAGCAGCGAGGAAAAGAGTAATTTTAGTCGTCAGATTTTGGTCGTCAGATTTTAGTCGTCAGATTTTAGTCGTCAAATTTTAGTCGTCAGATTTTAGTCGTCTGATTTTAGTCGTCAGATTTTAGTCGTCAGAATTTAGTCGTCAGATTTTAGTCATCAGATTTTAGTCGTCCGATTTTAGTCGTCCGATTTTAGTCGCCCGACTTTAGTCGTCAGATTTGAGTCGTCAGTAAATGCATTTGTTCAATTCGGTGCATACGATACTTGTGCTGTGCACGAGCAACTTTGAACGCAGAATCGCAAAAATGGAAGTGGAATTTCGTACAAATTTAAACGACGAGCACGCATGCGCAAAATAGTGTCAGACCACGCACAAAAACTTTACAAAGGAATTTGGTGTGAAACTAGAGAACTGTCTGTACTCAAAAAGTCTTTTGAAGAACACCACCACTTTATAATACAAATAATTTTGTGCAAACATATTATGGAGACATGTTTCCTTCGAAATATGGGGCTTTATATCGGTGCCATACAAAGAAAAGCAAAAAAAAAAAAAAAAAGATTTGTGATATAAACAAGTTAAATTTGTATTATGTTTGCTCTAAGTTCTTCGTAAACTCCCGCCAAATTCACTTGTAAGAAATTTTGAGTGTTGACACATAGGCATGGTATGCTACCTCCGTGAAGTAGTCCACCATTCTGATGTCGAAGTCCTCCCCTCCTGGCAGCCGCTTGGCAGACGTGGCCAACACTTGCACGAGACTCTTGCCGCTCCTCGCCACTGCGATGCTGGTTCCGCCCCCACCGATGTCCACGATCAGAAACGTCTTGTCTTCGCGATCCTCGGCGTACACTGCAGCCGCCGCCGAGGTCTCATTCACCAGGTCCTGCACCTGGAGCCCGGCAAGGAAGGCTGCCAAGGGACAAGTGAGCCATTCTTTAAAAATGAATTTTCGTAATCTGAGGCCTGCGGCAAGTGTTCAGCACTGTGCACATCTGGGTTAAACAAAAAAAAATGAGCTCGGTGCGATACGTTTAGGCAGAGCCACAAAAGATGCGTCAGCGAGGCAAGCTTTTTGAAACAGTTTCTTGTTTCATGTGTGCTCCATGGGTAAACGGATAATTTTTGAAGACCTGTGGTAGTAAATTTCATCCGTTCGGCCGTTTACCTGGCGCAAGTCCTATCTGTAATTGTGCTTCTACGGAGGAATTTCTACAGAAGTTTTCGCGATGCATCTGATTTCGCCACAAATATCGGAGAAAATTTGCACGTTGCACGAACATTGAAGTGAAATGCTCACCCGCATCCTTGACTGCCTGCCTCTGCGCCGCGTTGAAGTACGCCGGCACAGCGATCACGGCCTTGCTGATGTCGCCGCGGTCCAACTGTGTTTCGGCGGCTTTCTTCAAGTCCACAAGCAGCATGCTCGCCACCTTTCCGGGAACAGAACAATTTGGATCCAACACAAGTGACGTGCGCTTCACACTAAATGCTATGGACAATTTTGAACGAGACATCACAGTCTTTTGTGCACACAAAATTTCCGTACAAACTGCACAAATTTTCTCATTTTGGTGCGAAATCGCGTAAAAGTTGGTACGAAAAGTTCGTGTGCAAAAAAACTCTGACGTCTCGTACAAAATTTGAACAAAAACATTTAGTTTGTTTGTCTTGGCCCTTTTGCCAAACTGAATTAAAATAAAATGTCATAAATTATTTTCCTTGGACTTTAGGTACAGGCTTGAGTTAAACGCTTACCTCTTCCGGCGTCAGTACGGTCCCAGAACCTAAGTGGATGACTGCGCCTTGGCCGGAGTCCGAGCTGCACACTTTGACGGCACCCAGGGGCCGAACGGACCCAACGTCCGAAAAGGCACGTCCAAGTATGCTCTTCACGTCTGAATAACAATGCACAGATGAAATTTATACGAAGAACATTCTTTGTAGTTGGAAAGAAAAGGGCGGCTTCGCAGCCTGCTAAGGAAATCGATTTTGATTGTAACACAAAGGAAAAGTTCTTCGCTGCCTATGCAACACTTCTTCGCAGCCTGTGAAGGATTTTTCCTTTGTATCACAAACAAAATTGCTTGTATACAAACGATTTCCTGCGCAGGCTGCGAAGCCGCCGTATTCTTTGTTCTAGAAAGAGCGTTCCTTGAAGGGTTTTAACCTCTTGTCATGAGGGTCAATTTATCCGTGCAAGTGCGCATAATAGTAGCGAAAAAGCCGAATTTCTCCGAATTTCACCTCTTCTACACACTTAAAACCTTACGAAGTATTTCGAGCATGTGTGAGGTACAAACTGAGCAGTTTGTTATGTGGAGAAATAGTTCGTAAATTACGAAGTATTTTCTTTGTAAGCTTATGTTTGCTCTAAATACTTTCCTATAAAAAGCTACTTTTGTTTGTAAGGCATAAAATAGTTAGTAAGGTTTCCTGAGTGTAGGGTTGTTTTGGGCCGTTGTTAGCAAAGTACCGATAATTTTGAGGCGAAATGGAGCGAGATATACGTTAAAGTAGGGTCACAGGTTTTGAGACTGCACACTTTCCACAGTAAAATGGATACGAAACATCGCTTTGAAATGCGAAGAAAACGAAGGCATTGTAAAATCTACGAAGAAATACTTCGTATTATGAAGCAAAATCCCTCGTAATACGAAATACGAAATATTTCCTCGTCATACGAAGCAATTCTAAAATGCCTTCCTTTTCTTCGTAGACTTTTAAGAGCGCTTGTTAAAGACTCACTGCGAATAGTGGCTTGCGGGTGGCTGACAGACCAGCTAAGCGCCGCCTGCCCCACGAGCCGCTCTTCGGTCGCGGAGTCAGTGTCCGCCGACACGTGGACGCAGCTGGGCGTCAGACGACTGTCGATGTCGTTGAGCAGCACCTTCGCGTCGCCGTCCTCGAACACGGCCATGACGGACTTGGTGGCGCCCAGGTCGATGCCGAGCACCACCTCCGACGTGCTTCTTGACTGCATGTCTTGCGACGGTCCACTTACACAAGTCCACGAAGAGACTATGATTCGTATCTACACTCCAAGAGTTAAGTACAATTTCCTACGAGACATCACCGTTTTACGTGCACATTAACTTTTCGCACAAGTTTTGTACGAAAAACTGCACATATGTCCCCGTTCATGTGCAAAATCACGTACAAATTTGTACGAATAAATCGTGTGCACGAAAAACTGTGACGTCCCGTACAAAATTTGAACAAAAACATCTCGTTTGTACGAAGCGAATGACGGCATTGTAGAATTGCTTCGTGTTACGAAGGATTTTGCTTCATAATACGAAGCATTTCTTCGTTCATTTCGAAATGGCTTCGTTTTCTTCGAATTACGAAGTGATGCCTCGTTGACTTTTTCACGGCGAGGGTGCCCCGTGGCGGGCAGAATCCACACTAAGACCGCCTGCCGACTGATTCCGAAGATCGTTGAAGGGAGGTGTTATCACACTAGTGGAAGACCTCGACCATTCAGAGACCTCCATACCTCCCACTAGTGGCCCGAAATCTCCCTTCGCCGATCTTCCGTATCAGTCGGCTGTGCGATTGAGTTGTACAGTACTGGAAGTGTCGTCTGCTAAAAAGTTTATTGCCGCGTTACTGTATTACTCCTCTCGGACAGGGAATACACGTGTTATCAGCGACCACGAGTCATAGCCATCGTCAGCTCGTCGCTGTTTCGTTATTCCCCTTTCGCAGAGGCAAACGAATCAGGGGGTATTGCTGAAATACCTTTGCAGAGAGCCTGGCACACAACTTGCAGTGCCTTGCATTTAGGCACTTAGGCCAGGCACATTACACTCTGTCTTATGAGGAAATTTCCCTTAAGAAGGAAATGGCACAAGCATAATACGGAGGTATTTTTTCTTCGTATTACGAATTTTTTTTTACCTTACAATGAAAACCCAAAAAAGATCCGTCTTATGAAGAAATTTTGCTCCGTAATTCACTGTAACGGAGCTCAAATTGCGAAGGGTCCGCCCGGTAGATGCGTGTGCTTGCGTTGGGTCGAAAAGGAAGAGCGTAAGTAGAGGTACGAGAAACGCGTGCCAGAGTCAGAACTCTTATGATCTCCGCGGGATCTGAGTCATCTGACTAGGGAACATAGGTCATTTTGACCCAAAATCGGAATCAATATGACCTCAAAACGGTCTTTTGCAGTGTTTTTCATTTTGAGCTCATTGTGGCATCGCTGTCTTTACTGTTCTGTGTGCCATAGAAGCCGCGGACATATACCATATGAAGTATACGGCTTCGTATTAAGAAGGAATGCTTCGAATTGAGGAGGATTTTGCTTGATCTTCTTTCATACTGCGATGCATTTCATCCTAAGATTTTATAATGCCCTCGTTGTCCTCATTTTATAACGTGTGAAGCGGTGCTTCGTACACTTTTCACTGTGTGCCTGTATGTTGTATCCTACTGTATTCGTTATCGCCACTCATCGGCATCATGATTCGCGCGATGCCAGTCGATGTCCTCCCGCACCTGACCATGCCAGTACTGACTGACAGGGATCAAACTTGCTTCATCTGAGGGTTCAAGATCCCTGATACATTCATGTAGGGGTACCGTTATTATTTTTCTCGGCTAGAAACAGATTTACTTGGATTGCAGAGTGTTTCTTTCGAAGATTACGAGCTTGTGTTACATTCCCAAGTTTCTACTGAGCTTTTCCTCCGAAACTCGAACAAAACGCTTCGTCTCCCACAATACAGCCAAGCTAGTAACTTAAAACCACTTTCTTCATGATACGAGTAAATTGCTCAGAGTATAATAATACTTTTGCCGTTCAGTGCTGAGAAGTATGGGCTACTCGACGGGCATACATACGGGCACTATGACTGCAGCACTGCCTTGCTCAGTAACACGTCTATGTCCTTTTACAAGTTGTTTCCTTTTATTGTGACCACCTGACAGTGGACCACTATCAGTGGAGATGCACGGTGGAGAAGCTGCTCGCTGCGGTGAACATCCGAGGCACAATGGCCTGCCCGCTGTCCACGGACTCGGGCCGCTCCCCGTCCTCGTCCTCCTGCTTGTCCTTGTAGTGCTCCGTCACGTAAAGGAAGGCCTTGAGCGTGAAGAAGTAGATGATCTCGATGAAGCTGAGAACGGAGCAGCCAAGGAACAAGCCGGCGGTTCCGCCCACGGACACTGTGGATGTCACGAAAAAAAAAGTGGAAGAAATAATTGCAGAAGTGGCTATACAAATCGACAACTTTGGCCTCCCCTACGGAATTTTGACCGCCTCCATCGTACAGTGGGCCAGAAGACCGGCGCGGTGGCCATAACTTTAGACGCGTTTGGAGCTCCAGAGTCGCTAAACAGGACTCGAACCGGAAAGTGACCCCACCAATGGACTCCTCGTTCGGAGAGCAATCGATTGGTGGGGTCACACGTCCTATTTAGCGACTCTGGTGCTCAAAACGCGTCTACAGTTTTAGCCACCGCACCGGTCTCCTGGCCCACTGTGCGCCTTGCCTCACCCAGGACGTCGATGAAGCCGAACAGGACATCGCGCTTGAGCCGCATGCGTGGGTACTTGCTCATTCCCCACTTGAGGCAGGTGCCCATGAACCTGCATCACCGAGAAGGTGGATCACGTCGTTTGTTCCAGGCAGCCTCGTTATTAGTTACTTAAAATGACTAAAATAATCGACCAACAATAATTGAGTAGCAATTATCGACTATAACAATAGTAGATTGTCGAGCCGACTACAACAATAGTCGACTCCTTTGCTTTAAAGGGCGACGTATTTAATCTTTCTATTCTAGTCATTTCTAATAATGGTGGGGCAAACTAAACCACCTCATTCGTTCCTGGAGGGTTGCTTGTCTTCTAGACCAGACCACTCACCACGATATGGTGTGGTCGTTTTCGGTGATGTAATTAACCTCAATGCACGAGGGCAGGCACTTGCAGTCCACCTTCTTGTTGGTGACAGGGTCCCTCAACGTCGACATCAAGACTGTGCACAGGGATGAAACTTGAACCCTTGCTTGAACCGAGACGTCTTGAAAGAAACACAGCGCAAGCGAAGCTAAAATTACCTTTGTACTTATCCAGGCAGTGCAAGCCCTTCACATCACATATCTTGAAGGGGTCTGAAAGGTTTTAGTGTTAGGATCACCGCACACACATCAAAGTCCTTGCGGGTACGCATTTTACGTTATGCACTACAAAATCCATTGTACTTAGTACACTCCAGTAGATGCGTACTTGATAGTACACTCCTAATGATGTGTACTAAGTACAATGGATTGTGTAGTGCATGACGTAAAATCCTGTATCCATAGGTACTTAACTGTCCAAATAAAATTCTTTTGGTGTCATCGCGTCACAACTACGACACAACTAATGTCAGTTATTTTTTTGGCCAGGATTCTCTGTACCCTAAACCCAGTATTTCCTGTAGCCTCTTTACGGTATTCACTGCGTGACTCACAGTTTTCTCCGCATGCCCTTCGCAGACCATTGAGGTGCACGGAGACGACTGTTGTAAGTCCAACAAAGAAGACTGTAAGTCGCGCTGTGAATATTGTAGAGAGGCTACGGTTTAGGGTACGGAGAATTTCGAGGGGTCCACCACTGAGCTCAGGAGTGTACACAGGATTACCGATTGCCAGTGATTCCCTACAAAAAATCTGACAAAATTCTATAATTTTGTCCAGCAAGGTGCATTTTTTCCCTATTTACTTAAGAAGAACTCCCAAAAGCCGATAAAAACAGTAAAAATATCCAGTTTTGACATGTGATCACCAATGATTACTGGACGAAGTGTACACAGGATTACCAGAGTGGTGGACCCCTCGGATAATTTACACAAGTTGTTTAGAGAATGCTCTGTAACTATTTGCCACAGCGGTTGACTGCATAGGACATACGCACGCACGGGACGGTAGAAGTGGGGGACGCAGCCGCACTGCTCGTGAGCCAGCTTCATGCGGCACTCGGTCCTGCACAGGTTGTACGAGTACGCGGGGCTGAGCATCAGGTTGGACTCGGCTAGGAAGCGGCAGCGGCGCTGCTCCACCTTGAGGCTCGCCGCCTCGTCCGACGTTATGATGCTGAGGGCCGAGACTTCCTGCGTCTTGAATGTGTCAGCCTCGGCGGGGAAGTGCTGCGCGGAGAAGTCAAGCGTCTCGTTGCAGCTGTGCATGAACAGCTGAAGGAAAAAACAGACACAACAAGGGCAAAAAGAGTCAACCATATGCGCTCTTCAGTTTGCAGAGTATCCGTTGTACGGACAGTTTTGTGCAAACGTACACGCTTAAAACCTTATGAAGTATTTTGAGCATATGTAAGGTACAAACTATTTAGTTTGTTAAACGAAGAAATAGTTTGTAAATTGCGAAGTATTTTCTTTGTAAGCTTATGTATGCTCAAAATACTTTGTTATAACAAGCTACTTTTCTTTGTTAGGACTGAAATAGTTTGTAGGGTTTTCTCAGTGTAATTACGGATGGATTGAGCTTGTACCAAGTACCCGGAGTTCATCTGCACGACCTGCGCGAACATTTCGCCATCCAGTGGACTGCCGACATACGACCACCCTCTGTCAATGATGGTTCTGTTTTTGGCCTTGAAGTACCTGAGGGAAAATTGAATCTCGTTAGGGGAGCCGAGGGCCTTGGGCTCTGCAGTATTCGCAACTGAAAAAATTAGGATAGAGGACGAAAACTGTCTAATCTTGTTGACAATTGGGTCCTTTCGACGGTAGAACGTTTCTTTCGGGAACCAACCAAATCCAAGTTGATTGGACTTTCTTGGCAGTTTGGAGACCGAAAGAACACGAAGCGCTCACTTCGTCGTTAGATGTATATATGATTGCTGTTCCTCAAAATTTCTACCAAAAATGTCGCTTTGGCAGTCATTTTGATTTCTTTGACGACATTCTAAACATCTTACAAAGAAAGTACCCACCGCAGGCATAATGCACACGTATGACGAAGGGTATTCTATGCATCTCACAATAAGAACCCAAAAAGGATAAAGAAATTTTGCCTCGTATTATGGTTGCGCCGAATTAAGAGTAACTTATCTCAAATTTCCATTGAAAGACATTTATAGTATCCTTCATGAATGTATCGTCGTGTTCTCTAGGGAATAACTTGAGAATGTGGTTGCGTAACCGTGTACCCACTCAGGTGAGGTGTAGACGGCGACGTCCGAGTTGAACGCGTAGCAGATACCGTGCTCCGTGATGGTGGGCTGCAGTGGGTAGCCGCTGGCCTCGTCGTTGCTGCCGCTGATCGAGTAGGAGAAGTCCAGCTTCACCTAAAACGACGGGTCTTACTCAAAAGATCATATCTGGTCGTTTCCGTACAAAGAATCTCATCTTAAACGCAATTTCGCTAAGTTTGATCCTTCAGGACGGAGAAGAGAATAAGCGGAACTTATTTCTACAAGCACTGCTGGTTTCTTTGATCGGTCATCTTCAAGTCGGTGTGGATCACGTCACGATCCCTTTCGGTTTGTAGCTGTCCCAAATGATAAACTAAGAGAAATTTGCTTATGTTCTTTATACGGAAACGACCACTTTTCGTACAATTTTTGTACGTAAAATTGCACATATTTACCCCTTTTGGTACGAAATGGCGTACAAATTTGTACGAAAAGTTCGTGTGCTCTAAAAACTGTGACGTCTCGCACACAATTTGTACAAAAACATTCAGCGTGTACGGCCTGTGGATTTCCTTATGTCTTGACTTGAAAAGGCTAGGGTCACAAATGATCCTCTGCGTGCGAAGCTTGGCCTTTAGTCGCCTTTAGTTCAGCATATTGAGCTGATCCCACCAAAGGCTGGACTACATAGCTTATGTACGTATAGAACATCATCTGCTAGTGTCGCATACCGCCAGCACGAGGTCCATGTAGTCTGAGGGTTTTATCTGGTCGTTGAAATCGTCGATCACTTCGCTGAAGGTCAAAAACGTGGCGTTGGCCAGCGTCATGAGGAACAGCTTGAGGCGTTCCTTGTCCTGGATATGAGTCAACCTGCAGCAGGACAATGCGCCAAATTTATGACCCTACGTGTATGGCAGATTTATTCCGAGTAGGGAGAGCCTCTCTTTCGCACTCATCGGGAGCGACGAAAAGACCCACGAAACCACACTTAATGTCCCTTCAAGGCTGCACAAACATCCACTCCAGATTACTACGCTTCCCGAACAAATTTCATCAGAAAAGGTGGGGCTTTGGAGAAGTTCTCTTTGGTTTTGAGTGTTTTTTGTCACCATCACATTATTGCAGTGGCTTTCCGTCTAAAATTGAGGGGGCTTTTCGATTAATTTTGATTATGTACGGAATGATTACCCGGACTGGTGAAGTTTTTTTCTTTGCACAATAAAAATGCAAAAGAGATTCGTATTATGCTTGCGCCGAATTCACTGGTAAAATATTTCATCGCATACACTGTCAGAAATTTTGTTGTTAATTAACAACAAATCTATTGCTAATTTTTTTTCTGACAACAGTTGTTTTTAAACGACAGCAGTCGTTCACGAACAGAGAATGTTGTTGATAACTGACAGTTGGGTTATTCTGAAACAACTTACTTGTTGGAAGACAACTTTTCCGTCGTTTCAGTTTTAAACAAAGATGTTGTAGGAAAACGACCATGTTGTTGACAGTTTCGTTGTTTTCGAACAATCGTTTCTGACAGTGTAAGACACTTAGAGTGTGGACTTACGATTCCGCCACCCTGTTCACGTTGGCCTCGTCATACTTGATGGTAGGGCAGATGGTGACGGAGGGGAAGGAGGTGTTCCACTCTTTGTAGTCGCGCTCCATGGCGATGACGGTGGGGTTCTCCTGGTAGTGGTCCCACGTTGACAGCGACACCACCACGGCGCCGTACAGCCCCAGCAGCACGAAGGCCGTCCACAGAATGCTGTCGCCAATTAAGGTGCGGATCCAGGACTTTTGTAAGAAGGGGGTAAAGTAATGCTCTTTGCGGACTTAAAGGGGAAATCAGTGCTTTTGGCCCTGGTACCCAAGGAGGGGGTAACTACCATCATTACCCCTCCCCCGGATCCGCGCCTGAGTCGTAGAATCAGTTACCAGGGCTCCTACACGTCTAAGTCCTTTTTTTTTGCTGCATTATGGATCACCCATAGAGTACGTCCACTATTTTTTCCGGTCCTCCACACAGTAAAAAGTCTACGAAGCATCGCTTCGCAATACGAAGAAAACGAAGGCATTGTAAAATCTACGAAGAAATGCTTCGTATTATGAAGCAAAATCCTTCGCAATACGAAGCATTTCTTCGTAATACGAAGCAATTCTACAATGCCTTCATTTTCTTTGTAGCTACAAAGCACATTCTTTGTAGACTTTTTTGAGTGCATTGTAGCCTCGCCCCCCCATGTGCTGTGCGTTTTCGTGAACCTCCACCTTCCCCCTAAAACGTTGTACCTTATGGATAACGTTATTCAACGAATGTGACGTCATATTCGTTTGAATGTGAATTTTGTCATGTTCCTTTGAATATGACGTCACATTCGTTTGAATATTGATCCACGTTCAAACGAATGTTACACACCAATGTAACGGCCGTGTCACGTTCAAACAAATGTGATATCGTGTTCAAATGAACGTGAAAAAATTCACATTCTATCGAATGTGACGTCACATTCGTTGAATAACAGTGAACATGAAGTCCACTTGAGTCCTTCCGCAGCTGCCGCATACCTCCGCGCCTGCCGCCACTAACCGCTCAAGAACATGCCGCTTGTCATCGGTGACGTGATTGAAGCCGTGGATGGACGAGGTCTGCATCACCAGGAACAGGAAGTCCCACACCGCCTTCCAAGGGGACTTTTTCTTCCGCCTTCCCTGGTCGTTGTCCGCGTTGGAGTACATCCCCACCCCCTCGCGCATCATGGTGGGCGTGACCGAGGCCGCGAATGCCGAGACCGGCGGCGACCCCTGAAGGCGGACGCTTCTGGTCCGTGGCATCACTGGTAAAACATAGTATAGTAACAATTATGCCGGAACGGGTCGTAAGCGACTTACGCACCTGAGCGGCGTAAATCGGTTTATTACCTCGGTAGGGTGCCTTGCACACTGTAATACAAGTGAATGTGATGTCATATTCCTTAGGATCTCAATTCTGTCCCTCTCGTTTGAATGCACACACCATATGTTTATGTAGAATTTTGTACGTGGTGACGCATGATTTTAAACCTGCGTGACGTTTTGCATAAAAGTGTGCACGAATTTGCATAAATTTATGCATTTTTGCGCATAATATTATGCAAATTCCCCGCATGCACAAAATCGTGTGAGTGACACGTACAAAATTCTACACAAACATTTAGTGTGCAATGTCACATTCGTCGGAACGTGACACGGCCGTTGAATTAGGATGTTACATTCGCTTGACCGCGTATCAACGATCAAACGAATATGATATCATATTCAAACGAACGTGACAAAATTCACATTCGGACGAATATGACGTCACTTTCGTTGAATATATCAGTGTGCTGCAGGACTTCTGGGCAAAATTTTAATGCCCTCTCAAAGGCATTACCTTATCACAGCCTGCTAGGGCCAACGTGGCGTGTAAGAATGTTTCCCTTTAAGGCGTAGTTTTTACCTATCACACCAAATTCGTGCGTAGCGTCATGCGGGGGGGAAATGCACGAATTCGTGCGCAACAACGCACACTTTTGTGCTTGGTTACGCTCAAATTCGTGCGTTCTAAAACGCATGCTCAATTTTGTACAAAGCTTATGCACCAAAAAGTACATAGCAATTTAGTGTGTAAACTTGTTTTACCAGTGATCTTCCCAGGGGGCAGGATGCCCACGTCCGGCGGGTAGAGGCTCGGGGGTTCGGGGCCGCCGTCGTCGGGCACCAGCTTGGGGCTGACGGCATCCAGTCTCACGGGCATCACGGCGACGGGGAGACTGGCGGCCGAGGGCGCGGCACATGCCGTGTTCGTGCAAAGCTGGATAGACAACCCACCCTTGACATTGGCGTGGCGATTCCCCCCCCCCCCACTGCCACTCGAAGCGGCGTGGCTCCCCGACGGCTCAAGATCGGCTCCGATAAGGGCAAAGCAAGCGCGGGGGGGCAGGGTCAGTAGGGGTAATGGGTAATTTTGGGATAAGGGGTAATAATGGGTCAGCTCTTTCTGGGACAAGATTTGACATTTTAGGACGCCCGCAATACCAAATGGCATCACATCTGGCACATCAGGAGTCCTTCCATGTCAAATCTCGTCCACGAAACAGCTGTCCCATTTTTACCCCGTGTCCCAAAACTACCCCAACTTTTGAGTCATATTGACACGAAATGACGTCAGGGTGAGCGTTATTTGGGGAGGCGGTGCACGTGCAGCCCGAAGCCGGCGCCTGCCATGCCAAGTGAAGTGCTCTGGCAGGACATCAATTATTCACACCATGATTGGATCGTGTCCAGCAGAAGGCAGCCATGACGTTCCGCTATCATGATGCACTCACGCTTCGTTAGTCCGTTCGTGTTAACCCACTTTTCTAATCAGAGGTGTTTATTCGGTCGCCAGGAGCACGAAATTCGTAACAGGTATGTTTGTACGGAGGTTTGTGTACCCTATTCCAGAGGCAAGGTTGACAACTTCAAGTTTACTCGCAGTTGGAAAGTAATTGGATTAAAGAAGCTGCAGTGGCAAAGGCATTGTTGTGGTAACTAAGTCGCTGCAGCAGTTAGGGTCACTCGGCGAAATGGGACAGCTGATCCCAGGGCAAGATTTAACATTCTAGAACTCATGTCATACCAATTGTATTTTCACAATAAAAACATGACATTTGGTATGGCACGAGTTCTGGAATGTCAAATCTTGCCCAGGATACAACTACGTGCCATTTTTACACCGTCTCTCCAATTAACCCAAACGGCCCCAGGAGCGGCGTATATCGGTTTAAGCCCTTTGGGTGTGAATTAGAGTAGGACTTCTTAGCAAAATGTGAAGAGGTTGAGGGCGCTTGAATCATAGTGTTTCCACCATTCATGTTGAAAGAATTTTCTGCCTTGTGTGTAAATGAGTGAGCAGCCTTGCTACTAATTGAGACCAGATTTGAGTATAAAATAAACTTATTTTAATTATATTAATGAGTCAATTTAAATGAGGGAAATGTTTCAAACCAGCCGCTGTTTCCTGAGCGATTGTTCAATGCGCTTCAGCTCATCGGCGTCCTGGCGCTTGTAGCGCTTCGCCTTCTCCATCATGTCCTGGATGTCCTTCTCGCTGAGGTGCGCCTCCTGCCGCGTGACCTTGACCTGGACCTGCTTCTCCTTGGTCGGCTCCACGGCCGTCACCGTCAGCAAGCCGTCCGTGTCGATCTCGAACGTCACGTCGATACTGGCTTCACCGGCAGGCCTGGGAGGGACGTCTACAGTGAACTTTTTGTTCAGGCAGTGGTTGTCCTTGACGAGGGGGCGCTCGCCTTGGTATAGCTGAAGAAGAACAAATGCATTTGAAACTGATGACTGCATTGGAGACCCTGTCTCTCAGTCCCCAGGACCCAATATTTATTTTCGACTGTTCGTTGATGACCTACGGACAAATTTAAGAGCTCAATGTTACGACTGCGCAACAGCAGCCAGATTAGAGAGGTCGCTCACGGCGAGTGAGTGAGTCGCCAGGCGACTCGCCCGACTCGCTGATGACTCTATATTGTAACGGCACTCTCCAAAGTGAGCGGGATGGTTGTAGTTTTGTTCCCTGAATATTTTAACAATAAAAAACCCTTTGTTTCGTATATTTCTGGCTTTTTTGGCTTAATAACGGCTTTTCGCCATTCGGCTGTTAGCGGTTGCCATGGTGATATGACACCGCTCAAAGAAATAGTCCGCTCTAGATCGCACACCGGAGAGCTCTTCTTTGCGTTTCAAAACAATAAATTTAAATTAAATTATTTCGTACACATTCATCTTTAATTTTCCACAACCACGACACGAATAATTCAGTTACAATATAGAGTCATCAGCGAGTCGGGTGAGTCGCCTGGCGACTCACTCGCTCACTCACTCGCCGTGAGCGACCTCTCTAATCTGGCTGCAGCGGAGGCAGTAACCTGGCAAAGGGCTTTCAGTCATACATAGTATTCCAAGCAATTAGTCTTTTTGTCAAATTTTATCACATCTTGGAAGGGTACTTTCTCATTTTCCATCTAAACCAATGGCATGTATTGCCTCTTTTCGACACGAAAAATCCATTTCTGTAAAGCGATGGCAATGTGGGCAAGTTAGAAAATTCACTCATGCTCTACAAATCGAACAGCGTTCCTTGTATGCATTAACTGGGCCATGCCTGCAAGCACGCTCTAGCCAGCGCATATGCCAGCCAGGCATGCACTCGCAAGTGCACGTTAACTGACGTTAACTGACTGCATTAGCGCGATATAGTGCATCAAAAGCAACCATATCGATGTATCATCTCTCTCGGACAAACGAAATACTTACAAAAGATCCACATTGAGTCTGGTTGTCCCTTACGGTGACGTAACGGTGGCTATTTTTCGCAGGAACTGGGCTGTTCTTTACGATCAACGGCGAAAACACTCCTCCAAGGATCTCGACACCAAGGGACAGGGGTGTCACGTCCTTGAGCTTGACCAGCTTCTCGACGGTCTTGTCCCCCGACAGGGCGGCGGCGTGCACCGCGGCGCCGTAGGCCACGGCCTCGTCGGGGTTGATGGCCTTGCAGAGGTTCTTGCCCTTGAACAGCTCGGACAGCATGGCGCGCACCTTGGGGATGCGGGTGGAGCCGCCAACCAGCACCACCTCGTCGATGGCGGCATGGCTCACCTGCAGCAGACATCACATGCCTGGCTATTATATAAAGTAAACCTGAACCACACGGACACGAACGTAATGCTCTTCTTGAGGCCTACTGACTGAGGAATTCAAAATTTCACTATGACCCCTGTTAGATTAGAAAATGCCGGAAAAGGTCTTTAAAGATCTACGGAGGCTTCGTATATCAAAATGATCAAATGTGCACAACACCTGATATTGGTAATGTACACAAGCAGTACCTTTGCATCGGCCAGGACCTCAGTGGCAAGGTCAATTGTCTTCTGGAACAGGTCGGCGCACAGGTCTTCAAAAAGCGCTTGGCTGATCTTGGTGCTGTAAGCAACCCGATGTCGAGCGAAGACCATGGGCACAGGAACCTCAAGGTGGTTGGACAGCTTGCGCTTGGCCAACTCGCACGCCCTACGCAAGTCATGCAGAGCCTGCAGGTCCATCAGAGCCTCCAAGTCCACTCCGTGATCCCGGCGCATCTCCTGTAATATTCAAATCGACGTCTATGTTGAACAACTTTCGTGAATCTAACTGCATACTGCCCACCGGTCATTTACGAGTGTATATCGGTGTTGTCAGAACTAAAATAAAAATTCCGAAAATCTTTGCTTTTAGCAAAAGATGTCGCATAGTTATACATTTTAAAAGTTGATGCAAAGTTTTCCTTTCAGAATTTCGGATAACTCGTAATTGTTAATTTCGATTATTGTGCTTTGCTCATGATCATTATTTGACATACTTCAATCGTCATTTGACGAATAGCCCTTTTCCACGATTGACATCTACCTTATTTAGGGATCTGTATAGTATTTGAACATTGCACGCTTTGTCTAAGCATCTCGTGTGTCAAATTCCGAGTGTGCTCGGAAGATGCATGGGATTCTAGCTGTGAAGTCTGAGTAAAAAGTCTCTTCCAAGATGTCAATATTCGAAAGGGGCGCAAGCGCTTACCGCCACGCAGTGACTCAGAAGCCGCTCGTCGAAGTCCTGCCCGCCGAGGTGTGTGTCTCCGCCCGAGGCGAGGACCTTGAACTCGTTGCCCTCGATGACCATGACGGACACGTCGAAGGTGCCGCCGCCCAGGTCGTAGACGAAGACCGTCTTCTTCTTGGCCGACGTCTTGTCCAGGCCGTAGGCGATGGCGCCGGCGGTGGGCTCGTTGATCATGGCCAGCACCTCCAGCCCCGCGATCCTTCCTGCCAAATCACAAATGCGTTGTTGAAAATTTCTGGGAGGGGATTCGCTCTAGATCATGCTTTGAGTCAGTTAGTTATGTCGAACGAACGAACGAACGAACGAACGAACGAACGAACGAACGAACGAACGAACGAACGAACGAACGAGTGTTGCCCCCACAATGGTTGGAATGACATGGTTCACCATCACAGGCACACTTAAACACTAGTAAACCTAACGCGTGGTATCACCCTCCGTTTTCAAGCGTCAACGCTTCAAGCGTAACAGGCTCATTCGACAGATTCACCCTACCTAAATGCATGAAAAATTTATGGTCCATGCTTCATTTCAAGCGTAACTTCTTCAAGCGTAACTTCACGCTTAACTCCAGCATAGAGTTACTCTTCAGTTTTACCAGTTAAATACTAGTAAGTTTGGAAAACTGGCTTAAACCAATGTGCGTCAAACGTCGAGGTCCTTGTTTTTTTTCAGCGAGTCTTCGCAACATTTGAAACTTACCTGCATCCCTGGTTGCCTGCCGCTGCCGCTCGTTGAAGTATGCCGGCAATGTGATGACGGCTCTGCTCACCGGCTGGTCCAGAAACGCTTCCGCTGTCTCCTTCAAGTTCCGAAGCACCATCGCTGAAATCTAGGGAGAACACAATGATGTAAACGCGGGCTTCCCACTCAGGGGTGTAAACGTATCTACGCCAACGCAACATTTTATCCAACATTTCTCCCGATGAGTGGTTACGTTATGCCATCGAAACGGCAACAGCAATGTCGGTTATTCGGTCTAACATATGCAGTTCCAAACGCCATCTATCGTTGACGCCACAAAAGGGAACGAAAGGCCGTTGTATTTGCAGTGCAGTTTTGGGCTGACTCTGTCCACGATGTATATACACACACGTGTTCATGTAGAATTTTGTACGTGTAACTTGCACGATTTTATGCGAAATGGAGCAAAATGTTTTGCAAAACGTTTGTACACAGGTTTAAAATCATGCATCACCACGTACAAAATTGTACATGAACGACTAGCGTTCATTCCTGGAAGTACCTCTTCTGGAGCGAACGTCTCCTTCTTGCCGCCGACGTCCACCTGGATCCTGGGAGCACCGTGGTCGTCCTCGACCACGTTGAAGGGCCATATGTTCTGGTCAGACTGGACACTGTCGTCTTTCCAGGGACGGCCGATAATGCGTTTGGCATCTGTCAAAGAAAAAAGAAAGCCATGGGATATAATACCGTGATACGGGGTAATTTCGGGCATCTCTGCCCGAAAGCATTGCGATGACGCTACCATCTAGCGGCGACCTCGGAGGCTTGTCCCGTTGCGCGCATCGCATTCGCCACACTTAAAACCGTCTGATCATTCCTCCGCAGACCAAAACAGATCCCAACTTTTCGAGATAGAGTAATTTTCGTATTTTACACGTTTTACCTAAATTCTTTGTATGCGTAAAAACTTCGACCGGCAAGCCGAAACTGTTCACGAACGGGTCATGAGTTATTTTTATTTCGATTCGAACTTGTTTTGAGCATGCTATGTCAAATTTTCAATCACCTGCGTCAAATAGTATGGTTAATAGGGGCTCATAACTAAAAAATTGTTACTTCTGGGGGTAATTTCGGGCACTGAAATGGCCCGCAAGGGCAAGCAGGGTTGTTCTGAACACTTTGAATTTCGCAGGGTTAGAGTGGTGTAAGCTTTTTCCAGCTGTTTAGAGCTCTCCTGAAAGATTGAGATATTCCAATAACAACGATCGATCGCTAAACAAACGTGTCATTCTACTCAAGGGAAAAAGTGAAGCAACAGCGGAAAAAGTGTCTATTTTCACCTCCAGCTCGCTGGAAGCCTCTTAAATGGACCCGACAAAAACCTTTTGTCCCCCCCCCCCCAATTCACTCATTAAAGCGTTTCATAGAGTACTTTTTCGTTGTGAAATGGCAGAGTTACGAGGCCCTTGCCGTTGCATTGCGGCCGGGGCCATAGCCTAGCCAGTCCGGCCCTGTTTCCAAGGATATCAGAGAGTGCTCCAGCTTGTGCTCACATCAAGGCGCGTACCGTACACCTGCCTGGAGGCCGGCAGGTCCTGGGCCGCCTCCCCGACGAATAAGGCTTCATCCTCCATAAAGCCCACGACGCTTGGAGTGGTGCGGCTGCCGCTGTCGTTGGCGATCACGTCCACTTTGCCCTTGCGCCACACGGCCACCACCGAGTAGGTGGTGCCAAGGTCGATGCCCACCACCGGCCCCGAGGACGGCTGTGACGCCTCTCCTGCGGGGGAAAAATAGGACAGGTGTTCCTGAACTTCGCCATGCTGCCGGAGGGGTTGAATGAAACGCACCACAAGCGCGCGCGCGACATGCTACACGTCGATCTCTGTCCGAACATCGAGCAGCCCAGGCTTGGGTATCGCACCCGATTCGTCACTGAAAGTGTATGACTAAAAAATGCACTCGTATGAATTATGTCAGAATGTAAGAAACATGACTGAAATCCGGATCAAAATTCGTACACCTCTAAGAGCTCACTGTGGCCAAAAATTACAGAGAATTCTGTAAACAACTTGTGCTAATTCTTTGTAACCCTAAACCCAGTATTTCCTGTAGCCTCTTGACATTCACCGGGCGACTCACAGTATTCTCTGTAGGACTTACCGTGGTCTCCGTGCACCTCCCTCAGTCAATGGTCTGCGAAGGGCAAGCGGAGAAAACTGTGAGTCGCACGGTAAATACTGCCAAGAGGCTACAGGAAATACTGGGTTTAGTTAGGGTTACAGAGAATTCTGACAAAAAAACATAACTGACTTTTCCGTAGTTTTTTGCCACAGTGCTGAGATTCTGAAAACTTAATCTTATATATATGGCCTGAGTTGTACAGAGTCAGAATACGTTTTCAGGTTCCAGTTGTGCGCGAATTTTTATCAGGATTTCAGACAGGTTTCTGACATTCTGACAAAATTTACACGAGTGTGACTTGCTGTCCAGTGCGAGGGGAGCTCACCGCTTCCCGCCATGTTCCCGGTCTCTCCGCGGCAGCAACGCAAGGACGAAGGACGTGCTGTCGCCACACGACCCACCTCCGCAGAATCGCGACGTCAACTGCGAGCACGGAGCGACGCCGCGACGCCGGATGGCATGTCTGCTTGGCTCGGCCGGCTCAGCAAGAGATAAGGGTGAGAGGGCAGTTACTGATGACGCTGTTTTTCTGTACATCTCGGATGTCTGAGTTACGGAAATCCATTCCAGCTCTGCTTGTGTAGAACAGAAGTCCCCACGGGGATATATAAACACCCATCCGCGGCCTAATAAGAAGTATTGCAATTGTCAAGGAATGCCCCACACTGTTAAAAAAGCCGTACTTATCACAGGGAAAAGGTACGGTCATTCCGTAACCTCGGCGTACAGTAAAACCGTACCAAAAAACCGTGCTTCCCGTAAGAGCCCATGTTACTAAAACCGTACTCTGTACCCCCAAAACTGTGCTGAATGAGGAACGGTGCAACCAGGCAAATTGTCTACCAGCTTTGTACCGTACTATTTCCTGTGGATTTTTTCTACAGTGCACCCCGGCGAGGGGAAAGAAGGAAGGGGGGCGCGGGCACTCACACACCGAGGCAAGACCTCCTTAAACCTTTAGCAACCCTAACCAAGCCGTAAAGTCTTCAAGAATTATATTCTCCGCGCTCAATCAAGCGAGTAGAGTCCGCAACCGACTTAAAATATTGACGAAATGAGTTGTGTCGAGTCGTGTAAGTTGCTTTTCGATTACCTTCTTACGACTATTTACTGTCTTTCTTCAGGTAAAAGTGCGGGCAAATGATTCTCGAATCGGCTACAAGTGACAAACCCGCTCTTCGGTTTTGCAACAAGGTATTCCCCTTTACGTGACGTAGAGGAGGAAAAGATACAGGACCCTATGCGTCGCGTGGGCTGGGGCATGTTTCGTGGGCTTTGTAGGGCTAGCGAGTTTAGATTTCGCCGAGTTTAGTGCACCTGAATTTTGACTGAGGGCGTGAACACTGGGGAAATATCCTGAACACGCAAGCCCTGTATTACGCGTAATTCACGTAAACGGAACACCACTTCGGGATCAAATGAGGCAAAACAGCAGCATTTCAATGCCGTACTACACGTTTAACACCACCGGAATGCAGCGTCATACCGAGCAGTCTGTACACGATTTCTCGAAGTGTTGATCCCTTCGATTTTGACCTTTCTCCTGACGCTTTCTCGCCAAGAATTTGTCCTGTTAAGTACGAATAATATCGTTTGTATTACAAATGGTTTCCTTTTTAGGCTACGAGGCCTAAGTGTCTTGCGCATATATTCCCCACAATACGAAGGAACTGGCGCTAGCAGAATAGGAACCTAGTTTTCCTTTGTATTACGAACATTTTTCCATGCAGAGTTTAGTTCAGGAAGAAAAGTGCAGAGTAAGCAAAGTACGCCACCCTCTGGGCAGGGGATCAGAGGTCTGAGGAGAGGGCCTCAGACTACTGATCTACTGACATGTACTGTAGCGGGAGTTCACTCTCAGATTTTCATTCATGTTAACTGGTCAAGGGATGGTTCAAAAGCCAAGACATCAGTTCAAGGGTTCACTTTTCTTGCCCTGTACTTTTCTCCCCTAACTGACCCCTTGCTTACAATAAAAATCCGAAAGAGATTCTAAATAGGCTTGCGCCGAATTCACTGTAACATAGCTCAAACTTCATTCATTCATTCATTCATTCATTCATTCATTCATTCATTCATTCATTCATTCATTCATTCATTCATTCATTGCAATTTCATTGTAAGAAATTTTAAGTTTACTAATAAGAATCTCACTGTGTAAGTGCAGAATTCGCCTCACCCCTCACTTCACGCTCGATCCGGGATGAGGGAGAGGGAGGGGGCGGGGAGGCGGGGAGGGGAGAGAGGAAGGGGGAAAGGGATCGGGGATAGAGGGAGGGGGAGAGAAAGGGGGCGGGAAGACGGGTAGGGGGGAGACGGGAAGAGAGAGGGGAGGGGGAAACCGGCCGACAGCTGACCCCACTCTCATCTGCCGAGCCGAGGTGGCAGTGTCTGGCGTCGCGCGCGACAACGCAGATCACCACACTGTAACGTCGCGGTAGTGTCATCCATCGACTCTGTGATCTGTCTCGAGCGAATCCCACTCTCTCCGTGAAGCAGCCATGATCTGCTTGCTGGTCCTGTTGGCCGCGCTGGCCGCGTCCGCGTCCGGCGTGGACCCGGTGGCCCTGCCGCCCGCCGACGACTACGTCCCCGACGCGTGCGTGCGCCCCATCGAGGACTTCTACAACCACGACAAGTGGGTGCGGCTGACGGACGACCTGTGGTTCCAAGCCAACGGCGCCCGGAAGGCAGTGGAACAGAGGTGGCGCCGCATCTCGGACCCGCTGCAGTGCGTGGGCGCGTCCCAGTGCAGCGTCACCGTCTCCCACATCAGCTCCTTCGCGCACTCCCTCAGCTGGGGCGCCTCGGCCTCCATCGGCTTCGACCTCTGGAAGAAGATCAAGTGGCAGGCCTCGGCCTACGTCAACATGTCGACGGAGCACGTCACGTCCTCGGCCGTGTCCTACACGTGCACAGCTAAAGGTGAGCAGACGACACGAAAGACCGGCGCAGGCGGCCAAAACGCCAAAACTCGAGACGCGTTTTGAGTTCCAGAGTCGATGGATGGGACTCAAATCGAACGTGTGACACCACTAATGGATTCCTTGTTCGGAGGGCAATCCATGGGTGGGGTCACACGTTCGGTTCGACTCCCAGCTAGCGACTCTGGAGCTCAAAACGCGTCTAGAATATTTGGCCGCCTCAACGGTCTTCTGGCCCACTGTGCAACACGGCCAGGATACAGTCAAGGGACGTGAATAAATTACGTTACGCAGTTTTGGATCCGTTTGGTGACTATACCGTATCCCCTGATCGCCGGCAGTGTTACGCTAGACCAGGAACCCCCGACCGGGCCTACTCCCCTGCGTAACGAGGAAAACATTTCCGAACGCGCTCTTCTACTTTCTAGTGGATTCTCCACTTGGATTTCTGGGTGACGGTGGTTTAGGACAGATTATATGCCCTGTGTATACTCTGTAGCTGTCCCGATTAAGAATTTTTGGCTTTGTGCTCATCGTGTTTTTGAAACGAAGCAGCTGCCGGTAGCATCCGACGCCTGCATGTTTGTTTGAGGCAATTTGATTCTTTGAGTCAATTGACGGACGGGGTTTCGGTTTAGAGTCAGTTGGGCCGTGTCTCTTGTCCTTGCCCCAAAGTTTTGCTGGAACTTCGCACCTTGGCAATTTTCTACCCTGCAAACTCAAATGTGTGCATGGCATGGCACGCTCCTCCTGGAGCATGTCATGAAGCACGCTCCAAATAGACCCTTTCGCTCGTCGCCGAGTGAAGAACAAAAGTAATCAAAAGGACAGGAACCACTAGGAACGTTCCTAGTGGTTTCTGCCTTTTTGATTACTTTTGTTCTTAACTCGGCGGCGAGCGAAAGGGTCTATTAAAGCATGCTTATCAGGCACGCTGTAAATTAGAGTGTGTCACCACACTGAGAAAAGAAAAGTGGTCAGTTCCGCACGAGGTGGTGCGGTCAATGTTCAGAAGATTTGACCACGTTTCATAATGCGGCCATCGCACTTCGTAGCGCAAACATGGGCTGTATCAAGTTAAGGATTCTGACCAATGCTGACTCTGATTCTGACTGGTGAAAGATTTTCACACTTAAATGTTTCCAAATCAATTCACTTCATGCTTTCCACATTCAAATTGTGAGTAGAAGTTTCCGTGCCATCAAATTAGGTGATATTTAAGCCTTAAATGACCAAAATCACAATCACGAGTCAGAATGAGAATCAGTCAGAATGGGTCAGAATCCTTAACTTGATGCAGCCGTGGTGAAGCTTATCGTGGCGGATTCCGCGTTGGTGATGCGGAGATGAGACACCTCGGGCGCGTCGCGTCATCGCGTTCGACTCTGAACGAGAGGTTCATCTGCACTTTAAACCGAAAAGTCTCGCGTAATATTCACGTGAAATATATATTCATGCCATTTGTTGTCCGTTGCAGAAAACCAGACGGTGTACCTCGCAGCCCGCGTGGAGTACTACGAGGTGTTCGGCTACGCGGCGGAGATGGTGCGCGGCGAGTCGGTGTCCGTGGTGCAGGGCAACGCCACCGTCCCCACGGCCATCTGGGGGTGGAAGGTGCCGTGCCGCCTCATGATGCGGAGCCCTAAGGTAAGCGGAAATAACTGCAGCCAAATTTGTACACCAAAATTACCCAAAAAGTGTAAAATTCACTGAAATTGATTGAAATTCTAAATTGTCTACTCAAAATTCAGTCGTTTTGCACGAAATTTATCGAAATTCAATAGAAATTAATTTTATTTGTACACCAAAATTCATAGTGATTTCCCCTTGCCTCTTAGTGAGCGCGGACGGCAGGAGCATTGCGGAATCGCGGCGCTGTCATCAAAATTTATCGAAATTCTTCTCTTAATTCTAGTATTTTTTGCCCGAAATGCGCCGAATTTTAACTGGAATTCATTTTGTTTGTACACCGAAATTCGCAGTGATTTTCCCTTGCCTGCCCCCAGGTTGGCGCGGACGGCAGCATCGCGGGGTCGCGGCGCTGCGTCGTCACCAACGGCACCGAGGCGGCCCTCCAGGAGGAGGAGGACCAGACCGCCAACGACGTGCCTCTCGTCCAACTCTCCTGAGGACTCCGAGCACGCTGCCGACACTCGGCAATCAACACGCCTCTCTCCGCCAGTGGTGAACATTAAAACAGTTTCTGTGATTAGAACTTTTTTTTAGGGACAAATAATTGCCTTGTAATGATGAAAGAACTATTTTTTATTCGCTTTTTACGTTTACAAATGAGTAATTGTACAAACAGTGTCGGATATTGGAAATTTCTCACACTATATTAATTGCAATGTATTTATAAGATTAAATGTTATATTGACCAATGAGTAATTGTATTTTAAGTTAAATTAAAGGACACAATGCTTCAAACAATCGGGGTTTTGCGACCACTTTGAAACCGAACACTGTTGTTCATGACGCCAAAGTCTTAGAATTAGCTACAGAAGGCTTTGACAATTAGAAGTACATAAGTACCTAACCCGTAAGTTAGATCGGAACGTTTCAGATTACGCACGTGATACGTAAATTAAGTTCAATTTAATATTCTCAATACATTTACTACATCAAAAGAAACCAAGCCAAGTGCCAAATTATAGAAAACGGTTTGATAGTAAAACCAGAAACAGTACTAACAGAACATGATCAAAGCAGCTGCCGTTGTCTAAGTGACTCTTCAACGCGTTCCTGTGCATCAGCGTTCTGGCGCTGGTATCGCTTCGCCTTCTTCACCATGTCCTGGATGTCCTCGCAGAGGTGCGCCTCCCGCCGCCTGATCCTGACCTGTGCCTGATTGTTGAAAGTCGGCTCAATGGCCGTCACCGTCAGCAAGCCGTCCGTGTCGATCTCAAACGTCACATCGATGGTGGCTTGACCGGCGGGCATGGGAGGGACGGCCACGGTGAACTTAGTGTCGAGGCAGTGGTTGTCCTTGACGAGAGGGCGCTCACCCTGATACACCTGAACAAGCACAATACGGGTCCGCTCTTCACATAATGTCCAAACCTTACAGTAGTATGTGTGCACACCAAATTACTCTGTACTATTTTTAGCATAAGCCTTGCAAAAAATTAGGCACTCGTTTTTAAATGCACACTAAAAGTTCAAGTAGAATTTGTTATGTGTAACTTGCACGATTTAGTGCACGCTTAAAACCTTGCGAAGTATTCTGAGCATTCATAATACAAACTAATTTACTTTGTTTTAAGAAGAAATAGTACGTAATTTACGAACTATTTTCTTTGTAAACTTACGTATGCTCAAAATACTTCGTTATATGAAGCTACTTTGCTTCGTAAGGCTTAAATAGTTTGAAAGGTTAGGTTAGGAGTGTGCAAACGTAGAATTCGCATAATAAAAAGCGTAAAAATGCATCAATTTGTGCAAATGTGAGCATAACTTAATGCAGAACGTTACGCAGGTTCAAAATCATGCATCACCACATACAAACTTTTACATAATCATAGTGTGTGCACGAACTTCTGCGTAACTGAGCTCGGCTTAGCTCGGCCTTCGCCGTCCATGAAGCCCACGACGCAGGGAGTGACGCGGCTGCCGCTGTCATTGGCAAGGATTTCCACCTTGCCCCTGCGGTACATGGCCACCACCGAGAACGTGGTGATGCCCACCACACTGCAAGAAAAATGACGTGTAAACACCGTGAATTAATTACCAGTTTTTCCCGTGAGCCAAACCCAGTGTTCACTGAGAGCAAAACCAGTATTTACCGTGATTTTTACAGTAAATACCGTGATTGGTCTCAAATCACGGTAAATACTGTTTTTGGCTCATAGTGAACACTGGGTTTGGCTCACGGGAAAAACTGGTAATTAATTAATGGCGTTTACACGTCATTTTCCTTGCAGTGCACCGGCCCTGCGCAAAACGGGGATCTTTTTGAAATCCCGGAAGGTACACTTTCTGGAAAATAGCGACTCGTAAAATGACATGTCTCCACTTCTGCTAAGTTTCTCCTGTTTGAGGAAAATAAAAATAGCTCAACTCCACAGTTATAAAATAGGCACCTAAACTACGCTCTTGAGGGAATTTCAGTACGACGCTCTTCAAGGCTTTTGGAGGGGCCTTTAAATTTTGCCTACAAAGTCCTGTACTGATTCACGCCCCTTCCTAGGGCATAACCTTTCCGCCAACGCTCAGTGTACATGTGTTCGAACAATTTTGACCGTGGCCTCACAAAAATTCGTGCGAAATTTCGGACAAAATGTATGAAAAGCACACATGCACTACTTCGTGTGAAACTACGTACAAAAATTGTACAGGAACGCGATGTCAACTGAGTGCAGCGACGAATGTTGAGGACTTCGATGTGCGAGAAAGAGCCACGCTGGGATGTATTCCCCGTCTCGACACACTAAATTACTATGTAGTTTTTTCGTGCATAGCTTTGCACGATATTGAGCATACGCGTGGAATGCACAGATTTGTGCGCAACAACGCACGTGGTGCTGCATAACAATGCACATTTTCATGCTTAGCTATGCACGAATTCGTGCATTTCCAAACGTATGCTCAATTTCGTTCAAAGCTATGCACAAAAAACTACATAGCAATTTAGTGTGGAGATACCGAAAAATGATAGTGTACAGCGAGTACAGTCGTCTCGCCTGCAGCCTAGAACAGCGAGCGCCCCTTGATGGAAAACGCGGTGTTACCCTAACCCCCTCCCCTCACATCCTCTGCATGCCGCGTCAAAAATTTCGAGATGCGCTTTCTTGCTACTGTACTGTTAATTTTCCAGTTAGATTTCTGAGAGACTGTGGACAGAGAAGAATGCCGCGCAGGAGGTTCACCAAATTGTTTTGATAATTTTTGCAGTGCCGATAAAGTAAGATGTGCGTGAGAAGCCAGGTATTCCCTATAAGGGGTCACCCGCTCCAGTCTGGGCAGGTCTTATCTCAAGTCTCGCCATTGCTGTCGGTGTGCGGTGTATTTGTGATTTCGTTCTCACTCGACGAAGGGCCAACAACCCCTTCTCTCGTTCATTAGACATACAAATAGTTTGAGATTAATTGTATTTATTTTACAGAAAAGGCAACTGCATTACATGATCGAAAGGAAAGACGCGACGACTACGTAAATTGTGAACACCTTCGAATATTCATACGAGGAATGTACTTCGAATTACCTGTATACCCCCAGCAAGAATGACTTAGTTTGATATCTGCCCAGTACATAAGTACCTAAACCGTAAAATAGATCAGAACGTCTCAATATAAGTACGTGATATGGGACTTACTCCATTATAATTTCTCACTAAATTTCCATCAAAAGGATCGAAGTCCAGGGCAAACGTTGACAAATGCTTGGACAATCGTTATTGTCTGTCCGAAATTTGTTCACAACTTAAAACAGAATCCTCGACTGAGAAACATGAAAGGAAAACTTGATCAAAGCAGGTGCTTATGTCTAAGTGAGTCTTCAACGCGTTTCAGTTCATCGGCGTCCTGGCGCTGGTAGAGCTTCGCCTTCTCCATCATGTCCTGGATGTCCTTGTCGCTGAGGTGAGTCTCCTTCTGAGTGATCTGGACCTGGGCACGTCTCCCCATTGTCGGCTCCACGGCCGTCACAGTCAGCAAACCGTCCTTGTCGATCTCAAAAGTCACGTCGAGACTGGCCTCACCGGCAGGCCTGGGAGGGACTTGCACCGTGTACTCCTTGTCCAAGCAGTAGTTATCCTTGACGAGGGGGCGCTCGCCCTGGTAAATCTGGAGAAGCACAACTACTTGAAACTGATGACTACAAAGTAATACAGCAAAAATTCTTCCAGACATGGCCCTTAAAACTCTCTATAGTACCGTGAGAAAAAAATCCAGCGAATTTCGGGAATTTCTGTCCATTTTTGTGAAGCATCTCATTTAAAAAATTATATCGTTGAAATTGAACTCAATTATAGAAATGAATTCCTGTTGACGGGACAAACAAAAAATGTCATCACAGTCTTTGGTGTGGATTCGAAATAAAAAAAAAGTTGTTAGCCGTCAAAAGGGGTCGAACCGCGGGCTGTTTTGAACATTTGGCTGCGAATAACTTTTTAATTCCGAATTTTAACTCGTCGTATTATCCTATGATATGTTTTGACATTTTTAGTTCGTCTCGTCCAGATTAATAATCATCCGTCAGAAACTTGAACGTCAAACAAGTACTGTGAATCCTGTGAAACTGCAGTGAAGGCTGGCGTGATTTAAGTTTTGATTTTTGTCACAGTGCATAGGAAATATTTTCGCATTCAAGTCTTGTGCCTTAACGTCATGGATGTTCAGCAGATAAAATCTGATCTATTATTGATGAGAGGGGATAGTTTTTAAATTTGACATAGATCAAAAAATGTTTCTTTAAGCATACAAATGGTTTAAGAATGTACCATATTATCGGAGGCAACATGACATGGCATGGCAACGAGGTGAAATCCCAGAAGGCACAGTCCAGTGATATTATTTGGACCAATTCCCCAAATAAATAAAAAATAGTAACAATTTTTTTCCGTCTACGCAGGGACGACTCAGAGAAAATAGGGGATCTCTCACCTTTGCAGACATATGAGTCTGATTGTCGCTGACGGTGTAGTACGTCTTGGTGTTGCTGCAGGGGATCGGGGTGTTTTTCTTAATAACGACCGAATATCTACCACCGATAATGGTTTTCCCAAGGGACAGCGGCGTCACGTCCTTCAGCTGGACCAGATTCTCGACGAACTTGTCCCCCGACAGGACGGCGGCGTGCACCGCGGCGCCGTACGCCACGGCCTCGTCGGGGTTGATGGACTTGCGGGGCTCCTTGCCGAAGAGGTCCACAAGCGCTGATCGCACCTTAGGGATGCGGGTGGAGCCGCCAACCAGCACCACCTCGTCAATGGCAGCGCGGCTCACCTGTCGGAAGTTAAAATGTGAAAACAGCACTGTTCCAGAGCAATATCAAATAAGAAAAGCCACACCTCTCCATGACCTTCTCCGATTCTCCTGATATTTTGTGGGCTTGTTAGACACCTAAAGGGAAGTCTTTTGCCAAATTTCCTGATCCTGAAAAAAATTATCGGCTTAGTTGCGGGTAATTTTAGTTTAACTTTTGGAGTAAAAACACGGATTTGGGTATTTTGCGCTACATGGACAACATTCATCCCTGGGGGTTCAAATTTGGCATCCTTACGTAAAATTGACCAAGAAACAAGCACTGTTAAAAAAAATATGAAAATTCAGACCGATTTCGTCTTACTTTGTGGTCTGAATCGCAAATTCATAAAATGAAACGAATATTCAGACCAACTGTCTGAAAAATGTGACTTGCTGTCAGAAATTTGGATTCTGACTGGCAAGTCTGAAAATTTACAGCGGCGAATATCAAGTTTCGTACCGGTGGACTGAAATATTGTACTTTGTTGTCCGAAATCCAAATTCAGACTTGTGAAGTCGGAAAACAGGCCAAAAATCGCCATTAACCTTAAACATTTTGCGGTGTTCTTAAAAATAAAGAATATACTATTGTTTTATTTCAAATAATACTTTCGTTTATTGTAGTACGAGCAAAGAGAGTGTTTCAGAGCTCCAAAACGGATACATTTTGCTATAGCCGCTAGGTGGCGCTAGTGTCGCATTATTGATATCTTGGAGTTAAAATTGCCTCTGCAGCCAAAATGAGGTGAACATTTAGTTAAAAACCTATTTCAAGTCATTATCTGAGATGGCATGAGTGTACTACAGCAAGATTAAATTGAATAAGTAGAGTATTCGCCAAATAACAGAGAATACAACTTCGCTCTCGCGCATGCCCACGGGTCGACGTGTGGTTGGGTTCGGGTCGATCTCTCTTCAGTTAGTGCAGTTACGGTTCGGTCGCTTCTTGCAACTTGCAATAGTTGACTTCATTTTTGAGTTCACATCCTCGCCCGTAGGAAAAGAATACGTTGACACAATAAATATTTCACTCTATGGAGTAGGTAATGTAAGTGAGACCACCTCTGTTATTTCTTTTTCGGACAACAAAGTCTGATAAGTAAGACCGAAAGGTACGATTTTTTATACAATATATTGATCTGAATATTTATAATTACGTTGTCTGAATTTTAAGACCTTGTAGTATGAAAGTTTTAGTATGAAAATTCATACTGCAAGTAAGTAAATCGGCTTCTTACAAAAAATTATGAATTTTCAGTAAATTTTTTTAACAGTGAGAATATAACCTCGGATTTGACGTGGGACGAATACCAGCTGCACCAGCCTCAGAAAACCACTAAAATATGGCCTAAAATTTACGTTTGGCTTGGGACCTTTGAGGAAAACATTTCTTTGCGCCATCCAATGTTTTGATCATGTAGAAAAGAACGAGATAAGTCAAATGAGCACCCGCGCAGATTTTTCTTACTAGCCGTTTAGGAGTTATGGGACTTTGAAGTCTAAAAGTTACGTCCAAAATACCTGAGATAGGAAGTTTTTTCAAAAAATTGACGAAAAATACCTTCTGCATACATGAATCGATTCATCTCAGCAAGACAAAGAAAAAGTTCCATTACAACTACGACGTCCGAATCGAAATGTAGATTTTCTGGATCATACAAGTTTTAAACTATAATGGTCTGGAACATTTACATTTCGATTCGGACGTCGTAGTTGTAATGGAACTTTTTCTTTGTCTTGCTGAGATGAATCGATTCATGTATGCAGAAGGTATTTTTCGTCAATTTTTTGAAAAAACTTCCTATCTCAGGTATTTTGGACGTAACTTTTAGACTTCAAAGTCCCATAACTCCTAAACGGCTAGTAAGAAAAATCTGCGCGGGTGCTCATTTGACTTATCTCGTTCTTTTCTACATGATCAAAACATTGGATGGCGCAAAGAAATGTTTTCCTCAAAGGTCCCAAGCCAAACGTAAATTTTAGGCCATATTTTAGTGGTTTTCTGAGGCTGGTGCAGCTGGTATTCGTCCCACGTCAAATCCGAGATTATATTCTTGTTTCTTGGTCAATTTTACGTAAGGATGCCAAATTTGAACCCCCAGGGATGAATGTTGTCCATGTAGCGCAAAATACCCAAATCCGTGTTTTTACTCCAAAAGTTAAACTAAAATTACCCGCAACTAAGCCGATAATTTTTTTCAGGATCAGGAAATTTGGCAAAAGACTTCCCTTTAGGTGTCTAACAAGCCCACAAAATATCAGGAGAATCGGAGAAGGTCATGGAGAGGTGTGGCTTTTCTTATTTGATATTGCTCCCTATAACTAGTTCGTGAAACAGCCCGTCCATCGCACAGAGGCCCAGAATATTCTGGCGTCTTAAGACGCGGCGCATGCGGTCAAAACTCTAGACGCGTATTAAGCTCCAGAGTCGCTAAGTAGGACTCAAACCGCACGAGTGACCCCACCAATGAATTGCTCTCCGAATGAGCAATGCATTGGTGGGGTCACACGTTCGGTTTGAGTCCCACTAAGCGACTCTGGAGTTTAAAATGCGTCTAGAATTTTGACCGCCTCAACGGTCTCCTGACCCACTGTGCAGCCCTACCACCGTGAGCGCCCACCTTAGCGTCGGACAGGACCTCCTTGGAAAGTTCTACGGTCGTCTTGAACAGGTCGGCGCACAGGTCCTCGAAGCGCGCTCGGCTGATCTTGGTGTTATAGCCGATTTGATGGCGCGTCAGGAACACGGAGAGATTGGCTTCAGGGAGGCTGGACAGCTTGCGCTTCGCCAACTCGCATGCCTTGCGCAAGTCCTGCAAGCTCTGCATGTCCTTCAAGGCCACGAGGTCGACACCGTATTGTCTGCGAATCTCCTGCAGCAGTAGAACAAAAACGCAATGTCAGCAAATTCGCAAAATTGAGAGAAGTTACTAAAGAAGCAAATAGTGTGACAGTAAGAACGAAACAAACAGGGGCTTGCATATACGACAACGCATAAAGCGCTTCAAGCGCGAGTTTCAACACAAATGAATGCAACTTAGAGCACACTTAATGTGTACGTACAGATTTGAACGTGGTCTCACACAACTTTCAACAAGCGAACTTTTACGTACAAAATAGTACGCAGAATCGTACAAATTCGTTCGGAATTTCGTGCAAAATTAAACGAAAAGCACCTGTGCGCAAAATAGACCCTTTCGCTCGTTGCCGAGTGAAGAACAAAAGTGATCAAAATTCGGGAACCAGTTGCTCGCCATCCAGCGGCCGATGCTGTGAACTTCGGCCAGACCTGTACCTGTCACCAGTCACGGTTCAGATTTAGATAGTTCACTGTAACGGCCGCTAGGTGGCGCGCTTCTGGTTCCGGGCTTTTTGATTACTTTTGTTCTTCATTCGGCGATGAATGAAAGGGTCACTTGCACTCTTAAAACCTTACGAAGTATTTTGAGCATACATATAACAAACAAAAATACTTTGTTATACGAAGAAATAGTTTGTAAATTACGAAGTATTTTCTTCGTAAGCATATGTATGCTCAAAATACTTTGTTATACAAACTACTTTTCTTTGTAAGGCCCGAAATAGTTTGTAAGGTTTTCTCAGTGTGTATGACAGCACGTTCAAAAAATTATACAAAGGAATTTGTTGTGTGCAACTTAGTACACGCGAAGAACGCTAACGCCAATATAAAGGATTGAGAAGTTGACTGCTAAATTACTACGCGGTCAAGGACTTCAATGGTTCGGATAAGAACAACATCTTACCTCCGCACAATGTTTCAAAAGACGCCAGTCGAAGTCCTGCCCGCCGAGGTGTGTGTCTCCGCCGGAGGCGAGGACCCTGAACTCGCTACCCTCGATGACCATGACGGACACGTCGAAGGTGCCGCCGCCCAGGTCGTAGACGAAGACCGTCTTCTTGTTGGCCGACTTCTTGTCCAGGCCGTAGGCGATGGCGCCGGCGGTGGGCTCGTTAATCATGGCCACGACTTCCAGCCCCGCGATCCTGCCTGCAGGGAGAGGGGGAGAGAGTTAGATGAGACACTGCGGATAAATGAAGTGCGTTCGTGTGAAGATTCGTCGGGACTTTCCAATCAGTAAGGGTGTCTTTACCGGCGTCTCTGGTTGCCTGCCGCTGCCGCTCGTTGAAGTAGGCTGGCACTGTGATCACGGCCCTGCTCACTGGCTCGCCCAGCGCGTTTTCCGCGGTCTCCTTCAAGTTTTGGAGAACCATCGCGGAAATCTGGAAGCAGGAACTACCTTAAGAAACTCATCACTAGAGAGTCCACACACCAAATATTTTGTGGGAGACGTCACAGTTTATAGTGCAGATGAGCTCTTCGTAAAATTTTGCACGCAATATCTCACAAAAATGGAAATGTGTGCTGTTTTTCGCACGAAAATTGTGCACAAACTTCATCTGCACAAAAAACAGTGACGTCTTGAACAAAATTGTGCGCAACGTTTAGTGTGCACCGATGTCCACTGTTTATCTTATTTTCTTCCGACCAACTCACAAGGAATAATTTCTGAGGAGGGAGGTAAGTGTAGTACCCAATGAGGGCTAGAGGACTTCTTTGAAAAGTCAAGTGTAAGAGATTTGGCTGGCAGCCAGCAAGCCATGCGGTAGACAAAGATGCACCAAAGGTTACCGGACACCTTCCCTTCACTGTGAAACCAAACGTGGACAACTCCACACTTGAAACGCGGAGGTGTGGAATTTTCAGTCTCCACGTTTAGAAGTGCAGAGTAAGCGATCTTCACACTTCAAGTGTGGAGTTCTCCACGTTTGCACCATGCCAATAGATAGGGGCTCTGTGAGCTCCTCCACACTTGAAGTGTGGAGACTGCCAGCTCTGCATTTGCAAGTGTGGAGACTTACTCAACACCACGAAGTGTGGAGTTGTCCACACTTGGTTTGACAGTGTTGAAAGGACCCACCTGCTCAGGGGCGAAAGTATCCTTCCTGCCACCGACGTCCACCTTGATCCTGGGAGTGCCGTTGTCCTCCACCACGTCGAAGGGCCACAACTTCCTGTCAGTCTGCACCATTTCGTCTTGCCACGGCCTTCCGAGCATCCGCTTGGCGTCTGGAGAACACACAAGAAACGAGACACGGAAGGGTAAAGCTAACGGTTGTCTCAAATTTAAACGACGCTCCTTTTGACTTGTTCAAGCCAAATTTTTCGGCTCAGAAAAGGGACGATGAGGGCGAGGGAATCACCTTGGCAAATAGTAATGTACCTATATCTGGACACAGAACGCACGAAACCAAGATGAACGATCTTGATCACTCTGGGCGAATCACGTCCAAGGATAAATCCTTAGATAAATCAACAGCACACGTACCGTACACCTGGTTGGAGGCCGGCAGATCCTTAGCCGCCTCGCCGACGAAGGACTCGCCGTCCATGAAGCCCACGACGCTCGGGGTGACGCGGCTGCCATTGTCGTTGGTAAAGATTTCCACCTTGCCCTTGCGGTGTATAGCCACCACGGAGTACGTGGTGCCCAAGTCGATGCCCACCACGGGCCCACCACCAGACGGCTTCAACAGCACACCTGAAAACAAAATAAAAACAATTGTGAAAACGGCATTTTGAAGGTTTAACAAATGCACAGAGAAGGAATCAAGGCATTTTTGCCACAAAAGTGTCTCATACCCCGGTCGCATTGTGTTCAATGTGTTCAAATCAACGTCCAAAACGTCATGTTTCTTAGGGGTATTTAACTTTTGGGACCGCCAATTCAATTATCATCGCGACTTCCGGTGAAATTGTTCAAGAGATCGAAGTGTCCAACACAGTAAATAGTCTATACAGAAGGGTGCTACATTCGTGACTGCGGAATCTTCTTCCCCTGAAAGTCTGTTTCGTAGAAGCTGAACATAGTCCGAATAGCTGAATTAATATGGTAACCCACGTTACTGCAGAACAGCCACAAACCGGGAGCGCGTGTTTAACTTAAGTTACGCAAGGAAAAAAGGGACATGCGTAACGCTGCGGTCAGCCAGCGCAGCGTCACGCTTAACATATAGGGTATTTCCGCGAATCTTGAAACGGACGTAAGAACACAAGAAAGTGCACAACTTCCGCCCCCTCGCGCGTGGAGGGGATAAAGATGGCTGCCCCTTCAACCCCCTCCTCAGGTGAGGGGACGGAAGTTGTGCACTTACTTGTGTTCTTACTTCCGTTTCAAGATTCGCGGAAATACCCCATTAACAGGAACATATTGCAGAGAAACAAGCAATGAATGAGAGCAACACTGGTATTGAAAACATTGGTAATTTGAGGAGCGTAGCGATTAGCGACGGTTCTTGGACGGTTCTTAGGGGGTCAACCGTCTAGGCAAGTGTAACGTCGCTTCACAATCATAGAGGGTCAAAAAGTGCTCAAAACTGCGTAACGCCTTTCATGGACGGCCCCTCAGTGTTAGAAATCACGAGTGGTCATGAGCCACGTATTTTTCACCCGTTCGTTTCAAACGAACCACTCGACTCACCTTTCACCGCCATTCTACCAGTTTCACGGTGACCACAGCGCAGGGATATCTTCTCGCCGCACGGCAAGCTGCTTTGAGGACGAAGTCACGACTGGCAGCAGCAGTGATACTACCGCCAACTACCGCTTCCAACGCTGGCTGCTGACTGAGCCGCCTCGCCTGCCGCCGTCCCCACGTAGCCCCGCGCACTGCTGAGACAGTATTCCCCGCGCACCAGTGCCGCAACAGGAAATCCCTGGCCGCTACGCTCCAGTTCTAATCAGATAATTTCCTACCAAGAGCGTTCTGTGTCGGCTTTGAAATACTAACGAAAATCCTTCGTAACCAACGCAGACTTTTACCGAAAACTTAAGTGTGCAAACTTAGTACACACGTAGAGCACTGACGTAAGTCAATTGCATACAAAGAGCATTTACGTGTGGTGTGAACTGAACTGAGTACTCACTTAATTTCCCAGTGTTCTTTGCAGCCTGCGAAGGATTTTTCCTTTCTATTAGTAACAGAATCGTTTCATTGCAAACGATTTCCTTCGTTGCCTGCGAAGCCGCCGTTTTCTATGTATTTTAAGTAGCGTTCTTATGTAGGGTTCGAAGTGTGGAACTGGAGTTGAAAGAATAATGAGGTTCTATTCCTTACGTCCTCAAAAGTGGAACAACTCTCTCAACAATTTAGATAGGGCTTTAGAAGTTTACTCCCTATTTACACTATCGCTTGCCGATAAGTGAAAGATCAGTAGATTGGGCACTTATCGAACTTCAGGAACTGGCAACGCACCACCTAGCGGCCATTTGTCTAAGATGAACGAACCCTAAATGATCAGAATTGCAGATCCTGCTAAAGTTCACAGCTGCATGTCTGCAAGCGCGGATCCAGAGGGGGCAAAAGGTCAATTTCCCCCCCCCCCCCCAGCCATATAGCCGCCTGAAAGGTAGGCAAAAAAGCAAGACTTTGCCCCCGTAAGTAGGCAAAAAATACTACGTGGCCCCTCCCTTGGGCCGACTCTGGATCCGCCACTGCATGGCTGCTGGTTCTGGAGCTTTGATTACTTTATTTGTTCAGGCGGTGACGTGCGGGAAAGTCTATTTTATATATTACGAGAGGAGACGGCAGATGTCTCAAAAACATAAAAGCCTAAAATGTTTAGGGACCTTATGTCGTTCTTACTTCTTCCGACACCCAAGGTTTCACTACCCGATATAGCGCATCTCTCACATTCGTTCAGGGTCACCTAGAACAGCCTGTTTGGTGACACAAGATTCAAAGGACTTAATTTGTCATTTTTTCCCCGCAGAATTTTGAGCTTTATGATGCATGCTATTATAACCTCAACAGTGCCAGAGAGCATCTGTATTCAGTTTATTTTATGATATTTTGTGTGATTCTCTGTGATGAATGGCTGCTTGCACCTGGAAGATTTTCACACTGACTAGACTGCTTAGCCGGTGGCAAGTTTGCCTCGCCACCCACAAAATCGGCAAGCCGTTTTGAATGTTGGAAATTGGCACACCTGGTCCTGAAATACTCCCCAGCCTGCCAAAATTTGGCATTGCAGGCGGTTCGGAGCGCCAAACATTTACAAGCTAATGAAGATTTCAGGTCCAAGCTTGCCGAGTTTGTGGCAAGCAAACGTGCTACCGGATATGCAGTGATGAGGGCCCAGTTTTGTGTTTAAAGTGGTAACATCACTAATCGACCATGTGTGTCACCATAACGTTACTGTGGTCGCGTATCAATGCTTCTGGGAGTGGAGTAGCGCCCAGAGGGGAGAGGAAAACGAACAAACGAAACATTTTTAATTCATCTATATCGAAAAGATTTCAAGTCCATGATTAGAATCCAAGTTACAAAGAAATTGCGTCCGTAATCTTTTAAGCAACTACTTTCTTTAAGAATCACCTTCAGCTCGCGACCAGGCGCTGGTAGCGCTTCGCCTTCTGCATCATGTCCTGGATGTCCTGCTCGCTGAGGTGCGCCTCCTGCCGCGTGATCTTGACCTGGACCTGCTTCTTCTTGGTCGGCTCCACGGCCGTCACAGTCAGCAAGCCGTCCGTGTCGATCTCGAACGTCACATCGATAGTGGCTTGACCAAGGGGCTTAGGAGGGACGTCGATGGTGAACTTCTTGTTCAAGTAGTAGTTGTCCTCGACGAGTGGGCACTCGCCCTGGTACAGCTGAAAATGCACAACACAAAATTTAGAGAAAGGTGGGGGTAAGTTGGCAGCGGAAGGTACAGGGTAAGAAAAGTTCAGCTCGTGTGAAGCTTTTTTGCCGTTTTGAAAGAGGCGTAACTGGGAATATGTTTTGTTTGCTCCCACGTTTTGCTCAAACTAAAGTTTGAACCTATCAGCACGGTTGGGACAAATACAGCCACGCGCACAAACATACAAGTGAGCACAATACCCGCTCTGATGGACATCATGAGAGAAGGGCGCTTCTCTCATGTGGACATGACCTGACATAATACGACAAAAGAAGAACGGGTATATTACACTGGTCTCAGGTCAAACCAGAATGAAAACGAACCAGAAATGATGGATGATGATGGAAATACCTATGAAGTACGTCTTCACATCATTTTTCAGAATAAAATTCAGGGTGCCCGAGACTTACATGTGACGTAATGAAGGTCTGGTTGTCCCTGGTAGTGCACATCTTCTTGGTATTCCTACAGGGAATTGAGGTGTTTTTCTCAATTATCTTTAAAAACTCTCCATGGATGAGGCTGCCTCCAAGAGATAGAGATGTCACATCTTTCAGCTTGACAAGGTTCTGGGCAGACTTTTCCCCCGACAGGGCGGCGGCGTGCACCGCGGCGCCGTAGGCCACGGCCTCGTCCGGGTTGATGGCCTTGCAGAGCTCCTTGCCGTTGAACAGCTCGGACAGCAAGGCGCGCACCTTGGGGATGCGGGTGGAGCCGCCCACCAGCACCACCTCGTCGATGTCACTGTGGATCACCTGCGGCAGACATCACACCGATGAAATCCTATTCCCTTCGCTAAGCTGTGCCATAACTTTCTTTTTGAATCCACCAGCAGGACACTGACAGCACTACACGTTTTCGCTTGCGAGGACGAGCACTTAGTAAAGGAGATGGACGCGCTCAAGTGTTGAGGCCAACTTAGTAATGAAATTTGTCAAATACGAATGCGATTTAAATTGAACTTAGAGTAACCGTGTTGTTCTCTACTTTTTCATGCGAAAGAAACGAGTCGCGTTGTGAATACACACTTAACAGTAGCGCATGGTAAGTGTTCTTAGTAACCTGGGAGACAATGAAATGTCTCCCAGTGTTACGACTCTACAACGTTAACAATAATCCATCCTGAAAAGTTTACAATACAGAAAATACACAGTCAACTGAACTGGCCGAATCTGGTCTTCTCTGATAGACCAAATTCAAAGATATAGACATGAAAACGGATTCGTGGCGTTTCTCATAGAGAATCGCTCGGAATCCTTGGTAAAATCGAAAATACAGGAGTCTGTGGCTCTTTAAAAGGACAAATCCCAAGATATTGACTTTGGAAATAGATCCATGGCGTTTTTGAACGCGAATCGCTGATAAAATCGAAAATATACCTCTGCATCGTTCAGGACCTCGCTGGAAAGATCTATTGTCTTCTTGAAGAGATCGGCGCACAGGGTTTCGAAGAATGCTCGGCTGATCTTGGTGCTATAACCGATCTTGTGACGAGTGAAGTACACAGTCAGAGTGGTCTCGTGGTGATTGGACAGCTTGCGCTTGGCCAACTCGCACGCCTTGCGCAAGTCCTGCAAGCTCTGCGTGTCCATCAGCGCCACCAAGTCCACGTCGTGCTCCCTGCGGACCGCCTGCAACAGCCAAAACAAACACCCTGTGAAACCACACACTACAGTGTGTACTGAGAACTGGTGGCTTGTGTCACCTCTTTGAACTGTACTGCCTTTTAAGGGGTTGTTCTGTAATAGTAGACAGCAAGTCTCCATACAGAATTACTTTGCTAGACAACTGCACAGTGTTTTCTTATAATACAAACGAAGGTTTCAGGATTAAAGATTTGCTACAAGACTTTTGTCAAGTGCAATGGCATGCGAAGCAAGCTATGTTAAATCTGAAACGAGCAGGGAAAGGAAGAAAATAATAGGAGACGTTTCACCCATTCGCAAAAGATGGGCTTGGTCTCCTTTCGTCTTCTTGTGCAAAGGGACAGGAGTTGTGGACCTTTCACTGTCGTTCCCATAAACGTGGGGCAGCGTTCGTTTCAACATGTATTGAGTTACGTTTGGTTGAGTACAACGTCGAAGTCGTCTCAATGTAAATCGAGGCCTTGTTAGTTCTATTAAGAACCGCGTGGAGCTGACCGCATTGAATAGAATGTGGCAGAGAATTCAAACGAACGTCATACAAATCGCGTTCGTTCATACGAACGTAGCGTCACTTTCCTGGAAGGACAGTGTTGCGAGAATCTTACCGCCACGCAGTGACTCAGAAGCCGCGCGTCAAAGTCCTGCCCGCCGAGGTGCGTGTCTCCGCCCGAGGCGAGGACCCTGAACTCGCTGCCCTCGATGACCATGACGGACACGTCGAAGGTGCCGCCGCCCAGGTCGTAGACGAAGACCGTCTTCTTGTTGGCCGACTTCTTGTCCAGGCCGTAGGCGATGGCGCCGGCGGTGGGCTCGTTGATCATAGCGACGACTTCCAGCCCCGCGATCCTTCCTGCCAAGATGAGAAAAATATGTAGAGACAATGCAAATCCTTTCCTATCAACTTCCTACAACTTCATAACGCGTCTTGAAAATAAGATATTTCCACGATTATGCGAGATGAATACGAGCAATTGAACTTGGCTCACCTGCGTCCCTGGTTGCCTGCCGCTGCCGCTCGTTGTAGTAGGCCGGCACTGTGACCACGGCCCTATTGACTGGCTCGCCCAGCGACATTTCTGCTGTCTCCTTCAAGTTCCGGAGCACCATCGCAGATATCTGGAGGAACGATACAAGTGTAAGAGGAGAGTGGCAGCTGAACGAGTCGGAACAAGTGGGCAACCAACTACGAAATCCTGTGTCCGTGTGTCCCCCGGGGCACCTGAAATCCCTGCAAATCCAAAACCTAAAACTCAGCGAAATCCTACATTCCTCTTCAGAAATCATGTGCACCCAAACAACGAAGGAGGTTGCCCCTCGCACCTACACATCAGAGAATTTTCATGGAAATTCCGAAAGATGATCAATATCAGTTTAGTTGTCGACATTGTTGGCTGCTGTCAAAATCCTCCATTCTTGCTCAAAATACTCAAAGACTTTGAAGCCACTAAGAAAATAGAACGATACGAGGAGGACATCGTACCAATTGTGTACGAGGCGTCACAGTTTTTAATGCACATGAACTTTACGTACAAATTTGCAGGCAATTTTGAACCAAAATGGGGAAATACAGCTCTTCGTGCAAAAGTTGTACGAAAAGTTCATTTGCACAAAACACAGTGATGTCTCATATGTAACTAAACGTAACATGTAGTGTGTACGCACTTACCTCTTCCGGGGCAAAGGACTCTTTCTTGTCACCCACGATCATATGGACCCTGGGAGCGCCGTTGACCTCTACCAAGATGAAGGGCCACATGTTCTTGGCAGACTGCATGCTCACATCCTTCCAGGGCCGACCGATCATTCGCTTGGCGTCTGTGCGAACAGGAACATAACATTACTGAAGCGTCTTTGGTGCTCAGCGGAGCACACAATAAATGTTCTTGTACAAATTTCATGCGAGACGTCGCAGTTTATGGTGCAGATGTGAACTCCTCGTTCAATATGGCTCGAGATCTTGCACAAAACTGAGGAGAATTGTGCGGTTTTTTATGTGAAAATCGTACGAAAAGTTCATCTGTACGAAAAACTGCTGCCTCTCGAGCAAAATTATACATTACATTTAGGCATCTCATTAGTGCAGAGCTTTGCATGAATTCAAATGCATCGCGGAATATGCATAAGTGCATGGGCAGGACCGGGATAAAATAAATTGAACAGATTTCTGGGGATACGTATTGGGTCGTCCCTTGAAGATTGCGAACTAGACCATACTTTAAAATAGTTTTTATGCTTCTAAAGGCGGCAGGAAGGGTCGTCGAGGGCCTTCCCCAGGATGCGTCACACGTAAAGGCAATTTTTATTTTAAGATGAGAAATGCTCATTAAGCCTGCCTATGAATTAAAATGTATATTCCTCCATATAATCTAGAAATTCGCACAGAAAGGAACTCGCAATGGGAATTGCAGTGATCTACGCTTGCCCCCGTTTAACTGGAGTTGGTAACCAACACACGTACCGTACACCTGGTTGGAGGCAGGCAAGTCCTTGGCCGCCTCGCCGACGAAGGACTCGCCGTCCATGAAGCCCACGACGCTCGGGGTGACACGGCTGCCGTTGTCGTTGGCGAAGATTTCCACCTTGCCCTTGCGGTACATGGCCACCACCGAGAACGTGGTGCCCAGGTCGATGCCCACCACAGGCCCTGCGGAAAAGAGACAAAAGTTCCGAATGAAATCGCTGAAGAGGGTCATACCCGGGGCGAATTATGTTTAAAGCGTCCCTTTTGATGTTTTGAACTTCTTGGACGGCCAATTCCATTAACATTTCGAGTCCAAGTAGAAATTTCTTTTTCGTGAACATGATGATACCGCCATCGTCGTAACGAATCCATTTCCCTTTTAAGAAGTTCAGTTTTAAATTTATGGGGCTCGATTGTCAAAATAGGAGAGTGCAGAAGCTTCCTCTCTTCAGACGTATGAAAGGAGGCTTTTGATAGGCCGATAAAACCCGATTCCGGCGTAGTTGTTCAAGTAATCCAAGTGCCCAGCGAAGTAAGCAGTCTATAAGGAGGGGTGCGTTTGAGCGCGACCTGAGAAACTACCTTACCCATGTTCGTCCGTTTCGAGAGTAGGTAAATATCACCGCGTAGGGTTCCCGACAGTCAGCGTGAGGTTACGCTAAACACATTAGATGTGAGCGCACATCTCCAGAGGAGCAAACAGTAAATAAGGGTAAAAATAGTGTTTACTCGAGAAATTTGGCGTATCGTTTCGGTGAGGGGGTTCTAGGCCAGCGTAACGCCGCGTCCCATGAGGGGCCGGGGGGTTTAAAATGTTGCCCAGGCGTAACGTAATTACTGGTCGGCCTCAAACGAACCACTCGACTCACCTTTCCCCGCCATGCTACCAGCTTCACACAGCAAGCCGCCTGGAGGACGATGCCACTACTGACAGCAATGCAACAGCTTCCAAAGCCGGCTGACTGCTGACCAGGCACTGAGCCGCCGGCCGGGGCCTGCCGCCTTTCCCGCGTTAGTCTGACGCACTGCTGAGAAACTGCACCAGATATCCTTGGCCACTACGTTCTAGCTGTACACACATAAATGCCTTCATTAGCGTTCTTCGTCGGTACAAAGAAAACGGCGGCTTCGCAGCCTACGAAGGGAATAGTTCGTAATATAAACGAACTTCTTTGTAATGTAAAGGTAAAATCCTTCGTAGCATACGTAGAACTAAGTCGCAGCGTGCGAAGCCGACGTTTTCTTCGTATAACCAAGAGCGTTCTTTGATTGAAACTGGAGTTGGAGGAGTGATAAAGGGTTCTATCCTCTACGCGATCAAACGTAACAATAGGGTATTACGAAGCAACCGGACCGGAACCGAAGCAGTAGAAATATCTGGATCCGGTATGAGAAATCGGGTGTGCGGAAGCCCTAAATTATGCAAAATCGGGTGTGCGAATGACCTCCGCACACCCGATTTCTCATACCGCATTTAGATAAATCTACTGCCTGGGGTTCCGCTCGGGTTGCATCGGAATACCCTCTTTTTTGATTTTGGCTAAATGAAAGCATGTCTCGGAAGTTAAGTTTTTGGCAAAAATCGATTCACGGCCGGTTTGCTCCCAGAGATCCGATGTTTTCTTAGGACGTGAAAAGAACACAATCAAGCAATCTGTGCACAGCAAAATTCTGAGCAACATTCAGAGTAGGAGCACTGAAAATTAAATGGAAAGACTTTGCGCCAAAATGTGGCGAGACAAAAAGTCTTGCCAAGTTTTGGTCGGACCTGCAAGTCTCGCCAAGACTTGGTCAGACAAAAATGTCTTGCCACAAAATGGTGAGACTTTTTGTCTGACCGCGCTACAGGCCGCATGGACCGTGTTGACTGGGTTCAAATGTCTTACCACATTGCGGTCAGACACAAAAGTCTCGCCATTTTGTGGCAAGACATTTTTGTCTGACCAAATTTTGGTGAGACTTCGACGTCTGACCAAAAATGGGCAAGACATTTTGTCTCGCCTCTGGAGTGGCGAGAAGTCTGATCTTTGGATTTACAGTGAGCACCTCAATTCCGAGACACTAATCGAATCACCAGGCGGTGCTCGCCTTTACCCAGAGAGGCTGCCTGCCATATTCAGCGATAGCCCACCTTCCCGATTTATCAGTCACTACTGACCAGCGCAACTCTCAAGAGCCCGAGGCAGACGGGGCCCCGCCAGTGCCTCCTCTCCCCCGCTCCTTGCCGGGCTGGGAATCGGCAGCGCCGACGCGTTGCCTTATCAAGGCGCCTACGTCACACGTCCCGCTTTTTGAGCAAACGTAAATTGTACTATTTTCTCTTTAGCTATGCACAATTTTGATCGTTTTTAAGATGAAATTGTCAATAGATTATGTAGAAATCAAAAAGTACATTGCAATTGACATAAAGTAAGGTTTAATGGACTAAATACCCTATATAATGGACAAAAACATGCAAAGCTAAAGAGAAAATAGTACATATTACGTTTGCACAAAAAACTTTTTGGCAAGAGATAAAAAGTCAATACGAGTCTGAGAGTGTACAACTTTGTTTATGTAACTTGCACGATTTTGTGCATACGCGGAATTTGCATAACATTATGTATGCGTCAAAATGCATAAAATTATGCAAATTTGAGCACATTTTCATGAAAAACGTTACGGAGGTTTTAAATCATGCATCACCATGTAACTTGTACACTCTCGGTCTCATATGGACTTTTTTTTCTTTCTCTTCCTTATAAAGTTTATTGAGCAGACGTGAATTGTACTATTTTCTCTATAGCTATGCACAATTTTGTTCGTTTTTAAGATGAAATCGTCAATAGATCATGTAGAAATCAAAAAGTACATTGCAATTCACAAAAAGTCAGATTTAATAGACTATGCCGGTCTTCTGGCCCACTGTGCAGCGGGAGCGGGAGGCAGTAAGGTGGTGATGCAGTTCTGCGCAGCGTCCCCTTCCAGAGCGCCTGAATTCAGGCGCTATTAATAGCTGATGGTAGGCAATGCCGCGGCCGCGAAAAGGCGCCTAGTAGGCTGGCCACCCAACGCACTGCACCGTATCGGGTCGCTCCGCTCAAGGCCACGGGGAGTTCGGTCTCCGGCTGAAGCTGCCGCCTTCACTGCAAGAAAAACCACAACGAAAGTACACAAATTACTGGCAAATTTTTTATCAGGAATTTATTGTACTTTCAAAGTACAACAATTGTTGTACAATTGTTGTACAAAGTACAATGGAACCGGCATGACGAGTGCTGTGCAGTCCAGGCCTCGTTGTGGTTCGTACAATTCTCGTTGTACTTTCTACAATCCCTGTTGTACTTTTACTGTACAGTTTTTGTTGTACTTTTGTTGTACTATCCACACTTTTTCTTGCAGTGTTTCGGGAGGCTTCGGAACGTCTTCGGGTTCAGTCGGCTGCCCCCGACTGCCACCCTCCCTCTTCCTACATTGTAAACCCCTCGGCTCCACCCAAACTTTGGAGTTGTAGTGTTTTGGTTCTGTTGGTTGAACAAAGTTTTTGTGAGTCTTCTGTGAGACAAAAGCATTTGGCACTTTGTTATTTGTTTACCTGAATCTAACCGGACATCTTAACTAAGAAGCTCCACGAAGACGCTGCCGCGCCTTGGCTCGCCGGCACAGCCAACATAATCTTGTCCAAGTTTTGATGACTTTCGATGGATTTTAGTCAATTTTACTCTTCATCAGCTCAGTTCGGATACCTCATTTGAAATTCACACTACTCTGTCAGTTCTTTGAAGCACGGGCGTTTTGTAAGATATATACACAAGTAAACCAAAGGCATATGCCCTTTGAAAGGCATTAAGTCATTATGTCCAGGGCGTGAAAGACTTCTCTACAAAACGAAAAGCGTACATTGTATGCTCTAGCTGGAGCATGCCTGCAAGTACGCTCTAGCTAGCGCATGCCTGCCAAGCATGCACTAGCAAGTGCATACCTGCCTTGTACACGCTCTGGAGCATACATCTAGTGCACAAGGAATAGGGAGTTGTCAGCTCCAGTAAGCGTGTACATGGCAGGTATATGCACTTTGGTGCATGCTTGGCAGGCATGCGCTAGCTAGAGCGTGCTTGCAGGCATGCTCCATCTAGAGCATACAATGTACGCTTTTTGTTTTGTAGAGTTGTTATGCCCTTAAAGTCATCGTAGTTTTTATGCTTTTGTTTTACCTGTGTATGCATGAGTCAATTTTACCCTTAGTAAGCTCAACCTTATTTGAAATTCGGGCTCCTCTTTAAAATTTTTGATCCACGGACGTCTCATCATGAGACATGCATGAGTGTATTACGAATGGTGCTTTGCGATTAAAGTGTTTTTGCGATCTCATCGGCTTAATTCGCTCGGAGATAATGGAAGGCATTGTCTAGTCGGCCCGCCTGTGACTGTTTCGGTGCCCAGCCTGCCTGTTTTGATCGCTGCTGGGGCACTTGACTGTAGCGGTCCATTCTGACCATGCGTGTCTGTGTGTGCTTGTGTACACTCTCAAGATCCTACTGAGATTTTTCTTCGGAATAGGAACAGAAAGTTTAGTATTATGACAGCACAGCGAAAGTAGTAACCTATGATGAAGGATTCTCAATAACTTATGATCAATTTCATCGTAGTACGAACAAATTTATCTGTATTATAATACATTTGTGTCGTAGAGTACTGAAAATCAGCTTAGTATTATAACAGCACGGCATTTCTCAGTAGGAAATTGGGAGTGTAGATTGGTTTACAAGTACACTCAAATCAGCCAAATGCCCTCTTCTCCCCGGTCTCCCTTCACACCCGAAGAAGGAACACTTCTTCATCCATTACACTGGTAAAACAAAGGTATGAAGACCTCGCCCTGAGGGGCATAACAAGTCTTTTACGCCCCATGGGCATGATGATCCAATGCCTTTGGAAGGGCATTAAAATTTTGCCTAGAATTCTTATACTTATTCACGCCTCTTCCTAGGGCATGAAACGACTCACGCCGTTCAAGGTCTCAAAATCGTTTACGTCCTGCAAGGGAATAGTTTTAATGCCTTTGTTTCTCCAGTGCAGTCGAGATTTTCCTCGAACATTGAGGAAAATCCCTAAGTTGACTCACCACTCACCACTCTACCTGCCGTGCAGTGCTCATAACCTTACAGAACCGATTGCCGCGTTGCGTGGCCAATATATTTACATTAGCCAGTGAGCCTAACGGTATAAAACAATTGAATCGCATGCAGGATTAAGATAAAGTTTGAATGACCAGGAAAACTCCGTAACTCTGTGGGCTCTCGAACGTGGCTTCGGTCTTCGCGCAGCCACAGGTGATAAAGCACGAATTCATGATGAACACTGAGAATGAAAGAGTCATAATCACGACTAAAATTTTGAGCGAGGTGTTCTCTATCACCCAAGTTTGGGTGGTATTGTGGTATTTGGGTGATAAAATGATTCTCACCCACATTTGTGCGATGTAGTATATCACGCCCAAAATTGGGTATTGATCAAGAATCTTAGTGGATCTTGCAGTGCGTTTAGAGCTCCAGAGTCGCTAAATGGGACTCGAATCAAACGTGTGACCTCACCGATGGATTACTCTCGAGGAATTCATTAGAGGGGTCACACATTCGGTTCGAGTCCTCTTCAGCGACTCTGGAGCTCAAAACGTGTCTAGAGTTTTGGCCACCTGCGCCGGTCTTCTGACCCACTGTGCATTGCCACCACATAATGATGGCTCGCCCACACTAATAAAAGCTTACGGCGAATTTCACTGTAAGCTACGGCGAACCTTGCAGCACTGTAGCTTGCGGTGAATTTCACTGTAAGCTACGGTGAATATCACTGTAATGTACGGTAAATGTCACCGTTGGCTACGGTGAATCAGGGTGCATGACCGTTGCTTACAGCGACATTTACCGTACCTTACAGTGATATTCACCGTAGCTTACAGTGAAATTCACCGTAAGCTACAGTGCTGCAGGGTTCGCCGTAGCTTACAGTGAAATTCACCGTAAGCTTTTATGAGTGCATATCGCCGTGCAGTCGGCGCATGGAGGCCGAGCGGGATTACGGTGGAGTAGCGCGGCATTGCCCAGTCGTGCCCTGCCTAGGAGCTCGCCAGTGAGGCGCACCCAATTTATCTGGCAAAGTCGCAGAGCCGGGCGACGCTCCAATATGAATGGCCCGCTTGTACTTCGAGGCCGCAGTCGCTGCTGCTCGCGCGCCGCGCACCGATAGGCCACAATGAGGGCGGAGCTCGTCGTGCTGGCCGCGGCCCTGGCGCTGGCCACCGCCACGACCCCCAAGGCCGACGCCGTCCACGCCGAGACCAAGGAGGGCTGGTCTACCGCCCTCCACGCCGAGACCAAGGACAGCAGGTCCCACAAGCTGAGGGCGAGCACCGTCGTCACCGGCGCCGACTTGCTGTACTTGTTCGACCGGCCGCCGGAACCCGTTTTCACTCCCCGCGGAGTGAACCGCGACGTCGCCTACGATGTCCCTGAGCAATACTTGGTGAGGGCGCGGACGTGGGTTCAAATCCTGCACGCTCAGCGCGCTACTGACTTTTGGTGGTCAATTGGTCAATAGTTATGCAAGTAATTGTGCAATCATATTACGCACTTTCCGTTTCTTAAGGAACTACTTATGAATTGTTAAGTAGTGTACTGACAATTTCGTTTTGAAAATAATTTTACATTTTGGTACCTCTTTTAAAAAATCATTATAAAAAACATAAAAAATTTTTCCATAATTTTTTTTTTAAATCTCCTCAGCCTGAACGCTACAAGAGAGTGGCTGCAGTGATCGCCAGCACGGCGCGCCAGGACGGCGTCCGCCTCATCCCGGTGCCCTACGTGGACCTCAGCGAGTACGAGGCCGTGTTCGCCGACGTGGAGGTCGACGTACCCTACCGCGACGGGAAGTACGCGCGCGGCGCGCCGCCCGGCATCACCTGCGCCAGCCGCTTCGAGCACTTTTTCCGGAGTGAGTCAGTGGCGGATCCAGAGGCGGCCTTTGCGGAGGGGGGCAATGCAGCACTTTTTGCCTACTTACAGGGGCAAAGTAGCAGCTTTTGCCTACCTTTCAGGCGGCTATCTAGGGGATATTGGGGGGTGGGGGGGGGGGCAAAAACCCCTTCCCCCTTGTATCCGTGCCTGGAGTGAGTAGGTTCCTAGATTCTAATCCCGGCCGGGCATAACTACACGAATTTTTTTTTTTTATTTTCTCTGTTTCATTTAGTCCGATTTGTCGTGTGTAATTGTGACGGTGAGTGCGCCGCATAGAAGCTCTCCACCCTAAATGTCTTCTCCATATTATGGTTTCTCTGTAATGTGGTGGTGTAGCTGCCTTTGAAACATACCTTTCAAACTTCTTTTTACCTTATACATATTTTGTGGAATTTTCCTTGTATTATTGAGTAAATCTGTCTCATAATACTTTGGTGCAGCCTTTCACCGTGCGACATTCAGAGTGTCGTGCCCTCAACCAAACGATAGAGTACTTTACAAGCACTCATCCAGAGTGCACTTAGTTGACATGGGCTCATTGTCTCAGAGCTCCTGTTCTTTTCCAATCAGTACCCCACTCCGAAAAATTGTGCCCCTGACTGCACAGTGGGCCTCAAGACCGACGCAGGCGGCCAGAACTCTAGACGCGTTTTGAGCGTCAGAGTCGCTAAAAAGGACTCAAACCGAACGTGTGGTCCAACCAGTGAAGTCCCCATTCGGAGAGCAATCCGTTGGTGGGGTAACTTGTTCCATTCGAGTCCCAGTCAGCGACTCTGGGAGCTCTAGAGCTTTGTCCTCCTGCCCCACTGTGCGGTCAGGGGTCCTGGCCCACTGTGCAGTCAGGGGGTCCAGCTTACTTGTGGACTGTACTCGAACCCGGTCCCTGTCGCAGACACCTCCTCCAACGACGAGCTGCTGGCGCGCGCCGTGTGGGCCCGCCTGCGCTACAACCCCGAGATGGTCCTGGACGCGCTGCGCGCCGACCTGGTGCGCAAGGCCGGCTCGCAGCAGGGCGTGCAGATGCCGGAGGTGACGCAGTACCATCCGGAGATGTTCGTCGACGACAAGTTCTTCGCCAAGGCCGAGGAGGAGATGTTTGTCGTGCCAGACGGCCAGCGGGTACGGTCCATGCGGCAAAAACGGTTTCTGGTTTTCCCAGGTAGTCAATAGCAAAGACATCGGCGATTTCCAGGGAGTTCCTTGAAAAAAACAGGAACCGCATGCGTCCCTCAGAGTGAGATTGTGCGCAGTCATTCAGTTTGCGATACTTTTATTATAGTTTTTTTTGCGATTCCCACGATTTATCGCATCCTGAAATGCGATAGCTAGTGCATAATTCTGAAAAAACCACCACGTGGGTTTTGCAGGACGGGTTTTGAGCTCCAGAGTCGCTAAATGGCACTCGAACCAAACGTGTGACCCCTACAAATGGATTGCTCTCCGAACGAGGAATCCATTGGTGGGGTCGCACGTTCGGTTCGAGTCCCAAATAGCGACCCTGGAGCTCACAACGCGTCTAGAGTTTCGAGCCGCCTGCGTCGGTCTTCTGGCCCACTGTGGAACGTCGCCCTCCTGCTGCAGGTGGTGATCCAGGTCCTGAGGAACGAGACTCAGAAGGACACGGACGAGAGCAAGCTATGGTACTGGCTGGAGGACACCCACCTCGGCGTGTTCCACTGGCACTGGCATATTAACTACCCACCCGGCTACGACGACCCCGTGTACAACGACAGGGACCGCCGCGGCGAGCTCTTCGTCTACTTCCACCGGCAGATGCTCAGCAGGTGGGACACAGCTGGACACAGCGGGGCGCCCGCGGGGGCGCCGCACAGTGGGCCAAATGACCGCGGGTCCACCACTCAGCTCAGGAGTGTACACAGGATTACAAATTACCAGTGATTACCTACAAAAAAAAATCTAAAAAATGGAAAAAAAAAGCTATAATGTTTGGTCAGCAAGGTGCATTTTTTGCCTATTTTCTAAAGAAGAACTCCCAAAAGCCGATAAAAACAGTAAAACTATCCAGTTTTGGCGTGTGATTACCAATGATTACTGGGCGAAAAGTACACAGGATTACTAGAGTGGTTGACCCCTCGCAGAAGACCGGTGGAGGCGGTCAAAAGCCCGGACGGGGTTTGAGCTCCAGGGTCGCTAAATGGGACTCGAACCGAACGTGACCCCATCAATGGATTCCTCGTTTGGAGAGAGAGGCATTGGTAGGGTCACAGGTTCGGTTCAAGTCACATTTAGTGACCCTGGAGCTCAAAACGCGTCCAGAGTTTTGGCCACCTGCGCCCACTATGCGCCGGTACTCTGCAAATCGAAAAGCATACATTGTATGCTCTACCTGGAGCATGCCTGCAAGCACGCTCTAGCTAGTGCATGCCTGCCAAGCATGCACTAACTAGTGCATACCTGCCATGTACACACTTACTGGAGCATATATCTTGTGCAGAAGAGGTAGGGAGTTTTCTTCTCCAGTAAGCGTGTACATGGCAGGTTTGCACTTGTTAGTGCATGCTTGGCAGGCATGCGCTAGCTAGAGCGTGCTTGCAGCACTCATAAAAGCTTACGGTGAATATCACTGTAAGGTAGGTTAATGTCGCTGTAAGCCACGGTCTTGCTCCCTGATTCACCGTAGCCAACAGTGACATTTACCGTACCTTACAGTGATATTCACCGTAGCTGACAGTGAAATTCACCGTAAGCTACAGTGCTGCAGGGTCCGCCGTAGCTTACAGTGAAATTCACCGTAAGCTTTTATTAGTGAGGCATGCTCCAGGTAGAGCATACAATGTACGCTTTTAGATTTGTAGAGTACCCCTCGCGCGGATACCCTTCCGCGCAGCGTAGCGACTGCGGTCGCCGTCATGACGAGCGCTTCGGCCGGCTCACAGACTGAACGCGGAGAGGTTCGCCAACGGCGTGCCCCGCCTGGTGCCGCTGCACTACGAGGAGCCCTTGGCGGAGGCCTACTTCCCCAAGATGCTGGACCTGCACCAGCGCAGGGGCTACCCCGGCCGGCAGGCCAACTCCTCCCTGCTGGTAAGCGCACTTTGCACAGTGGGCCAGATGACCGGCGGAGCCGGTCAAAATTACGAATGGGTTTTGAGCTCCAGAGTCGCCGCTAAATGAAATGGGAACCTACCAATGGATTTCTCTCCAAACAAGGGATCCACACGTTTGGTTCGAGTCCTGTTTAGCGACTCTGGAGCTAAAGACGCGTCTAGTTTTTGGACGCCTCCGCCGGTCTTCTGTTCTGGCCTACTGTGCTTCGCGGTCTCGTCTTGATCCTGGGCTGGGCTATCTTCGAAAGCGACCACTAGCTTAATGCACTTGTTGTTCTGCACCCCAGGAGAGCTCCATCTCGAAGCTGGACACCTTGGAGAACCGCTACAGGCAGGCTCTGGAGCAGGGCTACTTCGTGACGGTGAATATTCCTCATATATTTTTCACACTTTTATTCAACGATCATCATATTCACATCATATTCGTTAGATTGTAAATTTTGTCACGTTCGCTTGAATCTGTCACATTCGTTTGAATGTTGACCCCAGTTCAAACGAAAACGACATTTGGTGTGACAGGAGTTGTAAAATGTCAAATCTTGTTCCTGAAACAGATGCCCCATTTTTACCCCGCCTCCTAAAATTACCCCACCTGAACCTACGGTGCACAGTGGTCCAGAAGACCGTTCAGGCCAAAATTCTAGACGCATTTTGAGCTCCAGAGTCGTTCAATGAGACTCGAATAGAACGTCAACCCCACCAATGGATTCCTAGTTTGGAGAGCAATCAATTGGTGGGGTCACACGTTCGATTCGAGTCCCATTTAACGACTCTGGAGCTCACAACGCGTCCAGAATTTGGGCCGCCTCAGCGGTCTTCTGACCCACTGTGCGGTGACCGTTTGCGCAGCCCGAAGGAACGCAGATTGAGTTGAGCGGCATCAAGGGGCTCGACACGGTGGCCAACGTCGTGGAGCCCAACGCGCAGCTGTCGCCCAACATGGACCTGTACGGCGGCATCCACTACGAGCTGCACACCACCTTGGGCTTCGTGCACGACCCACTGGGCCAGAACTACGTGAGAGAGAGAGAGAGAGAGAGAGAGAGAGAGAGAGAGAGAGAGAGAGAGAGAGAGAGAGAGAGAGAGAGAGAGAGAGAGAGAGAGAAAGGGTGGATAGCGCCTCGGGCGAGTAGACCGGCGCAGGCGCAGGCGGCCGACATTCAAGGCGCGTTTTGAGTTTTGAGTGAGCTCCTGAGTCGCTAAATGGGACTCGAACCGAGCATGTCACCCCACCAATAGATTGTTGTTCGAACAGCAATCTGTTGGCGGTGTCACACGCTCGCTTCGAATCCCATTTAGCGACTTTGGAGGTGAAAACGCTCCTCGAATTTCGGCCGGCGGCGGCGGTCTAATGGCCCACTGTGCGCCGCCGCTCGCGAGTGCGTTGCGGGCAGCCTATCCGCCACTTCGCGGGCGCTCCGTCGCCCCGTTGAGCAACTTCCGACTCATCTAGTGCCTCGCGTACGCGGCACACAAGCCACGCAAATCTGTGAACTGGTTTTGCAGGAGCCCCTTGCCAACATAGCGGTGCCGATCACAGTCCGCGACATCGGCTTCTACCGCATCCACATGCACGTGGACGACCTGTTCGAGGAGTACAAGGCCAAGTACCTGCAGCCCTATGAGAAGCACGAGGTAAGTACGGGGAAACCGTTGGTAAGGTTTACCTCTGTGTCATTTTCCCAGAAGATCTGTGGACGCTGTTAGAGCTCCAGAGTCGCTAAATGGGACCAGAATCGAACGAGTGAACCCTCCAATGGATTGCTCTCCGAACGAGGAATCCATTGGTGGGGGTCACACGTTCGGTTCGAGTCCCGTTTAGCGACTCTTTGCGCCGGTCTTCTGGCCAGTGTTGCCAAGTCCAATTTTTTTATTTTTTCACTGTTGAAGGTAAAATTTCCCTTTTTCTTGATTTTTTTCCCTTTTGGCCTTTTTAGTCCAAAAAAATCCCCACGATATGGGAAATTCCCCCCCGTTTGGCAACACTGCTTCTGGCCCACTGTGCATCTGCTAAAGCCCTCCGCTTCCGCTTCCAGCTGACGTGGGACTACGTGGCCGTGAGGGGCGTGTCCGTGACGTCCGACGTCACCAAGACCCTCAACGAGCTGCACACGCACTGGCAGGAGAGCGACCTGGACCTAAGCAGGGGGCTGCCGTACACGCCCTCTGGCAGGATCTACGGCCGCTTCAGGCACCTGCAGCACGAACGCTTCACCTACCAGATCCAGGTGAGGAGTTGTCTTAAGTTAAAAACGTACACGTCACAAGAAAATTAATCAATTCAATGAATTAAAAAAAAAAACAAACCCTTCGAACAAAAGTTTCAAAACACTTTAAACTTCCCCGCCCCCTTTTTGTGAAAAAAACGAGGGGGTGAACACTTCAAGAAATCGTGTGCAGACTTATTACGCTGTATTACGGTGGTATTAATTAAGTATTACGGAATTGAAAAGCTAAAATTTTGTCACATTTGACTCCAAAGTGGTATTGATATTACGCGTCATACACGGTGAAAAGACCGCCTGGGATTCCCAGGCGTTCCATGCGCCGAGGATTCCCGGGCGTTACTTTTGCCATATACGAGCTTCTTTGAACAAGGCATTACGCGAGTGTTTACCCTCTCAAAAATGTTCTAAATTGCTCTCATGAATGTTCTAAAACAATTTAATTTTCATTTTATTAATTTTTTAAAAAAAGAAGTGGGGAGGGTGAAGCACTAACCCTGAGGGAATGCCACAGGTCCAGAACACGGACCTGCAGGAGCGCAGCGGCATGGTGCGGCTGTTCCTGCTCATGGTGACCGACGAGAAAGGCCAGGACTTGGAGACCGCCTTCGTTCAGCGCTTCGCTATCGAGCTGGACCGCTTCCAAGTGGCGCGTAAGTCCGCGAGTGACACTCAAGGGGCCATAACTCCAGCCAAAAAAGTACACCAAAATTCACAAAAAAATTCCAAGTCACCGAAATTTATTGAAATTTATCGAAATTCTTCTCAAAATTCAGTAGTTTTGGCCCGAAATTCATCAAAATTCGACTGAAACTCATTTGATGACACTGATATTCCCTCCGTGACTCTCGTGGTAGTTCTTGTCAGGATGTCAGAAACATGTCTGAACTCCTGAAGAAAATTCGAGCACCTCTGAAAACGTAAATTCTGAAAACTTATGCTGACATTGCTGGCCTGGGTTCGACTGAGCTCTGCGGACCTCAGGCGATCAAGGTCAGATTAAGTTTTCAGAATCTCCGCTTTCAGAGGTGCGCGAGTTTTCATCAGGATTTCGGACTTGTTTCTGACACTCTGACAAAATTTACACGAGTGAGTGACAGCAATCTCCAGGGCAGTGCACTCTCAGACTCTTACTGAGTTTTCCTTTAAAAACGTAACGTCATATTCGTTAGAATGTTAATTTTGTCACGTTCGTTTGAAGACGATGTCACATTCGTTTGATCGTGACACGACCGTTAAATTAGGGTGTCGCATCCGTTTGGACGTGGATCAACAGTCAAACTTACATGACGTCATATTCAAACGAATATGACGCCACATTCGTTGAATAACAGTGAACGAAATTCCATTAATGTGCGCACTAACTTTTAAGAAAGTTAATAAGATGTCCATTTAAGGATGAGAGGGTAATCGGACTGTCATTTCCACAGTGGCGCCCGGTGAGAACAACATCGTCCGCGACTCGGTGTCCACGCCGGTGACCCTGGACCAGGACGCCGTCTACACGACGCAGTCCACTTTCTTCAACGCGCGCCGCGTCAACCAGTGTCGCTGCGGCTGGCCGCAGACCCTGCTCATCCCCAGGGGCAACGAGACCGGCGTCACCTACAAGCTGTTCGCTATGGTCACCGACTACTCCCAGGACAGGGTAAGCGCCGCACTGTGGGCCAGATGACCGGCGCGGGCGACCCAGTCTCTAGACGCGTCTTGTGCCCCAGAGTCGCTAAATGAGACTCGAACTGAATGTGTGACCCCATCAATGCATTGCTCTCCGAAAGAGGAACCCATTGGTAGGGTCACACGTCCGGTTCGAGTCCAAGAAAGCAACTCAGGAGCTCAAAACGCGTCCAGGGTTTTGGCCACCTGCGCTGGTCTTCTGGCCCACTGTGCGCCGAGGGGCCAACCCTCACCCACTTTCAAAGCACAAGCAGCAAAACAGGACGAAGAAGAAAAAACCCGATGGTGTTTGTCGGATTTGAACCCGCGACCTGTCCGTTTGAAGGCCCCTGCGTCCGCGGACGAGATCTGCCACGACGGCTGGGCCTACTGCGGCGTGCCCGGCAGCACCTACTACCCCGACAAGCGCGCCATGGGCTTCCCCTTCGACCGGGCCTTCCCCAACGGCACGACGCTGGACTCGTTCCTCACGCAGAACATGGCCGTGCAGGACATCGTCATCAAGTTCGACGACTCTCGCGTCGACCCGCCGTCCGATCTACTGCCCGGGGACGTCTCCACCTCGTGGATGCCGTGACGAGCAGCACACACCGAGGGGTGAATCACTAGTGTACGCATGTGTACACATTAGCCCGTACTCAGTGTACTCACAAATTTTAAAAGAGCAAAAAAATCCAACTCTATTCAGGACTCGGTATTGTTTTTGATTAAAAGGCAAAAAAGGCGTAAAAACGTCAGCAAACTGCCCAATTTATTAGTATTATCAGGTGTACTCACCTGTACTCATAAGTAAACGCTGAGTGATTCACCCCTCGGCACACGCTACATGTTTCTGTACAATAATGTACGAGGTGATGCATACATTACTGTCTGCGTCACGTTTAGCATAAAATTGTGCACATGTTCGCTTAAATTCGTGCATTTTGCAAAATTCTCCATAAACATTTAGTGTGCTAGTAATGAATCGGCTTCTCGTTTCAAATCTCTGTCACTGTCTTTTTACATTTTGTATGCATGGAAAAAACACAACAAAATTCATCCGACTTTACCTTATTGAGGTTTACTATTTTGCATGTGATGAACATTCTTATGGTAAAAGTTTACGCCAAGCAAAGAGTAATTTCAATCAGACTCAAAATCTGGTTGCTACGACTGCAGTTTGTTGTACTCCTACAAGTGTCCGGCCATGGCTACGACCAGCTCTTGGTTGAGGGTACCGGAATTTAGATTGCAGCTACCGAATTTAGCCATGAAACAAAGTCAATCACCGCGTCGAAGTATTTTTTTAACGTGTAAGTAAAAGTATGCGTTTGAATGTGTGTGCTTGTACGTATGCAAGAAGCGTGTTCAAGGCAGACTGATAGGTTGTAGTGTATCGTGTATCCCTTGGATGTAGTTGTCATAAAGCATCTTCAGTACTCAATTCGGTTTTAGCCGAAATCTACCCGGATTACTAACGGTCGAAGCTGCACGGACTTGGTCTCTACAAATCAATGTAAGCAGGCTGTAGATACAGAAAATCAGACATTGTTTAAAAAAAAAGAAAAATTTGAAAGAAATGTATTTTGTACAATGGAGTATCGAACAGCATTGAATTCGTCACCACCAAAAATAGGAATTGTCAAAAAATAAAATTAAAATGAAACACCTTAACTAAGCAAAGTTACTTTCCGTGTGCGTTTCTTGTTAAGACGTAAAAGCCTTAAACAAATGTTGCACATGCAAACTTAGGTTACGACCGTAACACCACTGAAGTGACCACTGAACCACAGACTCTTCAGTGCGTCGCAGCTCATCGGCATCCTGGCGCTGGTAGCGCTTCGCCTTCACCATCATGTCCTGGATGTCCTTGTCACTGAGGTGCGCCTCCTTCTGAGTGATCTGGACCTGGGCCTGCCTCTGAGTGGTCGGCTCCACGGCCGTCACCGTCAGCAAGCCGTCAGTGTCGATTTCGAATGTCACATCGATGCTGGATTGACCAGCAGGCCTGGGAGGGACATCGACGGTGAACTTCTTGTTGAGGCAGTGGTTGTCCTTCACAAGGGGGCGCTCGCCCTGGTACACCTGAACACGCACGATATCGTTCAAGAGAAGAGTGCACTGTGAAAATTTTGGTAGTCACTTGATGAGAATTTCAACGCGTATTGGCCCGTCATTGGTCATCAAAACATTTGATGACATTATTGTCACGATCATGAAATAAGTAAAGGAGCTTCGATGAAACTGTCATCAAATGAGTGAAAATATCATCCAAAATTTTGTCATAAAGTGACAACAAATTTTGACTGTGTGGACGAACATAAGAAAAGTATTTATGCAAAGCAAACGGGGATATGTACATGTATGATATTTTTTGGTTCGTTGCTGTTCAACTGAGTTTCGGCCACTACATTAAAAGAGGTAAAAATACCGAGAACTCACATTGGAACTACATCGCAGTTGGTTATCCTCCACGGTAAAGTATCTCTGCGTATTTTTAACTGGAACTGGACTATTCTTCTTTATCAGAGAAGAAAATCTTCCGCCAACAATCTCGACACCGAGCGACAGCGGCGTCACGTCCCTCAGCTTGACCAGGTTCTTGACGAACTTGTCCCCCGACAGGGTGGCGGCGTGCACCGCGGCGCCGTACGCCACGGCCTCGTCGGGGTTGATGGACTTGCGGGGCTCCTTGCCGAAGAAGCTGGCAAGCGAGGCGACCACCTTGGGGATGCGGGTGGAGCCGCCCACCAGCACCACCTCGTCGATGGCAGCGCGGCTCACCTGGAAACAAGAGGGAGCCTCACTGAAAGCGTCTCTTTGATCTACAATAAGTCCGTCTGCGGAAACCAATGCGCGTCAGCACACTTAAAGGCTAACACTGATATCGTATCCATGATACAGTAAATTCGACACAAAACAAATCTCCATATGGTACAAATTTGTAATTTTAATCTCACTGCCTGTGCGCGAATAAAGGTTGTGCCCTTTTCTTCCTAAAACGGATAAATATATTCGTGAGAATTTTATGATAACCCTAGACTTATAACATTGTCTTGATTTTCCGAAGGTCCAGTTAAGTGTAACTCCAGGGCACAAACCGTCATGGCAAAAACGGTTCCTGGTTTTCCTAGGCCTTCTCTGGAAATCGCCTGTGTTTTCACTCGAGGCTACTTCACTCCAAATCCAAAGGTGATACTTTTAACGACTTTAACGGCATTACAACTGAGTATCTCCAAACCAGGGCCATAAAGAAAATCTTGCCTTGAGGCAATGGAAAAAAGTATCACTAAATTTGGCGACACTTCAGAGTATTACCAAAATTTGGCAATAAACTTTGAACAGGTCAACAGGACTTTATCATTGTTTACTACCAAGTACACTCTCCACTACTCCAAAGTATTGCCAAATTTTGACGATACTTTCGTGTATCGTCGTTCTGAAGGTCAGTATTTCGGATATGAACGTTTGTTGGCGGTACCCAATTGTACCGCCTTCAAAGATATTCAAGAATCGCCTTTAGATTTGGAGTTTGACGTGTACTGCACGCACCTTTGCGTCGGCCAGGACCTCGCTGGAGAGATAGACGGTCCTCTTCAGCAGATCGGCGCACAGCTCTTCGAAGCGCGCTCGGCTGATCTTGGTGTCATAGCCGATTCGGTGGCGCGGCAGGAAAACGGACACGGTGGCCTCAGGGAGGCTGGACAGCTTGCGCTTCGCCAACTCGCACGCCTTGCGCAAGTCCTGCAAGCTCTGCACGTCCTTCTGGGCCAAGAGGTCGACACCGTGCTGTCTCCGGATTTCCTGAGAAAATGAAAGATGCTTGGTCATTCACAACGATTCTTGGTAGATTCGCAGTCATTCTACGTGACTTCTAAAAGGATCTTCGTACTTGAAATCTTCCGCAATTTTATTTTCAAATTTTCAGCCAATTTTTTTCAAGAGTCGCCTTTATTTATTCCCTATCCATTTCTTCTAGTGCACGGTTAATCCAAGATTTTCGCTCCACTCAAGTAGCCGCCGTGCACGGCAGCGAAGAGGACACGCCGTATTCCCCTCGTCACAGCGCCTCTCGTACAGCCTGGCTTATCAAAGCTTAGTCTGCTGCCTCTGCGCGTATGCCATCCAACACCAGAAGCGGTTCGGGGGGCGACCGACTCCAGGACGTCACCGCACAGTGGGCAAGGAGACCGGCGCAGGCGGCCAAAACTGAAGACACGTTTCGAGCTCCAGCCAGAGTCAAGTGGAACTTAAACCGAACGTGTGACCCCACCAATGGATTCCTCGTTCGAAGAGCAATCCACTGGTGGGGTCACACGTTCGGCTCAAGTCCAGTTAAGCGACTCTGGAGCTCATAACCCGTCCGGAGTTTTCACTGCCTCCACCGGTCTCCTGGCCCACTGTGCATCCGTCACAACAACAGGGACTTACCGCCACGCAGTGAGTCACTAGAAGTAAGTCGAAGTCCTGCCCGCCGAGGTGCGTGTCTCCGCCCGAGGCGAGGACTTTGAACTCGTTGCCCTCGATGGCCATGACGGACACGTCGAAGGTGCCGCCGCCCAGGTCGTAGACGAAGACCGTCTTCTTGTTGGCCAACTTCTTGTCGAGGCCGTAGGCGATGGCGCCGGCGGTGGGCTCGTTGATCATCGCGACGACTTCCAGCCCCGCGATCCTGCCTGCAGGGAGAGGGAGACTAGATAAAGTGCGTAGCAGGTGGAGCATGTGGTGCACAGTGGGTCGGAAACTCTGGACGCATTTTGAGCTCCAGAGTCGCTGTAGGACTCGAACCGAACGTGTGACCCCTTCAATAAATTCCTCGTGCGGAGAGCAATCCATTGGTGGGGTCACACGTTCGGTCAGAGTCCTATTAAGCGCTCCCGAAGAGCACAGGTCTTGATAGTTGGGTGGCCCCGCTGCTAGAAGTGCGTCTGCACTGCACTTGATGACCATGGGCTGAAACTTTTTTTGGGTGTTCTGGGGACCCGACTGAACATTTTTGTCCGCAGAGGCATTTCGATTTCGCGTGCAAAGCGAACACTTTCGACTTGCTATTGTTCGGTTGCTTAGCTTTCCTGTGCGGCGATGGTTAACACGTACCGGCGTCCCTGGTTGCCTGCCGCTGCCGCTCGTCGAAGTAGGCTGGCACTGTGATCACAGCCCTGCTCACTGGCTCGCCCAGCGCGCCCTCAGCGGTCTCCTTCAGGTTGCGGAGAACCATCGCACTGATCTGGAAGGAGCAAAAACCAGGTCACATGATGGACAGAAAACGCGCGCCTGCGTTCGGCGGGGTAGGCCGGCCCGTAATCCACGTATGCGTGGCAGCAGCGACATTGCCTACCCTTTATTGCTATTGCCATTGCTATTGAGCGGCGTGCAAATATAACGTCATCTCTATTGGGCCCTATATCTCTATTTCTTAGTAAGACATTTAGAGTGCGCCTGAAGCATGCTAAGAACACTCTTGTGTCTTTAAACCTCTCTCACCTCCTCCGGGGCGAAGGTCTCCTGCTTGCCGCCGACGTCCACTCTGATCCTCGGGGCGCCCTTGTCTTCGAACACTTCGAAGGGCCAGGACTTCCGGTCGGACTGCAGCTTCTCATCTTTCCAGGGCCTGCCGATCAACCGCTTGGCGTCTGCAGAGCAACCAAGAAGGCATCACTAAAAAATGCACAGATATGAAAATAATCCAAAAAGTCCAATGCACATAAATAAAAAGATTGGCAGCAGCAGAATTTTTAGATTTTGAAGGAACACACGAAGTCCGAGACAATGGGTTCCTTGAAATGTCCTCGACTTGTTGCGAGTGCGCGGGGACCACGCTATCGCTTCGATCCGTCCGCGCTTCAACCCGGCATTCCCGCTCCATTCCCAACGTTTCACTGTCGCAAAAATAGCGTTCGGTCCAGAGAGCCGAAATTTGACATGCATCATGCCAGGAGTCACCTGAATGTCTGATTGGGGTGCTGTATTCAAGAACAGCCGTCATTGTTATTCAAAGAATATGAGGTCATATCCATTAGACTATGAATTTTGTCCGTTAGTTTTTTAAACGCCGTTAAAGCTAGCAATAGAGCGACATCAGAGCACGTACCGTACACCTGCCTGGAGGCCGGCAGGTCCTTGGCCGCCTCCCCGACGAAGGACTCGCCGTCCATGAAGCCCACGACGCTGGGGGTGACGCGGCTGCCATTTTCGTTGGAGAAGATTTCCACCTTGCCCCTGCGGTGTATGGCCACCACGGAGTAGGTGGTGCCCAGATCGATGCCCACCACCGGCCCGCTGCCTGACGGCTTCAACATCACGCCTGCGGAAAGCAAAAGAAACCATGCCGTTGCGATTTCAAGATTTCACAAGCATGTACACACACTGACTGGTTATGTGCTCTCAGAGTACGCAGCTCACACACTAAATGTATTTGAACAATTTAGTACGTGGTCATGCGAACTATTTCGTACAAAATTATACGCAGAACACTCTAAGCATCTTACTGACTTTATTGTCAGTAACTAGGTACTATTGCCTACAACAATAATATTTAGTATTTTCTTCTTTGATACGTACAATTTACTTCATGTAATTGAATAGGAACATTTTTTACTCAATAAGTACTAACAAATATGTAAATAATTATTACAAAAGCGAAAAGTACGTAATAATGTTGTACAAATAACTGGAGGTGCTCCTAACAAAATGTCGCAGTACCATGTACAAAAAGTCAATGTCGATTCTGAGTGTGAATCGCATAAATCCGTGCGAAATTTCGTACAATGTTTACGAAAAGCACGTATGCACAAAATTGTGAGAGAGCAGGTACAAAAATTGGACAAAGAAATTCAGTGCGTACACGATTGTAAGCATGTGCGAGCTACGTGCAATGTCATTCAGGATTGCGTACTACATTTGACACTTATTACGCAATTACGTACATCAAAGTTCATAACCAGTTATTGTGTAGGGGCGCAGATAGGTGTAGACGTAATACAGAGTGGATTGCCCTGTTTTCAGGCGTAATCCTTACGCGCTTGAAATTAAGCGTAACAGGCTTATCCATTAAGGTTACCCCATCTGACTGCATGGTAGAAATTCTAGTCTATGCTTCATTTCAAGCGGAACGTCTTCAAGCGGAACACAATGCTTCACCATGGAGTTCAGACTTTAGGGGCCGTCCAATAATTACGCTACGCACTAGGGGGAAAGGGGGGTCTGTCAGCGTAACGCTGCGTTACCTGGGGGGACGGGTGGTCAGAGCCAGCGTAACGTTACGCCTATCACATTAATTATGGAGCAGAAATATGCTATTCATAAAAGTATAATTGGGTAACAACCGAGCTTTATGAATATTTTTGAGCGTAACGTTACGCATGAAGGGGCGAGGGGGGGTTCGGGCTAGCGTAGCGCTGCGTCACATGGGGGGGGGGGGTCAAAAAATCGGCAAAAAGTGTGTAACATAATTAATGGACGGCCCCTTAAGTTTACCAGTAAGCATTTCATGCCAGACCCCGGGACGGGACCCAACGTCTGGGTCTCCAATTTCAAGAAGACTCGGTATTTTCCCCCAAACTTTAAGTATTTAAGAACAATTTAAACGAATAATTCCCAGCCTGAGAACACGCGATTTCCGGAGTAGGTAACCCCTCGAGCACCTGTCGGGCCTGTTAGAGTCAAACACAGGGCAATGGGGGAAAAAGGGGCTGTTCCTTCCCAAAGAGGTGTATATATAGGGTATATCAGCGAATCTTGAAACGGAAGTAAGAAGAACACAAGTAAGTGCACAACTTCCGTCCCCTCGCCTGTGGGGGGGGGGGGATTAAGATGGCTGCCCCTTCAGCCCCCTCCTCAGGCGAGGGGACGGAAGTTGTGCACTTAATTGTGTTCTTCTTACTTCCGTTTCAAGATTCGCTTAAATACCCTGTTTATACCGGCATGTCACGAAAACACTGCAGAGGCGGGTGATGTCTTGGCGTAACAGCCTCTCCTCGCTCGTAGAACTCGCCTGAGCGCAGTCAAACTGCACTTGGCGTTGGTCATGTGGCATATTTCAGTTCATGGTGTCAAGACAAGACCGGCACTATCGCTTCTTTGAACTGTTTCACGTCAAAGTGTTGATCGAAGTTGTCTGCCTCTTAAACAGGAGAACCACCTACGAGCACAAGCCACTGGACTCACCCTTTTGCGCCATCCTTCCAGGACTCTCGGTAAGAGCACGCTGGACACGGAGAAATTCCTTTGTGTTCCAAAACACGACCCCAGGAACACAACCTCGACTACCGGCAACGCTGGCTGGACGCGAGACGCGAGACGAGTGTTGACTGAGCCGCCTGGCTTGCGTCTCTCCCCTCCCCTCCCCTCCCCTCCCCTCCCGCAGCGAGCCGGCACACTGTATATATTCCCCTGGCGGTGTCCTCCCCTCCGTCCCCGAGCCGCTTGCGCCTAGCTTGCGCTGCACAACTCCCTACCCACAGCACCAGCCTGGCACCAGCTCCACTGTCGTTCCGAGTGGCCAAAACAAGAAGTGTGACGAGTGCTTTGAGCTTGCCGTGGAATAGCCTTGCGAATTTGACGGTAAGTGCAACTTTGTGATGAGGACGGGGTGGGTGGATGGAGCCTCAGTTAGCAGTCAGGTAGCTAAACGTCGAATGAAGTAGGCATGAGCGACACCGGAAACTCAGTATAAAAGGCCAAAGTGATCATTTTTGATGCATCTGTTGACCCACGTTCAAACGTATGTGACATCGTATTCAAACGAACGTGACCAAATTCACATTCGAACGAATATGACGTCACATTCGTCATTCGTTGAATAACAGTGCACACTTCTTCTTTCCTCTCGTTCAAAATCCGGTGTCGTCTGGCTGCTTTGGTACTCCTCTCCAATGTTGATCTAAGGTATCAGAAACACCGGGAACAGAAAATTGGATCAGGTAGGTATCACAGTTTCCAGTCACAACCGGAGTGGGAGCAAACGCTTTTCTAACGGGCCGTCCATTAATTACCTTACGCACTTGTGGACACTTTTTGACCCCATCGTCCCCCCATGTAACGCTACGTTACGCTAGCCCAGACACCCCCACCCTCCCTCACAGCGTTACGTTACGCTAAATTACTAATTTTAACGCGACTTTTACCCTATGGTACTGTCCATTCTTCTGAAATGTGCTCCCTTATTAAATGAGATAAGGGTAACGTTACGCTGGCTCTATCCCCCATCCCCCCCCCCCATGTACCGCAGCGTTACGCGGACGCGATGCCCCCCTGCCCTCAAATCGTGTAACGTAATTTATGGACGGCCCCTAACATTGACAGAACTGCATTTATCAAACGATCTGGGCTCAATTAGCAAGTGATTATCTCATTTTCCATGCTGTTTCCGGTTTCTCATTTCTCGTTTCATCTTCGCTCTGGGGTTGCCAAAACAGCTCTTCAAACATAGGGTATTACGATGCAGCTGCGGACCGGAAGTCAGAAGTCCGCGAACGGAAGTAAAACATTATGCCCTTATGTAGCCTCCTAGGACCGTTGCAAGACACGCAAAGTCATTTCCGCTTCTGTCGAATCGCCGTTTGTCTTCTCCGGAGTTCATTATTTCCCCCTCCCCCCCCCCCCATCGCATGAGACAAATTTTAATCGGACATGTGGATGATCAAATACTCTTCCCAAGCTGGTTCCGGTACGCTCACCACGATTTCATGTGTCAAGTAACCGGAAGCAGTCCAAACTGTCGCGTAGAGTTTGTCATAAATTTGTCTGCCTTCCGGTCTGGTTCTTCATCGCTTTAACATTTAAATTTGTGTTCCATGTGACGTGGTGTTTCTACCATGGTCACGCTGAGGCTATTTGGACCTAAATCGCAATCTTTAAACCTCGAAATGGTTTCTAGCTGTGAACTTTTATCTAATTTTGAGTTCACAGTGACATCAAGTTCACAAAGCGGTGAGAATTTTTAATTTCACCTTACGGAGGTTGATAATTTTGCTTCTGATCATACGGGCGGTGAGAACTTTGATTGTCACTGTACGGACGGTGAGATAAATGGATTGATTGTAACCGATAAGCAAGGTGAGATACATCCGACCCCAGGGCGGCTGCAATCCTCACTTTTGAATTTTCAAGTATGGCAGTTGTCTCGAAGACAGTCAAGCTAATTTCAATATCAGTGGCAGGAAGGCAGGTACCCTCTGGGATTTCTGTATCAATAGAGGATGTGTTTGGGTGTTTCAATGTTTATATTCGGTTAAAAGCTTAGAACCCGTTTGTTTCTTAGTCAGTATACGGGTCAAAATTAAAATATACAGTGTACAATGTAAAATAAATGGAAAATATGTGACCGCAGGCTTTTTGTAGGCTTTAATTGGCGTTCAACACGACGCCGAATCGTGTCAAACGATAGCGTATTTTGCAATTTTTGAACTTGTGAGTACACTGAGAACCGGCCAATGTGTACACATGAGTACACTAGTGATTCGCCCCTTACCTTGCCGACCTAACGGCGAATTGTTCGAGCACAGTTCTTCCCCGCGGTGCGATGCGTCATCCGCACCCGTCTCGGCAGGACCATATCTCGAGTCACCGCTGTTGGAGTGGCGTCCGTCCCGGCCGGGCGTAGTCGGTAGCGGCGCCGATGCAGCGGTCTGCAACATCAGGGGCGTTGCTTCTTGCCCACTGGATGTTGGGGGCAGTCTGCCGTGAGGCTAGGTTTGGGCTAGGTCCGGTCCAGATTTTGTTTCGTTAGGGGCGCCCAGGGGTAAGTTGGTGAAGGAAAGTACACCTCCCCCATGTGGCCTCTCGACGACTTCCTTTTCACAGTGAAGTAATAACTCGTCGAGGGACAGCTTGAAGTGAAGACATCAGCCCCATAGAGGTGAACTTTTCTTCCTCTAACTACCCCAGCCCACCCCCAGTGTGGCCAGAAAAGTAGGCAAAAAGTAGCTCAAACACACAGGTGTGCGGTGGGCTGCATCTCCTGCCTACTAGGCAGCTACTGAACAGCTGTGGCGAGAAGTCGCCTAGTAGGCAGGAGGAGATGCAGCCTGCCGCACCCCTGTATGTTTGGGCTACTTTTTGCCTACTTATCTGGCAACACTGCCCACCCCAACCTGCTTTCGTAGTACATACTATACTGCTTGTTGGTTACCTTTGGGTAGGCATACGTACTTTCAGGTAGGCAGCATACCCTTCGTCAGGCATACCTTTGGGTAGGCAGCAAGTTTGACGGGATTGTAACATCGATAGGAAAAGGGACGCCCAACCACGCTATCTAGATCTCTAACATCGCACCTAGCGTTTGGCGTTCAATGCCTGTGTGTTCAATCGATGGCTGATTCACTCGCACACCCACTTACACTCTATTAGCGTCTTATCATCGGTTGACCGTCCGGATGTATTCCCCTCGTCCTGCCGCCGCAGCACAGCACCCTCCCCCCTCCCACTGCCAGTCTCGCTTCCCCCCTCCCCGCCCTCTTCCCCCTCCCTTCCTCGCCCCTGCCCTTGCGGGGAATAACAGTCCGGCTGCTGCTGCTCGCCTTACGCGCTACGCCAGTCGCCCGCCAGAAGCCCGACTGTGAACGTGTGCTTTCCTGCGCGGTCCCTCGCCGGCTTGCGGGGAGCGCCGTTGTTTTCGTTCGCCGGTGAGTTTGGCTTCGTCGCGAGCCCCGCGCCAGCATGTACGAATCGTGTTAGAAGAATCCGGCGTTATTTTAGCGCGAACAAGTGACTCACTGAACCAGAGCAGTGTTCCGCGCCAGAAGAGGAAAGCCACCTTCGTTTGGAATCGCTGAGATAAGCTGTGGTGCAAACTGCGAAGCGCGTATTAGATTCTCCATTATTTAGCGTCAGTGGGTATTGATGTCTGATGTACTCTTAGTGAAAGTTGCGCAGTAAGACGAGACCCCAGCATTACTGGACTACCCATTTTCGCGACGATCTTTGCACTGAAGTCTTGTATGGAGGATGATCCGGAAAATGGTACCGCGTAATCTTGGGTCGTTCGGATTTGTATGGTTTCATTGAGAAGGTTTCACGGCAGTCCGTCTTATGCATCGTTTAGCGCCAGCCTGCATCGCTACACACCGACGTTCAGATGGTTGCCCACCTTGCTAGGAGCAGGGTAGGCCAGCGTCTCTGCGCCGGAGTGTTGCCGGAGGCCTACCTCACAGGCGCTATAATCGCTTTAGGTCACTGGCAGAACGCTGGTTCAGACCCATCCCTCGCTAATTTTCCAGCCAACCAGATCCTGGAGACCAAAACTGTTATTGTTTCGTGCCTCACGCTGGACACACTTCCAACTGTGGACCACAGCCTGGTCCACATTTCCTAACGTGGAACATTCGTGGTCCACGTTTCCTAACGTGGAACATTCGTGGTCCCCGTTTCCTAGCGTGGACCTGGTCCACACTTCGATTTGCAGTGTATTTAAGTACAATTTTGTACGTAGTGATGCATGAGTTTAAACCTGCGTAACGTTATGCATAAAATTGTGCTGTAATTAGCATAAATTGTTGCATTTTTACGCATGATTTTCATATTTCCCGTGCGCTCAGAATTATGCACGTCCAACGTACTAAATTCTACACAAACATTTAGTGAGGCGCTGAACCGGATCTCCAGGATGTGGTTTCTTCGCCCTCCACTTATGGTGCTGTGTATGTACTGTCGTTGCAGGGTCACGATGGCTCCCAACGCCACCCTCGCCGTGGGCATCGACCTGGGCACCACCTACTCCGCGGTGGGCGTGTACCGCAAGCGGAAGGTTGAGATCGTCCAGAACGACGCGGGGCAGCGGACCACGCCGAGCTACGTGGCCTTCTGCGACGATGAGGAGTACGTCGGCCAGGCCGCCAAGGATCTCGCTACTAAGAACACCCTCTTTGGTGAGTGCCGTTGGCGCTGAGCTTGAGGGCAGTGGGATTCAAAGTAGAATGTTATTAGGGTTGTTGTTGTCACGCCAAATTAATGTTTAGGTTGCTCTGTGTACGTGGCGTTGAAATTTGATCTTGAAATCCAAGATCCATGCCGAAAGCTTAGCAAACCAATGGCCATTATAGACTTGTATGTTGGCGTCGTTTTTTATATCAAATTAATAAAACTTTAAAGTGCAGGTTTTCAAGACTAGTGAAGCATTTCTGTTCGTGTCTTTGTCAACAGTAGCGTTGTATTTCTTTAAATCTTCGTTTCAGATTCCAAACGTTTGCTGGGCCGGCGTTTTGATGACCCCGAAGTCCAACACGACTTGCCCATTTGGCCATTCTCGGTCATGAACGATGGTGGTATTCCAAAGTATGAAATCGATAGGAACGGAGAAGTCGAAATGATTTCCCGGAACAGGTACGCAAACCTCCTAGAAATAGATAATTTCTTGTCACTTAGGGATTCGTTGTTAGATCAAGAATGATTTTAATTTTTCCCGCCTGTACTGTGGTCAACGTTGGCACGCTTTTAACACTTAAAATTCCGTTTAACGTACAATTTTTGTACGTGGTCTCCCATAATTTTAGGCATACGTGCTTTTCGCCTAAATTTGTACGCAATTTCGCTCGACTTTGTGCGATTTTGCGTTCAACATTGTACGAGAAAGTTCGCATGGTTAAAATCGTGTGACCACGTACAAAATTGTACAAATAAGTGTGCATGTTACGGTGATCTTTTAGCCCTCTGCTGGCGTTCGCTCACACTGACAATGTTCTATTTCCTCTGCGTTCAAGGTCTCCGCCAAAATTTTAGAAGCCATGAAGAAGATGGCAGAGGAGAGCCTGGAGATGGATGTGACCAAGGCCGTTGTGACAGTGCCCGCCTACTTTAATGACTCCCAGAGGCAGGCCACTATAGCTGCAGGTACTTTTCCCTTCGCTTTCATAATGTTGTGACAATTGAATGCAGTGCACTGGTAGAACTGAAGCGGACGCACGATGGCGCCTTTCTTTAAGCGTAGTTCTTCTTTCCACTCCTCTCCTAAATGCATGGGTGAATGTTTTGCCTCCGCTTGACTTCAAGCGTAGTTGTTGTAACTGAAACGTGCAACTACGCTTCAGTTTTACCAGTGCTCAGTGGGCCAAGACCGGTGGAGGCGGTCGAAGTCCGGTTACGGTCACGAGGGACACGTCTTTACTGTTGTAAGTCCGCGAGTAAGGCACATACTTGCAATGGATCCGCCCTCGAACTAGGTATTAGTCGGTTCTCAAACGTGTGACGTAACCCACCAATGGGTTGCTCTCCTAACGAGGAATCCATTAGCGGGGTCACACGTTCTCTCCGAGTCCTATTTAGCTACTCTGGAGCTTAAAACGCGTCAAGAGTTTTTGCCTCCAGCGCCAGTCCTCTGGCCCACTATGCAGTGTGGTCGTCATTGTGAGAGTCAGGACGCATTCCTAATTGACTCGATTTGTGTTGCAGGCAAACTGGCGAAGCTGGAAGTGCTGGCAATCTTGAACGAGCCAACAGCGGCTGCCATTGCGTTCGGTTTCGGGAAAGGAAAGAACGCGACCGTCCTCATTTTTGACTTAGGAGGCGGGACATTCGATGTGAGCGTTTTGGAAATCCACGGCGACAAGTTTCTCATCAAAGCCCACGGAGGAGACACCCACTTGGGTGGTCAGGATTTCGACGCACTGCTGCTGAAGTATGTCCTGAAGGTAAGGGTTTTGGCCTGCTGTTGTGGCAACACTGGTCGTGATTTCTGGATGGTATCATGCCTTTTTTTTTTTTTTTTTTTTTTTTTTAAGGACATCCAGCAGACGTTGCAGGTGACCATCCGCCCCGACCAGGAACCCGACACCATGCATGAACTCCGAGGGGCGTGCGAGTTGGCCAAGCGGAAGCTGTCCACCATCCCCCAGGCCACCATCAACCTGTACCTGGCACGCCACGGGAAGGGGTACAAGAAAGAAATCACCCGCGCCCTCTTCGAGGAGGTGTGCACCCCGTTGTTCGTGAAGGCCATCAACATCCTGCCTCAAGTGCTCAAAGAGGCAAAGGTGAGCGACCGGCCCTCAGTGGACCAGAAGACCGGTGGGGGCGGTCAAAATCCCGGACGGGTTTTGAGCTCCAGAGTCACTACATGGGACTCGAACCGGACGCGTGACCTCATCAATGGATTGCTCTCCGAACGAGGAATCCATTGGTGGGGTCACGTCACACGTTTGGTTTGACTTAACCCACGATAGAACCGACTTGTACCTCGTTCGAGGGCGGATCCATTGCAAGTATGTGCCTTACTCGCGGACTTGCAACAGTAAAGACGTGTCCCTTGAGAGGCACCCCTGATAGGCGCTGGGAGGTTGGGCAGTCCCGCCCGTCTCGCGAGTCTCATGGGTTGCCTACCCTTAAGTTCGCAGGTGCTTGCCCTCACATTTCCTGCACTCTTGATGACTGTAGGATTATACGCTGAATTAAACATCAGCTTCTTTATTGCATTAGTGTTAACATTGCCTTGCCCGACTTTGCGCATTTTGACGATTTCCGTTTGCATATGTAGCCATGTATTCTGCTTGTAATGAAGGAATGAACATCTGTTGTGAGCTCCCTTCTAATTTTTTTAGAATTCTAGTACAACAGTAACTCTGGGCTGCATTTCAAAATTCTATGTTACTTGTCTTAAAGCTAAGTGTCTAAAGGCCTCAGCTCTCTGAAACTGGAATGTTCTTCAAAATTGACCATTTCTGAAGATTGTTACACTGCCAACAATATTATTATTGCTGTTGTGTTTGTAGGTGAACAAAGGTGACATAGATGAAGTGGTCTTAGTTGGTGGATCCACCAGGATCCCGAAAGTACGCAGTCTTGTTCAAGATTTTTTCGACGGCAAGGATCTCAACAAGTCTGTGAATCCTGATGAGGCTGTGGCCCAAGGTGCTGCAATTCATGCTGCGGCTCTCACTGGGCAAGGCGGAGCCAAAGAGGTTGGTACAGCTGCTTTAAAAAAATAACTTCTGTGAACTGTCCGCTTTACATCGAAACAAATTCTTTTCAGTGTCCGTTAATGAACAAATTATATATTACACAGTAGCTCCTTGTGCATATTCTCAATTTTTCTTTTTGGATGGTTGAGTGATATTTTTGTCACATAATTTGTTTCAAGACACTTCCTTTTGATTAGAAATACTATCACAATCATTGATATTGGTCAGCATAGCATGTTTCCCCCAATTGTCTCCAAAACTTTTTTCCACTCTGGTTTTCATTATTAGATGGTTATTGAGGCTGAGTTATTTTTTTTACAACACATGTTTTATCTAGCATGGAAGATGTTAAAACTCGTTACTTAAAGCCTCTAATATTTTTCACTAGATGGGATGTGGTTTATATTGTTGAATTTTGGATTTATTCGACAATAACCTCTCAAAATAGAGGCTATAGTCCAAGTTTGCTCTAATAACACTGTTTGGAGAATCATGTGATGTGAAAGTTTCACAATCAATCCATATTTACTATTCCGCATTTTGCGCAGGTTGTCATGCAGGATGTGACTTCGCTGTCCCTGGGCATTGCCACCTCTGATGGACTGATGTCAGTGCTTGTCAGACGCAACACTCCTTTGCCCTTCAGTGTCACGAGAGGCTTCACTACTGCCCACGATAACCAAGAAGAGGCAGAATACAAGGTAAATTCTGACTCTGCTTTGTTAAATGAATGTTCTAGTATTTTTGTGTTGTGCTAAGAGTTTTCAAAATAATTGTTCCAGTGATATTCACTCATGTAAAAATATTTGCAACTTCCCTTCTAATTAAATCACATAATTAATAATTTTTTTGGTCCTTGGGAGAACTGCTGAATTTTACGAACTAGTAATTAATTTGGGTTGGAGATTTGTCGTCTCATTGGTGTCAGTCCACAATGACGTTGCACATGTGATGCTCTGTTTAAATGACTTATATTTTAGCTAGAGTTTTTTTCTTTTGCCCTTTGTCACATGGTCAAGTTAAACAGAATTGCTTTAAAATTGTGATCGTTGGTGTTAAACAATTATTTTCTAAACCAAAATCTATTTTTTGTCGAAAGGTTTGCCAAGGAGAACGAGCAAGGTGGGAAGACAACCATGTACTGGGTGAATTAACCCTAAGCATTCCCTCGAGGCCCCAAGGAGAAGTGGACATGACAGCTACCTTTTCACTGGATGCTGGGGGTGTTCTGACTGTCACTGCGAGGGACACTTCGACCAATGAGGAGGTGACTGCTACACTCCATCCAGAGGCAAGGATCAGTGATCGTGAACTTCAAGACATGCTGCGGAAGGCACAAGTAAACCAAACCGAGGACGAAAAGATCCGGGATCGTGCACGTCAAAATCGCTACAAGGTGTAGAAATGAATGGTGGACTCAAATAGTTTTGTGCCTACGAGGAGTACACCATTTTTCAGTGACAATGGACATCTGTATTAGTCGATTGATTATTGACTTTGATTTTCATATTATGTTAAGTCGATGTTTCAGTGATTCCTCTGTTGGAATTGTTATGTTTCTAGTTCAATCTTTTTTATTCTAGCAGCAATGATACTTTGCATCCAGATTAGGACAATCTTGTCATAAAATAATAATTTTTGAAAATTCTGGAGCTTATACTGTATTTTTAATTTGATATTGTTACTTGTTTTCTTTTTCAATGCTGCTCAGAGTTTCAAGAGAACAGCTTTGCTATCATTGTATTCCTGCTCTTCATAATTTTGTTTTATAATTTTTTGCTTGCTTTGTAATTTGCTTTGCTTTATAATTTTCTTTTGTTATGTCAACATAACTGACTCAGTGATTTCTTGAAATGCCAAGAATTTTCTGTAAATCAAGAACTTGTTAAAAGGTTGACCCAATATGAAAAGTGGAGCAAATGATTGTAACGAGGTAGAACCCTGTTTCCATTTAGTACTTCAACTTACAATTTAGGACTCTTTACTCTTTGTTGGTAGAACCCTGTTTCCATTTAGTACTTCAACTTATAATTTAGGACTCTTTAGGACTCTTTACTCTTTGTTGAGATTTTTCTGCAGCTTAGTAATAGAAGCTGCAACAATGTAATTTCTCATCAATAAAATGCTTTAACACCTTCTAATATGATTTATTATTGCATTGCCTATCAGAGACACAAAGATGTGAGCTTAAGTTTCAGTATAGCCTCTGTGCAAACAGCATTTCAATCAAAGCGTTGAATGTAACTTAACCAGTCCCTTTCATTAAAGGGGATATTTTCCCAAGGACAGAGTTCTCTTTCTATTTCCTTTGTGCAGCTCTAAGCTCTCTGAAATCCATACCCAAGTGGGTAGCTACATTTCAGGTATTAATATTTTTTTCAGTCCTCTCCACAATCGTACGTGGGTATTTGTTCAAAACTAATGGATTGGTTATTCCAACTTCAGAAGAAAACATTTGGATAGTTTCTGCTGGATAAGCTCCTCTTTCTTTACATGTATACTTGTCACTGGAAGGAAAGACTTACTACTTGCTGAGAGTAGAAAATTTGAAAAAGAGCGCCGCAAGTTGGACTCCCCTCTGCTTGTTCGCAACGCTATTCGCAGTACGGCGCAGGGCAGATAAAGCAGGAGACCATCAGCCAGTGTTACCAGTTTGTACCGCCGAAGCGCCACTACACTAGTTTTGAAGCCCGAAAAGGCGTATCTCACTGTACAAAGCAGCCCATTTCAGTTCCACCGAGACTATCCTTCCTCCGAAGGCGTTCTTTTTGCACTCAAATCTCCGATCTCCGCGGTCTGGGACTTATGGCGGTTGGCAGCACTGGTTTCTACCTTGTGCGTGTGCGCAGTCGCAGTAGGTCAGTGGCCCGAGGCAGGCCCGCTGCCCGAGCTGGCCCGAGCCGAGGACAGGCCGAGGAGCAACGAACGCGAGAGCGAAGCCGAGCCGGGCCGAAGCAGAGCCGAAGCCGCATGCAGATGCGGTCGGTCGTCTCGTCAGTCAGTCAGTCGCGCGTAGGCCGTCCATTCGTAACGTTGCGAAGTGAACGCAAGTGTCTGACAAAGTTTGTGTAGCGTGCGTGTGAGTCTACGTGCAAAACCTTACAGTGGACGCGGGAAGCTGAACTGTTCTCTGTATTTTGAAGAAGAGCTGTTTGTGGTGAGTTATGCAGCGTGCGCTCCCTGTCCGTGGCCGGGTTGTTTGTTGTTGTTATGTCATCTTCGAATGGGGGCCGTGGGGGTTTTCGGCGACGAGGCTCTTGATTTTTGAGACGAGTTTCGCAGCTGGCTCTGGGTTCGGGTAGAGGCCCAGATGGGCTCTGGCCACGGCGAAGTTCAACTGGCGTTGGTTGTTGTGGGTGCTGCGGAGCGAAGCGGCGGACATGGGGCACTTTGTTTACATGCCTGTGCTGCAGCCACGGCCAAATAGCGCACCGGCGCACAGTGGGCCAGAAACCGTCGCAGGCTCTCCTCGTTCGGAGGGCAATCCATTTGGGGAGGGGTCTAGTCCCATTTAGCGACTCTGGAGCTCAACAAGCGTCTACAGTTGTGGCCGCCTGCGCTGGTCTTCTGGCCCACTGCCACTGTGCGGTGGCGCTGTTGCGTTTGGGGATGCGTTGGAGACCCCTCCTCCCCCTCCCCCTCCACACCACTCGTCCGCTTCGTCCGTTCATGCCCCTTTTCTAAATGGGCTGGCGAGCGTAGTTGTTTTTGAATCAGCGTCGACCTTGGAATGTTGGACCGTCGTCGACTGTGGAACTTGTCGGGAGGGAATGACCAACTGAGTGTGAAGCTCTTCCTACTCGATGCATCATAGCTTGTGAATTTTGGAACCTTACCGAGGGGAAGGGTGCGGGGTGGGGGGTCGAGTTTTTCAGGGGTTATTTCTTTCCCGCGAATCTTGTATCTTCCCCGTGGCGGGAAAGGGAACGGGAACGTAAAAAAAAATAAAAAAAAATCGTGATTGTCTTGGATACGTGCCCCCATCTTTTTTTTGTTTCCTGTCCTAACGAATTCAATTTTGGAAGGGGAGGAGAGGAGAGGGTGTCAGCAAAAGGGCGGCAGGAAAAAGGGGGAGGGGATCACTCCATGTTTTTTTTTTTTATTTGTCTACCTGTGAGCGGAATGTTTATTTCAATTTTCAATTCGCCTTCCCCTCAGCATGTAAGAATGAGGCGCCTGACTTGTGCCGAAGAAGCATGATTTTACACCCCCTCCCTTTTCTTGCGCAAGCCACTGGACACGCTTAGGCACAGGGGCCGCTCTGTTTGTAATGGAGACGTACGATAGGCGATACAAGTTGTCGCTGGTTGTCAGGGGCGGCGGAGCACAGTGGGCCAGAAGCAGCACACGCCCGGGCGCCCCGGATGACGTCATCTCGGAAAGGCAATCGTTGTGCGGGGTGATTCTGAGCCGGCGGCCGTCTGTCCCTATCTTACAAGGTGCCCCATGAGAGAGAGAGAGAGAGAGAGAGAGAGAGAGAGAGAGAGAGAGAGAGAGAGAGGGGGGGGGGGGTCGTGACGCTCCTTTTCGAGGAGGCCGCGTCGAATAAGCATTGGCCCCGCCAGGCGTCGCCCTTAGAGAAAGGAGGCCACAGTGCCATGCCAACACTAGGACAATAGCTTTTATTACCCCGACCGGGGGAGGAGGGCAACGGCACCTCGCCGCCGGAGCGAGCTAGTCCGGGCATTTTAGGTATTGCATCCTCAAAATAAATTGTAGTAAGCTGATTTTTTCTGTATTTTGCTTGTCCGACCTATCGGGTGTCATTTTTATAAGTCCGTTTTCATGGTAAAATGACCATTTTTGAAGAAACTACCTAAACGCGTGTCACGAAACGGTGAACATTTCAGTGTAGGTGTAAAATGCACTTATTCTTGCTTCGTAAAAAATAATCGTTGGGATCTAAATTTTACATGGATGGACTCAAAATTTTGTTCCGGTTGCATTGGTCATCGTTGCAAACATGTCAAACGACGCGCTAGAAATTTCACTCTCTAGACTACGCCGGATCGGCCCCAGGGCTCTACCCGGCTGTTGTGTCGAGGGCCTCATTCACTGCCAGCTGCTCTGGTCGCTTCGGAGCGAGGATGGTGACTGGAGGATTTATTGCCCCTCAACCCCAAGTAGGAATTTTTGAACGGCCCGTTTTTCAGCATCCAATGGGATAGAAACTGTTTCCTCGCAAAAGGGTTTTATTGGGGGAGAGAGAGACAGAGAGAGATCCCGTGCTCGTCGACCGCGCTCGTCGAGGAAGCAGTGATTTGGTCGCTCGTCACCAGAATGTTGTCGGTTGGTTCAAATGGCCTTTTGTCGCGCCGCCCGTCTAATTTTTACCACACCAGCGTCCAAGTTTTATACTGCCAAAGAGGGAAGGACCCGCCCCGCGTCCTTCTGGTCGCCACTGCCTTCCCCCTTTCCTCCCTCTCCCCCTACCTCTTCCTCCCCTTCATCCCTCCCCCCCCCCTCCTCTCTCTCCCCCTCTCTCCCTTCCTCTCTCCCTTCCTCTCTCCCTTCCTCTCTCCCTTCGTCTTGAGCTTGGTTGTCAACAGCGGCCTGATTCCGAAGGATCATTTCGTCGCTGTCTCTCTCGCTCTGCGAAGGGACACCCCATGAGTGCGACAGAGACAGAGCGACGGAACGGCTGTGGGTTATGCCGGGGGGGGGGGAGGGCGCTTCCAGGAACAGTCAGAAAGGCCCGACCGCGCCGCCGCTGCCTCTCAGGCCTGGTTGTTTGTGTTTAGGCGCGGTGAGAGAAGCACAACGCGTGCAGATTCATATCACTCTTTGTCCCGTTCTTCACCCGCGAGTGGGAGAGAGGGAGGGAGAGGGAGAGACAGAACCAGAACGTCTCGACCGACCGCGCCTGCACCGCCCTTGAGTCCTGGGCGCGCGGAATTGCGCGACTGCCCTGAGACCAGGGTTGCTATGCACTGCAAACCTGTCTACTTAGCACGCACTTCCAAATGCATGCTTGCAAGTACAGGCAGGGTGGACATGAGCCCCGTCCCGTTGGCAGGGTGGACATGAGCCCCGTCCCGTTTGAGCCCCGCTGACCTGAGCCTCGGCTAGAGCCCCGGCCGAGCCCAACTCGAGCCCGGACTGAGCCCCTACTGCCAGAGCCCCGACCTGAGCCCCATTTGAGCCCCACGCCAAATAACTTTAACTTTTTCACTGTTTTGGGGCTAAATTGCGACTTTTCTTGGCGTGGGGCTCAAGTTGGGCTCAAGGCGGGGCTCAGGTCGGGGCTCTGGCAGTCGGGGCTCAGTACGGGCTCAAGTCGGGGCTCGAGTCGGGCTTGGCCGGGGCTCTAACGGCTCAAACAAGGAATTCAATTGTGGGGTCTCACGTTCGGTTCGAGTCCTTTGTAGCGACTGAGGAGTAGGGGTGTGCGAATTGTTCGAAATCGAATCGAATCGAATCTGCGTAGTTTCGATTCGATTCGCTCACGGAATCGTCGATTCGATACCGAAATATTCGAAAAATCGAATCAACGCGTTTCGTCCTCGAATCGACCGATCCTTCGCTCCTCCATTCACCCAAATAAATTGTCTTGGGACCAATTTGTTTTCCTAGATTGTCAAAAATACATGCCAAGTAGGCATTACATGATATTTAATACAAGCATAAAAATATGGCAATATTCGGATTCGATTCGAAAATTTTATGAAGATATTCGGATTCGATTCGATTCGGAAAAAAATTGCGGATTCGATTCGATTCGATTCGGGTCATTTAAAACCAGATTCGATTCGATTCGATTCGAAAACAAAATTCACGATTCGCACACCCCTACTGAGGAGCCCACGTCTAGAGTTCTAACCACCTGCGCCGGTCTTCTGCAACGATATTCGGAATCGGTTAACTACTACTCCGATCCTCCGCGAATAAAATCATGGGAATTGCAAACTGGGTTTTATCAATGTCAAAATCTGTAGTTCTAAAAAAGTACTAAAAATGAGTGGCAGGGAAAGGTGGAGAAAGGGGATGATGAAAAGCCCTGAAAATTTGCCTTTTGTCAGTTTCAAGAAGTTACCATTTTTCTGAATCTTTGTTCCAGTGTCAGTCGTCATGGGGTACCACTGCGACTCCGAGGACTCGACGCCCACCGTGGTGATCGTGGACCTGGAGACGACAGGCCTGGACATCGGCGCGCACGTGATGCAGGTCGCCGCCAAGTGCGGCCGCTCGGTCTTCAATGCCTACCTGTTGCCCTGGAAGCCCATCTCCCCGCAGGTACAGTACTAATTGCAACGAGTGTGGGGAAGGGAAGTGCAGCGCACAGTGGGCCAGAAGACCGGCGCAGGCGGCAGGCGCAGATACAAGGGGGGGGGGGGAAGGGATTTTGCCCCCCCCCACCTAGATATCCGCCTGAAAGGTAGGCAAAAAGTGCTACTTTGCCCCTGTAAGTAGGCAAAAAGTGCTGCTTTGCCCCCTGCAAAGGCCGCCTCTGGATCCGCCACTGGCAGGCGGCCAAAACTCTAGACGAGTTTTTGAGCTCTAGAGTCGCTAGATGAGACTCAAACCGAATGTGTGACCCCACCAATGAATCCACTAATCAATTGGTGGGGTCACACGTTCGGTTTGAATCCCATGTAGCGATTCAGGAGCTCAAAACGCTTCCGGAATTTCGACCGCCTCCACCGGTCTTCTCGCCCACTGTGCGGTTTACTCTTTCTTCCCCAACGTACCCCTGCTCGTTGAAGAAAAGTGCACGCCCATGTTGCCTACTGCAGATAGCTTCCATTTGACAGGGATTACACTCTCAGATTTTTACTTTTAGTTGAAACCCCTGAAGGTCTCTAGACAGGAATCCAATGACCTCGCTGTCTATTTCACACGAGCAAATTTGGATTTGTATCCACTTCTCTTCATCGCAAATAATTTTTACCTTGTTTGACCCCACAGGCGGCCCAGATCACCGGCTTCTCCAGGGCGGGCATGAACCTGTACGTGCACGGCGTGCGCAAGCACACGCTGACTGTGCACGACGCTGTGGACCAGTTCATCCGTTTCCTGAGCTCGATGGGCGGCAACGTGGTGCTGGTGGCGCACAACGCCTTCAACTTCGACGCGTTCCACCTCCTGCGCCTCGTGTGCTCGGCCGGACTCTGGGACGAGCTGCACGACGTGTGCATCGGCTTCTCGGACACGCTGCCGCTGTACCGCAAGAGGTACCCCTACATGGGCAACCACGGCATGGCCCGCCTGCTGCAGGAGTTCGTGCCCGACGAGTACTACCCTCTGCACAACGCGGTGGGTGACGTCAGGGCGCTGGACAGACTCATCGAGGTCACGAGGCTCTCCGACGCGGCCCTCATCAACACATTGAGGCCGCTGGACGATTTGTACCAGTATTGAGTTCCTTTACTCATTTTTTGTCTTTGTTTTTTTTTGTCTCCCTTTTTTCGCGTTTTTTTTTTTGTTTGTCAGAAATTTTAGAGTACTGAGTATGGTGGATTTGTGGCCATATCTGCCAAGATTTATTTTTTTACGTGGGTGATACTCATTGACAGCTCCTCCTGGGAGCGCTGATGTATCTGTTTTTGAACTCCTAGTTTACTTGTAAGTCACAGTAAATTCAATCAAGTTCCAATTTCTGAACGAGAATGTGTAGTTTTAATTCTTGTCTGGATGTTTAACTTGCGTGATGTAAGGAGAATAGGTTTAAGTTGCTATCATCATCTAGTTACAATGTAACAATTTAATCCAGTATATTACATTTTTATTTTCAATCCATGACTTGTATTTGATATATTTTCATTCCATTAAATGTGAATTGAAGTAAATTTTAATTTGTTCATTTTCCATCCTATGGTAATCTTACTGCATAAAGCACAATGTGAGATACGATTCCAGTTATCCGAACACACACACTGAGGAAAAAGGAGCAAGTGAAAATTGGCAGAGAATTTGATTTCTATTGCAAATAGAAACTAAGTTCAGTTTTATTGATTAATTAATACGCCAAAGGCAATTGACAAGGAGGGAAGGACCAGCCACATGTAACTTTATGGATTGAATCTTGAATACAGATCTGCAAATTGATAATTAGAGTGAAAAATTCTGAACACTTAACGGTTCTGTTCATAAACCAAGTATTCAATTAATAAGGCAAATTTCAACTCAAGTGATGTGAGGTGCTTAAAAGGTGAGCAGCCAAAATTTGGTTGAAAGCTGAAATTCTTTTTATTCGGGGGGCTCAACCATCAGTCCTCAATGTGATGATGATCAGTCCTCAATGTGATGACAGAATCAATTCTCTATCTACGAAATTATGCAGGTGGTGTGAGTTTAGTTCATAAAAAGATATGTTTATTAACAATGTTTGAGCATTAACTTTCTGCACATTATATTTACAAATACATTGAGATCAGTAGTGTAAAAGATTTGACAAAAAATAGGAAAAATACTAGTTGGAGCAACTATGGTTTTTAAGTTACAAAAGAAACAAAGTTCAAGAAGTGCATCTTTTAAGACTGGATCTTCAAGAGGAAAATAAGTATACTAACAATGTTGTAAGCTAAAGAAACATATTTGGTAACAGTATTTCACAAGAAGGCCTTTGAATTAAAAAGGCTTTATGTGAACCTTCAAATAAAATTAAAGAGAGGACGAGGCCAGCACCTTTACAAACACTGCCTTTTATATTGGTTTTCCAAATTTTGTTTTGCCTTTTGATCCATTTCTCTTAATTTCTGTGCATTTTTCAGCATGGCCTCTAACTCTTTTTCACTAACTTTGGCATCCTTTGGGTTAATTGTGACCTGACCCCGGTTGCCAGTCTCTTTGTCTATTGCCCAAACCGTCAACAGACCATTGGCATCTAAATTGAACGTGCAATCGAGCTTGTTCATATTTCGCAGCTTAGGTGGAACATTGACAGAAAATTCCTTTTTCAGATAATAGTTATCTTTACTCAATGGACGTTCTCCCTGGAACACCTGGAACATAGATAACAAAGTTTTGAATCAGGACACATCTATCGTTTTATCATTGACAAAAATATGAAATAAATTCTGATTCTGCTTGGCTATTCTATGCCAGCTCGAGCCGCATGAAGTAAAAATGAATAAAATTATCCACCAAACAAATGAATTTGCAAAGTTTTAAAAAATTAAGATAAGTAACTGTTTATGAACTGAATCCTTAATACTCAATGAGAAAGCTCTATATGAAAATGAACTTGTTCACACAAAACATTCCATTATGAATTTCAACTGTGGATAAGCTAGGAATCATCAAAGACTGTCATGAGGAGGCCCAATTTAGTTACTAAAAGCAATAAACACAGAGCTACATAGCACATTACACACGTTTGTGATTTGTTTAGATGGGAAAGTAATAATCTTGTCCCAAATTGTGGTAGGAAACCAGTAGGTATTGACTTATTATCATATTATTAAATAACTGAACTTTCAAAACAAGTAAGCAGAAGTTTAAATTGACCAAAATTGACCTTTTAAGAGGCATTTTTTGACACCATTTTAATTGTGTTGTTCTCTCTGTCAGCATCCAGTTCCATGCAAACCGACTCACATTGAGCCAGAAGACTGGCCTGGTGGCACAAACTCTACTTCAGCTTCAAGCTCCAGAGTCGTTAAAAGGCACTCCAACCCAACATGTGACCCCACCAATGGATTGCTCTACGAACGAGAAATCCATTGGTGGGATCACTTAGCGACTGTGGAGCTCAAAACGCGTCTAGAGTTTGGGCCAACTGCACCAGTCTTCTGACCCACTGTGCTCTGACCCACTGTCATCTGACCCACTGTGCTCTATCTCCCCCCCCCCCCCCCGAAATACTGCATCTTGCGCGATCCCGCGTCCTGTTGAGCCCTTCCCCTTGCCCACTGTGCGGCTTACTTTGAAGTTGACTGCCTTCTGATAGTCGAGCGCGTTGCAGAAGGGGGACGTCCTCTCGCAAGGGATGGGCGTGTTGCGCGGTATGACCGGGACGAACAGCCCGCCGATGGTGTCGATGCCGAGCGACAGGGGCGTCACGTCGCGCAGCTTCACCAGGTTGGAGAAATACTTGTCTCCGCTCAGGGTGGCGGCGTGCACCGCCGCGCCGAACGCCACGGCCTCGTCGGGGTTGATGGACTTGCGGGGCTCCTTGTCCACGAACAGCTCCCGCAGCAACGAGGTCACCTTGGGGATCCGCGTGCTGCCCCCCACCAGCACCACCTCGTCGATGTCCTTGGGTTGGAGCTGCGCACACAAGTGAAGAAGACAAGGCGTGAGAAACAGTCTAGTGCGGTGTAAAAATGTGGTCAGTGTCACTGGGCTGGAGCTGTGTACACACACGCAGTCACCAGGCATAAGGAACAGCGGAGGGAAGAAACGACTTGAATTTTGGTGTACGTTTTCCTTGAAGTAACGTTGAAATAGAAATAACGTGAAATAATGTTGAAGTTAACGTTGAGATATAATTCAAATTTGAAATAAAGGTGTATACAATTTTTTGAAGTTGTTTTCCCCTTGAAAAGCACTGTAAAAATATGTTGTAACTTTATGACAAAATTGTGGATGATATTTTCATTACTTCCAGATATAATGTCATCACAAATTGATGACAGTTTCATCAAAGCTCACGTATACTTATTGCCTGGACGTGACAACACACTGGGCTGGCTGCTGCACACACAAGTCGAGAGGATAAGGGGTGCATGAGAAACAGTCCTGCTAGTGCACAGTAAAAAATATTCCATATTTCTATCACTTTCAGATGAAGACAGTTCCATCACAAATAGATGACAGTTGCATTGAAGCTTATTGCATGGACTTGACAACTATGTCATCAAATGTTTTGATGACGACACTCTCGTAAGGAAAATAAGCCTTGAAATTATCAAGTGAGAACCAAAATTTTCACAGTGTACAGGTGGAATCCTTTGGGCAACGCAGCAGGGGGCTGCATGTGACTTTGAACTTCCCTTTCTCTTGACATGGGGTGCTATTAATATCAAGTCTATGCTCGGTAATGCTAATAATCTAACTACTAACAGTTTTAAACCAAAGCACTTAAAATTAGAAGAATTGGAAACTGACCTTGCTGTCGGAAATAACTTGAGATGCAGTAATAAGTGTCTTTTTCAAAAGATCTATGATGAGACTTTCAAAGCGAGCTCTAGTAATAGAGCTTTTGAATGCCAAGTTGTGCCGGCTGAAGAACACTGAAATGGGCACTTCTGCTAAAGTGGACAACTTCCTTTTCACTAACTCGCAGGCCTTCCTCAATTCTTGAATAGAGGTGGGGTCCAAATGGACCTGGTGCTTAGTGCGCACCTCCTATGAGAGAGAATTAAAGCCATCAATATTTTGAAAAGGAGGTTCACCGATGAGTCAAGACCGAACCACACCTACCTCTATGAAGTGGTGGAGCAACCTCTCGTCGAAGTCCTGGCCTCCCAGGTTGGTATCACCGCCAGATGCCAACACTGTATACTCTGATCCAGCAGCAGTCAAAACACTCACATCGAAGGTACCTCCTCCCAGATCGTATATAAAAACTGTTTTTTTCACATTACTAGAATCTCCACTCTTCTTTTTATCCAGTGCATAGGCTATAGCAGCAGCGGTGGGCTCATTAATCATAGCAATAACATCCAGCCCAGCAACTGTACCTGAAAAACAAACAGAAATTGTCATTCATGCATTCATTCATTGTGTTCTGTCTCCAAGCTGCATGACAAAAAAAGAAAAAAAAAAGCAACTTCCTAACACAAGCCTTGTGCCTTCCAGTAAGTAACAGTAAGTAAGACAGTAAATATATTTAAAAGAATGAATAAATAATTATGAGGAGAAAAATCAAGAAATTCAGGACTACAGTTCAGGTAGCTTAGAGAAAGTCCACCCTGGATGAGATAAATGTGAAAATGGTTCTCATTTTAAAATATATGCTGTTAAGAACTTTCATACCTGCCAGCTTTGTGGCCTCTCTCTGCCTTAAATTAAAATAAGCAGGTACTGTAACTACGGCCCTGGTGACAGTTTCCTGGAGGAAACCCTCTGCTATTTCTTTTAACCCGCGCAAAACCATGGCAGAAACCTGCAAAAATTAACGAAATTGTACTTATTCTCATTTGATTGAGTGCCGACAGTACCTCATAGGACTTTGAAACATGAGCTTGTCCATGGTGAGTTGCAAACTAATTTGCATCTGTACCAACCTCTACTGGACCGAAGTCCTTCTTAGTGCTGTTGACAATTGTCCTGATTTTGGCCTCTCCATTCTTTTCAACCAAGGTAAATGGCCAATGCCTCTTTCTAAAATCACAAACGTCAGCCCATGGACGCCCAATTAACCGTTTGGCATCTGCAACAAAAATAACATCAAATCAAATATGGTGGAACCAGTGCGAGAGAAAGGCGGAGAAGTAGGGGATGGCGTATGCTGGCCTATGAGTGAGAGTCAGAGGGTGAACACTGTAATCGTGATGGTTCAACAATACATGGCCACAACAAGTAAAAACGCACAACTAGAAAACTGTTTCAAATCCACTTCCAGCGGTTAAACTTGTATCTCTGGCTTCATTCAAATGTCAAAATTATTAAACTCTTTTGGTCTGTGAGGATAATACAACTGCTTCAGCTTATGAGGCAAAGTGTTGACGTCTTGACAGGAAACAACTCAGAGAGAGCTACAGGCAGTTGAAAGAGCTGGAAATGGGGGATGGGGAGGGGAGTGGGGGAAAGGGGGTGGGAAAGGGGGTGGGAAAGGGGGTGGGAAAGGGGGTGGGAAAGGGGGTGGGAAAGGGGGTGGGAAAGGGGGTGTGGGAAAGGGGGTGGGAAAGGGGGTGTGGGAAAGGGGGAGGGACAGTGGGCGGGGAAGGGGGCGGGGAAAGAGGGGGGAGGAGTGGGAAAAGGGGGCAGGGTAAGGTGGAATATTAGGACACCTTAGCTGGGCAGGATAGAGGGGGCACAGGGTGGGGGAGGGAATGCCCAATCACACTTGACTTACCACATATCACGCGTCGGTATCACACTTGGCAGGAATAGGACACAGGGTAAGATGGAATATTAGGCCACCTTACGAGAGGGCAGGGCAGGGTGCGGGGGAGGGAATGCCCTATCACACTTGACGTACCGTACACTTGGTTCACCGCCGGCAGGTCCTTGGCCGCCTCCCCCACGAACGTCTCGCCGCCCAGGAAGCCGACGACGCTCGGCGTGATGCGGCTGCCACTGTCGTTGCAGAAAATTTCGACGCGCCCTTTCCTGCAGACGCCGACCACGGAGTAGGTTGTCCCCAAATCGATGCCGACGACGAGGCCCGAGTCGGGGCTGCCTGAGCCGGACGATGACCCCGCACCGGACTCCATGTCCGAAACTGCGGCACGGCACACAAACACGTTAAAAAGCAGTGGCAAAAAGATGACGAAATCTCGAGGCCACAACGCCCGTTCCCGACTCCTCAGTGAGCCAGAAGACGGGCTACGGCGGCCGAAAACTCAAGACGCGTTTTGAGCTCCAGAGTCGCTAAATGAGACTCGAACCGAACGTGTGACCCCACCAATGGATTCCTCGTTCGGAGGGCAATTTACTGACAGGGTCACACGTTTGGTTCGAGTCTAATTTAGCGACTCAGCAGCTCTAAACGCATCCAGAATCTGGACAGCCTGCACCGATCTTCTGGCCCACTGTGCGCCCGCCCTCTCCAACCCAACCTCCCCCTCACCTAGCCGGGGATGAAGCCCAACGTTTCGAAAGAGCGTCAAGAAATGGAACTGGTTGCGAAAAACTTAGGTTAAATACAGGTTGTTCGCGTTCGCGGCCAAGGCCGCGACAGGTTCGCGCGCCCGCGGAACAAACTGTTCATTTATGTTCGACATCACATTATAATATTCATTTTAGAGAAGAAAACAATCCAGAGCCCGGCTACAGTCCAATGCGGAGCTAGCTGACACCAAAGACCTAAAAACACGGTCAGAAAAACCGGCGCTATGCCTCCGTTAGTTTTCGTCACCGGCAAGCCCAGGACAAAGCCCATTAACACAACCCTTCCGTTATAAACACAAAATAGTAGCACTCACGACTTCTCTTCATAGCCATTGTGTCGAACACCAATGCTACCAGCAAAATAATCAACACAGAACTGACTAAATCACACAGAAATCACAACAAAAACACTGGCGAGGGCGCCGGCAACAACACCCTTCGTCGCGAAAGCCTCACTGCAAGTGAATTGCTAGCAGCTCCGTCGGCGCGTCCCCCCCACCCCTCGACGCGCCTTCCTGTCGGGTGGGGTGGGGGGCGACCGCTGCTAGCACCTCCCTTCTCACTGCTATCTGCCGCTGCCGCTGCACCAGCCGCCAGCGCCACCGGCTCGGCTGACTACTACCACACCCACACCACCACCACCACCACCTCCCCCGCCCCGCCCGCGCCGCCCGCGCCGCCCGCCCCGCCGCCAGCCAGCCAGCCTGCCCCTGCCAACCGCCACTGTTGTTACGGTGGGGGCGGGGAGCCGGCGCGAACTTGGGCGCGAAAACCGAGGGGCAACGAGAGGGGGTTGGTGGCGGGGCTGCCGTCTGATCCCGAGAGCTGCCGCCGGTCCCGTCGCGTCCACAGTGGGTCAGAAGACCGTTGAGGCGGCCAAAATCCCGGACGGCCAAAATCCCGGACACGTTTCAAGCTCCAGAGTCGCCAAATGGGACTCGAATCAAACGTGCGACCCCACCAATGGAGTTCTCGTTTGGGGAGCAATCCATTGGTGGGGTCACACGTTCGATTCGAGTCCCATTTAGCGACTCTGGAGCTTGAAACGTGTCCGGGATTTTGGCGCGGCGAAAATACACCCCTGCGGCGAGCGATTCCGCCGCCCGCACTCCTCGCTCTGTCTCTCTCGCACCCCTATGACACACTCCATGAGTGCGAGAGAGAGAGAGAGAGAGAGAGAGAGGGGGGGGGAGAGAGAGAGAGAGAGAGAGAGAGAGAGAGAGAGAGAGAGAGAGAGAGAGAGAGAGAGAGAGAGAGAGAGAGAGAGCAATGAGTGCGGGCGGCGGAATCGTTCGTCTGAAACCGTCAAAGGGCACTGATAGGCCTACCAAGGGAGAACTCTCGCCCACAGGGACGGACGTCCTCGTCTTCATGGAGGGACATCCTCGTCCTCATGGGCCGGGCGTCCCGTGTGGGTGCGAGAGAGACAAACCGACGGGACTCGCCGCTCGGAGGAACCGCAGCCTGGGACTTGGGGGCTCAGTCACAACAGGCTTTACGCTACCCTTCGCCCTCCCAGATACTGGATGACGCAATAACGTCTTCGTTGGCATTCCCTCCACAGAGAGTAAGCTCCCAAAGTTGGCATTCCCTCCTCAGAGCATGGCTCCAAAAAGTGGCATTCCCTCCAGAGGCCATACAGCTCCAAAATGTTGGCATGGCCTTCAGTGCACGTAGCTCGAAAAGTTGGCATTCCCTGCACAGACAAACAGCTCCAAAATGTTGGCATTCCCGCGCACAGAACTTAGATCCATAACTTGGCATTCCCCCCACTAAACAAATTTTGAGGCAAAGAAATTTGCCGATAGAATTGCAGTGGCAGCAAGGCGACTCACCCTGCCTCTTTCGTGACAGCAACATTTCCGAACTCGTGTTGCTCACCCGCTTCCCGGAACTTCTCTACGGCGCGACAGAAAAATTGTACCAGGGGTGGGGCGGCCGCGAGCTGTTTGATGGGTAACTTCGGCTGTCAAATACTGTAAGCCTCCACTTTTAACGTGAACTCGGGCAATATTGGGCAATGTTCCCCTACCTACTCCTCACCCCGCTCCTTCTCCGAGGTGCAAACACGTGACCCATTTTCGAGTAACGGTGCCCCACGTTCTGCTCCGTAGCTTTGGAAGAGAAGAAAGAGGAAATTGCATTAGCCTCCAAGGACGACGGCCGACGGCCCGACGGCCTGCATGTTTCCATTCCACGCATGCTTTTATTGTTTCCTGGAGGACCCGCGTCAGGGGTTGGCGGCCCGCGCAGTGCAGCCTGTCACTAGTGGCCTGTCGGCTTCGGTCTCTCTCTCTCTCTCTCTCTCTCTCTCTCTCTCTCTCTCTCTCTCTCTCTCTCTCTCTCTCTCTCTCTCTCTCTCTCCGTCTCTCTCTCTCCGACTCTCTCTCTCCGTCTCTCTCTCTCCGTGTCTCTCTCTCTCTCTCTCTTCTCTCTCTCTCTCTCTCTCTCTCTCTCTCTCTCTCTCTCTCTCTCTCTCTCTCTCTCTCTCTCTCTCTCTCTCTCTCTCTCTCTCAAAACAGACGACCGCCGCACTCAGCTCGCGGAATCACCCTGCTGCTGCAGACCACGTGTGCCGGCCGTTGTTGTGGAGGTCACCTTGCCTTGCAGGTCTGTGAAAGCAAGCACACGTCTACACAGCTAAAAAGTCGGGCCGATTCCGCGAACAGTTCTTTCGTCTCCCTGTCTCTCTCGCATCCCTGCGGAGAGCCGCATGAGTGCGGCAGAGACAGCGAGGATTCCAGTCTGCAGGGTCGGGCGCACCGCGGCGTCGTCTTTCAAAGACTTCCGGCCCGCCACGATAAAAACGATGAAGTTGCTGCCCGCCAACGGAGCGGTGAAGGTGGTGACTCATCGCAGGTATATGCTAACTGCAGTGTTATCATCGCCCCCTTCTCTCGCACTAATGGGGCCTCCGGGGGAGGGGGGGGGGGGGGCGTCTCGAAGGGTGCGAGAAAGACAACAGAACACTGTGGCGCCAGGCGCCTGCGCGAGAGCACCAGACGACAACGGGGGCTTGCGTGTGACCTCCGCCACGTCGTGCTGCTGATGCTGTGCGCGTTTGACCTTAGATGACATCGTGCGTCCACCACGACACCCCGGTGTGCTGGGTGTGCTCCAGCCCCGCCTCTCGCGCCGCGCGCACTTCATGCGCCTCGGTGGCGGCGGGGCGGGGGCGGCGGGGCGGGGGCGGCGGCGGCGCACAGTGGGCCAGAAGACCGGCCCAGGCGGCCGAAACTCTAGACGCGGTTTGAGCTGCAGGACTCGAACCGAACGTGTGGACCCCACCGATGGATTCTCCGTTCGGAGAGCAATCCGTTCATTGGTGGGGTCGCACGTTCGGTTCGAGTCCCATGTAGCGACTTTGGAGCTCGAAACCCGACCGGGATTTTGACCGCCTCCGTGCGGTGGGACAGCGGCGTCGCTCGAACAGGTCAAACAGCTGCAGACTGATTCTGAGAGTCGTTTTCGTCGCTCTGTCTCTCTCACACTCATGGGGCGTCCCGTGTAGGGTGCGAAAGGGTCAGAACGACTCTCGAAATCAGTCTGCACTCAATGCACTGTGCAGCCCCCGGACCGAGTACCGGACTTTAACGCGGCCCCTGCCCCCCTACCCGTGACGTCGTCCAGTGGCGGATCCAGATGCGGCCTTGGGGGGGGGGGGGAAAGCAGCACTTTTTGCCTACTTACAGGGGCAAAGTAGCACTTTTTGCCTACCTTTCAGGCGGCTATATATGTGCTATGGGGGGGGGGGGCAAAAACCCCTTTGCCCCCCCCCCTCCTGTATCCGCGCCTGACGTCATCGGGATGCACGAACACCAAGTGACACCATCTGACCAGTACTGTTCCCAGAGAAGTGTACTTTTCTGTGGCCAAACTACAGACCCCTGAAAAGTTGGCAATAAGTTGGTCCCACTCCTCTTTAGCCACTCAAATGTTTTCATTAAAAAATAAAAACAAAAAAGAACTTTAGAAACTACACTTCCTTTTTCCCAGCTAGTCGAAAAACTCAACTTCGAATAGATTGCAGTGGTGTGTCTGGACTTTACCAGTCGAATCAATGCTACTGCTAGAGGTTTGGAAATAATGTCTTTGCAAGACAGACACCCACACCCTGAGTGTATGCGAAGAAATAACAGGACAATCAGAACCAAACCTTATTTTCTCTCGAAGATGGACTAAGATTATATTTGGGCCTTGAAGCTTGGGCCACTGTTAACATTTTCACAACCCCTGATGACTAATTAAATGGTTAAAAAGGGACAGAAATGAGGATGCTCCTTGCAAAGTGTGAGTTAATAAATTTCTAAAAAAAAATTGAGCATATGATATGTATAACTAAACCTTTGGATGGAAAAGAAGCACTTTTACATTAATACAGTTCTGACAATTTGTGAAAATGGGGAGCAATCTTGTTATTGTAGGATACCCTCATAAAAAAAGAAGTTCGGTCTAAGTATCGTCTAACTGGATAGATCCTGTGAGGATGGTATGCGTGAAAGAGAACGTTTCTACTATATTGGAAGAATTAAAAATTAAATAATGGTACCACTAGAGAAAATTTAATGAACAATCAGTCAAAGCAGCAAAACATGTACTGGTAACTCAAGTTCATATACTTGTGTAAGTGTACATTATATAACGGCTACTCAGGCAAACAAACTAAAATCACATAATACAAACATTGTACTTAAAATAAAAACAAACAAAATGATCTACGGTTTTTAAAAAATCATTACGTGAAACATAAAGGTGCTCATCACACTCGAAACCGCTCCCTCCAAGCGTTCTCCCTGGTGTCGTCGTCTTCCTTCTTAAACAGGTTGCCCTGCCTGAGGATTTCCTGTAGCTCCCTGTCGGTGAGGCGGCCCTCTGATTGAAACTCGGCTTTCGCCGTCATGCCCGACTGCCTCTCCCTGGCCGTCACCTTGAGCAGCCCGCTCGCGTCCAGGAGGAAGGTGGCGTCTATGTCCACCGTGCCCTGGCGGCGGGCGGGGATGGTCAGCGTCAGGTGGCCCAGGAGGTGGTTGTCCTGCCAGTTCGCCCGCACTCCCTGGCAGACCTGCAAGAAGAAGACAAGGAACATGTGAATGAAACATGTGAAACAGTCGTAATCAGGACTAAAATTTTGGTGTTCTTTATCACCTATGAAGGTTTCCTCACCCAAATTTGGGTGATAATAACATCTTGCTATATACGTAGCTGATACACCCTTTATGGTACCACTTTGGGTGATAATACTATCTTGCCATATACTGTATGTAGTTGATAAACCCTTTATTGCCCAAATTTGGGTGGGGAAACCTCCGTTGCCCTTTATTGGGCAATAAAATAATCCTCACGCAAATTTGTGTGATCAAGTGTACGCCGCCAAAAATTTGGTACTGATCAAGACTCTTTCATTCTCAGTGTATTCAGATTACATATTTATTTTTAAAAGCGAGGTACATGATGGCTTGCAAGAAATTTAGACGAAAAGTGTACAGTCATTCAACAGTACAGTCAATAAAAATTGTTGAGAAAATTTTCCTAGAAATCGCAGCACTTGTTCTTAATAGAAAATCTACCAGTAATTTTTCTAAAATTGTAATGTAAGATTTTCAGTAACATAAAAAGTGCAGAGAGACAATTACCACCTCGCCTTGATTTTTAGCATCCTTACACCAGAGTTTAGCAAGTTTGAAACAAGCAAACAGGGAAAGCTCTCAAGGCTATATAGGTAGCTAGCAGAAATAAACCCTTCATTGCTCAAATTTGGGTAATGAAACCTTTATCAGCCAAATTTAAATGATAATGAATACTTCCCCAAATATATGGTTGGGAGAAGGGGTTATTTTGGGACACAGGGTAAAAATGGGACAGCTATTTCAGGGACAAGATTGGACAATTTAGAACTCCAGCTAGTATACCAAACGTCATTTTCACAATAAAAAAACCAAATCTGGTGTAGCCGGAGTTCTATCATGTCAAATCTTGTTCAAGAAACAGCAGTCCCATTTTTACCCCATGTCCCGGAATTACCTTAACTGACACTATTGAACAAGACTCTTTCATTCTTAGTGTACTCGTCATAGAACCTTGAAAAAGCTAAGGGCTGACAGGTGACTGACCTTGAACTCGGCCTCCTCCTGGTTGTCCCTCGTGGTGGTGAAGGTCTTGGTGACGCTTGCGGGGAGGGCCGTGCCCCTTGGGATGATGACGGCCATGATGCCGCCGGGGTCGGCCACGCCCAGTGAGAGCGAGGCCACGTCCTTGAGGACCACGTCCTTGGCGCCCTTCTGGCCCGCCAGCTTGGCCGCCCAGATGGCCGCGCCCTGCGCCACGGCCTCGTCGGGGTTCAGCGACTTGACGGCGTCTTTGCCGAAGAACTCCCTCACGAGGGCCTGCACCTTGAGGATGCGCGTCGAGCCGCCCACCAGCACCACGTCGTCGATGTCTGCCTTCGTGAGCTGCGACGCGAAAAGAAAAGTCGCGGTTAGGGAGAACGAACCAGAAAGTGTAGGTGAAAGAGACTGCGGGATGAGAGTGGATTGGGAGGGTGGAAAGGGAGACAGGAACGGGCGAGTGGAAAGGGAGGGTGGAGGGGAAGAGGGGGAGGGTGGAAAGGGAAGATGGAAAGGGACGGTGAGTGGAGAGGGTGTGTGTAAAGGGAGAGTGGAAAGGGAGAGTGAAAAGGGAGAGTGAAAAGGGAGAGTGAAAAGGGAGAGTGAAAAGGGAGAGTGAAAAGGGAGAGTGAAAAGGGAGAGTGAAAAGGGAGAGTGAAAAGGGAGAGTGGAAAGGGAGTGGAAAGGGCGAGTGGAAAGGGAGAAGGGAAAAGGCGAGGGGAAAGGGAGAAGGGAAAGGGCGATTGGAGAGGGCGATTGGAGAGGGCGATTGGAAAGGGCGATTGGAGAGGGCGATTGGAGAGGGTGAGTGGAAAGAGAGAGTGGAAAGGGAGAATGGAAAGGGAGGGTAGAAAAGGAAGGTGGAAATAGGGGCGAGTGGAAAGGCAGCGGTCAGGTCAAAGGGGCGAGGGAGGACTGCCTGAATGCACAACATGATTTGTCTTAGAGAAACTTTCTTACCCTCGCTTGCTGCAGCACGTCCGGAAGCATACCGATGGTTCTCCGGAACTGAGCCATGCAAAGCTCTTCAAATTTCGATCGAGATATCGTTTTCTTGTAGCCCTTTCCGATTCGATTGATGAAAAACACGACATCCGTTTGGTGCTGGGTGCTAAGCTTCCTCTTCGCAAGCTCGCAGGCCTGGCGAAGCTCATGGAGACTCTCGGGCTCGTCTCTCATGTTGACCTTCATCGTGGTCTTGATATCCTGAGAACAAACGAGGAACAGTCATAGGGTGCCAGACAGGGCACAAGAAAGGGGACTGGGGCGGATCCAGGGGAAGAGGCGATGGGGGTGTCATCCTCCTTCTTCCCCTAAAGGCGGCAACGCCGCCTAAAAAGTAGTCAAAACATAAAAAAGAAAAAAAAAAAGAAAAAAATCAGATTTAAAATATTAATAAATTGCACTTTGCCCCTGTAAGAAGGCAACTTCAGCGGCATCGCCCACGACGAACCCGCCCCTGGATCCGCCCTTTGGAGGGGAGGGTCTTTTGCAGCGAGTTCACGGCACAGACCGAGACCTGAGGTGCGACACGACGGTGTACTCACTTGCATTACGAACTCCAGTAGCGCATTGTCAAAATCCTGGCCGCCCAAATGGGTGTCCCCGCCGTAGGACAAAATTTGAAAGTCATCGTTTTTCCGCATCCGTACGACGGCGAGATCGAAGGTGCCGCCGCCCAGGTCGAAAATGAGGATGACTCCCTCCTTGTCCTTGCCATAGCCATAAGCAATGGCAGCGGCAGCGGGCTCCGTCAACAGGTCAATCACTTCCAGCCCGGCAAGTTCACCTGCCAGGCAAGAAAGGAGACAAATGAAAAGTTGGGCCGACACAAATTCTGCAATTCAGGGCATTCAGCAAAGGGACTGCGAGCGACAGCTCTGAATAAGCGCCTGGGAGCTAGGCAATATCCAATGAGTACACTGGAGTGCGCTGTGGCCTGAGGTGCCTACCTCGCAGGCGTTAGGGGCCCTCTCCACCCTTCCCTGCCTCCTACGGAGGACGGATGACCGGAGCACTCTTTTGGTCGTGCATTGAGATCACGGTGTACACTGTGCTTGAGGTGGGTCTGCACCCCGCCGCACAGTAGGCCAGAAGACCAGTGGAGGCGGTCTAAATCTGACTGGTTTTGAGCTTCCGAGTCGTTAAATTGGACTCGCACCGAACGTGTTACCCTACCAATGGATAGCTCTCCGAACGAGGTGTCCATTGTTGGGGTCACACGTTCGGTTCGAGTCCTGTTTAGCGACCATAAAGCTCAAAACGCGTCTAGAGATAACCACCTGCGCTGATCTTCTGGCCCACTGTGCGCCGTGCGCTCAACTCACCCGCCCTCTTAGTGGCTTGGCGTTGGGTCTCGCTGAAGTAGGCCGGCACGGTGATCACTGCCTTGGTCACTGTCTCCTCCACGGCGGTTTCGGCGGTCGACTTCATCGTCTCTAGAACCTTGCCACTCACCTGCAGCAAACGGAGTGGCACAGGACACACGTTCAAATCGCATTTTGCAAGTTAGCATTCGGCGTAAAAACCGACAACACTGTGAAAGTTTTGGAGAAAATTTCAAGACTATACATTTTTGTAACAAAAATGTCATCAAACCAGTTGATGACATTTTTGTGACGTCCATGCAATAAGTGTAGGACCTCTAATGAAAAAATTGCCATCGTTTTCAGGTGGTCAAAATGCCATTCGCAATTTTGTCAAGTTATAACAAAATTTTCATGAATTTATTCGCACCAACAAGAAAGCTGCCCATATAAGATTAACTCACATGGTGTCGAGCGCTACCGGGATTTTAAATTCCCGGTTTCCCCCCGGATTTTTCCAGACCGGTTTCACACTAATTCCCGGATATTTGCAACCAAATATGGAATGTTATGGGGTTTAAAATGAAAGGAAAATTGACTCAAAAACTTAGCAATCTTTGTTTTCAATGCAAAAGAAATTTACCGTACAGTGAAACACTGACCAGCAGAGGGGTCGCAACATAAGAACTTTACTGCTATTGATCACAAAAATACGGTTCAACTGACAGTTGTTTTTTTTTTATTTTCCCGGATTTAAAGCAAAATTCCCGGTTTTTCCCCGGCGTTTAATTTTCCCGGCTTTCCCCCGGGATCCCCGGACGCTCGACACCATGAGACTCAAAGCGTGCACAAAAAAAAAGAAAAGGAGCATTACCACTTCAGGTGCCATTAACACCGGCAGGCCGTTTCTCTCTATTTCATATTTAGGCATCCCGCCGTCGTTGCGGACCGTGAACGTCCAATTAATAAAATCGCGCTCCTCGTCCACCTCTTCGTATCTCCTCCCGATCAGCCGCTTTGAATCTGTAACAGTTCGAAAATTGGGACTAAGTCAAGTGTCTGCAGAACCACAAACTTGAACGTCAAGGAGAGGGTGGGAAATGGGAAGGGGACGGGTGGGTGGGGGAGGGAGGGAGGGCTCAACAGGACGCGGAATGCAGTAATTCGGGGGAAGGGGTGAGAGGGGTGGGGCGGGCACAGTGGGCTACCAAAGACCGGCGCACGCGGACAAAACTCTAAAGACGGATTTTGAGCTCCAGAGTCCGCTTAATGAGCCTCGAACTGAACGTGTGACCCCACCGATGGATTCCTCGTTCGGAGGGCAATCTATTGGTGGGGTCACACGTTCGGTTCGAGTCCTGACTAGCGACTCTGGAGCTCAAAACACGTCCGGAGTTTTGGCCGCCTGGCCCACTGTGCGAAGGGACGAGCGGGACTGCGCAATGACAACACGCGAAATAAGTATGACAACGTGAAAATAAATTCAAAGTGAGGAACTCACTCTTTCACCCGGATTAGAAGAGAGGCTTACCGTATAATGTATTCATTGATGAAATGTCCTTTGCCGCCTGCCCCACGGTGCACTCCGCGTCGGTGAAGGACACGCAGCTCGGCGTGGTCCGCTTCCCCGTCTCGAAGTCCGAGATGATCTCCGCCTTCCGTCCTCGGTACACCCCTACCACCGAATAGGTGGTGCCCAAGTCGATCCCCAGGGCCAACGGTGCCTCGCCTTCTTGCGCCATGATTCCTTGACGATCCTGGAACAGTTCCAGAGCAAACGTTTTGGACCACTGCACAGTGGACCAGATGACCGGCGCAGGCGGTTAAAACTCTAGACGCGCTTTGAACTCCAGAGTCGCTAAGGGACTCGAACCCAAAGTGTGACCCCACCAATGGATTGCTCTCCGAACGAGGAAACCGTTGTTGGGATCGCAGGCTCAGTTCGAGTCCTGTAGCTGCGGCGTCTTGAGTTTTGGCCGCCTGCACTGGCCCACTGTGCACTGAACGGACTTTGAAAACTACTCCCTCAAGCAAGCAGTACTGCAGAATGTACTTTACAAACACTGGCGTGCGCAGGGGGGAGGGTGGGGGGATCGCCCCCTAAAAGTAAACATTACAGTGCAATTTTTAGTCACAACCCTGAATGTTAAGCAATAATTAAGAGTGGCCGTTGGTTCTCCCCGACTCCTCGCGTGATTCAGAGATCACTGGACACTGGACATGTCACTTGACCCCTTTCTTCATGTCACTACTGGCCGGTCTCTGACTTGGCAATACCTGTCTCACAGCCGCCTGTTTCCGAAGGATCGTATCGTCGCTCTGTCACTCTCGCCCCTAAGGGGTGCGAGAGAGAGACAGAGCGACGAAACGCCCCTTAGAGGTGCGAGAGAGACAGAGCGACAAAGCGCCCCTTAGGGGTGCGAGAGAGACAGAGCGACGAAACGCCCCTTAGAGGTGCGAGAGAGACAGAGCGACAAAGCGCCCCTTAGGGGTGCGAGAGAGACAGAGCGACGAAACGCCCCTTAGAGGTGCGAGAGAGACAGAGCGACGAAGCGCCCCTTAGGGGTGCGAGAGAGACAGAGCGACGAAGCGCCCCTTAGGGGTGCGAGAGAGACAGAGCGACGAAGCGCCCCTTGGGGGTCCGAGAGAGACAGAGCGACGAAACGCCCCTTAGGGGTGCGAGAGAGACAGAGCGACGAGACGCCCCTTAGGGGTGCGAGAGAGACAGAGCGACGAAGCGCCCCTTAGGGGTGCGAGAGAGACAGAGCGACGAAGCGCCCCTTAGGGGTGCGAGAGAGCCAGAGCGACGAAGCGCCCCTTAGGGGTGCGAGAGAGACAGAGCGACGAAGCGCCCCTTCGGAATCAGCAGACGACAGGTTTCACGCACCGGGATCCTAACCTCACCAAAACAGAAGGCTTCGAACGGGCGTTTCTTCAAGTTTCGCGGAGCGTCGTCGGTGCCGTCGTCTTGAGGGGGCGGGGCGCGCGGTAAACACAGAAGCGAACACGAGCGGACACACGACACTGTCAGACGCTGCTCGGCACTGGGGGGCGGCACAACACAAGCGCACGGCAGGACGGTCGCAGCCGGAGTGAAGTCCCTTTTCTTTCTCCTCTCTTCTTCGCCTTCTCCTCTCCTCCCTCGCCCCTCGAGGGGCGGCCACCACCGCCACCACGACACCAACCGCTACAGCCGCCTCCGCTCCGCGCAACAGGCGAGCGAAGGGAAGAGTGAGAGAGATGGAGAGTGGAAGGGGTGGGACGACAAAAAAGAACTCACAAATAATTCAAACGTGCTGACTTCAATCTTGATAATCCCGATCTGTCCGTCCCTGTCCACCTGCAGCAGTGTTGCTGTCGCGCCAGCGCTGACGAGTCGAGTCAAGTCCAGCGCGTAGTGAACCGGGAGAGGGGAGGGGAGCGGGTAGCGTCTCCCCCGCCCCCCTTCCTCCCGCGCGTCTGCCTGCCTGCCTGCCTGCCTGCCCGCCCGCCGCCCTCCCTTCCAGTGCCACCAGCGCCAGCATTGTCGACGGACGACCGACGGCCGAGCCTTCTCCGTGTGACCCCCTCGCGAATCACGTGAAAACAGTGGAAACTTTGTCGCGGCAGCGTTCGAGTTCTCCGCCAGCGGCGACGGGACGGTCATCGAGAGGGAGTGACGGACTCACGGACATGTCGAAGGCTCATTACCGACGTGAGTGAGTCGTGTGACAGTGTGGGTGCGACGAGAGGACTTCGCTGTGTGTATGTGTGCGGTGCGTCTGTGTCTGTGAGGGTGGTTGGTGGAAGGTCCCTCGTCGTGGCCGAGATGGAAACGCGTTCCTGCAGATGTGAGTTCTTCCAGTGTGTCTGAACATCTTCTAAGTTCGTCCCTGCAGGCTGATTCCGAAGGGCCTTTCTGTCGCTCTGTCCCTCTCGCACTCATGGGGCGTCTCGCATAGGTGAGAGAGACAGAGAGACAGAAAATGACTCTGGGAATCCGTCTACTGTAGCAATACCATGTCAGCTGCTTATTTTTTGAGCTGGATGGAAGTGTCTTGTCTCTCTCCTTTACATGTTTGAGGTTCACCCCAGTTCACCCCGTTTGTGTTGTGAAAGGGTTGAGGAAGGTGTGTGCGTGTGCTCAATCCAACGTAGAATCCGTGATACATACTGCATGTTTTGTAGTGTCCAAGTCATTTTCCTTATTGCTGCATTTTCTTCAATCAACCCCCAATTTAATTTTCGATTTCATCTTTCTGTATGTCGGGTGAGCTAAGATTGTCGTCTCTCTCTCCGTTAAAGAACCTATTTGTGTTACGTTGCTCCAGAAGAAACACGGTTGTTAGGCAGTATGTTCATAACTTGAAAAGCTGTACATGTCAATATAAAATTGAAGTGGAGTTTGCCTCTCCAATCATGGCCAGGTTTAAATTGAAAAAAATTACATTTAATTGTGTTTTACGGTCTGTCTAAATTTCTAAATAAGGCTAGGAAATCATTTACTTAACAGAGAGATGAATTTAACACATGTTTTTGCAAGGAGGACCTTGAAGGATGCTTTATGGCATTTGTTGTATTTTGTGAGTACCATAATAAGGACTCTAACTTTTTCTGTGTTATGAGGTAAACCGAGTAAATTTTGTAAATTTTTTTAACATAATAGGGTATTTCTTCAAATCGTAGGAGCACTTCTTTCTTTCCCTCAAGGTTTACTTCTTGGTTTTGGTGCAGCTGGCCCATTCATAAAATTTTGCATAATTAGTAATTCATCAGTAATGATTCCATCTATTTTTTAACTGCATATATATACTTTGCATAATCATTTCAGAAATATTTTTTTTGCTGAGAACCTATACATTGTTGGGGTCAGGGGCAGGGGTTTAATGTATGTCATTCTGTGTGTAGATTTGTTTGAAATTTGTGTAAAAAAAATTTCATTTGCTCAAATTTGTGTGAAGCCACATTCAACTTGTACAAATTCTTTTAATGTGTGAGTTATGTTTGTTCATATGAATATCTGAGCTGATGTTGAGCTCGACGCTTCGAAGTGTGGACTTCGGCCGACTTTGTGCGTTTTAGGGAGAACAAGTCAGGAGAACTGCAGTGTCCCAGAGACATGCAATTTTGCACTCTTCTTGTCTGCGACTATATGGAGGGGTTGGTATGTTTCGTTTTGCGTTCATGCTCGAGGAGCGCTCCTGAAACGCCTTGATAATAGCCGAATTACTTTCAAAGCGGTCTAAGCGCGACCGTGGAAGCTTGAACGCCTAACGAAACGCGCCACTCTTTGCATAGATTACTTTCTGACAACATGGAGCGGATCCGGAGAGGGGGCAGGAGGGAACAAAATTGCCTACTAACAGGGGCAATGCAAAAGCGCGACTTTTTGCCCACTTCAGGCGTCTTCCTGGGGAGCCGCTACCCGAGGGGGTAAATACTTCCAGAAATCGTGTACAGACTACTCGGTATTACGCTGTATCACGGTGGTATTACACGTGTATTACGGCATTAAAATGCTAAATTTTGCCACATTTGACTCTAAAATGGTATTACAAATACGTGTATTACGCGTAATACGCGGCTTTTTTGTACGGGGCATTACGAAAGTGTTAACCCCCTCGCTGCTACCCCCCTCTCGCCTGCCCCCTCCCCATGCCCCGCCATGCTCCTGGATCCGCGCCTGACAACAACAGGTGTGCCATGTTCCTAGACGCTGCTACACTCTAAATGTCTTACAGGGTGGCCACGTGTCAGGGAAGTTAGAGAATCCAATTCCTGCGTTAACGAATTAACGGCGTTTGGCGTTAAGTACGTCCATTAAATTAACGCGTTAACGTTAATGATCCGGACATATTTTAACACGTTAACGTCAATTAACGGTTACCGTAAAGCCGTTAATCGTTAAATTAACGTTAACAACACTGGTGATAAAAGAGGTGACTCCTTTGCAGCCTTGGGCCTCCGACGGGTGGGGAACGGCGAGAGCCGCGGCGACGCCGACAACGGCGTAGTGCTCGGGATCGACTTCGGCAGCACGAACATGGTGGTCGCCGCCATGCAGGATGGCGACGTCGAGGTGCTGGCGAACGACATTGGGGCGCGGACCACACCCAGCTGCGTGCACGTCCAAGTCGACGACAACGCGTCGCCGGCCAAGGGCTCGCCGAGTCCGCGGAAGACGTGGGAGGAGAGGCAGACTGGGGAGGCTGCCCTGCGCCTGGCGGTCACGGACCCGGACAGGACCATTCGCAGTGAGTATCGAGCACAGCGAGGGGTGAATCACCGGTGTACTCATGTGAACAAATTGGCCCGTACTCAGTGTACTCACAAGTTTAAATAGGGCAAAGTTGGCTTATCTTTGCACGATTTGGCGTTGTATGTCGTCTGCAACGCTGTATAAAGCCGTTTAGAAAAATGTTTAGAAACGTTTAGAAAAATGTGAAATTTACGAGTTTTGTGAGGTGTATTCACCTGTACTCATGTGTACACCATCAAAACACTGAGTGATTCACCCCTCGGCGCACACTGAAAACTTTACAAACTATTTTAAGGCCTTACAAAGAAAAGTAGCTTGTCTTAACAAAGTATTTTGAGCATACATAAGCTTAAAAAGAAAATAATTTACAAACTACTTCTTCGTATAACAAACTAAATAATTCAAACAAATTAAATAAATTGTACCTTCCGTAGCTCAAAATACTTCGTAAGGTTTGTATACGGTGTGTGACTTGGTGACCAAAGCGCAACATTACCCTTCAATGGCTCGTCTCTTGCAAATTCAAACACTATGATGAGCGCGTTTTCACTCGTTGCAATGTAGTGAGACGTCGCATTGGGGTTTCATAGTGTCTGGGTCAGGCACGTAACTTACCTAGGATTTGCCTCCAGGGAGGATCATATCGCACGTTTTGCCTACTTACAGCAGTGGTGGATCCAGAAGTGAGTTCGGGAGGGGGGGAGGGGGGCGGCTAAGTGGTACTTTTTGCCCACAGGCGCAAAGTATGGCCTTTTCCCTTCCAGCGTTCATGTTACCATTTTGTGTGTGGGGGTGGAGGGGTGGGGGTGACAATTCCCCTCCCCCCTCCAAACAAAATCCCCGCAGCCTAAGATGCGACAGAAGCTCGAACACTCCTGTCCGTCCGGGCAGCCAAAAACGAGAAAGTCCAATAATTTTGTGACCTGCGTTTGTGGGCCTTTTCTTTTTCAGATGTCAAACGCGTCCTAGGCCGCCAGTACGAAACGGTCTGCGTTGATCCTGGCAAGCCACTTCTCGGGCCTGTCAAGTTAGCTGCTGGGCGGCGAGGTGCCACACGGATTCGCTTGGGCAACAACACCACTGATCAGACCTTCCTGAGCCCGGAAGAGGTAAAACCAGTGTTGGCGTTGAGTCAGTAAGGAGTCAGTAAGTCAATGTGACCATGAGGGGGTCATGTCGCACTTTTTGCCTACAATTAGGTCCCACAGGAGGGGTCATGACCTGCGTTGACCCCCCCCCCCCCTCCTTTCCCCCTGGGCACACGCCTGCGTGTGACGTAATTGTCAAGAATGTTCTCGTTTATCATTTTCCCCGCCTTTTTTCATGCTGACTTTTATTTGATTTGATTTCGCCTGGAGCGTTTCAGTACTCATGATTTCGATGGACTGAGCGGTTTTATGTAACGTTGCTTTGACAGATAGGATAGATCTCATCACTGATGTTTCTTCTTTGCTGCATCGTGAAGTCCTAGCTTTTGGATCCACACCACCAGCAACTCTGCAAATGCTGTATTGCTTTCTCACGTTCATGCCCTCCCTCCAGATTGTGGGCACGCTTCTGCGGGAAGCGAAGAAGACAGCAGAGACCCATCTGAACCGCGGCGAGATAAGGCAAGCGGTGATCTCCGTGCCAGCCTTCTTCAACGTTGCACAGCGCCAGGCACTCATAGACGCAGGTATCAGTATCGACCCAACGTATATATACTCCGACCAGAAGACCCCCGAGTTTTCACGGTCGAAGGCCACTGCCGTCTGGCCACCCACAGTAGGCCAGATGACCGGCGCAGGCGGCCAAAACTCAAGACGCATTTTGAGGATTTTGAGCCCCTGAGTCGCTAAATAGGACTCGAACCGAACTTGCGGCCTCACCAATGGATTCCTCTTCAAATGAAAAATCCATGGGTGGGGTCACACGGTCGGGTCGAGCCCCTGTCAGCAACTCTGGAGCTCAAAAAGCGTCTAGAATTTTTGCCGTCTAAGCCAGTCCTCTGGCCCGCTGTGCCTTCTCTGCTAAGGCGCTTGACCGGAAGAACTCAGGGGTCTTTGTTTTCTTTTTAAATCACACACTAAATCCTTATGTGCTTTTTTGTACATAGTTATGCACGATTTTTCACATGCGTTATTATGCATAATAGTATACGTTGTTATGCATAATTTATTCATATTTATGTATAAATTATGCGTTGTTACGCTTAACATTATGCAGAAGCTCACGCATGTGCAAAATAGTGCCTCACTATGTACAATGAAGTGCACAAGGATTCATGACAGCTGTTCCATGTTTTACCCCGTGTCCCAAAATTGCCCCGACTGACCGTAACCAGTCCAATGTGTGTTCGCAGCGAGTCTGGCCGGGCTGAAAGTGAGTCGGCTCGTCAACGAGACGACGGCTGCCGCCCTGGCCTACGCTCACGACCGCGAGGGCGTCAAGGTTGTGGTGGTGGTCGACATTGGCGGCGGCGGTGGAAGCGTGTCGGTGGCCCGAGTGGACAACAACGGAGTTAAAGTCGTGACTACAAGTGCGAAACGACTCCCGGGCGGGGAGGATTTTGACAAGAGGATGGTGACCCACCTGCGAAAAGTATGTAGTTCTCCGTTAGAAAGTGTTCGAGCGTGTTGGCGTCACTGTGTCAGTGACCCAGTGTCACTGCACTGAAGTTAAGACCGGCCGGAACTTAATGCGCTAAGGCTGACTAAATTGGTCTGAATTTTCAGAAACCTTTTAACAGTGCCCAAGATTTTGTTTCAGTCGAGTAGAGATTCTGACCAAGATACCTGCAGTAATCCCTGTGCCGTTGTTCTCGGTTTGATAGGTCATCAAAGAGAAGCACAGTAAGGATATAGAAGATCATCGGTCCTTGGAGATACTTCGCTCTTGTTGGGAAAAAGCGAAGCAGAAGCTCTCAAGAATACCACACGTGGACATCACGACGTACCTCCCTGCCATCGATCAGGAGCTGAATATCACAATGCCGAGGTCTGTCTTCGAGGCAGAGTGCAAGGACCTGTTCGAACTCATTCTGGAAGAAGTTAGGACCATCTTGTCAAAATCCTTGGTAAAGTCTCTCTTCTTTGTCTTTTTTTTTTCTTTTTTCGAAAACGTTACAGTCGGATCTGGAATCGGCCGAGACGGGAAGGGGAAAGAAAGCTAATTTTTGCCTTTGTACAGCGACAGTGAAGCTTTTTCAGGCGGCTCCCTTGAAGTTAGGGGGACCACCGTGCACGGTTAAAATTCGCAATTTAATTATAATTAAGGAATTTTAAAATGAATGAGGAAACGCTTGACATTATGAAGAAAATTTCTTTCTAATACAAAGCAATTCTACGTGCCTTGTTTTTCTTCGTGGCACATAATGCACAAGCAGATGCTCGTAGACTTTTTACAAGAGAGCCCTCCCTCTTCAGGTCCGCTCTAATCTAATTCTGAAAGATCTGTGAGATGCACACTTTATTTTGGACAAAAGGATCTTTCATATCGGTTCATCTTTCAAAACCATTAAGAAATGATTTGTTTTATGGATCCTTTTGGACGCCTCATTTTACCCGGAACCCGTCGTTTCAGGAGATACTCGAAGAGGACAGTGCTGACGTCTTCGACCACGTGGTGCTGGTGGGCGGCTCCTCTCGGATTCCCCGCCTTCGCGCCGAGATCAGCGACTTGCTGCCCGGCAAGCTCCTCAAGGCCCTCAACCCCGACGAGGCGGTGGCCCGCGGAGCCGCCCTGCTGGCCGCCAAGGCCGTGCGGGTCGAGCGGGAGGTGTTGGTGCTGACCACTCAAATAACATTTAACCAAACCTCGTTCACGGTAAAGCCTTGCTTTGTGCTTGATCCTCAGCGCCGCATGGTACGACCATTACCGTCCCGTTTGGACTCCAAGGTGATGCAGTACTTTAAGGTGAGCTTGATCGCCGTCAGATCCAAATTCATTCGCATGATAGGCTAGACCAGGACCAGAAATGATCGTCTGCCGTTTTAAGGCTGCATGCAGCAAATGTATTCGTGCCAAATTGTACATTGCCTCACACTGCATGTGAACACTGTATGCTAAGGGGGAAACATCTGATCAAATTTTTGACGATACTCCACCGTATGACCGAAGGAAGGTCAGACAGACATAGGGAGACTGGCCCTTGATCTTTTTGAAGAAATATCACCATTATTGGTAACAGAAGTATCACCCTTTTACGGTCATATTTTACTGTCACCCTTTCTCGGTCAGACACTATGTCTCGCCCCTTAAAGGGTAAGAAGTCTCGGCTTACTATTTTCGATTAATTTTTTTATGCGACATCGTATGCGTAATCGCTCAATTTTGTACGAAATTACCTATTTGTTAGTATAAAAGGCTCGCTGCGCAAAATTGTGTGAGGTATCGTAAAAACTTTGTACAAGGAAAATTAGTGTGTTGCTTTTAGAAATTAGGGGCTTAAGAGTTTTGATGACATTTGATGAAATTTTCAAGTTGACATTTTCAAATTATGAAAATGGCTGGCCTGGGCAACCATTGTCATTGCTATGTGTATTCGTGTCTGAAAGGCCGCCTGTGTGGCAGGCAAAACAACGCTCGGCTGTGTTGCGGGCCTGCATACCCCTTCGATGGCAGGCGTTTTACTGAGCCGCGTCCTAGGTCCTAGCCCGGTGTGCGTTTTGTGCTTCCTATATCGATCCATTTCCTGCATTTTGCTAATGTACTTGGGCACGCTTTATTTTTAGGCCGAGCAAGCGGATCCTCAAGGAACGGGCGAGATGGTGACAATTTACGAATCAGAGGCGGGTCCCTTTAAGTTGTATTTCAACTTGTCTGGCCTCATGGTCTGCCTTGACTTATTGGGGGATCAAATGTTCTTAACCCCGCCGTACTGCCTGGACAAGCCACGACTTACGCAGCTCACACAGAAGATGGAGAGGCAAATTAGTGGTGAAAAAGTCGAGTTAGACCGGGCACAGGCGAAAAATTCACTGGAGAATTTCCTTCGTGAAGAATTAGGGAGAGAGGTGAGAGAATTTAGGAGGCCTTGCAATGACATGCTGCAGGATTCTTGGCATGCGTTTGAGATTTGTTGATCTTCCGTGTTTCCAGGTAATCCAAGACGAGTGGCAGGAACAGGACGAGCTGCTAAGGAACCGATGTCAAGGAATTTTGGATGAGATTTCGCAAGATGCAAATCTGTCCCAGGTCCGTGCTAATGAGTTGCTATCTGCTGTCACCGCCCAACGTAAAGAGATAGAGAAACCACGACAGATTGCAATGATGGAAGTTCGGAAGGCGGAGCTGCGTGAGTCGCTCGCGAAATTACTGGAGGGATTGTTGCAAGAAGAGGTTGGTACTTTAGTGAACATGTTGAGTTTGCAGAGTGAGTGCGAGAGAAACGGGGCGACGGAAGCACTGTTCGGAATGAGCCCATGCAGCTTCACTCTCTCCACGCACTGTGAAAATATCGTCACGCCCGATTTTGTCATGAAGTAACTGCACACACGGCTATGGAGGTACCTGGGATTCCGGGGCCCACCCTGGAAAAGAGTCTAGTTTTCAGGAGCCGCGTGGAAATCCCAAGAACTGCTCTGGCTGTGCATTTTGACCGCGTGTCCGCTCTCAGGGTGGCCACTTGTCAGGGAAGTCAGGGACATAAAAATCTGTCAGGGAATCGTTAGGAAAAATAGCTGGCTGTCAGGGAAATTTGAAATCATCGGAGATATATTTTCCAGTGTGTGCTGGAAACGTCTCTAAAAGGTGACTCGGGACCGTCGGAATCATATATTCGTCAAATACTCTTGGTCTTGGTCTTCTGGCTCGCTTCGCTCGCGTCAGGAAATTCTTTAAACAACATTTATAATTTATACTTTTCACTACGTTATCTCTTATCCATGGCTCACGTTTGGTCAGGGAAATTTGGTTTCAGGTCAGGGAATTGTCAGGGAATTTAGTTTTCCAACGTTTGTGGCCACCCCGGCTCTTACCGCGCGGTGCTTCCTCTCTCCCGCAGGCGGCTCCAGACACAGTGGGCCTGCGCGCGGCCTGGACCAAGGAGGACGAGTGGCTCAAGGGTCCGGGCCAGGAGGCCAACCTCGCGGACCTGCAGACGCATCTGGCGGAAGTGGAGCGCGGCAAGGAGGAGCTGGACGCGGCCAGGGAGGCGCGGCGGCAGGAAGCTAAACAAAAACTCGTGAAGTTTGTCGAGGCCTTCTCGCGGTCGCTCCAGGTATGCCATGGCACCGGTCTAGCGCAAACTGTGCAAATATTTCATCGTTCCCGTTTCTTTTCTCTTAGTTTTTGGGTTACTCCAAGGTCGGAACCACTGCACTGAGACTGAAGTAGTCGCAATCTAGACGAAAATGTTGGGTAAGGTTTCACCCACATTTGGGTGAGAATCATTTTCTCTCCCAAATTTGGGCGAGAATCATTTTATCGCCCAATTTTGGACGAGAATCATTTTATCACCCAATTTTGGACGAGAATCATTTTATCACCCAAATGGGTGAGGTCTCACTCAAATTTGCGTGATAATTTCTATCTATCTATACAGGTAGCTGATCTGATACACCTTTTATCGCCGAAATGTGGGTGAAGAAACCTTCCACTCCCAAATTTGGGTGATAATATAATCCTCACTCAAATTTGGTAGACAAAGTATACCTCACTCAAAATTTAGTGGTCGAGACCCTTTAGTTGTCAGTGTAGTGAGTCCAATGCTCCCCAATTGCCCCACAGTGTTGTTTCCATCAACTTGGAATTTTGTGTAGTGTTAGTGGCACTGATGTGGGAGTGTAGTTTTCGACAATGGCCACAATGGCCACAAAGTGAAACGCTTTTTTTTTTAAAAAAAAAATGTGACAATTAGTGCATTTTTGAAATTGTTCTTTGTCTCATTTTCTGTGCTTTGACAGGACGTTGATGCTGAGTTATGCTCCAGTTCTGGGGATCTGGAACAAAATGTCAAGTTCTTTAATGGAAAGTGTAAAGAGGCATCAGAGTGGTTAGAGCGACATCCAAATTCTATGGAAACAGATTATGATAGCCAACAGAAACATGTGGCTGGGTTCAGAAAAGCATGGAATCTAGTCGCCAGGTCTCACTTTAAAATTGCTTTGGATACTAAACTCAAGGAAGCTCTCAATCTGGTAAGCACTGGTTTCTTCACATGTTTGTACCTGCTTGAGTCTCCTCATCCTTTTTTCTCGGACTTATCCACAATAAACGTTTATTTTATTTTCTGTTTGCAGTGCCCACAGGAGGAATGGTCAACAAGGTATTTAGAGAAATTTCTATCTATGAAGGCTTGGTTGGAATCAGAATCGGAATCGGCACTGCTCTCAGAATTCCGATCCAAATGGGTCACTTTACAACAAGAAGCAGCCCTCCTTAAGAAAGACTTAAACCAGAAGACCTCAGACTTACGAGATAAACTGAGAAAGAAACTAGACATGTGTCTGAACACAAAGGTAATTTGTCTTAGGCTCTGATATTGTTTATATATAGATTTATGATATACTACATCAATTTTCTGTTACCTACGATTTTCCCTCTTTCTGACTAGGTGAGCAAAGAAACTCTCTGCCATCCTCAGGCTCTAGAATTTGAACAGTATTGTCGGGAACTGCAAAAGAGGGTGGAAAATAATCCTACTGTAGCACAACAAACACTTAGTGACTTGTACACGGAGCTGAACAAACGATCATTAGATCTGAGGCGCTCTCAGAGCTTAGCGAGGAAGATGCAATTAAGGAAAGCTCTTTCTAAGCTTGTTCGTGCCATACAGGCCAAGCAGGTGAGTCAATGAAACCGCTCTGACCATATACCTGGAAACTTTGCTTTGCAGTCAATAAGTAGATTTGCAGTAAATAAGACTGTCCAATTAATTATTAAATTTGTCTGGGACAGATTAATCAGCAGGATATTGCTAGAGATTTAGAAGAAGGCCTTCTGAATATCTGCACTAAAAATTATCTACCTATTCTTGTAAATGAAAAATCTAGTATTGACGAGATTCAGTCTTGTCTGGATGAAGCAAGCCATAAAGATACAGAGATCCGAAATGAAAGAATGAGCAGAAATGTTGCAAGAGACCTGTTGCAAAGCGTTTTGACTCTTGTCGTTGAGGTGAGGAAATTAGTGGCACAATTTGGATTTCTTGTGTACCTTAATGTTGTTATTTCAGCTAGATTTCATCGTGGTTGGTTTGCTCCCACGTTTCACCTATTCTGCCATGAAAGAAAGTAAATTTGGGAGAAGGAACAGATATGGGACATTCCATACGAAATCAACAATGAACTATAATCGATGTCTTTGTATTTGAACCCAAACTTTGTTCCTTATCACCTGTCTCATGAAGTAATGTTCCAAGCAGTTTTTGTCACAAGATGGTTTTGTTTCTGTCGTTTTTTGTGACGTAGGAAGATGTAACTTGAGTTTTATTCATGCATAGTGCAGAGCAGGATACCAAGTCAAAACTACCTGATCTGAGGTGTGTTGGGGTGTTTCATCAAGTATGGAGAACCTTCAGCATGTCATAAAATGCATAAGCCTTCTGATCGGTTTGCTAAAAGCACATGAAGTTTAGTCAGTTGGGAGGCTTGAAGACCAAAGTGCTTTTTTTCTGTTTCTATTGAAACCACTTCCCTAACTTGAATTCAAAAATAGGATATGGGAGACCTTTGTTTAGGCTGTTCGGCCAAAGTTCATTTAAGTATTTAAAGATTTTCAGCAATCGTTCTGGAGGCTTCAGCTCTCTGAAGGTTTCTGCAATATGAATAGGCCCAGTGGCAAAAGGCACTATTTTGGAATGTTCTCTGATATTACAGTTTTGTAAAACTTAAAGAAGGAAAGTAAGACTTGCACCTTTATCAACTATGAATATTTTGACCATAAATCAGACAACCTAATAAGCATATACTTATTCTGCAAAAGAAATTGGGTTCAAGTTTCTTATTGAATGTCACATACGGTTATTAATCCTGAATTCTGATTCCCAGAATTATTTAGACAAGGTCTCTAGGTCATTTATTCATCTGAACACTGCCTGTCTACCTTGTTCAACTTTGCTAGTTTTGGGTGGGGCAATTGAACACTGAAAGAAGGAATTTACTCTCATGCCTCGTCCCTAATTTATTTATGTTTTAAGTTTATTTACTAAAATCTTGTGATATGTAGAAGCATGGCGGTTCCGAGCTGGCAACCCCTCACCTACAGTGGCTCCAATCTTACCCAGCCTTTCCTGCTGAAGAGTTTGACAAGAGGCGGCACCAGTTCCTCGCAGCGCTCGCAGACGCAGGTCAACTCGTAGATATCCCTCAGACCCCACCCCGTCTGGAGGCAACAACTGGCAGAAGCAGCATTGGAACTGCCATGGAAGTCAAATCTGATCCGGACCCTATGGACTTTGACGAGACTTCCGAGGAGAGCGCCAAGGTTTTTCATACAATGAAGGCAACACGTAAGTATGCTCAGGGGCACTGGGAGACTGGCTGCTCACTGCTCGCCTGTGCAAGAAACGCACAGTGGGCCAAAATTCTAGACGCGTTTTGAGCTCCAGAGTCGCTTAACAGGACTCGAACCGAACGTATGACCCCACCAATGGATTGCTTCTCCGTACGAGGAATCCATTGGTGCGGTCACACGTTCGGTTTGAGTCCCATTTACCGACGCTGCACAGTGGGTCGGAAGACCGTTGCGGCGGCCAAAATTCTAGACGCGTTTTGAGGCCCATAGTCGCTAAATGGGACTCGAATCGAACGTGTGACCCCATCAATGGATTGCTCTCCTAACGAGGAATCCATTGGTAGGGTCACACGATCGGTTCGAGTCCTATTCATCGACTCAGGAGCTCAAAGCGTGTCCGGGATTTGTCCGCCTCAACGCTCTTCTGACCCACTGTGCGCTGGAGCTCAAAACTCGTCCGGGAGTTTGACCGCCCCTGTGAGACGGGTAGGCAACGATTTCGGAGCGTTCATCCCCTGCAGTCCGGCTGTGTCTGTGTTCCCTAGGCGGCTCCTGGTTGCACGACGAGGCGGTCACGGCCTTGATGTCGGCCATGTGGGGCCGGGCCGTCGAGAACACCGCTCCCCGTGGATGGGAGGCCATGCCCGCGACCGGCTTGCCGCCGAGTGTGTTGAGTCACCAGCTGGAGGTGCTGCAGGCGCTGGCCACGGCGCTGGCCCTGCAGACGCTGCGGGAGGTGAAGGAGGCCGGCCCGATGTCGCTGCTGGTGGACACGCAGCAGAACGAGTCGCGCGGCCTCATCTCCCTGGGCATCCGCTTCGTGGACGGCCGGGGCCGGCCCGTGGAGCGGCTGCTGGTGGTGCGGGAGCAACAGGTGTGTACTGCCGCACAGTGGGCCAGAAGATCGGCGCAGCGGTCGAAACTGAAGACGCGTTTCTAGCTCCAGAGGCGCTTAAAGCGCTTAAAGCGCCTCTGGAGCTAGAAACGCGTCTTCGACTCGAACCGAAGGTGTGACCCATTCGACGACGCCCCTTGATTCATGTCAGGGACTGGAACTTCCAAATGGCCGTTATGATCCCCCCCCCCACTGTTATTCAACGAATGCGACGTCATATTCGTTTGGATGTGAACTTTGTCACGCTCGTTTGAATATGACGTCACATTCGTTAGGATGTTGACGCACGTTCAAACAAATGTGACACCCTAATTGAACGGGCGTGTCATGGTCAAACGAATGTGACATCGTATTTTAACGAACGTGACAACGTTCACATTCTAACGAATATGACGTCACAATTGTTGAATAACAGTGCCCCCCTTTTCCTTTTGGGTACGCGGCTGTGTGCATTGTTTTGTTGGTTCGGTCGTCAAGATTGTGTTACAGCGACATGCATACGTGCTCGTGCTCCAGTTGGAGAATACTTGTACGAAGCTGCAAGTTCTTTGCTGATGGATTCTAGGGTCAGTTGGGGTAGTTATGAGACACGGGGTAAAAATGGGACCGCTGTTTCATAAACAAGATTTAATATCATAGAACTCCTCTTATACCAGATGTGATAATTTTACTGTGAATTTTACTTTTGGTATGGCTGGAGTTCTAAAATGTCAACTCTTGTCCCTGAAATAGCTGTCCCATTTTTACCCCGTGTCCCACTCAAGAAATCATGTGTCCCCTTGAGCGCCAGAAATCTCTGGAAATCGGAAATCTTCCGCCAAAACCGACAAAAAAAAACAAGCAAATTTTGGGCGTAAAATCGGTCGAAATCTTGCGAAATCCCTCCCTTAAGGAATCTTGTGTCCCCTAACATACTGAGTGGTTTCCCCTCGGAATTATACCCCTACTGACCCTGTCCGTCTAATGCTGTTCAGGTGTCGACTGACGACGGCGCGGAGTTGCTGCAGGCCTTCCTGTCCCTGTGCAACCAGGCGGACTACGCCTGCTGGAAGGACAACCTGACTGGCGTGAGTGCGGAGGCGACGGGCCCGGCGGGGAAGACTTTCATCAGGCACCTGAACGAAATAGTCCATGGCGACTCCCCGGAGACCCAGAGCACTGTCCCGGAGCTGGTGAACGCAGGCCTCCCCCTGGAGAAGAGGGTGGCCGCGGCGTGCTACGACCGGCTGCGCCAGGACGAGACCTTCCAAGTGGCTGTCGAGTTCTTCAGCACCATCGACTCCCTGCGGTTCCTATTCGCTGCGACCAGCCAGAACTTCCCTCTGCTGCGCAAGGCCTGCGCGTCGCTGCAGCCCGGCGAGGACCCCTGGCGGTCGTACGCCACCGCCATCCGCTTCGTGACCGCGGAGCGGGACGGCGTTGCGGAGGCGCTCCGGGACCTGGTGGACGCACGGCCGAGCCTGTACCAGATGGTCGCCGCCCTGACGCACGCCCTCAGCCCCTCGCGGGATGATGAGGACTCCTTCACCGTGTGCTTGGCTGCGTTCCGCTCGGTGTTTGGATCGGCGGATACCTTCTTCAAGCATGTGGGTACCCTGCGAGACTGCGAAGCCAAGTCCATGCGGAGGTGTGGAGTTTCTAGGCCCCGTACTCGGAAGTGTAGAGTCGCTAAATGGGGCTCGAACTCGAACCGAACTTATGACCATTCCAATGAGCGGCCATGAGTAGCTCGACTGGGCCAGGGTAGAGACCCTCCCGTCAGAGATGCGCAGAGGGGGCACCTCTCGGCCAATCACAGACGATTGGTAGTCCGATGCGGAGCGGGAAGCCCGAATCCGCCCCGCGCGAGGCTACACAGGCAGCGTCTGGTGCGGCACAGCAGGTATACAGCTAGCCTGAAGCAGGGTGCCCTTGCCTCCGCGGGACTACCAAGCGCTCGCCTGCGCATCTCTGACGGGAGGGTCTCTAGGCCAGGGGTCTCAGCGGTTGGTTATCAAGGCGCAGACGACGTGCCACAGTGGGCGGGCCAGAAGACCGGCGCCAGCGGCCAAAAGTCTAGGCGCGTTTTGAGGTCCAGAGTGGCTAAGTGGGACTTGGTTCAAACGTGTGATCCCACCATCGGATTCCTCATTCGGAGAGCAATCCATTGGTGGGGTCAAACGTTCGGTTTGAGTCCCATTTAGCGACTCTGGACCTCAAAACGGGTCTAGAGTGTTGGGCCTGCGCGCACGGTGTTGCGCCTGTAGTGCTTGACCATCTGGGCGTGTGCCTTGTTGCAGGTTGGATTCCCGGGCGGTTTTCAGCTAGAACGCACCCACCTGCTTCGCGAACATCCCTTCGCGTCGGTGCAGGACGTGATGAAGGCTCTCCTTACCCCGATTAGGAACCTGCTGACCAAGCGGGAGTGGACCTTGGAGAGGCAGAAGGACCTGGAGTCGGTGGTGTTGACGTGCGTCGTGGTGACGGTGAACGAGGTGCACCGTGCCAGGTATGGGGAAATTACTGTGAATTTCGGTGTGCAAATCGATTGGATATCAGTTGAATTTCGGGCTAGATCTATACTGACTTGTGTGAATTTTTGGTTACAAATTTGGCCGAAGGTAAGGGAAAATTACTGTAAATTTCGGTGTGCAAATCAAATGAATTTCAGTTGAATGTCGATGAATTTCGGGCTAAGCCTTCTGACTTCTGTGAAGTTTGGTCTTCAAATTTGACTGAAGTTATTTCCCCCTTGGTGCCAGGGACCAGCTGCTGTTCGTCGCCGACGCGCTGAACCAGCCGCTGTCGGAGGCGGCGCCGCAGGCCGCCGTGTTCGGCGGCGCCGAGTTCGCCGCGGAGATCGAGCAGTTGAACGCGGAGCTGCGCGACCACGAGTACGCCACCCTCGCCGGCGCGCTGGCGGGGTCCCACCTGACGCAGCCGGAGCTCCGGCAGCACTTCCCGCGCGTGTTCGACGTGGCGAGCCGCGCCCTGGCGGCGCCGCTGCTGCCGCCCGACGGGCCGCGCTCCAGCGACATGCTGCAGAGGGCCTCCCTGCTGACGGCGGGCTGCCCCGCGGACCGCGTGGGCCACTACGCCATGCTGGTGGCCTACCCGTACCCGGAACACAAGCCGACGCTCGAGGAGGCGTTCCGAATCCTCGCCGAGACCGAGTCGAGTCGACTTCAGCAGGATGCCTGCTGAGGTCTGGTGGTTTAGGACGTGTGCTGACTGGTGTTCTTGGTTGTGTGCCGTCAAGTTGATGTTCCCTTGAAGAACGGTGTGATGCACAGTGGGGCGGATGACCGGCGCAGACGGCCAAAATTCTGGACGAGTTTTGAGCTCTTTGTCGCTGAATGGTACTCAAACCGAACGTGTGAGCCCACCAATGGATTGCTCCCCAAACGAGGAATCCGTTGGTGGGGTCACACGTTTGGTTTGAGTCCAGTTTAGCGACTCAGAAGCTCAAAACGCGTCTAGAGTTTTGGCCGCCTGCGCCGGTCCTCTGACCCACTGTGCGATACCTGTTCAAGTCGCTTTTGTTTTCTCGTACGTGTGCTGACAAGTGAATGTACCCGTTTCTGAAAGGCATGTTGTTTCTTAGTTGGTCTTAATCATTCTGTCAGGCAAACACTTTTGCTGTTCTTGACAGCAACTGAAATGTTGTTTAAATACTGTTGCAATGATCAATCTTAACTTATTTCTTTTTCTTTTATGTCATAACTATTCTGACTGAAGCTAAACAAGTGTCTAATTTCCATTACGCTCCTAGTCTATTGTATGCAATTGTAAGGATATCTCCTCTTAATTTTTTTTGTCACCAATAATTAATAATGTTGTGTACTATTTTAACAAAATGTTTGAAGAATATAGTCAAGCATTTATTGCCCATTATCTAATCATTTTTTTGTCACTTTGCCCCATGACACCCTTGGCTCTGTGTGTGTGTAAGAGAAAGAAAATTGAAAAAGTTTTTTATTGGATTGCATACGAAGGACAATGGTATCCCGGGGGTATACTCGGGTACAAAGTTTACGGCGTATCACATTAGAGAGACGTCTGTAGTGTAGAATCTTCTCGAACATTCTCGAATTGGAACTTTCTATTGTCGGCCTCTTTTTCTCTTTCCCATAATAACCACCTCTCTCCCTCGCGCTGACCTTCACCCGAACCAGTCGCACCTACCCGGTCTCAGTTTCTTTCCGCGATAGTGTCTCTCTCTCTCTCTCTCTCTCTCTCTCTCTCTCTCTCTCTCTCTCTCTCTCTCTCTCTCTCTCTCTCACACACACACACACATCACCCATCAGGGGTATTTAAGGCCCGCCCGCTTGACGGTCGTGGCCAGTTGTGTCCCAGCTTTTCGAGAAGCAATACTTACCTCTGAGCCCATCTCTACTTGTGATTTACCCACCGATTCCCGCCCTTCAACCGAACCAAGCACGCCGATTGATCGAGAATCCACGAACACTTACAAGACGGAGTTGGTCTGCGAGTATGACTCAATAGACCCCATCACGCCCGAATATTTGTGGCAGCACGGATCGCCCGTGCTACCACTTATGCGTACTACCCACAACGCCTAGACGTTAGGCAGCCAAGCTAGCTTCCCTGCGACTCCGCATCCCTTCGTAGCGGCACCCGGGTATCGAGCCGCGAGGCAGACAACGCCACCCACTTTATTTCGGCGCCAGACCCAACCTCTTTACCTGGCAACCCTTGCCGCGTCCTTGTCACCCCAACGCCGGCCGGCACGGTCAAGACGCCGCCCCGGTCCAGCTGTCTGGATCTATACTCTCCCTCTCGTGCATATCCGCACTCTCAGCCACTCACACAGATGGCATTGAGGTCGCACGTACGCAACGACATTGCCCTTCCTGGCCAGTATATATGAAGATCTCCGGGGTTTTCCGAACTTTAAGAGTGCACCGCCTATATATTAGTCGTAGCGGTAAGCGGCCATCGCTTTTGAGGTATGGGCCAAACTCGTACTTTGTCCCTCTGAATAGACAACTTTTACTGCATCCCCCCCCCCCGCGCGCCAACCTTTATCTGGATCCGCCACTCCCTGTGGCTGAGGCAGTAGTATTGTCGAGACCTCCCATCGGCATGGAGATGTTTGCAACAAACGCCAGCTGGGCGCCCATTCAACAGGTTCCACGGGTTCAACAAGCGCCCATGTGAGTACTGCAGTGCACGGAGTGGCTGGCACGCTGGGCCTCACCTCTCCGCACTACACCACAACTCCATGCGTGAGACAGGCATGCGCACTTGAGAACGTGGGACAAACTGTCGCACTTTGTAAGCGTGGGACTCGGTTTGTGACTCCGTTTTGCGTGAGCGCACAGTGGGAGTGGGACAAATGATCGGCGCAGGCGGGCAAAATTCCATACGAGTTTTGTGCTTTGACTCGCTAAATGGAACTTGAACCGGACGTTTGACCCCACCAATGGATTGCTCTACAAATGAGGCATCCATTGGTGGGGTCACGTTCGGTTCGCGTCCCGTTTAGCGACTGTGAAGCTCAAAACACGTGTTGGGCTTCGGTCACCCGCGCCTGTCTCACACTTGGATTTGCAGTGCAGTGCGGAGAGGTGAGGCCGGTCTTCTGTCTCTCACTATGTCATATTCAGTTAAGAAAATCGCCCGAGATCGCTCAATCGGGCGACGGCGATTTGCGCTCGATTGGGCGAAAGCGGTCGACTCGACGCAGGACGGTGACTGCGAATAACTGCTTTCGGCGATAAAGAACCCCGAATCCTATTGATACGAGTCGCCCGTTTTCGCCCGCTCGAGCGCAAATCGCCGTCGCCCGATTGAGCGATCTCGGGCGATTTTCATAACTGAATATAACAAGACTCGTGTGACGTCCAGGTCGAGGGCTGGCAAAGCCACCCGCTGCAGTACGGCTCAGCAAGATGTGTTGCCTACCCGACCGACCCGACTGGCGCGGCGATCGAGCACTGCAGCCCGTCTGCCCGAAGCAACGAGGGGCCCCACCGGCCAATCGAAGGCAACGCCGAGGTCCACGGCCAGCCTCTACGGCGGTCATCTGAAGCGGAAGAAGAAGGAACGGAAGCGGAACTCAAATATGGCGAGTCTACACACTAAATCCCTACGCACTTTTTTGTACATAGCTATGCACGATTTTGCACATGCGTAAGCTTCTGGTTAATATTATGCTTAACAACGTATAACTTATACAAAGTTATGTATAGTTTATGCATAACAACGTATAATTTACAAATAGTTATGTATAATTTATGCATAACAACGTAACATAACAACACATGTGCAAAATTGTGCATACACTGACTGGTGACTGGACTGAATTTCTACTTTGATTAGATGGAAAATCTCTAGAAATTCGTTACAAAAATGCTGCAACTACGGTAAAGTTACGTTGTTGCGCCGGCTTCTTCATTGCTTAGACTGAAGCAAGGCAGTGACTGGACGAAGTGAGGCACCCCCGTCGGAAGTCCTTGAGAAGATCCCCCTGTTTCTCTCTGTATCCTGCAGATGCGGCTGTCCATGCTGCCCGACGACGAGCTGCTGGAAGTCTTCAGCTACCTGCGCCCCAGGGACCTGCTCAAGTGCAGGGTGGTCTGCCGCAGGTGGCGGGACGCGGCGCTGCACCCACTGCTGTGGCGGAACCAGAGTCTGAGCTGCACAGAGACGTACGCTTCATCGGAGCAGGTGTCCGTTGAGGCGGCCAAAATTCTAGACGCGTTTTGAGCTCCAGAGTCGCTGAATGGGACTCGAATCGAACGTGTGACCCCACCAATGGATTCCTCGTATGGAGAGCAATTCATTGGTTGGGTCACACGTTCGATCCGAGTCCCATTTAGCGACTCTGGAGCTCATAACGCGCGTCGAATTTTGGCCTCCTCAACGGTCTTCTGACCCACTGTGCATTGGTGGGGCCACTTTTTCGGATCGAGTCCTGTTTAGCGACTCTGGAGCTCAAAACGCGTCTGGAGTGTTGGCCGTCTGTGCCGGTCTTCCGGCCCACTGTGCGTCGCGACCGTCGTGACAGTTTTCAAAGATTGATAACTGTTTGAGAAATGTTTTCAGCTCTCCGGGGAAGGAGAAGAACACCCGGTTGGTTGCCGCGGCGCTCCGCCTGGCGCCGTGCCTGGACAGCCTCACGCTGTACGACTACGACGAGGCGTGGGGCGCGGACGTGTGGACCGTGTGGGCCGTCCCCGCCGCCACCACCACCTGCGCCGTCACCAAGCTCTGCGTCCACTTCCGGGCCTCCGACGCCGTCCTCGCCACCCTGATCCTCGCCAGGTAATACTACGCCGATGGCGCTCTACAAATCGAAAAGCGTACATTGTATGCTTGCTAGCTGCACTGGTAGAAAAAAGTACTTGCCAAGTACGGAACTTTCTGTACTTTTTTCCGTACCCCTTTACATGAGCAGGTACGGACGTTCTGTACTTTCGTCCGTACTTCCGTACTTTATTCTTCTGTACATTTTCCGTACAAAAGTACAGAAAATTTTACAGTGTGGAGCATGCCTGCAAGCACGCGCTAGCTAGCGCATGCCTGCCAAGTATGCATCAACAAGTGCATAGCTGCCATGTACACGCTTACTGGAGCTGACAACTCCTTATTCCTTATGCACCAGATGTATATGCTCCAGTTAGCGTGTTCATGGCAGATATGCACTTGCTAGTGCATGCTTGGCGGGCATGCACTTGCTAGAGCGTGCTTGCAAGCATGCTCCAGCTAGAGCATACAATGTACGATTTTGGTTTTGTAGAGCGGGCGTGCACAGCTTGCCCCCACCTCCTCCTCGGATGGGGTCCACAGTGGGCCAGAAGACCAGCGCAGGCGGTCGAAACTCTCGACACGTTTTGAGCTCCAGAGTCGCTAAATGGGACTCAAAACGAACGCGTGACCCGACCAATGGATTACTCTCCGAATGAGGAATTCATTGGTGGGGTCACACGGTCGGTTTGAGTCCCATTTAGTGACACAGGAGCTCAAAACCCGTTTAGAGTTTTGGCCGCCTGCGCCGGTCTCCTGGCCCACCCACTGTGTGGTGGTGCCTTTTCTTGAGTCAAGAAATTTGCACTAAAACAATTAGTGTGTGAAATTGCGAGACGATGCCTTGTATTCCAGATAACCACCTTTCCCCACACAGCCGTACTCACGCATGCCTTTGCTTTCACAGGCAAGCTATGCTTGGGCGGTTAAAAGAAGTTGAATTCTACATGCACAGTCCGTTATACAGACGTCCGGAGCGGCTGTGCGCGTTACTCGACCAATTGCTCTTCACTCCCGGTGAGTCGCGAAGTCCGTTGCACGGTGGGCCAGAAGACGGCGCAAACGGCCAAAACTCTTGACGCGTTTTGAGCTCCAGAGTCGCTGCATGGGACTCGAACCAAGCGTGTGACCCCACCAATGGATTGCTGCCAAGCCAGTTGGCTTGGCATAATCTCTGAGGATTCTTAAGCGATTGTTTTTTTTTTTTTAATTTTTTTTTTTGTTTTTTTTTGTTGCGCCGAACCGTGTATATATTGACCCGCATTTGCCCAGGATTGGAGTCGATGGACGTGGCCGGGAACCCCTACGACGGCCTGAGCGTGCCGCTGCCGGCGCCTCCCTTCGCGACGCAAGACAGGCCCGCCATGCCGGCGTCTCTTCGTCGGGTCCGGTTTGATTACTACAACAGCATCCTGGACGCTCACCTGCACCTGATCCTGCAGTGGCATGCGGCCACACTTGAGGTGCGTTGACTTCTCCGGGACGCAGTGGGCCAGAAGACCGCACGCTGAAAACCTTACGAAGTATTTTGAGCATACATAATACAAACTAATTTACTTTGTTATACAAAGAACTAGTTCGTAAATTACGAAGTATTTCCTTTGTAAGCTTATATAGGCTCAAAATACTTTGTTATAACAAGCTTCTTTTCTTTGTAAGGCCTAAAATAGTTTGTAAGGTTTTCTCAGTGCGGTGGAAGTGGCCAAAACTCCAGACACGTTTCGAGCTCCATTCCCCCAGAACTCGAACCGAACTTGTGACCCCACCAATGGTCCAATTCCTCGTTCGGAGAGGAATCCATTGGAGTGGTCACATGTTTGGTTCAAGTCCCATTTAGCGACTCTGGAGCTCAAAATGCGTCTTGATTTTTGGCCGCCTGAGCCGATCTTCTGGCCCACTGTACACAGCCCCTCCCGAGGGGTCAGGCTGTGCGCTCCACCGCCATATAGTTTTGACCGCCTGCGCACAGTGGGCCAGAAAACGGGCGCATAGGCAGCCAACATTCTTTGAGCTCTTGTGTCGCTAAACAGGACTCGAACCGAACGTGTGACCCCACCAATGGATTCCTCGTTCGGAGAGTAATCCATTGGTGGGGTCTTATGTTCGGATTAGGTCCCATTTAGCGACTCTGGAGCTCAAAAAGCGTCCTGGATTTTGTCCGCCTTTACTCGCATTCTGGACCACTGTTCGATGCACTCCCTTAGATTGCCCATCTTGGCTCTCGCCTCTAGGCGTGTACACTGCAAACCTAACTGTCTTCTAAGCACGCTACAAATGCATGCTTGCAAGTACACACTTTCAAACGCATGCTTGGCCATAAGCACGCACTTACAAATGCATGCTTGGCAAGTATACACTTACAAATGCATACGCGTAGCATGGAGTTATGCGGCGCCAAGCATGCATTTGTAAGTGCGTGCTTAGTACAGTGCGAGAAAAAGTGTGGATAGTACAACAAAAACTAGAATAAAAGTACATCAGGGATTGCAGAAAGTACAACGAGAATTATACGAACCACAACGAGGCCTGGACTGCACAGCACTCGTCATGCCGGTTCCGATGTACTTTGTACAACAATTGTTGTTCTTTGAAAGTATAATAAATTCCTGATAAAAAAAAATTGCCAGTAATTTGTGTACTTTTGTCGTGGTTTTTGCTTGCAGTGTAGACAGTTAGGCTTGTAGTGAGTAGAGTTTTTGCCGCCTGCGCCGCTCTCCGGGCCACTGTGTGACACACAGTGGGCCAGAAGATTGTTGAGGCGGCCAAAATGCTAGACGCGTTTTGAGCTCCAGAGTCGCTAAATGGGACTCGAATCGAACGTGTGACCCCACCAATGGATTCCTCGTCTGGAGAGCAATCCATTGGTGGGGTCACACGTACGATTCGAGTCCCATTTAGCGACTCTAGAGCTCAAAACGGGTCAAGAGTTTTGGCCGCCTCCACGGTCTTCTGACCCACTGTGACACCGCTCCCTGTTTGCCGCCAGGACGTGTGCATCATGGCAGACACTCCCCGCGCGGCCGCCCTGCTGTCCGCGCTGCCCTCGCTGCACACGCTCAAGTGCCCCCTGCTGAACGGCATGCCGGCCCTGCTGCGGTGCGCCAGCCTCAAGGCGCTGACCCTCATCGTGGACCTCAACGAGTGGACGCGGCCGCTGATGCCGGAGGTGGGGAAGTCGTTATTTGCAGTACGGATACCGCCAGTGTTGCCAGATAAGTAGGCAAAAAGTAGCCCAAACACACAGGGGTGCGGCAGGCTGCATCTCCTCCTGCCTACTAGGCGACTTCTCGCCACAGCTGTTCAGTAGCTGCCTAGTAGGCAGGAGGAGATGCAGCCCACCGCACACCTGTGTGTTTGGGCTACTTTTTGCCTACTTTTCTGGCCACACTGGATACCGCGCCCAACGGACATCCAGCTATCTGCAGTACGGCCGCACTGCGTTCAAGAGAAAATTAATTATTAGCTGTACGGCTTGGAAAATGCCTGTACTGCGTATAAATGCCAAAAAATTAACTGCAGTACGGTTGTACTGCGTCCTACGGCCGTACTCCAGGTAGCAGAATGTCCGTTAGACGCAGTATCCGTACTGTATAGTATACTCTAGAAACTCGAGTGAGTGCATGGCATGCTTCACCTGGGAGTAAACCTCCAAGCACGCTCCAGCGTGGAGAGTGCTTGCAGGCATGCTCCAACCTGGAGCATGCATATGCTCCACGGTGGAACATGCTTGCAAGCACTCTCTTGGATGGAGTGTGCTTTAAAAAGGCTTCACATCAACGAAATAGCACGCTTCTTCCTAGAGAGTGCCTGCAAGCATGCTCCACCGTGGAGCATGCTTGTCATGCATGCTCCAGGGTAGAACATGCTTGCAAGCACTCTCCAGGGTGGAGCTGGAGCGTGCTTTGAGGTTTACTCCCAGGCGGATGATGCCATGCACTCGCTCGGAGTTTCTAGAGTAGTCATGTCCCCGGAGGTGGAGGAGGTGGTGCGCGCGGCGGCGACGCGCCTCGAGGAGCTGACGCTGGACTTCAACGGGGAGAAGCACCCGGCCGCCGAGGCCGTGAACCTGGTGCTGTGCCTGGGCGGCGCGGCGGACGCGGCGGACGCCTCGCTGCGCCGCCTCGCCTTCGTGCTGTCCAACAACGACGTGCCCTCGCCGGTGCTGCCGCCGCTGGCCGCCGTCCTGCACCGCCTGCCGCGCCTCACCAGCCTGGACATCAACTGCAAGCCGACGGACGCCTTCCTGCAGGCGCTGGACGGCAAGGTGGTGCCGGAGCTCACCAAGCTGGAGGTCTGGATCGAGGGCAACGGCGACGAGTGGCTGGACAGTGAGCAGGTGCAGGCGGTCTACGACAGGTACCCGGAGCTGGACTTCTGGTTCTGAGCGCTGGCAAACCTCCTGCTCGCCTCGCGGCTTGCGCGCCCGGAATTCGTTGGACATGGCCCCAACTGCCCATTGCGACGATTCCAGTCTCATTTGTGCCAAATAATGTTTGTAATAAAAAAAATTTATGCACCAACTACTTTTGAACTTGTTTTTACAACCCGAGGTTGCACACAGTTTAGACGGCGATGGCCATGTTTGCAGAACACTTGAATTGACAAGTTAGTGTCCGATAGACCTGCACCGAATGGCTCGTGACAAGAGGTCCCACGCCTGCGAGTTTCGCGACGTACAGTGGGCCAGAGGACCGGTGGAGGCGGTCTAGATTTCGGACGGGTTTTGGGCTCCAGTCGCTACAGCTAAATGGGACTCGAACCGAGCGAGTGACCCTAACAATGGATTGCTCTCCGAACGAGAAATCCATCGGTGGGGTCACGCGTTCGGTTCGAGTCCTGCTCAGCGACTCTGAAGCTCAAAACGCGTCTAGAGTTTTGGCCGCCTGCAGTAGACGGCCTGCGCCAGTCTTCCGGCCCACAGTGGAGCGCCCGACGGCGGGAGGATAGGCAACCCAGCGTACTGACATGCTCTACAGGCGGGCCCAGCCCACCGGCGCTCCGACGAGGGATCTTGTTCTTCTCCGCTGTTCAAAATGATCGGCACCAAATCGCCCGTTGATTTGAAGACCAGCTGACGGCAAGCTTGCTGTCTCACAGATCTCTCGACATTGGAGAGAGGCCTTAGAGACACAGGCGAGGGGTCCAACACTCAGCTCAGGAGTGTACACAGGATTACCGATTACCAGTGATTACCTACTTAAAATAAAAAAAAAAAAAAAAAAACCTCTCTAATTTTGGCCAGCTGAGAGCATTTTTAGACCATTTTCATAAGAAAACCCGCAAAAGCCGATAAAAACAGGGAAAATATCCAGTTTTGGCATGAGACATGAGATTACCGATGATTACTGGACAAAGTGTACACAGGATTACTAGAGTGGTTGACTCCTCGGACACAGGGGTGGCTTGGAGAGAGCTTTGGAGCTTTGTCACATATTTTGCCCGGGTGGCATCCTTTCTCTCATCTAAGGAAGGGGAGGGGGGCATGCCCCCTGACTATATCTGATATTTGTACCGTCCGGTACAGTCGCAGTGTAAACACGAGTTTCCGACCGCGGTCGTCTGCATTAAATGTGACGTCGCGTCACCTGAGTTTGAATATTATCTCACAATAGTTAAAGCCCGTCTGATTAATTTCTCATTTCCGACGATCGTGACACGATTCACATTTTACTAAATAAAACGTCCCACAGTGGGGCAGAGCACCGGTGGAGGCGGGTAAAATCCCGAACGGGTTTTGAGTTCCAGAGTCGCTCAGTGGAATTCGAAAACGAACGTGTGACCCCCACCAATACATTGCTCTCCGAACGAGGTCGAATACATTGGTGGGGTCATGCTTTCGGTTCGAGGCCTGTTTAGCCACTCTGGAGCTCAAAACGCGTCTTGAGTTTTGGCCGCCTCTACTGGCCCACTGTGCGTCACTTTCGTTGAAAAACAAAAACAAAGGAGAGCATTCCGTTGATTCCGTTGGCTCTTGTGCGCGGCAGCCGTCCGCTAGGATTCGTGATTGATTTGATTTAATTTGATTAAATGCGCTCAGTATGACAAAAAGCCTGCTAGGGGCTCGGAGCTGAGGATTTATGATAAATAACACAAATCGACGAGTAACAAACACCTTTATGTAATCAGCGAGACTATGCATCTGTTTACAATAAACAAATGATAATGGTTTAATTCTTATCCACTTACAACATGATAACAAATGAAACAGATTACAGTAAGACAATTGTAATCTGCAAAATTGTATTGTGCTATTTAATTGACAGGCACAGCGGCTAAGGTCCTAAAGTGGCACAAATTGATAATTTTCTTCCAGCTCCAATCGCTTAGAGGCAAGTTATATTGTGAAGCGTATGGTCTATGCACAAAGTTAATTTTTTAGACATTGCTTTTAACAGGGAAAATGAAATAAATTTCTAGATGATAGTGATACAAGAAATTTTGGACTTCTAAATTCACTAAAATCTAATGCCACCACCTATAGCTAAGTTCTGCCTTTAACAAGTAAAAAATAATACTCCCAACAAAATATCCACAACTGTACAATCACATTCTTGCCTCTATCGTAAAGACAGCATGAGCAACTTCTAAAAAAATATAGCAATCCAGATCACATTTGCTATAATGTACAAAAATGTACAAAAAAAAATAAATATTAATAATCAAAAATTTATTCCGTGTATGTCTGAAATATACAATTAATTATGAGGTCAAGAGGTCACAATCTTTAGATGTTTCTGAGGATAACATCATTTGATTTATTCAACCGCTCCATTCTGGAACGCATTGCTCAGCTCTTCTACTATGCTGTCAGAACGTGACAACGTCAATCTTCGACTTGAGTCACCAGCGCTTGATGAAATAGAACCCACCAGAGAATCGGCATTGATGGCTTGACGTTCCCTCAATGTGTGATATTCATCGCAGAAGTCCTGCAAAAAAAATTGGAAAAATATAAAACTTGCTCCCTTTTCCCTCTGATTTCTATCTCTGGTATTTGTTTGGAGCGGGAAGAGGAAAATGTGACGACTATATGAAATCACCTTGAGACGCATTCCCAGGAATGAGGCTCTTTCCCTCTTCTTGATCATGAACTCTGTTGGTAGGAGCCAACGATGTTCATGACATTCCTCAATTGTAGGCCGTTTTCTAAAATAATAAACAATCATTCGTTGTTAGAAATAAAATGTCCCACAACAATTAAATATAAGGTCTCTTTTAAAATATATTTGCTCTTACGTGGGAGTGCGTTTGAAGATGAGCATTAAAAATCTTGTTGCCTCTTGTGTGAGCTCCTTAAATAAGTGTTCAAAGCGGTATCGGACAAAGAGAACATTCTGCCTTGTTTCTTCATTATTTTCACCACGGAATGGAGAAACTCCAGACAGAAGAACATATGTGACAACACCAAGTGACCACATGTCTGATTGTGGAAATACTGGCTCATCATTTAGCATTTCAGGTGCTGCGAAGAAAATTAATTTTATATCACTTGCTGTATTCCATTAAAAATAATATAAGGTGCAACACAATCCAAACAAAGACGAAAATCATAGAAAAAACAATAAATCCTTACATGAGAATTCAATATGACCCACTCTATCCACCAGGCTGCCAAGTTTACTAACAGTTTGTGCAGAGCCAAGATCTACTAATTTCACTTGTAAACTACGAACGGAGGCCATAACTATGTTGTCAGGCTGCAAGTCTAAATGGCACAGTCCCCGCCATTGCAGATATTGAAGACCATCTAGAACCTGAACAGAAAAGTGACAAATTTTAAATGCCATCCAAGAGTAGGAGTTGTAAAAACATTCAAAACTACCATTTTGCTGACCTGACTCACAACATTGCAGACCATCTGTTCATTATACTCATGCCTACTAGAGAAATATGTAAGAACATCAGCACCCTGAAGTTTTTCCAAGATCAAAACAGCTACTTCTGATCCAGGTGCCCTGTATGCTTCGAGAAGCTGGGCAATACGTTCATGTCGAAGACGACGCAGGGCCTCAAACTCTCTGTTGACAGCAACTTCTCTCTCTGGTCGTAGTTCTAAAAGTTTTCCAGCAACTATATGATCATTTCCTTTTTCAACTCCTTTAACAACAACTGAAAAACGCCCTCTGAAAAGAGAAAACAAAAAGGCAAAGTTGAATAGACATTGAAAGCACTGTACCCTTCCCCAGTAAAAATATATCCATTCACAACCACAACATACCTTGATATTTCTGAAATAAAGTGGTATTTATCCGATACTTCATGCTCAGGAATCCAGTTGATAGGGCGGTTTTCAACAGAGTAGTCCAATTTCGGTGCAGCTTCCAATTCATTTACTTCAGCGCCAGACTCAGTGATGGACTGAAGGTGTGCCATGGCGCGTGTTATCTCCACCTTCGGCACACCTGAAAGTACGATGAGAGTGAAATGATTTAAAAGCCATATGCCATCAAAATGCAGTGAAGAGCCAAAAAAAAAAAAAAAAAAACCAACCAACTCACCGGTGGGTTTAGTTTTGACTTTGATAGGAATACCGTAGTCACTCCAGCCGACACGATTCTTGGCTGCCAGTCTAAAGTAGTAGCGGCTCATCTGCTGAAGGTTCTTCACCACATAGAACTCATGGTCGATATTCTTGGCTATGTCCAGCCAGTGGTCACCGTCTAAAATTCACAAGCAGCAATCTTGTAAACATTTATTCGACAAAAAAAAATAAAAAAAAAAAAAAAAATCAATCCTGTTCCGTTGCTACGACACAATTTTTCTAAATTTAAGTTACAATGTTACGAGATTTCTCGATTGATTTTTTTCTTAGTGAGGGGGCTTAGAATGGGGCTCTGGCGTAACGCGTAACGCGTAACGCAGACACTCCACGCCTTGTGGCGCGGGGTATCGCCGCCGGGTCGGGTCGGGTACTTGCCCACTTCCTTGTACTGCAGGGCGTAGCACAGCACGGCGGTGTTGCCGTCGTCGCGGGGCTGCTTCCAGCGCAGGAACACCTCGTCGTCGGACACGTCGGCCACGTCGGGGGAGTCCGGCGAGTCCGGCACGCCGGCCAGCACGACGCGGAAGCGCGCCACCGTCTGGCCGCCCTTGTTGCGCGCCACCACCTTGTAGATGCCGATGTCCATGTTGTGCGCCGGGCCCAGCCGCAGGATGCTGCGGCCCTCGTCGTCCTCCTTGAACGAGATGCGCACCGTCTCCTGCAGCACCATGTCGCACCTGCGGCACGCCGCCCGTTCAATACGCGCCGCTTCACAGCACACAGTGGGCCAGAACCCACCGGAGGAGGCGGTCCAAATACCGGACGAGTCGCGAAATGGAACTCGAACCGAACGTGTGACCCCACCATTGGATTTCTCTTCGAACAAGGAATTCACTGGTGGGGTCACACGTTTGGTCACACGCTCAAAACGCGTCAAGAGTTTCGGCCGCCTGCGCCGGTCCTCTGGCCCACTGTGCGTGCGCAGAGCCAAGCCGTCCACTCACTTGTACCACTGCACCAGCGGCTTGGGGTCGCCCACCACCAGGCAGGAGATCTCCACGTCCTCGTTGGCCACGATGGCGATGGTGAGCGGCTTCTCGCGGAAGAAGGGCAGGTGGCCGTCCTGCTCCTCGTGGCGCGTCTGCATGATGGCCTCGGCCTCGGCGTGCCCGTCCAGCCGCGTGCCCAGCTCGTGGCGCAGGCGGCGCAGGCTGTACACGCTGTCCGAGCCGTACTTGTTGATGCGCGCCTTGCGCTCGTCGTCGATCTCCTCGTCCATGACGTCCGTGAAGCGGCGCCGCTCGCGGATCACCGGCGCCTGCAACGGGGCCCACATCAGCAATAGGCAAGGTTCCACGCGATTTAGACTGAGAGAATCGAGTTAGGGGTGCAACAGCGGTACTATCAGTCCCTAAAGTTTTGTCTGGGCGATACCCTGTGCGCGAGAGACTGCTCATAAGGAGACCGTAGAGAATCTCTCGTGCATGGGGTATCGCCCAGACAAAACTTTAGAGACTGATAGTACACACGCAGTAAAGATGGACAGTCAGAGGGCTCAGATTGCCACTTGACGTGTTGCTGCAGCACCAGGAGGAAGCTTCATAATGTCCAACGAGTACATAAACCCTCGGTGGTCACAGCCCATTTCATACGTGATACAGTCATACCGCCCTCGGGTAACAACAAAAACAGCGTTTCGGCAGCCAACCATCGTCGCCAGCGAGAGGTATGGCGACCGGGTTGCCAGTGTGGCCAGAAAAGTAGGCAAAAAGTAGCCCAAACACACAGGTGTGCGGTGGGCTGCATCTCCTCCTGCCTACTAGGCAGCTACTGAACAGCTGTGGCGAGAAGTCGCCTAGTAGGCAGGAGGAGATGCAGCCTGCCGCACCCCTGTGTGTTTGGGCTACTTTTTGCCTACTTATCTGGCAACACTGCGGGTTGCCCCAGCCAGGGGCGTGCATGAGGCCGAAGAGGACCCCAAAAAAGCCGCAAAAAGGTATACTTATGAGGCAGTTTTTGGCGTATAACCCCTGGAAGTTAGGCAAAGTCTCCGAAAAAAAGGTCCCACCGCCCCTCCCGCGGAGGCGAGCTCGCCCCCCTGCCCCCAGCTGCCGCCCGACGGCGCCAGTGTCGCTGCGCTGGCGATAATCCGGTCGGTGCGCGAATACCCCGCGACCCCAGGCTCTCTCGGCTCGGCCGTCTAGGATGTTGTATTTCAGTCGGCCGTCCCGCCCACCCCATCGCACTCACCCGCCAGTCGAGATGGCTCTGGTCCGCCACGATGCGAGAGTAGCCGGGCCCCCGGTTCGCAGCCACCTTGAGGTACTCGCGGAGTCGGACGGGGAAGTCCACGTCACGCAGCTGCAGCAGGTACGTGTCCGGGCCGTTCTGGTAGCTGCGGACAAGACGACCGCCGTCACGACCGTCGTCACGGCGAGCAGCGCACGCCAAACAAGACCAACTAGAGTTGGGGAATGGGCTGGCCTAGAGTCCTAGGAGCCTAGGACTCTAGGCTGGCCCATGGGCTGAGCGGCTGCGGTGGCAGAGACCGCTCGTCTCGCTCCGGTGACTACTGCTGCAGCCGATACCGCGGCACTGGCGGTGGGCCGCCGTGGGCTGGCCCATTCCTCATCTCTAAGACCAACTCACTGGCTCTCCGACTTGATGAGGCCGATCTCGTAGTTGAGGTCGGTGCCGCCGGTGTGGATTTCCTCCTCCCAGTTGCGGGACTTGTAGGGCTCGCGCTCCGGGGTGGGCTCCGGCGTGTAGCGCTCGTAGGGCGGGTACACCATCTTGGACGGGTGCGTGAAGGCGCCTTCCAGTGGCCGGCGGCGGTACCAGTTGCGGCACGACGCGTTGCTGTACCAGTCCCTGCACGCCCACAAAAAAAAAACTTACTAGAAGTCCATTCGGCAGAGCGCACGGAGTGGCCCGGTGATACTCCGTCACGGAGTATCGCCGGGCGTCTTGTCAGCCTGAGCCTGAGAGCCAATTGCAAGCCGTCTTTTTAAATAAACCTCATGTGCTCATGATATTTTACTGTTTCTTTAATGTGTTCCTCAATTTATCAAAAGAATATGTAGTTTACCTGTTAGTTCACCCACTCTAAATTATAAATTACCGATGGTAAATTACCAAGAAAAAAAATTACGGTAACTTTACCGGTAAAATTACCGATTTACATCCCTAAATCCGTGCCGATGGGCTGGCCCTTCCGCACGGAGTATCTCCCTGGTCTGCAGGCGATGCACGTACTTGTACAGGTTGTAGTAGTTCTTGAGAGCGTCCGAGCTCATGCGGTACGGGTCGTAGGGCTCCCGGTGCAGGATGTTGAACCACGGGTGGTCCAGGGCCTGCTCCACGTTGAGGCGCCCGCCGGGCACGTACACCAGCAGCTTGGAGATGAAGTCCCTCGCCTCGGCGGAGTAGTTGGAGAACAGGTCCTCGTCGAAGGCCCACTTGCCCTCCTTGATCTTGGTGAGCGTCTCGCGGTCGTTCTCGCCGCGGAACAGAGAGCGGCCGGACAGCAGCAGGTAGGTGATGATGCCCACGGACCACATGTCGGCGCTCAGCGCCACGCCGTCGCCGCGCATCACCTCGGGCGCCACGAACTCGGGCATGCCTGCGCAGGTGCACGTCACACTGAGTCCTACCCCTCACCCACCTAGGGCTGTGCGATATCCACTTCTCGGTATCGCGATACGATATTAACCCCATATTGAACTTAGGGTCGATATGTCGCACCACAACACATATCGAGTAATACCGAGGAATATCATGATATCTAGACATATCGACTGAAATATCGCACGATATCGGGTGGATAATGGATATCGTGAAGCGAGTGATATCGTGATATCGCGATATATCGAGCCCTCGATATATCGATTTGATTCAGAAACGAATATCGTACCCCTCGATATCGGGATGATATCGTATCGACCTCGATATATTGAGATATGGCACAGTCCTACCCTCACCCTCGCTACACAGTGGGCCAGAGGACCGGTGGAGGACGCGTTTTGAGCTCCAGAGTCGCTGAATGGGACTCGAACCGAACGCATGAGTCTTGTCCAGCGACTCTGGGAGCTCAAAACGCGTCTAGAGTTCGGGCCGCCTGCGCTGTTCTCATGGCCCACTGTGCACGCCACGGGTGCCTCGCCCTTACCGTAGAGTAGCGGGTGCAGCCCGCCCGCGGAGATGCGGCGCGCCAGGCCGAAGTCGCAGATCTTGAGGTCGTCGCCGCCGGGGTGCGCGAGGAGCAGGTCGCCGGGCTGCGAGGGAATGACACGAGTTGAGCAACAAGTCCCTCTCACTCCGCACCGCCAGACGCGCCGCCACTGACCGTGAGCCCCAGGTGGGCGACGTTGAGGAAGTGCATGTGCTCCAGGCCCTCGAGCAGCTGGCGGATGTAGCCGGCGATGTCGTACTCGGTGTAGAACGGCCGGCTGGTGAGCACGTCGAGCAGCTCGCCGCCCGCGGCCATGTCCGTGACGAGCGTCAGGCCGTCGTTCCTCTCGTACGCGTCGTGCAGGCGGATGAGGCGGCGGTGGTGCAGCACGGACATCATCTCCAGCTCGTTGTCCATGAACTTGCGCAGCTCGCCCTTGCCGTGCATCACCTTGGCCGCGTAGTTGCGGCCTACAAAAAAATTGGGAGGGGGGAAAAAAAAGTGAACGGTTGGCGGTAGCGGCATTTGAACCCGCGCCAGCGACTTGACTCCGTGAGCTCACCGGTGCTCCTCTCCACGGCGTGGTACGTGATGCCCTGCGTGCCGCGGCCCAGCTCGTCGCCCAGGTCGTAGGCCTCCGCCAGCGGCATCTCCTTGTGCGGCCGCACCGGCTTGGGGCGCAAGTACGTCTGGTCCCAGTAGCGCCGCTCGTCCTCCTCCACGTGGATCATGATGGAGTGGCTCACCGAGCCCGCCACGTTGGACGCCGTGATGGAGTACAGCCCCTCGTCGCGGTTGATGGCGTCCGAGATGTGCAGGTGGCACGTGTCGGGCTCCACGAACACGATCTGCGGGGCCACGGCGGCGGGTTAGAGCGTGCAGCAAGCTGACAGCTCGACAGAGCACAGTGGGCCAGAAGACCGGCGCAGGCGGACAAAACCCTCCAGAGTCGCTAAACAGGATTCGAACCGAGCGTGTGACCCTACCAATGAATATATACCACGATTCAGGATGGAAGAAGCCGCTGGCCCGATTTTCTGCTGGCTACGCCTCCCCAGCTACCGCAACAACTTTCTGACCTGGCCCATCCGAGCCCCATTGACACGGAGCCCCGAGCCCCACCCCATTGTGCGGGTGGAACACGACCCTCGGAGGCCGAACAAAAGGCCTTCGAATACTAATGGCCTTTTAACTAAAGCACCAAATCGAAACTTGAAATATTGAAAAATTTTAGGAAATGATCAATATTTTGAAATAGCCAAAGAAAATTAAAGAACTTCCGTGAAAACGGCGTGTTGCTGCGACAATTTTGACGGTCGCGGGTACCCTCATGACGCGGGCATCCCGCGGAAAGCTTCGAGATTTAAATGCCAAACCTACTTGCTCCATTTTAATTAAAAGTTAATTAAATAAAACTCAAAATGTTGTTTTAAACTTTTGCCTGTATCCCATATCGAACGCGTCTATCACAATGGCAAATAATAACGACTCAAACTTCGAATTTTTTTTAAAATTAATCAGATTTTTCCAGTGGGTTTGAATCTGATATCACTTCATAGCAATTCTACTATTTTAAAGTAATTATAAGAGATTTTACTATGCTCATTAGAAATGCAAGGAGACAAAAGGACTCGCCGGCCAGGCCTCTGCACACCAGCCGGACCCCCCTCCGGGACCCTCCCCCACACCAGACCGGAGTCAGGTAGTCGGCCGTCATCTACCACCGCGCTACACCGCGGCTTCTTCCATCCTGAATCGTGGTATAGTCGTCCCACCGAGAGTTTGGTAGGGCAAATGACAAGGAAGGATAGGATTTCCTGTGAGTGCGAGAGAGAAGAATAGCCGATTCTCACGGGAGGAGGGGTATAGACCCTTTCGCTCGTCAAGGCTCGTTGCCGAGTAAAGAACAAAAGTAATCAAAATTCAGGAACCAGTTTGCGTGCCATCTAGCGGCCGATGCTGTGAACTTCGTCCAGACCTGTGCTTGTGACCAATCACGGTTCAGCTTTTGAAAGTTCACTGTAACGGCCGCTAGGTGGCGCGCTTCTGGTTCCGGGCTTTTGATTACTTTCGTTCTTCATTCGGCGATGAGCGAAAGGGTCTATTGCCCTCCGAACAAGGAATCCATTGGCCGGGGTCACACGGTCGGTTCGTGTCCAGTTTAGCGACTCTGGAGCTCAAACCGCATTTAGCGTTTTGGGCGCCGGTCTTCCGGCCCACTGTGCGACAGAGGTGCACGCACCTTGATGCGCTCCGAAGACACGATGGGCATCCAGTCCTTGAACCACTTGATGTCCGGGTAGGGCACGCCGATGACGCGCGCCTCCACGCGGGTGCCCTTGCGGTGCATGATGGTGGTCTCCTCGGGCCGCTTCAGGAACACGGGGAACTCGGCGATCTCGAGGCGCACGCGCTGACGCGCCTCGCCGTGCTCGTTGGTGGCCACGGCCTCGTACACGCCGACGTCGCGTTCCAGCATCCTGCAAGGGAAACGCGGTTCGAGTCTCGTCTAAGAGTGTCTGAAAACAAGCTTTTTCACTGATTTGGTTGGTCAACGCGTCCACGGGTCCAGTGGCGACATCTGGGATGCCGGCACGAACCCTGTCGCCGTACTTCTCGCTGGCGACTACGGCGGTCATCCTGGTTAGGTGTCATCAGGAAAATCCCACCAGTTCGTCATCAGGAGGTGGTATTAACTTACCAACTTTTGATTGGGCTGTGATGACTGAGGAAATATGAACTCGCTAGAGATTAAAATCCTCCCACTTGATGCTAGCAACACATCAAGTGGCCGCCTGAGCCCTCCAACGACCAAAGTTGCAATTATGAATGCCCATAGGGATCAAACTTTAAATAATCAGCCACGTTGGATGCGGAAGTAAACCTTTTCCGTCAGAAAATGGGTAAAGTGTTCTTTGGTTTGTTTTTTTGTTTTTTTCACCCCGGCCTTCGGTCTTAACTTTGACTCACTTGTTGATGAAGAGCGTGGCCTGGCCGTTGCGGGTGTAGCTCTGGTCGAAGCGGCCCCCCGATTCGATCAGCTCGTCGTTGAAGTAGTACTTCATGACGGGCTTGGGGTAGCCGTACACGAACCACATCAGGTTGCAATTGTGGTTCTTGACGCCGTACTGGGTGTCGTGCTCCTGGCGCAGGAAGCTGATGGCAAAAAAAAACCAGCACGAATAGACCCTTTTGCTCGTTGCCGAGTGAAGAACAAAAGTAATCAAAGTTCAGGAACGAGTTGCGCGCCATCTAGCGGCCGATGCTGTGAACTTCGTCCAGCCAGACCTGTGCTTGTGACCAATCACGGTTTAGCTTTTGAAAGTTCACTGTAACGGCCGCTAGGTGGCGCGCTTCTGGTTCCGGGCTCTTTGATTACGTTTGTTCTTTATTCGGCGATGAGCGAAAGGGTCTATTCAGGGTCTATTCAAGAACCCTCCGTCCGTAGGCAATGGGGGGGGGGGGGGAGGAGGAGGAGGGTCTCACCGCGGCGCCTGCGCGTATCCGTCGTGCGGCGGCCTCTCGATGTCGAAGTCCTTCGGGAAGTAGGGCGACGTCTCGGGCCGGAAGTCGATGCCGGGCTCCAGGTACGGGAAGAACTTGGGCGGCGGCGGCTCCAGCTTCTCGCGGTGCGTGATGGCGTACGGCGAGGGGTCGCTGATGCCGTACTTGTTCTCCACGCGGATGCGGAACTTGTAGTTGCGGAAGGGCTCCAGGTTGTGCAGGTCGCACACGCAGCTGCGGATGCCCTTGCGCGCCGTGAACCACTCGCCGTCCGGCAACTCGCACATCTCCACCTGGGGCAGGCGCGCGTCAGAACCTCTGCACAGTGGGCCGGCTTGGCCGAGAGGTGAACAACTTCGAAAAATTTTGCACACCGTTATTTCAAATTCAAATTATTACACGTTATTTCAACATTCTTAAAAAAATATTTCAACGTCATTTCACGTTATTTCAAGTCATTTTACGTTAAATCACGTTATCTAAAGGAAACTTCAACGCTACTTCAACGTTATTACACCGTTATTCCAACGTTATTTCCCGTTATTTTATGTAATTTCACCAGAATTACACCAAAATTCAAGTTGCTTCCCCCTCGGGCTTGGCTCCCCCCAGGTTGGCAACCCTTCCGGTACCTGGTAGGTGACTGGCGCGCGGGGGCCGGTGGGGATGCTGGGCCTCCAGGACAGCGTGAGGCGCCGGTCCGTCATGCGGCTGATGATGGGCGCGTTGGGCAGCGGCATGGGCACGCCGCTCGTTTTCACCTTCTTGAAGTCCTGGTACTGGTCGCTCAGGGGCTTCTGCTTCGTCTCCAGCGCTACAGGCCATACAGGACACAGTGGGCGTCAACAGGCGGAGTCGCTGGTCCGTTTGAGGCTCTCTAAGGCGGCAAGAGTCTAAGTTGGGGGGCATTCCAGAAGCTCAAGTCATGGGGTCCGACAGGAACGCGCTACAATTTGACGAGAGAAAAAAAGCTGCAAGCGTGCAGAGCTCCGTGCATGTCTGAGTCCTAGGCCCGAATATTGGACGGAGAAAAATAGGCGCCTGGCAATCGTCAAAAAATTCAGGAAGAAAATTGTAAAAAGCTGGGAAGCTATTGCAAGTGCAAAGATAAGGAACAGTAGCGTTTGAACAAAATTAAAAATGGAAAGATTAAAAAAAGCTATAAAAGCAGAGATGGAATCTCTGTTAAACGCAACGCGTGCTTGTACGTCCTGTCCATTTTGATTTCTGTGTATGCACTTGCTTCATTCCTAGAGACGGAAAATCAGTATTGGACTGTGCGTTTCCCCCCTAAAATATGTTTTCACTGTCATTGTTTCGGTTGGCCGGCTTGTTCTGTACTCGTGTGATAAGCGGCTCAGCGGAAACGGCCCGCCGGCGCCGGGACTCGAACTCAGGCCCGCCAACTCACAGTCGTAGCGCAGCTCCGCTTCGCAGGAGGCCTCGCCGTGCGGGTTGAAGATGCGCAGGCGGTACGTGCCCACGTCGCCCTGGTCCACGTCCTTGACGATGAGGCGCAGCAGCCCCGAGCCCTCTGCCTCCATGATGAAGCGGTCGCCGGGCTCCAGGCGCTGGCCGTTGCGGAACCACTCGTACTCGGGGTCCGGCACACCGTTCACGCACGCCGTGAACTTGGCCGACATGCCCGTCACCACCTCGCAGTCGCCAATCTTCTTCAGGAACGACGGCGGCTCCATCTTCTGCTTCTTCTCGCTGTGGGACACGTTCGAAAGGGTCACACAGTGGGCCCGAAGACCGGTGAAGAGGCGTTTTGAGCTCCAGAGTCCCTAACTGGGACTGGAACCGAACGTGTGACACCACAAATGGATTGCTCTCCGAACGAGGAATCCATTGGTGGGGTCACACGGTCGGTTTAGCGACTCGGGAGCAAAAAAAAAAAAAAAAAAAAAAAAAACGCGGCTGGCCCACTGTGCGGGCTAATTGGCACTGTCACCGACAGGCGGCGCCCGGGACATCCCGGCGGCCGTGCTTCCCGCTGGCGACTAGGGCGACCATCCTGGTCAGGTGTCACCCGGAGATAAGTTTCGATTTGTCATCGGAAGGCGGTATGAACTTACCACCTTATAATTGGGCTGTGATGAATGAGGATATATGAACTCGTTAGAGATTATAGTCCTCCCACTTGATGCAAGCAACACATCAAGTGGATGGCTGAGCCCTCCGATGACCAATCAATTATTCTTATATAACAATGTCAAAGGCAGTGAAGAGCTTTGAATTCAGCTTAAAAGCTCATGACACTCCACGACAACAAGAAAACATAATTTAAGACTTACATTTTGTCGACAACCTCCAGGTCTGCGTTACACATGGCTTTGCCAGCAGTGTTGCCAATCTTGCATGTGTATGTTCCGTTGTCTTTCTTAGTGCAATCTTTCACGTACAAGCAGATGTGGTCGTCATCTCTCTTCATGTGGAACTTGTCAGATTCAGCGATGGGCTTGCCATTGAAGAACCAGCCCACTGTGGGCTTCGGATTGCCTCCAATGCGAGCCATGAATTTAACGTCCAGACCAGGCATCTGAGAAAAATACAAAGAATGAATAAATAATTTTAACAATTGTTCTTTTTTCATATACAAAATCAAGGAAATACCTAGCTGAGTTATGAATTTTCAAATTAAAGCGACAATAAATACCTGTTGCATATCGGAGAACTTCTGAACGAAGAAGGCTGGCGTGAACACCTTACGCACATTGGCCTGAGCTGCAGCCTCAGCTGAGCCGTGGGGGTTGGTGAGTCTGCAAGTGTACGTGCCCACATCGTCCAGGTTGCACGGGTTGATATCCAAGCCGACCTGAAACAGTAAGCGATTGGTAACAGGATTGGTGGAATGTCGCACGGAAATGAAACAGTAGCGTCCAGACTCAAAGGGGGATAACTCCATGCTATGAAACGGCCTCCAAATTCTGACGTCGGCGCCCCTAAGTCAGTGGTACCAACTTAGAGAACCGAAACAGCTGTAAAAGTAGTCGCCCCGTACGGGTGCCGAACCCGCCACCCCGAGGCCAGTGACTGATACGCTATCCACTGCGCTACTCATCACACAAGAGCATAGCGGTCCAGCACAGCATCTTGCAGGACCACGCAGGGTCGGCTCCCATTTTTTGGTTCAGATGTTGGCACCTCTGCTGTCGGTGCGCTGCGCAGACCGGCCACGCGCACCCATAAGAGATATCCCGCTTTTGGTCCAGACTGCACCGGCTCACCTTCTTGCCGTCGCAGGTGATCTTGACGCGCTCGGAGGGCTCGAGCGGCTGTCCGTCCTTGAGCCAGGTCACGTCGGGGATGGGGTTGCCCAGGAAGGTGGCGCTCAGGCTGAGTGGGCCGCCCTCGTCCGCCGTCGTGTCTCTGGGGGGCCGCACGAAGGACGGCTCCGCATCGGGCTCGCCGGCGCGGTCCTTGCCTGCCAGCAAGCCGATCACAGACCGTGCACAAATCCATACCCCACAGAAAAATTGAAAAATAAATAAATAAATGTTGGTATTTGAACCCGCTACCTTGCACTTCGAGCGGCGCGCTCGAGCTGACGCTGCCCTGGTCGTTGGTGGCCGTGACGGTGTATTCGCCCGCGTGCTCGGGGCCGACCTTCTCGATGACGAGCGCGTGGCTGCCGTCCGGCTGGGACACCAGCTTCACGTTCTTGCCGTCCGGCTTGATCTCCTTGCCGTTGCACGTCCTGGCCGGACAGAGAAGGTTGAGAAAACGGATCCCGGGGGGCTGGTGTTCGAACCGGGGACCGCACACGCACCAGGTGAGCTCGGGCGGCGGGTGGCCGACCACCTTGACTTGGAGGCGCACGGGGAAGCCCTCCACCACCTTCTGCGGCAGCAGCTGCGCGTGGAACGCGGGCCGCCGCTCGCGCTCCAGCACCTCGGCCACGGCCTTGCCCTCGATGCCGCCCAGCTTGTTGGTCACCTTGACGGTGTACTCGCCGGCGTCCTCGGGGCGCGCCGCGTCGATCACCAGGCCCACGTGGCCCACGGGGTCGTTGATGAAGTTGACCTCCTTGGAGGGCCGGATGGCGTGGCCGTCCTTGAACCTGCGCCCAACCAGAGTGAGAAAACCGAGGGGGTATGCACTCTCAAAACGAGTGACCCGACTAATGAGGCTCTATTACACCCCTAAATTGCTGAAATTAGCCCAAAAAGCTCAAAAACAACCCCAAAACAGCCCAAAACAACCAAACAACAGGCAAAATCCTGACAATTTCGGCTACTACGCGAACTATTACGCGCACTATTACGGATTGAGCGACCCGGCTAATACACGAGTGCATATCCCCTCGGAGAAAACAAGCCCGCGGAACGGTTTTAGAGTCCGCCCCCGCCGGGAATCGAACACGCGACCACTCACCACTTGACCTCCGGCACGGGGAAGGCCGTGACGAGCGCCTCCAGCTTGAGCGGCTGTCCCGCCGGCACCGTGGCGCCCTGCAGCGGCTGCGTGAACTCGGGCGCGCGGTTCTTGGGCTTGACAGCCACCGCGCACAGCGACGCCATCTGGCCGTTCTTGTTGACGGCCATCACCTTGTAGGCGCCGCCGTCGTTGTGCTTCACCTCGTCGATGTTGAGCTTGACGGTGCCGTCGGGCAGCAGCGTCAGCTTGACGTGCGGGTCGTCGGGGTCGATCTCGACGCTGTCCTTGAACCACTTGGCGATCGGCACGGGGCTGCCGTCGATCTTGCCCTGCAAGGAAACAGCGGAACAGTCAGTGACTTCACTTGCGAAACTCGTGATTTTCCTGCGACCGCGCCCCGAAGGACCGGCAACCGAGGGGTTACCCTACCCACTCCGGGAATCATGTGTACACTCAACCTGGGAATCATTCGTAATTTTTTCGAAATTTTATATAAAATCCTTAAAATTTTAAAGGTATGACGTCGTAATCTGGCAATAGTGTCCTAAAACACTAAGAAACAAAGAAATTTCTTTAAATATCCTCACTTTTTCAATTGGATTTGTTCAGGAATCGTGGGAATCCGGAATCGTGAGTACACCAAAATAAGAAGTGGGCAACCCCTTGCCGGCAACCCACCTTGATCTCCAGCGGCTCGCCCTCGTCCACCTCGATGCACTTCTCCAGCGGGATGGTGACCATGGGCGGCGCCTGGTCCATGTTGAGCTGCGCCTCGGTGCGCGCCTCGCCCACCATGTTGGAGGCCACGCACGTGTAGAGCGCCACGTCCTCCCTCCGCACGTGGCTGATGGCCAGCACGCTCGTCACCTGTCCCTCGATGGAGGTGTCCACGGTCACGCGGTCGTCCGTCACCACCTCCCGGCCGTCCTTGAGCCACGTGATCTTGGGCTTGGGGTCGCCGTTGACGCGGACCTTGAATTCGACCGGGCTGTCGTCCTTGATGATGCGGTCCACGAGGTCTTTCACGAAGCTGGGCTTCTCGGCTGGTCGACAGAGAGCAGACAGCTGAGCTCCGCAGACTCGGCACGCTGTCAGAGGGACAGGCGCTCCACACGGAAAAAAAGAATTTGTTGCACCAACGAATATGTATGTTGGTTTTGGGATAGCAAAGAAAAAGTTTTTAGGTGTACTATTAGTTTGTTGTCAGAACGAAAACTTTGTTCTCACAACACATAATTCGTAAGGTGTACAAACATTTGAATATTTTTATTTTGATGATATTTAGTCCCTCTGACGATGTTGTTCGTTGTGAGAGCAAAGTGTTCGTTTTGACAACAAATTCATAGTAAACCTCACAACCTGTCCCAAAATCAACATACATATTCGTTGGTACAACAAATTCTTTTTTTCCGTGCACTCACTGTGCAGGCTGAGCTGAGCGCTCTTGCTCGCGTCACCCTGCGAGTTCCTGGCGGTGACGGTGTACACGCCGTGGTCGTCCGTGGCCGTGTCGTTGACGCGCAGCGAGTACGTCTCGTTCTCGCGGTCCTCCAGAACCTCGAAGTGGTCGTCAGCCACGATGGGCTTGTCGTCCTTCAGCCTGCCAAAAACAACAACAATTTAGAATTTTATATTTTATTTTTTTTCAAAAAAATTAGTTTGACATAATGTTTATTTAAAGATTTGAATGTGAAAATTTAGGGAAAAAACGTTAACGCGAAAGCGAAAGCAGATGATACTAATGTTCATTTCAATGTATGTTTGTTTATCACTTAATTCACCTAAAATATTTTAATGTATGGCTGTTTATCACTTAATTCACAAAAAAGGAATCAATTTAAATATAACTTTTAGGCTGTTGGATGTTTTATTGTGTCATTTAATCTGCAAGAGAAGAATCCGGCCATATTATTTTGGCCTAAGCATCCCACCCGCTAGCTCGGCCGGCACGAGAGTGCAAGCATTATGATACATTTATAATTATAATTTCTGTTTTTGTATTTGCGAATAGCTGTGTGCATAAATGTATCGTCTGCTAAAAATGAGAAGTTGGGAGTCGCGGGCGCAGACTCACCACTTGACGTCCGGCGCGGGGTTGGCGTGGATGACGACGTCCCACTGTGTGATGGTGGTGGGGATGCCGGTCTTGTCCTTCATGCCCTCGATCTCCGGCCGCAGGATGATGTTGAGGATGGCCTGGGGGCATGGCGGCGGTCAGGGCGAGTGCAGGCAGACAGAGCTCTGTGTCCTCTAGCAAGATCCAGAGGGGGAAAAGGGACAATTGCCCCCCCCCCCGTGAGCCCTAGATAGCCGCATGAAAGGTAGGAAAAAAGCAACACTTTGCCCCTGTAAGTAGGCAAAACGTGCTAGGTTGCCCCTCCCTTGGGCCGGCTCTGGATCCGCCACTGTCCTCTAGTGTCCTCGAAATTGCGCGGATCTGGAGGGGGGGGGGGAGCGATACGCCGCCTGAAAGGTAGGCAACTAGTCGCACTTAGCCCCTGTAGGTAGACAACTTTCTCGACACCACCACCCCCAACCCGTATCTGGATCCGCCCTTGTCCTCGAACGGGACTGCAGCGTTTGATTCGAGTGCCGTTGGAGGACACACGAGTTGAAAGCGAGCCCCGTGTGGTGCCTGGGCGGCTGGGGTTCCCCGCCTCGTCCAGCCGCGGCCGCGCTGGGTGGTACTCACGCTGCTCTCCACCTCGCCGAACTTGTTGCTGGCCTTGAGCGAGTACTGGCCGGTGTCGCCGTGGCGCGCGCTGGGGATGGTCACGGAGTACGTGCACTCCTTGAGGTCGTCCTGGATGAACTTGGTGTCGCAGTTGATGATGACGTTGGGGTCCTTGTCGGGCAGCAGCGCCACGCCGTCCTTCCACCACTTGATGTCGGGCACCGGGTCGCCCGTGATGACGGCCTTGAGCACGGCCTTCTCGCCCTTCTTGGCCGTCGTGTCCTTGAGCCCCAGCTTGAGCTTGGGCTTGCGGAGCTCCTCCACGGCTGGCGGCACCAAACACCAAATGATGGAAGAGTTTCGACAAACGCATCGACAAACGCAGCGTCCACGGCGGGGCACTTACGGATCAGCTTGAGGTTGCACTCGAGGTCCTGGGCGCCGAGGCGGTTCTCCAGGTGCAGCTTGTACACGCCCTCGTCCGTGGGGATGAACGTGGGCGGCACCTCCAGCTTGTACAGGTCGCCGGACTCAGACACCTTGAGGTGCCCGTTGTCCGCGGTCACTTCTTCGCCGTCCTTGGACCTGGCGGCAGAGTGGCGGGTTCGAATCCCAGGTCAACAAGTCAAGTTTTACTCTTTTGCTCGGTTTTGCTTCATCCACACGCACCAGGTGGCCACTGGCTTGGGCTCGCCGATGCAGTGCACCTCGTAGACCTTGGCGAGGGACTCGTAGATCTGCGAGTCCTGCATGTTGTGCTTGGTGACGACGGGCTTGGCTGCAAAGCAAACCAGGGTCAAGCGGCGCGGAGGAGGCGGGGCGGGCTGCTGCATAGTCTTTCGAGTCATCTAATTGAAGGATTTGGAATCAATCTGACTGATCTCGTTGTCAATAATATTTAGAGATAAATCAGTCCAAGCGAAGAGACCAAATATACTATCTATCCAAATGCAGCATCCCGCTGTCAATAAATTGAAAGGACCCTTCATTTTCTCCGACTTTTCGAGACAATAAATGAAAGGCTGTCCTTGAGAAAACTAACTCTGGACGATAGCGGTCGGCACAGACCTGCTCTACGCGGTCATCGAGATGGAGACGAGGGGCAAACAACTTCGAAACATTTTGTACACCGTTATTTCAAATTCAAATTATTTCACGATATTTCAACGTTCTTAAAATGTTATTTCACGTTAGTTCAACGTTCTTAAAACGTTATTTCAACGTTATTTCGAGTTATTTCACGTTCTTTCAAGTTATTCCACCTTAATTTCAACGCTATTTCAACGTTATTTCAAGTTATTTCAAGGAAAACGTACCCCAAAATTTAAGTTGTTTCCCCCTTGGATGGAGAGCTAGTCTGGGCCGGCGGCTACAACCAGGTCGAAAAGCAAATCTCGAGGCGCGAAGCGTTTGCAAATGTGTTATTGTAACGCTGAAGCGTGGGGGGCTGTGTGACAGACACACAGTGGAGGTTCGTTTCACGTTTCGATGATTCAGTAGTACCGGCTTGGACGAAATAATAGGCCACTTTTTGGCTCTGCCTGAGAATATGCAACAATAATCACAATTCTGGATTCTGGCTTACTTTTAGAAACCGTGGGAAAATTTCAAACAGAAAAGGGTACAAAAATTAATAATTAAAAAACAACCGCAACGAATTTTGATAAATGAAATAAAAACCAAGTCGGCAGTGTAGACTAAATTTCATCCGTATTTGCCAGTGGGAAAGGCACTGTACCTGGCGTTGAAGGCGGGCCAAGCGGCGAAGCGGAGCGGCAAGCCTCGAGTGCTCATGCAGGGATGCCATCACACACACACACGCACGCGCACACACACTAGCGCGCGGGGGGTCTTGCAGCGCTGGTAGCTTCCAGCAGGGACTTTCGTAAGAAAGAGAAACCGGCGAGGCTGGTCGTCGGGGCGCTGGCGATGTCTGTCGAGGCCTGGAAAACCGTTCGGAATGACGCCTCTCTTCTTGGACGTATCTTCACGTATGTACAGCGGGACAGTATAGAAACGTGTGTGAGTGTTCACAGCAGCTTAACAGTAGGTTTAGAACTCGCAAACGTTCAACGAAAGGCTACTTCAAACGGGAATGTCGACACCCCGCGGCGAACGTGAATTCGGATTGCCAGTGGCGAAGCAAGGGGCGGTCTTCCGGTGCCCTGGGGCAACCCTACAGGGCGGTGCCCAGAGTTGGCAACTGTACATTGGCCACGCCACCGGTTCCAGAAACTAAACCACGGATTTATAGTTATTTTCGAGTGCGGCGCACGGGGCGTCTGCCGGGTGGAGGTGTGGGTGACACCGTGTGAGTGACAGTTCTAGAAGGCGTCGCCGCGGTCGGCGTGGGGCGGGTACCTTCGCCGAGCGCCTTCTCGCCCTCCTTGTCCAGGATCTCCTCCAGGACGGAGCGCTGTTTCTGCACGCGGCGCAGCAGCGCCTCCAGGGCGGGGTCCTCGTCGTCCTCCACGCTGGCCTTCTTCCTGGGCGGCGTGTCCGAGGCCGTGGGCGTGACCGGCGCGCTGCCCTCCACGCTGGCCTCCACCGTGTCGAGGCGCTCCAGCCGCCGACCTGCAAGCCCCTCGCGGACGTCATGGCTCCGCGGCGCGTCCGGCGCGGCGTCCGGCACGTCGCCCGGCCCCGGGGACACGCTGGCGCGCGCCGACCGGGCGCCGTCGTCGTCCGAGTACACGGACACGATGGACACGCCGCGGCTGACGGCCAGGCGCGTCACGCCCAGCAGGCCGTCCTCGGGCGGTTCCTCCACCACGCCGAACTGCAGGCGGTCGCCCGGCGTCTGCTCGTCGACCTCCTCGACGGCCACGTCGTGGAACCGGACACCTGCAAGGCGTGCTCACCGATTATAGCTGCCTGTGTCTGCGAGGGACCAATCAGCAAGCTGCTATGTACTGCGGGGCGTTGGGGCCACCAAAGCCGGGCACTAGTGAGGCTGCGGCGCGTAGCAACCCAAGGGATAAGAACGAAGTCGGCCAAGGTTCACGCGAATGTCGATCGACATGAATTCCGAGAACGTTATTTCCCCTTGGAGGAGCGACTAGTGGAAGGCACATGTGTTAGACTAGGGCTACTGCAGCTGCAAGGGGCGGTGGGGCGGGTGTTCGGAGGGCGGCGGCGCGGTGGCGGCCTTCTTGGGCTGCGGTGGGCCGGCCGAAGTGAACAACTAGCGGACGGGTGGACAGACGGACAGTGTGACACGGAAAGCTGGACGGACGAGCTGCAGGCCGAGGCCTTGCCTTGCCTCCACTCTTACCTGCGGTCTCGGCCTTCTGGGGTTTCCGCTCGTCGGCGACGTCGCGGTGCTCGGCCTTCTTGCCTCGGCCGTCGGCCTCGTCTTGCGGCTGCGCCTCGGCCACCGAGGCCTCCACCGCCTTCTGCGGCTTGCGCCTGCCGGCCTCGTCGCCGGCCTCGGCCTTCTTCGGCGTGCTGCCCTCGTCGGCGTCGACCTCGACGCGGTCCTGCTTGCTGGCCTCGGCGGCCTTGGCGGGCTGCTTGGCGTCCACGGCCTCTTCCTGAGGCTTGGCCTTGGCGGCGGCCTCGGCCGGGGCCTCCACCTCCTTGGCCGTGCGAGGCTTGAGCTTCTTCTCCTGGGCCTCCTCCGGCTCGGGGTCCTTGTTGGGCTTGAGCTTCACGTCCAGCTGCTCCACCTCCTCTTCCTCCTCGTCCTCCTCCACTCTCTTCACCTTCTTGTTCATCTCTTCGTCCTCCTCTTCCACGGTCCTCTCTGTGCGGGTTCAACATGGCAGAGCATTAGGGAGCGAACTTGGGGATTCGGGGAAGGACGGGGGTAGCGAAGGCATGCAAACACTAAACCCTTAGCCCGGCATTCCACTAAAATGTGTAGGGCTTTTCGCTTCTCTAAGGGCCACCACACGACTGCAGCTAGAGGTCTATTTCTAGTTCTAGAGTTCCACCAGAGAGACACACAACATGCCCAGTCAGGTCAAGTCACGCGCACCCAGGGGAAGGTGTTTCGCAATGTTGGTTGACACTTTTTCCTGGGGGCGTCACCGCCCGAGCTCGAGCATCTTGCACCCGCCAACTCGTTAAAGCAGGCCGGTGTCAAGGTGCTCGGCCTCGGTTTAGCAGATACACAAAGTCACAGTCAAGTCCTGGAAGCCCTCAGTTGCTCTCAGTCACGAGGAGATAACTCAAAGGGATGCTCGTAAAACGGGGAGTTAGGACACAAAACGCCTAAGAACTATGCAAACGTCGTCCACTACTACTTACAGCCCAACGCTGAAAGATGAAAAGATTTGCTCCGTCGGTTATGAAAGATAATATAAGGGGTGAATTAATTTAATGAATCTGTGATCTGGCCCAGAGTACTGCATGCTCTCGTCGGGAGTGGCAGCATGTCGCAGGAATGTCAGGGGCGCTAGTTTTGGAATGTTGGGGTGTACGCTTCAGTGACTGGCTCTGTAGTGACCCAAAGTGTGGCGAAACCTCGCGGACAGGACACACAGGCACGCGGTCAAACAAAAAGCACATGGCCCGAGGGGGATTCGAACCCGCGACGTCTGACATGCAACGAGTTCGCATAGGTTCGCGTCCCCCTCGGGGCGAGCCGGCTGTTGTTTGACGAGTGCGCGCTAGCGGGGCACCTGAAATGAAGGGGACAAAGGGGGGGGGGGGGCGGGAGGCGCTGTCTCTCTCGCACTCGTGGGGCGTACCGCAGGGGTGCGAGAGAGACAGCGCGAGAGTCAACTTTCCCCAGGGGACCGTGAAAACTCATGACATCCTCATTTACGGGCTTGCTCTGCCGTCAGTTGAATCGGACCTCGTGCTTGCAGTATAGACCCCTTTTCCAAGCTTTGTTTACGTATTTTGCCGACGAGCTAGCACATTTGTGTCGGCGAAATTTTATAATTCGGTCACGGTGTTCCATTCCTTGCAACATTCTTCATGGAACACCGCGGCCAAAAGATAAAATATCGCTCACACGAATGCGCTAGCTCGTCGGCAAAATAGGGAAAAAAACCCGTTATATGGGCTTGGAAAAAAGGTCTATTTTGATATTTTTTGTTGGAATGTTTTTCAAATCAAATTACTGCAGGCGCAACAGTACCCGATCCCACTGAGCAGACATGCACCTGTTAGATGGAGGAGTTCCGGAAGCAAGTCACGGACCGTCACGGACCGTCACGGACAGTCACGGACCGTCACGGACCGTGTCACGGACCGTCACGAACCGTGTCACGGACCGTCACGAACCGTCACGGACCGTCACGGACCGTCACGGACCGTCACGGACCGTCACGGACGGTGTCACGGACCGTGTCACGGACCGTCACGATCCGTCACGGACCGTCACGATCCGTCACGGACCGTCACGGACCGTCACGGACCATCACGGACCCGGGGGCGGCAATGGAAAATTCAAAGGCCGCACGTGGTGCTCTGCGAGCAGCACCCACTCACCGTTCACCGTCACATTGCACTTGGTGGACGTGGTGCCCTGGTCGTTGGAGACGCGGGCCTCGTACTCGCCCGAGTCCTGGTACTTGCACAGGTTGAGCGTGAGGCTGTAGCTCTCCTGGCGCTGCCGGTCGCGCGAGATCTTGATGTTGGCGTTGGCCTCGGCCGAGAGCTTCTTGCCGTCCTTGTACCTGGAGGCGAGAAACGGTCAACTCGGATGCACCGTGCCAAGTGCACACTGGCAGCGCAAGTCGCACTCACCATGTCACGTCTGGGATGGGCACGGCGTTGGCCTCGATGTTGAGCTCCAGGGTCTCGCCCTCGTCCAGAGACACGTTCTCGAGCTTCTTGGTGATCTTAGGAACGTCTGCGGGGAGCGAGCGAAAATTGCATGAAAACAACACGGAGCGCAAAGACGCCGCCAGTTTAATTGCTCGATAGCCGCGGTACTCACACAACACCTTGAAGTTGGAGCTGTTGTCCGTGGTGCCCAGCGGGTTGGTGGCCGTGCACGTGTACTGGCCGGCCTGGTCCACGTGCACCTCCTTCATGGTCAGCTTGTACGTCTTCAGGTAGAGTTGGGTTTCGTCGACGGTGCGGGTGATGAGCGTCTTGCGCTCCGTCACCTCCACGTCGTTGTGGGACCTGTCGAGGGAATCGCGTCGTTAAAACGGTGGGATAGCGTGGCCGCGCGCGTTAGGTACTCGTTTCTGATGAAGTAGATCCGGGTTCAAATCCCACAAAAATATATTTTTTTTGCAACAAAAATCGTGTTAATTTGTCAAAAAAAATAACAAAAATAGAAATGAGAATGATGAGAACTGGGAAAAAATAACTAAGTGAAACAATAGACCCTTGCGCTCATTGCCGAATGAAGGACAAAAGTAATCAAAAAGCCCGAAACTAGAAGCGCGCCACCTAGCGGATGTTACAGTGAACTTTCAAAAGCTGAACCGTGATTGGTCACGAGCACAGGACTGGACGAAGTTCACAGCATCGGCCGCTAGATGGCGCGCAACTGGTTCCTGAATTTTGATTACTTTTGTTCTTCACTCGGCGACGAGCGAAAGGGTCCATTCACGTACCACTTGATCTCAGGCTCCGGGAAGGCCTCGATGGTGACGTCGAACACCACCATGAGGTCGCCCTCCTTGGACACGATGTCGCGCAGCTTCTGCTTGACGAGCGGCACGCAGTGGACGTGCATGGTGGTGCTGTCGCTGCAGCGGCCGTTGCGGTTGTCCAGCTCGCACGTGTACTTGCCCATGTCGTCGCGCGTGATGCCGCGCAGCGTCAGCGTGTGCGTCTCGCCGTCGCGGTCGCTCTCGATCTTCACGTGCCGGTCGTCGTTCAGCAGCTCAGTGTCGTCCTTTAACCTGCGCGTCACCAAGTCAGTCAACGTCCCACAGTGAGCCGGAAGACCGGCGCACGCAGCCAAAATGACGCGTTTTGAGCTCCAGAGTCGCTACACTGATATTCCTCATGTCATAAGTTTCATACAATTTGCAGCGATAAAAAGGCTAATGTGATTCCTTCAAATTATCGCATCTGTGGCAGCAATAAAAAAATTATCGCATTAAAAATGCAATAGGTCTCTTAGGTTTTGGCCGGTCTGGGCCCAGATTATCACAGTTTTAGTGTGATAAATTGATTACTACGCTATGAAAGTGATAAATATGTTACTGCAATACAATAACTATTGCACTTATAATGTAATAACTTTTTCATGGCGCTACTAATGCAATAAAAATCTTATTGCTTATTAAATGAGTTCATTAATACACTCAGAAAACCAGTGTAGATGGGACTCGAACCGAGCGTGTGGCCCCACCAATGGATTCCTCGTCGGAAGAGCAATTTATTGGTGGGGTCACACGTGCGGTTCGAGTGCCGTTTAGCGACTCTGGAGCATCGAACCCGTCCGGTGCTTTGCAGTGTCCTGACTTTTGAGCGTCTTGGCTGGCTGGCCCGGCTGCTGGACCAGCCGGCCACCGGCTGAACCTAGCTCTATCCCGCTCCCACCGGCACGAGACACCACGCGTCTGACTCTCTCACTCGCCTGTCAGCCGGCGGCCGACGGGTCACCAGCCGGGCCAGTCAGCCAAGATGCCCAAAAGTCCGAACACTGGTGCTTTGACCGCCCGCAGCCCACTGCGGGCGGCCGCCTGCGGGGTGGGCAACACGAGCGCACGTCTGTGTTGCGAGCCTGCGGGTTGCCCACCCCGCCGGCGCTCCGTCGCCGCGTCCTCACCAGCGGACCCTGGGCTTGGGGTCGCCGTCGACCTTGACGGAGAAGGTAACGAAGTCGCCCTCGCGGACCTCTATCTTGCGCGGCGCGATCTTCTGCGTGAAGAAAGGCGGCGACTGCACGGCCACCTTGAAGAACTCGGACGACTGGCTGACCTCGTTGCGCGCCACCACCGAGAAGGAGCCCGAGTCCTCCAGGACCATCTTCTCGATCACCAGCACGAACACCTCGTCGCTCTCCTTGACGATGTGGAAGCGCGAGTCCTCCACGATCTCCTTGCCGTCCTTGAACCTGGGCACGAGTTGCGTCAGTTATCCGCATCTAGGGCTGTGCGATATCTCGATATATAGCGAGGTCGATACGATATCATCCCGATACCGAGGGGTACGATATTCGTTTCTGAATCACATCGGGCTCGATATATCGCGATATCACGATATCACTCGCTTCACGATATCCATTATCGACCCGATATCTTGCGATATTTCGGTCGATATGTATAGATATCGCGATATTTATCGATCTCGATCGCCGAACGCGGAACGGGTTTGAGCGTCAATGCTGGCATCCTCACCACGACAGCTCCGGCGGGGGTCGTCCCTCCACCTCCACCCGGACCCTCAGGGTGTCGTCCATCATGCACGCCTGGTCCTGGATCTTCGTCTTGAACTTGGGCGGCGCTGCCAGGCAAACAAAGTCCGTTCCATTAATTTTCTCCCGTGTACGTCCACAATTTGCCCTGGGTTATAGTTTTAGTCGCTCTTGTTTTTTTTTTTTTTTTTTTTTAGTGGATGTCGCTGGACTTACACTTGACGTTGAGCGTGACCTCGGCGAAGTCCTCGCCCATGTCGTTCCAGGCGGTGACGGTGTAGGTGCCGGCGTCCTCCGGCGTCACGTTCTTGATGATCATGGACATGCTCTCGTCGTCCTCGTAGAGGAAGCGCACGCGGCCGCCCGCCTTCACGTCCTGCCCGTCCTTGGTCCTGGAGAGAGAGAGAGAGAGAGAGAGAGAGAGAGAGAGAGAGAGAGAGAGAGAGAGAGAGAGAGAGAGAGAGAGAGAGAGAGATAGAGAGATAGAGAGAGATAGATAGATAGAGAGAGAGAGAGAGAGAGAGAGAGAGAGAGAGAGAGAGAGAGAGAGGAGAGAGAGAGAGAGAGAGAGAGAGAGAGAGAGAGAGAGAGAGAGAGAGAGAGAGAGAGAGAGAGAGAGAGAGAGAGAGAGAGAGAGAGAGAGAGAGAGCGTCAGCACCGCGCAAACACGTCCTGGATGGCCAGTGTTCTCTCGGAAAACATCAACAACATTTTCCGCTTGCTCACCATGCGACCTCCGGCTTCGGCGAGCCCTCAACCTTCAGCTCCAGCATAGCGGAGCCGCCGATGCTCACTTCTTGAGTCTTCGTTTCCACAGTGATCTTGGGCTTCTCTGGCTCCCTCTGGAGTGCATTGACGCCTCCTGAAAGACAACAATCACGCGTGACAGGATGTTTGTTGTTGCCGCACACATCATCGAAAACAAAAACAACATACAAAACAACAAAAACAAAAAAGTGTTTTTAGTTAAAATTGCGAGACAAAATTTTGACCACTAGCAGATTTGATCATGCCTTTAAGACTGGCTCTTCTGAACATCGTCTTATTTCGATAAGTGATTTCATCTTTTTTCGACAGCACCAACGGACATCGCGTTCTGAGGGCCAACAGCTCGCTCCTGCATGAGATTGCAAGGCCGCGACGACACCGCCACCAACGAGGTTCAATGACCTCCGAGTCGGCCTTGAAATACTGCAACGGAGGGGCGGTCGGAATCCGGCCAGCGACTCCAGGAACGAGCGTGACTATGACGTCAGTTCGTGACGCGGCTGTGACGTGACTCGGGCACGCGAGCCAATCAGACGGAGAATTGGACCACCACGGGGCACGGGGCGTAATGCGAGACCGGGGGGCTAAAAATACCGAGGGCAACGAGAGGGAGGCGCGGGCGAGAGGCGGGACTGCCAAGGATGGCGAAACCGAGTGGGCCGTCCGCGAACAACGGCCTGCCGCGCGGCCTGCTGGAGGGCGGCGGGCTGGAACGTAAACAGAGGCATGCACACCGCCACAACAGCACGGCAGCACTCCGTCGGCGAGGTGGACTCGGCGGGCAGGCAGGCGGGCAGGCAGGCGGGCAGGCAGGCGGGCAGGCAGGCAGCTCGACCCGGGCTACCTTCATCCTTCTTCTTGGCCTTCTTCTTGCCCTTCTTCTTGCTGTCCACCGACTGCGCGTCGTCCTCCTCCATGGCGGCGGCCTTGCGGGGCGACTGCGGGCCGCGAGGACGGCGACCACGGCGCGGCGCGGCACTGAGTTGGACTCTTCGACGCGGAGCTTAAGGCCTGACGGCTAGCCTGCCCTCGCCTGCCCTAGCCTGCCCTGGTGGCGCCGGGCTGGCGCGGGGCACAGCGCGGGGCACAGCGCGGGGCACAGCGCGGGGTCCGCGACGTCCGCGACGAGAGGCGACGGAGGCGCGGCACGATCGGCAACAGTGGCGGCTTGCGGCACCAGCAGGCAACGCCGCACTGCAGCACCGCAGGCACCGCAGGCACTGCACCACCATCAACAAGCCGCGATGCTCTTTCGCAAGGGATCGGCATGCAACGGCCGTCGATCACGGGAGAGGGGGGGGGACGGGGGGGACGTGGGGGTGGCAGGCAAAGGGGGATATCTCTTATGGGTGCGCGTGGCCGGTCTGCGCAGCGCACCGACAGCAGAGGTGCCAACAACTGAACCGAAAAATGGGAGCCGACCTGGAACATGCTGTGCTGGACCGCGATCTCCTCGTGTGATTGTTAGCGCAATGGATAGCGTAGCAGTCTATGACCGCTCGGAGTTGCGAGTTCGTCACCCGTACGGGGCGACTACTTTTACAGCTGTTTCGGTTCTCTAAGTTGGTACCACTGATTTAGGGGCGCTGTCGTCAGAATTTGGAGGCCGTCTCATAGCATTGAGTTACCCCCCTTTGGTGGCAGGGGACGGCGGGCAGCCTACCTTTGACGGTGAGCTCGGCGCTGCAGGAGATCTTGCCGCTGGACGTCTGCGCCACACACGTGTACAGCCCGGCGTCCTCCGGCTTGACGTGCTGGAACACCAGCGCCAGGGAGTCCTCTTCGTCCTGCGGGCAGAGCGGCCAATCAGAGCCCGCGGGGAGGGAACAATAACAATAACAACAACAACAACAAGAACGGACGACATGGCCCAATGGGCCGGCAAAGGTCATGCACAAGAAGTCAAGACGTGGTGTGTGGCTGGGGTGTGCAAAACACAGGTCAAACAGGTCAGCTCAGAAACTTAAAACTTGAACGAGATTCTATAATTCTGAGAGGCACCTCCCCGCAAGCGGCGAGATTGCAAGGTGGTGTTAATCCACTCTGCACGGAGCGTTAATTAAGAGACGCTTCATCCCAGTCCATTCGCGAGACAGATGCTTCCCTGAGAGTCAAGAATATCGTTCATCTACGGAGCTCTGGTGGTGAGGATCGTGCAAATATGTGTGTTAATGTCACTCGCAAGGCTATGTACAAGTTCAGTTCATTCAGGTTGTAAGGGAACCGGTGTTGGAGTACGCCTGGAGTGCGCGGGGTGCATCCCATACGACGCGGAGGACACATTTTCAGGATAAAAACATTCCGACAGCATGCTGGCGCTAGTAGTGCACAAATCCACAAGGACAGGGGTTTTCAAACCGGAATACCATCCCCAGAGCTGACCTTTCGTTTCTTGTGGACAAGTTTATCAGTTTTGTTCTTGACCTTCGTTAATTCTAGCTCTTGAGCTTTCAGTTCCTTCTGCTTTCTCTCCTCTTCCAATCTGATATTCTCCTCACGTTTCTTCCTCTCTTGTTCAAGCTCTTTCTGTCGTTTAATTTCCTTCTGTCGTTCTAGTTCTTTTTGTTTTTCCTCTTCTTTCTTCTTCTCCAGTTCATTTTTTTGTTGAAGTTCCTTCTGCCTTTCGATCTCTTTCTGGCGTTCGATTTCTTTCTGTCTTTCAAGAGCTTCCTGGCGCTCTGTTTCTTTCCGTTTCTCTTCTTCCTTCTTCCGCTCTAGCTCTTTTTGGCGTTCAATTTCCTTCAGCCTATCTAACTCTTTCTGATGTTCAATATTCCTCTGCCGTTCTAGTTCTTTATGTTCATCTTCTTTCTTCCTTTCCAACTCTTTAAGCTGTTCAATTTCCTTTAGTCTATCTAGCTCTTTAAGACGCTCTACGTCTTTCTGCATTTCTAATTTTTTCTGTCGCTCTATTTCTTTCTGTTTTGCTAATTCTCGCTGTCGTTCGATTTCTTTTTGTTTTTCTAATTCTTTTTGTCGTTCGATTTCACGTAGTTTTTCCAATTCTTTGAGTCGCTCTTCTTCCTTGTGCCTTTCTAGCTCTTTCTGCCGTTCAATTTCTTTCAGTCTTTCTAGTTCTTGTTGTTTTTCTATTTCGCGGAGGCGTTCGATCTCTTTTAGTCTGTCAGCTTCCTTCTGCCTCTCCAGTTCCTTACGCTCCTCTTCCTCTCGGCGTTTGATTTCTCTTTGTCTACTTAATTCTTTTTGTCGTTCCATTTCGCGAAGATTTTCCAATTCCTTTAGTCGCTCTTCCTCCTTTTGCTTATCTAGCTCTTTCTGCCGTTCAATTTCTTTCAGTCTTTCTAGTTCTTGTTGTTTTTCTATTTCGCGGAGGCGTTCGATCTCTTTTAGTCTGTCAGCTTCCTTCTGCCTCTCCAGTTCCTTACGCTCCTCTTCCTCTCGGCGTTTGATTTCTCTTTGTCTACTTAATTCTTTTTGTCGTTCCATTTCGCGAAGATTTTCCAATTCCTTTAGTCGCTCTTCCTCCTTTTGCCTATCTAGCTCTTTCTGCCGTTCAATTTCTTTCAGTCTTTCTAGTTTTTTCTGCCGTTCAATTTCCTTCAGATTTTCTAGTTCGTGTTGTTTTTCTATTTCTCTGAGGCGTTCGATCTCTTTCTGTTTGTCAGCTTCTCTCTGCCTCTCCAAAGCCTTACGCTTCTCTTCTTCTTGTCGACGTTCTTCTTCCACGCGCTCCTTCTCCTTCGCTCTGTCAGCTTCTCTCTGCCTATCCTGCTGTTTCTCTAGTTCCTTGTCCCTCTCCCTCCGTTTGATCGTCTCTCTCTCCTCGCTCTCCGCGTCCCCCTGCTTGGTGCCGCTGTGCAGCGCGTCGTTGCCGTCCTCCTCCTCGGCGTCCAGGACCCCCAGCCTGGACTGCAGTTCGTGCAGCCTGAACGCGTTGATCTTTTTCTCCAGAACGCTGAGCTTCCGCGCCTGAGTGTACTTGGCGTGCGCGAAGGTGCGTGCTAGAGGCTTGTCCGACTCGAAGGGTTCGATGGTTCGAGGCTTGTCCTGCTCTTGGGATTCGATGGTTCGAGGCTTGTCGTCCTTGGTGAGTACCTCTTCGGGCGAGCCCGGCCCAGGTCCTTCCATCTCCCACACCTCCTGGCTCTCGTCCCCGAGGATGTAAGCCCCCTCCAGGCGCGCCAGACAGCTCGACTCCTGCTCTTGGGCCTGCAAGCGCACGGAAGCGGCTGTGACAAGCGTTGCACTGTAAGTTATGCTGCAAGTACTCCGGCAGCGGGGCGCTTGCACATATTACGTAACGTTTTCTGGTCACGTGATACACGCAAGGCGCGTTCGCCAGCTCCTGCTGAAAAGTCGGTCTGTCAAGAAGCCGGTCAAACAAGGGGTAAACAGGCCTTTCGGGAACGCCTCCAACTGAAAGAAGTGGACGAGAGACGTAGAAACCCACGGAAGGAAAGTTTACAGACTTTTTAATTTAAAATTTAAAAATTCAAAAAAAAAAAAAAAATCAAAAAAAAAAGAGCGCCGAGGTCGAGATTTGAACCCAGGCCATCGAAAGCATCGGTTCCTAAAAGGCGATTCCTGTTTCCCTCTTGCGACAAGCGAAGTGAGCGCCAAGCGAAGTGAGCGTGTTAAATGGCGATCAAAGCCGTGCGTAGAAGGTGTACTCTGTACAAACCTCGAGCAAAGATTTCAATTTGTTCTCCTGCGAAGAAAAAGTAAATGGACCGGTTAGTCCGACAGTGTAGCACAACAACAGCACGGAGAGTATTAATTCAGCCTGACTACTCTATAGCTACTCTAGACAGCGGAGACGGGGAAAGCTGCAGCGCGTCACCCCTTCTGCGGGGGGTTCCTTCCCGTAGGTAGCTACCCTAAGGTAGAGTCCTATAGTGGGAGAGAAACGTGAGCCCTGTCCTCGTCGGATGGGGCTCGCCCGAGCGGCGAACTTCTCATACTTTGGCCAAAAGGGGGAAAGAGTTGCGCGTAGTTTTTCATCCAGGCTCGATTTTCCGTAGTGGCCTAGACGCGGGGCAAGGTTCTGGCCACTGTATGAAAAATAACGCGCAACTTTTGCTCCGTTTTGGCCAAAATATGAGAAATAGTAAAGAGCATTTTCAGGGTGGCTGGCGATCAGAGTATGGCAAATTCAGTTGGTTCACGTTTCTCTCCTACTATAGGACTCTACCCTAAGGCATGGCCTAGGCCTGGCCTAGGGGCGCGTGCGTGCAAGTGGAGCCAGAGGCGCCACTGGGCGGGTGGGCATACCGTGAGCAAGACTTTGAACCGCTCCTCGGGGTCAAAGGCCTGGCCGTTGCGCGTCCAGTGGAAGGCGGGCCGCTCGCCGGGCTTCAGCTCCTCGTCCGTCTCCTCCAGGCCGGCGAACACGTCCTTGTCGTCTGCAACGGACGGCCTCCACAGTGAGTGACTGGACGGTGAGAGGGAGGGTGCCTTTCGCACAGTGGGCCAGTGACCCCACCATTGGTAGGGTTACACGTTCGGTTCGAGTCCAATTTAGCGACTCTGGAGCTCAAAACGCGTCTAGAGTTTGTGCCGCCCGAGTTGCTGTCTTCTGGCCCACTGTGCTTTGCTTCCTCTCTCACTCACCCACGACGGTGAGCTGGGCGTCGCAGCGTTCCTCGCCGTAGCTGTTGATGGCCACGCAGGAGTACTTGCCGGCGTCCTCGGGCTTCACCTCGGGGATCACCAGCTCGTAGTAGCCTGCGTCCGACTGCTCGTTGTTCACCTTCAGGCGGTCGTTGGTCGACAGGATGCGGCTGTCGTCCTTGTAGCTGTCGGGGGTTCAAATCTAGGTCAGGAAGCTGCTTTTTTTTTTCCACGCATGGAGGGCGGGCACTTACAATTAGAGTCCTAAATACTGACGGAGAAACGTCAGCGCCGATAAACGCACCAACAGTTTCTCATTCTCCTCGCGCACCGGTGCAGAGCTTCCTCATATGCCAGACATAAGGCCTATCCTTTTAAGTTTCTCTTGTTCCCTGGACACCCCTCTTTCATGAGAAATTGTCTAATCTCTTCACATATTGGCAGCATCCTGCTGCCAATACAGCTCTACTGGCAGCAATACAGTGCGAATAAGCATAGTAGGGTCGTAAATTTCTCATAAAAGTGGAGTGTCTAGGGTGTGCTGGGCACAAAAGAAACTTAAAAGGATAGACCTTTTAATAGCGGCGCACAGACTCAACGGCTTGAGAAGGTTCTTCGATCACAGCTTCCGAACCGTTCTAGATAGAGGGGTATAGTAAGCGAGCCGATTGTAGTTCTTTGTTCAAGCTACAATCGGCTCGCTTACAGTACCGACTGTACCCCACTAACTTGAACGGTTCTCGAGCTGTGGCCGAAAAACTGTTCCGGCTGTCTGCCGCGCTCCACCTCGCCCCACCTTACCGCACCGCTCCCCTCTGGGCCAGCCCAGACAAAATGGCCGCCGGCCTGGACGGCGCTGACGTTTCTCCGTCAGTATTTAGGACTCTACTTACAATCGCACGGTGGGGTTCGGGTTGCCCTTCACCTTCACCATGAACCGCAGGTAGGTGTCCTGCAGCAGCTCGGTGTCCTTGAGCTGCACCAGGAACACGGGGTGGTTGGCCTCGGCGCGCTTCTGCCTCTCCTCTTCAGTCACTGCCACGGAAAGAAAGGTTATGACATCGCAGAGCAAAATTGCTCAAGTGTTTCAAGATATAACAACGCTTGCACACACAAAAAAAATAAAAAAAACACCAACAAGGAGTGGTATTTGAACCCATGGCCTCTGGCAAGAGATCGTCGTCCCTAACCACGCGGCTACCGAGGCGTGCTGGTCAACTCACGTTTCTGGACCAGCAAGTGAGCGGTGCAGGTGCTGGCGCCCTCCGAGTTGGTGGCGTGCGCCGTGTACATGCCGGTGTCGGACTCCAGCAGGTTCTGGATCTCCAGCTTGAACGAGTTGTCCACGTTGCTCTTGGACACCCGGTCCGCGAGGCGGTCGCTCAGGGGCTTGTTGTCCTTGAGCCAGGTCACCGTCGTCGACTCCTCTCCGGCCACGCTGCACTCGAAGGTCGCCGTCTCGCCCGCTGCAACGCACAGTCACTTTTGAATTTGGAATTTGAATTTATTTTGAATAAAATATTTTGAGGGTCGCGCAGTGCGGCACGCGTGGGCGAGCGAACGAAGACCCCGATACTTCTCAAAACTCGAAAGAAAGGTGCATTGCTTATGCTGCATCGTTGATATCAGAACTGTAATTTTTTGGGTCATTCGTAAGACACCTTCCATGACACAGTGCCTGGCACCTCGCTAAGAACTTTCAGGTTTGGGTTAAATTGTACTTTCTAACAAAAGTAAAAAAAAATAAAAAAAAATTGTTGTGTTTTTCTTCTATATTTGTTGCCCACAACACGATATGGTTGGATGCAACCCCTCAGAGAAAACATCCACGTGAGAAACAGAACAAGGAGTCAACAGAGGGAGGCGTTAGTCACAAGGACAGATCGACTAAGTCACACTGCGCCTTGGCGTTAAAGAAGGAAGGGCTATTGACAAGTCAAGCAGAGTGTAGCACATTAAAACATTTAACTGTGGAACAAAGTTGGGACCTGCAAAAAAATACGACGAGTTCAAAAACCGATCGTCGTCAGTTCGAATTTGAACACTGTCCGAATCACAGAGTGTCTCATGCCGAAAACGAGGGCAGTAGGCGACACACACCCTGCAATTCTGGAAGGTGTCCCAGTCAAAGCACAGTGGGCCAGAAGCGGGGGGTCCACCACTCTGGTAATCCTGTGTTCACTTCGTCCAGTAATCATCGGTAATCACATGCCAAAACTGGATATTTTCGCTGTTTATATCGGCATTTAGGGGGTTCTTCGTACGAAAATGGGCAAAAAATGCTCCTAAGTAACCAAATTTATAGAGTTTTTTTGAGATTTTTTGTTGGTAATCACTGGTAATCGGTAATCCTGTGAACACTCCTGAGCTGAGTGGTGGACCCCTCGGCCAGAAGTCCGGCGCAGGCGGGGGATTTCGGCCGTCTGCGCTGGTCCTCTGGCCCACACTGTCACCCTCAAAGTCCCCGCGCTACTTACGCTCGCAGTGGCAGCCTTCCAGGGTCTTGGCGAAGGACGGCCTACGCTTGCCTGACGTGATGGCGGCCTGGCCGTCCGAGGACGACATCCTGATGGACGTCCTGGTGGAGCTGGACAGCGCGTCGCCGCCGCGCACCGTGGACGACTCCGTGATGGAGGAGCGTCCACCGCGCACAGACTCCGTGATGGAGGAGCGTCCACCGCGCTCAGTGGACGACTCCGTGATGGAGGAGCGTCCGCCGCGCGACGACGAGTACGCCGACTCGGTGATGGCGGAGCCGCCCACGTCGCCCGACGAGTACCTCGCCGACGACGACGACTCCAGGCGGCTGGACGACCGGATGGACGAGGCGCCCAGCGACGACGAGACCCCCGTCAGAGAGCTCTCGCTGATCATCTCGTGGCGGCTGGACCGCGACACGGAGTATGACTCTGCAAAGGCTCCGCCGCGTCAGAGGGGGCGGTGGGGCCTCCGTGGTGCGGCCCACCGTGGTGGCAGCGACTCAGGCTGGCCCACCGTGGTGGCAGCGGCTCAGGCTGGCCCACCGTGGTGGCAGCGACTCAGGCTGGCCCACCGTGGTGGCAGTGGCTCAGGAAGGCCCACACAACATGCTTAGGGCACGCACACAACGGACTAGCGGCAAGCGCATTCATTTTCTTGCAATATAGTCAATTTACCATCATTCTTTGAACTACCAAAATCGAATATTCTATTATGTTGTAGGACTAAAATTGCGCCTTCAAATTCAAATTCAATCTTTTTTTTTAAATCTTTTTTTAATTTTATTTATTTGGTTTGATGTTTACTTTTCGTGTGACGCGAGTCCGTTGCGAGTGCGTGGCAAGGCATCCATTCATTATGTCCACTATTTCTACTCTACGGCGGCACATTCACGTTATGCACGGTACGGTCTAGGAAGGGAAGCGGAAGGAAGCCCACTGCGGGGTCTCGGCCCCCGTGCCAGAAGCGAAGACTATGGCTCTGACGTCGGGAACGAGAGGAAGACACGGAGACACACACATTACGGGGACGGAGAACCACAAATGGTCAACGGACAGAACAACGTATGCTATGGGAGATGGATACAACATACGATGTTGTGTGCGGTGACCAGTCAATTATGAAACAGACTGCAGGGACCACCCGGGATCAAAAAAAAAAAATCTTTTAATTTTTTTTTTCAACAAAAAGAAAACGAAAATAAGAAATGGTTTGAGTTGCCTTGCGGGTGGCAGGCCTTCAAATTCGTGTAATTTCTGTAGTGTTTTCTTTTTTTTCTGGCTCTGACTGACGACCACTCACCCTCCACCTCCGTGCGGGAGCTGCCCGCCCTCCGGATGGACGTCCGGCGGCTGCTGTATTCCGACATGTCGGCTCCGTTCTGCACTGCCTCCTCCTTCTCGACGACGGCCTTCTCCTCCTTGACGGCCTCGGTGACGTCCTCGACCGCGTCGTGGAACACTTCCTCGGTCACGTCCTCGACGCGGGCCTTGGCATCGTCCTGGGCCGCGACGGAGAGACCCTTCTCCTTGGAGAGCCCGTTGGCGTCGAGCGCGGGGGTGGCGGGCTCCTCGACAAACGGCTCCGGAGTCGTGGGCTCCTCAACCTGGATCTTGTGGATGACGACCTTGTTGTTGGGCTGCTTGGGCTGCTTCAGCGAAGGCTCTGCAGCGGACGAGGCCTCGTCGTCCTTCACGTGGAGGTCGTCGGCGGCGTGCTCGGCGAGTGCAACTGCCAAAACAAAATAATTATTTAAAAATAATTTTTAAAAAATATTGATTTTTACAAATAATTAAAAAGTTATTTTAAGAACACGTTTCTATTTTTAAATTATATTAAAAGAATTTGATAAAGTAATTTTGAAAAAATCATTATGAGAGGTGGGATTTGAACCCGCGACCCGGACACTCACGCGAGTCCGCGGCGTACTGCTTGATCTCCTTGAGCCACACGTCCTTGGCGGTGTCGTTGTGCGCCGAGACGAGCAGCGGGTAGGGCCGGACGTCGCCGTCCTGGTGGCGGAGCTGGAAGCTGTTGTCCGGGAGGTCCTTCACCTCGAGCTCAGGCAACTGGGGGGAGAAAACACCCCGTCATCGAAGGGACTCCAATGTGTGCGGCGTTACCGTGCTGCGACTCACTCGGATGATGTCCTTGAGGACGAACACGGAGCGGTCCTCGGAGATGCGGCGGACCTTGCAGACGAGGATGCGCGCCTTGAAGAGGAACAGGTACCTCTCCTTGGCCCTGCCGTCCCGGTAGGTGACGGTGAACCAATCCTGCCGGGGGAAGTGACAAATTTGAGAAGAAAGTCTTTTGCAGACTGGGAGGGGTAGCAAAGCGCATGGAACTCAAACTAAAAATTAAAATAAAATTTAAAAACTGACGTGTCGCAGGAGGCGGCCTAGCTTGTGGATGTTGCCGTGGTAGCCCTCGATGTTCGAGATAAACTTGATGTCGTTGGCCCGGTGGGGCACTCCCAGCATCAACTCGAGCGCCTTGCTGAGGTCGGTCGTGTCCTCCCCGAGCCTGGAGCAATACCTTACCAACTCCTGCGGACAAAAACAACAAAATTGAGAGAAAAATCGAGAAAATCTCGCGCGAAGGGGGCGGGCTCACGTTGCCAAGGGAAAGCGAACCTTGGCGGCAGCGTGCCAAGAGAGCGGGGCGGGGCGGGGTGGGCGCCCACCACAGCTGACTTGAACGCCTTCCCCTTTCCCCCAAGCCAGCCGCTCGATGTAACTGAACCAGACGCCCCAGTGTGGCGGAAGGTCAGGACTAGAGTCCTAAATACTTTTATTATTCTTTAAATAAATAGTGTTTAGGAGTCTAGTCAGGACGTAACGCGACTTCCTCGGGGCGCACTTGACAAGGCCGACCCAAATATGATAATTCAAGACGAGCGTTGCAACGACACACTCAGGTGTACATGTGGGAGGCGTGGCGGCCGCTGCATTGCGTTCTGGGCCACACCACTCAAGCAACTTTGCCAACAAGCAGAAGAGAAAAAAAACGAAAAAACAAAACAACCAATTTAAGGTGCACACTAAATTAATTTGTACAATTTTTGTTCAAAGCTTTGAACAAAGTTGCGCATACATTACTTTTGCACTACTTTGTGCGCAGAATCGCTCAAATTCGTGTGAATTTTTTCAAAAATTCGTTTAAAAGTTTGCACAAATTTTGTGCGAAACGGACGTATGCGAAACTTTGTGTAAAGCTTTGTACAAAATTATACAAATACATTTAGAGTGTGCAGCGCGATGAATCAAACCAGACCGAATTTCCCGGCCTGTATTCCGCACACAATCATTCTCCTGGCGACTTGGCCGCCGGCCTGCATATTGGCGCCGGTGTTACGCAAAGTGTCCACAGTCTCTCCCTCTCTCTCGCTCTCATCGCCCCACTGACTCACTGCCCGCGCCGGGGTATATACCGTCTCCGTCGCTTGGGATGGCCTGCAAAGAGATAGACGGGATGCGACACACGCATATACACAAACGCGCACGTCCTGTGGCGCCAGGCGGCTGGCCAGAAGCACACAGGCCTTGGTCAGGTTATTATGTTGACGTTCTGCTCTTGACCAGGAGTCATCCCACGGACCCTTAAAAACGTCAAAGACCGCGCTATCCTCGGCTGTCCAACAATATTTTTGCGAGATGAAGTTTAAATTGAACATTTTCGTTTCTGTGTGGATGACCCTATACAACAAACCGCCGGAAGAAATATTATCATCGCGACTTACTTTCAGTAAAAGTTGGTAGTCGTTGATGCGTTGAATCGGGAGCTTGAGGTGTTCGGGTAGATTCTTGTCGTCGCCAAGTCTCTGACTGAGTTCCTGCAACAGGAAAGGAAAGGTTTGGGTTTGGTGGCAATTTTTTCTTCAAATAGCCATGAATCTGTTGGTGGTAAACGAGAAGCCGGAACAGACAGCTTGGTGCAGGGAGGAGTATTTACGTTGGCACTGCTGAGCAACATGTGGTCTTCGACACGCCCCCCTCCCACTCCCCTTTTAACGCGAGGCCTCCCGTCCCAACGTACGGAGATGGAACGTCAAAATACACGTCAGAGTAAATGGGTCCCTCCTCGAAACGCATGCCTTTTGACTCAAGTTTCACTCTGTTCATTGTGGCAAAGATTACATCTGATTGTTACTCAGGATTCGGCAATGGAGCTGTGAATGAACTGATGTGGCAGGAAAATTATCGCTAATTCAGTGACACTCCATCATATACGCTATTACGTAACGACTCAAGTGCTGGGGTTCAAAAGGATAATCAAAAAGAGGAGTATTCGTTATGTCACTTTACACAGCAACACCACCAAAAACAACAAGCCGCCTGATCTTTCACCTCAGCAGGTTCAAGGACCGACAACCTTCAAGTGTTTTTGAATCTCTCTTTCACGCTGCCTGCTGCCTCTGTTCCCAACTGCGTGGTGGCTCCGAGGCTGGCATGCGTGCGCATTGTCGTGCCACAGAGCTCCATCCATCAGCCTTCCCGTGCTAATAAGCCGGCGGCAGAACCGGGAAGAGCATTCCATGTCGGCAGAATGAGCTCCAAATAATTACATACCAGGGCGCATTTAGAATTTAAAAGCTTCCTGGCAGCTAGCGTCGCGTCTCGTCGTACCATTGTCCGATTGTTTGGGCCCAACAGTGAGGGCTGCAGACCCTCAGAGCGTTCCTCCCCCCCCCCCCCCCCCGGGGCCCTACAGCACACTCGCTGTCACCAACGACGGCACCGACAGGCATGCTGGGGACACCGTCAAGAATGAAGACTCACCGAGAAAATTAAATTAGTTGGGAATCATCTACACGCACGGACTTTTAAGCAACAGCTGAAATATAATTTTAAAAAAATTTCCAGCGTTTCCGTAAATCTAATCGTATGGCGATTTTCAAAACAAAAAATTAGCTTTTGGTTCATTCAGTCATTTATTCATCATCGCAACTATTTCACTGAGACCATGGCATGTTCTCCAAGCAAACCTAAAAAACAGGGACAGGTGAAGTCCCTCAAGCTGGGTGGCGTCCCTCAATCCGTACGTGCGCGTCAACAAATTTAAAATCCAACACTGGTAAAAAGTAATTTTTTTTTTTTTTAATGTATTTTTTTTTACTTTTGAATTAAATCAACAGCGTCAAGGATTCCTTCACCAAAATTCCTTTGCGGTCCATGACAGATGACACGTGACAGGTGGCGGACCCCCTCCCCCTCCTTCCAGCCCCCCCCCCCCCCACCCACCCACGCCCCACCCACCTGTGGCTGACGTAGCTCCCGGCGCCGGAGGTCAGGTAATCCACAAAGCTGCGTCCGCGACCACTCTCACGCCAACGCACGCACCACTCGCGAGTCCTTGGAAATCCGCGCAAATTTTTCCCGTTTTCGAAAATTCGCGAGTTTCGGGCGGCGAGCGCGTCGTCGCGTCGTCGGGGGGGCGGCGTGCAGGGCGACGCTGCGGCCGTGGGAGATGGGCGGCGACTGAGGTTCTGCCAACCAAATGAGGGCCGAGTCCGCGCTAAGTTTAGATTTCGACGCAAACCCGAGGCTTTCTCACTCACGCCCGCACGCGCGCTGCTCTCCCTCGCACGCACTGCCCCCCCCCCTCCCCCTCTTTCCCTCCCTCCCCCTCCCAACCCCCGCCGGCAGGTTCTCACGCCCCTTCGCACCCGGCGGCGTGGACGACATTGTGTACCTCCCAGTGCACCGTGAATCACGGACTGAAGCCCATGGACAGACTGACTGACTGACTGACAGACAGACAGACAGACAGACAGACAAACGCGTGGTGGACGGACAGAAAGACACGCCCCGCGAGAGGGACGGAGACAGAGCGACGTGCACAAGATCCAAACTGCCCCGTTAGCCGCAATAACGGCTAAATGTGGCCCACTGGGCCCTGCCGGTCCCCACCCACCATCATGGGGCTTAGGCCGCCCTTGGGGGGGACCCAAGGCTAAGGATGACGGCGGGGTGCCGATCGGCTGCGGCCACCAACACGTTATATCGCGAATATGTCGCAGTGGGCCACACGATGAAAAGCTACACAATCAAATTTTCCGACCTCGTTTTCCAACGCGTCACGTTTCTAGCGATTCATGAGACACAGACGCCTGAAGCTAGAAAATGACGAGTGTTTACGTGATCCTTCATCCAATACCGCTGAGCCGCGAGTCAACCGGGCAGGATCATCCGGCATCGGTTTTACGGGGTGAAGATGGCCTCCTCCTCGGCGTGCATGCAGCGCCAGGCCATTACGGCATCCGATTCGCGATCCGTCTAATTCAGCTGAGGATGGGGGCGTACGGGAGCTAGCGCACGGAATACCAGTGAAAACAACCTACTTCAATTTCATTCGAAACTCGACGAAAAAACACAATTCATTTTCTTTCTTTATTTTTTTAAATGTTGGTATTTCATTAGGGATTTTTTTCTTTTTTTCCCTTTTTTTTAGATTTTTACCGTGTCATTTTTTTTCGATGGGGGGGGAGCCTTTGGCCGATTCTGTTTGTTGTCTTAGTCCGCTTGGTTGCCCTTTCCCCAGACTGTTGTGGCGGGCTTTCGGCGAGTCAGGGCGACCCAGAGGGAGTCGTTGGTGGTGTCAGCGTCCACCTACTAGCATCCTCTGCCACCGACTCGAGGCCCTAGGACACGCCCGACGCGAGTGGGAGTGAAGTCTGCATCACGGTACGTACAGTCCGAGAAGGAACGCGCTGCCTGGCCCACTGTGCTGAGGCGCGCGGCCGCCAGAACGCCGGCGAGGTAGGCAACCGCGCGCCCAGCAACGCAGCGGTGTCGGCGGATTGCCTATCCAGAGACGCCAGGCGCTCCAGCCAGACGGCCTGCGCGACACACAGTGGGCCAGGCCGGTCTTCTGGCCCACTGTGCGACAGCTCCATTCCATCGCACAACGGTTTTCTCCTTTCCGGAGGGAGTCAAGCCTCGCACGGAGCATGCAACTGTCTCTCTCGCGCTTCATGAGAGTGCGACAGATAGACACCCCGCCAGGGTTGTTAACGTTGGTAATTAGCGCAATAATTTGCGCGAAAATTGCGCACATTTATCTTAACAATTTTGTCAAAAAAAATTTAAATATTACTTATATCCGTTGGTTCGAGTCGACTCACAAGAGTTCAAATATTCTGGAAAAATTTGCAGTGCCATGAAATTTGTGATGCCGTTGGCCATAGGAGGTCGAAAAGTCAAAATTAACGGCGTTAATTAACGGCGTTCATCGTTAACGTTAATTTTGACTTTTCGTCCTCCTGTGGCCAACAGCATCAAAAATTCCATGGTGCCAAAAAATGTTCTATAATATTTGAACCTATGTTAGTCGCTCCCCACCAACAGATAAAAATGATAATTAAACTTTTTTTAAAATATAAATTGTGCGCAATTTCATTGAATATTGAACGTTCACAACCCTGCACCCCGCGGGAATCCCTTGGATTCCTCCATTCCTGTGGGCCGCGGCGCCGCGGCGCCAGCCACTCGTGGGGCAAACACGGCTGAGCCGGCCTGGCGCAGCCAGGCGTCGTAGGGCTGGTCGCCGCCGGCCTGCCGGTGAACCGCTTGCCAAACAGAAATAGCGCCGACCGGAGGGCGGGGACGGGGGGCGGAGACGGGGGGCGGGGACGGGGGGCGGGCGCAGTCGGAGGTTGTGGGCGACGGAGGCGGAGGGGCGAGGGGGCGGCAGGCAGGCGGCCCTCGAAGCTTTAGCCAGCGTAAACTGCTGCGTGTTGATGCATCCGATGCACCGGCAAACACGCCTTCAGAATTTCCTCCCAGTTGGAGACACTGCCATGACCACGACGACGACGACGCACAGTGGGCCAGAAGACCGGCGCTCTTCGAACGAGGAGTCGGGAGTCACACGTTCGGTTCGGGCCCTATTTAGCGGCTCTGGAGATAAAAACGCGTCTAGAGTTTTGACCGCCTCCACCGGTCTTCTGGCCCACTGTGCAACGACGGTCCCCGTGAGCGCGACCACGACGATGACGGTGTCCACGTCCACGGCCCGCCTGGCTGTCATAAGCGCCCCGCGTGATGCCGCCTGGTAATGGGCCGTGGTGCACCGACATACTCGCAGTCATTACAAAGCGGGCCAAGCGTCGCGCGCTGCCAGAGACACACAGTGGGTCAGAAACCCGTTGAGGCGGCCGAAACTCTAGACACGTCTTCAGCTCCAGAGTCGCTAAACGGGACTCAAATCGAACGTGTGAACCCACCAATGGATTGCTCTCAGAACGAGGAATCCATTGGTGGGGTCACACGTTCGATTCGAGTCCCATTTAGCGACTCTGGAGCTGAAGACGTGTCTAGAGTTTCGGCCGCCTCAACGGTCTTCTGACCCACTGTGCGACAGAGAGGACATCCAGACTTGATGGTTTTCATTTATGTGCTTTGTGCTGTCGTCTCTCCACGAGATGTTCCTCTCGGCTGCACCTCTCTGGGTCTGGGAGGGGAAGCTGCGCCGCCTGCAGCGTGCCGTGCCTTCAGCCCCGTAGCCTACATCGAGGCGGGCAGGTCGCACGGTCGACCTTGCGTGTGCGTGGGCGGCGGGGGCAGCGGGGGGCGGCGGAGGCGGCCGGGTGGCCGGGGTGGCGGGGGCGGCGGGGGCGGCGGGGCGGCGGGGGTGGCGGGGCGGCGGGTGTGGCGGGGGCGGCGGGTGCGGCGGGGGCGTCGGAGGCGGCGGGGGCGGCCGGGGCGGCGGGGGTGTTGAATCCGTGGCGGCACACTCTAAATGTCTTACGGTGAAAGCCTGCACCAACATATAATCATGCAGATTTTCTCTATAATACCAGGAAAATTCCCAAAAATATCCATAAGGTACAGAGAATATTTAAAGGTATGTTACAAAGGCAGCTGCACCACCATATTAGAGAGAATTTTCTCCATAATATGGAGGATCTTCACTGTAAGACATTTAGGGTGCAGACGGCGTCACGCTGTGCCACGCAGGCCAAGGTGATACGGACCATCCTCCTCTTGAGCCGCTCCAAGGCCAGCGCGGCCGTCTGCCACACCTCTCTGTCTCTCTCGCACCCCTACGGTCCCCTGGGTTCCCTTGGGACCGCCCCACCAGTGCGACGGAGACGGAACGACCGCTCGGCAGACTACCCGATCCACCTCATTAGGCAAGGGACCTAAACGCGCGCTGGCCTGCGTTTCAGTCTCTTAAAAATAAGACTAGATTTAATTGACTCTTAAAAAACAATATTTTTTTACAAAACAAATTTTTATTTTTGTTGTGTTTGAAGTACGTTGATCCTCCCGGGCGCGCTGCAGAGCTGGACCTGCCAGGCCTACGCGGACCGCACAGACAATAATAGCAGACGCTAGCTAGGGTGGCCGCGCGTCTGGCCGCTAGAAGCTAGGGTGGCCACTCACTAGACGCACGCTGCTCGCTTAGGCTCTGCTTTCAAATGCAAGGCTCACACTCAAGGGTCACACGGGCGACGAGCTGTACTTCGACGAGGCAAAGCGTCTACCGGAGGTCCAGAGCACGTTTTTCCCAGGGTGCGAATCGTGCCGAAATGAAGGCGGGTCCGCCACCACCAGCGCCGGGGAAGTCGACCACCCTTCGTGCTTGAGCAGGGGGTATTCCCGCCTTGGCCGGGTGCCAAACCCCTGTGAACGGGGAGTATCGCCAGCACGCGTCGCGAATACCCCGCGCCGTCACCCCGCCCCGCCGGCCGCTCTCAACAGGTCCCTTGTTGTTTTGCAGTTCGCTTGCTCCGCTTGTCTGCGGGGCCGACTGTCCCGTCGGGAGGGTCGGGGGAGGGGTGGCGGGGGATGCTTTCAACACGGGCTTCCCTGTCAGCACAAGCGGGCCGTGTAGCGGTGCGAGTCCCCGACACAGGTTGGCCAACGTCCCCGAGGGACACGACAAGGACCCAGTGACTGTGCTCACCCGTGCGGGCACGTCCGAATCCATCCTCCTTCAACCTCATCTGACAGGCGAGGGGCTCACCTCGTAGAAGTCCCTGGCTTGCGGCGTGTCCTGCAGGAACTCCTGGGCCTGGGGCTCGTCCCGGCAGTAGGCCACGTGCTTGTCGAAGTCTCGCTCCTGGAACAACGGGGAAAACAAATTCAATTCTCCAAGGACTTTATTTATTTAAAAAAAATCTGTACAGTCCCGAACATTTTTAACAACAAAACTTTTCACTGCCTTGTTGATTTTTTTTCTCGTGCGCTTTCAGAGTGTTCCTTTGCCGCGGCCAAGGCGCGGTGGGTAAGGCAGGACAGGGCGGGGTGGGGCGGGGTGGGGCGGCGCGGGGTTCCCCATGTAAACACCCCTCCCCTCCCCAACACGTGCCGAAAGCGTGGTGGTCCGGCACGGTCGCTCCAAGCGGGGGGGAAAAAAAGTCTTAAGTTAGACGGAACGGGGTTAGCGGCGCCTGCCGCCTGGCTTCCGGGCCAATGGGAGTCAAAAAATAGAGAAGCCAACCCAGCGGGTCGAGTACAGGCACATAAAAAAATGTATCAACTCTAAAGTCTTATTTGGCACCATTATTCAGGTTCGATTCATGGTGATAATAGACAGATGCAGATCAAATCATATCTGCGTTGAGGTCATATTCTTGTTTTCTTACGTTGGCAGCATCGATTGTTTTTGTTTTGCCGCGTCGCAAATCTTGGCTCGTTACTAACGTTTTTGAACTGTTCCACACAAGTTTGAGAGCTCCAAGACAAACCAAAATGTGGTCCACGCTTTAAAAGTGCACTTGGTCCGCACATGGATTAGCAGTGCAAGAACAGGCACATCAAAAAATTTTAAATCTAAAAAAAACCTTTAAACAGGGGTTAGGTTAGGTTAGGTGTGGACACTACTCACCAGCCTCAAGAAGGTCTTCCCGATCATGCGCGGTTCGTCGGCGTAGTACTTGATGCCTTCGATGAGCACTCTGCAACAGACGACACAGCCCTCCCGGTGACTCCCCGGTGACTCGCCGAAGACCCACCTCGCCCACGTCAACAACAATAAAAGGCGCATCAAAGCCGGTTTTACGATTCCGTCATTGGAGCCGACGCGCTTCAGCACGGCTATTTTGGCGGGACAGTTCCCTACTTTTACCGCTATGCAGGAACGAGCGGTCGCCGTCGCTGTGCAATTTGGAAACAAACCCGAAAAAAAAAAAAAAGAGGCAGGGAGGCTCATTGTTTATCGGTTGGACATCTTCAAAGAGATGTCACATTTTTAGCGCGGCCACAATCTCGAAAGTGGCTTCGAAACCTGTCGGTGCGAAAAAGTTCAAGATTATAAGAATCAGGATATGATCACAAATTCACAAAGTGTTGAGTCAAGCACCAGGCGAATAAAATTTATTCCAGCTGACTCCGTTTTATTTGTTCACTGTAAAAAATGATCGGACTTTTACCATACAGTGGTCTAGCAAAATTCCTATACATGTATAGGAAACATGGATATTCCGATACATGTATAGGAATTTTCCGATTTGTATAGGTTTTTTGGTATTCAAGCCAAAAATGTATAGGAAAATTCCTATCCATGTATAGGAACTCCCTGAAATCCTATTCATGTATAGGAACTTTCCAACCCGTGTATAGAAATATGATTGACTGAAAAAAAGAATTTTGTTCTGAAGTGTTTTAGCAGAGATTCAAATTTTTGTAACTTGTACAAATAATGGGAACCAATGCGATTAATTGTTCACTTGTGACAAAAGTCACAAAGCTGCTTCTATGTCTGTAACCCAGATGATCCGCTAGATGGCGCTAGTATCGTTTTTACGGACTTACTTCTCGGTAGAAGCTACGGTAAGGAATTTCGTTGGGTGGAGAGGCACGCGCTTTCCTTGGGTGTGAGATAGTCGGGTGGCAATTCTACTGTCTACATTTTTTGACCATGATACGTCCCCCTTCACCATGGGAGGACAGGTAGAGGTCTGACTTCGTCAGATTGGCGGGCCGGCTGCACCTCAAGTCATAACACGGCTACAATCATAGCCGTGGAGGTTAGAATATGATAACGTCAACACAGCCTAACGGCTTGCATAATTTGCGTTCTTTTTTGGGAAATCCGGGTAATTCTATACATGCGTAGCAAAGCTGCTATACCGATGTATAGGAAAAATCCTGCACAACAGATAGGGCAACGCCTATACACGTGTAGTCATAATGCCATACCGATGTATAGGAAAATTGCCATACAAGTGTGTGGTAATATTCGTATACATGTATATGTGAATTGTTTCATACACATGTATAGGAATTTGACTACAAAAATTTTTTACAGTGAATTTCTTTAGCTGTGCTGGTCCCGGCTATGCCAAGGGGTCCATCACTCAGGTCAGGAGTGTTCACAGGATTACCGATTACCCGTGATTACCTACTTAAAATCTCAAAAAACTCTCTAATTTTGGCCGGCTGAGAGCATTTTTTGCCTTTTTTCTTAAGAAAAACCCGCAAAATCCGATAAAGACAGCGAAAATATCCAGTTTTGGCTTGAGATTACCAATGGTGACTGGACGAGGTGCACACAGGATTACTAGGGTTGTGAACCCCTCGGGCCATGCATCCCACTCACGTGTTGTGGAACTCGGCGATCTCCTTGAGGTTGCCGAAGACGAGGGTCTTGTTGTCGCGCACCACCCGGGGCACGGAGGCCGAGTCCACGGGCCGCATGTAGCGCTCGACCACGTGCCGCATGTCCCTGCCGAACTCCTCCTCGGTCTCCACCAGCTCGCGGACCACGGCCCTGGGGACGGCAAACAATCAATATTTTGCAGAAAAAAAAGTTCAAAACATTTTAAAGAGGCAAAAATTTTTTTTTAAATAAAAATATATGAAGTTGCTTAGTATTGTTTTATGGTTTTATGCAGTGTGGCAGGTATAGACTGCCGTCTTGGCTCTGCAGCAAGCAAGATGGCCAGACAAGAGCAAATGAGAAGGAGTGGGGGGAGGGGGGGGTGTTGGCTTAGGCTGTACGCCGTGTCATAAGCCCTTTACATCGAGATGAAAATAGCGGGACGTGTCGGGGCGCCGCTTTCCTGGGTTCGTCCCGCTGACCAGACTCGAGCAGACGCCGCCAAGGTCCTTTACCCCGCATGACCTGCCCCAACAGCGCAGGCTAGACTGGCCCACTCTGTCTTCTTCTTCTTCTTCTTCTTCTTCTTCTTCTTCTTCTTCTTCTTCTTCTTCTTCTTCTTCTTCTTCTTCTTCTTCTTCATTGTTGTAAAATTTTCAAAATTGTATAAAAATTTAAGAGTCAAGGACACCAAAAAGATAAACAATGGAAAAGTTTCCGATCGCAACCCCGAGGAGCATCGAATGAGTGACTCCCGGGATACGTGGCAGTCTCCACCGACGCTAATATATTCATAAAATGCAACTCGAGACGGAGGGACGTGGCTGTGCTGCTCGCGTCGTCTGCTGCAGCGAGCGGGCGGTGCGGGCGGTGCGTCCGGACAGACCGCCCCAGATGCGCGGCCACGACCCCCTCCCGGCAGACGACTAGCAGTCTCAATTAAAACGCGCGCCCTGGCGGCGACAGGAGACGGAACCAACGCGCAGGGAGTGTGGGCAATGCAGTGCTTTGATCAAAATTTAGAAAGTTCTGCTTTTCACACCTTCGCGCAGAAGCCTAACCTAACCTTCAGCCGGTACGAGAACATGGTTCTCGTCGGCGTGAAGGTGTTAAAGAACACAAAAACGCCTAAAACACAGTTTTCATTCGATTTGTCGCTGTCTGTCGCACTGCCGCCGCCCCGCTGCCGAACACAAAAACGCCAAAAAAACACAGTTTTTATTCGATTTGTCGCTGTCTGTCGCACTGCCGCCCCGCTGCCGCCGCTTCGCTTAAGTGCCTGTCCGAGGAGGCAGCGCCCGACCCCGACGGTTACCAAGTTACGGATGCGATTCAGGAGGGGAAGAGCGGCGTGTTGTGGCAGCTGCGAACAGAGGCTGCCGCACGCAGCACTCCCACGCGAGGTGCACGAGTGCGCGGCGCGGCACGGCGACTCGCGAGCCGTATATCAATCTCATTGGCGTGGCCCTGCCCCCGCCGAGCACGCCGCGACAGCAACGGTCGCCGCGAGTAACAACAAAAGTCGGAAATTGCATTTCACGACGAGTCGCTGCGCGTTCGTCCCACTGGGATTCGCACTGCTCCGTGGGTCTAGAGTTTTGGCCGAGGGGTGACTCACTTGAAGATTTTGTGTACAATGAATGTAGGAATGTGTTAGAGCAGTGTTGCGATATAAGTAGGCAAAAATTCCCACGATGCACAGGTGTCGAAAGGGTTGTCTACCTCAGCCTGCCTACTTGGCAACATCTCGTCAGCTGAGCCGAGAAATTGTCTAGTAGGCAGGCTGAGGTAGACAACCCTTTCGACACCTGTGCATCGTGGGAATTTTTGCCTACTTATATCGCAACACTGTGTTGGAGTGTGCAAGATTTCTGCTCTATTTGTCACACTTGTTGCCTATTTACAGGCGTTTTTGCCTCCAGAATGCAGGATATGCAACTCCAGAATGTGGGAATGTGTTAAAATTTTGTACAATGAATGTGGGAAGTTGTTCCCCCCTCGGTTTCGGCCGCCTGCGCCGGTCTTCTGGCCCACTGTGTGCCCTGGAGTGTGGAGTGCACTAGAGAAGTAAGACTCACTCCCGTCTGAAGACGGCGTCCTGGCCGCGGCCCTCGTCGGCGTGGTCGGCGCTGGGCGGCGACGGCCAGCACGTGCTCGGGCGCCGCTCCAGGCTGGAGGCGGGGATCCAGCCGGTCTGCGAGGGGTCGCTCACCAGGCGCACCAGCCACCTGCCCAAACACAACAACAACACTGAGAAAGCGACGCACAGCGTCCCGACCGGGCGATGATGGTGAAGCCCTCCATCACGACGGTGTTTACTATGCGCGCGGTTTGGCAGAGTCAGTCCCGCCCGACCGCCAAGCCGCTGGGCTGGGTTACGCTGCGGTGCAGGCCTCTGGCCCGCCGCGCGCCGCACAACACGTCGCGCACTCGCAGACTCGTATTGACGTTTTATCTCTTGCCATAAAGTTTTTTGTGCAAACGTACTATGTACTGTTTTCTCTATAGCTTTGCACGTTTTTGTCCATTATATAGGGTATTTAGTCCATTTAACCTTACTTTTTGTCAATTGCTATGGACTGTTTGATTTCTACATGATTTATTGACAATTTAAGCTTAAAAACGATCAAAATTGTGCATAGCTAAAGAGAAAATAGTACAATTTACGTTTTCTCAAAAAGCTCCATAAGCAAAATACATAAAAGTCCATACATGAGACTGAGAGTGCGAGTCAGGTTCCAAGGTTCGAATACCCACTTAATATGTGTTATTTTTTGTTCCACCTGGCAAGGACCTCAAGCCCGCGGGACGTTGCGGCGCCGACACACCCCTTCGGCGCAACGAAGACGGTCCCAACTTGAGGGCGGATGTTCAATTACCTGGCTTGGCGGTCCTGCGGGTTCGGCGACCTGGCGCGGGGGTCGGCGTGGCGCCGCTTCGGTCGGATGCTCATCTTGTGCCTGGCGGACGAGTTGTCCAGCAGCGAGGCCGCGTCGGCGCCGAGGCCCAGGTCGAGGTCGGGGTCGCCGTGCAGGTCGAGGTCGAGGCGGGGTCGTCTGCGGAAAGGGAGAGAAACGGCGATAAGGCACCCGGCCGGCGGCGGGAGTCGAACCCGTCACATGCCGCGGCGTGTCAGCAGCGGTGGCAGGCGGACGGTCCAACCAATAACGAGAGGTAATAGCCGGCCTCTGCCAACAGCTGGGTGACGCAAGGCGGTGGGGCGCCGCCGCCCTGCCGGAAGCAGCCCCGCCTCACAGTGACTTCCGGGTCTCGACGAGCTTCGACGGCGCCTCCCCGCGAAACCGAAACCCGCCCAGCCGAAACCCGCCCAGCCTTGGCGCCGAAACACGCGGAAAGAAAAAGAAAACCCAGTCTTTGAACCCCAGGCCGCGAAAAAAAAATAAAAAATAAAAGATCCTGGTTAAATTACGGCCCGTCGTGGGTGCCAGCGCGGGACGCCACTCTGTCACTCCGTTTCGCCTCGGAACACGGCGGATTTATCACTTTTCCGTCGTACCGAGGGGAAAGGACGAGTACGCACATGTGCCAGCAGTCGCCCTGTCTCTGTCGCACTCGCGGGGCGCGCGGTGAGGGTGCGAGGGAGACAGAGTGACAGGACTGCTCAGCCTGCAGGCCAGACTGCTCTGCCCCCCCGCCTCAAAGGTTACAATGAAGGGAAGGGGTGGCTACCCCCGGGCGTTGCCCCCAGCTCCGTGCGCCACCTCAAGACCCCCCGCAGCACCTTCATGGCCTGTCTGGGCACGTTCCGACGGCTTCGTGTTTATTTACCCGCATTACCTTGCTTCACTCACTTCACCACGCCTTGCCCCACTACAACCCGTTTTTCCCGCGTCGTCGGGGGCCAAGTCGATCAGCGGTCATTGATTTGGATCAGGCGTTGATGCGATTGCTGCTGCTGCTCTTTCTCTCTCTCTCTCTCTCTCTCTCTCTCTCTCTCTCTCTCTCTCTCTCTCTCTCTCTCTCTCTCTCTCTCTCTCTCTCTCTCCAGTTTCGTGCGGATCAAAATGGTCGTACTAAGTGCAGGTGTCAGTCTGTCTCTGTCTGACGAAGATGACGTTATTTCGAGGGGTTACCCACTCCGGGAATCATGTGTACATGTGTGTACATGTGTACATTCAACCTGGGATTCATTCGTAAGTTTTACAAAATTTTATTGAAAATCCTTATAATTTCAATAGTATGTCGTCGAAATCTTGCAATTGTGTCCCAAAACACTAGGAATCAAAAAAATTTCTTCAAATATCCTCAGCTTTTCCACGGGATTTGTTCAGGAATCGTGGGAATCCGGAATCGTGTGTACACCAAAATAAGAAGTGGGTAACCCCTCGCGTTATTTACACCCTAAAACAGTCGCAAATTTCCACCTGGTCACATCCTTAGTGCGCTCTCTCTGTCTCTGTCTGTCTGTCTGTCTGTCTGTCTGTCTGTCTGTCTCTCTCTCTCTCTCTCTCTCTCTCTCTCTCTCTCTCTCTCTCTCTCTCTCTCTCTCTCTCTCTCTCAGTGCCCCGTGGGGCCCACTGGGACACAGCGCCACAGTGGGACAGACACAGTGACACCGTTCCGTCTCACATCAATCTAGGCGGCGACAGTGCGAGTGAGACAGAGTACGACGAGCGGTGCCTCACTCGCCAACGAGCATAATGGCTGCTCCACTTTTTGATTTGTAGTGCAGGAGGGTCCTTCCTTGCCCTGCCTAACCTATTGGTGTTGGAGTGGACTTATTTCCGTGCCTCGTCGTACCACTGCGCTGTGACTGATCGCTTGGACACCATTTAAAAATACCCCCACCAGGGGGAGGGGGGCGTCGGGGACAGGGGTAGGGGAAACTGCAGAGGCAATAGCAATTCGTCAGTCGACGACCCCCTAAACACACTCACTCTCTGTCTCTCTCACTCACACACACATCGCGAGAGTTTATGAAAAATTCAGATCCAAAACCACGCCTCGGCCGTTTTTCCACAAAACAGCCGTTTCCCATGGATTGTGATAAATTGTCAACCTTGATTTTTGTTGAGGTGTCGCACGGAAAGGAATATGTTCGTACGCGTCCGTCGTCACGGCGTCTTTGCCAACGCGTCGCGGACGGCAGCAGCGAGGGGGCGCGCCCACCGTGACCTTAGCAGCCCCCGTGGGTGTGTGCGTGCATGTGTGTGTGTGTGTGTGTGTGTGTGTGCGCGCGCGCGTGTGCGTGCATGTGTGTGTGTGTGTGCGCGTGCACCACACTATGGCTGCAGTTTGAAGCGTGGCCTGGTTAGTTTAAATCGGATCCAGGTCACTGCAAGTGCAGTGCGTCTGCTCATTAAAACGCCCCCGCCTCGGCCCTTGCCGCGGTGCCTTGACGAGACCCCCACCCTCCCCCATCCACACCGCCGCCCCACCGGTGGGCTTAACGGCGGTCCTTGTCCGGCAACAACACTGCCACTACGAACTTCCGAAAAAAAAAAAAAAAAAAAAAAAAAAAAAAACAGGGTGAGTTTGTAGGAGGGTGAGTTTGTAGGCGAGGGGGAAATCACTCTTAAAACCTGTGACCCGACTATTACGTCTATAACGCTCTATTACGCCTCACAATTTTAGGAATTTAGCCGAAAACAGACCAAAAAACCCCTAAAATAGATCAAATTTGAAACATTTCGGCTATTACGCTACTATTACGCACACTATTACGCGTGCTATTACGGACAGAGTGACCCGACTATTACGCGAGTGCCTTACCCCTCGTTTGTAGGTGTGGTCAAAGGCCTCCGTCAACGCCCTGGTACTCTTGAGACCCTACTCCACCCTACTCTATTCCACGCCCCGCCTCGGGAACGCTTTGACCGCACTGGGAGCACGAGCCTCGCGAAGTTGCTCCAGACGGTTTTACTCCGACTGCAAGAACGCCGCAGTCCGATCCGACTTGACGAGCTCGTTAAAGCTACACGCACTCTGTCTTTCGTGACAATTTTTGCGTTGCGTCCGGTCGGTCCGCGACACAGGGGCGCGGCAGGGAGTGTCCGGTGGGGATTCCCAGCAGACTGCTCTGTCTCTCTCGTGTTGGGTGCGAGAGAGACACTGTTCGGAGCCGGCCAGCGTCACAGTCCGCCGGGGGGCCACAATGCCCCACACAGCCCCACTGGGGCTTCCATTGACCCCGTGTGGGTTAGAAAACCTGCCCCAATCAGTTTTTTTTAGGCACGAAGTAGCCTTATAGCCTCACCAGGTTGTTTTTTTTTTAGGCACGAAGAAGCCTTATAGCCTCACCGGGGTTGGTTTTTTTAGGCACGAAGTAGCCTTATAGTAGCCTCAACGGGGTTGGGTTGTTTTTTTTGTTTTTTTTTATTTTTATTGTCAGTCTGGCCCCTTATGCAAATCCGAAATTTTCTATACGATTTTGATGAGATTTGGCAGAGTGGTAGAACTTTGTGCCCTGATTTCATTGGCGAAATGTGATTGAAAAGTGTAGGGCCAATTTTGAGAAATTTTGAGTTGAAATCGCCGTTTCCATGGCAGAACTCGACTCGTCATCGAAAAACAGGGAGCCGAGCCACCGGAAATGGAATCAGCCCAAAAGCAGCGCTCCTCTTCGCCTCTGTACAGCTTAAACCAAAAACGCTCGCTCCCTTGAAAAAGCGCGTTCGAATCAAAATTGTCTTTTACTGCAGCCAGTTTCTTTAAAAAAAATTAAAAAAAAATTCTTCCTCCCTTCTTTCGCCCAGTGATGTTAGCCGGGCGTCGCCGGGCTGTTAGTGAGGGCGCGTCTCCACGCGTGTGGCGTGGCGTGGCGAATCTATCACGCGGCGGCACCAATCTCGCGCCCATCAGAGCGAACCAAAACGCGGCGGATGAATTATTTTTTTTATAATTTATTTGCCGCCTAGAACACGTATAAAAAACTGCATCCAAATTAAAACTTTTTGGCGATACATATTTTCTGTTTGCGCGGCTCAAAACAGAGCGAATCTTGACAGGGTAGCCGTCGCGCCGCGCGGTCAGTAAAACACGAGCCACACACTGCGTCAAGCGACGGTGCATTGTAAATGTGGAGCAGACTCGGAAAAGGGGGGGGGAGGGGGCTTGCGTCACCAGGGCAATGCTCCTCTGGGGTGCCCCACCCCAATTACCCTGCCCCAGAAACAAAGACCGCTGTCGCTCTGTCTCTCTCGCACTCGTGGGGCGTCCCGCAGGGACGGAGCAACGAGGATGCAAGACCCTGTTGTGCCTGCAGCCACGGACTTCCGTCGCCCCAGACGGACTTGAATCTCCAAACAACCTCAATACTATTCAAGTCGCCTAGAACTGATCTCTTATCTCCGCTTTTAAATCTCCCAGGTGCGCCACGAAAGAGTGAGTACTCAAACCAAGCCGGATAAAAATTCATCTTTAATTTAAAAAATTAAAAATTTAAAAAAGTGATAAAACGGCTACATTTTGGCACCAGAACGGCAGCACGCAGTGCATGAATGAACCCCCTCGTACTCCGCGTAAGATAGTTCTACTCTGTCTGTCTGTCCGCCGGCGTGAGGCAGGCCGGCCGTGGGTGCGACAAAGTGGGACGACGGATCCGCGCCCCGCCGCGCCGGCCTCGCGACTCGGGGGGCAACGACCAGCCTCCCCAACCCCACCGCAAGTGCAAGGTGGGTGTGAAGGCGCACAGTGGGTCAGAAGACCGCCGAGGCGACCAAAATTCTAGACGCGTTTTGAGCTCCAGAGTCGCTAAAGAGGACTCGAATCGAATGTGTGACCCCACCAATGGATTGCTCTCCAAACGAGGAATCCATCGGTGGGGCGTCACACGTTCGATTCGAGTCCCAGTTAGCGACTCTGGAGCTCAAAACGCGTCCGGGATTTTGGCCGCCTCAGAGGTCTTCTGACCCACTGTGCGGCGAAGTCTCCTCACCACGGCCTTTCGCAGGTCATGCTGTACTCACTTGGCATCACCAGTCGTGTCCAGGACCTCGACGAGGTCGCCCTTCCTGAGGCTGAGCCGCTCACCCACGACGTCCTCGCGGGCCGTCAGGACGTCCGCCACCTGCAACACCCATTACAAACGTCAATTTTTTATTTTTTTTTCCAGAATTTTAACAATCAACAAGGAAATCCTGTGCAGGTGTTTCGCCTAGACGAATTGTCCTTTAACGAGACTGGGTCAGGACAGTCGGAGAGAGAGAGACAGAGGGAAGCACAGAGGTCGGGGATACCTTTAGGCGAGAACGTCTATTTAAATCCCTACTGCAAAGCCAGTGGGACCGCCGCATAAGAGAGAGAGAGAGAGAGAGAGAGAGAGAGAGAGAGAGAGAGAGAGAGAGAGAGAGAGAGAGAGAGAGAGAGAGAGAGAGAAAAGAGAAAGAGAGAGCACACTAAGGATGTGACCAGGTGGAAATTTGCGACTGTTTTAGGGTGTAAATAACGTCATCTTCGTCAGACAGAGACAGACTGAAACCTGCACTTAGTACGGCCAGTTTGATCCGCACAAAACTGGCTGCCTTCCCACCGATCGAGGAACGACGAACATTAAGCACCGCGTATGTTATACGGCATTACAAAAGCAAGTAGAGTTTCCGACAGAGTGTTTCAAGCAAACACTGAACTCCGCTGGGGTTTTTGGTGCTTCCCCCCCCCCTTTTTTTTGCTGGGTTAAATTCATGACTTTATCGCGATGAGTTTATCGTCCACTCGTATTCACAGATGCTTGCCCGATGAGTTCTCACCTTTTGAGCCAGAAGACCGCGCTAGGTGTGCTGGCAGGCGAGGGACATCCCCCCTCCCCCTCCGGTATATATAGTTGTGGCAATACGGCTCGCCATGCTGACTCACAGAGGCCCACGCTGTCCACCCCAAAGACCCCGCGCCGCCGTTGCCCTGGTCCCAAGACTGGTCCACCACCTATGAGGCGCGACGGGCGGCTTAGGACTCGCAAAGCGCGCTTCGGGTGTGCCACTTAGCTGCGAGACGGTCAAGTCAGCAGTCAGCACCTCTTTAATCCATTTGTGTGAGTGTTTTTTTTTTTTTTTTTTTTTTTTTTTTTTTCAGACCAAGTAAAAAGCTAGTGTATACACTCTCAGACTCGTATCGACTTTTTTTTCTCAATTATTGACTTTTCATCCTTTGCTTACTTAGTTTTTTAAACAGCAATAATATGTAGTATTTCCTCTGTGACCATGTACAAAATTGTTCACTATAAAGACTAAATTGTCATCAATTAAGGACTATTTTTGAAGTCAATTGCGTATTGACTCTTTGTCAATAGCAAACTGACTTTAGGTCAATATAACGAACAAAATCTTACATAGATATTGAGGAAATAGTACCTTTTATTGCTGTTTAAAAACTCTTTACCAAAGGATAAAAAGTCTATTACAGTCTGAGAGTGTACGCATATTCTTTTCCGAAAATTCATAATTTTTGTCGTTTTCGTTTTGTTTTTTTTTTTTTTTTTTTATGTCTCTGTTTTACTGCGTTTATTCAAGTAGCGCGCAGTCAGTGTAGCGAGGCCTGCCGACCTTGCACTTGGTTGTGTCCGGCACACTATATCCCCCGGGGCCTCCACTTTGATCACCGCCACCCATGCGGCCGAGCGATTTCTCATCTCGGTTCCGCAAGCGCCGCCGAGCATCGGGCCTATTTTCGTCGCCTATCGCGCGTGGGTGCGAGAGAGACTGCCGGCCCATCGGCCGCCATCGGCGGGGCCAGGGCGACGGATTCGGACAGAAAGAGGGGCGGCCTTCCGCCTGCTGAGTCACGCGCCGTCTTTCACCTGCAGTCAGATTTCATCGCGACTGACGGGAGCGTCCGAAGAGAGACACCGCCGCAATGAGTAATTGGAACGAGTGTGGCCAAAGGGGCCCAGGGCAAAAGTCTTTATTTTTATTTTTGTCAAGCCTCCTCCAAAAAGGTTACTTGGGTAGGTTGGTTAGTCTCACCGGTTCGGTATGAAACGCTACACCTAGTGCAAGGTCGTTCACCGTCTGTTCATGTAAAGTCATGTGATTTGCGAACCGCAATCTGAATATGAAGTCAGCCACTTTGCGCAGCTGCTTGCCTTTGTTTTCGTCGGCCGGTGGACCCCGGTCCGACCTCGGGGGCCGGGGCGGCCTCACTAAACTTCGCTACCGGAACTTGAATCGCGCCCAGCCCAGCCGGCTAGACCCCCAAGGCGCCAAGCGCATTCCACGAATGCTCGCCCCCGACTGTTCGGGGCTGTCCATAAATAACGTGAGTAAATTTTTTGGGAGCATTCTCTCTGTCCCAAACCTATCCACAGAGACTCTGCCCTCTGCAACCGCCGTTTCAGTGAAGTTTACTTAGGCCCCCTGTTCCCCTTCCACTGCAAACCTCTCTTTCTTCTTGCTGACCCAATTTCGCTAGGTCGGCTTCCGTCATTGCGAAGCCGCAGAAAAAAAAATGGTCAAGATGAGTCACCAAATCGCCGGACGCGGCTTGTATTCATATTTAGCTTCGGTCGTAAATATGACAGTAATTTAGACGCGCCCCGCTGGCCCGGTACCCACTCACCCCCGCCCATCTGGAAGTGTAATGGACACACTGTGACAACAATAACACACACAAGATTAGCAATTATATTTTATTAAAGTTTTGGTTAACACAGTACAGTTTACGAGTATCTACTTAATCCTAATTTCCATCACAAGCCTTAGTAACGAACGTTCTAACACTGTCAAAAATATTACAGACATGCATCATAATTATTCTGGATGTATAGGACTTGGGCGCGAAGTGCGTCCCGACATTGACTACATACAATTACTCTAACCACTCCAACATGTTAATTTAATTCGCTCATACATCGTGGATACAAGTTCATTCAACATACAACCAATAACTAAGACACTAGCCTAAGTTACAAAACAAAAATGGAGATCACATATTTCACTCCCTCGATCGAGCCATACCCTGTTGTTCTTAATTTTATAACAAAATTCACAGAAGTTTAATAAATTAATAATCATTTCTATTTTCCATCTAAAGCCCCGTTGTTTTTACACAGTTACGGATGTGGCGCACACATGGTTACACTTACTAGACACAAGGTAAACAGTGATGTAGTTGCTAAGATTATCACACAACATCAGAGGATCGGTGTAACACAACACAGATCTGCGGGCAGGCGACAAATCTAGGAATGTCAGGCACTCGTCTCGTTCACATTCTGATTCGCTGGCACGAGTGTGGGAAAAAGAAGGTAACTAAGTTCGGTATGAAAAATTAGTCACTGCACCGTCATGCATAGTGAGAGGTGGGGGCAATGAAACTGTTTATATTTAGTCCGCCACGCCAGCACGCCGGGCGTGGCTGAAGTCTTCAATAGACGATCGTCCTCCCCAAGGGCGTCTCGCAGCAGAGAGAGAGAGAGGGAGGCACTGGCGTCCCCGACAGAAATACCTTCTCGTCCCCCGCGCGAAGAGTTATCAACAGATTCCTCAAACACATCATGCTGGGTTACACAGGGTGGGCGGGACTGGTGAGCTGGCCGTTGGCGAGGCCTTTCGACACAATGGGCTTGCTGAGGCCTTTGGTCACCGCCAGGGGCAGGTCCTCGTCGTCGTTCTCTACACCGTTAGCGTGGCCGATGGCAACGCCGTTACAGTTGCCGTTGGGGACGCCGTTCGCCACGCCGTTTACATGGCCGTTGGCCAGTCCGTTGACGTGGCCGTTAACGTGACCGTTGGCGTGACCGTTGGCGTGACCGTTGGCGTGTCCATTGGCGTGACCGTTGGCGTGTCCATTGGCGTGTCCATTGGCATGGCCATTGGCGAGGCCGTTGGCGAGGCCATTGGCGAGGCCGTCGGCATGGCCGTTGACGAGTCCGTTAGCGAGACCGTTGACGGGGCCGTTGCCGTTCGACAGGTCCGAGCTGACCTCCGTGAAGGTGGAGTGGTGTCGGTGGTCGCCGTGCACGCAGCGCAGGCACGTCGACTGGACGGTGGACTCCGGCGCCGACGTGGACTTGGTGTTGGCCTCCGCGTTGGTGGAGGCGGAGGTGGCCGAGCCGCGGCGGCCGTCCACGTTGTGGTACATGGAGTAGCGGTTGGCGAGCGGCTGCGACAGCCGCAGCGCGGAGAACACGTGCATGGGCGCGAAGTGGCGGATGCCCTTCTGGTCGACGAGGGTGTAGGGGATCTGGCCGGTGAGCACGTGGCGCGCCGCCTCGCGGGGAATGACGGTCTGGAAGCCGTGCTTGACGATGAGCAGCGCGCCCTTGTTGCCGGCGCCGCGCCGCCGCAGGTACTCCTCCATGGCGAGGGTGTTCTGGAAGAGCGCGGTGGGGATGTCAGCCGAGCTCTGCAGCTGCGGCAGGCACTGGTCCTCGGGCACCACCATGAGCGCGGCGCTCTGGCGCACCAGCTCGCGCAGCCGGGGGTCGTTCCTGGCGGTCTCGGGGTCGGACACCAGCTTGCCCAGCGCCGAGTTGAACTTGGGCCGGCGCTCCGCCAGCTGCCGCATCACGGTAAGGCGCTGGAGGATGTCCAGGGTGATGCGGTCGCCGGCCAGGGCGCGCGTGGCGGACGGGTCGCTGAGCACGGCGAGCAGGCCGCGCGCCACGTCCTGCATGCCGAGCGCGCGCGCCAGGTTGATGGCCTGCACCATCAGCTCGCGGAGCGCCAGCTCGTCGCTGTCCAGCATCTCCTGGAGGCGCAGCTCGCTCGCCTCGCGGACCACGGCCACGATGCAGCGCTGCAGCAGGTCTGCGGCGTCCTGGTCCGAGTCCAGCACGTCCTCCTCCACCACGTCGCGGACGGCCTGCGTCACGCGGCGCAGCACCACGCCGAGCAGCTCGGGCTCGGCCTCGGCCAGGTGCAGGAAGGCCTGGCCCAGCTGGTCCTGCTGCAGCAACTTCTCCAGGCGCTCCAGCACGGCCTCGCCGCCCCACAGCAGCGACCGCAGCAGGTCCGCGCGGCCGAGGCCCTGGCCGAGCTGGCAGACCGTCTCCCGGCACAGCAGCCCGACGTGGCCCGGGTACGTGACGAAGCCGTGCAGCGCCTCCACGACGCCGTCCTTGTCGCGCACCGACTCCAGGATGCTGTTGAAGAAGTTGCACACGGCGCGCAGCACGTCCTCCTCCTCGGCGCGCTCGTCCATGGTGATGCAGGCCGTGACGATGGCCTCCGTCAGCATGTTCTTGAGGGCCTCCTCCTCCTGGCTCAGCGCCGCGTCCAGGTCGGCGCTCAGCAGCCCGCGCTCGATGGTCACGCTCATCTTGCGGCGGATGTGGCCGCGCTCGTCCAGCAGGCCGTAGCTCAGCTTGAGCACGGCCTCCAGCACGTGACCCATCTTGACGGCGGCCACGCCCTCCAGGCCCAGCTGCGCGGCCAGCGCCAGCGTCGGCAGCGAGCCCATGGTGGCCACGTCCACGCCGGGCAGCTCGACCTGCTTGCCCACCACCATGCCGGCGTGCGAGAGCTGCCGCAGCATGCGCGAGTCGATGGTCATCTGGCCGGCCGTGGTGGGCGCGGTGGCGGTGGCCGACAGGTGCGGCCGCATCAGCCGCAGCTCCTCGGGCGTCACCTCGAAGCCCTGCAGCGAGAACTCGAAGCCGCCCTCCTCGGTGTCCTGCAGGTCGGGCGCCACGAAGCGCAGCCCGTCGGCCGTCTCCACGATCTGGCCCGGCACGAAGGTCACCCTGTCGCCCGTCTCGATGACGCGTCCGGGAACGAAGCGAGGGCCCTCGCGCGTGTCCACGATCTGGCCCGGCACGAAGCGGGAGCCCTCCTCCTCGGTGCAGATGACCTGGCCCGGGATGAAGGTGGGGCCCGCCTTGGTCTCGATGATCTGGCCCGGCACGAAGCGCGGCCCGTCCGCCGTCACCACGGTCTGGCCGGGCAGGAACTTGGGGCCGGCGTGCGTCTCCACCACCTGGCCGGGAACGAACTTGGGGCCCTCCTTGGTGTCCACCACCTGCCCGGGCACGAACTGCTCGCCGAGCTCCGTCATGACCAGCTGGCCCGCCACGAACACGCCGTCGATCTCCATGCCGGGGACGAACTGCACGGCGCCGGAGGCGCTCTTGATGAGCTTGCCCTGGATCACCTTGCCCGAGGGCAGGCCGTTGGCCTTGCCGGGGAAGAACTCGACGCCTTGCGACGTCTGCACCATGTGGCCCAGCACCTCCTCGCGCTGCTCCAGGGCGTTGGCGGCGCCGGGGTCGGGCAGCGCGTTGCGGAACACCACGTCGCCGAGGCTGGCCGCCGCCGTGAAGGACAGCACTGTGACGCCGTCCGCCGCCACGACGAAGGACCCGGGCGAGAACTTGACTTCGCCCTTGGCCGTCTTGACGACCTGGCCCTCGATGAACTTGGGGCCGTCGGGCGTGGTGAGCGTGGCGCCGGGCACAAACCGGAGCCCGGCGCCGTCGCGCACCGCCGCTCCGGGCACGAACTGCGTCGCGTTGCCGGCGTCGTCCGTCACCGTCTGCCCCGCCACGAACTTGGGCCCGTCAGGCGTGGCGACGGTCTGCCCGGGGATGAACACCAGCTCGCCGTCTTGGTGGCGAGCGCTTTGTCCGGGGACGAACTCCCACTCCTTGTCGCCGTCGCGGTCCAGCAGCACGGCCTGCCCGGGGAGGAACAGCGCCTCGCCCGAGGCCGTCGTCAGCGTCTGTCCGGGAACGAACCGCGGCCCTGCCGGCGTGCTCACGGTCTGTCCCACCACGAACTCGCGGCCGTCGGCGACCACCTGGCCGGGCACGAAGCGCGGGCCCTCCGGCGTGAGCACCGTCTGTCCGGGCGCGAAGCGGCCCTCGCCGTCGGCGCCGTACAGCATCTGGCCCTGCACGAACTTGTGGCCGTCGCGCGTGTGAAGCGCCTGGCCGGCCACGAACACCTTCTGGCCCTCCACGTCGACGGTGTGGCCCGGGATGAGCAGCGGGCCGTCGGGGGTGTGCACTGTGAGCCCCGGCATGAACACGGGGCCGCTGGCCGTCTGCACGGTGTGTCCGGGCACGAACACGCGGCCGCTGGGGGTGTCCACGGTCTGGCCCACCACGAGGCGTTGCTGCGCGCCCTGCGCCGCCGCGATGTCCAGCCGCAGCGCGTGCACCTTGCCGCCGACGCACACGGCCTCGCCCTTGTCCAGGTTGTTGACGAGCTCGGGCACCTCCTCGATGCGCGGCAGGGCGTTGAGCAGCTTGCCGTCGGCGGCCTCCTCCATGAACACGGCCTTGACCTCGGCCTGGCGCGGCAGCGCGCCGGGGTCCACCAGCTGCACGGCGGCCTGCACGGCGGCGTCGGGCTCGGCGGTGAGCGGCGTGAACGGCGCCACGGCCTGCACGGTGGGGAAGCCGCCCACCTCCTCCAGGAGCGCGGGCTGCTGCACGATGCCGGGCGAGGACGTCTCCAGGTCCACGACCACGGGGGCAACGTCCACCGGCACGGGCAAGGTGGTGACGGTCGCCTCGCCGACGACGGGGGCCTCCTTGTCGAAGGCCGGGGCGTCAAACGCGCCCACCAGCGGCTTTGCCAGGTCCTGCAGCTCCCCGGTGGACAGGTAGAGGCGCGCGTCGGTGCGCAGGTCCTCCGGCTCGAAGCGGTCCCACCTGCGCGGCTCGCTGGACTTGGCCTTCTTCCGCTTGCGCTCCTCGCGCTCCGCCTGCATCTTGACCTTCATGACCTTGGCCGAGTGACGGCGCCGCTCCTCCTGCGCGGCGAGGTTCTCCTTGTCCTCGAAGATGCGCTTCCGGTCGGCCAGGCCGGCCTCGCGCTTCTGGCGGCGCTGGCGGTCCTCCTGGTCGCGCTGGTACGCCACCTCGCCGGGGCCCTCGCCGTCCCAGAGGTCCTCGCCGTCCGTGGCCGGCGCGTAGTCGCGCACGTCCAGCGACACGCTCTTGCCCTTGCGCATGGTGAGCAGCAGGTGGTCGGCGTCGCGCGCTAGCATCACGTCGCGGACGTCGCCGTCGCGCACGGCCGCCTCCAGCCGCGACGGCAACACGAGGCTGGTGCGCCGCTCGTGCACGGTGTACACGTAGGCGCGCGCGGCGGCCGCCTCGCCGTCCGCGGCCGGCTTGGACGCCAGCAGGCCCTGCAGCTCGCCGCCCTCCTCCAGCACGGGGAACACGTAGCGGTAGTCGTCGCGGACGGCATGGCGCCGGTGCTGCAGCCCCAGGAACTGGTGGTGCTCGTTGCCCTCCGACTTGTGCGTGATGTGGCAGTGCTCCTTGTCGTGCCGCGCGCCCACGAGCACGGGGATGTAGTGGTGGCCGGGTAGGCCGATGGCCTTGCCCGTGATGCGGCAGAAGCGGCGCGCGTCCGCGGGCGAGATGGGCGGCAGCAGGGGGAAGTAGTTGGGCTTGGGCAGCGCGCGGCTGCCGCCCGTTATCCGGCAGAACGGCATGGTGTGTTGGCGCGGCGCGAGGCTACGGTGCTGCACGGCGCTGCGGCGCTACGCGGCGCGGCCTCGCATCGTCCGCGTGCAGGCCGGCACTCGGAAGGGCTGGCGGCCACTGCGGCTCGGGTTGCGCGTACCCTCTCCCTCTCCCTCGGTCGCGCTCCGCGTCTCGTCTCGAACTGACCGCGCAGCACCGCCAGGACCGCCAGGACCGCGGCGGCGCCCCCTCCCCCTCTACCCCCCCGGGCTGCATCCAGGACACCCTCCCCGCCCGGCGCGCATCCTTCTCCGTCGCACGCGCCGGCCTGAAATAGCGAGTCGGACAGAGACGCAAATAGACCGACTGTTTTCGCTTGGCGCGCCTCGCAGTGGGCCCGTCCCGTCACCCTGCCGGCGGCCCGGCCCGGCCCGGCCCGGCCCGGCCCTCGAGTGCGACAAGGAGGGCCATCCGTCAGGCATCCAAACGGCGCAACGGCCCACAAGGGCGAGACACAGGCGGAGGAAAAAAAAATTAACTATCGTGTATCAGTATCTTCCAATAGTAGGCCACGCAAAAGTAAGTTTCCACAGGTAGCGAAAAAAAAAGGGTTGACGATGTAATTAGATGTGGAAGCAAGATTATAGTGCATTTCCTAAAAAAAAAAAAAAAAAAAAAAAACTTTAAAAAAGGTTGCCTAGCACCAAGCGGTCCCCCACTCAAACAATCTGTGTACGCTAGGAGGAGACAATCCCACAATCTTGCGTCAAAAACGCCTGTAAGTAGGCAAAGAGCGCGACAAAATCATACAGAATCCTAAGCAATCCGATGCAATCAAACAATCTGTGTACAGGCAAATTCAGAGTGAGGGACCCCTCGCCTAGCACTTTGTCCCTAGCACACGCTCTAACAGATGTCAAAGTCCCCTTGCGAGTAATGTGTACACTTTAGGGTCGCAATCAATACTCGGCCGACGTCTTTCATTAATACCCGTTGCTGGCACGGCCGTCAGGCGAACCTAATGATGTGTAAATCAACGCCCTGTCGACGATTAATTAAGACAAGTTGGCAAAAGTTCCGCGAGCAACAGTTTTTGAAAAACGGGCCCCGCTTCTATCCATTGTGCCAAAGCGCGGTCAAAGCGTTAGTGTCACAACGGTTAAATGGCGGGTCTTTCGAACGCCGCAGCCATCACAGTCAGGGTTACGAGAAAGAGAGAGACGTCAGAAAATCCGTGGTCTTTAAAGTGGAAGTGGGTGAGCAGATTGAAAAAGAGTAAATCAAGAGTGAAAACAAAAAAATTATGTCCTACCGCGCCGTTAGAAGTGTTGTTGTTGTTGGTGGTGGTGGTGGTGGTATTGTTGATGTTGATGTTGTCTGTGATGCGAGTGTCAGGTACCGGGGTGACAGGCACGTCGACATTCTCCTGGAAAACAAAAAACGTTTCTACATGGTCTACAAGTCTAATTGTTCTACAGCAGCAGCAATTCATAGCAGCACGCGGCACAAGCTTCAGACAGGTGACCCTCCGAAAACAGAAAGAAAAATCAGGACCGTTCAAACAGGTAACGATAGTCGTGCAGCTCGCTCCAGGCTGAGACCGCAGGGGCATCTTCGACATTTCGCGCAAAATCACTCTGCGGCCGAATCAATCGGAATCCCCTTGGCGCCAATCCCGACATCACACTGTAAACACCGCACTGGACACGACGCGCCCAGAATACGACCCACTTCAAACATCCGCGTAGCACTTGGCGTAACACGGCGTTATCCCCCCCACACACACACACGACCACACCAACACACACACACACACACACACACACACACTCTCAAACACGCACGACCAAACCAACACACACGCACGACCACACCAACACACCCATCAGGAGGCGGCAAAATCTACTGTGACCAGAACAGGCTTCGAGACAAGGTTCTGACGTTCAAAGTGGCGGTTTCATCCGACGTCAAACATACAAATTTCCCGACAGAGTGCCTTATCGCCGCACGCGTCCGACGCGCTGGCCCTCAAAGAGGCGTGACTCCTTGGATCCGCTAAACGCTCCGCCGCCGCTGGTCGCCAGCCTCGCCAGCCCCGCCAGCCCCGCCAGGCAAATGCTCGAAACAAATAGCGAGTAATTTAACTTGCGCGACTAGGAACGCGCCGGCTGCTCCGCGATTGCGAGGAGTACGTCGTTTCGTCGCTCCGTCTCCCTCTCACCCCCGCGGCACGCCCCGCGAGTGCGAGAGAGACAGACGGCGGGGCGGCTTGGGGCACTGCCAGCCTCTTTACGATCGTCAGCCGCCTCCATGAGCCATGCGCCTGCCGGCCTCGCAGAATATTGAAGTCAAATCTGAGCAAGGCGCACTTCCGTCTCTCTCTCTCTCTCTCTCTCTCTCTCTCTCTCTCTCTCTCTCTCTCTCTCTCTCTCTCTCTCTCTCTCTCCTCTCTCTCTCTCTCTCTCTCTCTCTCTCTCTCTCTCTCTCTCTCTCTCTCTCTCTCTCTCTCTCTCTCTCTCTCTCTCTCTCTAAAAAAAAGAACGGCCCGCACTACGGGAGGGACATCAACAGTTCGGAAAGCACCGAACAAAGACGTTTTCTTTTTTCTTTGGGTTAAGGCTCCGCCAGGTCGGTGAGGAACCGTTCGACGGCGGCGCGCTCAGGGCCGCCGTCGTGACAGGAGAGGTAGCGCAGCAGGGTGCGCGCCGCGGCCGCCGCCTCGGCGCGAGTTGGCGACCCTGACCCGGACGGCTCCTGCCGGCCGCCCCCGCCCACGCCGCCAGGCCCGCCAACCCCGCCCTGGAAACAAGGCGCGCGCTTTAGTCTTTCTGTGTTGTCAGGTTGGCGGCGGCGCGCGAGGCCTGCGATCACTGAGAATGAATTGGTCACCACCATCACCCTTTAAATAGGTGATGCAACTTCGTTGCGCAAATTTTGGTGACGAAAAATTCATCACCCGAAATTGGGTAACAGGCGTTTTGTCGCCCAAATTTGGGTAACGCCGTCGGCGACGCCGTAAGGTTCACGATGACGTCCTTCCGGGGCCACCACGCACGGTAAAAGTGCCGCCTTGAAATCCAAGGGGATGCCTTGTTTTAATTTCCAAGGGGTTTGAGTGAATTTTCGAAATAGTCCAAATTGACATCACATTACAGAAATGGATTTGTCTCGACAAGACAAACAAAAAATGTCAACACATGTCATAGGTTTAGATGGGAAATAAAAAAGTTATTGAACCTCAAAGTTTGTAACATAGCCAAAAAGGCCAACTTTGGACTTTTGAAGTTAAATAACTTTTTAATTTTCCATCCAAACTTATGACATGTGTTGACATTTTTTGTTTGTCTTGTCGAGACGAATCCATTTCTGTAACGTGATGTCAATTTGGACTATTTTGAAAATTCACTCAAACCCCTTGGAAATTGAAACAAGGCATCCCCTTGGATTTCAAGGCGGCACTTTTACCGTGCGATGACCGGAGGCCTCAACGCCACATCAAGTCATCGTGGCGTCATCGGGGACCTTACCTCGTCGCCGACAACGTAACCCAAATTTAGGCGACGATTTTATGACTGCCCATAATTTGGTCACCGCGGGCTCGTCACCCAAATTTGGGCAACGGTGCGTGCGTTACCCAATGAAAGGGCGATGGTGGTGACTCTTTCATTCTCAGTGATGATCCACCTGCGCGGCGGCTCGCCGTGCCAGCGCCGCTAAAGCGACCCATAAAGCTGAGGGACGGCCGCCGTTTGGCGGCAAAAGCAAGACGCAGTTGCCGAACACGCGCAGGTACACTGTCAGGGTGACGTCATCACAGAGGGAGTGACGTCACCGTCGACTAATTGCTCCATGTTTACCCCTCGCGCGGCCGGCCCGCCGCAGCAGAGCGCCTGCAAAGTGCGAGGTAGGCCGGCCGCCGCACAGCCGTGCGCTGCGGCCAGGCCTGGAGCGGGCGCTCTCCTGCGGGAGCTTTTCTTCAGCGTCCGGGATTCGAACCACGAACCCTCGGGCTCGGTGTCGAGCACGCTACCCGCCGGCCCACGCGCCGCGAGGCTGTCAACGAGCCGAGGCCGCGCACAACGCTTTGCCCGCAATGACAGAGGGGCCATCATACGGCTCGACTAAATGACAATAATATCCCACAACTAACTCGCCCCACTCTTGGCACGCGCCGACCGCCGCACCGGGGGTCGCGGACAGTCGGTCCGTCCGTCCGTCTGTCTGTCTGTCTGTCTGTCCGTCCGTCTGTAGCGTGAGGAAGACACTGGTCAGCCGTTCCGTCCGGCGACCCAGTGAAGTGACTCGACACTGTATCGAGTACTAAGTATAGGGTGAGGGTGGTCCTCGTTGTGCCGTCAGTTAGAGTCAGTCCCAGCGCCTCCGTGCGCCACCATCTATCTACCGCGGCCATTCTCCTAGCCCCGTCCATCGCCCCGCGAGAGAGACAGAGAGGCCATTTTTTAAGAAGTCCGATCGAGGAACATGGCCATTGCCAATTTCGTCTGCCCGAAATTGCCCGTTTTTTTTCCCCACAAGACTGCGGTGGTAAAGCAGCGTGCCCCAGTGAAGAGTGAGCCTCCATGTTCCTCAATCGGACTTCTTTTTTTTTTTTTTTTTTTTTTTTAAAGGGCCTCAGAGCGACTTCCGTCGTCGCCTCGTTGGGCTGCGTCTCGTAAATCCATCACCGAAGACTCGCACCTCTGTCTCTCTCGCACCCGCGCTGCACTGTGTGTAAGACAGCGGGACGAAACGCTGACCTGGTCGAACTCGCGCACAAACGCCTCGCGACGCTGTGCGCCCCGACCAGTGCGTTGTGAGGCACATCGGCCACCACCGGGTGCTGTGCTGCCCCAATAGAGCCAGGGGAGGCTTGCCAGACGCCCGCCCCGCCTCACCCCGCCCCGCCCCGCCCCGCCCATCCTGCCTTGCACCACTCGAACCCCCTTCACCCCGCATGACTCACCAGGCGAGCCCACAATGGATACCAGAGGCAGGTCGTTGTCTGATTAATCGCGTCGGAAATCATCATCCAACGACAGCTCCGTCTCCGGAGGTGAAAATTTCAGAGTACAAACCCCTTTGTTTTTGTTATTGAAGTTCGTGGTTTCAACTACTTTTAATTAACAGTCACTGAAGGGCCTCCGGAAACACAGCGTGGACAAGCGAAGTGCGTGCAATCGTACAAGCCGCCGTGGCTTCGCTAGTCGCTACAAGCAGTACAAAGTACAAGCCGCATGTCCGAACATGTCCGAGCGACCGCGCCAGCTGCCAGACTTGGCAGGGAGAGCGCTGCTGTCACTCAGAAGACAAGGCGGCATCTCAATCCAAAACAAGAAAACGAGAGCCGAGCAGAAAAGCGAAAAGGGAAACGCCCCCTTACCTCCATGACTTCGACGCCCCCCCATGTCTGCGACTGCTCTATGATGGTGGTGGTGGAGGTGGCGGTGGTCTTCGCCTCCTTGGTGAGGCCGCGGGGCCCGGCCCCAAGCACCCTGTTCAGCTCAGCGGAGAACGCCGCTGCAACAGGGCGAAAACCATAAAAACAACCAAAACAAACACGAGAAACTTAAACAAAAATAGTTGTTTTTCTGTTTCTTTTTTTTTCTCAAGCTCCGCCCTAAAAAAAAACGTTAGGTCTAAAAACAAAATACACGGAAAAAAATCATTTGTTGTGGTGATCAGCTTTGTTCGATAGGCTGAATCCGATAGCTACGATCGAGGAGTCGATACCTTCAACCAAAAGCCGATTGCTACGACCGACCACTTGTAAGAGGATATGACAAACCCCAGCTGGGTTGTCCTCTTACAAGTGGCCGGTTGTAGCAACCAGCTTATGGTTGTGAGTGTCGACTTTTCGATTGTAGCTATCGAATTCAGCCTATCAAACAAAGCTGATCACCACAACAAATGATTTTTTTTTCGTGTATTTTTTTTTTATTTCTGCCTTTAAGATTTTCTTTCCGTTTTGACAGCTTGCCACACAGGCGGCGGTGTAACGGATCGAGAGTATCGGATAGCGCACTGCCGCGCGGCGCTGGCAGGTGGACGGCAGACCAACGCAGCACGCGGCGCGCAGGCCCACTGTGACACGTCACAGTGGGCAAGAAGACCGTTGAGGCGGCCAAAATTCTAGACGCGTTTTGAGCTCCAGAGTCGCTAAAAGGGGCTCGAATCGAACGTGTGACCCCACCAATGGATTGCTCTCCGAACGAGGAATCCATTGGTAGGGTCACACGTTCGATTCGAGTCCCATTTACCGACTCTAGAGCTTAAAATGTGTCCGGGATTTTGGCCGCCTCATCGGTCTTCTGACCCACTGTGACGCGTGGAGGCCGTTGAACACCGGCCACTGGCACAGAGCACCCGCCTGCTGGGCAAAGCCACTGGCAAAAGTCAAAGCCACAGGATCGCAAAGGACTCGCCGCCTGCCGTCTGCATGCAGAGGTTTCAACACGTTCACGGCTTTAACGTTACGGTTCTCGGAAATCCCAAACCGCCCCCTGCGTATGAAAGTATAACTACAACTTCCATGAGTTGATCTTCCATTTTAGCTTTAATAATATTTGTTGGTTCTTTTTTTTTTTTTTTTTTTTTTTTAGGGGTTTTGAAGGAAACCCCTATTGTATTCAAGGCCAAGTACCAAACCCACTTTCAAAAAAAAAAAATATTGCCAAATGATAAAATGCATTGAAAAATTAGGGATAGCGGTAAGATTTCATAAATTCATCGTGGAAATGTTTCATAAAAAATGAAAACATAAAAATGCTACAATGAAAGACCCTTAACCGTTTATTTTATCGAAAAATGGTACAGGGACAAATTATACAAGGGCGCAGACCGAGCATATTGTTGCCAACCCATGAAAATGCATGTTACTGCTTCCTTTCTCCTACCAACTTAAAACTTCCAAATCTACATTGACTTGCACAGGACCGACTTTGGAAAGATGTGCCAATACCAAAATGTTTTTACCTTGCAATATTTACAACAAAAATTTTATTTTGAATTGAATTACCGAAACACCATGCAATGCGTTAGGATTGGAATTTTTTCAGTTACACCTTGTTTGTTTTGAAATGAAATCATGGCACTCGTACTTCTTCCCAGTCGATACTGCCCACCATGACGCGGCCTGGCCAGACCGGGACCACTGTTAAAGGGCTGAAGGCCCTCGAGGCCCATTGCCGCGCCCCTTGCCCTTTCCCGTCCCTATTCTGGGCCCAAGGTTCCGACCCATTCCGAAGGGTCGCTCTGTCTCCCTCGCACCCCCACAGGCCGCCCCGTGAGTGCGTCGGGCTGGCTGTCCTGCCGCGTCGGTGTCACTGGGTGGTATGCTCATCGGAACGCCCCTGGCACAGACTACACGGCCAGAAAACGCCACCGGCCGAGTTTCATCTCCACCATTTGCACGGAAAAAATCATTTGTTGTGGTGATCGGCTTAGTTCGATAGGCTAAATTCGATAGCTGCAATCGAAAAGTCGATACCTCCAACCAAAAGCTGGTTGCTACGACCGGCCACTTGTAAGAGGACAACTGAGCTGGGGTTTGTTATCCTCTAACAAGTGGTCGGTCGTAGCAACCAGCTTTTGGTTGTAGGTATCGACTTTTCGATTGCAGCTATCAAATTCAGCCTATCGAACAAAGCTGATCACCACAACAAATGATTTTTTTCCGTGTGTTTAAATTCTGACAATGTTAGCGAATGGTCTGGTGCGCTATCTCCTCGTTCTTAGGCCCTCGGCCCTTACCTGTTTTTCGTTTCGATGACATTTTCCCGCTGCTCCTCTACCAATCGTTGATGGAGAGCATTTCCCTGGACCGCAACCTGCAACAAGTGTAGGGGGAGGAAAGCTTTAGACATTGGTCACTCCATCGCTGCAGAGGCTCGTGGTTGTGAGGGACGGTCTGACCGCGTAGCAGCGCCACTTGAAAAGCCATTGAGAGGCCATTGAGGCCGGCCCAGCCCGTGCCAACCCCGTGCCAAACCAGCCGAACCGCAGGGCGGATCGGCCGGCCGACGCAAAAATAACAAGGAAGCCCGAACAAAAAAAAAAAATAATAATAAAAAAAGGTTTTATTGGTGTGTGGTGGACGACCAGCGGAGAAGTTAGCGCTTTCAAATAACATTCAGTGCCGCTTGAAAAAAAATCCTGGATAATTTGCCCCTTGCACAAGTTGGAAACGCTTGAGGAGTTTTTTCTAGTCTGCTCTTCCTATCCATTGTGTGCAGGCTGCAGCGTGGCCGCTGGCCGGGCGTCCGTGACCCTGGGCAAGGGCAAGCTCACAGCCTTGTCTGTTTTGCGGGCCTGCCAATCTGTCGGGAATGCCGAGTGACACAAGGCAGAGCAGACTCGTGCCTAAGTCCCCACCACCTGGAGCAGACTGCTGCACTCAGCGGCCGGGCCCCCACCACCTGGAGCAGACTGCTGCACTCAGCGGCCGGCCCCCACCACCTGGAGCAGACTGCTGAACTCAGCGGCCGGCCCCCACCACCTGGAGCAGACTGCTGCACTCAGCGGCCGGCCCGCCAGGCAAAAATACGATATCGTCCTCGAGCTGATTTTCGCAAATTTTGCTCCGTGATGCCCTCCTTGCAGTGATGCCAGACCTCCGGCCGCCAGACCTTGGTCAAGGGTCGCCGCCACGCCACCGCACGCCACCGCACGCCACCGCTCGCCACCGCACGCCACCGCACGCCACCGCACGCCACCGCACCGCACGCCACCCTCGGCGAGGACGTTCGCGGACGTCGGCCAGCAGGCTGCTGCACGGCGCTCGCCTCTCTCGCACTCGCGGGGCCTTCTCGCCCACTGTGCGGGGCCTTCCCTGAGGGTGCAAGAGAGACCGCTGCAGCGACTGAAGCGCAGGGGTGGGCCTCGGCGTGAGTCAGCCTCGAGAGGTGTCAGCTGCCTGTCAAACAAAAATGTTTTCCTCCCGACGGAACGAAAAAAAAATGAAAAAAAAGGAGAGGAACGTAACGCCAAGGTGCACCGCTTGGCAGCGCCGTGCGAATCGGCGGCCGGTCTGACAGTGTGAATCACAACCAAGGGGGGTTTGGGCTGGTTGCTTAATCCGAGCGTGGCTGCCCGCAGAGTCACCGCCGATTCATCGATCAACAATACCAACAACAACAACAACAACAAGAGCAGCAGCAGCAGCAACAACAACACCTGGGCCACGCGCCTGGCAGGCAGCGGCATCGAGAGGTCCTGCCAATACGCAGACCGGCGGGCGGGAACGTCTCTGTGCGGCGACGCGCCACTTATTTTCAAACGCTTCTTTTTCGAAACGAGGAAAAGAAACAGGCGCGTAAAGCGTGTTGACGTGAATGTCGACCAGCGTGTCGGGCGGGGTGCAGGGAGGACGGCACCTTCCTGAGTCCGCGCCGCGATGACGCGCTCACCCGCACTCGCAGCGGGCTGTTACAGACACTGAGTCGGATTAAAGGCAATCGCGAATCGTTTTTCTCACGCCTCGTTCGAAGAGCAATTCATTGGTGGGGTCACACGTTCGGTTTCGAGTCCCATGCAGCGACTCTGGAGCTCAAAACGCGTCTAGAGTTTCGGCATCCAGCGCGACTCCCACCGCGCCATCTGGCGGCGGGCAGCGCGAGCCGAACGGGCGCGGGGTAGCGACGCGGCCGTTGGGCGCACAGTGGGCCGGCCGAGCACTGCGGGGCTGGCAGGGCTGCGCCGCCGACCGGCTAGGCAACCCTTCGCTCCGACACGCCGCCGCTGCTGCCCGCCGGCCGGGCTGCTGTCCGCGCGGCCGGGTAGGCAACCCTTCGCCGCTGCTGGGCAGGGTGGACATGAGCCCCGTCCCGTTTGAGCCCCGATGACCTGAGCCCCGGCAAGAGCCCCGGCTGAGCCCGACTCGAGCCCCGGCTGAGCCCGACTCGAGCCCCGACTGAGCCCCGATTGCCAGAGCCCCGACGTGAGCCAAGCTTGAGTCCTACTTGAGCCCCGCGTCAAAAAAGTTGCAATTTGCCCCCCCCCCCAAAAAAAAACTCAAAAAAAAGAGCAAAAATTAAAAAAATTTGGCGCGGGGCTCCAGTGGGGCTCAAGTCGAGGCTCGAGCTGGGCTCAGGTCAGGGCTCTGGCAATCGGGGCTCAGTCGGGGCTCAAACGGGACGGGGCGCATGTCAACCCTGCCCGCTGCTGCCCGCGCGACCGGTTAGGCAACCCTTCGCTCCGCCATGCCGCCGCTGCTGCCCGCCGGCCGGGCTGCTGTCCGCGCGGCCGCCTCGACCACCTTGACCCCGCGTCGACGAGACAAGCACGCCGCACGCTCCCTCGGCGCCCTTGGCAGCGTGGGACAGTGGGACCCAGTGCGGGACGCACGGCCCCCGCAACCCCCGCGGCCCCCACAGTCCCCGCAGCCCCCGCGGCCCCCACAGCCCCCGCGCCCGCGCCCCCCGCAGCCCCCGCTGCCCTCGCAGCCCCCGCTGCCCTCGCAGCCCCCGCTGCCCTCGCAGCCCCCGCGGCTCCACCGCCACAGCGTCAGGGACGCGGCACCCTGCGGTCGGGGTGGCCGTCAACGTCTGGGGGAAGCTGGACGGAACTGGAGGGAAGGGATTAACAGCCGCCACCCCGCGCCTCAGGTGCACGACCGGACACCGCACGAGACCGCCGCACAGTGGGCCAGAAGACCGGCAAAGGCGGTAAAAATTCTCAACGCGTTTTGAGCTCCAGAGTCGCTAAACAGGACTCGAACGGGACGGGTGACCCCACCAATGGATTGCTGTCCGAACGAGGAATCCATTGGTGGGGTCACACGTTTGGTAGAGTCATTGTCATTGTTTAGCGACTCTGGAGCTCAAAACGCGTCATCGTTTTGTCCACTCATAGAATCGAAATTGACTTTTTGTACATGGTATTGACAGTTTGTTAGTAGCACCTCCAGTGATTTTTGCAACAATAATACGTACTTTTCGCTTTTGTAATAATTATTTACATATTTGTTATTACTTATTGACTAAAAAAATTTCCTAAATAATTACATGAAGTAAATTGTACGAATCTAAGAAGAAAATACTAAACATTATTGTTGTAGGCGATAGTACCTGGTTACTGACAATAAAGTCAATGAGATGCTGAGAGTGTCCGTCTGCGCCGGTCTTTTATGGCGCACTGTGTGCCGGAGGAACAGATAGGCAGGCGGACGCCGGAAGCTGGGTGATAAAACACGACACGATGGGCGGCGACAGGGCGACGAACGCCCTGCCACACAAATTATGCCTGTTTGTTCATTGACAATTACACGAGTATGGCACTGGCGGCGATCCAATCGGGCGACCGCTATTTCGGGCGGCCATTGTTGAGGGGCAGGCAGACGCGAAGGTGGTCGCGGGACGCGGGTTCGAATCCCGGACGTGTCCGAACCATCTGCGAAAGAATGGGCCGGGTGACAGTCCCGGTCTTCCTGTGTCCGAGGGGTCCACCACTCAGCCCAGGAGCGCACACAGGATTACTGATTACCGGTGATTACCTACAAAAATACTCCAAAAACAATTTCGGCCAACTCAGAGCATTTTTGGCCTATTTTCACAAGAAAAAAAACCCCTCAAGAGCCGTCGTTAAAAACAGCGAAAATATCCATTTGTGCCATAGGATTACCAATGATTACTGGACGAAGTGTACACACGATTACCAGAGTGGTGGACCCCTCGCCTGTGTCGCTCCCCTCCGAACGGCACACGAGTGCGAGAGGGACAGACAGAGCGGCCCCGCGGTGGATCGCCCGTTGCACGCTGCATGCTCGCACCACATCGGCGCCAGTTTCTGCCCGTGCGTCTGTCCGAGCGGCGGCGCCATGGCGCGGACACCCTCACAAACACGGTCCCAACTCCCACCCGTGCCCCTCCAAAAATAATTCGAATCGGCCGCGGCCTTTCCCAATGCGGCATTCTTGATTGCGAGAGGGGCCCTCAGGTTAGGTCAGGTCAGGTGCGTCCTCGGAGCGCTGCACGGAGGGTTAGGTTAGGTAAGGTCAGGTCAGGTGCGTCTTCGGGGCGCTGCACGGAGGGTCCACGCCTTCACTCAGAAGAGCGGCGTCAACGCACAAGATCCTCTTTGTATAGGACGTTCCCCTTACTTAAGACTATTTTATTCGACTTCACTTCGGTTAATGAATACCAAGAAATTTGGTCCAAAGACAAGAAAAAAAAAACAAAAAAAAAAAAAAACGGAGTAGGATTTTTTTTTCTCAATGGTGAGATTTATTGGCATTTGCGAAAGGAAGCCGACTGATGCCTATGCCTGGTGAGGCAGCACTGGGTCTCGCACCGTCTCACCTCCTGGCCGCCTCCCAGCGCGCGTTCTCTCTCTCTCTCTCTCTCTCTCTCTCTCTCTCTCTCTCTCTCTCTCTCTCTCTCTCTCTCTCTCTCTCTCTCTCTCTCTCTCTCTCTCTCTCTCTCTCTCTCTCTCTCTCGCTCTCTCTCTCGCTCTGTCTCGCTCTCTCTCTCTCTCTCTCGTGCCAGCGCGGCCCGCCGCCCAGTGGGCCAGACAGACGGACTTCCTTCGGCGGACCCCATGGGCCAAATGGGCCAAATGAGCCAAACGGGCTGACATTGAAGGCAGTGCAGGTGGAACGGGTGGGAGAAACGCTGCACTCGCCAAATGGCCCACCCTGGTCCGTTCCGAGGCGTACCCGCGTACGGATCGACAAGTCACTCGAAGAGGCGCGGCGGCTGCAGCGGTAGCAGCTATACATAGGTTGGCAGCGACTCAAGGTGCGGCGCGGCACGCGTCGGGGCGGGGCGGGCGTGGTGCAGCGGTGACATAACGCTAGGTAAGGGATGAGAAAACGCGGTCCACATGACACGCAGCGCAGGCCGGGGTGGTCGCATGGAGAAACCATGACTTCAGTGCCATTAAGAGGTCATGTTTGATTTATTTTTTCCGTCGCCCGCGGGTAGGGTGGTCAAATGCACGCGCGACTTCTCATTGACGTCCAGCGCAGTCAAGTGCGGCGACGGCGACGGCCTCCGGCGGTGCAGTTGCTCAGTCTCACTTCCGTTCCTTTGAGGCAAGTGTTCAGAACAGGTTGAGTAAACAGCACTGCCATTTCGCATCCTCGCGTCTGGAATGTGAAGCCCAGAGGGCTGTGTATTCTTCAGTCGGCTTGGCGGGAATAATCGGCGCCTGGTGGCTCTGCACCGCCCTAGGTCCGAACGTCTGCACGTTTGAATGGCCCCTTGTGGGCCGCGGAGCCGAGCCGCGTAGCCGCGTAGCCCGCTCCCTGACGAGCCGGCCTCAAAAGCGGCGCTATTTATACGTGTGCTCTTGAAAACATGTTCCATTTCATACGGTCGAATGTCGCGCGCTTAATTCAGACGCAACGTGCCGTCCGCACACTTGTGTGTGTGTGTGTGTGTGTGTGCACATGAGTAGGTGTTTTTGTAAGCGTGTGGAGGCGCGATGGATGGTTGGGCACGTGCGTGTAGGTGTGGGTAGTCTGTTTACGTGAGGTGTGTGCGTGTGTGTGTGTGAGGGGGGCGGGGGCGGGGGGATGTAAAACCCCAAACTGACGAATGCATTGTAGTAGGCCGTAAATAGCTCGCACAACCGGCGCAAACTACATTGTGAACTGCAACCACACGACCATATAAACAAATGGCATGGCGCGAAGGGGGTATGCACTCTCAAAACCAGTGACCCTACTAAAATGTTACGTTTTGTTGCACCTGAAAATCGCCGAAATTTAGCTGCAAAAAGCCCAAAATGAACCCAGAACAGCCCAAAACAACCAAAAATGAGGCTAAATCCTGAAAATTTCGGCGATTACGCTTCCATTACTCGAACTATTACGCGCACTGTTACGGATGGAGTGACCCGACTATTAAGCGAGTGCATACCCCCTCGGCATCGCGTAAATGCAGTGCGATGAGTTCATTTTTACGCACCCAGCTGGTGACAGAATTAATGAATACATCGTAGACCAGGTTGGGTTCGTAAGGTCCCCAGAGTGAGTTCAGTGTGTTTATGTTGTGCGTGTGGGGTTGGGGTGGGGGGCGGAGCGTGCTGTCGCGGGAAAATACCGCATCTCGCCTCTCATTTTTCCTGAAGCAATTTACCTTCTGACAATACCCCAGAAAGACAGACGAAAGGGAGGGGGAAGCATACGCACACGCAAATAGCGGAGTAAAATAAGAGGAAGGTTGACGCCGGGACAATCGTTTGGTCGCCCACGCCGCGCTCTAATGAAAACGCCTTGGCAGATAATTAGACTGACGAGAGCAACGGGACAATGTTCTATGAAAGGACTGATTTAATTATATTCTGGGGCCAATTCGCGCACCTCAGACAACAGATATAGTATATGTATATGACAGAGTAGCCGAGCGTTCCCACCTCGAGTGGTGGGGCGGTGGGGGGTGGGGGGTGGGGGCTCAGCAGACCTCGAGTGGTGGGGCGGTGGGGGGTGGGGGCTCGGTAGTCCCACCCCGTTCGCCGGGTAAATGTCAGCAGTCAGTAGACGAGTCACCGGCCTGGCAAAACAATGGGGCGGCGGACGGGACGCGAACCCGACACCGGCTGACCGCTCCCGGAACGTAGCCAGACCCATCCATCGTCCTCACCGGAAACACGCTTGCGGTGAGGCCGTGACAGACGGTGTCCTTGCCTTCGGGCCTTCGCGCCACTCGCAGAAAGTCCCTGCAGTGCTTTCGTCGCTGTCTCTCTCGCATCCCAACGGACCGGCCCATGAGTGCGAGAGAGACAGAGTGACGCGCATCTGCCGTCTCTGCCGGGCCGCCGGGCCCAACCCGCGGTTCTTGGCGTTTGGGCGGCTGCCTCCACCACGGCCGCTGGCGCCGCTGGTCCCGCACCGCTGCAGGCGCACTAGACGCACCGCACGCCCAAGGCGCGCGTTTCAGTGACCCACATTCCTGCGGCGCGCAGCGCGCGGCCCCGTGGCCGAGGGGTGAGCGGCACGGCTGCGAGAGCGGCGAGTCGCTGGTTCGAACCCCAGCGACCCGACTCTGTATCGCCTAGCGTCGTTAAGACTGGTCAAGAGGGTCATAGAAACGCGAGGTTCACCTCATCACGTCTTCTGCATGCTAAGGGTCAAACGTCGAAACACTCGCCTTCCGGCAGGCGCGGATTCAGGGGGGGGGGGGGAGGTGAAGGCGGCGCAGGCGCCTCAAAGGTAGGCAACTAGTCGCACTTAACCCCTGAAGTCAGGCAACTTTTGTGACGTCCCCCCCCCCCGAACCCGTCTCTGGATCCGCCCTTGCCTTCTGGCCCACTGCGGGACGCCCCGCGAGTGCGGCAGAGACGGAACGCCTTGGGGCGGGGCGGCTGGCGGCGTTCCTGGTCGGCGAGGCGGGGCCGGCACAGTGAGCCCTCGTGCTGCTCTGCCGCCCCTGGGCGAGGTCAACATCCCCGTGGCGGGGCCCAGCCCGGCAGGAGGACGTGTGCGACGCGACCGCCGGTTCCGTCCTGCGCCCCCTTTGAGGTTAGGTTGCCACTGGGTGACACTACGCGGTCTGTCTGTCTGTCTGTTTGTCCGTCTGTTGTGTCTGCCTGCTCGGCTCGACGGCTCGGCTGCTTGCCTGCATGGCGTCTTCACCGCGACGAGGCGTGAGTGAGTACTCAATGTGTAATTCAATGTTGAATCTGTCGATATGACGCGGGCCGCGAGGCTGCCCTCCCTCCCCGCTGCGAGGCTAGCGCTGCGCCGCCGCCCACGTACCTTAGAACACGACCACGACAGTGGCACGCTCGTGACAGTCGTGACGCGCGGTGACACTCGCGGCACTCGTGGTACTCACTCGCGACGGAGCGCGTGGACACTCGCGGCACTCACTCGCAACGGAGTGCGTGATGCCCAGTGACACTCGCGGCACTCACTCGCGACGGAGTGCGTGATGCCCAGAGACACTCGCGGCACTCGTGGCACTCACTGGCGACGGAGTGCACTCCCCGCGCGCGATTTGATGGGAGGCGAGAGTACGGTCGCCCCTCGAGACGTGCGTGCCGGTCGCTGCCAGGGCGTACACTGGCCGCGCCGCCGCCGCCCCGCCGCCGCCCCGCCGGACGGCCAGGGTGCAGGCAGGGTGGTGGGGAAGGGGAGGGCGGGAGGACTCGCACTGCCGCGCCAGCCACACGCTGCTGCCTCTGTCTCTGTGCCGCCGGTGCAACTTTTTGGCTCGCTTGGGTCATTTTGCGCATCGCTTTCAAGGCCGGCTCATCCCTTTGTGAGTCAGGCAGCGACGGGGTGCGCAGTGGGAAGCCTCCGCCGGCCCTCTGGCCCACTGTGCAGCGGCTGTTTGGAGGAACGGGGTATGTGAATGAGCCGATTTGCTCTTTATCATCAGTTTATTTACGTATGTACAGTTTTATTATAAAAGTAATAAATTATTATAAAATGTGGTTATGTACAATGGCTTCAAATGGCACCAATGAATTTCTTAGGACGACTACGAGCGGGACTTCAGAGGTTCAAACCCTGACCAGTCTTTTTGTCCACCGAGCGGGTTGAAAATTTTGAATACTGGCGCAAAATCGAAAATTGTTCGACTATGAACCACATCTAAAGTTGTCAATGTCCTGCGCAATTGCACTACATTTTGCAAACAGTTCGGCTGGAATAAATTTACGAGGTTCGAAACTTTTGAATCGCGCATTGCCGCATTGTGCTGCCGCTAGATGGCGCCACTGGGTGTCGTAGGCGGACGCTTGCCGGCAGCGTCGCCAACAGGCTGTCTAGAGAGACAGGGTCTCTACCCAGACAGGGTCTTTAGAGGGACAGGGTCTCTACACAGACAGGCTCTTTAGAGAGACAGGGTCTCTCCAGAGACAGGGTCTTTAGATAGACAGGGTCTCTACCCAGGCAGGGTATTTAGAGAGACAGGGTCTCTACACAGACAGGGTCTTTACAGAGACAGGGTCTCTACCCAGACAGGGTCTTTAGAGAGACAGGGTCTCTACACAGACAGGGTCTTTAGAGAGACAGGGTCTCCAGCGCCATGTGGCGGGGAGAGCTTGGCAGTCTGGTCTGGTCCAGGCCCGCTCCTAGTCGGTCCTCAGGAAGTCGGAGCCGGGGCGGATGGAGCCCAGGCGGTTGGCGTTGAGTCCGTTGTCCAGCCGCTTCTGCTGGTTCTGCAGCACGAGCCTGGTGTGCGGGAAGGCGGGGAAGTAGTGCGGCTCGTTGTCGAACAGCAGGCGGACGAAGCGCGTGGCGGCCGCGCCCGTCACCAGCAGCGGGTCAAACGCAGCCTGCTCCGGCATCGTCACTGTGGGAAGCAAGGGACGCCTTAGCGGGGAGTCGAGTGAGGTTTAGCACAGGAGGAAACAACTCTAGCCAAATTTGTACACCAAAATTCTCAACAAATTTGAAATTCACTAAAGTTTACTGAAATTGGTCAAAATTCTTCTCAAACTTCGGTATTTTTCACCTGAAATTCATTGACATTTAACTGAAATTCATTGAAATCCAACTGAAAATCGTTGAAATTCAACTGAAATTCATTGAAATTTATTTGAAATTAATTGAAATTTAACTGAAATTCAATTGATATGTGCACCGAAATTCACAGTTATTTCCCCTTGGGTTAGCACGCCGTGCCGGCGCATCGCACACCGCGTAGCACAGTGGGCCAGACAAAGCCAAAGTACTGACCCGAGTCGGTGGCGCCGAGTCCCTGGTGCGGCGCCTGGTCCTCGCGGATGGGGGCGGCGCGGAGCGGCGCCATGTACCGCCACACACCTGCAAGACAGAGCGTCAGTGCCGCCACATCACTCACGGAGCCAGTCTCTCTCTCTCTCTCTCTCTCTCTCTCTCTCTCTCTCTCTCTCTCTCTTGTTTCAATTTCTGTACAGTGCTCCAAAATAATATTGTGCAAGCCCCCAGTTCCAGTGCCACCACAATACGAGACAGCCGTCCCTGTCTCGATTGAAGAACCAATCGGCCGGTCCACCTTCGCGAAGGCCGACTCCAAGCCCGAGACGAGGTTCACCAACCTAACCTGCCACCGGCAAGTGAATGCAGCCATGCTGCATGGCCCATGCAGCCCGCCGCACTGCGCCGCACAGTGGGGCGGTCAGCGGCTTCGCTGCGGTCAGCGTCCAGCCTGGTTCCCCTGAGTGCGAGCCGACGGGTTCTGGACTGATTCCGAGTGTCTTCTTCGTCGCTCTGTCTCTGTCGCACCCACACGCGACGCGGAGCGCGAGAGAGACAGAGCATCTGTCTGCTGGCAGCTGTGAGGCGAGGGGTGGAAACCAGTGAAAGCCCACCCCGGCCTGTCGGGGCACGACCTTGGGGTGACCTTGAGGTGACCTTGGCGGCCGCCGCGGCACCGCCCGCTAGTACTCGATGTCGTCAAACCGGATAAGATAGCGGCCGGATGCTGCTGCCTCAACAAACAGTAACGGTGCCGTCGCTCTGTCTCTCTCTCCTCCCCCTGCGGCACGCCCCGTGAGTGCGAGAGAGACAGAGCGACGTAGCGGCTCGTCGCTGGGCACAGGGGTTTGGCAGGGAAACATCCCGTGCGTGATGTGGCGCCAAAAGCCAAAGGAGGGGTGGTGGTGTGGCCCACTGCACGGTTAAAGTGCCGCCTTGAAATTCAAGGGGATGCCTTGTTTTAATTTCCAAGGCGGGGTTTGAGTGAATTTTTAAAGTTGTCCAAAATGACATCACTAAACAGATATAGATTCGTCTCGACAAGACAAATAAAAAATGTCAACACATGTCATAGATTTGATTATGAAATAAACAAGTAATTGAACTTCAAAATTTGTAAAATAGCCAAAAAGGCCAATTTTGTACTTTAGAAGTTAAATAACTTTTCAATTTGCCATCCAAACTTATGACTTATGTTGACACTTGTTTTTTGTCTCGTCGAAACAAATCCATTTCTGTTAAGTAATGTCAATTTGGACAACTTTGAAAATTCACTCAAACCCCTTGGAAATAGGGTACTTCAGAGGAAAGCTGGACCGGAAGTTGAGAAGAAATCAAGACGAAAAAAGTATGCGAAATTTATGAGACTGAGCGTCTGCGTTGCCGTTCTGCCGCTTCCGCAGAGCTACATTCTCATACAAGTCCGGCTTTTGTTCTGCTTGATTTCTTCTCAACTTCCGTCCCCAGCTCTTCTCCGAACTACCCTATCAAAACAAGGCATCCCTTTGGATTTCAAGGCGGCACTTTTACCGTATGTGTGTGGCCGCCCTCTCACCTTGCTGCTCCGTCCTGAACTGCGGCTGCTCCGTCCTGAACTGCGGCTGCCCCGTCCTGAACTGCGGCTGCTCCGTCCTGAACGGCTCGTCGAGCTGGGCCTGCCGCGGGGCGTGCCGCGGGGGCGGCTGGCGGTACAAGTGCGGCGCGGGGGCGGGATGGTGGAACTGCCGCATGAGCCAGGCGGGGGCGGGCGCTGCCGGCGGCGGCGGCGTCAGCGCGCCTGGGTAGTCCGGCACGGCGGCGTGGAAGGGCACGGGCGGCGGCGGCGGCGGCGTCAGCACGGCGGCGTGGAAGGGCGCGGCGGACACCGCGCGCGCCAGCTGGAAGCGCTGGAACGCGCCTGGAACAGCGTTGAGACGTGAAGCAGCGATCACACTGACTAGAACCAGTGCCGGCCAAGTTGGTAAACAGGGCGGCCATCTCGGGAATGGTGATTGTTGAAACTACTGGAAACAAGCTTAGCGTAACACTCCAATCAGATTCTGCGCCTCCGCACGCAAAAAAAAAAAAAAAAAAAAAAAAAGTTACCAGGCTGACTGGATGACTTAAACAGATCACAGGTGGGCCAATTTTATTAACTTTTTTCGTGCGTTACCTGGGGCAGTTAGTCAGTGGAAGTACAGGCAAAGCTTCCAAGTATCCCGAGGCGGCTGCAATTTCCCACCACCCACAGCACTACCTGCAAGGCCCACTGCTTTTTGTACTTTCTCCATTCAACCGAAAGCCAAATGATTATTTATTTATTTACTTTGAGCGTGTTTACCTGGCGGTCCGTAGACTGGCGCTGGCTGGAGAATGGGAGCGGCGCGGCAGGCGGCCGCAGCGGCGACGACCAGCATCGCCACGGAGTACACCTGCAACGAGCGGCTGTGTGTCAGACAGCGCGTTGCACAGGCACACTCGAAGGTATGAGGAAAGGAGACTAAGGGTCAGAGGACGCTAACGGTCCGAGGAAGCTAAGGGTCGGAGGGCGCTAAGGGTCGGAGGACGCTAAGAGTCAGAGGACGCTAAGGGTCCGAGGACGCTAAGATTCGGAGGACGCTAAGGGTCCGAGGACGCTAAGGGTCGGAGGACGTTAAGGGTTGGAGGAAGGTGTAAGGGTAGGGGTTGTGCATCCCACGCCACGCGCACGTGGGTAGTGCCATTACGCAAGCTTGCATCACGTCTGGCGGCCCGCAGCGGTCCCGATGACCAAGGGCACCAAGGCCCTTCGCGGCCCCCGTCTGTCCGGACAGCTTCTAGAGCCCTCTCCCCGCACCGAGGCGTTGGCAAGACGGGCCTCGTCCATATTCACTCTACTAATGAGGAATGTGTCTGCACCGTCAAAAATGGCGCGAAACCAAGTTACTCTGCAACTTGTGTTGGCTGGGAAATTTGAACTGCGTATTGAGTGGGACGACTTTACGAATGTCAGCGACGGCGACGACTCTGGTAAAGTGTTCCTGGACGCAGTGTTAACATGCCTCGTTGTGCCGGAAGTGACCGTCCGGGTCAGGGCGACCAAGACCGTGGCCGTGGCTCCCCTTTCTTCCGGCGGCCCGGGCCCCGGGCCAGCCCGAAGGCATCCGAAGGTGCCCGAAGGCGCCCGAAGGCGCCCGAAGGTGGGCGAGCGAAGGTCGGCCGCCGGCCGTAGGACAAATGGTTCATCGACGAGGGCCCACTGTGGCGGCCCGGCCACATCCTCAAGTCAATCACGGGGATATTAACCTTGCCCAGAGCGCCACGCCGCTGCATTCAGAGGTCCCGGACACGCGGCAAGGCCCCTGACGACGGGCCCTAAACGCCGACCTCGCCCCCCTCCTAATTTTCCTCGGACCTCCGTGGCGCCTCGGCTTTGTCAAGTCTAGCTTCAGTGCCCAGAGACTGGTCCGAAAAACGTCCCGTATGATTCGACTCGTCACCTCATGCGCCGAGACAGGCAGACAATTTCGGCTTAAAATGACGTGTTCTGCATAACGAGTGCGTGCGTTTCCGAGACCATCTGGCGAGCGTCTGTCCCACTCGCACCCTGCACGGCCCACGGGACGCCCCAAGGGGTCCACCACTCAGCTCAGGAGTGTACACAGGATTATTGATTTTCATTGATTACCTACCGAAAGTCTCTAAAAACCCTACAATTTTGGCCATTTTTTGCCTATTTTCATTAGAATAAGCCCCAAAAGCCGATAAAAACAGCAAAAATATTCAGTTTTGACATGTGATTACCAATGATGATTGGACGAAGTGTACACACGATTACCAGAGTCACCGTGGACCCCTCGGGACGCCCCGTGATTGCGACGGACCGAGCGGCACACTTCGTATTCGGAGGTGGCGTTGCGATAAGCAGGTGCGCTGCGTAGAGCCGCATCAAGGTGTAGGGAGAGAGGTTAGGTTAGGTTCCCTCTCCCTACACCGTGAGCCGCATACTGACGCGTCAAGACTCCAACCAGAGCGAGAACGACCGTGTTCAGGCAAATGCCCATCGTCAAAAATTGAGATATATTTTCAGAAGAGCTCGAAGAGCTCCTGAGCGCCGCGCCTGTTTGGCGGACACACTACCTCAGCATTACTGCAGAGTGGCGACATCGGCTGGCCCGCTTCTTACGGAGGACTCCAGGCGCACACTCACACGCACGCACACACACACACACACACACACACACACACACGCACACGCACGCAGTCTTTGTGCGCGCCCTCCTCGCCCTTTTGCTCACCTCTTTCCGTGTAAGAGGACAGCAATCAGATGGAGCGGCATTGAGGCGCGCTTCGTTGCCAAATGCCGGGAATTTCGTTGGACTTCCCTGCGCGCTTCCCTGTGTGTGTGTGTGTGTGTGCGCGCGCGCGCGTGGGTGTGGCAAAGGCTGTCATTTCGCGTACAAATAGGCAATAAGGATGGGGGAAAAAAAAGAGATCTAGTGGAGCAGCGTCGAATGCCGTATCCCTGCTGCCAGTGTCGTCACTCGGGCGTTTTTTTCCCCCTCTCTCTCTCTTTTTTTCCCGTGGCCGTGAGAAGCGAGTACTCGGTTCTGGACTGTCACGACGTAGCTGCGGTATCTGCCGAGGCTAGGCCGTAACCGGTTCGCGCAGCCCTCCCCTCTCCAGCAAGGTGCCGCAAGGCCGTAGAAGAAACCGGGTACCCGCTCCTGCGCATTCCCATTCCCATGCCCCCCCCCCCCCCCGGCGACCCGCTTGAGTAACCGCTTTCCTGGGGACTAGTCGGCGTGAGAGATAGAGATAGGGGGAGAGAGAGAGGGGGAGAGAGAGAGAGAGAGAGAGAGAGAGAGAGAGAGAGAGAGAGAGAGAGAGAGAGAGAGAGAGAGAGAGAGAGAGAGCGCGCAGAGAGAGAAAGAGAGAATGCTGCATCACAGGCGGGTACCCGCTCTGCGGTGGAGGCGCACCTGAGGACCGAGTACCCGACCCGGAGACTGGAGACTGGAGGGGGAAATAAACGATCTGCTCCGTCATCCGAACGCTGGGAAGCTGGACGGATAGATGCAGACGGAAAACTCTTGGTGAATGCTTTTCGGCTACAGGAGCAACCCGTCGTCGAAATGTTGATTTGAAGACGCATACAGCTGTGGCAACAAGAACCTCGACGTCGACCTGACTGCTGCTTCGCTGCAGGCGGCACTCGCGGGGCGCTCTGCTGGGGTGCGAGAGAGACAGAGCGACTCGCTTCCGGCCGGAGAAAGGCGCGGCGCCCCGAGGGTGCGAGAGAGACAGACAGGGATGGGGACTGGGGACTGCCCATGCCCGGGGCGCGGAAACAGGCACCGGCGTGTTTGTGCCGTCGCAAGTGATAGACCAGACTTCCGCGCAGACACGGCACTGTGTCACGCCGATGCACCGATCAGGCGGTTCGATGAATCGAATCCGGTTCGAGTCGGTTCGACGACCGGACTCCGGCCTTCCTCGGAATCACTGCAGGCCGATTCCAAGCGAGGCCCGCTCGCACCGCGCCATGTGTGCGAGAGAGAAAGGCGACGAGCTGGCCGCGCCGCGCAACCCCCGCTGTATGGCCTTTGCAGCGCCTCGCGCCGTGGCGGGCCGATGATGGAAGTCACGGTTCGAACGCCGATCGGGTCTTTTTGTAACCTCACGTTTACTTAGTCTCATAATAACTGATTGTACCGGCACGAAGTGGGTGTTACATTTATCAGCGGTGCGTCGGCTGTTAAATATCCACTTGGCCTTTGCCGCGGCCTCGGCTCGGTCCTTGAGGGGATGCTGCTGGTCGGAAAGGGGGGGGGGATGCGTTACATGGACCGCCGTCTTTTTCGAGGCCCAGTCCGTGCGATTGCAGTCAACTCAACTAACGTTGCACTGCACTGCAATGCAAGCGGCCATCGGGGTGGGGGTGGGGGTGGGGCGAGCGGAAGATAGTGTGTACTCTGCGAATGCCTCGGTGGCCGCAGCTCCGCCCAAGAGGCGCGCCCAAGGCGGTCCGGACCGGCCACCCCAACGTCCGCAAGAATGTCCGGCAACCACACGCCGACGGTCGACCGCTCTGTCTCTCTCGCACCCCAGCGGTAGACTCTACGAGTGCGAGAGGGGCAGCATGAGCCCGCTGGTGCCGCAACTGGATATTCCGCCGCGCACCACAAGCGAGCAGACGTCACCCTGCACGCCAGAAAACTCACCAGAGACACCGAAAACGGACGGAGCCCATCAAAAAGCCAAAACGCCGTCCGAGAGAAACCGCGTGGTCTGTCGTCAGAACCAATAAAAATCGTACCAGTCGCAGAGCCCCGAGTCAGGGCGTACAGCGGGAGGAAAAGCAACCATGCTTCCTGGAACTAAATTTCACTGTTTCACCAAACACTAAGCACAGGAGCAGCTCCCCGGAGTGACCCCTAGAGATGACGGAATGATGCTTTCCCTGGCGGTCCCTGCGCGGCCAGCTTTGTCCATGTATTACGAGACGCTATTTCCAAGCTCTGGACTGTCTGTGAGTGCGAGAGAGGCAGAGGACGCAGAGGAGACTCTTTACCTTCATCGTGTCGGATGGGGGCCTGGATGGAGTGTGGCTGGGGCTTCCCCGGCGGCGTCCTGGAGCGACAGGGACTCGGTGGCCGCGGCGGGGCGAGGCGCGGGGCACGGCGGGTCGCGACGGACTGGGATGCACGATGCACCGCGCGCGGGGCCCAGCCCGGCCCAGCCGAACGGCCGGCCAGGGGCGGCCAGTGGCGGTCTGGCCCGCACAGTGGAGGGGGAGGGAAGGCCCCGTCAGCGCTCAGACTGGAGACGCGGCACTCGGAGGTACCCGGAGGTACCCGGAGTTACCCGGAGGCGGTACCTGCTTCGGGCGCGGTGGCGGCGCAGGTGTCCGGTGGAAGGTGCACGACGACGGCGGGAGGGACGGACGACGGACTCATGGTCGGCATGGCGGCGGCCAAGCGGCGGCCTAGCTTGGTGCCAGACGTGGCGTGCATCGGCCGCCTCTGTCCCTGTCGCACTCACGGCGCGCGGGGAGGGGGAGCGAGAGAGACAAGGATCCAACCCGCGGGGCGCCCAGCAGGCAGGCAGCGCGCCGCGGCCGTGTGCGAGTGGCTGCCTGCCCACCCGGCGCCCAGGACGCAAGTACAGTCCGCTACAAGACGCAGCGCGCCGTGTGCGGAGTGGCGGAGTGGCAAACGAGGATGTCCCGCCGTTACTGCAACCGCAGTGGTGATAGGACTTCCCTGAGGAACGACCGCCTCGAAGGCTCCTGGGAGGCTCCAGGGTAACACCCACCTGTGGGTGTCACTACAGTCCTGGAGCTAGAAGACTGTGGGCGTCACCCACCGAACGGGTATTTGCAAGAAATTCTTGTTATTCGCAGGAAAAGTCACAGCTGTTATGGCGACGGGACTATCGTCTGCTCCTGCAAGTTTCGTCGTCTGTGGCTGTTTTTTAATCTCTATTGCTCGATGATCTGGTGACCGCTCACGGAAGTTTCGGGGTGTTCTCAACACCAACTATCTAGCTATGCTTAATTAATTCGGGTTTGTGACATTTGCATCATTCGTATGGAGGTTATGTCCGTTGTTGTGCAAGTGTACAGTCTGCAGTTACTGTAGTTCAAAAACTACCGATGCTGCAACATATTAAAGAGGTAAGAAATTCACAGTTGCAATTTGCTAAGTTTCACCTACATTATGTTGCATATTGATTTTCGTCAATAACATTTCCTGTTTCTGTCATTCTTCATCATTGTCCTACCAACCCTTGTGTATGTCAGATTTAGATGATTCTTTCTTTGCTTGTATAGAAATATTATCATGGATGATCATGACGATTCATCTAATGAGGTGGACCTGGCTATTGGAAGTAGAGTTCGTCAAGTACCGAAAGAAAACAGTGAACATGGAAGTTCGAAGGTGATGTAGCAGGTCTTTTAAATTATTCATTCCTTTTGTCAGAATGTTTTGTTTCAATTTTATATATTTGCAGGTAGTCCCTAAAACTGAACCACTGTGTGATAACGACTATAGTTCTTTAGTCGATGTCAAACCTCGACCTCTTCCTGCTTTGCGTCCTGAAATTCCTGATCTCAAGAACATCCACAGCTCTCCTGCAATAAATTGGGCCGGTGGGAATTGGCAAGATAGCTCAAGAAAAAGTGCTTTTCAGCCATACAGAGTAAGCTGAATTTAGCTTCTCCATAGGTTAGAATTTTAGCTGATTTTTGTTAATTGATGTTTAAAATTTTACAGCCTACAACATTATTAACAAATCTTCAAAGAGGAAATACGCAAACCCAAACCCCTGTTATTGAGAAAGAAGAGGTCAGTCTTCACGAGAGGGCTGGACAAGGAGAAATAACAGAGGCTGAACTGAAACAAGGTACGTGTTTCAGAAGAATTTGTTTTCATTTCTTGTCATTCAATTTTGAGAAGAAGGGAATGAGGTCATAAATTTACTAGTCATAGGATTAACACCCAAAAACTGAATATTTATTTTTTTTAACACTGAGATAAAGATTAATACACATAAGTTTCAGTAATAAGGAAAATTTATCACTGTGTTTACATGGGTTCGTAAGAATAATTACAATGAAATATAACTGTTCCTTATAAATTATAAATATAAACCTGCTCAATTGTAAGCCCAGTTTCTTTTCCCTCTTTTCTTTTACATTACAAGATAGCATGCACAAGAACAAGCATTTCAAGTGAGGCCTTGAAAATCCCGTAACAAGCTGATAGTTTTTCTCAGCCTTCATATTGTATTGCTGTTTTAAAAAATGCCACTTTATATGAATTTATTTTGTGATCTAATACATTTTGTTAAGGACATGATAAAGGTTTAGTTTTTAAAATGAAAGTTTTGATTTTCAACCCTGTCGTGAAGTGGATAAAATCTTATTTTCTTAATCACAAACTTTACTACAGTATTAATAGACATTCACAGAGGACTGTTATTTCGTCCTTGCTACTCTTTAATATGTGCTGCTTTGAACAGTACAGTAGCTTGTCACTCATTCTTTTCTTATTTTTCATGTCTTTTTCATTTCTATTTGAGCAAAATCTTAAAAATTAATCTTGAACATGAATGATATTGCGGTTTAGAACTATGACCAGATTTCACAATTGCTCTTTGTTTTTCCATAGAGGGCAAGATTGATTCTCCTGATGAAAATGGTCTGACGCCTCTGATGTGGTCAGCTGCCTATGGTCAGTTGTCAGCAGTGCAACTGTTCCTAAAGCATGGAGCCAGGATTGATGCCAGAGGCCCAGAGGGTGAGACAGCACTTCTTTTAGCATCGGCAGCGGGTCACCATGACATTGTGCGACTACTTCTCAATGAGGGAGCTACATTGAATCATTGTGATGACGTGAGTAAACAATATAGTTTAAGGTCTTGCTGAATCAATCTTGGCCTTATGCGTTCTTACTACTCATCTATACATGCTACTGTTCTTTGTACCAAATTCAGAACACACATGAAATGAGACACCAAAAGATTTGAACTGCAAAGCTTAAGGTTAATAAAATTAAAAGACCGTTGCTATGAACAATTAAACATGATAACATCAAATTTTTAAACGACAACACACATGGCCATCAAACACACTAGGCTCAATCTAACAACTTTGGAACTGTACACTCTTAAAATTTTGACACATTGTAACAGTTTCAAAATTATTCTAGTAGAATTAGAGCTCATCTCATGCACCACGTTGTTCAATACTTAACCTTCTAATATTTCACTCAGGGACGGACAATCAAAATGGGTCAATAATATGCATCTATTTCACACTCATAACAAATATAGGGGACTCTTTATTTATGTCAGAAAGTACGATCCATTATTATTGTTTAAAATAAATACATCATTCACATTTCTCAGATTGTCTCAAACAAAAATAAATCAAAGGAAAGTACATTAGGTGAATAAGATTGAGTGCACACTGACAAAAAGATATGGGTCAAGTTCATGTTTGGTACTGATTTTATTTTAAATAGAAATTGAATAATTTGAAGGCCTGCTTTGTTCTTAACAACATTAAGCAGACTTAACAATGGCAGTGGCTCAATATTTGCATCATGGAGGAGAGGGAAGAAGTCTGAGAGAAGTGCCTCAAATGTGCCTTGCAGAGATTAGCGAAAAGGTTTGAACATCTAAGGGAAAAATAAAATGATTGTGAAGCTGGAATTTATAGACCAACTCAAGCTTTATACTTAGATAACATTTCTACTACAGTCCACGAAATTTTGTTAGTCAGTAAAATCAAGTGCATCAGATGAAAACCGAAGGAACAAGTACAGTTGAGTATGAGAGTCATCAAAATTGTTCTTCAGATTTAGATTGGCAACTGATTAGAGGTAACAAAGAGACACACTCTAGTTAAAATTTCTGAAAATCAGGTCATTTGGTTGCAATAAATAATCTAGAATTACTTCCACAATAAAATAATTTGGCAAAAACAACTACATATCACAAAGACATAAAATTAGTCTGGAAACACAATTCAGCAGCCACAACAAACCTTGCCCATGAACAAACTTATCATAAATCAAATTAGACAAATGTAGAGCCATGCATACTTCTTAATAGAATATGAGAAAAATTCAATTAAAGTGTTAGATGAAACCCTTTCCAATAGGCCCATATCGAGCTTCAAACACATGGAATGAGAATGATAAAAAAAACAAAGCTGTGGTGCAATAAAAGAGATTGGAGGAAGAAAGCTCAAGAATCACAGATAAGTTGGTCTATGTGATGGTTTTCACTTTGGATGGAATGCGAAAAGAATGTTTAGCAGGGTGAGTAATACACAAACACATAATTGACATAGTACACTTTGAATTTGCACCTTATTCAAATGAAGAAAATATAAGGAATGTATAATCATTTGAGCAACACAATTGCAAGGGTAATAATATGACAACCAGGAAAAGACAAACCTCCATTTCAAAATGATAAATTGAGTACAAATTTGCCATGCTTGTTTGAAAGCTTTTTCAATAATATAAGAATGTGCTATGGACATGCTATAGAAAACTACGACAAAATCTCACAAAAAATATGGATATTATTGGAAAAAAGAACCACAGTACATGGACAGGTGTAAAACGAAGTACACAACTAAAACAAAAATTAGATTAGGTTCCATGCAAGGGGCAAGGGCATCCTGTCAGCAATAATAGCACTGCTTTAGGAATTGATCGTGGGGCTATCAATATTAATTCATTACATCCACTTCACACAGTAAAAAGGGACTAAAAAAAAGCACCCTTTTCCCCTCAGAACAAGAAAGAAACAAAAAGAAACAAAAAGAATTTAGGACGGGAAAGTAGATCTTAACTTGAAGCTAATATCTTTGACATTGATAATAATGAATAAGACTTGATTACATAAACAGTACCTGAACCTAATGATATTTCAATCTCCACTCAGTACTGACCAGCAGCACCACAGATATTGATTTGTAAAACAACTAACTCTGATATCATCATTCATAGACTTCAGTCATAAATGCACAAATACTTAGGTAAATATTTTGACACAATAGAAAGTAATAAACACACGTTTTTCTTTCCATGCAAACAGACAGCGGTCACCAATCTCCGAATTATTTTACATGAGAGAGGTCATGAAACTACAACACACAATCAACAAAACACGCAAATAACCTAGAGGCTAGAAAGAATTGATTTGGTCTTGACAATTAAGAGTAGAAGACAACAATTACATATTTAAACAATTACTTCAAACCAGTAAGATTTGTAATAAGTAATAAGAACACAGGTTTAGAGGGGCCTAAGTTTGAACAAAGTAGGGGCAAAAAGAATTCATTAAGCCATTTATACAGTCTGTTATAAACAGCCATTAAACACATAAAACTGACTATCTTCATTTGTGTCCATGGTTTAATTTGTACGCAGGACACTGAAACATTAGTAGCATCTCAATTGAGGCCATGATTAAGAATTATGACAATGAAACGAACAGGGAGTGTATATTAATGTACTACGTCTGGATGACTGTTCTAGGTTGGAAATACTGCCTTGATGTATGCAGCTCATGGTGATCATCCTCACTGTGTAAATGAACTTCTTTTACGAGGAGCGGATTTCACAGTATCAAATGAATCTGGAGATACAGCTTACACTATAGTTGTTAGGAACAACAGCCATCTAGGTAAGTCATTTTCTCAGCCCAATTTTTGAAGTTTTAGTTCGGCCATAATTATTTTTTTAAAATTTCTTATCCAGCTCAAGCAGTCATTGAGAATCATCTTCTCACATTAATTGGATAATGTGAAACACAATTACAACATAGTTACTATTTGTGATACAATCAGTTTTGTGAGATACTTTTCATATGTTTGAAACAAAACATAAAAGTCCTCATAATTATAAAATTAAATGCAATCAACATTTGTGTCTTTTGCATCCATTTGGTGGAATGGAAGTAAGTACACAAAAGAATCAAATCAAATCTTCTACATTTTCTGATGTCTGCCTAAACCTCAGCATAGTGTTTGTGTGATGGCAAACGATGTTTCTTTCGCTGTTGCCAAGCGAGATGCATGGCCCATATAGCAAGGGGTCTCATATAACCGATGGAGCGGTAATGATTCTTCTCGTATAATGCCTCTGGTGTCTCAAAACCGAGACCTATGCGGTTATAGACAGTATTGAACATGCCGCCTGCTGTGAGAAATGCTTCTTCCTCCATATTCTAAGAGAAAAGGGTTTCGTTATAGAAATTTTAAGAATTACCTTCAAGTAATAAATTGCTGCGGGATGGAAATGCAACCTACCTCATGTATCATCAGTGCACATAAGCCGTACACAACCCCAGTCCACACTTCCTCACTTTGCATTGTTGTTGTGTCAACTTGTCCTGATGGCATCATACCATTCACTGCACCCATCCTTCCTTCACAAAAGCCCATCACATTCAAGCGGAATATTGTTTTCAGAGCCGACTTGACATTTTCGGCGGGAAACACCTAAAGAATAAAAAATGCAATTTTACTTCTCCATTTTTCAGTCTAAAAAGCTGTTTGAATTAGGTTTGACCAAATATGTTGACTTACTTCATCTGTGACGCCACATGCTCTCAAATACCACTGTCCACATAGCTGATCAGACATGACAGACTTGGCATGGGCAGATTGGGAGCTATCAAAGTTGTAGTACTGACCTACAATTGCAAACAATTCGAAATTAACTGCTTGCAAGTGCCTATGCTATAATAAGCAGTATTACAAATTCAAATCAGAAGAAGACTCACCATTCCACAGCTTTTCTTCAAAGGAAGCTTTTCCTCTCTCTAATAATGCAGCATATTTATCAATGGCATCTGTGTCAGCAAAGTGAACTGCCATTTTGTGCATGCAGTAAAGAGCTGCCAACCATAAACCTCCACAGTAAGCACTGAAATCAAAGAAAATAATTTATAAAAGCTGCTTATTGCAAATTTAGTGCCCTGCCATACAGTGTCATACATTTTTTAATGCGATAACAAGAAGAAACAGTACCTTGGTCCTTCCATGACCCAGGTGTCATAAGTTTGATCTGCAGATCCAATGTTTTCAATCAATCCATCACCATCTCGGTCCCAAGTTTCTGAAGTATCCATTACCTTCAACAAGCGTTGGGAGAAAAAAATGAGATTTCCACTTCATGGAAAAGTTATGAGACTCTAATTTACATCTCAGGCTTGCTCACCTTTTTACAGCTTGCCCACATATCAGCAAGGTATCTCTCATTCTTCATTAATGAGAAGTCTCGCCATACTTGAAGAACGTACTTGAGATTCAAATCCCGCCATTCAGAAACATCGTGAATAGGATATGCATTGATCAGGATGAATGGATCCTCTTCTGCATAGGATACAAAATGTTTAGAAAAAGCCTTATTAATTAGTCTTGTCATTTCGCACATCCACATCATATCACTAACCTGGGTCACCAAGATCATGAGGAACTGTATTCTTGACTTTACGATCTTGACTTTTGCCATCATACAAGTGCCACCTTTGTGTCTTATTTTCCTGTTCCAATGTGTCTCTTATGTCGTATTGTAAAACTTCCTGTAGTTTTGGCCACAACATGGCAAGTGCGAAGGAGGCATAAAAATGTACATCATAGGTGTTATACATCCTGTATTCATGTCCTTCTAGATAGGCAAATCTACCAAACTCATTTCTAGAACAAAATGCAAAATTCCAAATTAAATTTTTTGTTTTTATAAAAAAGGAAAAAAAAAAAATTAAAAATGCTATAGTGCTGTATGTGATTTTGATATTGGATTTTCTCACCTTGGATCATGGATAGGGTCAATGTTCTTATCATCGCAAACCAACCACACTGTGCCTCCATCAGCAACAAAATACAACTCGTTGAAAAGGGCACTGCAATACCATTCTGGCAGATCACTGCAGAGCAAAAACGGAGACAAACATTAGTTGCCCAATTATTTTTGACAAAGAAGCTTAAGAAAACCTTCTGACTCTCAGTGGACAGATTTTGAATCAACACCCAATACCTGTCTTCTAAAACAGGTTGTTGCCACTCTTCAATAGCTTCTTCCCAGCGGCCAAAATTGTCCAAGGCATAGGCACACAAAACTGATGCAGAGGTTTGTTGTGCGCCTTCTTTGGTGCCAGGTGCAGATGATGAGGTAAAGTCCTGGGTTGTATAATATCTGAAGCAAGAGCACAACTATTGAATTCAAACTCTGAACGGTAGCTGCTGCTGAGATTTTAATTTGAATTCGGTACCTGTACCTTGTATGCCAAGTATTTCCGGTAAATCGCACTTTTGGCATGTGCCATACCAAAGCCATCTCTGTATCCAAGGATGACCCAGCTGGCACCGTCAGGCGACTGCAAACTGCCACTCCAAGCTGCTCTCCAGATACTGCAAAACAATTTTGAATAAGTAAAAAAAATCTGATTTCTTTAAAAAAAAATAAAAAAAAATTCTATCTTTTATTGTGCTGATAAGCATGATGCTAACCTGTTGGTTTGCTGGCCTCTGGGTCCTGCCATAATTCCCCTTCCTCTTGTAACCTGTTCCAAATGTCTGCTCCAGACCCAGCAGGATCAAAGCGCAGCATCTTTGTTATAGATACATTCTCCTAGTAACAAAAGTGGTGTCAATGCCAAATTGGAAGGAACATGATGCTAAGAGTAGAAAGGTAAAATTGACTGAGCATACCCACCTTTTTCTTCACTGCAAGGCCATATGTATAGTCTACGCCATCCATTTGGTGAGCAATCTGGACACCTGTAGCTTGAGCTCCATTTTCAGCTCTATGATCTAAAGTTGTGCTCATACAATTTGCTAGAGATTAATAAGACAAATATGGAATAAAGTTATTACATATAATTTCAGTATTTATGGACATGAAATCAAAATAACTACTTACGTTCTTTATCATCTCTCCTTCCACAACCATTTTTGAAGGTAAAAGTTATGCTAACATGCAGCATTTCTGTGCCTTCATTATGAACAGTCCAAACAAACACAGCGCCAGGCAATGTTGTGTCCTGTAAAGTATGACATAAGATAAAAGTAAAAATTTCAGAAAATAAAAATTGGAGAAGAGAGGCTTGTGCCCATGAAAGTAGTATATTACAATAAATATATGGGGATGGGTATGATTAAGTTTACACACCTTATAATTGTTTGGTATGACTGGTGACACCTGCCTACAAACTAAAGTTACTGCATAATCAGGGATACGGAACACACTCCATGCACGAGGGTATAGGGCTGTGTACTCCGCCTGTGATCCATCAAAATCCCATTCCCATGCCGACAATTGTTTCTTTGGTTTTCTGATCAATCAAAACAAGTTTCAGTTAAAAAATTGAATTCTAGCAACCATGTTAGGCTTGTGAATTAAAATAAAATATGGACTCACGGATATACACTAAGGACTTTCTGATATACTGTCTTTTTCTGACTGTTTTGGATGGTTACAATAAAGTTATCAGCAGGCACAGTGTTATATTCATATCGTCCAGCTCTCAATTGGAATCGACAAAATTCTCCTCGAAAACCACGTCCAATTGTACCTCCTCCAATACCTCCAATAGGAGCACCTAATTGGTAGAAAAGTAAGTGAGAATGAATGAATGAAGAAGGAATACTTAGCTAAGACTTGGAAAGCAAACAAAGCATTTAGATTCAGACCATAAATTTGCTTCCCGGTCTCCATTTTTATGTAGTTCATTATAGGCTGGCGGGCATGGAACGCACTGTACATGTGATAGAACACATATCTGAAACATATCAAAACCACAATAGGATAATATTGATGGATGACAGATTTATTGGCTTCTCTTTCTCTGTTTATAAAGTCTACGATGACGAAAGCAAAGCTAGGAAAATTTGTTAAGTTATCATGTGCCTCATCTTCAGTTATCTTTGATGCAAACTGTTTCCAACAAAAAAAAGAGAAAAAAACCCAGAGAAACTACTATTACATTATGATGAAACGTAAAGAAGAGGTAAACAGGTAACAGGTAAACAGAGTGAAACTTTGAACACTTTTAAGGTATAAGTGCCATGAATGTATACATTAACCTCAACATTAGAGTTTCCAATGAACAATAAAGCCAAGCAACCCTAAAAGTACACGAAAATCGCAAAATCGAAAAGAAATAGAAAATTTTCCGACCGATTTCCCTCTTTGGGCTACCCACCTGAAGGCAAGGGGAAGGAGCTGATAAATTTGGTGCCACCTCGGTCTCAAGTTTTGATTTCTCCTCTCCTCAAACACATGGTTCATCTTCACCCTCCATCCTGCTTTAGGAATGTTGTACTCGTCGGGGAAGTCCTCTGTTGACATTATTGTGCGGCTGGCAAGCATTTTCAAGCAGAAGGCGTTTTTTCAGCATCAAAGCAGACAACCCCGCCCACCCTGCAGGCTGCAGTCTAGAGTCAGTCCGGCCGGTTGGACAGCCAGCAGACGACTGAGGTGACGCCCAGATGGGGAAGGCACGGCCGGCTCGGCCAGGCTCTTGGGGCCTCTGCTTCCCAAGATTTCACACCGGTTAATTACTTGACCAAACGAGGGGCTCTCTCTTGTGCAAACCAAGCAAACTGTTAGCTACCTGTGGCCCCCTCTGGTAGCATTTCAACAAGTCTGGGGTTCGAAGACAAAGCTCAGCGCCGCCTGGTCAGGCGTGGTGGCCACCCTCAGAACTAACGAACGAGTTTGTGTCGAGCGGAGAGCAGACGACGCGGACGTTGCCAACTTCGTTTGAGTTGACGATTCTCACGCGCTCATCGGTCGAAGCAGAAAAATTTCGGCTTTCTTCTGGTTGTACGATTGTATTGGGATAATTATTCAGTTTCGACTACATGAGTTGATTTCACAAAGGTAAATTAAAAAGAAAGCGTTGTTTTGATTTTTTGTTGTTGGTTATGCCAGTCATCCTTCGTTTGTTTCATTGTTCTTTTGTTGTTCATCCTCGGCTTAAGCTCGTAAGAAAAATTTGTACGCAGATGTGCTGCCATCTCTCCCTTGGGCGCATCGGGGTCGCACCGTGCGTCTGCTGTCTGCGTCTGCTGTTGTTGACATTTTGCTGTCACAGAAACCCCGGGACATTCTAGCACTTCTATGGCTTCCTCGTGAAACTTATTCAAAGCTGAGGCTAGAAATATGCCGTACGACCAACTGAGTCATTTTGACGAGAAAAGCGGGACGGTGCGGAGTGCGACATCGTGGGGTTCCTGGTGGCAGACCGTTCATGAGGTGCACATTGAGGTTAAGTTACCACCGAACACAAGATCAAAAAACATCCAAGTAAATATCCAGCCCAAAAGCATCGAGGTTAAAGTGCTTGGGGAAGTTGTAATAAAAGTAAGTTCTTGTGCAAGTAGCTGCTGCCAGTGACCCTCAGTTTTTGGTCTCATGTTTGAAACATGACATGGTTAAGTTCCTCCTTGTTTTCTATTGATTGTTTTGTTCCGTAGGGAAACCTTCTCAAAGCTGTTCATGGTGACGACTCTTTGTGGACCATAGAAGATGGCTCTGTTCTAGACATTGTTCTTAGTAAAGCCGATACCTTCAAGCAAGATGAAATATGGGAATCGCTACTGGAAGGAGAAGGATATAAACCAGACCCATTGACTCTCCATGAGATGAGAAAGAAACTGGATCTTGAAAGATTCCAGTTGGAGGTAAATCTTGAAAGAAACTAATACATGTTTGGGTCGTTTCTTTTGTTTTTTTTTCTCATTCACTATTTATTTTTCAGAACCCTGGCTTTGACTTCAGCCAGGCAAAACTTCAGAAATGTTACGACTCACCTCCTGTTTAATAATTTACAAAAGGCGCTATCAGATATGTTGAGCGTCCTTATGTTGATTGTTAACGCTGTTACCTTTGTTCCACCAAGATATGTTCACTTCCAAAAAATGCAGTTTCTTTTGTGGAAATTGTGTCTCAGGAGCAATAAACTATGTACTCAGACTTAATTTTCTTTGACTTTTTACTTTTATTAATTTTTACAATAAAGAGTCCTGATTTGAGATGAGGTACAAAGTTAAATAAAATGAAATATCTTACAACAGACAGAAGGTACAAAATTATCAGTGAAGTAGCACATTTATCGGACTGTTACTGCTTTCCTGTATTCCCTGAATTGCTCTAAATACTGTTGAATTGTATCCAGCGGCTGATAAATTTCTTGCATACGATTCTGAAACAAAAAAATAATAATGCAAAATCAAATTAAAATGAAAGTGATTACAGGTGATTGGAGAACAAAAGAAGTTTGGACTTAAAAAAGAAAAAGTGCCAACTTACCTGCAGGTAAACAGGGGCTTGAGATGGTGCACATGTACCAAGGAATCCTTGCATGAACTCCCTGATTAATTCCCAGCAGTACGCGGGCACGACACAAGGCCTGTACTCCACCTGGGGAAAAGAATACACAAATTCAACGCACTATCAAATAGGAACTGGCGCAAAAAAAAAAAAACAAACAAAAAACAAATGTTACCTCGACGAGGACGCCCTTGAAGTTCTGGTTCATGGTGACGGTGCCCAGCTTGACGAGGAAGTCGGCCACCTCGAAGCGCGGGCCCTTGGCCTCCATGCGAGTCTGCTGCTTGCCCGTGTACACGGAGGCCAGCTTCTTCATGAGGTCCATGAACAGCGGGTCCGACACCAGCGGCACCTGCTTCTGCCCGGACTCCAGGATGCTGAACACCGTGGCGGGCTGCTCCGAGTTGTTGAGGAGGTGCACCGTCCGCGGCGGCCCTGCGACACCGACAGACAAAGTTAGGTTAGGTTAGGTTAAGGTTAGAAAATCAATTGGCGGCACTCGAAGAATTTTTAAGCGGTCTTTGCTACCGCTTCTACTTTTCCATCCGACCCTCTCATCACTCAACCCTTCATCCCTGCCCCGGCTCCCAACCACGCTCCACCCCACCCACTCCAAACATGTATTTTACTTTGCAAAAAATCATCAAGGCTATTCATTTTTTTTTCGTAAGTTCACAACACGTGTTGTTCTTTAGAAAAAACATCAAGATCATCCATTTTTTCTTCGTAAATGTACAAAAAGTACAGTACTTTGCAAAAGAATAACTAGATAATCTTTTTTTCGTCATTTTACGACAGGTGTCTTACTTGGCCTAAAACAATGAGACTATCCCATTTTTCCTTGTAAATTTACAACACGCGTTGTACTTAGCAAAACGCAGAGCGATCATCCAATTTTGTTTCATAAAATCACAACATGTGTAGTACTTGGCCAAAAACAATGAGATCATCCAATTTTTCTTTGTAATTTTACAACATTTATTTAGAGTGGGTGGTTGGAGACTGGCGGAAAGCCTTGCCGTTGGGGGGTGACTGCAGTCTGCACGCACGCAGCTCCCTCCCCCCCCCCCTTTTCCCCTTTTCCCCCTTTCCTGTCCCGCACCTGCTCCCACAAAATGTAAACCGGCATGCGGGCGCCGTGTTCGGACTTCAGACCCCCCAGGACTCAGAGGTGGGCGGCAAGAAATAAAAAATGAGACGAGGAAAAAAGGACGAGGCGGTGGGGAAAGCAGCAGGAGAGCCGAGTAGAGCGCCACTAAATTAAAAGCTCTCATCGCTCTAATTAGAACGTTCCCATGCTGGACTCCATGCAGTATGCAGCATCCAGCGGCGATGCTCTTTTCCCCCCTCTCCTTTTTATCTTATTCCTGCTCCTCTTTTCCACGGGGATGGCTGTTTACTTTGGCCACCTCTGGTCCACGGGGGGTGGGTGGGGGGGAGGGGGGGGGGGTGCCCCCTCGCCGTGTTTGCGTCCGCCTGGTTCTGGCAGCGCGGCCGCCCCGCCTCGGATTGTACATTGAAACAAAGTAATAATGCCGTCTGCCCGTGCTGCACTTCGTGGGTCCCCCCCAAGTGGGTGGCGAGGCAAAACCGAGAGAAACGCGGTCTTCGCGCGGCGCGAAAAAAAAGGGGGGCGGGAGAGGTCAGGGGCACTTACAAATATCCGCGGGGCAAGCAGAGGAGCACGGTAAACTTGTTACGGATACACGTAATCTGTATTCCTGATTCCTGATGTGAAACAAATTTCTCAGTGTGCAGATACGTGTGTCCGTAAGAAGTTGAGATTGAGCTCCAGCACGCGAGCGACATTCTGCGCCATGCGCGAGGGGGCAACCACTCAAGAAATCATGTGTCCCCTTGAGCGCCAGAAATCCCTATGGAAATCGGGAATCTTCCCCCAAGATAGGCAAAAAACAAGCAAGTTTTAGGCGTAAAATCGGTAGAAATCTTGCGAAATCCGTAGAAATCTCTTCCCTTAAGGAATCATGTGTCCCCCAAACATACTAAGTGGTTGCCCCCTCGGCCATGCGCCCCACGCTCTTCGAGGCGAGCTCGTCCCACGCTCGGATTCCCCGGCAAACGGGAGTGACTTGTGTGGTGCAGTGGAGCGCGGCTGGACCATCCCAGATTCCCAGACGGCCTGCCGGCCCTTCCCGCCGGCCTGCCCTTCCCGTTGTGCCCTTCCCCTGCTCGGCCCTCCACGGCCCCACAGCAGGAAGGGCCCCGCCGTGCCCTCGGCCCGCCCAAAAGCACACGCTGTAAAGACTAAAATAAGACTTTCCCCGGAACCGCGGGCCACGGCACTGGCCGACAAGGAAAGCGCAGCGCTGCAAGCACAGCCAGCTCGATAGGTTGCTCTGGTACGACGCACAGGCGGTGTACATGCATATGTACTGACAGCAACATGCACGGCCACACCTGACAAAGTGGGTTTTTCAAGCAAGAGAATACTTGCAACAAGTGCATGTTTCAAGTCTTTACTTAATACAAGTAAATTCTCTCGGTTCAAGAAACGACTTTTTTCCGGGTGCAGTCTAACAGAGAGCCAGTACCCCACACAAAAAGAACCAGAGCTGTACTAAGAGACTACGGTTTAAAAAACAAAAACAAAAAACTTTTTTTCGAGTGGCGCGTTTCTAGCTGGGTAGAGAGCCAGCCCCATTCATCCCGTCTCGTAGGGCGGCCCGGTCGCAGCGAGTCGGACGTGGCGGAGCAGAGGAAGCAGCACCGGGCAGACCGGAAACGCCGAGGGGCTAATAATACGCGCACCGAACGAGCCAAAGCAAAACGCCGTCACCCTCCGGCCCTCCATCAAGTGACAATGTCACACCCCGGGCAGGCGCCACGCGCCGGGGAGAGGGAGAGAGAGAGAGAGAGAGAGAGAGAGAGAGAGAGAGAGAGAGAGAGAGAGAGAGAGAGAGAGAGAGAGAGAGAGAGAGAGAGAGGCGTCCCTGAGACAGGCGACAAAGTGGCCGCACGGCTTCAGGGAAATTTCAAAGCGTTATTCACCGGAAACTCTTTAATTTCGTTCGTATGATAAATTCACTTGCCTAACTTTATTATTTCGGAGGCTGTCTCGACGCACCCGGCCCTGGCGGACCAGCCGCCCCGCCCGGGCCGGCTCTGAAAAATTACGTCCCCTGCTTCATAATAACAACGATTCTCTGTCTTTTATTCGCCGCCGGCTTCTCCCTGCCCCACATTCTGCCCTTGTCTGACGTCGGTCGAGGAGCCATGCATTTCGCATTTCAGCCCACATAAACCTACAGCTAACATAAACGGCAAAGCAGAAGTCTGCTGATTCCAAGCAGTGCTTTCGTCGCTCTGGCTCTCATGCTATATTCAGTTAAGGATTTTCTGTTTTCACTCCCGGCATGAGTGTGGATCCTTCGCCTCCACATGCGTGGATCCACGCCTCTGCGGGCGAGAGGGCACCTTTACACACCCGACGATGCGTGGATGCACGACTGTGGAGGCGTAGGATCCACACTCACGCTGGGAGTGAAAACAGATAATCCTTAACTGAATATAGCATCACCACCGCCTTCTATTTCACTTTCGGTAGAGGGGTGGGAAAAGAGTGCACTCTCAGAATCGACATTGACTTTTTGTACATGGTATTGACATTTTGTTAGTAGCACCTCCAGTAATTTGTGCAACAATAATACGTACTTTTCGCTTTTGTAATAATTATTTACAAATTTGTTAGTACTTATTGATTTAAAAAAAAATTCCTAAATAATTACATGAAGTAACTTGTACGTATCTAAGAAGAAAATACTAAATATTGTTGCTGTAGGCAATAGCACCTGGTTACTGACAATAAAGTCAGTCAGATGCAGAGAGTGTGCAAGGAGTGCAAACGAATACAAGGGTCGATCGAAAATGGGGTCGAAAATCGGGTTGGGAGTGGCATGGAGTGGAAGGCGAGTGAGGAAAAGGAGAAAGTGGGAGGTAAAGAAAATCGGAAGGTGAGAGATGAAAAAATGAAAAGTGGGGCTTATGGTGGAAAGTGGAGAGTGGAGAATAAAAGATGGGAAGGTGTTGGCTGCATGGCACGCATTGTCGACGTCGTGGGCCAGGGAATCATGAGGGGTGGGGCGAGTGCATTATTCCACCTCCACCCTCTTTGTATGCGCATGTTGAGCATATTGATCGAGATTGAAGAAACAAATTTCGAAACCAAACGGAGCGGGGCTGGGCAGTAAGGGGGGGGGGGATGCCCGACACGCGGATCAAAGCCTCGCAGAAACCGATTTTGACGAGGCTCACCCTCTGCACCCCACTAACCCCAAAAAACGGAATCGGAAAAAGAAGACGGTGAGACGCCACAAAGCTGCCCGCCCAGGGTTCAACTACGACCACCTCCACGGATTCACCGAAGGAAACCCACAAATATTTTTGCGACCGGCGAGGCGAAGGCCACTTTTTGACATGCATCCGACGCGCCGCGCAGAACCGGGTCGCTTATTCATGCCCCGCTGCTCCATACACACATCGAACGGTCACAAAGATAAATAACTGGAACGCAACCATTTTATGAATCGGGACTCCGCAGCGGCGGGGACGTGGCGCAGCAGAGCCCAATAAGCTTTCATCGCCCACACTGGAAAAAAAAGTCGATTTGCTCTGTCTCTCTCGCACACATCCGCAGGGGCACCGCAAGTGCGAGAGAGACAGCGCAATGGCCTATCCCCACACTTACTTCTTATGGAACTTTTTCCACGGATTGGCGCGCTGGCGTGAGTGGCGGGCTTCGGCTATAACACGCTACATGGGAGATGGGCGGGATTAAAGAGACGCCGCTTCAGGGGGTGGCTCGCTGCATCGCCACTGGGAGCACAGAATACAGGGGAGTGGTGCATAGGAGTAGCGGTTTGAGAGGAGTAGGGTCCCTGTTAACATTTTTGCCTGAATTTTCAGACTATTGTAAGTGAAGTACTTAACAGGAAGTCATTATTAATTTTCAGACTCTTGTCCTGGACCGAATAAACAGAGTCTTGAAATTCAGTCTGTAGAGCTGTGAAAATTTTTGCTGTCAGTTGTACGCAAGTACAAGGCGGGTTTGCCTTACAAGAATGCAATCAAGCATATCAGGCTAGGGTTGGTTGAGGCGGGTGGAAGGGTTGGCGCGGAAAGCGCCATAAGCGGACGTAGGCAGCCATAGGCGTGCCGTAGGCAGGCCATAGGCGGGGCATAGGCAGGATATAGGAAGACCATAAGCAGGCCATAGGCGGGCCATAGGCGGGCCATAGGCGAGCCATAGGCGGGCCATAGGCGGGCCATAGGCAGGCCATAGCCGGGCCATAGGCAGGCCATAGGCAGGCTATAGGCGGACCATAAGCAGGCCATAGGCAGGCCATAGGCGGGCCATAGGCGGGCCATAGGCGAGCCATAGGCGAGCCATAGGCGGACCATAGGCGGGCCATAGGCGGGCCATAGGCGGGCCATAGGCAGCCCATAGGCTGGCCATAGGCAGGCCATAGGCAGGCAATAGGCAGCCCATAGGCTGGCCATAGGCGATCCATAGGCGGGCTATAGGCGGGCCATAGGCGGACCATAGGCGAGCCATAGGCGGGCCATAGGCGAGCCATAGGCGGGCCATAGGCAGGTCCAGAGGAGGGCCCATAGGCGGACCATAGGCAGCCCATAGGCAGGCCATAGGCGGGCCATGGGTTGGGTTGGCCATCCCCCCGGCGCGCCCCGCCCCCTCCCCCTCCCCCTGGCGAGTGCCGCAACCCAGCGCCACGGACCACGGAGCAGCGAGACCCTCAGTCTGCGGCGAGCAGCGGCCGACTGCGCACTGCGCTACGCGGCGCACGGCGGCGCACAGCGCACAGCGGCTCTGCGGCCACACTGGCAGGCTGAGCGGAGCAGCGCGGCAGCGGCCCAGGGCGGGCAGCGCGGACAGCCGGCACCAGCGCGCTGCATGGACCGCGAGGACGGCGAGGGGTCCCACCGCGGGTGACACCCAGCGTGCCCAGTGCAGAGCAGTGCAGAGCCGGCCATGCCCAACCGCGACTACTACACGGTAAGCAGGGCCGCCGCGACAACGAGGGTGTAGGTTGCCGCGAATGGACTCGTCTGCCCCAAAAAAAAAATCTCTCAGCTCCAGGAGAAATTCCTCGGCAAATTAATGTCGACGAAAACAAAGCAAGAGTTTTTCTTTTTATGAGCTATTTTTATTTTCCGGTGCGTAAGCGATTTCATCCACCTCGCACTGGTAGTGGAAGTGGCCGGGCCCGCAGCCGGGCCACGGAGAGGTGCCAGTACACCTCCTAGAGCAGAGTAGGCCATTCAAGGATGCTCGTCCAAGTCCTGAAACACGCTGTCCCGCCCCGCGCCCCGCGCCCTGCGCTCCGCCCTCCGAGAGGGAGGAGGTGCACAGCGCATGCAGGCCGAGGCGGACGGTGCACGTCAGGTAGGGGCGTTGCGGGGGCAGCGTGGCCGGCGGGGGCGTTCCATTCGGATCCACGCAGTACTGCCGACGGTCAGGCTTATTGACCAGTCGGGCGAATCCTCGCTGTCTCTCTCGCACTCACGGAGTGTGCCGTAGGGGGTGCGAGAGAGACAGAGCGAGGGGGACGGCGGAATCTCTCGACGGAACCTGACAACATTCCGAATTCCCTGTTCACGTGCCGTGCTCGCCGGGGCTGGCCGTGGCCGGCGTCGGGTGGGGCGGTGAGGATGTGACGGTGGAGCGGGCCTGTGGGCGGCTGTGGGTTGCCGGGGTGGGCGTGTCAAAAAGAGGCCCGGTCGCGGAGTCCGCGATGCATGGTCGAAAACGGATTCCGCTTCGTTCGCATTCCCGCTGCAATAACACTCGCTTCTCTGTCTGTCTGTCTGTCTGTCTGTCTGTCTGTCTCTCTCTCTCTCTCTCTCTCTCTCTCTCTCTCTCTCTCTCTCTCTCTCTCTCTCTCTCTCTCTCTCTCTGGCGGCGAGTGCGCGGCACACTGGGGTGCCAGAGGTTAGGGAAGTCGGCGCTGCACAGGTGGCCACCCTGCTGACATAGATCTCACCCGCACGTCGTCGTCGACGGGGGAAGGAGGGGGGGGGCAGCATTGCCAACTTTCCAAACACACACTGTCGGAAACAGGCAAAACGTTATTCATTAAATTTTTGGTATCACGCTGCGTGCGCGGGATTGGTAGCTGGAACCGGACGGGAAACGGAGTGGGGGGGGGGGAAAGAAAAACGTCTGCAGAGCCGAAAATTGATTCAAATACACACAAATAGGCGCGCACACAGCCGGGCACGCAGCGCCGTCCCAGTCGAATGAGTTTCTTTCCTGTTTCATTCCACAGTAACGAGGCGGGTGGGTGGAAAACGCTTCAAGTTGATTTGGCTTTGCCACTTAGCAGAGGGGAAATGGATACTGCCTGGACCGGCGCCAGGGATTTACCATCAGGCAGAAACACATGGGCAGCAGGCTTCCAAAATATCGGCTCCGGGGCTCTCTCTCTTTTCTTTAACGCCTTCCTGAAAAGTTTCCGATTTTTTAACGAGATCGGGGAAATCACGTGGATTTGCTTGACGACACACGCGGAGAGGTTCTCTTAAACGTTTCGTTGTTGAGTTAACTGGGATTTTGGCAGCCTCAACGGTCTTCTGGCCCACTGTGCGACGCGGCGGTTCCTCACAGTGTACACCTCGCAAAGAGGTCTTCCCGGAGCTTCCCCCCCCCCCCCCCGAACGGAGCACTAATACCGCGCGTGCTCCGCTCATGGGCGATAAAGATGCTTTTTATTATTTCACCCTCCCCCCCTCCCCTCGCACTTATCGATGGAGGGGGTGGGTGGGCGAATGAAGTGCCGCCGATCCAGTTCGGCCAACCTAGCCCCGTGCAGGGCGGCACACAGCAATACGGCCTCCGCCGTGTTCGCCATTAAGGCGCGCCGGACTGGCTGCAATGCCGCATCCCCCTCCCCCTCCACTGCCGCCGCCCAGCTCCTCTCTCTCCCACCCCCTCCCGCTTGGACCACCGTCTCGCCCTTTCAATTATCCCACTCTTCGGCACACTTCGTTTTGTTTAAGAGGGCTCCCGGGCGGCTGCGGCTGCGGCCGCTGGTCTAAACTGCCTCTCGAGTGCGCCACGCCACGCCACGCCGCGCCACGCCGCGCCACGCCACGCCGGGACGGGCGACGTTTAAATGAATCGGGACAGGACTGCAGTGCGGCGGCGATCTCACTGGAAGATAGGCAACCCGGTGGCACGCCTGCCGGCGCTTTGCCTACCGACCAGGCGCTTCGCGCGGCCAGCGGCGAGGCGGCCTACTGTGTGGCGGACGGACGGGAGAGAGAGAGAGAGAGAGAGAGAGAGAGAGAGAGAGAGAGAGAGAGAGAGAGAGAGAGAGAGAGAGAGAGAGAGAGAGAGAGAGAGAGAGAGAGAGAGAGAGAGAGAGAGAGAGATGTTCTTCTTTTAACGGACGGACGGGAGGAGGTGGCCGAGAAGATGGGTGCAGATGATGGGATTGGGGGGGGGGGGGCTGGCCTCGAGGTGGTCGGGGTGCACAAGGACACGGCGAGGACGACGTGAGGCACGAGGGGCTTGGGAGACGCTGCGATACGCCCTGGCGCCAGAGGGCCAGAAGACCCTTGAGGCGGCAAAAACTCTAGACTCGCTCTGAGCTCCAGAGTCGCTAAATGGGACTCGAATCGACCGTGAGACCCCACCAATGGATTGATTTACAAACGAGGAATCCACTGGTGGGGTCACACGTTCGATTCGCGTCCCATTTAAGCGACTCTGGAGCTCAAAACGTGTCCGGGATTTTGGCCGCCTCAACGGTCTTCTGACCCACTGTGTGCCGCGCCGTGCCACGCGCCCCCCGCGGGGCCGTGCCGTGGCTGATATGGACGCCCTACGGATGCCCTGGGGATCTGGACCCCCACTGCAAGCGAAGCGTCTGTATCTCCCGGAAGTTCACCTTGCGACAGAATCCGGCTCGGGGAGGAAAGCCGGAACAGGCAACGGGCACTTAAAAGGCGGCGCGGGTCTTTTGTGTGAGGCAGTGGCGCTGCACTCGCTGCCAGTGGACTCACGAACCCCGACCAATAACCGATGCCGCGTCCTTTGCCGCTTCCAATTAAACTGGACCGCCGTGGTAATATGTCCTGTCGGCCATTAGGACTACACACGGAGCTCCCCGACCGACAGCCTCGCACCTGCCCTGGAAGTATCTCCAGTGTTGCCACACAAGTAGGAAAAACTCCCACTGTGCACCCGTGTCGAAAGGGTTGCCACCCTCTCTCTCTCTCTCTCTCTCTCTCTCTCTCTCTCTCTCTCTCTCTCTCTCTCTCTCTCTCTCCCCCCCCCTCTCTCCCACTCTCTCTCTCCCTCTCTCTCTCTCTCTCTGCGCTGTGGCTGGCACAACGTGGTGCGCACTAAACACGGCGCACTGTTCCGCAAAGGAAAACGGAAAGTGACCCGGCGCCCAGTGGGCCAGCGTTGTTGGGAAAGACAGACACCGCGGGCGGACGCCAAGGATTAAAGGACGGCATTATCAATGTAAAGTTGAAAGGTTTTCCGACTCCCACCACCAGCCCTGCGGCCAAAGGGAGGACAACAGTAAAATAAAAAGCTTCACAAAAGTACAGTCAATAGTGACGTCCCGATCAAAACCATTCAAAGCGCGTAAACGCAGGAAGTGTCTCGAAACCGGCGTGGCTGCGAGCCCTCGTATCTGGTATGGAGATAAAAAAATATTTTAGAGTAAAAATAGGTCTAGATCATCTTTTTCTCCAGACAAACGCGAGAGCCTCACTCTTCTAGCACGGAGTTTCGCAAAGGATATGGAGCACTACAACATGACCTAGGCTGCGGGTGTGAGTATGTGTGTGTGTGAGCGCGTCTGTGTGCGTGTGTGTGTGTGTGTGTGTGTGCGCGCGCGCGTCCGTGTGCGTGTGTGCTGTGTGTTTGCAAGTAAGGGATGCCTGCGGCTAGGGCGTGTTCCTCATATGAGCCGCGAGAAAGTACATATATATAGTGTGTGTGCGCGTGTGTGTACACAGCAAAACAAATGCCCCCGGGGCGTTGGTCGGGCAGAAAGGGAGCAAAGAGGAAGGCCAGTGCGAGGCGCGCAGCAACAAGCCCTTCAAATTACTCTCGTCTGTCAGCAAGTCGGTCGCTCTGCATGACTGACGGTCGCTGTTCGTCTACTTCCTCCTCTGGTCCCGTTTCCGCTTTCGGCAGTGTTTCCGGTCAGTCTCTCAGGCTGCCACGCAGGTTGTCCCGCTGTGCTCCAGCGCCATTGCCAACCTTCGCTGTGTTCTCGGCCTTCTCGGAAGCCTTCTTCCGCGGCGAGCGCTGCGAGTGGGACGCCCCATTCTAGAGTCCCGGCCGGTCGGACTCACACTCTAGACTGCGAGTGGGACGCCCCATTCTAGAGTCCCGGCCGGTCGGACTCACACTCTAGACTGCGAGTGGGACGCCCCATTCTAGAGTCCCGGCCGGTCGGACCACTGGTGTAAATTTCATCAGGATTTCAATCAGGAATGGTCAATAAGGATATTTCTGATGTTAAAATCCTGATCTAAATTCGCGGTTTTCTGATTGGAAAGTCCAGATATATTTTCGCGCACCTCTGATTGGCGATTTCTGATTGGTGCTTTTTCTGATTGACTGGTTCTGATTGTGTTTTTTCAGAGTGGATAGTTCTGATTGGTAAGACAAACTTTAACATCGGTGACATGGCCAAGCAAAGGCACATACAAAATCGGTGAAAACTTCTCTGGGGGGTAAAAACTGAGTCCGATCCAAATCTTAAGTCAGATTTTTGATAGCTCGTGGTCAGGCCCCTACATGCCAGTAAATATGAACCGATGTCTTTGAAATTAAAATGGCCCTAGTCAATTTTGCTGAACATGCCATATACCAAATTTGAAGCCGAAATAATGAAAACTTTTCATTTTATAGGCCTCTGTATCATGCCCACATCAGGATTTCCTGATGTTCCTTTCTGATTCCTGAATGGCAATCAGAAATCAGAAAACCAATCAGAGATTTCCCGAGTGGGAATCAGAACTCAAAATAATTCTGATTGACTTTCAGAAATCAGAAAACCAATCAGAAAAGTTCTGATTGGCTATCAGAAATCAGATATCAGGAAATCAGAAGTCAGGAGTTTTCTGATAGTCGGTAGTCAATCAGGATTTTTCGGAATGACAATCAAAAATCAGGAAATAAATCAGGATATTTCTGATTGGCATTCAGAAATCAGAAAATCAATCAGAAAGTTCTGGTAAAATTTACACCAGTGACTCACACTCTAGACTGCGAGTGGGACGCCCCATTCTAGAGTCCCGGCCGGTCGGACTCACACTCTAGACTGCGAGTGGGACGCCCCATTCTAGAGTCCCGGCCGGTCGGACTCACACTCTAGACTGCGAGTAGGACGCCCCATTCTAGAGTCCCGGCCGGTCGGACTCACACTCTAGACTGCGAGTGGGACGCCCCATTCTAGAGTCCCGGCCGGTCGGACTTACACTCTAGACTGCGAGTGGGACGCCCCATTCTAGAGTCTAGAGTCCGGTCGGACTCACACTCTAGACTCCGAGTACTCAGTCTCAGTTGTTCACTCCGCCCTCTGACCGCCAGTGTCACTGCCGGCCTCTTTTTGCTCGTCAGGGAGCGTCTGCCTCAGAGCGACCCCCCCCCCCCCGGCCCAACCACCACCACCACTACCACCACCACTACCACCACTACCACCACTACCACCACCACCACCACCACCATCACTACACTGGTAGAAAAAAGTACGGAAAAAGTACGGAACATTTCTGGTCAACAATTTGCCAGGACCGTCCGTACTTGCCAAGTACGGAACTTTCTGTACTTTTTTCCGTACCCGTTTACATGAGCTTATATGGAGCAGGTACGGAGGTTCCGTACTTTCGTCCGTACTTCCGTACTATATTCTTCTGTACATTCTCCGTACAAAAGTGCAGAAATTTTTACAGTGTACTTCTACAACTACCACCACCACCACCCTCGACTGGACTGGAGGTACACTGCCAAAGTTTGGCCGCGGACCGCCGCCGCCGCGTCGCCGGTAGACAATGCTGATCCCCCGAGAAGAGGGTAGAGCCGCGAGCCGCGGACGGAAATCCAACTAACAAAGACAATAAAACGATCAATACGAGCGGCAGCGCCATCTGGGAGTGTCTTTCGAAAACACAGCGACCGCACGACGACATGGGGCAGCCCAGCACGCCGCACAGTGGGTCAGACGACCGCTGAGGCGGCCAAAATTCTAGACGCGTTTTGAGCTCCGGAGTCGCTGAATGGGACTCGAATCAAACGTTGTGACCCCACAAATGGCTTGCCCACCAAACGAGGAATCCAATGGTGGGGTCACACGTTCGATTCGAGTCCCATTTAGCGACTCTGGAGCTCAAAACGGTCTTCTGACCCACTGTGCGCCGCTGCAAGAGCTCTTCTAACCGTAGAAAAAAATGGGGCGGATTCAAATCCGCTTGGTCTCCAGTGCAATAGGCGAACTCGGGCACCCAGGCCACGTTGGTACTTTAAGCGAATTGCACACGCCACCCCGTGTATTCAGATCCAACTTGTTTCCCCAACAGTGCGATGGATAGACAAAAGTACGCTCCACTGTGGCGCCCGCCCCCCGCGGCACATGTTTGTGCCACTGCTAATACGATTCACACCCACCAGCCGCACACAAAGTTTCGGCCCGGCTCCCCGTTCCAAAGAATAATAATGATGTTGCGAGGTCGCTTCGAGCTGCGCACTCACTGAGAGACGTGGCCACGAGAGAGACATGCCGGCGGCGTGTGGAAACTGTAAAATTTTTTTTAGAGTTCATTGTCGCCTGCGAGCACTTAATGGAGGGTATTTTGAACCAGCCAACGGAAGGCGTATTTCACCACCCAACCCGCAGTGAAATCATCCCTGTTTTTTTATATACATAAAAAAAACAGGGATGACTGAAAATTTAGACCAACTCTCTGAAAATTCTGTTTCAAGTCTGAATTTAGGATTCAGACTGCCAGGTCGAAATAATTTGGTCTGCATTTTCAGATTTTTTTTAACAGTGTAAAGTATTTTTTATTTTTATTTTTTAACAGTGCACAGGTAGCCTGTTCAAAAGGAATTTGATGCGCCAACACTGGAAAATTGATGGTGGCCGGTGTTTTCCAGTGTCGGCGAGGAATAATCCTTGGCGAGCCTCATCAATCATTGGCAAAGTTTCCGCACCACTCCCGCTCTGTCTCGCTCGGCGCCACCCTGCGCCGCCGCTCTGTCTCCCTCGCCGGCCATTCGCCAGTCCTCCGCCAGTCTCTCCAGAGTCTTTCGCCGGTCCAGCCGACTGGAAGAGTTTGGTCAGCTTTGGCCGACCTCACGGTTGGCCACTCTTTTGACGGCCCCCGCCCCTGCCCACCCCCGCCCGCCCCTGCCCGCCCCCGCCGGCCCCCGCCCGCCCCTGCCCGCCCCCGCCCGCCCCTGCCCGCCCCTGCCCGCCCCTGCCCGCCCCTGCCCACCCTACCCGCCCCCGCCCGCCGGGTCCGGAACTGCGCGACGCGGCCCGGGGTCTCCGGACACTGTCATCTCTTAATTTTTCAATCATCGTGTCGACGGAGCGGCGGCGACAGCCAGCGCCCCTGGCGGCCGTTTAGGGCGATCAGACAAGCGGGAGGAAATTGCGCGGCCCCAGGGGAGCCCCGTCAGGGGCCGGCAGCTGCCGTTTAAATTTGACGGGAAAACGCGTCGGCTAGCTTTCCCTCAAGAAATTTAGATGTTCACGCTTCGTCTCTGTCGCACCTGCGCGGGATGCGCCGTGCGCGAGAGAGACAGAGCGCTGCCGTCTGTGCGTCCGGGTCGATAGTCAGTACAATATACAGCAGGTGAATCGCCGCCACCGCGAGACAACGACACGACCGCGGCGAAACGCACCGAGAGAGAGAGAGAGAGAGAGAGAGAGACGAGTAGCGAGAGAGAGAGAGAGAGAGAGAGAGAGAGAGAGAGAGAGAGAGAGAGAGAGAGAGAGAGAGAGAGAGAGAGAGAGACGATTTGCGAGAGAGAGAGAGAGAGACGAGTAGCGAGAGAGAGAGAGAGAGAGAGAGAGAGAGAGAGAGAGAGACGATTAGCGAGAGAGAGAGAGAGAGAGAGAGAGAGAGAGAGACGAGTAGCGAGAGAGAGAGAGAGAGAGAGACACACGAGAGAGACGAGAGCCCTGTCCGCAGTCAGCCGCCTGCTATCGCAGACCGTTTTGTTCGTGTGTTGAAAAGGCGTCGGGCTGACACGCCCCGCGAAGGACCTGCAAAGGACCCTCGCAGAGAGCCGCGAGGAAGCGCACCTGCTCTGGACACACTAAGCCGCATCTTCGGTACTACACTCTGTGCACATAATCAAGGCGATAATTGCAGCATTGTAGAAGTGCACGGTCCTGCGAGAGAGGGAGGGGGGAGGCAGATTCACTTACGCGGCAGTCTTGTCCATATCTGGCCATCCACCCCCACCCCCTGCCATACACAAAGGACCATGCCAGATTGTCCTCAATACGCCACAATGGCTGCGAAACCCCGCAGGGATGTGAACGAAAACGGACACACACACACACACACACGCGCGCGCGGGATGGATACACACATACACTGCAACAAATTAGCAACATCGCACCGCAAACGCTAAATTTTCGGGAACTGACATGCATCATTGGACATTGTTGGAAAAAATAACACTCATCCTTTCTCTGTTTCTTTCACTTCTTATTGTTTTTTCGGAAGGAAAAATGGCACTGGTCTCATCGAGGTGGAAAGGGAGAGTGGCAAAAAGAAGAGAAGTTGTGCTGACTCCCCGCTGATGCAGCATCCGTCTAGGAGCGCTCTCGTCGAGGCTGCTGCAGCTTGCACCCCCTCCCCTCCCATCCGCCTCCCCCTCCCCTTCTCTGCTGCGCATCCCGACACGAAATCCCGCCGCAATTACTTGAACCTTGAAACGCCCCCAGAAATGTCGTGTTCCACCGTTACAAAAACTTTCCGTTTTTCCTTTCTCCTCCTCGGTGCGGAGGGACTCTCCGCGCATGGACCATACATCTAACCTAACATAACCTAGCATAACCTAACCTAACTTTCCATTTTTCCTTCTCCCCCTCGGTGCGGAGGGACTCCCCGCGCATGGACCATACATCTTGCCGCAAAGGAAGCCATCAATAAGATAAAACACGCGGCAAAAGTGTTGCCTCGGCCGAGGCCTGGGCCGCAGCCTCGATGGAAGACGCATCGCGAGCGGAAGGAGGAGCCACTGCAGCGTCCCAAAACAGATGAGGATCCCGGAAGGCGGGGCGGGGTGCCCCTCGGGGTGCCCTTCATGTAGGCCCTTCCTTTCATCCTACAGAGATGCACTTGTTAGGCCGATTTCGGCAGCAGTCCGGGGTCACACAAAGTGAGGGTGCAGCCCCCTCTCCCCTTTCCTTCAGCTTCCTCTCTCTCTCTCTCTCTCTCTCTCTCTCTCTCTCTCTCTCTCTCTCTCTCTCTCTCTCTCTCTCTCTCTCTCTCTCTCTCTCTCTCTCTCTCTCTCTCTCTCTCTCTCTCTCTCTCTCGACGGGCTTGGGCCCTGCGCCCCCGCTCCCCCGAGCGCCGCCCCGCTTCGCCCGCGGAAGTGCAACATTACGGGCGATAGGCAGCGTTTCATAAATCATTACCTGCTCCAGCGAACAAGGGGTTATCTCCATCTCTGGCACGGAGTGGCAAGGAGTGGGAGCGGCGGCATGCCGGCCCGCTGGAAAAGGGGGCTAAAGGGAGCTGGTCGAGAGGAGGCATTGTCGCTGGAAAATGGAACATTTCGGTAGACAAGGGCCGGTCACCCCCGAAAAAAAAAAATCGGTTTCTTAAATTTTTGATTTCTTGTTTCTTTTTTTTTTCAGAAAAAGTTTGGCCCAAAAATAATTTTCTTAAAAAAAAAAGACAAGATCAGTTAATGTTTCTTGATTCAAGAAGTCATTTTTTTGGGGTGTGGAAAAGGAATTTCTTGGAACATGAAGCTGGTCAAAAAGAGGTCCATCATCAGTGGAAAAGGGAACTGGTGGAACGAAGGGTCGGTGGAAAAGGGAACTGGTGGAACGAAGGGCCGGTGGAAAAGGGAACTGGTTGGAACGAAGGGCCGGTGGAAAAGGGAACTGGTTGGAACGAACGGCCGGTGGAAAATGGTCTAGTGCAGCCAAGGGCTGGTAAAGGGAACTACCGGAACTATTGGCAACATTATTGACCCGGGGGCCTAAAAGGGGCGCTGGGCGAAGGGCGTAGGGCGTAGGGACTAGTGGGCGCGGCGGAGCGAGCCGGCCACTAATGGAGATGTCGGAACAGTGATCCACCCACTCACTGCTCAACGGCGATCTGCTGCCGCGGTAGCAGCAACTCACCTGGCCGAAGGAAACCTCACATCACAAAGCCAATTTTAATGAGCTTGATTGGGGGGAAACCCCCGGGGGAGTTTGGAACAAAGCCACTCTTTTTCGGCCACCCCGAGCCAAGCCCCGCGCTCACCGCTCCTTCGACTTGGTCGGCAAAGTTATCGTTGCCAGCGACAGCCTTTTATATTCCACAGCGCCTTGACCCACTGCTGTCTCGCTCGCCATCAAAGGCGTAATGGTCGCACGCGTCCCGGGGCTGTGAGGCCCACTGTGTAGCCCACTGTGTGACCCACCGTGTGACCCACCGTGTGGCCCACCGTGTGACCCACCGTGTGACCCACCGTGTGGCCCACTGTGTGGCCCACTGTGTAGCCCACTGTGCGGCCCACTGTGTGGCCCACTGTGCGGCCGGACGGAGGGTATGGGATCCCAACATCAAATATTGGAGTTTAGTCGCAGCGGGGCGGCGGGCCGGGGGGAGGGGAAGGGGGGAGGGGAGGAGGGGAAGACAAGACTTGCGAAAAGGACGAGCAAGGCTGCTGCCTTTTGCGCCGACACCCCGAACCACAACAAGGTGGGCGGCAAATTGGAGCAGCCGGCACACCGCCCGCTCTCACACCGACAGGCAGGCAGGTATGTTGGCAGGCAGGCAGGCAGGCAGTTAAGCGTAAGCGTGCATGGCCCCTTACGGCAGAGCCGAGGCAGGCCAGCCCGCCACGCACGGCTGTTTTGCGGGACGGCATAGCGAGCAGGCGTTTCGCCGGGTCCGCGCATACCCTACTTCAGCTTGAGAGGTTGGACCGCGAATGATCTTACATGCACGCAGAATCACAATTCTACGTTTGAAAACAACAATCGCAAAGCACCTTTCGACGCAAAAAAAAACCGAAAAAAAAAAACAAAAAAAAACCAGTCCCTGAAGGACGTTGCACTTCAAACATTATTCAGCCGTTTCCAGACGAGGGACATTACACTGGGGACAGCGTGCGCTCCACATCCCCGTTTCAATTTCAAACTCGCCTGCCTCTCTCTCTCTCTCTCTCTCTCTCTCTCTCTCTCTCTCTCTCTCTCTCTCTCTCTCTCTCTCTCTCTCCTCGTACTGACAGTGACCCATTGCGTTGGAAAACGTGCCTAAATTTACAACCAGCAGTGGGGCGGATCAGGCCGCCGCAGCGTCTTGTCGCAACAGGCAGCCTCCCGGGGAGCAGCAAATGAGGAGCTGAAATTTAATTAAAACAGCCGAATGTCTTGCGGGATGTCGGCCTGGGATCTCGAGGGAGGGAGAGGGGGGAGGGAGAGAGAGAGAGAGAGAGAGAGAGAGAGAGAGAGAGAGAGAGAGAGAGAGAGAGAGAGAGAGAGAGAGGCGGGAGAGAGGCGTTGGCGCAGGTTTATGGTGTAGGACAATAAGGTACCGTAAAACGGGGTAATATGGACAAATTTCGAGGGTTTTTTTGCGGGAATTTCCCCCTTAAGTTGCTGAGGGGTTTGTCACTTGTTCTTTGACCCTTTGGCTACAATCCCACCAAATTTCAAATTTTTACGTTGAGTGCGGACCTCTCTATAACCCTCGAACTGTCGTCCCATATTTCCCTGCAGTGTGGGGTAATATAGGGCAAAAAAGGAAAATGGCGAAGAAGTCTGGAAAATTGGCTCATCTAGCCAGCTTTGGAGCATTAAAAGTTTTTTATTAACTTTATGAAACTTGTAAAAATTTAGAGGTTTTTCATTTGGTTCTAAATCATCCCTCCGGGTCTCTGATTGACTTAGTGCGTTCCCCGTGAGGTGCCAAGGCCTCCTAGATCACGAAAAAAAAAAATGCACAGTGGTCTTTCGAGCGGCCGCTAAGGAGCAGAGCGACGAAAACCAAAAAAAATGGAACTTTGTCTCGATTTTCTTTCATGTCTCATAGAACCCCGTTCTACGGTACGGACGATCGTAATCAGGACAACGGCACATTGTCACCAAATAATAAAAACGCGCTCTCCTACATTCTCCTTCTTTCCCTTTTTGCCCTCATCCTTCTCCGTCGTTCTTGTTCTCCACCCATATAAAAAAAAAAAATAAAAAAAAATTGTGACGCCGGCTGCTGCTCTGCCTGGCCCATAATCTGGAGCGGAGCGGAGGGGGTGGCCATGGCGTGGCGTGTGGGGCAGACGACGCAGCGCGCGGGACGAAGGGACGGACCGGGAGGTATCCGACCTTCAGGACCTCCGGGCCTCAAGGCCGCTGGGCCAAGGGCCGCTGAACCAAGGGCCGCTGGGCCAAGGGCCGATGGGCCAAGAGCCGCTGAACCAAGGGCCGCTGGGCCAAGGGCCGCTGAACCAAGGGCCGCTGGGCCAAGGGCCGCTGGGCCAAGGGCCGCTGGGCCATGGGCCGATGGGCCCAGGGCCGCTGAACCAAGGGCCGATGGGCCAAGGGCCGCTGCGCCGACACGGGTCGGAGGGCGCCACTCCATGGAGGTGCACCATTGCGCCAGCGGCAAGCCTGCCAGCCCCGTCCGTCTGTCTGCCCGCCTGCATATCCGCGTGTGTCTCTTTGTCTGTCTGTCTGCATGCCTGCCTGTCTGTCTGTACATTAATTACCAGCACACTGATTCTCCTACAGAGTGGAGCACGCGGCGCAGGCCGTTACAAACGTATTCCTGTCACTCTGTTGGAGTGGACACTCACACACACAAGCAGAGACACACACACACGCACACACAAACACACACACACACACACTCCATTCGCCCTTCCTTGCAGCAACGCCAGCACCATTCATCCGGCAAAATTATGAGGATAATGCCTCATTTCATGCTTTCAGAGCCATTCTTTCCCGAGAGCAGGGCGACGCGAGGATGAGGAATGAGGAAGAAGGGACGCGCGAGGAGGGAATCAACTCCGAAATTAAGTGTACACAGGAAAAAAAAGAAAGAGCTCAAAACGTGACCAAAACCACGTAATTTTCTCGGTGCGGCCATATTTCACTGACAAATAAAACTACGCAATTATTTTTTTTTAATGTTTTTTGTTTGTGCAAACTTTTTTTTTTTTTTTAAAAAAGTAGTCGCAATTCAGGAGCGTCCACACGCGCTTATAGAGCATTCAATTTTCCTCTCGAAAAGGTCCAACATGCAGGGCGAGTGTTCCTCCGGGCGACGCGTGAGTTGTGGGCGGCCGCTTCGGGGGGGGGGGGGGCAGGCCGCTTGTTGAGGGGGCGCAGCTGCCGGCCGAGGGAGGGAGGGGGGGGCCACAGTGGGCCGGACTTTAGCTAATTAAGCCCACTGATTACATAGTTTGCGCGCCCCAACTTTCTGATTCCTCTTTCAAACGCCTAACGATACAGGATCAGGCCGACGGCAATGGCTCGCCGCAGCGCTGGCCGCCGGACTTGGAGACACTGAGTTTCTACTAGATAGGGTAGCGTTACGCGGTGCCGTAGTAGGTGATGTGCGTCATGTTGCTTATAATAAACATAATCGTTGATTGCAATGTGTCCAGTTTTTTTTACCTGCGCGTCGCTCGTTTGCTCGCTATGCTATTTATTAACATTTTGAGAGCGTTGGTGTTTGGCTACGTTGAATGTGTCCGCGTTTTTTTTAAAATTTGGTTTTCAATTCACGGACTGTGTGCTTTGCATTGTTGATCAAGACGTCATTCTCTAGTACTAGTTCCGCCCCTTCAAATTTTTTATTTACATTAGAAAACCAAAGGTGGTAACCTCTTCTGAGTCTGTTCAAAGTCTTCTCATTTTCAGAGACTAAGTCCTTTCGTAACAGACGGACATCATCCATTTAGGCCCCAAAATCAACCTCTTCTCAGTCCAAGTCCAAGGTCCCCTCATGTTCTGCTGATACTCTACAAATCGAAAAGCGTACATTATATGCTCTAGCTGGAGCATGCCTGCAAGCACGCTCTAGCTAGCGCATGCCTGCCAAGCATGCACTTGCAAGTGCATACCTGCCATGTACACGCTAACTGGAGCATACATCTAGTGCATAAGGGATAGGGAGTTGTCGGCCGAGCTCAGCGCATTAGTGTGTCCATCCGGTGGGTCCGGGGCGCCCGGCGGGGTGGCAACCCTACAACAACTTCCGCGGACGAGCAGCAAGCTCTGCCGGCGCGGCGCCAAGGGGATGATGGGGTTTCCAGGTTGGCAGCGACCGCTGCTCGTTGTCCGAGGGTTGGCCAGCATGCACCGAAGTGGTGAGGGGCGCTCTGCACAGTGGGAAAGGAGGAAGGAGCTCAACCTGAACGGAGAGAGAGAGAGAGAGAGAGAGAGAGAGAGAGAGAGAGAGAGAGAGAGAGAGAGAGAGAGAGAGAGAGCGCGATTGAAACACAGACGTCGCGCAGTTCAACGGTTCGCAGGCCGAGGGGTAGGCTGAGGGGCAGGCTCGGCGGAGGGGGGAGTTTTGCCTGTGTGTGTGCGGGAGAGGTGAGAAAAGGGGGGACGGGGGGGGGGGGGCTAAAGGAATACAAGAGACCCGGTGAGACGTGCCGCAGTGCGGGTGGGTGGAGGTTGGAAGAGGAAACTCGTGCGCGCACCCCCCCCCCCTCTCTCTCTCTCTCTCTCTCTCTCTCTCTCTCTCTCTCTCTCTCTCTCTCTCTCTCTCTCTCTCTCTCTCTCTCTCTCTCTCTCTCTCTCTCCCTCAACCCCTCCCCCTTTTCCAGGGCCCTGGATGCATTGTGGGCTGCTAGCCGTGCAGCCCGACACGCGGTCTAACACAACCCGATATTATTCCTCCAATGGGCACAGAGCAAAAGGGAAACGGGACAGGTGAAAAAAAAAAACTACATAACGGGAAAGTGCAAAGCGGTTTCTTTAGTCCTACAAAATTACTACTTGAAACGGCGACGATGAAAACTCTCTCAATGAGGAAGAAAATTGAATTCAGACTGAGAGCGGCACCTGAACATTTGAGAAATGGCTGGTTGCTTCGCTGTTTACATTTAACACCTTCACGCCCGGCTGCAGGTTAGGTTAGGCTTCGGCGCGAAGGTGTTAACGTGGTTGAACCAGTGCAGCCTCAGTGTTGGCAGTGTGGCCCCGGGGTCCTTGACGGCATGTCACTCCGCTTCGGTCGCTCCGCCGCCAGCGCAACATCTTGCTCCTGGGACGCGAGGACTGCCGCCCAATTCCCTTCCCCGAGTTTGTTTCCTCTTCCTCTTATACGCGGGCGGCGGTGTTAGCTCAGCGCTGCCGTCGCGCGGCAAGCCTCAGCAAGGGAGACTTGTATCAATGCCTAGGAATCGCCACCGCGCGCGCGCGCGCGCCACACACACACACACACACACACACACACACACACACACACACACACACACACACACACACACACACACACACACACACCAAGCGGGCGCTAACGTAAACACGCCCAGGCACAATGGCGGTTCGGAAGGAGCGAACCGCGCAGCCAAGTTGAAACGAAATGTAACTAGAAACTTGGGCAGCTTCGCTCGCGCGAGGACGAAAGTAGCACGGCAGCGGGGAAGAATTGGTCGGTTTGTAAGTTAAGTCGGTAAGGAATGAGCTTGGTCGTCCGAGACCTCGTATCTGACGGTGTTGCACGGGCTGGCCAGGGGCATAAGGGCCGGGAGCGCAGTGCACAGTGGCAGGATGACCAGAGCAGGCATCTCCTTCACCCCGCTGCTTTCACTTGCCGCGCGGCACCCAACTCATCCCCCACCCCCTTTTTCGACCCCCGCCCCCCCTTTTTCGAGCCCCCCTCCCCCCCCCGCAAATATGCATGGAATCGGCTTTCACAAGTGGAGAGCGCGCGAGGAGGATATTGTATGTGCGAGGGGGGGGAGGGGGGTAAGGACAGGCCGAAAGGAAGAGGATGAGAGGGAGGGGATCGAATGGGAGGGAATAGGGATCCGGGGAGGATCAGAGGTGGGAAGGAAGGATCGGGAGAGGATCAGGGGATCGGTGTGCCGCTGCCAGCAATACCGCGCCCGGCGCGGGAACGGCTGTCACGGGCCAAGCGATGGCGTGGGGAGAGAGAGAGAGAGAGAGAGAGAGAGAGAGAGAGAGAGAGAGAGAGAGAGAGAGAGAGAGAGAGAGAGAGAGAGAGAGAGAGAGAGAATGACCAGATGCCGAGCCGTGGATGTGACGTGACGTGTCAGGCCTGGTGTGGACCGAGCACATCCAAAACGCACCACCTCCCAAAAATTTCATTCCGTTTTCGGTGAGTTGGTACTCCAGCGCCAAGACAGCTGGCCGATCGCAACACGCGCAGTCCATCACTCATCGCGCGCTGCTCTTCATGAAACAGCCAGGCAGAGGGACTCGGAGGAGGGAGTGAAAAGAATAGAGGTGGGATTTGCGGCCGGTGGGCCCGCCGGCCTGGGACGCCCGGGCCCCGCGGGGTCCCGGGGGGCGGCCCGGAGGCGGGGGCGGCCCGGAGGCGGGGGCAGCCCGGGGGCGGCCTGGGGGCGGGGAAAGCCCGGAGGCAGCCTGGGGGCGGCCGGGGTACGGGCGCGGCACTCAGGGTGCAATGAATTTGGGGGTCCCAACGATTGACCCTGGGCTGGCTGGCCTGGAGCGGAAGGCTGTGGGGCGGCGGGAAGGGAGAGGCGAGACAGAGAGAGAGAGAGTCAGAGAGACAGAGAGAGAGAGCGAGAGAGAGTGAGAGAAAGAGCGAGAGAGATTGCGGGGGAGGTTGTGCCAGGTTCGGGGCAAGGTTACATTGGTCGATAGTGGGTGAGGAGGAGGGCAGGCCGCGCGGGCCGCTCCAGCCATGCTGCCTGCCACAGCGCCGCGGCCTTCCGGGCCTCCTGGAGTCTGCTGGAGTCTGCGGGAGTCTGCCAAAGTCTGCGGAAGTCTGCGGAAGTCTGCCAAAGTCTGCTAAAGTCTGCTGGAGGGTACGGGAGTCTGTGGGAGTCTGCTAAAGTCTGCCAGAGTCTGCTAAAGTCTGCTGGAGTGTACGGGAGTCTGTGGGAGTCTGCGGAAGTCTGAGGGAGTCTGTGGGAGTCTGCGGAAGTCTGCTGGAATCTGAGGGAGTCTGAGGGAGTCTGCTGGAGTCTGCTGAAGTCCGCTGAAGTCTGCTAAAGTCTGCTGGAGTGTACGGGAGTCTGTGGGAGTCTGCTGGTCCGTGTGGCTCACTGTGGGCTGCTGCTGGAGGCAGCGCCAGGACGGCCGGCGGACCCCTACCGGGGCCGCTCGGGGAGCAGCGGGCTCTTCCCTCCAATCTTAAAATTTGGACCATCCCCGCAGAGGTCAGCGGGTCAACGCAAAAAGTAGGACAATAACATTCAGCCTGTGTTTGGGCGGGGGCGGGCGGGGTGCTGGAAGGGGTGAGGACAAAAGCATGCAAATGGGGATTATAACGCCAAGCTGCTACACCGACGCGGTGGGCCTAGCAGAGGAGGGAAAAGCAAGAGAGGAGGACCGCGGAGGGGGAGGGGGGGCAGAGGGACGGGGCAACCCGTAAAGAAAGGGCGACGGCCCACCCTTCCCCGAGGAAAAGCGAACAAGTATTAGGCAGATTGAAAGGAAGTGCTTTGAGGGGTCCAGGCCTGGACCCCGCCCCACCCCGACGGGCCATCCCAAAAGGGTGCTGCAGGTTCCCAAGGCCCAAGGCGCGGCCTGCCTCGGGGGCAGCGTCGTTGAGCCGGGCCCAGTGTACCGCAGTGTGCCGCGGTGTGCCGCAGTGTGCCGTAGTGTACCGCAGTGTGCCGTAGTGTACAAAGCAAACCTCGAACCCTCCGATCACTGGTAAAAACTTCGTCGTACTACTTCGGTTCAAAACTGTGCAGGAATATTTTCCCAGCAAGTTCTCTGCGAATTTACAAGATTTCGTTCAACAATGTGAAGTACGCGCACGAACGCTCTGGAACAAAGACTGACGAAATCTTTTTCCGCAATGTTTATGTCCGTTCTTTCTGCCAGGGTTGTGTGTTCGGCCGAGGGCCACTCCGCAACGCCGAGCGCACCAAGGACGGGGCGGGGCGGGGCGGGGTGGGGCAGGGCGGGGCGGGGTGGGGCAGGGCGGGGCGGGGCGGCCGCCGCGCAGACACACGGTAACAGGGCGCACTAAACTCTCCTCACGCCCCAAACTGCATATTGGTACAGCCCCCTGCAAAAGCCCTTTCCGCGCGGCGACGTTCGCGAGCCGACGACCGTGCTGTACCGTCACCGTCAAAACAATTCCTTACCCGACGCCCACATGAAGAATAGTTTTGGCATGCGTAGTACTGACAGACATACGCTGCACTGCGGGTTGTCTTTGCGAATGACAGGGCGGAGGGGGGGGGGGAGAAGAGGGGGAAGGAGGGGGAGGGGGGAGACACGTGCCGATAGGATGGGACACGCAACGCGCCGGCCATCAATTGCAGGCAGTACCTGCGAGCGGTGCAGCGCGCCATCCTCGCTCTATCTCTCTCTCTCTCTCTCTCTCTCTCTCTCTCTCTCTCTCTCTCTCTCTCTCTCTCTCTCTCTCTCTCTCTCTCTCTCTCTCTCTCTCTGGCTCTCTCCACCTCCACACTACAGGGCCCCGCCGCGTCGCTGAAAACCGGTCATGCATCGGCATACAAATCACACGGACGACGAAAACAGAGCACACCGACCGCTGGCACCGGCCGAGCTACACGCCGGGGGGCAGGGGCGGTGTCTGTCTGTCTGTCTGTCTGTCTGTGTGGCGCTGCGTTCCTCGCAGGCGCATCTAGACTTCCGTGACCAGATAGTGGGATCAGGGAAACAATGTGCCTGGCGGTATTGAGGCCACAAAGAGTAGATGCGCACACACACATACATACATACACACACACAGTGAGGACGCGGTGCTAAAATGAATATGAATTGATAGAGGAAGGGAAAGCCAAGCGAAAGCTCAGGGAAAGCCGGGGGGCGTGGCGCCGCGACGCCGCGTGGCCCCGCCCGGCTTAGGGGCTGAAAATGGGGTAGCGGGGCCGGTCGCTCCGTTACACACACACACGCGCGCGTAGAGAGAGAAAAAGTGTGAGAGAGAGAGAGAGAGAGAGAGAGAGAGAGAGAGAGAGAGAGAGAGAGAGAGAGAGAGAGAGAGAGAGAGAGAGAGAGAGAGGGAGAGAGATAGAGAGAGAGAGAGAGATAGAGAGAGAGAAAGAGAGAGTCGCGAAAGCCCAGATGCCACGAACTCACGCGCTTCACGCAGCTTTCCTCCCCAAAAAAATAAAGAGTGCGAAAAAGGCGCAAAGAAAACCAACGCTGTTTAAAACCTAAAAAAAAAAAAAAAAAAAAAACTAGAAGGGAAAAAAGCGAAGTCGGGGGGGAAAAAAGGATAGGGAGGCGGGGGATGCAGGCAGGCAGTGCAACCGGAAACAGCGGTGAAAGGAGGTGAGGTGCGAAACTCAGCGAGGAACGAGCCGCCACGCCCGAGGGGGTAAACACTTCAAGAAATCGCGTACAGACTACTCGGTATTACGCTGTATTACGGTAGTAATACACGTGTATTAATTACGGCATTAAAATGCTAAATTTTGCCACATTTGGCCCTAAAATGGTATTACAAATACGTGTATTACGCGTAACACACGGCTTTTTTTGTACAGGGCATTACGAAAGTGCTTACCCCCTCGGCCACGCCATGGACAGCTCGGCGCGAGGAACGAGCCGCAACGCCATAGCCAGACCGGCAAAGCCGATTCAAATCCCGCAAGGGGAGGGGGGGGGGGTAATCCCTGGCCAGCCTTTTTGCCCGACTAATTAGCAACACGTCACCGCAAGTCGATGTTTTCCGACCGATACGCAAAAGTCAGGGCGTGCTGCGGGGCGCCTCGTCATCTATCACGGCAGTGACGTGCATTCACCCCCCCCCCCTTCCACACTGTCCACTCTCCACAAACAAATTACATAGGGGGAAATTCCGGGGGTCGTCCTCACTGCCTGCGAAATTTAATGGGGTAGATTTTCAACCTCCATCAGTCCAGCTCCAGACAGCGTTGCGCGGACAACGCAGCAGGGTGAAGTTGTTGGGTCCGCGAGGATCAGGACTCATGAGGGAGAGAGAGAGAGAGAGAGAGAGAGAGAGAGAGAGAGAGAGAGAGAGAGAGAGAGAGAGAGAGAGAGAGAGAGAGAGAGAGAGAGAGAGAGAGAGAGATTTTTATTCGGTTATTTGAGGCGGCGGATGGTATGGCGTGAGCTTGCGAGCTTGCGGCCTGAGCCGAGCCTACATAATGTCGATAATAAATTGGAAGTCCGCGCCAGTGTAGGAGCGGTGGGACGCAGCGCGCGCACACACAAGCGCACACATACACACAAACACACATACACACAAACACACACACACACACACACACACAGTGTGACTGTAGACACCATTTGCGGTCTTCAGTGCCTCCCCCTTCTCCCCTTTCCCAAAAACCACCCCGGGGCCCCCACTTCGTTTCACTGACACCTCCCACTGTGTTGTCACGCCATGGCCGCGTGCGCGCGCACACACAAACACACAACAATTTACACAAATTCGAGTCGTTCGAAAAACAAAAAGGTTTTTAAAATGTCAGAAATAAATTCAACCAATGTTGAGCAACGTTTGTTGGTTTGAAAAAGAAAGGGAAAAACTCTCGCATCAGCACACCCACCCACTAAACCCTTAAAAAACGAAATGGATACGGAAATCGATGGGAACTGATTCGTCGAACTGATAAAGTGATTCGTAAAATGGAAAAATTTCCAGTGTCTCGCAGCGAGCAAACCCCACCAACCTTTGAATTACGTAAAACAGTATTATTTTTAGAAAAAAAAAATCCAAAAAAAAAAAGAGCAACAGAGTAAAGGTTAACAGAGTTGTCGGCGGACGCGCTTGGTCCGTCCAGACGCTGTGCCGCGGGGCACGGCGCCGGCGCACAGTGGGTCAGAAGACCTTTACGGCGGCCAAAATTCTAGACACGTTTCGAGCTCCAGAGTCGCTAAATGGGACTCGAATCAAATGTGTGACCCCACCAATGGATTGCTCTCCGAACGAGGAATCCGTTGGTGGGGTCACACGTTCGATTTGAGCCCCATTTAGCGACTCTTGCGCTCAAAATGCGTCTCGAGTTTTGGCCACCTCAACGGTCTCCTGACCCACTGTGCGGCGCGGCGCGCGCACAGCGGGCCCTTTCTCTTGGCAGTGTGTGCACTTAATGTACTGGTTGGCTCGCTGCTCGCGCGGACAGCTGCCCAATGGCAAGGGGCCGTGTCCGATTTGGCGTCCTCCCCTCCTCTCTGTCCCTCCCTCTCTGCGCCCCGCTGTCTCCCTCCCTCTCCGGATGCGGCCGCGCAGCTCACAGCTGTGACTCCAAATGCTTGCATCGATCCCCCCTCCCCCTGGCCGCCCTGGCCGCCCTGGGACCCCGAGGGCGCACAGTGGGACACGACCCAAAAACTAAACGCGCCAATGTCCCGCCGGGCCCTTCGATGACTGGTGCAGCGCGCTGCGCGACGCCCCACGACGCCCCGCGACGCCCCGCGAGGGAGACAAGGCCATGCGCCGGGAATGATGGCTCCGCGGCGTCTGAGCGCACTACAGCACTGGCCCACTGGCCGGCCGAAATCCCTTGTCATGCCTCGGCCGCACCGCCGGCCGCACCGCCTTGCCGCAGCTACCGAAATGTTTGCAGAGTGAGGCCGACATTCGACAGCACGCAGCCCCCGCCCTGCCCCCGCCCCCGCCCCCACCGCAATCTCCTGCGGTGTCAGCTATCCAAGGGGCGGCAGCCTCAGCGGCGGCGGCTCCAAGAGGGCGGCCATTAAGCGTATACATTTATGCCAAAACGTGACGAGATTGCAAGTGCGCGACTGTACGGAAGCACGGCCTGTTGGAATACAACGCGTCGTTTGGAACAGGCCCGCGGGTGCCGTCTGAGCACGGCCTGCTAGAATACAAGAAACGCGGCGTTTAGAACTTTCTCGTGGACTGCACGAAAGTGTAATGGGTGCACAAGGCGGTGGCAACATGGATAACTTGGAAGCGGCGATAAAATAATGCAAACGGATTAAAGGAACCTCCCCAAGTTTTCCCCGTCGGAATGTTTCCGAATTTCAGTCCACGAACTCCGAGGCGTGTCTCGCGCTGAGACACCTCCCCGCCCCGTCTCCCTCTACTCGCCGTCATTTGAGGAACAGAGCCACAGTCGCCTTTTCAGACGATAAACAACCACGCCTCCGCATTTTCAGAGACGAACAGGTAAAGAAACTGCATCACAGACGGAGATTGCGATGGAGATTTATGGCTCGGCATCTCTAAAACGGCGACCAACTTCGGGGTCCACACTTTAGTTTTGCAGAGTGCGCGGGAAATGCACCAGGTGCCTCGGACAGAAGGCGACCTGCTCCAAGGAAGAGAACGCCTTGTTCCTTTGCCTGGAACGAGGCGACAAACAAACAGTCGCCGTCCTTTCGCAGTTCCCCGTTCTGGACGATCAATGCTACACAATTTCGCTGGACATAGATAACGGCCGGACGCGGGGGACGAGAGAGAGAGAGAGAGAGAGAGAGAGAGAGAGAGAGAGAGAGAGAGAGAGAGAGAGAGAGAGAGAGAGAGAGAGAGAGGTACTCACATTCGCGGGTTGGTTATTGAGCGGAGACGTCCGGGCAATGCAGATACAACAGACACACATTTCATTGGGTAGCCTCGCTTTCAGCGCAAAGTCCTAGAGCAAAGCGATATTTTCCACAAACTTCTTTGACTTCACGGAACCAGAGATAGAGACGGGGTGGCAAATCTGTTAGGCCCCATTCGGCATCTGTTTCATTCTGCATGCCGACATTGCCTTTTGTTCTGGAGGGGGGCTGGTAGCGGAAAGGGGGTGAGGGGACTGGGGAGGGGGGTCATGCAGAGGGAATGCCAACGCGAATCGCCGCACACATAGATCAGCCTTGGCCGCAAGTCACCGGCAAAACCAACACAATATCGCATATAAACCAGCAGGAGCGGACAACAGCCATTGTTAATTTCGCTTTCAATACTTCCACACCCATCCACGTATCACGTAATTCAGACCCCGGAACCGATTGCTATGCGACATATAATCGTTTTAATAAAGACCAGCATATTTTTTTTAGTTGCCTAACAAAAAAAAAGGCCGTATTTTTGCCGATTTATTTCGGCAGGCGCTGTTCCCTGTGTAGACTTAGCGCACTCCGGGTAGCAGGTAGGAGTTGAGGCAAACATGGCGGCGAAGCATCATGATTTGCTAGAGAAAACCGCCCGCCAAGAAGAGCAGCTCATCGACTGGCTCCCTCCCCTGATTCCGCCACTTGAAAATACTCGTCGGATGAAAATGTTTGCAGCAGGTGCAGGGACTCAGGGAGCGGCTAATAGTTGGCCGCATTTACTGAGAATGAAAGTCTTGATCAATACCCAATTTTGGGCGAGGAACACTTTATCACCCGAATTTGGGTCAGGGAAGTTCCTCGCCCAAATTTGGGAGAGGTAGGGGGATCAGCTACGTATATGGCTTCATAGTATTCTCACCCAAATTTGGGTGAGGGAACATTCCTCGCCCAAATTTGGGTGATAAAGAATTTTTCACCCAAAATTTTATTCATGATCATGACTCTTTCATTCTCAGTGTTTGACATTTCCAAGTCGACATCCCCCTCAGGGTCGCCCCTGGCCGTCCCAGGCCGCCGGGGACTCAGGGGGTATCTAGCGCAGCCTATAGCACAGCGGCATTTTCCCGACCCACGTCACCCGCAGCGCGTTCAGAAACACAGCGCTACTCACCAATCCATCGTGCCTTTACGAACACTGGGACAACTCACCTGAAACATGAGCAACAAGAAGAGTGTGAGTTTTAGAGGCCGAGGCGAAACCAACAACAGTCATCCTGCCGCTTAGTCGACAGAAGGTCTAAATAAATCTATTTACAGCATCCATCCTAGTGGGATTGCGAAAAAGACAAGTTTCCGCGCGTCTTAATCACCCTCTGGCCAGGACTGTCATTCCATTCTCTTTTCTTCCCAAGAAAAAAGGGGGTTTCCCGTCAGCCCAACTTGGCCAGCCACTCTTGGGATACTAATTCAGGGAGGATTGAGATCTCTGACAGGTCTGGTCGGTAGGTCAGAGGGACGGAGAGAGACTTTGAGATGGAGTTGGAAACAGTCCAACTCAAAGATGATATTCTTCTAGCACCTGATGGTATGGTCACCCCGGACCCGGATTCCTGGCGCTCCTCTCCAGAAAGTTAAAAAAGGAAGGGAGAGAGGATGTGCAGAAGGTGGGGATCAAGGAGAAAAGAGAGAGGGGACGATGAGCAAGAAGAATGAAGATCAATGAGTGACGAAGTGGAAAGAAAGAGGACCCAAAGGAAATAAACAATTATCTGATAGGCAGAGGATGCAGAGACGGTGGTGATAATGAGAATAAAATGTGCATATGGTGACGACTATAGCGATAGAGTCTCCAAAGAAATAGGGACAAGTCATGTGGTTCGAAAAGGGTGGACCCGCGGGCAAAAATCACAATAAAGTCACACAGCTAGAGAACAAAGATTCCTTTTCTGAGCACAGGAGAAGCCTCAGGCAACTTGGCCCTGCTGTCTCTTCAGGTCCCCGCTATGGCTTCCGCCCAAGGCTTTCTCCGGTAAAAGGAAAGCAGGGAAGGCAAGTGCTGCATTCGACACGGAAATTTTATCTGCATAATTTAAAATTTGAACTTTAAAAGGAGTTAATCTAGGTGGCGCGCTAAATGATGTTCCTGGCACAGAGGCGTCCTCGAGTTTCTAGCGGCCCAGGCTGAGGCCGCGGCGCTACAAACATCCGATCGCTTCACTTGGCGCGCCACCGCGCCGCTAAGATGAGGGCTCTCCAAAGCGGCATTGGCTCGTTTCGCAAAGGGAAGCCGAGACACTGCCGCTGCCAAAAAAAATAAAATGGTCTGAAAAGACCGCTCAGCGTTGCAGTATCGGCTTCATTCCATCTTTGTGCATTGTATAAGAAAAGTGCCAAAAAAGCGCGGAAACAGCAACATTTGAGGAAGATGTAATACTGCTCGACACAACTTCTGCTGACTCGCAGCACAGACTAAAAAAAAAGTGCCAAGTACTCTTAGCAGAGCGCCCATCCTCCCTGCTCTTTTTGTGCCAAACCAGCCGCGTTGTCCGAAACTTTCCAACAGTCGGTCGGCTAAACGTTTCATCTCATTCGAAAAAGAAAATTACTCATTCCGACTCATTTAGCCTGCTGGCGTTCACTGACGGGGTCTGACGGATGGGCTGCAAGGGCTCGCCCGGCCGGCTAGACGGAGGCCAAGGCCTGGTCAAGGCCTGCCCAGGGCCTGCCCAAGGTTCCCTAAGGCCCAGCAGGCGAAGCATCTCGCCTTGCTAGCGCGGCGAATGACAACAAGGACCTCGAGGACCTGCACATCCTACGCTCAGCTTGCACGTAATCCTTGCGGGGTTCGACGCAAGGGACGGACGGTGAGCCGGACACTAACATGCTTGAGACCCTCTCCTTGCAGGCCCTCCAGGTCCTGCAGGCCTCAGGTCGGCATGCGCGGCGCCGCGGCGGGTCGGAGGGACCGGGCAGCAAGATTAATGGCGTCCCAGTGTAGGCGCCAATGCCGGCCTGGCTGGGCTAAAGGCTGGCCGGGCCTGCAAAGCCATCATCGCCAAGCCTTGTTGTTGTTGCTCTCTTATTTATTCTGCAGTTCCGCACAGGAATTTGCGAAACATGAATGGGCTTGGGGAGCTGCAGAAAACGACCGCGGGGAAAGCCACTTTTTTGTTGTTGTTTGTTAAAGCGGTCGTTGCAAAGTCGAACGTCAAACCGCCGGAATGCCGTGAGAGAAGCTCACTGTGTCGTTAAGCCGGCAAAAACTCGGATAAAACTTTTACAAAGCCTTTTTGGTTTAATCTGGGACGGGTATAAAAGCCCGGACTACGGTACAGCCTCTTTTCGTTGGTTTGTTTTTATGTGTGCGCGGCACACGATGTTTTAATTGCTGCCAATTTCCGCATTTAACATTCCTGATTAAGTTAAACCTGTTCATTCGCGCCAAAGTCCGCTTTCAAGTAAATTGTGGCGTCTCGTTTCTGACGGTACATTTTCGACTTGAGGTGTCGCGAAGGGCGGTATGTCCTCCAGCGTCCGGTCCCCATTGATTGTGTTCGTGGAGGGAGGTCCGGAACGCGAGTGGAGGGGGGCAGTCCCGGCCGCCCCCCGGCCGCCCCTTGGCCGCCCCCTGGCCGCCCCTGGATCCCAGGGGGATCCTACTCGGCAGGGCCGGCTTCAAAAGATGGCCCTACCTCCGAATAGCTGACCTAAATCCATCTCAGGCACTACGGTATGGGAACAGGCATTCATCCAGCCAGCCAGCTGGTTCACTCTGGCACGACTCGCCCACTCTGGCGCGCATATTCCGCACCGCCACTGCAAGTCTCGGCAAAAGAGAGCAAAAAAAAAGACCCTGCTATTGCGTTGTCGAACACCCTTCGACGGCGTACGCCACCGCAAAAAGTGGGAGAAAGTGACAGGCATCACTCCGAGCTTCCGCCTGCCCATAAAAAAAAAAAACAGTGGCAGGGGCAAGGGAAGGAGACGACGCGGCGTGGAAAACGTGCGCCACTTTCTGTGGCCAGAAAAAGAGTTTTCCGAGATTTCCAAGATGTTTTTAACATTGTTCTCGTAAATAACGAAAAGTCCCGTGCGCACAGTGGAACTAATTATTTCCGTTAAGCTTTTAAGCTTTAGATAACGCCTTCCACCAGTTCACGAGGCAAGCAGTCCTGGAACCCCGGGAGTGGTCAAGTTCCTTTCTGACCTGTCTTGTTGGACAGAACTAAATCCCCCCAGTCGCGGACCAGCAATTGGACGGAAGGGAAACGTCAAGCAGGATTCACGAGCCAGGACCGCGCGAATAGAAGAGGTACAATAATAACAAAAGGAGCGAGAGGGATGGAGACAGACAGCGCGCCGGGGAGCACAGCCACTTCCTTTTACACTGTAAAGACGCTTCCGTTCGTAAAGTAACAAGAAAACCATGCACTACGAAAGTGAGGAAGATTCTGACACGGGCTTGTCCTCTGGCATCTTTCTATCTGACTTGAGACAATGCCACTAACTCCTCCAAGCATTTTCGACTCATCCCTTTCGTGACACCACGAACCGATTTTCGGATAAGCAAGGTCCCGGTGGTGCACGGGCCCGATGGAGCAGGAATTGAAAAGGCAGAGCCAGCCGAGGGGGGATCTTTCAATCAAGGCTATTGTGAAATTGCTGCTGGCTTGGCGAGCGACAAGCACCGCGGGCCGGGGAATCGAACCCGGCTTCTCATATCCACGAGTGAGGCATTGTCTCGCTGCAGTGAAGGCAAGAAGCGAGCAAACGGCAATGAGGATGGCGCTGGTCTCAGACAGAAGCAAACGTATCCCTTTCGGGCAAAGCCAGTCACGCTGGCAAAATTTGGCGTTGTTGGAATTCCCAAGAACTCAATTTACGAAAATCAAGTCACATTTGTTTCTAAGGCAACACATAGTTTAGGAACAAGACTCTCGGCCCCCAGCTGGGCGAGTTAATTCATTTTTCCATGCATGCTGATTCCGCCATGAACAAACTCCGGCAGCGCAAGTTGGGATCGATGCTGTGTTGCTGAGCTTGCAAGGCCCTGGTGTCACAGGGCGGCCGCGGGAGGGGCGCGAAGTACACATCAAGGCCTCGCGTCCTTGGAGGCAAGTATTGTCATCATCTGCGGCACGCATAACCAAAAGACTTTGGCCAGACACGTTGTTAAAATTTTATTACCGGCCCCTTTCCCTAGCTCCTCTGCTTGACCTTGCAGACACGAGCAGTGGGGGCTGCGAGGTCGGGGGGAGGGGGGGGGGGCACTGAGGCGGGGGTTTGGACAAGCCAAGGTGAGTGAACAAGTTAGGGAAGCAATGTCTCATCCCTTGCGCGGCGGCTGGGGAATGGGCCAGGCACGCCACAGCACACGAAGGCACGTGGAGCGGAGAGAACATAACCCTTATTCTTACTCGTGCCTTCAGCCAAGTCAACGCGTACATCTCCTCCTCCTCCTCCACCTGACTGTGTCGGACGGGCCTGCCAGTGAGCTCCGGTATCAGAAAACAATTACTTGGATTCAGGGCCGGTCGCTTCCCCGATCTGATTGGTCTAAGGTGAGGAAGGAGGGGAGGGGGCTAATAGCGTCGGCCAAACCTCCAGCCGCCGCCCTTTGCTCCTCTTAAAAAAAATTAAAAAAAAAAAAGACAGCAGCAAAAAAAATAAAAAAAATAAAATGGCCGCAAGCCGCAGGAAAATACACGTGCAAAATAAAGGAACACACCGAAAAAAGTTTTAGATTTCCGGCATCGGCAGACACGCCTTCATATCCTTTCTGATGACGTTTCCATTTCCGGCGAGGACAGCGCCCGGCACGGCGTGCGGCCTAAATCACTTTCGGCTGCGACGCTGGTTCCATTGTTTTATATTGGCACTGCACAGTTAATTCACTATTAAGCAGAGCCCCCCGAGGCGCGGGCTGGTTGTCGACCGCACCCTTTATTTCTTCACCTCCAATTTAAAAACTTTTTTTCCCTTTCTTTTCCTCGCTCCACTGTTTCCCTGCTTCTTTTTCGACTTGGCCGGGCGGCAGGCTTTTCCAAGTGAATACATTATTAATCACTGCACTCGTCTACGTCTTCCAGTCGGAAGGGGCGGCACGGAAAAGGGGGTGGGGGAGCGGGCGAAAGGAGGGGGGGATGAGAGAGAGGGGAGTGAACGAAAACGGAAGGGGAAGGGAAAGGGCTAAAGTGGATCACTCACATCATTTCAGAATCAGAGTCCTCTCGCCAATGTCCTACTCCAGCAGTGAAGGCCGCCCTATAGGCTGGGCAGAGCGTCGATCAGGAACTACGGAGAGAAAAAAAAAGAGAGAACCTCTTTGGAGCATCTGCAAAAGAAATCCGCCCCGCCTGCCTCTCCTCTCTTCCTTCCAATCCACACTGCTGGAAAAACGTAAGGGAAAAGTAAAGCACATGACAATTAAGTATGCACCTGGAACGTGTGTGATTGGGAGAGACACGAAAAAACTCGTCTTTATTTTCACGCGTTCCGCACGTAACTGTAATTGTTTCCGATGCGGCATTGTTCTCGAGAGAGTACGCACGCTTCGTGGGACGGACTCTGCGGGCCATGCACAGTGGGCCACGCACAGTGGGCCACGCACAGTGGGCCACGCACAGTGGGCCACGCACAGTGGGCCACGCACAGTGGGCCACGCACAGTGGGCCACGCACAGTGGGCCACGCACAGTGGGCCACGCACAGTGGGCCACGCACAGTGGGCCACGCACAGTGGGCCACGCACAGTGGGCCACGCACAGTGGGCCACGCACAGAGGGCCACGCACAGTGGGCCACGCACAGTGGGCCACGCACAGTGGGCCACGCACAGTGGGCCACGCACAGTGGGCCACGCACAGTGGGCCACGCACAGTGGGCCACGCACAGTGGGCCACTAGACCTACGCTTATTTTTTCAAACGGCGAATTTTTATGAGTTCCGGGTGTCAAAATGACTGAAATGGTGTGAAAACTCTTGGGTTCAAGTTTGGAATTCGTACGACCACTCTAAGCCGTGCCCCAAGGGATTTCATTTTAACATGGGGCTCTTATGGAGAAAAGTCGCAAAAAGAACTAAAACGGGTTTTTTTGAAATTTTTCGCTTCTGCATGCACTCAATTTCAAAACCAAGCACATTATCGTCATCTACGCCCAAAAACGCATTCAAAGGTGTATCGGATGCAATTTTTTTTCTTCCGCAACCTCGTTTTCAATGAACGCCAAAACCCCACAAAACCGCCTTTTAGCCGGCTTTGAAAACAAGATCCCGGGCTAGAAAAATCGCAACCGATGCATCGTTAAATGCGTTTTCGGGCGTAGATCACGATAATGTGCTTGGTTTTGAAATTGAGTGCATCCAAAAGCGAGAAATTCCTAAAAAACCCGTTTTGGTCTTTTTTGTGACTTTTCTCCATAAGAGCCCAATGTTAAAATGAAATCCCTTGGGGCACGGCTTAGAGTGGTCGTACGAATTCTAAACTTGAACCCAAGAGTTTTCACACCATTTCAGTCATTTTGACACCCGGAACTCATAAAAATTCGCCGTTTGAAAAAATAAGCGTAGGTCTAGTGGGCCACGCACAGTGGGCCACGCACAGAGGGCCACGCACAGTGGGCCACGCACAGTGGGCCACGCACAGTGGGCCACGCACAGTGGGCCACGCACAGTGGGCCACGCACAGTGGGCCACGCACAGTGGGCCACGCACAGTGGGCCACGCACAGTGGGCCACGCACAGTGGGCCACGCACAGTGGGCCACGCACAGTGGGCCACGCACAGTGGGCCACGCACAGTGGGCCACGCACAGTGGGCCACGCACAGTGGGCCACGCACAGTGGGCCACGCACAGTGGGCCACGCACAGTGGGCCACGCACAGTGGGCCACGCACAGTGGGCCACGCACAGTGGGCCACGCACAGTGGGCCACGCACAGTGGGCCACGCACAGTGGGCCACGCACAGTGGGCCACGCACAGTGGGCCACGCACAGTGGGCCACGCACAGTGGGCCACGCACAGTGGGCCACGCACAGTGGGCCACGCACAGTGGGCCACGCACAGTGGGCCACGCAGAGCAGCTGAACACACCTCTGCGTGTTTGGCGCGCGTTCCCTTCATCGCCAAAGACGTCAAAGGGTCCCAATGGCGCTGTCAGCAGACAGGCCGCTTTCTCTCTCGCTCCCACGAGGGCCCCACGAGGGCCCCACGAGGGCGACACAGCGCCGCGGCACTCTCGTAATTGCGATGTGCTGATGGCAACGAGACGGCCACGCGTCCGCCATCGACGCAAAATAAAAACACCGTCGACATGTGTTCCCCATTAGCGCCCTCTGCACATCGGGCGCGCCGCCGTATCGCCGCGCACAGTGGGCCAGCAGGCCGGTGGAGGCCTCAACACGCCTCAACATCCCGAACGGGGTTGGGGCTCCGGCCTCTCTACATGGGATTCGAATCGAAGGTGTGACCCCACCAATGGATTGCTCTCCGAATGAGGAATCCGTTGGTGGGGTCACACGTTCGGTTAGAGGCACATTTAGCGACTCTGGAGCTCCAAACGTGTCCGGGATTTTGGCCGCCTCAACAGTCTTCTAGCCTAGCCCACTGTGGCGCTCTGTCCCGCTCGCACTGGCGTGTCGTGGGGCGTGCCGTCGGGCGTTCCGTGGGGCGTTCCGTGGGGCGTTCCGTTGGGCGTGCCGTGGGGCGTTCCGTGGGGCGTGCCGTGGGGCGTTCCGTGGGGCGTGCCGTGGGGCGTGCCGTGGGGCGTGCCGTGGGGCGTGCCGTGGGGCGTGCCGTGGGGCGTGCCGTGTCGGCAAGAGAGACGGCGCGACGAAACACCGCCGCTGGCGTCACACATTCCAGTGCCGCCACCCTGACGGAGCATTCATTAGCAGAGGTAGGGGGGAGAAGGGTAATTTAACGGGCGATCGTCTAATCGTGTTCGGTGCGGCATGCGTCGGTGTCGACGCGCTTAGTGTTTGATTGCATTGGGTCGAAGCCCCCCCCCCCCCTCCAACAGAAAGATGCGGCCGTGTACACTCCGATACAAAAGAAAAGGAGAGACCGTTTGCCGTTGTTTTTTTTTATTTTTTATTCACACCCCTTATTTTGCCCCGTCCCGTATTATTAAAAATACGAAGGACGGGCATATAGTATCATGCGTGATGTCCGTCCGTCCGTCCGTCCGAGGACTTCCCGCCGTCCGATCTTCACTAAATCTGGTATGCAGCCTCCCTGGGTGACCTTAAAAGCCGCCCGGTGGCAGCAAATCCGATCCGAGCCCCATGGGCGCTGCTCCAGGTGCATCATGGTCTACATGGAAGAGAGTAGGATTCCGACAACGGGTACATCTAGAAGGGCGTGTAGGGGTATCTTTGGAATCGGGTACGAGACAAAGCCAACGGTTTCGAGCAGAACAGAGAAGTTCGGACTAAGTTCGAATCCCGATGGGGTATGTAGGACCAGAATTTGTATCGTGCGTTAAACGTTGTTTCTTATGTTTGAGAAGGCCGTGCAGATAACGAAAATGACGTCCATTGGTACCCCAACCTTGATCCTTAAATTTTTAAACCACGAGACGGGCCGAAGTTGCCGATTTGCATCGCAACTTTTCCTGTTATTTCTAGACGCGACGACAATCCATTGCAAAAGGAACACTGCTCTGCGCTGTGCTTCTCCTCTCCTTCTGTTGCGGCAGGTGAGGCGACTCCCCGCCGCCCCGCCGCGCCCCACCTACCGCGCCCCGCCGCGCCCCGCCGCGCCCCACCGCGCCCGTGTCCAGAAGGCTGCAAGTTTGGTCGGTCGAACGTGCGGCAGCAAAGAGCGGCGCCATTTTTTAAATCCCTGACACGAACCGCAACGCGCCCGCGCTCATTTATTTGCAAAAAATGTCCCGCGTCCCATCCGGGCCTTCCGGGGTTGGCGGCACTGCGAGGCGCCACGGCGCACGGTCGGCCAGAAGACCGTCGAGGCGGCCAAAAGTCTAGACGCTCCAGAGTCGCTAAATGGGACTCGAATCGAACCTGTGACCCCACCAACAGATTCCTCGTTCGGAGAGCAATCCATTGGCGGGGTCGCACGTTCGGATCGAGTCCCATTTAGCGACTCTGGAGCTCAAAACGCGTCTAGAGTTTCGGCCGCCTCGACGGTCTTCTGACCCACTGTGCGGCAGGCGAAAGATAAGCAGAGGGTCGCCGCTGCCAACCGCTAAACGCAAAACTCGCCGCGATACTGCGCCCGGAAGGGGGCTGCGTTTGGTAGGTTGGTAGTGCGGCGGATGTGGTTTCATGGCCAGAGACTCCGAGCCAGCGCCAGAGCAGTGCCGAGGCGGGAAAAAAATAAAAAAAAATAAAAAAAATAATAATGTGGAACGGAAAGTGCGCAAAATTAGCAAGGGAGACGCTAGAATCGGCAGCGTGGCCGCAGAGTCCGCTCGGAGAGAGGAGGCCAGCGGCCGCGACCGCCGCGCGTCCACCACACCCCCGCCACCAGTCACTTGATGTCACGGCACGCTTGCTGTCTCTCTCGCGCTCATTGGCCCCCACAGGGGCCGGCGAGGCGACGCACTGCAACGCGGCCCCACGGTACACTATCCGGCCCTCGCAGCTTGAGAGACCATCCCCTGAGGAGGGGGAGGGGGAGGAGCTGCGAGATTATGTAAAGTGCACCATGTGACGATGTGCGCCTGGACGGACTGGTCGCAACAAGGGAAGGGTGTGAAGGAGAGGAGACGACTGGAGTGTGTGTGTGTGTGTGTGTGTGAGAGAGAGAGAGAGAGGGGGAGAGAGAGAGAGAGAGAGGGGGGGGGGCGGGGGGGGGGGTGAGCGGGTGAGTGGGTGAGTGTGTGCACGTGTGAACACAGGGGGGAAAGGGGGCGAGAGCAATAGGATACCGGAAAGTGTGACGCTGGTCCGGACCAAGTGTGACCGCTGGTGAGAGCAGGCGAAACAGAGGCAAACTTTGGACAAGGGTAAATACAGCCGGCCGCTGTGCTCCGCCGCTCCGCCGCTCCGCCGCCGCAGGGTGAACACAATAAGAGACGAGCATCGCCACACCAGAAACACAGTCTGGTCGTGTCGGCCGCCGGGGGCCGAGAGGGGCTCCGCGCACGCCACGCACGCCGCGCACGCCACGCACGCCGCGCACGCCGCGCACGCCACGCACGCCACGCACGCCACGCACGCCGCGCACGCCACGCACGCCGCGCACGCCGCGTGTTAGGGCGAAGCAGGGCTGATTCGGCACGAGACCTGGGCACCACGCTGCGCCGCGGAAGCCGCGGAGGGAGGGAACAGAACGGACAAGAAAAATAGAATCGTCTTCGCTTTTCTAGGCGTGGCGGTCGCATTCTCATAGCGGGTGGCATACGGGATATGAAATGGAATCGGGGGCGGCACTAGGGGGAGGGGGTGGTGCTAGGGGGAGGGGGCGGTGCTAGGGGGAGGGGGGAGAGGGGTCGAGATGACGGCCTTAGTGGGGCAAGGGCTGGGCACAACTATAGGGAGGGTCACATGCATACATTACACGCTCGAGTCTGCGCTAATGGTCAAACTGCGGAGGGAGGGAGAGAGAGAGAGAGAGAGAGAGAGAGAGAGAGAGAGAGAGAGAGAGAGAGAGAGAGAGAGAGAGAGAGAGAGAGAGAGAGAGAGAGAGAGAGAGAGAGAGAGAGAGAGAGAGAGAGAGAGAGAGAGAGAGAGAGAGAGAGAGAGAGAGAGAGAGCAGGGGAGGCCCCCTTTAGTCTGAAAATGTGAGAGCCCGCGCACAATTTATGGACGGTTCAAAAAGTCGGCCGCGCATAACGTAGGATTGCCCCCCACCCCAACCACCCACCCCTTGCCTCGCAGCGCACGCGCGTTAGTTGCAAAGACACCAAACACTTTCACAAATCAAGCGGGCAGCACCAGCATCTCGGCCGGGCGAAGGGGACTCTAAGAAAACCAAACCTAACCTAACCTTCCCGTCGCGGTGAAGCAGAGAAAGGAGCAGCCAGCGGGCAGCCAGCGGGAAGCCAGCAGGCAGCCAGAAGGCAGCCAGAAGGCAGCCAGCAGGCAGCCAGCAGGCAGCCAGCGGGCAGCCAGCGGGCAGCCAGCGGGCAGCCAGCAGGCAGCTAGGGACGAGGACAGCGTGTTAGAGGAACTGCCGCCCAGGTGCGCATGGACTCTGCAGTTAGGCTCGCATTCGCGCCGAAAGTCTGCGTCGCTTCATTTTTCAGTCTTCTTTAGTTTTTTCCACACTGCAGGGGCAGGGTTCTAGGGCAAGCCGGCAGGGCCAGGGTCTTCGGGGCTTCACTGTCACAGACTGTCCCTTGTGTACCTGGGGCGGGGCGGGGCGGGGCGACGCGGCCCCAGGGCAGCGAGGGTGTAGGGAGACGAGACTCTCTGTCCCGACAGTGGTAAAGCCCCAAGACGGCGACCAAGGCACGCGGAGCGAGCGGAGCATGGAACGTGGAGCACAAGAACATGGTCCGAGGGTGGCCCCGCCGGCCAGCGCGGTGTTCACGTCCACCTCTTGTCAACTCTGGCCGCGACTACGGCCAGACTGTCGGCTTTGCCAGGGGTCCCTCACTCTGAATTTGCCCGGGCGACGACCACCAACCTACCACCCGACCATGCAGGACCTGTGAGCGGAGCGCATAGAATGGATGGGTGGGTTTGGACGGGTTTGTACTGATGAGAGGGTCGGATGGAAAAGTAGAAGCGGTAGCAAAGACCGCTTAAAAAAAAAAAAAAAAAAAAAAACTGTGACGTCCCGTGCATAATTTCCACAGGAACATGGTGCAGGGAGAAACGAAAAGGCACCTTGGGCCGGGACCGCTCCTCTCAGTGGGCCAGAAGACCCAAAAGAGTTTAGGCTGCCTGCGCGGCCTTCTGGCCCACTGTGTGCAGCACCGGAGGGCCGCAGCAAGGCACCGCAGCTGTCTCGGTGGCGGGAAAGGACATTCCTGGCGGAATACGTACCTAGAAGACGGGGAATTCAGTTCTAATTAGGGCGCGCGGTGGTGTCCCGGGAGGCTGCTGGCGAGCTGCCACCGCGCTGCAGGCAGGGCCGTCCTGGTTGGTCTGTCACGGATATGCGCTCCCCTTCCCCAGGGCGGCCGTGAGCGCCTCTTCAAGTGTGTGCACGCCCTGCGGCCCCGCCAGCGCAGCCAGGCCGATATATCACCGGGCGTCATTTGAATTTGCCGCCAGGCAGGCAGGCAGGCAGGCTGGCTCGGTGTGTGACTGCCATTTGTTTGCAGGTGACGGCCCAAGCCCTGGGCTCCGCCATGGCAGCGCGCGGCTCCACCGTGCGGGTCAACGCCGGCACCCGCTTCACGCACCGCTCCCAGGTAAGTCACACCCACCGCACCGGACCAAAAAAAAAAAAAAAAAAAAAAAAAAAAAAAAAAAAAAAAAAAAAGGACCCCGTTTTGGAGTGCAGAGCAGTTGATCCGAGCGTGGGACAGGGGATTTGCAGTAGAAGCTTATTTCGGGCAAATTTTCACACAAAGCGAGTAGAAAATGCGACACGAAACGGGTTTGAAATTCGACTGACAAATCGCCTCCGAAGCGGATGGGAGTTCCCGCTTCGCCCGAAACAAGCCGAAAGGTAAATTTTTCAACAAACACGGAAAACGCCAAGTTAATGTCATTGTGACTATCACAAAAATAAACTTTCCTTTAAAAAAAAAAAAAATTACACTTATTTTGACGCTTCAGTCCGTCATTGGCCCCATTCGAGACCGCGTGTGTTCGTGTGGGACTTCGGCCTCGTCACCGCTTCTTGGCTCCGCTCGTTCCGGTCGCTCTGCTCGCTCTAATCGTTCCGCTCGTTCCGCTCGTTCCGTTCGTTCGCCTCGTTCCGTTCGTTCCGTTCGTTCCGCTCGTTCCGTTCGTTCGCCTCGTTCGGTTCGTTCCGCTCGTTCGCCTCGTTCGGCTCGTTCCGTTCGTTCCGCTCGTTCCGTTCGTTCCGCTCGTTCCGTTCGTTCGCCTCGTTCCGTTAGTTCGCCTAGTTCCGTTCGTTCGGCTAGTTCCGTTCGGTACGCTCGGTACGCTCGCTCGCTCCGCTCGTTCCGCTCGTGCCGAGAGGGCCGTAAAAATCCGCCCCCCCCCCTGTATCGAGCAACATCCCCCCCACCCTCTTCCCTCCGCTTCCTGCTTGCCAAAGTGTTGACACATTTTTTGCACGGCTGCGCCTGGGCGGGCGCGGCGGGCGGGCCACCCTCCAGAATCCTGCCCGCATGGAGCGGCTCCGTGGACCCCCGCACCGTCTTCGCCAGACTCAAAGAGTCCTGCCAGTCGCCAACTTCGAAGCCCACATTTAAATTGCCCCCCCCCCTTCCCCCCCCCACCCCCAACACGCACACACACACCCTTTAAACTGCCAGAGCCTCGGCACAGAGTCCGCGCCGCTGCTGTCACGAGCTGAGTGCACGGCGAGTGAAGAGGCTCCTCGTGGAATATGATTCTCCCGCCAAACCGATTCCCTGCCCCCCTCCACCTTCCACCCCCCTCCGTGGCCCGCATCAAGGCAGACGGCGAAGAAGAGTAAATACAAAAGGAAAAAAATATGTGATTGATGTCCCCGAAGATGTCGCTCTTCCCGACACTGTCAAAAACTTGGCGCCATCTGCGCCAGCGCGCCAGCATGGCGACAGCGCCGACACTGCAATACGGCCGAGGGGGGGGGGGGACAACTTCCCACATTCATTGTACAAAATTTGAACACATTCCCACATTCTGGAGGGTAAAACGCCTGTAGGTAGGCAACAAGTGTGACAAATAGAGCAGAACTCTTGCACGTTCCAACACATTCCCACATTCATTTGTACACAACATCTTACAGTGAGTCACCCCTGAAATACGGCACTCCGCAGAGCGGCGGCGAGGCGGCTGCACTGGTAAAACTAAGGCGTATTATTACGCCCTTCGTGAAGCGTACAGTTTGTACGCCCTTCTTGAAGCGTACAAGAGCTTATGCGCTCCTTCCCTCCTACCTAAATGCATGGGGGAATTTCCTTGAAGCGTAGTTGTACGCTTCAAAAAGGGCGTAGAGTCTCCAAGCGCAGTTGTATGCTTGAATGAAGCGTAGAACTACGCTTTAGTTTTACCAGTGTGCGGCGCGGGAACAGAACAAAGCGTTCACTGAAAATTGAATGGTCGGACACAAGGCCGAATTACGGCGTGAAAGAAAGGTCACGCCACAAAATGGCGTGACAGAAAATTCACGCCGAAGAACGGCATGACGCGTGAATCAGGTCATGTGGCGTGAATGTACCATGTGGCTTGGTGCGCACAATGCGTTTTACGAGAAAAGGCATCACTGGTAAGACTAAAGCGTAGTTCTACGCTTCATTCAAGCATACAACTACGCTTGAAGACTCTACGCCCTTTTTGAAGCGTACGTACAACTACGCTTCAAGGAAATTCCCCCATGCACTTAGATAGGAGGAAAGAAGCGCATAAGCTCTTGTACGCTTCACGAAGGGCGTAATACTACGCCTTAGTTTTACCAGTGATGCCAAAAACCGGCACGACAGGAAATTCACGCCGTGATTTTCTGAGTCACGCCCATTTTTGGCATGACTTTCCTGTCATGCTGTTTTATGGCGCGAGACTTTATTCGCGGCCCTGCAACGGCATGAGGTCATGCCGATAGATTTTCAGTGATTGCAACAAACAACCAAAGCGTTGCAACAAGAGTATACAGCGTTGTGCCGCGAGCGACAACCCGTTTTGCAATCGTCGCGTGGACATGATTGCAAAGCACAGCTACACACGCTGCGATCGCAACGCACGTTAAAGCGTGCGAAGCGCGCAGCACGGGAACACGATACGATGAACAATGCAACGTGATACGGAACGTCCAAAGCAAAACTCCCCCCTCCAAAAAACAAAATGGCTAAAACGTTGAGACGAGTCGCGCGCTGGAAAGCCGTGGGGGTTTGATTAAAAACCCGCTGTTCGCAAATAAAATAATCCGTCCGCGTTCTGCGCCGTGGCGCGCCACGCCAGAGCGTTGTCGAAACCTGACTGGGGCGTCAGGAGAGACGCACCAAACATACGACACGCCCTACACTGTTAGGGAAAAATACTGGAAATTTCCGGAGAACTTATTCCTGGGGGAAAAAGGCGCCTCTGCGATCTTAGGAAAACTTACAAACGCTCGTATGTTTCTATTTTGAATGAGTTTTCAATCGGTTCCAGTTGGAATTGTGTGTATTTTACCTCACTGATTGAAAAATAAATAAAAATTGGAAAATCCCGGGCTTAGTGTACTACGCGACTGTTTACCCCCTCGGGAACGACGTTGTCTTCTGACCCACTTTGCTCCGTCTCTGGACCCTGCTCCTGCTCCGCCCTGCTCTTCTCTCCTCATTGCAAATCCATTTGCCAAGCACCGGCGCTGGTGCGATCCCGACCGAGGCGGCGGCGCCGGAGAAAAAACACACCACGCAAACAAAACAAACAAAAACACATTTCGCGGCGGGGAATTCAAAACGGCGGCGGGGTGGGGAAAAATGTGAGTTTGCTGCTTGCTTTGCTCCGCCGGCTTGGCCAGCCTGGCGTGCGCCGCAGTGCATGATTCGCACGAATTCACGGGCTTGCTTCCCAAGACAAGGCGGATTTCGGACCACCTCTCTCTCTCTCTCTCTCTCTCTCTCTCTCTCTCTCTCTCTCTCTCTCTCTCTCTCTCTCTCTCTCTCTCTTTCTCTCTCTCTCCTATTACCCACGGCCACCTCGTTTTTGCGCGCAATTCCCGATTGTGGTGCACCAGGCGGACAGAAAGGGGGTGAGAGAGAGAGAGAGAGAGAGAGAGAGAGAGAGAGAGAGAGAGAGAGAGAGAGAGAGAGAGAGAGAGAGAGAGAGAGAGAGAGAGACAGAGAGAGAGAGACAGAGAGAGAGAGAGAGAGAGAGAGACAGAGAGAGAGAGACAGAGAGAGAGAGCTATGCTAGCCCGCACAGCACTCGTGCTACGCGGCCTGCCTATACTCGGTTCGCAAGGCGCTCTCACTCGCGCAGCCGCAGCGCTCTTCTGGCTCAGTCTGTCTGACTGTCTGTCTGTCTGCTGGGCATGTTTAGCCCGTCCAGTCGGCAGCCAGGTGCCCTACACTTTAGGCCCTGCACTATATGGGTGTAGGCCCCACTGAAGCTCGGCCACGGCCTCGCCGGAGGCCCCCCCCCCCCCACCCACCCTGCGCATGCACGCACAACCCCAGACGGATCCCAGAAGGGCTGATTAGTATCGGATTACCCAAGGGCCAAGCCCCCCCACCCCCACCCCTCGAGGGGCCCCCTTCCCCCTCTCACCCCGCGGGGCTGGCTGCAGACCGGGCAAGGCAAAGCAGAGCGCACCGAGGCGCCATCTGCAATGCCATCTGCAGGCCGCCAGCACAGTTCGAGAAAATCTCGAATCGAATCTCGAAAAATCGCTTCGAATCGAATGAACAGTGGGCATAACTGGCACGTTTTCTGTTGTTGCCCAAGAGCAATGACACGTGGTCGGCACCACTGCTAAAAGACCATCGATCGGAGCGAAATAACAGCCAACTTCTTAATGCCCCTGGCAGCTACAGCTCGGATTGTTCGCTGATACTTTTTTATTAATTGTTCCGGCCGTATTGGGCGGGGTCTGCTCTGATCTGCAGGCGGCACGGCCAGCAGCGCTTGCATTCAACTGGGATGGATTTCGGATTTCGGAGGGGGAATAAACCGACGAAAACCAGAGACAGAAAGAGAGATTTTTTTTAAAAAAAAAAGTGGAAGAAACACTGTTAAAAATAAGTTGGGGACGCTCCGCGGAAATTGCTTTGCGAAGCTCCAAATTTTCGGGCTTTGTTTTGCAAAAAGATTTGTTTATGCTGTACCTGCCAGAAACGCTTCCAAAGTAGAAATATTTAAGGATTTGGAGTTTTCCGAAGACAAAAGGCATTTCTCCCGACGCCAAGGGTGCCCAAGATTATTTTTTTAACAAGCCGGGCGCCTGCTGCTGCACCCACCCAGTATTAAAGGCTCCTCTGCGCAAACTGGGGACACAATTGGGGGTGTGGGGAGTGGGAAAGTGGGGGAAGGGAGTGGGAGAGAGGCAAGTAGATGTAAGTGGATCAGGGAGCGTGCATCGTGCAACGCGTTCTCGGCCGGCGAGGCGGGCGAGGGAGCAGAGGGCACGGTGCAGCCCTTCCTTTAGGCCCTGCAGGGCTAACAAGGCTTCGTGTAAGGCGGAAGCAGGCGGCTGCTTGCCTAGAGCGGCTCGAGGGAGGACAGCCTCATTGGCGTCTCAGAGAAGCACCGAGGGAAGCAGGCAAAACACCAGGCCTGCAGCCTGCTGCACGGTGGGCCAGAGGACCGTTGAGGCGGCAAAAATTCTAGACACGTTTTGAGCTCTAGAGTCGCTAAGTTAGACGCGAATAGAACGTGTGACTCCACAAATGGATTGCTCTCCAAACGAGGAATCCATAGGTGGGGTCACAAGTCCCATTGGAGTCCCATTTGGCGACTCTGGAGCTCAAAACGTGTCCGGGATTTTGGCCGCCTCAACGGTCTTCTGCCCCACTGTGATGCTGGCTTCAAGCCGTTACCAAACTTGCCTGCCCTGCCCATTAACACTTTCCTTACTACTTGCTGTGCAAGTTGAACCAGCAGCTTGTCGCACGCGCGGCCTCCACTGAAAAACCAAACGTGGTCTAGACCACACCAACTGATGCGGTCAAATGAGTGCTAATTCGCCCGCATCAGTTGGTGTGGTCTAGACCCCGTTTGGTGTGGTCATTGCATTGAAAGCGCACAATAAAACGTGGTCTAGACCATACCAGAGCACTCCAAACGTGGTCTAGACCACACCAGAGCACTCCACCAACTAATGCGGGCAAAAGTGGCACTTATTTGACCGCACCCATGGTGTTGTCTAGACCACGTTTGGTTTTACAGTGAATTGGCCCGCGTTCATGTTCAACATGATAAAAAAAAAGCGACACTTTTATACATTAGGGCGGCAAGGCACGGCCTGTGTACACTAATTTCCTCGGTGAGATACGCGCGTATGGCCGGTAAAAACGGGGCCACGAAGATGGCTTGCTTCGACTGACTGGAGCGGCGCAGGAACATCGTTTGCCCCGCCCCGCAGCCGCAACCTTATCACGGCACAGCGCCCTCGCCAATCTCAGCGGCGGCACACTGCGCGTACAACGCGAAGAGAAAAAAAACAAGACGTTCCTCACGGTACAAATGCCTGTCACCAGGCCAAAGGCACAGGCGACTCGCTATCAATCTCATCACGCCCACTCAGTTGTATATTATTCTAGTCGGTTGCCGCCACTTGGACCACAAAAGGTTCTGCAAACGCCGCGGCGCGCGCGATGAAGCGAAGCAGCGCGGCCCACTGTGCGGCCCACCGTGCGGCCCACCGTGTGGCCCACCGTGTGGCCCACCGTGTGGCCCACCGTGTGGCCCACCGTGTGGCCCACCGTGCGGCCCACCGTGTGGCCCACCGTGTGGCCCACCGTGTGGCCCACCGTGTGGCCCACCGTGTGGCCCACCGTGTGGCCCACCGTGTGGCCCACCGTGTGGCCCACCGCGTGGCCCATCGTGTGGCCCACCGTGGGGCCCACTACGCTGCCCACTGTGCGGCCCACTGTGCGGCCCACTGTGCGGCCCACTGTGCGGCCCACTATGCTGCCCACTGTGCGGCCCACTGTGCTGCCCACTGTGCGGCCCACTGTGCGGCCCACTATGCTGCCCACTGTGCGGCCCACTATGCTGCCCACTGTGCGGCCCACTGTGCGGCCCACCGCGTGGCCCACTATGCTGCCCACTGTGCGGCCCACCGCGTGGCCCACTATGCTGCCCACTCTGCGGCCCACTGTGCGGCCTACTGTGCGGCCCACTGTGTGGCCCACTGTGCGGCCCACCGTGCCGCCCACTGTGTGGCCCACTGTGCCGCCCACTGTGCGGCCCACTGTGCGGCCCACTGTGCGGCCCACTGTGCGGCCCACTGTGCCGCCCACTGTGTGGCCCACTGTGCGGCCCACTGTGTGGCCCACTGTGCGGCCCACCGTGCCGCCCACTGTGTGGCCCACTGTGCCGCCCACTGTGCCGCCCACTGTGTGGCGCCCAAACCGGCCAGCGCGCCTTTTGTTTTCAATGAGCGCGTCGCGGCGCCGCCATGCTGGATGTATGGAAAGATTAAAGGGGCAGTAAACGCGGAACGCCAGGCCAGTGAATTGGGGTACTAAAAGCGGAAACGGAAAGGGGATGACGAGGGGGCGGGAGAGAGGGGGGGGGAAGACGGAGGAGGGTCGAAAGAGGACGACGACAACGAGGAAGCCTCGAGGTAGCGAGCCTCTTTCAATCACACGGCCGGCGCGTAGCACCGCAGCCCGGGAGGGCCTCCCAGCCAGCGTCCCATTGCGGAGGGGGGGGGGAGGGGGGGCCTCCCAGCCAGCGCCCCATTGCGGGGAGTGGGGGGGGGAGGGCCTCCCAGCCGCACCCATCGCGGGGGGAGGGCCTCCCAGCCAGCGCCCCATTGCGGGGGGAGAGCCTCCCAGCCGGCGCCCCATTTCGGGGGTGGGGTGGGGGGAGGGCCTCCCAGCCAGCGTCCCATTGCGGGGGGGGAGGGCCTCCCAGCCAGCGTCCCGTTGCGGGGGGCGGGGGGGGGGGAGGGCCTCCCAGCCAGCGTCCCGTTGCGGGGGGCGGGGGGGGGGAGGGCCTCCCAGCCAGCGTCCCGTTGCGGGGGGGGAGGGCCTCCCAGCCAGCGTCCCATTGCGGGGGGGGGGGAGGGCCTCCCAGCCAGCGTCCCGTTGCGGGGGGGGAGGGCCTCCCAGCCAGCGTCCCGTTGCGGGGGGGCGCGGGGGGGGGAGGGCCTCCCAGCCAGCGTCCCGTTGCGGGGGGAGGGCCTCCCAGCCTCCCCGCAATGGGGCGCTCCATTGCAGGGGGGAGGGCCTGCTCCCTGCCAGCGCCCCATTGCGGCGGGGGGAGCCCACACACCTCGATATCCGGCAAGGCAGGCAGACAACATCTGAATTCCACACAATTTGGAGCCGTATCTCAGCGACGCCCAGGCCGCAGTCGTCTCGATGCGTGCGACCTTAGAACGATAGCAGTCGCCTTTGCGTCAAACTTCAAACAATTGTTTTTTATTCGTGCATTTTAAGCGTATGCTCAGTTACGTGCAAAACCATGCACAAAAATATCGTACAGAAAATTTCAAAAATTACTTAAAGGGCCAGACTTTAAAAAAAAAAAAAAAAAAGAGTTTTGAGACAAACTTCTTAGGCCACCTCGTGCCATAAAAAAAAGTGCATGGTAATTTACTAGGTGTGTGCGACAGTGACTGTCCTCGTGCGTTCGACCCGTTGCAGGTGCTGGCGGCCCTGGCAGTGTCGCTGGGCCCGTTCGCCGCCGGGCTGGGCAAGGGCTACAGCTCCCCGGCCATCGCCTCGCTGCAGGAGCAGCAGCGCGTGCCCCTTGACCCCGGGGGGGCGGCGGGGGCCGTTGGGGGCGGCGGGGGCGGCGGCACCAGCTTCACGGTAAGGCTACAACAACTCGACGGAGCATCGCAAAGCACAGTCGGTTAGAAGACTGGTGGAAACGGTCGCCGAACGAGGAATCCATTGATGGGGTCACCGCATTTCGGTTCGAATCCCATTTAGCGACTCTACAGCTCAAAACCCGTCTAGAGTCTTGGCCGGCTGCCTTCTCGCCCACTGTGCATAGTAAGGTCAGCTGAGCTTTGCAGAGAGTGCTGACTGAGCGGTCCGCGGCGGTCCGCGGCGGTCCGGTTGCAGGTGTCGGCGCAGCAGGCGAGCTGGGTGGCGTCGCTGTCGCTGCTGGGCGCGCTGCTCGGCGGGCTGCTGGGCGGCGCGGCCATGCGCTTCGGCCGGCGCAAGGTGCTGCTGGTCACGGCCGTGCCCTTCAGCGCGTCCTGGCTGGCCACCGTGTTCGCCACCAGCGTCGAGATGATGTTCGCCGCCGCCTTCGTGGGAGGCTTCTGCTGCTCCATCGTGCTGCTCGTCACGCAGGTGTGCCAATCTCCAATCAAATCGAAATTTTCCATTTAATCGCATTGAAATTTTTGATTTGACCGAATCAAAATTTCTAATTTACTCAAATTGAAATTTTCGATTTAATCTAATCGAATTTTTGATTTAATCGAATCGAAATTTTGATTTAATCAAATCGAAATTTTCGCTTTAATCGAATCGAAATTTTCGATTTAATCGAATCGAAATTTTCGCTTTAATCGAATCGAAATTTTCGATTTAATCGAATCGAAATTTTCGATTTAATCGAATCGAAATTTTCGATTTAATCGAATAGAAATTTTCGGTTTAATGGAATCGAGTTGACTTGCCGCAGGTGTACGTGAGCGAGATCGCGGGCCCGGACATCCGCGGCTGCCTCAGCGCGGTGCTCAAGATGGTGGGGCAGGTGGGCGTGCTGCTCAGCTTCCTGGGCGGCGCCTACCTCGACTGGCGGCAGCTGGCCATGGTGGTGGCCGTGGCGCCCGTCATGCTGTTCGTGAGCGTGCTGTACGTGCCGGAGACGCCGTCCTACCTGGTGCTGGCCGGCAAGGACGACGAGGCGGCGCGCGCGCTGCAGTGGCTGCGCGGCCCGGACGCGGACGTGGGCCCCGAGCTGGCCGTCATCCGGTCCAACGTCCTGGACGACGGCCCCCCGCGCAGCCCCGCCTCCCTGGTGGCGGCGGGCCACAAGCTGCTGCGGCCCGCGCTCACCACGTGCGGCCTCATGCTCTTCCAGCGCTTCTCCGGCGCGCAGGCCTTCCAGTTCTACGCCGTGCCCATCTTCCGGCAGACCTTCGGCGGCATGAGTCCGCACGGCGGCGCCATCGCCGTGGCCTTCGTGCAGCTGCTGGCCTCGCTGCTGTCCGGCCTGCTCATCGACACAGTGGGCCGGCTGCCACTCCTCATCGCCTCCTCCGTCTTCATGTCCATGGCGCTGGCCGGCTTCGGCTCCTTCGCCTACTACATGGACGCGCAAGTGAGTCTAGCCTCTCGCTCTGGCCTCTCTAAGTCTCTCGGAGTCATACTCTACGTCTCTCTAGTGGCGCTGCACAAAGGGCTGCACAGTGGGCTCTTCGAATGAGGAATCCATTGGTGGGGTCACACGTTCGGTTCGAGTCCCATTTTGCGACTCTGGAGCTCAAAACGCGTCTAGATTATCGGCCGCCTGCGCCGATCTTCTGCAGGGTTGTTAACGTTAATTTCAATGAAATTGCGCACGTTTATCTTAACAATTTTGTGTGTCAAAAAAATAAAATTAATGATAACTTATATCCGTTAGTTCGAGTCGACTCACAAGAGTTCAAATTTTGTAAGAAAATTTTCAGTGCAATAAAATTTGTAATGCAGTTGGCCATAGAAGGTCAAAAAGTCAAAATTAACGGTGTTAATCGTTAACGTTAATTTTGACTTTTCGTCCTCCAGTGGCCAACAGCATCAAAAATTTCATCGTACCAAAATTTTTTCTATAATATTTGAACCTTTGTGGGTCGATTCCAACAACCGACAGAAAAAAATGATAATTAAACTTTTTTTTAAATATAAATTGTGAAGATAAGTGTGCGCAAGTTCATAGAAAAATTAACGTTAACAACCCTGATCTTCTGGCCCACTGCGGCCCACTGTGCCGGGGCTGCAGCGCGTGGCAGCGCGGCGGGAGCGCCTTGCGAATCGCGGGTAGGCTGGCACGCAGGGCCGCCCCGCCGCCGGGACTGCCTACCCTGGATTCGCTGGGCGCTCCGCGAGCCGCTCTGCACTGCGCACTGCTGTCTGACTGTGCGCGTGTAGTGAGCCTCAGAGTTAGGTTAGGTGAGGCTCACTGTGTGCGTGCTTGCCATGGGTTGACCACTTCTTATTTTGGTGTACACACGATTCCGGATTCCCACGATCCCTGAACGAATCCAATTGAAAAAGTGAGGATATTTAAAGAAATTTCTTTGTTTCTTCGTGTTTTAGGCGGTTTTAGGACACTATTGCAAGATTACGACGCCATACCTTTGAAATTTTAAGGATTTTATATAACATTTCGAAAAAATTACGAATGATTCCCAGGTTGAGTGTACACATGATTCCCGGAGTGGGTAACCCCTCGGTGCTTGCCGGTGCTTGCAGGGCGACCGGATGGCGGCGCTGGGCGGCAGCCACGACTGGATCCCGCTGCTGTGCGTGCTCGTGTTCACGGTGGCCTTCTCGCTGGGCATCAGCCCCATCTCCTGGCTGCTCATCTCGGAGCTGTTCCCGCTGCAGTACCGCGGGGTGGGCTCCTCGCTGGCCACCAGCTTCAGCTACGCGTGCGCCTTCGTGGGCGTCAAGACGTTCGTGGACTTCCAGCAGGCGCTGGGGCTGCACGGCGCCTTCTGGCTGTACGCCTCCATCTCGGTGTGCGGCCTCTGCTTCGTGGTGTGCTGCGTGCCGGAGACCAAGGGCCGCGGCCTGGACGAGATGCGCTGGAACACGGCGGCCACCACCACCAACACGGCCTCGGCGGCCGCGGGCGTGCGCCTGGCGCCGCCCACCATGGGCCAGGCCGGCCTCCACCACCAGCTGGGGCACGGGCCGCATGGGCCGCCAGGGGGCGCGTAACTAGGGGCCCCGCTGTTCCCACCCCCCGCCATGGGGCCCAGCGCCATGGAGCCCAGCGCCAGGCTCGGACGACCCCATCTGGGGCTCTCGGGGCACCCCCTGGGGCCCATGGGGCAGCCCATGGGGCAGCCCATGGGGCAGCCCATGGGGCAGCCGCTGCCGCTGGGACATGCGGGACTCGCGTGGTGGCAACACACTCACCGCGACGCGCGCCTCGAACGCGGACGGAGCACCGCGCCGCGCGAAGTACTGGTGTAGGGACAGCGGGCCGAGACAGGCATGTCGGCACGGACAGACAGACGGACAGCGGGCAGCGACAGGCATGTCGGCACGGACAGACAGACGGACAGCGGGCCGCGACAGGCATGTCGGCACGGACAGACAGACGGACGGCGGACGGACGGACCAACGACCGACGGACAGCGACACGGCAAAGTACTAACGTAATCGCGGAACACAACTCTGTTTGTTTTTTGTTTTTTTTTCCGCCAAGCATAATCGCCTGCCGCTTTCCGCGCCACTCGGCCGGTCCGGGCCCATGCCGGGCCGGTCGCGTCGTTACGTCGCCGCCCGCAATGCCGAGAGCATTCGGTAGAGTAGAGAACATGCCTCGTGTCAGTGGTTTCATCAGACCTTTTTCAGTTTTTACTTGGGAAATATTTTTTATCAGAAGAGCGGAGCTGGATCTTTGCTATTAACAATGTGGAATGTCAAGGTAGTTCTGGAATGGCGCGTGTACATCCTCTGCACAAACAATAACAGAGACAAGCACAAAACCTCCAATGTGGTATGCCTGTGCACGGAGGCCCATGACGAGACGTTTTGTAAATACGTGACAATACATTTGTACTTTGTGCCTTCCTTGATATGATAAAAATTCTTTTGTGAGATAACTCTTCAGTTTATTTGTGAATGCTGTGCTATTTCTTGTAAAATCAGACATACTTAGAGATTGGTATGAATTTACATTCACGGTGCCCGATTAGGAGAGTATATTTTATAGCAAATTACATTCTGTTAAATCTTTTTCTATTTAAACTTAAGACAATAATATTCAGGGTAGTTTGTGAGGGAGGGGGTGGGTGGATTATTACTTGAAAATGGAACTAAAATAGAAGCCAAGCCTATACTGCAAGACAATTTCATTTTTTCTTGTCAGCAGTTAAAGTTCATTTTACTAAAGCCAATAACAAGGACAATATTGTTGATATCAGGTTTCATATCAGTTTTGAAGACATGCATGTTTCGAGTGACTAACGACTTGGTTCTGGGTGGAACTCAAAGTATAACATTTCTTAGACAATATATTCCCTTAATTTGTTTTATCATATATAATATTTTTGGAGCTTTGATAATATGTTTGATGATGTGTTTGATCCTAAAGAAACGGATTTTTTACTGCGATACTGGCGACAATAAATGCTGAGTATTTTGTATTGTTAGGTATTTAGATATCACTACTAGAGACTGCTAAGCCAATAAGTAAAAAAGAAAAATGTACAAAATTTCCTCAATTCTTCAAACTGTTAGATAGTTTCCAGACAATACTAATAATATTGACATAATTTTACCTCTCTAAGGTGCGCGATATTAAAATTTGATGGTTTTCTAGAGCTACACATTTTCATATCATTTGTCGCATATCATCATCTTCCAAATATTGAATGCTAGTGCCAAGATGCTAACTTGGGCATTCAAACACAATAACCAGAGGAATCTTCGACTTCTTACTTCAGGCTCATTTTTTATGGGGCAAAATAGATGTAGAATTTAGAATAATGCTTCACTAGACATTATTTCCCACGGACCATTTCATTAAAAAAAATCGAGGTTACTTTATGTCCGAAAATTGCATGAATAGCTTAAATGCAACACATATTGAGCCCGCATTACATCTCAAAACCCATTACATTTTTAAAAAGTAATAAAGGTTGCTGTGCAGTCTCATACTGCTATATGAGCAACTTAAAAATGAGTCTAACTTTAAAAGATTCCATTAAAAGATTGTGAAACTTTAAACTCTCATCATAGGAATAGATAAGCCTTAACATGCTCAACCAGTATAGATATTTTAGAAAGTACACTATTATCTGGAACTGGAATGCTCTTGGATCTTTTCACAAGACACTTAAGTCACCATTGATCTTACTGAGATTAGCTTATCAGCATCCCAGAAATTTACTATGGTATCTCATCTTCCTTTTTTGTGATACGGTCCAAATGCAAAACAAGATGTAACGAATACACTACAGGTTTCTATGTTGATAACAACGCAAAACAGTCCGGGTAGTGCATTCCAATAGTTTAAAAACATACTTAAAGACCATCAACGCCTTAAAATAAATCTAGTAATAAAATTGTAAGTCAATTAACAATCATACGTGACGGCTGTAAAAGTTTGTAAAAGTGATTCACGCACAAAAAATAATGTATGTGTTTCTCCAGAGTATGCAAAGATGCAAACAGACATGTATGAAATAGTACAGGCTTTCAAGTGCGTGACTGTTAACACGCAGTGGTAGGAAGGGTCATTAGAGGAGCCTCCCCTCGCTTCACATTTAACATGTGAAAATGGTTAGGTAGAAAACTGAGGTGTGAGCAAATTAGAGGTGTGCGAATCATAATCATTGGAGTAAGAATCAAACTAGATCAAAGTGCTAATTGCTCAACTTTTTCTTACATTAAATCAAATCTTCTCCAAAGTTTGGACACCCAGTAAATCAAAAACAACTATTCTCTAGAATGTTTTTTTTTTTTTATGATTAGGGGGGCTGTGGTACTTAATTATTCTATTTAAATTGCCGAAATTAGATAACTGTGAGAAGTAATGTATCCATAAAATACCCACTAGTACACAAATTACTGTTTTTGTTCTGTTTGATTCAATTGGGATAAAATGATTCACACATCTCCAAGGATAATTAGAGCTTCAGTCTAGTAGAGGATCAAGAGCTGCTGACTTTTCCTCTATGCGGTTGGTACTTTTTGGTATGTATTCAGTTCTAAATTGACTGGATTTCTATGTAAAACGGGATTTTGTAAATTTAAGTGTAGATTTTCTTATGTAATGCGGGTTCACGCTTGCATCAAGCCTTGTGGGAGTCAATGAATCGAGTGTTAGACAATTGCTCAAGACTTCATGAATGAGGATGAAAGCAACCCTTTGAAATCTATGTAGATTTGTGTTGAGCTTTCTGTGACCAGTAATGCTCTGTGTAAATCTGACTAAAGTGCATGTTAGCCAGAACCATGCAGAGGGTACCTGCCATGCTTTTGGGTAATTTCCTAACTTAAACAGTCAGGGTCCTGAATACCGTGACTTTGTAACCAAGGAAATTACACTGTCAAGTATTTTAGTACTTAAGCTAACTGATACATATTCATCAGTTGCAAAAGCAGACAATCAACATGCTGGATAGACAACAAGTTACTGTATTTTCTTTATGCTAAGCGGCATATTTATTCCACACAGAAAGTTCTAAAGTAGTGACAATAGTTATCATATTAAGTCTGCTTGATAACATGTCCTCCATGATGACAATAATGAATTTTTCAATAAACTGTTTGACAATAAATTTTTAATATGACAGATACATTATTGTTATTGACTTTTCTTGACCTACAGGTATACCATGATTTTATGTTAGTCATGGTCAGAATTTCCCTGTCCTTGACAACACACATCATTACTCAAGAAAACTAGAAGTTGGAGACCATAAATTTCTACACAGAACCACACAGGCACAAGTCTAGAGCATGCCCGAAAGTAAAATGCTTTCACAACTTACCAAATGCAGGGACGGAGTTGTAAGTGTCACAGTCAACCAAAAATGCACCCGATTGCGTAGCTCCCATGGCATGAACTCGCTTTGTGAGGAACTCGATCACTTGTGGACCAGTCCGATTCTCTGTCATGGGATAATGTTGTACACTGAAAAAACAAAATTTCATCCAGTCAACACCTTACAGTTGCAAAGAAAATAAACAATGATGAATAGTTCGAGAAGTTCTTGTTTAAATTTCCTCTAAACCTAAAATTGTATTGACCAGCCAAAGAACAAAAGGAACCATAGAAAAAGGTTTCAAGACTGTAATAGTGGAGGTAAAATAATAATTATACATATGCGTGCATTTTAATTTAGTTCTGCGTCTCTGAATGACAGGTACATTAGGAGTACAATGCTGCCGTGCCGGTTCTTAAGCAGCGGTCGGGGGCATTGCGGAAGGACAGGATGACTTACATTGTAACACCCATCCTGGCGCGCCTTTCACGATTCACGGTAAGTTGCAGGCACTGAACATTGGTTGTTGAACCTGAACCCAACACTTAACAAATTGGACGCGAACGCAAACCGACCGAAACCGACTAACCAACCAAAACAAACAATAACAACAACAACAGGGCCAAGTCGGATCTGACTCAGGGCAGGAATGGCAACCTAGCCTAGCCAAACCCCCCGGGTTCAGTTTTTAGGGCGTAATCTGTATTTTTTCTCCCCCTTTGAAATATTTGGTCAGTTTCTTGTTGTTAATGTTTTTTTTACTAGCTTAAATGTGATCAAAGACGGTGATGGGAGCACGGGAGCAGAGCAGACCCTCAGAAGGCTCCTCGGTTGATCGTCGGTACTAATTTCTCATATCCCATGGATCTCAATGTGAATAGGACGTTAGAGTCTGTCGTCTGGTTTTGCTGACAGCAAAAATGCGAAGCTTGGCATTTCCGGTAGGTCAATGCACGCTGAAAAGTGATACGTAAGCCAATGGCTCACACTCGGAAATTCGATATTGTTTTCACAAATGTCAGGCTGGAGAATCGTTGTCATCTTCGCAACATGTAAGTATTTGCTTGACGGTAAATCGCAACTTTTGAAGAGGGAGGAAGGAGCTGTCGTCTGCGAAGTGTTCACAAAATTACGTAAATAGCAAGTCGGGTTTTGGAAAGTTAACGGTAAACTGGGACGCAAGTCGAAAGTCCGGTTTTTGATCATGCTGGATAACCCACATATGCCGCACTCGGCCGCAAGACTTCGAACGCATAGGCATTACTTCCAAGTCCTGCAAATATTGATTTTTTTTTCGTGGTTTCCACTATGATATGCTCCATGAAAGTGTAAACCGTGGTGCCAGCGTGTTGTGGTTGTTGACCCAGGTTATAATATGAGGCATTTTGATAGTAATGTAAGTTTTGCAGTGTTTTCTTGTAAATGCAAGTGTTCAAAGACTTCTGCGGCTGTTGAGTTGGGCACGTACTTCTTGTTTGTCACAGGAAACATTTCAAAACTAATGCTTATGTTTCATGTTGCCTGTGTGTCATTATGTAGGTTGAAGTTGTGATCCTTGCATTTTTTGGGATACTGAATTTGTGTGTATTGCTTAATGTTGGTTGTTGAGTATTTTATTTTGACTGTTGTAGCCCTGTGGTAGTACATGCGCTCATGTGAACTATCTTGCATGGCTTCAATACAAACATGTCACGTATTCTAAGTAGACTGCACAGTCAGAGTCCGCTTTAACTAAAGGCGAGATGTATTTCAAAACTGTCATGCAGTAGTCTTTAGTGCTTCGGTAGTTTGGATTTTATATTGATTTTGTGACCATTCGCACCTTGCACTTTCATACTAAACCTTCTTTTCGTTTCTCAAGCTTTTTATCTTGAGGCTTGTTTAAGTTTTAAAATTTTATCTTGAACCAGGGGGCTGGCAATGTACCCTCTTTAAAAAAAATGGCTGTGCAGACATTCACAAATGTTCCTTAAACATGTAGGGCCTGCACATCGCCAATCATAATTGTTTGCTGTGTAAGTGCAGCTTATCTCCAGCTCCTGGTACTCCAGGTATGCCAGGGGAGAGGAGGGGGACGGGGTAAGGCACCTTATCCCGGGCGTGTTGAAACAGGTCGTAGGACGGGCAAGACAGCACGGGCAGGTCAGGACAGGCCATGGCCCGGGCCCGGCGGGTGGAAGGGTCAGGGCACCACGTGATCAGCAGGCCACGCTACAGGGTGGCTGTGGGGTGCGGGTGCGGCGCATGGTCCGGCGGCGGAGGGTTGGGGGGTGGGGTCATCGGGTTGGAGGCGGGGGAGGGGGGGGGGAACCAAGGACCAAAGGGACGACGTCCTTAGCCAGAACCAGAAGACACAAGACACAGCTTCGCGGTAAGTGTGAGTGCTGGCCGCGGGACTAGCCAGCCGTCAAGTTTGTGCCGGCCGGGACTGGGCTGCAGCCGGGCTGGCTGGGACTGCCAGTGTCTGCTGAGGTGTGGAGGCGGTGAAGGGTTTTCCCCAGCTCACCCCGACCTGTGTCAAGGTTCAAGTTCTGTGTTTGTGGAAGATTGTTGCATTGGGAGCCGCCTGTGCAAACTGATTTGATTGGCCAACATGAATCCCTTGTGGCCTTTTTTGCCTACGTTTGCTTCTGTTAGTTTCCACTTTACTTTCCTCTGTCTAAGTGGTGACTTGTTCAGTGTGAACAGTTTTTGAACTGACAAGTGCTTCAGTCAACTGCAGTATGGTTTTGTTGTTTTTTTCAGGTGAATATGACTGGAGTGGAGATGCGTGGTGGCGGAGCCCCCGGGCCGGGTCCTGGCCACGGCCTGGGGTTGACAATTGATGCTTGTGTGGAGTCTGATGGTCGACACTCTGGGGGTGAAGATATGGTTGATGATGACTGCAGCGAATCAGGACTACTACGCTGTGCTAGGTGTGATTTCGATACTCCCAATAGGATAACATTCATCGCACATTTATCTGAGTGCAGTGGTGAAGGTATGAGGCTGTACTAAAAACGTTTCTTGATTTGTTATCTTGGTAGCTGGCCTTGGTGACACTCATATTCTTGTTTCTATCTTGCCAGGACAAGTTGTTGAAGGTGGTGACACTTCACCTGATCGCCATAATCGCAAATTGTTTGAGTGTGATGTATGCAACATGAAATTTTCTAATGGAGCCAATATGAGGAGACACAAGATGAGGCATACTGGAGTGAAACCTTATGAGTGTCGAGTTTGCCAGAAAAGGTATTGTTTCCGTCTAGATCTGGGTTCCTTCATTCCCAAAAGATAGTGTGTTGTTTCTTGTTGTTGTATTTTTTATTTATTTTTCAAATTGTTTTTAATCAAAACCAATTGTTCAAATTTCCAGGTTTTTTCGGAAAGACCATTTGGCAGAACACTTTACCACACACACTAAAACATTACCTTATCATTGCCCAATCTGCCACCGTGGTTTCCAGAGACAAATTGCCATGAGAGCTCACTTTCAAAATGAGCATGTTGGTCAGCACGATATGGTCAAATCTTGCCCACTATGTTCTTTCCAAGCACCATCCATGAAGAGTTTGCGAGTTCATTTTTTCAATAGGTATTTACTCTTATTTTATTTGTCAGTAAATTCATTTTTTCAATTGCGCTCCCTTAACAATGACTGAATTTGACATTTCAGGCACGGAATTGATCTTGATAACCCTGGACCGTCTTTGGGCATTGAAACAAGTGGGAATCCTGGGGTGAATGGTGGCTTAGGGGCAACTCTAGGCAGTGCCATAGCTGGTGCTTTGGTTGGGAGTCCTATTGAGTCTGGAGAGAGCACACCTCCTATGCACTTTCTGACTCCTCATGTTGAAATTTCAATGGCCGACCCGCCCAGTGCTTACTCTCCCAGTCAGGTAAAATACGCTGTCTGTTAACTTTGTGTTTATTTGATCATTCCATCTCGTCTTTTAAACGTATTAACCCGCTGTTGCTTTGTTGTTATTTTCCGTTTCAGAATGAGCATGCCAATGCGAGTGGTGATGTCAGTGGAGACCCAAGCTCCCCCCAGTCTGGTGACTCTGCCGGTTTGCCTGCAGTCAACATAAGCTCCCTTCCCATTGCGCGGAGGGATTCGCCTGACCTTGGTTTAAACAACACCGTTGCCAATGGCTCTCCTCCACAAGATGTCTCTCTCTTACTTCTCCCAGTTAAACAAGAAAATTTCTGTGATGCTTCTATTGGTGCTGTCAGTTGTGGCAGTGGTAGTGGCAGTGGGGAGGAGGCAGACGACGATAAGCAAGGTACCAACAGAGCAGTCAACCTGACTACCTGCAAAGATTCAGCAGGGAACTATACTTCAACAAGGCTTATTAAGGTACAGCCTCTATCTTTGCATTTTTTGCTGCATCAGTATGTTAATATGAGGGCTGTTATAAAAATACTAATAAATACTCTTGGTTCAATCAGGTATCTCCACTCAAGAGCCTGCTGAGAGATGATGGGAAACGACCACGCCTAACATCGTCTAGACCACGACCTGAACTTCTTCCTGTTAATCGTCCAGCTCTGAGTGGTCCTCCTCCTCCAGATCCCAGTTCAGCTAATAACGCGCCATCATGGCAGCTCCCTCCCAAGCTTCAGTGTAATTTCTGTGGTATTGCCTTTCCCGATCAGACATTGTATTTCATGCATAAGGGTTGCCATTCGGATACAAATCCATGGAAATGTAATATTTGTGGTGAGCAGTGCTCTTCAGTTTATGACTTTAATGCTCACCTGCTCAGCAAATCTCATCAATGAGTATATTCACATAGCTATGCACATTTCATGCACTGTTTCCCTGTCACTTTAGTTTGGCTTTTCAGTTGACTTTTTAGGTGTGGCCAAGATTGGGGAACCAAGAAGTACTGAAGCAGATACTGTTTATGTATTCTGTCAGTATAGCTTAATTGCTGTGTAGAATTTAGACCTGAACTTTGTTGCCGCTTGCATTTATTTATGTGTGCTTTTCTGTGCCTAATTTATCGAATTCTAGTCAAATAACAAAGTGCATGAAAGATTTATGTTGTCTTGAGGAGGTTTCTAGTTATTTTAAAATTTCTGCACCTTATGTGTACAGATATTTATTGTTATTTCCTGTAGGTAAAAGAGGTATAAAATACCTAATGAAAATATACTCAATGTGAAAATTCAAATGGAACTCTTGATCTTGCGTAGCTTGGCCCTCTTGGCAAAGAATATTCTACTCCTTATTAACTTGAGGGTCTTAAGAAATGGTATGTTTTCATAAACCCTTTTCAGAATGTAACAAAACATTTCTGGGCCAATACATTCCGTCCTTTGTAATGACTTTGAGTCTCGTAATCTTTGTATAATCCTTTTGAATTTTTTTTTATACATTCCAAAGTAATGAAAAGAAAATTGTCTCTGCTTGGCATCAAATGTTATGTGAACTCATATTTTTGAACGTTCATGTTAAGCATCAACATGCGCAGTCATTTGTATTTTTATCAGTAGACTGCTATTTTTAAACTGATCTGGTTTTAGATTTAGTCAGAGATATGTGTAATGTTTCTTTTCGATCTGCTTGTGTTGCTCAAGTATTACTTTTGTGCCTAGGAATTGATTGCAGTCTGTATCTGTGCCTTTGTAACTGATTCCGTCCATCGGTAAGGTCCATTTATAGCCTGATGTTAAGTTAACTTGTCTGATATGATAGAATGTAGCTAGATTTCACGAACTGATTGCTCACAGAATGATTACTAAGGCTCGAAATTATAGATAGGTTATGTATGCAAAACCACGCAATGTAAGATACATTTTCTATAATGTACTTAACTTGCACTTGTTGCTCAACACTATGCTTATGTTATACTCTCTGGTTAGTGAACAGTTCAGTTTCATATGATTGTATTTTACGTTGAATATGGTTGTGTTCAATGCTGCAAGACTTATCAATATCTGTAACATGCTTGTTCCACTTGGCTTTGCATTTGAAAGGAACACTAACCCATTCGAATGGATCTGCTGAATAGTTCTCTCTCAATTTGAAATTGACCCAGTACCAGCTAGAGAGCAAACAAGCGTCTGATAGTCAATACTCTTCACTGAAGAAACCAAATAGTTATGTATTTAATGCACACTATATTTAAGTGTTGTTTGTCTTGTGTGGTTCTAGTGTGCTGAGGAGTGGTTGTGACCTAGGTATTTTTAATGAAAGTTGTTTGTTCTTTGTTGTGGAAGTTCTGTATAAATACCATTTTAAGTCATGCATGAAATCATGTAGATCTTTGTTGAAATTATTTCATTTGAAAAAGAAGTTAAAATATATCTTGAGTTTGCTAAAGATTAGAGAAATGTGAAGCATGTTGGAATGCCTACCATGGAGCATCTGTAGCACTTCGGTAGTCAGGGCATTCTCACACTTGGTATAATACATGCTGAATGTATCTTGAATGAGATTTTTGCCATGAGATCATTGACAAACTGAAAATCTTTCCTCCAACATTAAGATGCCAGTTATATAATTTTAGAGAAGAGTCTCATAGCTTCAAAACCAAAGGGTACTGAGATTATGTTGCATTCTATTTACATTCCTTTCTATAATCTCTGTTTTGTTTGCTCAATGTGTTTTGAAGAACAGTTTTGTTATGTTTTTTGTGTTCACCTCACTGCTTTCAATTTGAGTACAATGTTTTTATAGACTTTATTTATTGACTTTTTATGTTTCCATTTTCCTGTAGACATTCCTGTGAATAATTTCTTGAATATAATATTGGAAAAGTTCATCATGCTGACCCTACTTGAGACATGATCTCTTTTGACAAGAGACTTGTTTCCTCCCTCTCCTAAGGTGTTTTATTTCTTTTTTTAAGAAAATAAATAAACAGGGAGATTCCTCTGTAGATACCAACTGTATGCATGGTATTTTCTTAGTTCTCCTAACCAATTTTCTGGAGCCGTCCATACTTTTCATAAAGTTGGTATCCACAGGTGCTAATGGGTTCGATTTTTGTTTCCAGAAGATCTAAATCATTAGGCTAATTTTTTTAAGCCAAATTAAACCCTTTCTTTTTGTGTACGGGCATGTCTTGTCTCATGTCCATTTTATGATAATACCAAATGTTAAGAATGACATTTCAAATTTTGTACTACTACACTTAAACTATTTATTTATTTAATAGATGTTGACTTGTTTTCTTTGTCCACTCATTGCAAGTTTTGTGCAATAGTGTTAGCTGAGTTTGTTTTGAATGTTTTTTTTTTTTTTTGTTTTTTTTGTTGACTCATTTTAGTCCACTGTCACTGGAGTTGTTCATTTCCTTGCATTTGCACATTTTGTCCTCCATCTATAGTTCCTTGGTTTTGACTGCAGTATTTCTTATGGAGCAAGTTTCAAATGATCGTAGTTGAGTTGTATCAGTTAATCTTGCTGCACTTTCTACATTGATCACTCAATTATTTATCTTCACTGAATTTTGTGTAAAGTTTGTTTGAGCTGTACTATTCCCGTTGCCACATTCACACAATTCCTATTACAATTGGTTTTACTGCATTTGTAAAAGGGTACAGTTATGCATATCTTTTGGCACAAATTTTTAGATGTGGATATGAAAGGCCTTTCTTTTGTCAGTGTTGTTATCAGGAAGGCTTTGGACAGTGAAGCAAATTATTCATGACTTGGTGTAATTTTCTGAATAACTGACCCGGGATGAACAAATTGTCCCCACTTCTATATAAATGAAGACAATTGAATTGTGTATTGTGAGCTTTAATGCAAACTTGATACAGCCAGCATCCTAATAAAATTTTTGTGGCAGCTTTATTAATCTTTATTACCTCATATCCTACAATAAAAACTAATCAAAGTTAGAGAAAGAGCGATATATGTCACTCTGATGGCCTTGAGGCCTTGTCCACTGCACTCTTAAATCTATTCACAATGAGCAATGTTCAGCAGGCTCTGTTTGGTTATTAACCTTCTTGATCACTCGCTTCCCAGTCTTTCCACTTCGACCTGGAGTGCGCACAGAAGCACCGATTAGCGACCGGTCTGGAAGTACTTAACGCCATAAAAAGGGAAGGTAAAGTAATTGGGACTCACTGGTTGGCGGTGCGGAACTGATGGTAGGCGTTCCTCCACTTGCGACTGGCGGCCAGCAGGGACTCACTGTCTGGCTGCCTCGCGCTTGCCCTCTCGGGACGCGGCGCGGGGGTGGCGCGGTCCTGCAAGCGGTGGAGCCATTCATTTGCCGTTGCACTGGGCGGGACTTGGGACTTCCCCGTTGGAGGTCCACTCACGTCCAAGGCCTCGCTGAAGGCATCCACGGGGGTGAGGGAGTCGCTGGCGGGCCAGGACGACGACGACACACTGCTGCCGCTGCCGCTGCTGCTGCCGCTGCCCCTCCTGGCGCGCTGCAGGTCGGCGTCCTGGCCGGCGGGCTGTCCCCACGCCTCCCTCCTCCTCGCCTTGCTCCTTCTCAGCGCGAGGCACAGGTTGCCGCAGACGACGCTGCCCGACGTGAGCGGGCTGGGCGCGTCCGTGTCTCCGTCGCCGAGGCCTTGGCCGTGGCCCTCGGCCGGGGGCGGCTCAGCGCGGGGCACGGCGGTGGACGGGCGCGTGGCGGCGGCCGGGGGGCGGTGGGGGGTGGCGCACGAGGCCGTGGCGGGCCGCGGCACCAGCAGCGGTCCAGTGCGCGGGCTGACGCCGACCTGGACAACGCGATGACTGAACATGACGGAGAGGAGCTGCTGTATGATCCAGGACGCGGAAGCAGCGGTTAATTAAGTCGAGTTGGGACCGTGCACTTTTTGGGGGACCATTTTTGTGAATGTCATCCAAAAATAGATGGACGGGACTCGTCTCACCCAAGGGGTCCCCCACTTAAACAATCTGTGTACGCTTGGAGGAGACAATTCCATAAGCTTGCCTCAAAAACTGCAGCATTTTTGTTACGACACTGACCTCTCCAGCCGCCCTCGCCGACGTACGCAGCGCGCCCGCCCACAGGGTGGCGTCGGGCCGCGGCCCGCTGCACGCCCCGCTGCTCGTCGAGTCCTCCGTCTCGGACGCCGCCCCGCTGGCCCCGCTGGCCCCGCTGGCCCCGCTGGGCTCCGCGATGTCCTCGTCGGCGTCCTCCTCCTCCCCTCCCTGAACCTCCCCCTCAGCCGCCCCGTCCTGGCCGGCTGCCGCCGGCGTGGTGTCGCCCAAGGACAGCGACGCGGTGGAGGTGGAGTCCGTGTCGTCTGGTCATGAGATCGCAGCTTCGGTTCATTTGATCCACGCGCCCGGCGCCCGCAAGGCCCGTTTTTCCATCTACGAGTCCCACCCGCACCCGCTGGCGGTCGTTGTTTGAAGCTCACCGTCCTGCTGGTAGCTGCGCAGGGCGACGCCGTCCAGGGTGGGCAGCGCGGGCAGCATCTCCCTGATGGCCGCCCTGTAGCCGGGCTTGGCCGCGCAGGGGTTCTCGGCCAGCACCAGCTCGCGCAGCAACGGGCACACCGTCAGGAAGCCCGCGTACCGGATGTCGTGCACGCGGTTGCTGCGGGGAACAACGCGAGTGTGTCCCACGGCGCGGGAGGGCGTTACGCCATTGGTGGACTCTCTCTCTCTCTCTCTCTCTCTCTCTCTCTCTCTCTCTCTCTCTCTCTCTCTCTCTCTCTCTCTCTCTCTCTCTCTCTCTCTCTCACTCACTCACTCACTCACTCACTCACTCACTCACTCACTCACTCACTCACTCACTCACTCACCCTCGCAGGTCGATGTGCTCTATGTTGGAGAGGCAGGCGAGGTAGCCGACGTCTTGCACGCGGTTGTAGGCGGCGTAGAGCTCGGCCAGCGCCGACAGCCCGAAGGTGCCGTCCAGGGAGTCCAGGCAGCACCGCGTCACCCGCAGCACGCGCAGCCCCGACAGCCCGCAGCCCAGCTCCCTGGAGGAGCAGGACGTCCAGAACCGAGGGGGGGGGGGGGGGAGATCACCAAGGTCCAAAGTGTACAAAGATTTTTTAATTTCTGATTTTTAATTTTTTTATTTTTTTGATTTTATTTAGTTCATTTTTTTCACCTCTTTCGAATATGATTGCCTAACTTACAGGGTTTTTGGAAGTCTTACATATGATACACGAAAGAATGTGAGCTTTAGACTTACTATAAAACCAATTAATTAGTCATAAAGAAGAAATGTCATAAAAATACACTGTAAACCGAGGAAATAGGCAAACGTTTTTCTTTTTTCAGTGACTTTTTTTAACCTTTGATTTATTTTTATTTTTTCAGATTTTAATTTTGATTTTTTTACTCGTGAACAATGAATTTTTGGAGTGCAGCCCCCCCCCCCTCGTCCAGAACACAGTGGGCCAGGCGGTCGAAATCCCGGACGCATTTTGAGCTCCCAGAGTCGCTAAATGGAACTCGAACCGAACGTGTGACCCCAACATTGGATTGCTCTCCGCTTACCGGAGGGAGCCGATGCTGCTGCCGTCCAGGTTGAGCTCAGTGAGGTTGGGCACGTACACGCACAGCCGCTGCAGACTCATCTCGCGGCCGATGACGCGCAGCTTGATGGAGCGCAGCGTGGCCAGGTCCTCGGTGCCGGACACCTGCTTCTGCACCGGGAGGGAAACGTGCAGTGTTGCAAAACGTGGGAAAATTTCCCATAAGGTGGGGATTTTAAGGCCTCAAAAGGCCAAAAGGGGGGAAAAACAGTGTTGCCAGATAAATAGGCAAAAAGTAGCCCAAACACACAGGGGTGCGGCAGGCTGCATCTCCTCCTGCCTACTAGGCGACTTCTCGCCACAGCTGTTCAGTAGCTGCCTAGTAGGCAGGAGGAGATGCAGCCCACCGCACACCTGTGTGTTTGGGCTACTTTTTGCCTACTTTTCTGGCCACACTGGGGAAAAATATCAAAAAGGAATTTTTTTTGGCCGAAATTTTCTCATTCTGCTAGGGTATTTTGAAAAAAAAATCGCCGAAAAGGAAAAAATTGTAAGAAAAGGGAAATTTCGTCTTGAAAAGTTGGAAAAGTCCAAAATCGGACTTGGCAACTCTGGAAACGAGTCCTGCGAGACGCCGTGCGGACAGGCATCCCAACGCGCGGCACGCCGTGTGGGCAGGCAAACCCTCGCGCAGCCGCGCCACGCGCCGCGCTCGGTAGGCAACCCAACGCGCTCGGAGCTTGGCGCGCGCTCGCACGGATTGTTCTCGACCCTGGCGTTTCGTTTTCTCGCTGGAAATGCATATTCCGTTCCCACCGAGACCTGCGGCCCGTGGCAGTTCCATCCCGATTCCGGATGGACCGTCCTTCCACTGCCCGCTGGGTCCACAAGGGCAGTGACTGCGTCTTGACTTCCTGTCACACTGCGCGCGCATGCCGCCAGTGTGGCCAGAAAAGTAGGCAAAAAGTAGCCCAAACACACAGGTGTGCGGTGGGCTGCATCTCCTCCTGCCTACTAGGCAGCTACTGAACAGCTGTGGCGAGAAGTCGCCTAGTAGGCAGGAGGAGATGCAGCCTGCCGCACCCCTGTGTGTTTGGACTACTTTTTGCCTACTTATCTGGCAACACTGCTGAACACCCCCGAAGGCCCCTCTGTATCTCTCATCCCTAGGGAACGGCTCGTGAGTGCGAGAGAGACAGACGGTCGTGTTTGAAATCGTCAGCCTAGGGCCCCGACTCCACCCACAAGCAGCAGCGGGTACCCTGGCCGCCGTGGTGCCAGCCAGAATGCCCGACCCACTAGGCTGATTCCGAGAGTCGTTTTCGCCTCTCTGTCTCTCTCTTACGCATGGGGCGTCCGCATGGGTGCGAGAGAGACAGAGTGAGTCTCCCGTTCGTCTCCCGGCTGGCCGTTGGAGCGTACCCTATTCCACTACAACGGAGCGGAGCGGCCGGCGCGGCGAATCGCACAAGGAAGGTTGTCGCGCGTTGCGCCCCCCCCCCACCTCCCCGCTGATTGGAACGTCATCTCGCTGATCGAGTGATGGTGCTGCTGCTTTTTTTTTTCCCTTTTCTCCGGCCGCGCAAAAGCAGCATACTGATCCCGAAGAGTCGCTGGCTCCTGCGCGTGGCTGCGACGGTGTGGCCCAGTGTGGCCAGAAAAGTAGGCAAAAAGTAGCCCAAACACACAGGTGTGCGGTGGGCTGCATCTCCTCCTGCCTACTAGGCAGCTACTGAACAGCTGTGGCGAGAAGTCGCCTAGTAGGCAGGAGGAGATGCAGCCTGCCGCACCCCTGTGTGTTTGGACTACTTTTTGCCTACTTATCTGGCAACACTGGTGTGGCCCACTAAGATCCTCTGCAACCGAGCAGATCGAGTCACCCGGACACCGCCTGCGAGGTGGGCCAGCGGTCCGTCACGCGTCACACCGGTGTGTCGCTATTGCTATTGCTATTGTAGGCTGGACCACAAATGATCCTCTGCCCTTTCGGATTGTCCCGAGGGGTACCTCACTTCGGAAATGGGTGTACACTGACTAGTTACTGGTCTGAATTTCTAGTTTGATTAGATGGAAAATGTCTAGAAATTCGTAACAAAAATGCTGCAACTAGGGCGAAGTTACGTTGCTGCGCCGGCTTTTTCAGTGACCTGACTGAAACAACGCAGTGACTGGAGTTGAGGGTGTACTATCAGTCTCTAAAGTTTAGTCTGGGCAATACCCTATGCGCGAGAGACTGCTCATAAGGAGACCGTTGAGAATCTCTCGTGCATGGGGTATCGCCCAGACAAAAATTTAGAGACTGATAGTACACTGACTGGACGAAGTAAGGCACCCCTCGGATTGTCCGGCCACGCCGGTCATCCACCAGCACGTGACGGGACGATCTTACTTAGAGGAGTTTTTGATCTCGGCCGACCGCGGACCTTAGCCCAGCGCATCTGGTTTGGGGTGAGAGCCGCCTTTTGGGCAGTTCACCACCACATACCAGTGTGGCCAGAAAAGTAGGCAAAAAGTAGCCCAAACACACAGGTGTGCGGTGGGCTGCATCTCCTCCTGCCTACTAGGCAGCTACTGAACAGCTGTGGCGAGAAGTCGCCTAGTAGGCAGGAGGAGATGCAGCCTGCCGCACCCCTGTGTGTTTGGGCTACTTTTTGCCTACTTATCTGGCAACACTGCCACATACTACCATGGGGCTGCGGGACAGGGCGGTGGCCTACCCCGCAGGCGGCTCAGCCCAGCGTACCTGCCGAATCTACGGCAAAGACCACGGCGCATTCGCAGCGCAGCGTCGTTGTGTGCAGCGCCAGCACCGCGCCGGCCGTAAGGGTTCGGTCTCCGGTCCGAGGAGGTGGCCAGGAGGCAGCCAGGAGGCGCACAGTGGGCCAGAAGACCGTTCAGGCGGTCACAATTCTAGACGTGTTTCGAGCTCCACAGTCGCTAAATGGGACTCGATTCGAACGTGTGACCCCAACAATGGACCGCTCTCCAAATGAGCAATCCATTGGTGGGGTCACACGTTTGATTCGAGTCCCATGGAACGACTCTTGAGCTCAAAACGCGTCCGGGATTTTGTCCGCCTCAACCTCAACGGTCTTCTGAGCCACTGTGCGGCGGCCTGGAGGCGGCCTACTTGGAGGGACAGGTTCCTAGCCTCGCGGTGCCCCACGTCCGCGTGGAGTGGAGTCTCGCTCCGGTGTGCACCGCCGCGCTTCCCGCCCACTGGGGAAGCCAACCTGGTCGCCGATACCAGCCACTATAGCGCCACTTGTCAAGTTTTTGTCCGTTCTGTGAGCGGTTCCTCAGCCGCAGTGCAGCCGCGCCGACCGACTGCGCGCTATCAGGCCAGCCAACCACGCGGAGATAAACGAGTCAATAATCAATTGCGGCAGTGTAGGCTGGCGCCGGCCGCGCCGCGCCCAGGGTGGCGGAGTGACGAGTGGCTCCACACGTTTCGTGTCGGAATGTTGGCAGCTGACGTGCGTTTCGTCCGCGGCGGCCCGACGATGGTGGCAGCACTGCCGGCGTGCATTGCGCAGTGTGCAGTCAAAGCGGGTCAAAGTGATACTCTGCGGTGCGCCTTCGGTCCGCCGGGGTGCGAGCAGAGACCAAGCCTGCCGGACAACCCGGAGCCGGGCGCCAGTGAGAGAGAGAGAGAGAGAGAGAGAGAGAGAGAGAGAGAGAGAGAGAGAGAGAGAGAGAGAGAGAGAGAGAGAGAGAGAGAGAGAGAGAGAGAGAGAGAGAGAGAGAGAGAGAGAGAGAGAGAGAGAGAGAGAGACTTCCCCGCGGCATCAGTCTGCAGCCGCTCCGGCGCGAAACCGGAAGTGCTGGAAAAGCGAGCGACAAGATGCTCAGTTTGGTGAATCCGGCAAAGACCGGGAAAGCAGAAAGTTGCCGAGCGGAGAAACTGGAGGCTGGTCTCGCGCGCGCGATTGCCACCAGAAAAAAAAACAGAAACAACAACAACAACACAAACAATAACACTTGAAGGAATGGAGGGGGGCTGCAGCCTCACGGAGTGCACGGAGTCACCACACATAAAGTCATCATACTGTTATCCAATGAGAGAGCCCATCATTATCCACCGCAGGGAATGCCTGGCGTGCCGCGCCGCCTGTAGAAGGGAGACAGACAGACAGGCAGACAGGCAGGCATGAAATTGTACAAACGTTTGACGTGGCCGCTATTCGTTTCCCTGACTTATTCATTCCCGTCTCCTCTTTTATGCTAATGACCCTGGGTACCCTGTGGCTACTCGGCGCCTCTCTCTCTCTCTCTCTCTCTCTCTCTCTCTCTCTCTCTCTCTCTCTCTCTCTCTCTCTCTCTCTCTCTCTCTCTCTCTCTCTCTCTCTCTCTCTCTCCCTCTCTCTCTCTCGCTCTCTCTCTCTCTCTCTCTCTCTCCCTCTGTCTCTCTCTCTCTCTCTCTCTCTCTCTCTCTTTCTCTCTCTCTCTCTCTCTCTCTCTCTCTCTCTCTCTCTCTCTCTCTCTCTCTCTCTCTCTCTCTCTCTCTCTCTCTCTCTGTCCCACTCGAGACGGAGCAGGTGGACACCGCATCCACATCAGCATCGACATCCAAGTCCCGGGCGGGGCACGCCAGCAGGCTCTCTCGCAACCCCGCCGTGCGCCCCGTCAGTGCGAGAGAGACAGAGCGACGACAGCGGTCTGCGGTGCACGGCGCACGGCAGGGAAGTTCGCTGAAATCCGATATGGTAATGTATTCAACTATCCTTCCTGCCGGGGACCCTCCAAGAATCACGCTCCACCACGGCGTCCCCGGTCCCCTCCCCGCACACAAACGCAACATTATTTCATCAGTGATTTGAATAGGATTTTTTTGCGTGTATTTTAGTACGTCCACGACGAGGGGGCCACCACCCCGGTAATCCCGTGTACAAATTCACTGGTAATCTCCGGTAGTCCACGCCAAAATCACGTAATCCCTGACAAAATTTTGTCATTTTTTAGCGTTTTTGAACCAATTTTATTAAATTTATCGCGGAATCCCTGGTAAAATTTCTGTAATCCCGTAGTCTTATAACGCCTGAAACAAGAGTGGCAGCCCCCTCGGTCTACGTTGGCAACAATGTTGTACAGCATCCGTCAGCGGAAGAACATCAGAGCACGAAGTGCGTAGCCTGGCGTTGGGGACATCCCATTCACCGCTCATGGTTTCGTGGAAACGACCTGGGGCGCCAAAAAAAAGGGTTCGTTGTCTCGACGCCACGGTAGCGTTCACGGCCCGCGGCTCGCCGAGGGCGCCGGCCCGGGGCGCAGTGGCCCGGGCCCACCGGCCCACCCACCCACACGCGGAGCGAGGCGTCAACCGCGGCGAGGCGACGAACCCGCCGCCGCCCAATGTGTCATGCGGAAGGCGCGTCGCGACGCGTCGGCTTGCGCGGCCAGTCTGCCGACGTAGTGCCGACGCCGAGCGAGTGGCGGGGCAGCGGGGCAGCCGCAGGCAGCTGGTGGCAACTGGGGCCGCCGCAGGGCCGGGCGTGCGCCTAAAGGCTCTACAGGCCCTATAGGGCCTTTAGGATTCTAGGTTACAAAAACTAGCCGACTAAACGTTGCAAATAAACAATTTTAGGGTATCAGTCGGTGCGAGGGGTCCATCACTCAGCCCAGGAGTGTACACGGGATTACTGATTACCAGTGACTACCTACAAAAATTCTTTAAACACTCTACAATTTTGGCCAGCTAGGAGCATTTTTTTTGGCCTATTTTCATTAGACTAACCCCCAAAAGCCGATAAAAACAGCAAAAATATCCAATTTTGGCATATGATTACCAATGATTACTGGACGAAGTGTACACACGATTACCAGAGTGGTGGACCCCTCGAGTCGGTGCGAGGGGTCAAGGACGCGTTGTGTGATGATAATCTGCTTGGAGGAAAAGGGGGGGGGGAGGAGGAGGTCGTCGCACGCGCGCAAGTAGCAAAATTACGAGCGCTGACGGCGACGACGCCTCTGCTCGTCAACCTTCCGCCACCATCTGTCTCCGTCTTGTCGACCGTCCGCCTTCGCCAACACCAAAACAATACATGCTCCGGGACACTCACCAGCAGGTGCGGCAGCGTGTGGTCCATGGGCAGGCAGTCGGGGGAGCCGTGCTGCAGCACGGAGGGCAGGCTGCGCTCCAGGTCGAGCCAGCCGTCGTCCTCGTCGTCGCTGTCCGGACTCCACCACGGCGACACCGCCGCCGGCGCCGGCGCTCCTGCGGCCTGCGCGCGGAGCGCGTCACAATTCAAAATTTTTCATGTTACAGCAGATGGATTGAATGCTGGTCGTGTTCGTGTTATGGCTCTGTCTCTCTCGCGCCTCATGCCACTGTAAAAAAAATTTGGTTGTCACTTAATGACAGGTGGGACAGGTGTTTCATGTACAAGATTTGACATGATAGACCTTTACTACGCCAGATGTGACGTTTTTGTTGTGAAAATAACATTTGGTATGGCAAATAGTTCTAAAATGTCAAATCTTGTCCCTGCAGCAGCTGTCCCATTATTACCCCATGCCCCAAAATTACCCCGCAACTGACACTAAAAGTGATGAAAAAAATCATCCAAGCTTTAGTTTGCTGAGCGAAGCGAAGCACCCTGTTTGGGATTTTGAACAGTCAAATTGTCCCCCCCATACCTTTAGTTTACTAGAGGTATCTTCATCTTTTTAATTTTACTATATTCATATATGTATGCATAGGCCCAACTCTATAAGCCAAGCTCCAAAGGCCAAGCTTCATAGGCCAAGCTCCATAGCCCGAGCTCCATAGGCCAAGCTCCATAGGCCAAGCTCCAGAGGCCAAGCTCCATAGGCCAAGCTCCATAGGCCAAGCTCCATAGGCCAAGCTCCATAGGCCAAGCTCCATAGGCCAAGCTCCATAGGCCAAGCTGTATAGGTGCAGCTCTATAGGCCAACATGCATTTGCATCTGCCGAAAAAGCCAGCTCAGCATCAAGGGCGAAGGTCTTCCCCTGGCTAGTATAAAGTGACAACAAATTTTGACAGTGTGGGTGCGAGGGAGACAGATCGTGCTTCCTCACCGGCCGCTGCAGGAGGGGCCGCAGCGGCGCTCCCCTGCGCGTGGCCGCCGCCCCCGGGGGCGGGGGCGTGGGGGGAGCCAGGTGGGCCGCCTCCGGGGGCAGCACGATGGGCTCCAGCACCACGGGGCCTCGCCCGGAAGGCCCCAGAGCACCCGGAGAAGGCCTGGTCCAAGCACACGTCGTGATTCATAAGTCAGCAGGCTCATTCTGATGAGTTGTGATTTCGTCGCCCTGTCTCTGCCGCACTCATGGGAGAGGCAGGGCGACGGAACGACTCTCCGGCGCCACTCATGGGAGAGGCAGGGCGACGGAACGACTCTCCGGCGCCACTCATGGGAGAGGCAGGGCGACGGAACGACTCTCCGGCGCCACTCATGGGAGAGGCAGGGCGACGGAACGACTCTCCGGCGCCATTATCGACGGGGAAGTGTCTGCCTCACCGAGCGGGCGCCACGGCCATGGCGGTCGTCGCGGTGGTCAGGCCGGGCTACTCCGCCGGAGCTCCCCTCTAGACGGCCGCATCACCGCACGGCCAGGACGCCGACGACGACGTGGACCTGTGGCGGGGACAAACTCCATCATTGTGCGAACGCGCCTCGGCTGCTGGGGCCCTCTAGGCTGGGGCCCTCTAGGCTGGGCCCCCGGGGTGACGGACGCCTTCCTGCTGGGATCCCTGGGATCCGCGAGGCGTCGTTCGGTCTCTCTCGCACCCCGGTGGGCCGCCCCATGAGTGCGACAGAGACCGGGCGACGACACGCTGCTGGGCGGAATCAGTCGACTGGAGGTGAAAGCGCGATAGTCCTGGGTCTCGACGCGCGACCCGCGCACCGCGCTGCGACGTGCCGCCGTCGTGTTGTTGTTGTTGTTGTTGCTGGCGTCCCTTGTGTTGTTGTTGTTGTTGGCCGCTGGGCGTGCGTGACCGTGCCTGGAGGTCAAAGCCATCCCAAACTACTTGTTGCTTCTACTCCACCCACACACTGTGTTCTTGTGCATCACCGCTCCGCCTACGCTGCGAAGCGCCGCGCAGCGACCGAGACGTCCGTCCCACAACATCAAAATTCGAGGTCCCAGTGGGCCCGTCTGACCTCCCAACATCTAAATCTGGGGACCCTGGAGCTCAAAATGCCTCCACCGGTCTTCTGGCCCACTGTGGGGCGGTGCCCCATTTCGATAAAGAAAGCTGTGGGTGCGACGGGATAGCGCCGCGCACAGCGCCGCCATTGCCGGCAGGGCGACAAACTGGAATAGAGGGACCGACCGGCACGGCGCGCCGCGCGGCGCCGCACAGTGAACACGGTCAGAAGACCGTGGAGGCGGCCAAAAGTCTGGACACGTTTCGAGCTCCAGAGTCGCTAAACGGGACTCGAATCGAACGTGTGACCCCACCAATGGATTGCTCTCCGAGCGAGGAATCCATTGGTGGGGTTACACGTTCGATTCGCGTCCCATTTAGCGGACTCTTGCGCTCAAAAAAACGCGTCTCCAGTTTTGGCCGCCTCAACGGCCCTCTGACCGTCTTCACTGTGCGCCGCGCTGCGCCGCACGCACAGCGCACAGCGGCGGTGGTCTGCTAAACGCCCCTCTTGTTTACACTTGTTGCGTGAGCGCGGCAGCGCGGCAGCTTCAACACATCACACGGCCGTACGTGTCAGACCGGACCGTCCGTACTCTGCCGAGAAAATGCAGCGTGTTGCTGCAGTGCGCTGGTCGGTGTTGGGCGAAATCGACCACGTTGCCAGTGTGGAAAGGGTGGCTGGCCCGCCTTTAGCAGTACACCCAGAAAAATGATTTCTTGAATCAAGTAAAATTTACTTGATGCAAGTAATTTTTTGCATTAATGTGCCTAAGTAAAATTCTGCTTTGAGTTAAGTAGAAATATTCTTGATATGGTTTGAGTCGAATGAATGCAAATAGTATTGATCTGACACTCAGTTTAGCTTGAATCAAGAAGTTTTAATCAAGAAAAACATTTTACGTGATTCAAGAAATCATTTTTCTGGGTGTACTTAAGGCAGACTGAGGCTGACAACCCTTTCTGAACTCCAGCATCGCGGTAATTTTCGCCGTGAGGCAACGCTGAAGCGAGCATTGAAAAAGTGCTTATCGATAGATAGTGCTTAATGGAAGATCTTTCCATACCGGGCCAAACGGCCCGGTGCGAGTCTAACGATGCATGATGACTCCAAGACAAGCTGCCCCCTCGGAGGGGCTGGTTCCGGCTCGCAGTATCAGCCAGAGACAACATCGACACGCAAACACCTTTTTTTCCCTCTTTTTGTTTTCTTTTCGCGCGTCATAGCGGCTTTCGGTTGTCCGCTGCACCGCGCTCGGTCGCACTTGTGGCGTGACCGATGCCATGCAGTCGCCGTCCGTCACTTTTTGCCGGCTCCGCAATGAGCATGGGAGAGATAAGCTGGCACTGCACATCGGCCGCCACCAGCCAGGCGTCCGTTCCGCTCGCGCGCGCGCTCGGTGTCCCTTCCGACGAAAAGTTTCATAAAAGTAATCGATTCCTCGGACGCTGCGGCCGCCGCCTCGTTTCCCCCGTCCGCCTGGCTCGCTGTTTTGGCCTCTTCTTTCTCCTCTCGATCGCCGCTCGACTTTCCCAGCTCGCGCTCGCGATGCTCCGCCATCTGGCCTCCCACTGAAATAGCACCCCAGCGTAAACTCGCTCCAAAATAGGGGGACCCGCTGGGGGCTGCGGCTGCCTGGGGCGAGGTGCCCGCGGCGGGCGAAGAGCCCCGAGGTGCTCCGAGCGCGGCCTTGAGGAGACCAACTGTTTTCGGACCTTGAGGCGGTCGGTTCGGTTCGACGGCACGGTCTAAAATTACGATTCGCGCACTCTCTTGCACCAGACGCTCCGCGCCACGACGGTCCAGCCGCTGTCGCTCCGAGACTAACAACTCACTGCTGGCCCTTACGTCCTGCCGGTGCTGCGCTGCCCGTCCAGTCCTTGGACCCTCGAACAGTCCCTTCGTCCCTCGCCGGATCGCGAAACGCGCCACGGGACCTGACGGCAAGCCTGACGGTGCCTGAGGCTCCTGCCTTCACTACCCCAGTCCGCTTGGCCTGGCAGGCTTTGCCTGGCTCTGGCCCGAGTTGTGTTGCCATGGCGACAGACTTCCCTTCCCGCGCCTCCGTTCGAATCTGTCTGCATCACGGTCCCGGGTCGGGGCCGCGGGGCCGCCGGGGCGCAGGCCCTGTGCGCGGCCAGCGTAAACGGAGGCCGGTATGGGCGAGCGGTTGCAGCTGCAGGTGTGTAAAAATAACAGCTGTAAACGCGCTCGGTGCTGTGCGTCCAGCCGCCAGCCCGAGCCGGCAGCCAAGCTGGCAAAGCCACGCCGCTTTCCTGCGGTGGCCCTTTCCCGCTTCCTAGACTCAGGCTTCTCGCTTCTAGTCCTGCTTTCTGTTTTGCACTCGGCGTCGCTGTCGCTGTCGCTGCCACGCGGTACACGGCGCGCGTCGCGCTCGCGTTAGCGGTGGCGGTCTTGCTGCTGGCTCTAGCCTCGCGCCACCCCCTCCTCCTCCCCGCCCCCCGGGCCCCTCCCACTCTAGAAGGCAGTGCGTTGCGGGCCAGTCTCTTTGCGCGCAGTTTCCAAGGCAGTGCTCGTGACGAAAATATGTCAGCTGCTGGTGTCTTGTTTATTTCGTTTTGGATTTCGTGTGCCAAAATCAAAATCTTGAGGTGTCGCGAAAATGGTGATGTGTTTGGTGGTGGAGAGAGTGATCGTCATTAATTCATGTAGTGTGTTAAAGTGATACCCGTCAAAATGGGTGTGGGACTGCAGCCTCTCGAGTTCACGGACTGTTTGACTGATAGTCCTCACTTTAGAGAAAATCTCCATAGACACGAGAAAGAGTTGGAGAAAACTAGTCAACAGATCAAGAGGCTCATCAAGGAAGTGAAAGACTTGCTCAGTGCTGCTAGGAGTAAGTTGAAAATTAAGTGCCTCTGCTGTTGACTTACTTTCTATTTGTTGGTCTAGATTGAGGTTGGAGACCCATCTGTCATATTTTTTCTGGCTTTAATATTCAGCCTGTTTCTCGTAAATGACCTCTGCCTAATTTTGTCTGCTTACATCCAAATATTTTACAATTTTTTCCACTTATTTAATGTTGTAGTCTCCTCTAGGTTCAAAATTTAGCTGTGGTCTGTTTTCGAATAATAATTTCAGAGTTTTGAAGCGATATTTACTACTATCAACTCCCCTAACTTTTATTTGTTTTATTTGTTTCTGTGAAACAAGTTTTTATTGTGTTCATCATTTAAAATGATGTTAACTACATACATTTCAACCATCTCTCAAAATCTTTCTTTCGGTGGTTTATATTGTGGCCCATTTCTTTTATTTTCAGATCTTTCCCGTGCCCAGCGCACACTCTCTAAAAGTTTGGAAAATTTCAGCTTTGAGTGCATTGGAACCTCACAAACTGATGATGAGGTTGTCATATCTAAGTCTTTGGCCCAGATGGGGAGACTTATCGCATCTATTGAAGATGAACGAGACAATATGGTATGTGTTGAAACAATTTTTGTCGTATATTCATATTTTTCCTTGCCTGTTCACCTTAGATCAGGTGTTCTTATGTTACATTTTTGACCAACTTGTACTTTTGATTTGTATTGTAAACCTGAGTTACTGTTGTTTCATTTGGAATCCTATCATCACATTCCTATCAGTGTTCACATACTTTAGTTAAATCTTTGGTCAATCTTTTATTGACCAGCATTCTGTACTAAGCACATCCTACCGATTTATGATTGTTTTTGTTTTCACCAAATTTGTGTCATTGTAGTTTTATTGAATCACCTATTGAAAATGTGTGCTTATTTTATTCTTGCTGCAAGGATTGCTCTTTTGAGCAGTGTTATTAGGTAAATGAGAATTATATCATATTTGTTGCGACATTTTGCTAGATCTAGTTCTAGTGTAGCTAATAAAAATTGTATTGTAGATTTTAGACCTTTAACCAAGGCAAGCAGGCTACATAACTGCGTTATCCATCAAAAACACTGTTTTTTTTTTGTTTCATTTTGTTTTTTTTTGTTTTTTTTTTTTGGTTGTCTCAACTGCCTTAAGTGTTTCGTTTTTCTATTGTAGCTGGAACGAGCATATGATCAAATCATTGTGCCCCTTGAAAACTTCCGTAAAACTCACATTGGAGGAGTTAAGGTAACTCAATGTCCTGCATTTTCAAACCTTTTCTTTTATGCTTCTAGTTACTAATTTGTTTTATTTTTTAGGACGGCAAGAAAAAGTTTGATAAACAGACAGCCAAATTCTGTCAAAGCCAGGAGCGGTACCTCAACCTCTCCACTAAAAAACAGGATAATGTTCTTCAAGAAGCTGATGCTACGCTCCAATTGGAGCAGCGATCTTTCTGTCAAGCTAGTCTTGAGTATGTTTTTGTGCTTCAGGCAGCACAAGAACGTAAAAAGTTTGAATTTGTAGAAACGGTTGGTACACAACAATGCCTTAAGACAATGTGAATCATTATTGATCTTTAGTAGCTGTGTACTGTAAAAGTTTCACAGTTGTTCACCTATTTCATCTTTGGTTTTCAGCTATTGAGTTTTATGTTTAGCTGGCTCACCTTTTACCACCAAGGTCATGAAGTTGCGGAGGATTTTAAACCATACATGCGAGAGCTTCAGATACGTATCCAAAAGGTACACACTCTCAATATCTTGTAATTTTGCTTTATGTCTTTAATTTGCCAGGCTTTTAGTATTTCTTTTTTCCTTTTTAATTATGATACTCATTTTGTAATTCTCATTTTCATTTATGATGCCTTACTTAAGTTCCAATTTGGCAAATGGAAATGAGTTCTCAAAAGGATCTTTAGAGAATGGTACAATTCTAGTAGAGTTGAGGCCAATGACTGGTGAAGGATCGAGCTAAGGCATTCCGTATGTAACAGTGTGCTGGGTCTTTTGTTTGATTTCAACTTTGTAGCTTCACTAATGGCTTTTGAAAAAGTTTTATTATTAGTTGCCCTATTTTATGCATCTCTAATGTGTTTGTGTTTTTGGCTGTATCTTTTACTGTTGGAACCTTATCCAGTTTTCTTTTGCTACCAGTTTATTTTCATGGCTTGTCCATTTTCTTGTTTTAATTGTTTGACCGCTGAGGATTTTCTATTGATTCCCCTACATTGCACTTTCTATCTCTTTACTTCTATTTAACTCAACTGAAAGGCTTAGTTTGTCAACTATACTTTGTATTGAACAGTTTCTTGAAACAATGTAATTTTAATCAAAATTTTGTGATTTTTTTATGAAGGTGTGAAGTTGTGCATGGTTTTATAAGTCTATTTATCCTTGTGAGTTTTATACTCTTCCCATATGTATTGGACTTACTTTCATATTCTGTTTCAGACGAGAGAGAACTTCGAGGAAACTCGAGACAAAACTGAATCACTTATGAAAAAAATGTTAGAAATGAGGCAAACGGTAAGAAAGTTTCTTGAACTTAGACTGCAGCCATTACTTTGTTTTTTTTTTTCTTCACCATAAATTAACTTTTTCTTTTAATTTTCTTAGAAACCAGTTGAGGCTGGAGTCACAAACAAGCAATACACACGAGAGGGATATCTCTTCATGATGGAAAAGAGTAAGTACCCTTAAGCTGTTCCAACTGACCTCAAGGATTGCCTGGTAATTTTCGTTACTCTTTACACTTTTTCTCTTCCACTTGTAGAAGCCTTTGGAACTACTTGGAGTAAACAGTACTGTACTTATCAGCGAGATAAAAAGGAATTCATCATGATACCATATAACCAAATGACAGGGAAATTTGTGAGTAGTCCTCTATAAGTGTGAAAGTTAAATTTTGAAATAATTGTAATTTTGCTAAAATAAATTATTATGCACAGAATACTTCTGAAAAAATGATATTGGCATCATGTGTGCGGCGAATGTCTGATTCCATAGAGAAACGCTTTTGTTTTGATGTCACTTCTGTTGACAAGTAAGTTCTCTTACATGTTTCAATTTTTAAAAAAGTTTGTAAAGTGTTTTTATTTTTACCATGTGTATGCTGTTCTCCCAATTTTCATAATACTTTGTCATTTCCAGACCTGGTGTTGTTTACACCCTTCAAGCGCTCTCTGAAGAGGATCGCAAGTCTTGGATGGATGTAATGGATGGCAAGGAGCCTGTAAGTGAAGAACCACACTTTGCTATGGTATGTAACCGAATGGAGACTGGCCAATGTTTTTGATGATGGTGCTTGAAACATCATCTGCATGTTCTGTATGTCAATGGTGAAGGCCTCTCTAATTCGTACACAAAGCTGGAATGTTCCTAGCGGCGTGCTAAACTGCTTTCATCTCCCTTTCTTTGCTTATCACACTCATGGATGTGCTCATAGATAGCTTTAATCTTATTTTGCATGCTAACGATTGTGTGTGAATTTCTTTTAAAAAGAATTAGATTATGTCTTATGTTCTGTGGGCATTGTAGATAATTAATTTGTGTTTCATTAACGATACTTACATGCTTTTTATCTTGCAACTTTTGCCTCATAATAATCTCCTTTATTCATATTTCAACACCTGGTCCTGTTTTCTGATCAAATCTGCCCATGATTCTTAAAAAAATCACCTCTTCTTCTGTCTTACCATCTTCCAAATGGCCATCTCCCTCGGTTACATTCCATTCACTAGTTTTAAGAAATTTGCAGTTAAAAGTGTTTCTAGCCATGCCTATGATTCTTTTTTCCTACTATCCATTTGGTCCTATTATGCTGCATTTCTGTTGAAGTGTAAAAATTGAATCCTTTGTTTGCATTGATGAATCTTAAATCACCTTTGAAGTCTTCTTTCAGAGAGTGTTGTCCTTTTTCTTCATCTATTTATTTTCTTTCAGACATACACACAACCAGGAAAAGTAGTTAAGGAAAGAGTTGAAGAAAGGGCATTGGATGAGGTTGGCTTTATGTTTGTGAACAAATGTATTGAAGCATTGGAAACTCGTGGTTAGTAAATTGCTGAATTTATGCCCTCAGTCTGTGTCCTGGAGATTTCCTGTGGAATTCAAAACATTAAAATCTATTTTTACAGGTTTAGAAGAGCAAGGTCTGTACAGAGTTGTGGGAATTACCTCAAAAGTATCCAAATTGTTATCTCTTGGATTAGACCGTCGGAAATTGGAGAAATTAAACCTCGACGATGCCTTTGAATGGGAAAGCAAAACCATAACAAGTGCACTGAAGACTTATCTACGTAATCTGCCTGAGCCTCTGACTACTTTCAGATATCACAATGGGTTCATAGCTGCAGCTAGTATGTATCTTGTGTAATCTTGTATGTAATTGGTGACACCTCAATTTATTATTCCTTGTTTCTAAACTCTTATTGTGTTTCAGAGCAAGAAACCCAACAAATGAGAGTTAATGATGTTCACGTACTTATGCACCGATTGCCACAAACTAACTTCAATATGCTGGACATTCTCATTTACCATCTAACGAAGTGAGTATTTGTCTTTTTTTAGTCTGTTTGTGTTTTTCTTGCTGTATCCAAGAGCCTCATTACAAAATCTCTTCCTTTTTTCTACTTTGTAGCGTCTCAGCCAAGTCTGAGAAGAACCTCATGAGTGTTAGCAATCTTGGAGTTTGCTTTGGGCCAACGTTGTTACGTCCAGAGGAAGAAACTGTTGCTGCTATTATGGATATAAAATTCTGTAATGTTGTGGTTGAAATTCTCATTGAAAATTATGAAAAGGTTAGATATTTTTCAGTACCTTGATTCATTTATTTCATTTTAATGTGCAATTCTCTTTACAAATCTGATTTTTCAGATATTCAAGTCAGAGCCAGAGAATCTGGACTCAATACCTCCTGATGTTCGCCTGGAAACAAGGAATGATGTGAGGCCAGACACACGACAAGATTTAAGGCCAGACACTAGACCAGAAATCAGACCAGATTCCAGGCCAGATGTTCGAACATATGTGAAGGCAGAGCCCACGTACATATCAACAACCCCACCCCATTCTCTAACTCATGGCATTATAAGGGGACCTCACCACGTATCTCCAGTGCAACATCATGTCAGTAATATCTAAATTGCTTTTTTTCTATCACATTAGTATCATGTGTTCTTATTCGTCTTCACTTTCTTCCATTAGGTGGGACCAAAGATACACTATGATGGTGCAATGCGAGGTGACTTGAGTTCTTCTCTTAGTTCAAGTATGCACAATGTTGCAAGTGGCGCAGAGACAGCGGTGCATAGGTATCACATGAATATCGACCACATGAGCCGAGAACATGCTGTTCCTACGCAGACGTCGCCACAGCAGGCACAACCACAGCAACCCTCCCAACAAAGGCATATGGTACGCCTCATGAGACCAACTAGTCGAACAACAGCTTACTCAGAAGGAAATCTTCTCAGTCTTCAACAACAGCAGCAGCAACAGCAGCAGCAACAGCAGCAGCAGCAGCAGCATCAAATGCAAAAGGCTATGGCTCAACCATTTTATGGTGCTCTTGGTATGTCTGTTGTGGTGCTTTGTGGTTTTCTTTGGTTTAGAAATTGTTTTCTCATCGATGAATATGCTCAAATTTCAGTCAATGCAAGCCGGGCTGATGCTTTAAACAGCACTAGCAGCTCTAATGAGTCTGTTTCGTCTCTGTCTTCAAGAGATGTGAATGTGCACAGTACCTACTCAGCTGTCATTCCTCAGAAAAGTAAAAGAGGAGCTGTTGGAAAGATGAATTACCACTTTGCTACCAGTTACCAGCCACATGAAACTTTGTTAGTATTTCTAAATGTTTTTTAGAAAGATAAGAATGTATTTTTCCAGTCAATTCATATTTTTTTAATCTGGTGCCTTATAGCAGACGGGTCCGAACGTTGTATGCTTGTCTTGGAGAGAATGATGGAGAGCTCTCATTTGAACCTAACCAAATTATAACCAATGGTATGTTTAGCTCTTTTATCATTTCAAATAGTGCTATTTATCGGTTGTCAACTGCACTGGGTAACTTGTGTTTCTTTTTCCTTACAGTTCGATCATCTCTTGAACCTGGCTGGTTGGAAGGCACCTTGAACGGTAAGAGTGGGTTAGTTCCAGAGAACTATGTAGAGGTACTTCCCTGACCAATGCTGAGCCCTCGATTGGGATCGGGGCTCCAATCAGGATCACGCTCTGGGTATCGCTCGGAATCCGGTTCATCGAGCCCAACAACAAGCCGCACAGCATCTCCTCTTCCAGTGCACCTGAGCTCAAGCAGTGCAAGCAGCGGTGCTGGTGTCACTGTTCCTCATAGTCCCAGTATTGGATTACGAAGTGCTGAGCAGAGAGGTGACTCACCTGTAAGAAGTCCTGGACCGCATCACAAAGCCATTGCTAATGTTTCCAAGACGGACATGAAGTCAAAGGTGAATACAAAGGCTGTTACTGTGCCTCCCAGCCGCCAGGGCTGTCAGGCAGGCCAAGGTTCTTGTGGTCCAGCGCCCCAGGTGAAGCCTCATCAGAGTGTAAGTGATGTGGCTCCAAGGAAGCCTCATCCCCACCATTGACATTTACTCAGCCTGGAGAGTAATGGGTAATGTGAAAAAGTGGTTTTGACGCTCTTTACTGTTTTGTTGGACTCTTCGATAGTGTGGCTGCACTTATATACTACATAATGTCAATTACTCTTTGTGAAACAAAAGTTTTTTGACTGCTGTAATCTAGACTTCGCATAATGCACTCTTTGGCAAATTTTATGCTTGTATATCATTTTGTAGAAGTGTCAATTTTTCAATGCTCATGGCCTTGTAGTCAAAACAATATTGACGTCCAATATCAACATATCAGGATTATTGGCATTTTGTCATTGGAAACTGAAGTGTAAGCTTGGAAAGAAAGCTTTTATCATTTTTTAATTTTTAAATGATTAGAGACTGTAGGGAAGGGTTTTTAATTAACTTGACTATTCTTTGTTTTTCATATCAAAAGGAAACCATTTGATCATATCGTCCATTTTATTTTGTTATTTGACAACAATGTTTGAGCACTGCCAATGCTTCTGTGAGTGTTTGCACTTATGTTAATTAAGGGAGCTGGTTTTATAAGTGCAGCTACTTCTGATTCTAGTCTCTAAATAGAGAACTCTCCTGTAATACCTAAACCTGTAACTTTTTTTTTTTTTAAATGAAGCAGGATTGAGAGTTAAGAAATCTGATCTTCACAAGGCCAAAACAGAAATGGGCCAAAGACAGCATATAAAAATGAGCTCGTACTATACTAGTCTATGCTTTGATTTTATAAATGATTTATTCACTTAATTATTAAATAGACATATTCTCATTTTTCAATACTTTTATTTAAAGACCAGTACAAGTACTGTTTGGAACATGTAATCAGGTTTAAACTTACCTTTGTGTTATGTGTGTAAATAAGTAATGCCTGAATGTCTTGTAACTAAAGTTTTGACCAAAAGTAATCATGTTCATATTTTGTAATAAATCTGTGCCTAAACTGAATTGACTTAGAAAATGTATAATTTAAGTTATTGTACTGTATTTTCTGTATACTGCTGCTGACATGACAAGTCCAGTCGCAATTTGTACTTGTATTTATTATGTAGTCGTTGGTCATTATTGAACAAAGCTAATCAAATATTTTTTAGGAATTCTCTAGGCAGTCAAAGTAATGCAAGGCATTGTACATTATTTGAAGAAAAAAAAGACATACACTTTGTGGCAAATTACTCTCTGCTACTAATGCTTAGTCATGATTTGAATGTGCTTCTGGTTTTATGGAACGTCTTTGTCAATTGCAGGAATTAAGTCATCAAGGATTGTGAATGTTAAAATTGATTTAAAGTTTCCTGTCTTGCCAATGATTCTTTTACTGTAAATTATGAAATGCTTTACTGGGATGCTTTGCCAGTTGGGCAGAGGAAAGGCGAGTAAGGCTGTGGATTGCTGTGAATATTGACAGTTTGCTGGTGCCCCCCCCTAGCCTTGCTGCTATGGAACTGTTCATAAGTATGTATGTACTTAAAGCTAACATATCACAAATTGTTATGTTTTGCATTCAACTCTTAATGTAACAACCTCCTCCCCTCCCTCTCCTAAATTGTCTTTCTTGATTTGTGAACTTGGGCAGGTTGGTAAAATGACATACTTCTGACTTATGTATCAATAGATTCAATTGTCCAGGCCTTAACTTCAACTACTGTAGAAATTACCTTCAACATGATAAAGGTTTGCTATGACATGACACATAATTCCCGACTCATACTCATTTGAGATTGATGTTTCTCTATTTTCTATGATATTAAAATGCTTCATCACTCATTTTACATCTTAGTGTTTGAAGATTATGAAAAAGTAGTGTTTTACAATTTCTCTTGAATCACTCCCATATTGTATGTTTGCATTGTTCTTGACTGATGCAGGATCAGATTCCTTTCTATTTTTGTCCAAACTGGTCTGGTTAGTTATGCTCTTGGGCTGGTCTCTTGCTTAGGTATATGTTACTACTTTATGATGAATTGGAGGTTGTAGTGAGTAGTTGTTCTGATTCTGAACTGCATAATAATTAAATTACAATCTAATTATGAAGAGTACAGCACAGTACATGATGCTTATTTTATCAAAAGAAATTTGTCACTTTTGTTGTAGTCAATGGACTTCTTTTCTTAGTAAGGCAAGACTGAGTAATTTGTGATGGTTCAATAGCAGAACTTTTCATTTCTTGTGAGATATTTTGTTAAGGTATTTATTCTGGAACGTAAACTGTGGAAGATGAACACTACTAGGGGAATAGTTTGCTCTGACGATAGTCACTGTGGTGTTTTGAATTCCAATTGTTTTTGGCAGTATGCATTGACATATAGTGAATCTGCCAGTGAGACTAACATTTCAGAATCAGAATCAATCACTATTCTTTTATAGAAAAATCATAAGACTCCTGTGCATATCATATTTTCAAACTATTGCCATGCTTCTTTTAAACGTGGTTTTCTTCTGATAATTATTTTCTGAGTGTAAGTCCAATCCTAATACGTATCAGTAGTCTATTTTCTAGAAAAGAAAAAAAAAAAACTTTGCAAGGTATGGAAGTGCTTTGCTATTTACTGCCTTTTCCCCATTGGTCTAGTGACAAAAAATTAGTCAATAGGACTCCCACTGGTCATAGATGCAGCCTTATTAGATTTGCAACATTTCGCAGAACACTGTTTTGAGGTAAGCATGAAGTTTGTCTCCTGATCTAGGAGTGCATCAGGTGGTTGAGAGTTGGGGTGGAGTGTCACAAGTGTGACAAGAATGAGACACTGGCTGGGCCGAGTGTAATTGCGAGATTGTAATGTTCTAGTACTCTTTATAATCAGTATTATGTTTCAATCCTACCTTAGTTGTGAATCTGTTGGAATATTTATTTAGTTGCGTTCTGTTTTACTGTCAATATGTCTTGTGGAACAGTAGCCATAGGCGTGTAAAGTTAATATATATATACCTGCGCGCAGTCTGACTCAAGTTGCTTTTATGCATACTTCAGATTAACAGTATCAAAGAGCAAATAATTTAAAGAAAGGCATTTCCATAATTTCTAAACTTTACTTGTTATTCCACTACATGGAGCTATTTTTCTATGATAATTTTGTGTGTTAATGGTTAGATTTTATTGCATGTTGTGTTTGCAATACTTAACATTCCAAATGATATGAATAATTGTTTTTAAGTACCTATGGGACGTTTTTTTCCTTACTCATGTATAAAGTCTCTTCTGTCCTTTAAACTAATTTCTCAATGTTATTTGAATATGCCATGAAAACTTTGTTCTTGTGAATGCTATTCTCACTCTAGTTGTTCCTTTGCATTCAGTTTTTGCAGTGCATGTTAGTTGTATCGATATCACCAGTTGTATTTATATATTTACTGGCAATCTGCATATATGTCCTGGAAATTATACAACCGATAATTGCGAGTTTATTTTTGTTCCTTCTTTTGCCTATCCTAAATAACGACCGTGTGAAAGCTGCTAGAGTGGAGCTCTTTCTGCTGAGGGGGTGGAAGCTCAGGAGGGTACACTTGGATCGAACCTGCGGGACCCGGGTTCGACACCCAGTGCCACACTAATTTTCCTAAGTCTATGCTCAAGAAAATTAGTCTCAATTTTTTTTTTTTTTTTTTTTTTTGGGGGGGGGGGGGCAACGAGCGCTTTGCCGACGCAACCGCCCTCGTTTTGGTTTTGGATGGCGGATCCGGGCGGCAATCCATTCAAATTCGTGTCCCTCTGCTCGCCAAACCTCGCCCCCGGACAGCATCCAGTCCGATGTGGGTGCGGTGGCCGCCGGCCGGCCCTCGTATTCGGGACTCGGACTCGGGGAGAGAGATGGCAGAGGGGAAGGCCGGCCTTTTGGCCAGACTCGGCCCCAAAAACAAGACAGCGACGTGGAATGAAATTAAGTCAGGATTAATGCTCGGGGGATCTCGCCAGAACACGCCCAGTCCGTTCCGATACTCCCCGCCCTCTCTTTCTCTCTCTCTCTCTCTCTCTCTCTCTCTCTCTCTCTCTCTCTCTCTCTCTCTCTCTCTCTCTCTCTCTCTCTCTCTCTCTCTCTCTCTCTCTCTCTCTCTCTCTCTCTCTCTCTCTCTCTCTCTCTCTCTCTCTCTCTCTCTCTCTCTCTCTCTCTCTCTCTCTCTCTCTCTCTCTCTCTCTCTGGCCGGCCGGCCGGCCGCAACGCCCGCAATCGACTGCCATGACTACAATACAGTGCCGGGCCGCGAGCGCGCACGTGGCGAGCGCGCCCTGTGCCGGAATGGCACGGCCAGCGCACAGATAGATACATAGATAGATGGGACTCGCCGCAATAAATTGGCGTGCGAATCGCGACGCGCGAAGACGGCTGGCACGCCCCGAGGGTGCGAGAGAGACAGAGCGACGAAGCGCGGTCCGCTGCAAGCACGCGTACAGAGTTGGGGCCGCCGCACCAGTCTGGTCCTCGTGCGAGGGGGCAACCACTTAGTATGTTTAGGGACACACGATTTCTTTAAGGGAAGAGATTTCTACAAATTTCGTAAGATTTCGACTGATTTAACGCCAAAAATTTGCTTGTTTTTTTTTGTCTTTCTGGGGCGAAGATTTCCGATTTCCAGAGATTTCTGGCGCTCAAAGGGACACATGATTTCTCGAGTGGTTGCCCCCTCGTCCTCATGGCGGTGGCGGGGCGGAGGTCTCGGCTGTGCGGTGGAGTTACGGTGGAGTAGGCAGACAGGTTAGGCAAAAAAAAAAAAAAAAAAGTAGATTAATTTTTCGAAAAGGTTGGCCGGGCGGCGCTCTGGAGGGGTGCCGCTGGTCCGCTTCCCCCCACCGGCCCACTGTGGCGCTGCCTGGGGCTTCCTTCCTTGGCCGTGCAAAGCATTGAAATTTCACCGGAGCGGCCTGGTCTAGCCTAGCCGGGCCCAAGTGGACTCCGTCATGTTTTAATTTTGGCATTCCTCCCCGAGACGCCTCCAAGTCCTCCCTGCTCGGTGGGGGGGGGGGGGGGGGTTAGTCCCCCCACCCACCTTGTCGCCTGGCCGCGTGCCTGGCGCGCCCCCGCGTGCCCCACCGCCCTCACCGCATACCGATACCAAGGAAGGGGCTCCCGCGGCACGGCGCTCAAAACGTCAGAAAAATATTTTAGTATGATTGTAGTTTTGAGGAACCCAACGTTTAAGGCGCGCTCATTGTGGTCATAGTATTCTCGCTACTCTACAGTGATACCAGACTGGATTATACGTTTTTCCCTCACGCCTCGACGAAATTTCCTATTTACTCTCTGTTTGTCCCGCTTCAACTTATTTAGGCCCCGTGTATCAAAAATCCCCGGCACAATGAAATAGTTTTGGCCTCTAAATTCTCCATTAGAAATTCTATTTTAGCAAGGCTTTTCGCAAGACATCCCCGAGGTGGGAATTATCGTTCGTCTGCCATCGCTTCTCCCGAACGTCCGATATCCCGACGAGCACAGCTCTCTCTGAATACTTCTCTCATCCTTTTCTCCTAATTTGGAATCCTTCCGGCACTGCACCGTAACGTGTCAGCAACGAGAAGTAGTTCAAACGGCGATAGACACTGGCCCCGCGAGCGAACGGCACCGCGACGCGCGTAGCGCTCTCTCGCGGCGGCCGGCGGCATCGCACCCCAGGCCTGTTCCCTGTTCAGGCGGCGTCACCCCGAAGCCTGCAACTACCCACAGGACTGGTGGTTGATGCTGGCCGAGAGCGTGCAGCGCGCTGGCCCTAGGCGGGGCTCCGCCTGCCTAGCCCTCCCGGGGGCCTCGGCTCGGCGAGGATGAAACCCAGGATGAAACCCTGAAACCCGGAAGGTGGGCGGGCGCTGGGGCGTGGGGGCGTGGGGTGGCGTGTGCTGATGCATATTCTTATTTTTACGGCGGCACTTGGCGAGGTTTAGGGACCACCATGACGGCGGCGTGCCGTGCTAGCCGCCCGCACCGCATGGCCGCCGTCCCCTAGAAGAGCAGGCACTTGTTCGGGCGGGCCGCGTGATGGTGTAACCTAGCCTGGCTCGACGAGGCGCACGCCCCAGCAACAAAGACCCAAAAGACACCACCGCGTAAAAAAAATAATTCACAATTCCAAAGCTAAAGCATTGCGTGGTGTTCCGGAACTGGAATATTTCTTTTTAAGGTCTATGGTACGAAGTTTGAAAACAGGAAAGTGGAAAAACTAACGTATTGCACGGTGTTCCTGCACTAGAATGTCTAAAATGTATGCTGTAAGTAAAGACAAGAGGTTTTAAGTCGGTAGCAGAAAAAGGGGTAAATTTTATTATTTGAGGACGAGGTTGGCAACATTTTCATCGGCGTCTGCGCCTGTGAGGAAATGGCTAGGCGAAGTAAGGAGACGATCGGAGTCGCGCATTAAAACAGTTCCTTCATTGTTGTTAAAGGGAGGACGTTTGATATTTTTTTTGAGAAGGCGGTTCGCTTTCAACTGAACCAGCGAAAACAATAGGGATTCTTTGGAACCCCTCAAAAAAGCTTGCAATAGAGGAAAAAGGGGTGCCCGGACCAGGCTAGGGTCTTTCTTTTTTTATGTCATGTGAGTCCATTGGGTAACTGTGGGGTAAACGCAGACGGGGAGGACAGCCTCACTGGCAGCAAGGGCTCGGGTAATCGGGGTAGCCAACCTGTGGTGCGCACCTCGTCCAGCCGCTCCGAGGCCCCCGAGGGGGGAGGGGGAGGCGAACCTGCCCTTCCGAGCTTGGAATTCCCGCCGCAAAGGAACCACATGGAGTTCTGCCTCTGAAGCCGCGGCGCCTGCCTTGGCTCGCCGCGGCGTGGCGTGGCGCGGCCTTGCAGTATAGGCAGCACGGCGCGCGCCTCCTGTTTTTGGAGCATTCCAGCCGCAGCGCCGCAGCGCGGGCCCCGCTTGCTCCTCCGTGACCGCATCGCAGCCATCGCAGCGCATCGCAGCCCGAGACATTCCAGGCTGAAGGCCAGGCCGGCCTGCAGGACGCGGAGCCCGGCCGCTGCAGCACCACCGGGCGCGGGTTCGACTCCCGGCGGCTGCCTCGAGACACAAGGGCTTTCCAGGCTGAAAGTATGATACAAAAAAAAAAAAAAAAAAAAAAAAAAGGTCCAGGCCGGCCTGCAGGACGTGGAGGCCGGCCGCTGCAGCACCACCACCGGGCGCGGGTTCGACTCCCGGCGGGGAGGGGGCGAACAAGACGCACAGGGTTGCGGCTAAGTCACCCCGAATGGCACATGCCCTACCCTGCATTCCGACAACTTTACTGCAGTTTGAAAACTTTTTCAACTCGTATAATTCA